>OY720344.1:114685244-116168534 GCA_963082975.1 Labia minor
TTTCTTGATGTATTAATTAAAAAGAAACAGAATAGATTAAGGTTTGATATTTTCAGGAAAACAACTCACACCAACAGATATATCCACGCAGATTCCCACCACCATCCATCACAAAAATATGGAGTGATAAAAACACTGCACAAAAGAGCCGAAGAGATATGCTCAAATGAAAACATTAAAAAAGAAAAACAACGATTGAAGGAAGCTTTCATAAACAATGGCTTCTCGGAATATGAAATTAGGAAATTCAGTAAAACAAAAAAGACAGAAATCAAAAATGAAAATGAAAAACCAATATACAGATCACAAATAACATTACCTTATATAAAAGGAACAACAGAAAAAATAGCGTCAAAATTGAGGAAACACAACATCAGAGTAACATATAAACCTCATAAACAAATGTCTTCTCTCACCTCAAATATAAAAGACAAAATTAAAAACGAAAATAATGGAGTTTATAAGGTAACTTGTGAATGCAAAAAAGTATACATTGGTGAAACAAGTAGAAAGATTTCTACAAGACTGTCTGAACATGAGAGAGCCATTAGATTGAAACATCCAAATCAATCAGCAATTGCAGAACATGCCTTAACAACAGGACATAAAATAAATTTAGATAATGTAGAAACACTTCATATTGAAAATAATTGGTGGAAAAGAAAAATAAAAGAATCTATAGAAATTGATAATCATCCCAATAATATTAACAAAGAGGATGGATATAGACTTAATAAGATGTGGAACATAGTGTTGGATGAGTAAAATTTGTCAAATTAAATTAAATATAATTAATCTAATGTGTATTTGTGTATATATCTTGATTATGGAAATAATTTAGTATCTTCATTTTAGAGACATAATGCACTATCATACTTCTTGATTGTAAACGCTTGCTTTGACAATTGCTGCTGACTTCATGTTGAGATTAAGAATTGGCGGTAAAAATTGGAGCCAAAAATTGGCGCCAATATCACTGCCTATATAAGAGGTGACGTGTCCCGACATGCATCAGTCCGCTTGAATCGGAGCAAGCGTACGGTTACTTGAAAACGACTGCAGAATAAGCAGTTGAAACGTTGTACAATTATTTTAATTTAATAAATAATTTTATACAAATAATGTGGTCTTTTAATAAAAATTCTCTTAATAATTATCAAAATAACCACAAAAGCTTTAATAAATACATTTATGAGAAATATAACCTAAAAATTCAAAAGCAGGTAAGGAGTTATGATGGATTAATTGTTAAAAAAGCAAAATTATTAAGTTCTTTGAATTTCTTAAAAAGATGTCGTGATCAAGATATTATACCAAAAGGCTTTTATATTAAGCGAGTTGTATACACAAAAAGAGCGACTAGCATATATAATAATGCTAGTTTGGCTCTGTTACGAGAACGCATCACAAATATCAGGCAAGTTTTATTTACATTAGACACTGATTTATTCAATATATATAATAATCTAAAATCTGTTTTAACCCAGGAAGAAATTTCTTATTTGCAGCACGTATCCCAGACACACTTTAAATTTACACATAAAAAACAAACCGATATTCAAAAATCAAAATTTGATAAACTTTCATTCAATAAGACTAAAACATCTATTCAGAATTTTGATAATAACAAATTAGTAGTCAATCTATCAAATAAAAGTCTTGACAAAAATACCATCTCAGTGTTAGCAAAAGGACCAAAGTTCTCCATAGCACCGAATAAAATTCCAAAAATTGAGATAGTTAGTTCAATTGAATCATCCTTATATAACTTACCAAACAACATTGCAGAGGAAATTAGATTTGATACGATTAACATACTGAAAAATGCTAAACCACCCAAACCAAATTTGACCAAATCTGAGATGCGTGCTCTAAAGGAAATTAGAAACGATGACTCTCTAAAGATTATCCCTGCCGACAAAGGTAACGCCACTGTTGTAATGAATACAGCGGATTATAAACAAAAAATGGAAAATATTTTGAATTCTTCTACCTACGAAATACAGAAAAAAGATCCAACGGATAAATTCTGTAGAAAACTAAAATCAATAATAAAGAATCTACCTATTGAGGAAAAAGATAAAGATAAATTAAAACCGAAAGATCCACAAATACCAAAAATATACGGTAATCCCAAAATCCATAAAACCAACAAACCTTTAAGACCAATAGTTAGTCAAATCAATTCAGTGACTTACAACTCATCAAAATATCTAGCACATTTGTTAAAACCATTTACAGGTACTAATTTTTCATACGTTAAAAATTCCACCCACTTAGTAGAAATGTTATCAAAAGTAGAAATTACAAAAAATGATATATTGGTGAGTCTGGATGTGGACTCCTTGTACACAAATGTTCCTATTGACGAGACCATTGAGATTATAAAATCAAACATTACATTAGATAAAAATACTCTCGAATTAATAGAATTTTGCCAAAAATCTACATACTTTATTTATGATAAAAAGATTTATAAGCAAAAAGAAGGATGTGCTATGGGTAGTCCACTAAGCCCAGTATTCGCTAACATATTCATGGAAGAATTTGAATCAAAATTGGTCAATAATGCAATAAAGAAACCAAAACTGTTTCTTAGATATGTGGATGATATTTTGATGATTTGGCCTCATGGTAAGGATTCTTTAGTTAAATTTGTAGAAGCAGCAAATAATTTACATAAAAATATAAAACTAAGCGTTGAATGGGAAATAAATGAAGAGTTACCGTTTCTTGATGTATTAATTAAAAAGAAACAGAATAGATTAAGGTTTGATATTTTCAGGAAAACAACTCACACCAACAGATATATCCACGCAGATTCCCACCACCATCCATCACAAAAATATGGAGTGATAAAAACACTGCACAAAAGAGCCGAAGAGATATGCTCAAATGAAAACATTAAAAAAGAAAAACAACGATTGAAGGAAGCTTTCATAAACAATGGCTTCTCGGAATATGAAATTAGGAAATTCAGTAAAACAAAAAAGACAGAAATCAAAAATGAAAATGAAAAACCAATATACAGATCACAAATAACATTACCTTATATAAAAGGAACAACAGAAAAAATAGCGTCAAAATTGAGGAAACACAACATCAGAGTAACATATAAACCTCATAAACAAATGTCTTCTCTCACCTCAAATATAAAAGACAAAATTAAAAACGAAAATAATGGAGTTTATAAGGTAACTTGTGAATGCAAAAAAGTATACATTGGTGAAACAAGTAGAAAGATTTCTACAAGACTGTCTGAACATGAGAGAGCCATTAGATTGAAACATCCAAATCAATCAGCAATTGCAGAACATGCCTTAACAACAGGACATAAAATAAATTTAGATAATGTAGAAACACTTCATATTGAAAATAATTGGTGGAAAAGAAAAATAAAAGAATCTATAGAAATTGATAATCATCCCAATAATATTAACAAAGAGGATGGATATAGACTTAATAAGATGTGGAACATAGTGTTGGATGAGTAAAATTTGTCAAATTAAATTAAATATAATTAATCTAATGTGTATTTGTGTATATATCTTGATTATGGAAATAATTTAGTATCTTCATTTTAGAGACATAATGCACTATCATACTTCTTGATTGTAAACGCTTGCTTTGACAATTGCTGCTGACTTCATGTTGAGATTAAGAATTGGCGGTAAAAATTGGAGCCAAAAATTGGCGCCAATATCACTGCCTATATAAGAGGTGACGTGTCCCGACATGCATCAGTCCGCTTGAATCGGAGCAAGCGTACGGTTACTTGAAAACGACTGCAGAATAAGCAGTTGAAACGTTGTACAATTATTTTAATTTAATAAATAATTTTATACAAATAATGTGGTCTTTTAATAAAAATTCTCTTAAAATTAAGTGATGTGTGAAAATGCTTTCCACCAGTGTATATAAATAAGTATATGCTATAAATTATATTTCATTCAATGATTTGAAGTTTAATAAATATTTTCATATGATATTTTGAAACTTAAAAATCAAAATAATGATTCAATTCAATTATATATTCAATAGATTCTTATAGATATAGATATATTCTTTATTTTTTTCTAATTTCTAATTAAAATATATTTTATAATTGACATAGATAAGAAATTAATTTAATAATAATCTTATTAATTTGTTTAATATGGGGTGGGGTGGGAATAATTAAATGAATAATAAAATAAAATAAAAATAATAGGAATTAAAGTATATAAAAGTATGAATATGTATTCATTTCTTACCTGAATTTTTAGATGATTGTTAAATGTTAACTCCAGACAGGGTCAGCGTTTCTCTTGTTTGGAGTAGTTGAATAAAAATTATTTTAATTGACTTATAATATCAATTTAAGATTTTAATAATAACACCAGTATCACTTAACTTTCTCACCAAAAACACTACACGAATTAATGAATTTCACTTGATTATACTATATTTTAATCATATATATATATATATATATATATATATACATTAACAAATTATGTAACACATGTGTTCTTCTATTTCCCATAAAGTGTGTTTTATCATTTCTTGCAAATAAACTTATTCAGATATCAATATTTTGCAGTTAGAATTTAATTTTAAATGAAGATTTTTTCTTAATACTGAATAAAAATTTGTTATATCTCAAATTATCTAAAAAAGGTTTAAAATTATATTGTTAACTATTATAAATAAAAAGAATAATTATGTTTATGTCGGTGGGCGGTAAAATAGAGGTGTTCAATGTGTCTACTATCTGAATTTTTAATATATTTTTATAAAAATATTTTTTTTTATTAACTCATAAAATGAACATCTATGAAGGTCATGAGGATATTATTTATGGAACAAAAATTTTTCTTTTTTTTTTTTAATAAACTATCATAAAATTAAAACAATATTGAATGTTTTATATATAAATAAATATATATTAAAAATGAAATACTTTAATAATGCATAATTATATATATAAGAATATTATATTTAACTAATTCCTTGCATGGTAAAATGGAATAAGAAAATTTCATATTAATTAGAAATTATGATTTGCAAAAAGAATCACCAGAAAATTAGATATTATATAAATATATTAAAATTAATTTACCTGATTTTAGATATTAACGCAATTGGAATTATTTTTAATGTATATAATCAAAAAAATAAAGTAACTGATCTGATAATCTAAGATGTTCTAAAAAATGACCGTTAAAATTAAAAATTTATTAAACATCTAAGACCTAAAATACAGTAGAGAGCGCTCATAAAAAGGCAAGGCAATAAAAATAAAAAATATTTACGAAATTTAAATTATGTTTAATAAACTCTTAATTTAATTATTTAAATTAAATTGGAAGGATGAAAAAAATATTGAAATTAAAAATATAATTTATGATTTATTTAATTTGAAATTATTACATTTAAAAATTATTTTACCATAAAAAAAATAAATGAAATGAGATTTTTTATTAATACTAGATTTATATGATAATAGTATGTACAATTTAATAAATTTTAATAATATATATATAAAGAATAATCATAATTTAAAATCTTTTTCTTCTTATATGTATATTCATAAAATTCAGTAAAATAGTTAGCTAAGAGCACACTTAATACATCAAATTTTTATATAAATTTTTTACTTTCTTGACAAATTGGAAAACTTTCCTTTTTTAAAAGCGATTACCCATTTAATAGCGAAAAATTAAAAAGCTTACAAGATTGTTGACGCAAAATTTCAAGTATTAGAAAATTTAATTGAATATTTCGCGGTGCCCTAATGACGGCATCGCGGCTCTCCAGGGAGCCGCGGCTCACGCATTGGGAATCACTGAATTATGTAATGATTATTTTTAAAGGCAAAAGTTATTGGAATTTATAATAAAATTCGAGTAATATTGAAAAAGAAAGTATTTTTCTCATTTATTTAATATTAAAAAAATAATGTAAAATTTAGATAAAAAACAGAAACATAGGTCTAAATTTTCGAAATAGGGTTGAATTTGACAGGATATTGTTATCATTAAAAAAATTATAATTAAATATTAAAATAAAAAAAACATAAGAAATGATAAGTAATATAGTATATATTAATTATTTTGTTTAGATGCTTGCTAAATCCATATCATTATATTCAACATTTTGGGGGATTAATTATATTCATTAATGCGTGAATCACTTGAAGTCTCCAAGTTCGAGACATTAAGCAGATAGTAAATAAAAGAGAAACGCAGTAAACTTAGTTCGAATTTTTTTTTTTATTCTTTGTATCGATGATTGTAATAAACTCAAACCGGTGTATAAAATATAATATGGTATAAAATATCCTATTCTAATATATTATTATTTTAAATTTTCATATAAGACATTAAAATCGAGCCAGAAAATTTTGAGTTTTTAACTTTACAATTTTCCAGACAGACCTTAAAAAATCAATTTTGGATTTTCCTCGTCGTGAAATTTAAAGATATGCAAAATTTTTTAAATTATGAACAATATGCAATCAAAAACCCTTATATATAATATATAAGGTATTAGCTTTTTTAACGAGAATTTTTAGTTAGTGTGAGTAATAAATATTTCAATTTCTTCATCTGTTCTGTATATAATATACATAATTTAACAGTATAAATACTTTACAGTTTTTTTCCCATAAAATTAATGATTCATTATTTTTACTATCTCGCCAGAGATAATATTGCGATCACGAAAATTTTCGATGTCGAGATTTTGATGTTTTTATACGTTTTGAGGGTCCCTGAGTCATTTTCACTAAGGTTGAGAAAAATGTGTGTGAGTATGTGTGAATGTAGACAAGATTACGTAAAAACGGTTTGAGCTAGAATAATGAAATTTGGTATACGGCCATTATTCAAAATTCGTAGTTATTTATCAACTTTTGAGAAATGTAGCTAAATCGGATGAGGGTCGTTGAACGTTTTGATTTTTTTTCCACTAAAGTGACAGTAAAAATAAAGATAAAGGTTTGATAGTTTTTCACATGATTAAAAATTCTATAAATGCTATATATAGAATTTCAGCTTGATTGAATCGCTGATAGTACCGGAATATATTTTTTAAGATGTTGACTTGCAAACACGAGCGGGTTTAATAAATATTATTTATTAATTTTAATTTATATTTTAATTAATATTAATTAAATTTAATTTAAATAAAATATATGTTATTTAATCCAATTTCAAATTGCGAGATAGTCAAGTTAAAAAAATCGAGCTTATTTATCCTAAACAAACTTTAAAAAATTTAACAAAGTCCTGAAAGAGAAAAAATAATATTAATAAAAAAATATTTTTACTATTTTTTTGTTTATGTATTTCATATCATATCAATTAATTAAATAAAAATACATTTCTGTTGTAATTTCTTGTATCTTGGTTTTGAACAAACCATTTTTAAAACGTTACGTTCGTGCAAAAAAATAAGATAGATAAAATTTGATTGTAGAAAGATCTCTTGGATGATTGTATTTCAATACAAGATCGGTAATAAATTTTACGAAGACAGGTGAATAAGTCCGTGACTTTTTGAATGAAAAATGTTTTTAGATAAAAAATTATTTTATTTTTCAAACAAAAAGTTAAAGAGCCAGCTGGTTCAAATTTCGAGTTTTTTGTATTATATTTATTTTCAAAATTTCTAATCATTCCGGACCTAGCTACTTTTTAAACTTTTTTTTTCATTTTAATATATTGAAAAGGATGAAAAAGAATAACATTCCTATATATATTACTATTAATCCGGATTGTATTGTAAATTTATAATAATAATTGTTATATTTTCATATTTATTATTTAGTTAAATAGCGAGTGTCCCATTCATGAGAGCAAATGTTTCCAGGGAGCTGAAGAGAATCGAATATGAATTATTGCAGGAAAACATTATTTCATATTAGTCTTTGTTTTCCAGGGAGTGAAGACGATGATCCGGTTGAAGTGTTTGTCGACTCCATTACCTACCATTAATCAATCCATTGTAAGTATTGTATATGTATTTATATATTTTATTTTTTTATTTTATTGTATATTATAGATGGTAACATATACGCGTAGTATATAACAAGATATTTGAATTTCATCATAATTTAGAAATTAGATTTCAGTTCTTGGTTGAGAGATTTTTTTCAATTCTTTTGATTTATACATATGTGTATTTCTCCTTTAATAGAATCATAATTATTTTTAATATTAAATCAGTTTAATTATAATTTATTTAATTTTAATTATTGCTATATATAGCAATAATATATATACTTAATGAATAATAGTGAAAATAATATTTGAAAATAAAACTTTTAAATGTAGTCAACACTAATCGCAATAGATGGCGGGATATGTATTAAATCAGTATAATATTTTTTCAAAAGTATATAAAATTTATATCATTAATATTAATATTTCTTAATGATGAAAGTTTTGAAAAACTGTAGAGTAAATAATTATTTTTCAAATAATAACACTTTTGCTGCCCTTATTTTATTTTATTCACGCTTATTCGAATATATTTTATTTAAAAAAATCTCCTGAAATTCTTCTAAAGATTCACAACAAACTTTTAAAAAGAACGCAGTGAATTTTTCATTTCCAATATCATAAAGCAAGAATATGCTTTAAATTTGATTAAATATAAAGAGAATCACGTTTATTTGAACTTTGAGATATGCTACAAATAATGTAAATTGCAAATTTAGAGGAAGAAGATAATTAATATTAAATATCATATTTTAGGATGAGAGTAAAATGCAAAAATTTCGGTTAAATTTAAATTTTATACAGTGAATATCTATATATTTGAAATTATTTCGATACTATACAATTTAAGCCCGATATTACTTTCAAAATGTTAAATAAGCCTATTTTGATTGGTGACATTTATTTGAAAGGATTAGTATGAATTACAAATTTGTAAATAAAAGAAAAGGCAATAATATTTTATTTACAAATAGTATATTTTTTAATTCAATAGAATATTTGAATTAGAGTTTGAAATACGTACTGGATGGTAATTAACTATATTTATGAATTTGAGAAAATTTTAAAAAGTCTGAGCCCCTTTTAGTTAGACATCCACCGACACTGAAAATACTAAATTTAAAAAAATTACTAAAATTCTCTCTTATAATGCTATCTACATACAGAAAGAATTTTATAAAGAATGTATTGATTCATTTCCTCTAGACAGATAATCAAAATTAAATTTTATTTATAGTAATATCAAGAGAATATATAATGTTTATTTTTTAAATTCGAAATAGGATACATATAATATATATTGCAGTTCGGTGAAGAAGATAAATAATATTAATCATAATATTTAAGATTGAAGAATTCATATGAAATTTCTATTCAGAGAATAACAATCTTTTAGAAATTGTTATTCCAATCTATATATATAATCTTTATCCGATATTACTTAAAAATAAAAATAGTTTAAATTGGTGATATTTATTTATTATATATTAATTTAAAGGCGATAAATATTTTTGTTATACAATTTCAATGTTTTTGTATATAACGATGGATTTGTTTTATTTTTTCTTGTCATGAAATTATCTGGTATCATTTTATTAAATCAATTCAAATGGGAACTATTAGAATAAAATAAAGGATATTTGGTTAATTGACGGAAATGAAACTAAATATTGATATATTTTAAAAATTCAGAGAATTACTAGAATTATTATTTATTAATTTAATATAAATTATTGAACGAGTTCTGACTTGTTCATAGTGAGTCTTGATATCCAAGGATGGGGGTGGTGCATTTACCTAAATCATGATAGTTTCTGGTTTGATATAAAATAAAAAACATTAAATTATAAATTGTTTAGATAATTGGGAGTAGTAGAGTATCTCTCTATATAAAATAATAATACTTGTGAAGGAATTAAAATAAAATATTATAAGAAAAATCAAATTCAATTCAGACAGAATTAACGAAAAATTTTGAAAACATTATATTGAATTTTTCATTTCACATGATTCAACTTATATAGTAAGGTATTTATAAATAAAATTCAATTTTATTTATTTTAAAAAGAAAAACGTTTATTTAAATTAAGAAATAAGACTACAAATAATAGATTTTTAATACTAGTTCGATGAAATAGATAATTAATATAAAAAATAATATTTGTTGATTAAAAACATTATTAAAGATTTCGATTAGTTGAAAATCTAATTCTCTGATATTAATTACTATAATTATTTTTTTTTATTTTAAATTGTTTTATTTGTATATTTTAGAATAGAAGCCCAAATTTGGTAATGAAATTGGAGCATAAATCATCAAGTTCTATAAATTTGAACTTTTTCTATAACATATCCTCTATTCTAAGAGAATTAGTTAATAATTTATTGATATACTAACGTAATTGCCTATGTGTACCAAAATATTCTTAAACCAAATAATATCATATATATATATATATATATATATTCAAAATAGAATAAAATTTTAATCGGATATATACATATAATGTGTGTAGTTCAATAATTTTTTTTTACTTTTATTTTTAATTACGAGTTTAACATTTTTTTTTTTTTATATTCAATCTTCAATAATATATATTGAATATATATATTTATTCTATTTGTATTAACATTTATTCTAGAAAGGTGAAGGGTGATTTTTTTTATCTTTTATTTTTTTCATTGCGATTGAATTTATCTAAAATAATTATAAACTCTTGAAAAATCATTATTTTTTCAATATAATTTTATTTATTTTTTTAATATTGATATCTATCCGTTATTTTCTAAGAAATCGACAAGTTTATTAAAATATTTATTGAATATCAGTGAAAATGCATTATAAAATAAATAATAAAAATAAAACACTTGCAATTCAATCTCTCATAATATTATTGAAAAGAAATCAATTTGATTAGGTTTCTAATAAAGAACAGAGTACCTAAATTAAATAAGAATTAAAACGTCACACATAATGGGGCTAGATATTGTGAATAAAAGTAAATAAAAATATATAATTATAGTTGATATTTATTTGAAAAAAAGTGATTTATACTTTTAAATTACTATATTGATATTATTATACGAGTTAAGTTATTTAAATAACTTTTCCTTTTTTTTTTTAGCTTGTTATGGTTTGATGGTAGTCGGTGGCTGAAGAATCTATAGGATACGTATAGAAAAAGGAATCACATCTCATCAGAGGTAAAGTTGATATATAAACAAACTATAATTAAAAATTAGAATTACATATTCAATTAATTTTTAAGTAGAAAATCAATAAAAGTTGTATCGATAGATATATAAATATTCATAAATTAACAATAAGAAAAAGAAATTGACATTCGACTGAATTTGTTTTATTCTAGTTTTTTACAATAAATTTAAATAAATATAGTATTTTATATGAAAATATTCTTTAAATTAAAAATGGCTTTTTTTCATTAATGATATTTATTTATATAATTAATCATGAAATAACAAAAGAGCTATGATCAAGACAATTTTTTTTTTTTTTTTTTTTTTTTTTTATATTTAATTCGTCGTGCATAGTTTAGAATATTAGGTTATAATTTAATATAATGTTTTGGATTTTTCATTTGAATATAATAAAAAAGTGTATTTAATAATTTAAATATTTTCAATTTCTCTATTAGTTCATCTGAAAGAACATGAATTCACGAAACAAATTTGGACCACAACTATATATGGAGATGGTGAAAAGTACGAGTTCATCGAGATCGTCGAGTGACTTACTACGAGTGGGCAACCTATTTAAAACTCCGAGGTTAGTAATTTTTGCTATAAAAAAAATGTATTATAATTTGAATACTCAATCTTATATATGTCTTTTGTTTTTCTTTTTTTTCATGTATCATCCTTTTGCTGATGGCAAATTCAATTCTCTTCGAATAATATTGGTTTCTTCAAAATTTTTTATAAATACAGCTCACCAAAAATAAGTACTCAACATATATTTTTTGATTATTCTGGCACTAGTGGTAGTAATGAATTTAATTTAATATTGACAAAATTTAAATATTACAATAAAAAATACAATATTTCTATTATTTTACTTATTTTTTGTTAAATTTAACATTGTTCGTGAATTAGTTAGTTAGATTAAAGATTTTCAGAGGCTACCCTTGAAAACAGAAAGAATTGGAAGAGAGAAGGATAAGGATGGCAAATCTACAATCTACTGAATCATCAATTCCTTTAAAGGTATTTAGAATTGTTAGCCTGAGAGGTTGCGTATGGGGGGTGATTATACATTATTTTGGCTTAATCGTTTGTTGTTAGGGATTTACAGATAAAGGAATGCTTCAAGAAAGTGCCTTCTGATTCATGGCGTCCAAACCTTTGTGGTAGCCTATAAATATAGATAGAAACTAGAAACATTAAATTTAATGAATTATTAATATTTTAGAATAGAATAGAAAAAAGGTGTTGGGTTGTTGCATGCTTCTTAATATTAAAGGAAACACCTTGTTAGTATTTCGTCTTTAGTATTTAGTGGGTGGAGTCGGGTATGTGCCAGAAAATATTAAGGGATTGTTTATCTGCATGTGTTTTGTGCTTCCCAAATCGTCATTTTTTTTATTTTTTAATGACGATTCCCTTGTTTGTGTAAAGTAATGTGTATCACTGAGGATGACTCGGACGTGGACCATTGGTATTGGACAGGCATTCGTGAAGGTAGTTCAACAATGTTCCTTAATGGGATTAGCCCGCCAGGATGTATTGACTACCTTGGAGCTAAGTTTAGTCTCTTTTTCATGAGTGTTCCTCCCACTATGGAGGACGCCATGAATCCCCATTAGGTAGGGATTTTTTACAGGTTGCCACGAATGTGGTGTTCAATCGTAATCCAAAAACTCAAAGTCACTCTCAGCTGATCCACAGATACTCACAAACGGCTTCCCACTTAATCTATGCTTTTCTTTTTCTTTTTTTTTCCTTCTTCTTCTAAATTACGCATTTCTTCGGAAGTTAAAACACAAAATAGACCATACTGTGTCTAATAAGCGCGTTCGGGAGTGTTTTTTTTTTTTTTTTTTTTCCGTTTCCGTGATTGCAATCTTTTCTAGCAAGAAGAGTGTTTTGCACGAAGATAGAAAATATTATTAGATGGCCATCCGTGCCATAGAATTGGGTTTGGGATAGGATAGACTGTGTACAGGGAAGACATCAGGGTGCAATGAAGTAGCCTCCACGGTAGGTTATATGTATATTGAAATTCAATTTATGTCTTCTTTCCTGTGACGTTATTCTCTTCTGTTTGTTAACTCTAACTAATGATCTTTTTTTCTATTTCTTTTTATTTTCATTGTCTGAAGAGCATCATTTGAATAACTTGGTTTGGTGGTATATGGGGCCAGATCAGAATTTCATCGCATCTCTTCACAACGACTGCGAGACATCTCATCGGTGAGTTGAATTTTTATTTCTATAATATTTCACGAAATAATTTTTAATTTTTCTTAAAATAATTAAAATTACCTAATTTTTAAATGGCGTTTATTGTTAGAACTGAAATTTTTGTGACAGTAATTCTTCTTCGAAAATGTTAAAATAAATCTAAAAAACTTTCTTTGTTTTTTACTAATTATTCTTTGATTTTTCTAACTTACAATATAGAAGAATACACTGGATATAATAAATAATATATACAAGTAAATATTTCGAAATCACAAAACTAATTATGAATCTATTTCTTGTTTTTAGATGTACATTGAATGGAATGGAGCGAGCATAAGATTTCATCTACCTACTTTGAAGGTTACTAAAAAGGAAAATAAAAAATGGGTAAGAATTTTATTTATTTTTTCTATTCTATTTAAATAATTAATATTGAAATATTATTTTATAAATTTTAAAATATTATCTACAAGTACTCTTACTGTGTCCAAAATTTCATTAAATTATTAATGTATAATCAATCCTATTCCTATGATAGATATCCTCCAACTTCTATTAAATACTATTCAATATAAATATTCATTGAATTAAATTTCAAATATTAATTAATGATGGTATATTATAGAAATTTCTATAAAAGGATAAAAATAAAATAGGAGACTTATTAAAAACATTCTTTGACTATTATCTTCTTCAAGTATTATTTTTTAAGTTTAAAAAAGGTTTGAATTAATTTTTAATATATATCACGATATTTTTTATCTATCACCATCAGATATGTTCGTACCCGTTGACTATACTCTCTGATGACTAAGAAATGATGAAAGAAGCTAATAAGAATAAGCGAGCGCATGCACAAACGGTTAGTAGAATTATGAATACAATAGAATTTCAAAATAATCCAGATATTTTTACATTGATGAATTTATAAAGATACTACACGCGTATATTAAATTACTAAGTGAAATGTTTTGTTAATTTTTTAGTCTTCCTTGATGTGCATCATTGCAGAATCAAGAGAGAGATTGAAGAACATAATGACTTCCAGATCATCATCATCCATCGGGCGATTGCAAGGGGGGGTGAAACCCCTCCGTAAGTATTTTTTTAAGAAATATTTTAATATTATTATAATTTATTTTCAATCTTAATAAATATGTCTTTTATTCTTGTTTTTCATGTAACCTCGATCAATGTTGATGCCAATCTTTCACTTTTACGGTTTCATCAACAAGGTGAGTAGATTTCCAATATGAATTATTCCAGGAAAACATTATTTCATATTAGTCTTTGTTTTCCAGGGCATGAAGACGATGATTCTGTTGAAGAGTTTGTCGACTGCATTACCTACCATTAATCAATCCATTGTAAGTATTTTATATGTATTTATATATTTTATTTTTTTATTGTATAGTATATTATAAATGATACGCGTAGTATATAACAAGATATTTGAATTTCATCATAATTTAGAAATTAGATTTCAGTTCTTGGTTGAGAGATTTTTTTCAATTCTTTTGATTTATACATGTATTTCTCCTTTAAAAGAATGATAATTATTTTTAATATTAAATCAGTTTAATTATAAATTATTTAATTTTAATTATTGCTCTATATATACATACTTAAAGAGAATAATATTGAAAATAATATTTGAAAATAAAACTTTTAAATGTAGTCAACACTAATCGCAATAGATGGCGGGATATGTATTAAATCAGTATAATATTTTTTCAAAAGTATATAAAATTTATATCATTAATATTAATATTTCTTAATGATGAAAGTTTTGAAAAACTGTAGAGTAAATAATTATTTTTCAAATAATAACACTTTTGCTGCCCTTATTTTATTTTAAACACTCTTATTCGAATATATTTTATTTAAAAAAATCTCCCGAAATTCTTCTAAAGATAAACAACAAAATATTAAAAAGAACGCATTGAATTTTTCATTTCAAATAGCTTATAGAAAGATTATGCTTTAATATTAGATTAAATATAAAGAGAATCACGTTTATTTGAACTTTGAGATAAGCTATAAATAATGTAAATTGTAAATTTAGAGAAAGGAAGATAATTAATATTAAATATGATATTTATTTTACGATTAAAGTTATAATGCAAAAATTTCGGTTAAATTTAAATTTAATTCAGTGAATATCATCTATGTATAATATTTGAAATTATTTCGATTCTATACAATTTAAGCCCGATATTACTTACAAAAGTTTAAATAAGCCTATTTTGATTGGTTTCATTTATTTGAAAGGATTTGTATGATATACAAATTTGTAAAAAAAAAAGAAAAGGCAATAAGTATTTTATTTACAAATAGTATGTTTTTAAATTCAATAGAATATTTGAATTAGAGTTTAAAATACGTACTGGATGGTAATTAATTATATTTATGAATTTGGGAAGATTTTACAAAGTTGGAGCCCCTTTTAGTTAGATATCCACCGACACAGAAAATACTAAATTTATTAAAATTACTAAAATTCTCTCTTAAAGCTATCTACATACAGAAAGAATTTTATAAAGAATGTATTGATTCATTTCCTCTAGACAGATAAACAAAATTAAATCTTATTTATATTAATATCAAGAGAATATATAACGTTTATTTTATAAATTCGAAATAGGATACATATAATATATATTGTAGTTCGGTGAAGAAGATAAATAATATTAATCATAATATTTAAGATTGAAGAATTCATATGAAATTTCTATTTAGTGAATAACAATCTTTTGGAAATTGATTCCAAACTATAGTATCTTTATCCGATATTACTTAAAAATAAAAATAGTTTAAATTGGTGATATTTATTTATTATATATTAATTTAAAGGCGATAAATATTTTAGTTACAATTTCAATTCAAATTCAATGTTGTTGAATATAAAGATGGATTTGTTTTATTTTTTCTTATCATGAAATTATCTTGTATCATTTTATTAAATCAATTCAAATGGGAACTATTAGAATAAAATAAAGGATATTTGGTTAATTGTCGGAAATGAAACTAAATATTGATATATTTTAAAAATTCTGAGAATTACTAGAATTATTATTTATTAATTTAATATAAATTATTGAACGAGTTCTGACTTGTTCATAGTGAGTCTTGATATCCATGGATGAGGGTGGTGCATTTACATAAATCATGATTGTTTCTGGTTTGATAGAAAATAAAAAAAATTAAATTATAAATTATATACATAATTGGTACTAGGACTATCTCTCTATATAAAATAAGAATACTTGTGGTGGAATTAAAAGAAAATATAAGAAAAATCAACAAATTCAATTCAGACAGAATTCTCCTGAACAATTAACGAAAAATTTTGAAAACATTATATTGAATTTTTCATTTCACATGATTCAACTTATAAAGTAAGGTATTTATAAATAAAATTCAATTTTATTTATTTTAAAAAGAAAAACGTTTATTTAAATTTAGAAATAAGACTACAAATAATAGATTTTTAATACTAGTACGATGAAATAGATAATTAATATAAAAAATAATATTTGTTGATTAAAAACATTATTAAAGATTTCGATTAGTTTGAAAACTGATTCTCTAATATTACTATAATTTTTATTTTTTTATTTTAAATTGTTTCCTTTGTATAGAATAGAAGTCCAAATTTGGTAATTTAATTGAAGCATAAATCATGTTGTTCTATAAATTTGAACTTTTTCTATAACATATCATCTATTCTAAGAGAATTACTTAATATTTAATTTATATACTAACATATATTGCCTATGTGTACCTAGATATTCTTAAACCAAATAATATAATATATTTATATTTAAAATAGAATAAAATAGTAACGTATAAATCGATTAATTAAAATTTTAATCGGATATATACATATAATGTAGTTCTATAATTTTTTTTTTAATTTTATTTTAAATTACGAGTTTAACATGTTTGTTTTTATATATTCAATATTATATAATATATATATATATATTCTATTTCTAGTAACATTTATTTTAGAAAAAGTGCAGGCTTATTTTTTTCATTGCGATTGAATTTATCTAAAATAATTATAAACTCTTGAGAAATAATTATTTTTTCAATATAATTTCATCTATTTTTTAATATTGATATCTATCCGTTATTTTCTAAGAAATCGACAAATTTATTAAAATATTTATTGAATATCAGTGAAAATGCATTATAAAATAAATAATAAAAATAAAACACTTGCAATTCAATCTCTCATAATATTATTGAAAAGAAATCAATTTGATTAGGTTTCTAATAAAGAACAGAGTACCTAAATTAAATAAGAATTAAAACGTCACACATAATGGGGCTAGATATTGTGAATAAAAGTAAATAAAAATATATAATTATAGTTGATATTTATTTGGAAAAAAGTGATTTATACTTTTAAATTACTATATTGATATTATTATACGAGTTAAGTTATTTAAATAACTTTTCCTTTTTTTTTTTAGCTTGTTATGGTTTGATGGTAGTCGGTGGCTGAAGAATCTATAGGATACGTATAGAAAAAGGAATCACATCTCATCAGAGGTAAAGTTGATATATAAACAAACTATAATTAAAAATTAGAATTACATATTCAATTAATTTTTAAGTAGAAAATCAATAAAAGTTGTATCGATAGATATATAAATATTCATAAATTAACAATAAGAAAAAGAAATTGACATTCGACTGAATTTGTTTTATTCTAGTTTTTTACAATAAATTTAAATAAATATAGTATTTTATATGAAAATATTCTTTAAATTAAAAATGGCTTTTTTTCATTAATGATATTTATTTATATAATTAATCATGAAATAACAAAAGAGCTATGATCAAGACAATTTTTTTTTTTTTTTTTTTTTTTTTTTATATTTAATTCGTCGTGCATAGTTTAGAATATTAGGTTATAATTTAATATAATGTTTTGGATTTTTCATTTGAATATAATAAAAAAGTGTATTTAATAATTTAAATATTTTCAATTTCTCTATTAGTTCATCTGAAAGAACATGAATTCACGAAACAAATTTGGACCACAACTATATATGGAGATGGTGAAAAGTACGAGTTCATCGAGATCGTCGAGTGACTTACTACGAGTGGGCAACCTATTTAAAACTCCGAGGTTAGTAATTTTTGCTATAAAAAAAATGTATTATAATTTGAATACTCAATCTTATATATGTCTTTTGTTTTTCTTTTTTTTCATGTATCATCCTTTTGCTGATGGCAAATTCAATTCTCTTCGAATAATATTGGTTTCTTCAAAATTTTTTATAAATACAGCTCACCAAAAATAAGTACTCAACATATATTTTTTGATTATTCTGGCACTAGTGGTAGTAATGAATTTAATTTAATATTGACAAAATTTAAATATTACAATAAAAAATACAATATTTCTATTATTTTACTTATTTTTTGTTAAATTTAACATTGTTCGTGAATTAGTTAGTTAGATTAAAGATTTTCAGAGGCTACCCTTGAAAACAGAAAGAATTGGAAGAGAGAAGGATAAGGATGGCAAATCTACAATCTACTGAATCATCAATTCCTTTAAAGGTATTTAGAATTGTTAGCCTGAGAGGTTGCGTATGGGGGGTGATTATACATTATTTTGGCTTAATCGTTTGTTGTTAGGGATTTACAGATAAAGGAATGCTTCAAGAAAGTGCCTTCTGATTCATGGCGTCCAAACCTTTGTGGTAGCCTATAAATATAGATAGAAACTAGAAACATTAAATTTAATGAATTATTAATATTTTAGAATAGAATAGAAAAAAGGTGTTGGGTTGTTGCATGCTTCTTAATATTAAAGGAAACACCTTGTTAGTATTTCGTCTTTAGTATTTAGTGGGTGGAGTCGGGTATGTGCCAGAAAATATTAAGGGATTGTTTATCTGCATGTGTTTTGTGCTTCCCAAATCGTCATTTTTTTTATTTTTTAATGACGATTCCCTTGTTTGTGTAAAGTAATGTGTATCACTGAGTGCAGCTAGGACGTGGCTCTATGGAATTGGACAGGCATTCGTGAAGGTAGTTCAACAATGTTCCTTAATGGGATTAGCCCGCCAGGATGTATTGACTACCTTGGAGCTAAGGTTAGTACTCTTTTTCATGAGTGTTCCTCCCACTATGGAGGACGCCATGAATCCCCATTGTAGGTAGGTAGGCATTTTTTACAGGTTGCCACGAATGTGGTGTTCAATCGTAATCCAAAAACTCAAAGTCACTCTCAGCTGATCCACAGATACTCACAAACGGCTTCCCACTTAATCTATGCTTTTCTTTTTCTTTTTTTTTTCCTTCTTCTTCTAAATTACGCATTTCTTCGGTAGTTAAAACACAAAATAGACCATACTGTGTCTAATAAGCGCGTTCGGGAGTGTTTTTTTTTTTTTTTTTTTTTTTTTTCGTTTCCGTGATTGCAATCTTTTCTAGCAAGAAGAGTGTTTTGCACGAAGATAGACAATATTATTAGATGGCCATCCGTGCCATAGAATTGGGTCTGGCATAGGATAGACTGTACAGGGAAGACATCAGGGCGCAATGAAGTAGCCTCCACGGTAGGTTATATGTATATTTCAATTGAAATACAATTTATATCCTCTTTTTTGGGACATTATTCTCTCCAATTCTAGTCCAATCTAACTAATGATCTTTTTTTCTATTTCTTTTTCTTTTCATTGTCTGAAGAGCATCAGTTGAAGAACTTGGTATTGTGGTTTGTTGGGGCAGTTCAGAGGTGCATCGCATCACTTCACAACGATTGCAAGGCATCTCATCGGTGAGTTTAATTTTTATTTCTATAATATTTCATGAAATAATATCAATATGTTAAAAATAATTAAAATTACATAATTTTTAAATGGTGTTTATTGTTAGAACTGAAATTTTTGTGACAGTAATTCTTCTTCAAAAATGTGTTAAAATAAATCTAAAAAACTTTCTAAAATAAATCAGATATATACAATGTTTAATTTCTTGTATAGATATTTCTAGATATATTTACATTGATGAATTTATAAAGATACTACACGCCTATATTAAATTACTAAGTGAAATGTTTTCTTATATTTTTAGTTTTACTTGATGTCCACCATTCCAGAATCAAGAGAGAGATTGAAGAACATAATGACTTCCAAATCATCATCATCCTTCGGGCGATTGCAAGGGGTGAAAACCCCGCCGTAAGTATTTTTTTAAGAAATATTTTAATATTATTCTAATCTATTTTCAGGCTTAATAAATATGTCTTTTATTCTTGTTTTTCATGTATCATCGATCGATATTAATGGCAATCTTTCACTTTTACGGATCCATCAAAAAGGTGAGTTGATTTCCAATATGAATTATTGCAGGAAAACATTATTTCATATTAGTCTTTGTTTTCCAGGGAGTGAAGACGATGATCCGGTTGAAGTGTTTGT
Source organism: Labia minor (assembly GCA_963082975.1). Classification (NCBI taxonomy): domain Eukaryota; kingdom Metazoa; phylum Arthropoda; class Insecta; order Dermaptera; family Spongiphoridae; genus Labia; species Labia minor. Next base: position 114,706,099 of record OY720344.1, read on the forward strand.
CGACTCCATTACCTACCATTAATCAATCCATTGTAAGTATTGTATATGTATTTATATATTTTATTTTTTTATTGTATAGTATATTATAAATGATACGCGTAGTATATAACAAGATATTTGAATTTCATCATAATTTAGAAATTAGATTTCAGTTCTTGGTTGAGAGATTTTTTTCAATTCTTTTGATTTATACATATGTGTATTTCTCCTTTAATAGAATCATAATTATTTTTAATATTAAATCAGTTTAATTATAATTTATTTAATTTTAATTATTGCTATATATAGCAATAATATATATACTTAATGAATAATAGTGAAAATAATATTTGAAAATAAAACTTTTAAATGTAGTCAACACTAATCGCAATAGATGGCGGGATATGTATTAAATCAGTATAATATTTTTTCAAAAGTATATAAAATTTATATCATTAATATTAATATTTCTTAATGATGAAAGTTTTGAAAAACTGTAGAGTAAATAATTATTTTTCAAATAATAACACTTTTGCTGCCCTTATTTTATTTTATTCACGCTTATTCGAATATATTTTATTTAAAAAAATCTCCTGAAATTCTTCTAAAGATTCACAACAAACTTTTAAAAAGAACGCAGTGAATTTTTCATTTCCAATATCATAAAGCAAGAATATGCTTTAAATTTGATTAAATATAAAGAGAATCACGTTTATTTGAACTTTGAGATATGCTACAAATAATGTAAATTGCAAATTTAGAGGAAGAAGATAATTAATATTAAATATCATATTTTAGGATGAGAGTAAAATGCAAAAATTTCGGTTAAATTTAAATTTTATACAGTGAATATCTATATATTTGAAATTATTTCGATACTATACAATTTAAGCCCGATATTACTTTCAAAATGTTAAATAAGCCTATTTTGATTGGTGACATTTATTTGAAAGGATTAGTATGAATTACAAATTTGTAAATAAAAGAAAAGGCAATAATATTTTATTTACAAATAGTATATTTTTTAATTCAATAGAATATTTGAATTAGAGTTTGAAATACGTACTGGATGGTAATTAACTATATTTATGAATTTGAGAAAATTTTAAAAAGTCTGAGCCCCTTTTAGTTAGACATCCACCGACACTGAAAATACTAAATTTAAAAAAATTACTAAAATTCTCTCTTATAATGCTATCTACATACAGAAAGAATTTTATAAAGAATGTATTGATTCATTTCCTCTAGACAGATAATCAAAATTAAATTTTATTTATAGTAATATCAAGAGAATATATAATGTTTATTTTTTAAATTCGAAATAGGATACATATAATATATATTGCAGTTCGGTGAAGAAGATAAATAATATTAATCATAATATTTAAGATTGAAGAATTCATATGAAATTTCTATTCAGAGAATAACAATCTTTTAGAAATTGTTATTCCAATCTATATATATAATCTTTATCCGATATTTATATTTATTTATTTAGCCTTTAATGGTACAGAATATTTACAAAAAATAGGTAACTTTTAAGTATACAAAAGAAGATGTTTACAAATTTTTTTTTTTTTTTTTTTTTTTTTATAATTATTTCACTAAGTACCAGGCCCGTTTGGGCATAGGCCTCTCCCAAATATAAGTACTTATATAACCTGGCCCTTTCGGGCATAGACCCCCTCCAGTCTTTTCCATTCATTCCTTTGTCTAGCAACTCGGCACCAGTCCCTTCCAGCCACCATTGTTATCTCGTCTTCCCATCTTTTCTTCTGTCTTCCTTTTCTTCTTTTTTGGTCAATGGGGCACCACTCCGTCACTGTCTTGGTCCATCTTCCAGCCTCCACTCTTGTTAAGTGTCCGGCCCATCTCCACTTTAGGGTTCTAATGGTTACGCCGATATTGCTCACCCCGGCCTTCTTATAGATATCTTTAACCCTTACCCTATCGGACCTCTTTATACTCATTATTGCTCTCAACATGGATCTTTGTGTTACTTCCAATTTATGTTCTAATTTTTTTGTCAGGGCCCATGTTTGGGAGCCATAAATTAGTGTTGGTATTATGCATTTTTTGAACACTTTTATTTTAGATGTTATTTCTATTTCTTTATTTTTTAAAATGAATTTTAGCGCCCAAAATTTTTTCCATCCTAAGGCAATTCTCCTATTTATTTCTTCCGATGTTCTATCGCTGAAGCTCACAGTCTGTCCCAGATAGACGGTCTCCTTCTTCCAGGGCATTGAGGATTTCTCTTGCCCAACTGTATCATCCAGGGAATTTGTTAATATTACGCTTTTCTGGGGGTTTATTTTAAGCCCCACTGTTAGGCTTATATCTTCTAGTTCTCGTATCATTAGCAATATCTGGCTCCTGGAAGCTCCGATTAGTACGATATCATCAGCAAATCGCAAATTACTAAGGTAAACACCGTTCATTTTAATGCCCATTCTCTCCCAATTCAATCTTTTAAACATTTCTTCTAGTACACAGTTGAATAATAGGGGTGAGAGCGGGTCCCCCTGTCTCACCCCCCTCCTCACAGGAAAGAGCGGCCCGGGCTCATCCAAGGAAACACGAGCTCGGCAATCGGTGTATAGGTTTCTAATGATATTTATATATGTTAATTCGACACCTTGTGAGTTTAATGCCTCAAAGATGGAGTCTTGGTAAACCGAATCAAAAGCCTTTGTGTAATCTATAAAGGCCAAGAAGACATCAAACCCATACTCATTGGCCTTTTCAATCAGTTGATTGATCACATGGAGATGGTCGCAAGTCGAGTAGCCAGCTCTGAATCCCGCCTGTTCTATGCCTTGATTAAAATTAATTGTTTTTATTATTCTACACTGTATGATCTTCATAAAAATTTTTCCCAAATTAGATGAAATAGTTAGAGGTCTAAAGTTATTAATATCTCGAGAATTTCCTTTTTTAAACATTAACAAAATATTGGCTTCTTGCCATTGCTGTGGTATATTTCCTGTCTTTAATATATTATTGTATAGTAATGTTAATGGTTTTTTGATTATGTCTATTGTATATTTTAATATGTCGTTTGTAATCCCATCGATACCCGGAGTCTTTCCTGTTTTCAACTTTTTGATGATATTTTCTATTTCTACTTGTAGAATTTCGGGGATGTTCTCTTCGTATTTGTATGATTTACAATCTATTTTTGTATTTCCCTGGTATAAATTTTTATAAAATTCCGTTGCAATTTTGATGATGTCTTGCCGATTGGTTTGCGACTTGTTAACGCTATCTAGCAGGGATAGTATCTTTTTTCTTCCGGTTGAGATTTCTGCTTTTATTCTTTTTATAGAAGTATGTGGCTCGATTAGATTATTTATAATAGCATCGTTATATGTTTTTATATCTTTTTTAATATTATATTTGACAGTTTTACATATTATATTATGTTCCAGTCGATCTTTTTTGGAATTTCTTTTAATTTTCAATTTATTTCTTAATTTAATGAGATTTTTTGTATTATCAGTGAGTTTTGAAATCTTTTCTATTTTGATATTAGCCTCTTTTTGTAATACCTTCAAACATGTCTCGATTTCATTATATTGTGTTTTTATTTTACTTTTATTGTTAAAGTTAGTATTTCTTATTATATTTTCGATTTCATCGTATTTGCTTCTAGGTATTTTTTTGCATTCTAGCATATTAATGGTCTTCGGTTGGGGTCTTTTGGACAGTGCTTGGGTATTTATTTCAGCTTTCAACAATCTATGATCCGAAAAGAATTCAAATTTATCACTTACTTCGAATTTGTTTATTATATTTAGATTAGGTGTTAACATAAAATCGATCTCGTTTTTGGTGATGCCATTTGGAGCTATCCATGTCCATTTTTTACCTGCTCTTTTTTTATAAAAAGTGTTGATAATTTTAAGATTTTTCTCTAGGCAGAAGTGTATTAATCTTTCTCCCCTTTCATTGCGCTTCCCATAACCATATGGCCCCATCACCATTTTTTCCTCGTCTAATCTGATTCCTATCTGGCTATTAAAATCACCCATGATTATTAATTTGTTCTTTTTATTTATAGGGTTGTCTTCGATTACTTTTTCTAGCAATTTATAAAATTCATCGTTGGCATTTTCATCTGTTTCCATTGTTGGAGCATATACTTGCATTATTGTTATTATTTGGTCAGTTTTATTGGATATTTTTAATGACGTTATTCTATCTGAGTATCCTTTTATATTTATTATCTTATTTCTCCATTTTTTTTTGATCAGGAATCCGACTCCTCTTTGTCCTGGTGTTTGACCTATATAATAGAATATGAAATCACTTTTCCTTTCGATTAATTCTTCTCCCTGCCTTCGTACTTCTGATATTCCTAATATGTCTATTTCTGTTTGTTCTAGAGCATATTCCAATTCTAGAAGCTTTTCTTCCCCTTTTAATGTTCTAACATTTATAGAGCCTATATTTAAATATCCTTGTTTTTTGTTTTTTTTAGACGTATTTTCCTTATATTTATTTCTATTTTTATCATCTTTTACTTTATTATTATTTGGTTGATTTATTTTAACTGTATTAATATTTTTTCCGTTTGATTTATTTATAGAAATTATTTTATTTAATTTTCTATTCTTAGAATTGTTTTTAATTTTGATATAATTAGAATTCAAATATTTCGTAATATTAGTATTTTTATTTTGAGCATTTTTACTTATTTTATTTTTATATAATATAATATTGGAGAGTTTTATTTGTTTTAGGAGGTTTCGGTCTGAACCATCCTCAGTGACCAACTTTTCTGGATGGTGGGTGGAGTCGATGGTCGGGGGCCCCCGGTCGTAATCCTAGCCTATTTTATCAAAATTTAAATTTAAGTCTCCAAGAGATTCACTTTTTTTAAAATAGTTTTTTATTTTGGCCTGTGAAACTCCTGTCCTAACCACTACGTCATTTTGTTTTTTCTTTTTTTCTAATTTAGTATCCAATCTTGTGCTTGTTGTCTCCTCTCCCGAAGGAGATGAAGACAGTGGTCTTTTTTTTAAATTAGCATTTCTTGGTTTATTAAAATCTTTAACTATTAATTTATCATATTTAATAATGGCATACTTGCCCATCCCTCTGGCCTTTAACATTTCTGGGATCAATTCTTTCCTTGCTTCCCGAACATTGCTTGGTAAGTCCTCCGTTATATATTGGGGAAGATCTTTTAATTTATTTTTATTTTTTAGTATTCTATTTCTACTACGTGTAGATATCAATGACACAAGAACGGGCCTCACCCTTCCATCCTGGGGGCGACCTATTCTTTTAAGGTAGTCTACCTGATTTATTTCAAATTCGTCATTGATTTCTTCTTTAATTAATCTAACACAAGCCCTTTCTAGGTCGGTCAGATTGGTTTCTTTTTCATCTAGACCGTGTATTAGCAATTTCTTATCTTTCGTTTCTTTTTCGATTCGATATAGTTTGTTTTCCAGGGCCAGAGTCTTTCCATAAACTAACTCGTTTATTTCTTTTTTTAGTTCTTCATTATTTATCTTTAATTTTTGAACCAGTTCCTGAACTATTTCATCTTTCCATTTTTTCAACGTATCGAGTAGATCGTTATTATTCATTTTTTTTTTTTTTTTTTTTTGTAAAAAATTAATTCACAACTCACCAGACGGAGGCCAAAGTCGAGCGAAAGCAGGAGAGACAAGCGCACGTCCTTCCCCGACCAAAGTCAAACTCCATCTTATCCGATATTACTTAAAAATAAAAATAGTTTAAATTGGTGATATTTATTTATTATATATTAATTTAAAGGCGATAAATATTTTTGTTATACAATTTCAATGTTTTTGTATATAACGATGGATTTGTTTTATTTTTTCTTGTCATGAAATTATCTGGTATCATTTTATTAAATCAATTCAAATGGGAACTATTAGAATAAAATAAAGGATATTTGGTTAATTGACGGAAATGAAACTAAATATTGATATATTTTAAAAATTCAGAGAATTACTAGAATTATTATTTATTAATTTAATATAAATTATTGAACGAGTTCTGACTTGTTCATAGTGAGTCTTGATATCCAAGGATGGGGGTGGTGCATTTACCTAAATCATGATAGTTTCTGGTTTGATATAAAATAAAAAACATTAAATTATAAATTGTTTAGATAATTGGGAGTAGTAGAGTATCTCTCTATATAAAATAATAATACTTGTGAAGGAATTAAAATAAAATATTATAAGAAAAATCAAATTCAATTCAGACAGAATTAACGAAAAATTTTGAAAACATTATATTGAATTTTTCATTTCACATGATTCAACTTATATAGTAAGGTATTTATAAATAAAATTCAATTTTATTTATTTTAAAAAGAAAAACGTTTATTTAAATTAAGAAATAAGACTACAAATAATAGATTTTTAATACTAGTTCGATGAAATAGATAATTAATATAAAAAATAATATTTGTTGATTAAAAACATTATTAAAGATTTCGATTAGTTGAAAATCTAATTCTCTGATATTAATTACTATAATTATTTTTTTTTATTTTAAATTGTTTTATTTGTATATTTTAGAATAGAAGCCCAAATTTGGTAATGAAATTGGAGCATAAATCATCAAGTTCTATAAATTTGAACTTTTTCTATAACATATCCTCTATTCTAAGAGAATTAGTTAATAATTTATTGATATACTAACGTAATTGCCTATGTGTACCAAAATATTCTTAAACCAAATAATATCATATATATATATATATATATATATTCAAAATAGAATAAAATTTTAATCGGATATATACATATAATGTGTGTAGTTCAATAATTTTTTTTTACTTTTATTTTTAATTACGAGTTTAACATTTTTTTTTTTTTATATTCAATCTTCAATAATATATATTGAATATATATATTTATTCTATTTGTATTAACATTTATTCTAGAAAGGTGAAGGGTGATTTTTTTTATCTTTTATTTTTTTCATTGCGATTGAATTTATCTAAAATAATTATAAACTCTTGAGAAATAATTATTTTTTCAATATAATTTCATCTATTTTTTTAATATTGATATCTATCCGTTATTTTCTAAGAAATCGACAAATTTATTAAAATATTTATTGAATATCAGTGAAAATGCATTATAAAATAAATAATAAAAATAAAACACTTGCAATTCAATCTCTCATAATATTATTGAAAAGAAATCAATTTGATTAGGTTTCTAATAAAGAACAGAGTACCTAAATTAAATAAGAATTAAAACGTCACACATAATGGGGCTAGATATTGTGAATAAAAGTAAATAAAAATATATAATTATAGTTGATATTTATTTGGAAAAAAGTGATTTATACTTTTAAATTACTATATTGATATTATTATACGAGTTAAGTTATTTAAATAACTTTTCCTTTTTTTTTTTAGCTTGTTATGGTTTGATGGTAGTCGGTGGCTGAAGAATCTATAGGATACGTATAGAAAAAGGAATCACATCTCATCAGAGGTAAAGTTGATATATAAACAAACTATAATTAAAAATTAGAATTACATATTCAATTAATTTTTAAGTAGAAAATCAATAAAAGTTGTATCGATAGATATATAAATATTCATAAATTAACAATAAGAAAAAGAAATTGACATTCGACTGAATTTGTTTTATTCTAGTTTTTTACAATAAATTTAAATAAATATAGTATTTTATATGAAAATATTCTTTAAATTAAAAATGGCTTTTTTTCATTAATGATATTTATTTATATAATTAATCATGAAATAACAAAAGAGCTATGATCAAGACAATTTTTTTTTTTTTTTTTTTTTTTTTATATTTAATTCGTCGTGCATAGTTTAGAATATTAGGTTATAATTTAATATAATGTTTTGGATTTTTCATTTGAATATAATAAAAAAGTGTATTTAATAATTTAAATATTTTCAATTTCTCTATTAGTTCATCTGAAAGAACATGAATTCACGAAACAAATTTGGACCACAACTATATATGGAGATGGTGAAAAGTACGAGTTCATCGAGATCGTCGAGTGACTTACTACGAGTGGGCAACCTATTTAAAACTCCGAGGTTAGTAATTTTTGCTATAAAAAAAATGTATTATAATTTGAATACTCAATCTTATATATGTCTTTTGTTTTTCTTTTTTTTCATGTATCATCCTTTTGCTGATGGCAAATTCAATTCTCTTCGAATAATATTGGTTTCTTCAAAATTTTTTATAAATACAGCTCACCAAAAATAAGTACTCAACATATATTTTTTGATTATTCTGGCACTAGTGGTAGTAATGAATTTAATTTAATATTGACAAAATTTAAATATTACAATAAAAAATACAATATTTCTATTATTTTACTTATTTTTTGTTAAATTTAACATTGTTCGTGAATTAGTTAGTTAGATTAAAGATTTTCAGAGGCTACCCTTGAAAACAGAAAGAATTGGAAGAGAGAAGGATAAGGATGGCAAATCTACAATCTACTGAATCATCAATTCCTTTAAAGGTATTTAGAATTGTTAGCCTGAGAGGTTGCGTATGGGGGGTGATTATACATTATTTTGGCTTAATCGTTTGTTGTTAGGGATTTACAGATAAAGGAATGCTTCAAGAAAGTGCCTTCTGATTCATGGCGTCCAAACCTTTGTGGTAGCCTATAAATATAGATAGAAACTAGAAACATTAAATTTAATGAATTATTAATATTTTAGAATAGAATAGAAAAAAGGTGTTGGGTTGTTGCATGCTTCTTAATATTAAAGGAAACACCTTGTTAGTATTTCGTCTTTAGTATTTAGTGGGTGGAGTCGGGTATGTGCCAGAAAATATTAAGGGATTGTTTATCTGCATGTGTTTTGTGCTTCCCAAATCGTCATTTTTTTTATTTTTTAATGACGATTCCCTTGTTTGTGTAAAGTAATGTGTATCACTGAGTGCAGCTAGGACGTGGCTCTATGGAATTGGACAGGCATTCGTGAAGGTAGTTCAACAATGTTCCTTAATGGGATTAGCCCGCCAGGATGTATTGACTACCTTGGAGCTAAGTTTAGTCTCTTTTTCATGAGTGTTCCTCCCACTATGGAGGACGCCATGAATCCCCATTAGGTAGGGATTTTTTACAGGTTGCCACGAATGTGGTGTTCAATCGTAATCCAAAAACTCAAAGTCACTCTCAGCTGATCCACAGATACTCACAAACGGCTTCCCACTTAATCTATGCTTTTCTTTTTCTTTTTTTTTCCTTCTTCTTCTAAATTACGCATTTCTTCGGAAGTTAAAACACAAAATAGACCATACTGTGTCTAATAAGCGCGTTCGGGAGTGTTTTTTTTTTTTTTTTTTTTCCGTTTCCGTGATTGCAATCTTTTCTAGCAAGAAGAGTGTTTTGCACGAAGATAGAAAATATTATTAGATGGCCATCCGTGCCATAGAATTGGGTTTGGGATAGGATAGACTGTGTACAGGGAAGACATCAGGGTGCAATGAAGTAGCCTCCACGGTAGGTTATATGTATATTGAAATTCAATTTATGTCTTCTTTCCTGTGACGTTATTCTCTTCTGTTTGTTAACTCTAACTAATGATCTTTTTTTCTATTTCTTTTTATTTTCATTGTCTGAAGAGCATCATTTGAATAACTTGGTTTGGTGGTATATGGGGCCAGATCAGAATTTCATCGCATCTCTTCACAACGACTGCGAGACATCTCATCGGTGAGTTGAATTTTTATTTCTATAATATTTCACGAAATAATTTTTAATTTTTCTTAAAATAATTAAAATTACCTAATTTTTAAATGGCGTTTATTGTTAGAACTGAAATTTTTGTGACAGTAATTCTTCTTCGAAAATGTTAAAATAAATCTAAAAAACTTTCTTTGTTTTTTACTAATTATTCTTTGATTTTTCTAACTTACAATATAGAAGAATACACTGGATATAATAAATAATATATACAAGTAAATATTTCGAAATCACAAAACTAATTATGAATCTATTTCTTGTTTTTAGATGTACATTGAATGGAATGGAGCGAGCATAAGATTTCATCTACCTACTTTGAAGGTTACTAAAAAGGAAAATAAAAAATGGGTAAGAATTTTATTTATTTTTTCTATTCTATTTAAATAATTAATATTGAAATATTATTTTATAAATTTTAAAATATTATCTACAAGTACTCTTACTGTGTCCAAAATTTCATTAAATTATTAATGTATAATCAATCCTATTCCTATGATAGATATCCTCCAACTTCTATTAAATACTATTCAATATAAATATTCATTGAATTAAATTTCAAATATTAATTAATGATGGTATATTATAGAAATTTCTATAAAAGGATAAAAATAAAATAGGAGACTTATTAAAAACATTCTTTGACTATTATCTTCTTCAAGTATTATTTTTTAAGTTTAAAAAAGGTTTGAATTAATTTTTAATATATATCACGATATTTTTTATCTATCACCATCAGATATGTTCGTACCCGTTGACTATACTCTCTGATGACTAAGAAATGATGAAAGAAGCTAATAAGAATAAGCGAGCGCATGCACAAACGGTTAGTAGAATTATGAATACAATAGAATTTCAAAATAATCCAGATATTTTTACATTGATGAATTTATAAAGATACTACACGCGTATATTAAATTACTAAGTGAAATGTTTTGTTAATTTTTTAGTCTTCCTTGATGTGCATCATTGCAGAATCAAGAGAGAGATTGAAGAACATAATGACTTCCAGATCATCATCATCCATCGGGCGATTGCAAGGGGGGGTGAAACCCCTCCGTAAGTATTTTTTTAAGAAATATTTTAATATTATTATAATTTATTTTCAATCTTAATAAATATGTCTTTTATTCTTGTTTTTCATGTAACCTCGATCAATGTTGATGCCAATCTTTCACTTTTACGGTTTCATCAACAAGGTGAGTAGATTTCCAATATGAATTATTCCAGGAAAACATTATTTCATATTAGTCTTTGTTTTCCAGGGCATGAAGACGATGATTCTGTTGAAGAGTTTGTCGACTGCATTACCTACCATTAATCAATCCATTGTAAGTATTTTATATGTATTTATATATTTTATTTTTTTATTGTATAGTATATTATAAATGATACGCGTAGTATATAACAAGATATTTGAATTTCATCATAATTTAGAAATTAGATTTCAGTTCTTGGTTGAGAGATTTTTTTCAATTCTTTTGATTTATACATGTATTTCTCCTTTAAAAGAATGATAATTATTTTTAATATTAAATCAGTTTAATTATAAATTATTTAATTTTAATTATTGCTCTATATATACATACTTAAAGAGAATAATATTGAAAATAATATTTGAAAATAAAACTTTTAAATGTAGTCAACACTAATCGCAATAGATGGCGGGATATGTATTAAATCAGTATAATATTTTTTCAAAAGTATATAAAATTTATATCATTAATATTAATATTTCTTAATGATGAAAGTTTTGAAAAACTGTAGAGTAAATAATTATTTTTCAAATAATAACACTTTTGCTGCCCTTATTTTATTTTAAACACTCTTATTCGAATATATTTTATTTAAAAAAATCTCCCGAAATTCTTCTAAAGATAAACAACAAAATATTAAAAAGAACGCATTGAATTTTTCATTTCAAATAGCTTATAGAAAGATTATGCTTTAATATTAGATTAAATATAAAGAGAATCACGTTTATTTGAACTTTGAGATAAGCTATAAATAATGTAAATTGTAAATTTAGAGAAAGGAAGATAATTAATATTAAATATGATATTTATTTTACGATTAAAGTTATAATGCAAAAATTTCGGTTAAATTTAAATTTAATTCAGTGAATATCATCTATGTATAATATTTGAAATTATTTCGATTCTATACAATTTAAGCCCGATATTACTTACAAAAGTTTAAATAAGCCTATTTTGATTGGTTTCATTTATTTGAAAGGATTTGTATGATATACAAATTTGTAAAAAAAAAAGAAAAGGCAATAAGTATTTTATTTACAAATAGTATGTTTTTAAATTCAATAGAATATTTGAATTAGAGTTTAAAATACGTACTGGATGGTAATTAATTATATTTATGAATTTGGGAAGATTTTACAAAGTTGGAGCCCCTTTTAGTTAGATATCCACCGACACAGAAAATACTAAATTTATTAAAATTACTAAAATTCTCTCTTAAAGCTATCTACATACAGAAAGAATTTTATAAAGAATGTATTGATTCATTTCCTCTAGACAGATAAACAAAATTAAATCTTATTTATATTAATATCAAGAGAATATATAACGTTTATTTTATAAATTCGAAATAGGATACATATAATATATATTGTAGTTCGGTGAAGAAGATAAATAATATTAATCATAATATTTAAGATTGAAGAATTCATATGAAATTTCTATTTAGTGAATAACAATCTTTTGGAAATTGATTCCAAACTATAGTATCTTTATCCGATATTACTTAAAAATAAAAATAGTTTAAATTGGTGATATTTATTTATTATATATTAATTTAAAGGCGATAAATATTTTAGTTACAATTTCAATTCAAATTCAATGTTGTTGAATATAAAGATGGATTTGTTTTATTTTTTCTTATCATGAAATTATCTTGTATCATTTTATTAAATCAATTCAAATGGGAACTATTAGAATAAAATAAAGGATATTTGGTTAATTGTCGGAAATGAAACTAAATATTGATATATTTTAAAAATTCTGAGAATTACTAGAATTATTATTTATTAATTTAATATAAATTATTGAACGAGTTCTGACTTGTTCATAGTGAGTCTTGATATCCATGGATGAGGGTGGTGCATTTACATAAATCATGATTGTTTCTGGTTTGATAGAAAATAAAAAAAATTAAATTATAAATTATATACATAATTGGTACTAGGACTATCTCTCTATATAAAATAAGAATACTTGTGGTGGAATTAAAAGAAAATATAAGAAAAATCAACAAATTCAATTCAGACAGAATTCTCCTGAACAATTAACGAAAAATTTTGAAAACATTATATTGAATTTTTCATTTCACATGATTCAACTTATAAAGTAAGGTATTTATAAATAAAATTCAATTTTATTTATTTTAAAAAGAAAAACGTTTATTTAAATTTAGAAATAAGACTACAAATAATAGATTTTTAATACTAGTACGATGAAATAGATAATTAATATAAAAAATAATATTTGTTGATTAAAAACATTATTAAAGATTTCGATTAGTTTGAAAACTGATTCTCTAATATTACTATAATTTTTATTTTTTTATTTTAAATTGTTTCCTTTGTATAGAATAGAAGTCCAAATTTGGTAATTTAATTGAAGCATAAATCATGTTGTTCTATAAATTTGAACTTTTTCTATAACATATCATCTATTCTAAGAGAATTACTTAATATTTAATTTATATACTAACATATATTGCCTATGTGTACCTAGATATTCTTAAACCAAATAATATAATATATTTATATTTAAAATAGAATAAAATAGTAACGTATAAATCGATTAATTAAAATTTTAATCGGATATATACATATAATGTAGTTCTATAATTTTTTTTTTAATTTTATTTTAAATTACGAGTTTAACATGTTTGTTTTTATATATTCAATATTATATAATATATATATATATATTCTATTTCTAGTAACATTTATTTTAGAAAAAGTGCAGGCTTATTTTTTTCATTGCGATTGAATTTATCTAAAATAATTATAAACTCTTGAGAAATAATTATTTTTTCAATATAATTTCATCTATTTTTTTAATATTGATATCTATCCGTTATTTTCTAAGAAATCGACAAATTTATTAAAATATTTATTGAATATCAGTGAAAATGCATTATAAAATAAATAATAAAAATAAAACACTTGCAATTCAATCTCTCATAATATTATTGAAAAGAAATCAATTTGATTAGGTTTCTAATAAAGAACAGAGTACCTAAATTAAATAAGAATTAAAACGTCACACATAATGGGGCTAGATATTGTGAATAAAAGTAAATAAAAATATATAATTATAGTTGATATTTATTTGGAAAAAAGTGATTTATACTTTTAAATTACTATATTGATATTATTATACGAGTTAAGTTATTTAAATAACTTTTCCTTTTTTTTTTTAGCTTGTTATGGTTTGATGGTAGTCGGTGGCTGAAGAATCTATAGGATACGTATAGAAAAAGGAATCACATCTCATCAGAGGTAAAGTTGATATATAAACAAACTATAATTAAAAATTAGAATTACATATTCAATTAATTTTTAAGTAGAAAATCAATAAAAGTTGTATCGATAGATATATAAATATTCATAAATTAACAATAAGAAAAAGAAATTGACATTCGACTGAATTTGTTTTATTCTAGTTTTTTACAATAAATTTAAATAAATATAGTATTTTATATGAAAATATTCTTTAAATTAAAAATGGCTTTTTTTCATTAATGATATTTATTTATATAATTAATCATGAAATAACAAAAGAGCTATGATCAAGACAATTTTTTTTTTTTTTTTTTTTTTTTTTATATTTAATTCGTCGTGCATAGTTTAGAATATTAGGTTATAATTTAATATAATGTTTTGGATTTTTCATTTGAATATAATAAAAAAGTGTATTTAATAATTTAAATATTTTCAATTTCTCTATTAGTTCATCTGAAAGAACATGAATTCACGAAACAAATTTGGACCACAACTATATATGGAGATGGTGAAAAGTACGAGTTCATCGAGATCGTCGAGTGACTTACTACGAGTGGGCAACCTATTTAAAACTCCGAGGTTAGTAATTTTTGCTATAAAAAAAATGTATTATAATTTGAATACTCAATCTTATATATGTCTTTTGTTTTTCTTTTTTTTCATGTATCATCCTTTTGCTGATGGCAAATTCAATTCTCTTCGAATAATATTGGTTTCTTCAAAATTTTTTATAAATACAGCTCACCAAAAATAAGTACTCAACATATATTTTTTGATTATTCTGGCACTAGTGGTAGTAATGAATTTAATTTAATATTGACAAAATTTAAATATTACAATAAAAAATACAATATTTCTATTATTTTACTTATTTTTTGTTAAATTTAACATTGTTCGTGAATTAGTTAGTTAGATTAAAGATTTTCAGAGGCTACCCTTGAAAACAGAAAGAATTGGAAGAGAGAAGGATAAGGATGGCAAATCTACAATCTACTGAATCATCAATTCCTTTAAAGGTATTTAGAATTGTTAGCCTGAGAGGTTGCGTATGGGGGGTGATTATACATTATTTTGGCTTAATCGTTTGTTGTTAGGGATTTACAGATAAAGGAATGCTTCAAGAAAGTGCCTTCTGATTCATGGCGTCCAAACCTTTGTGGTAGCCTATAAATATAGATAGAAACTAGAAACATTAAATTTAATGAATTATTAATATTTTAGAATAGAATAGAAAAAAGGTGTTGGGTTGTTGCATGCTTCTAAATATTAAAGGAAACACCTTGTTAGTATTTCGTCTTTAGTATTTAGTGGGTGGAGTCGGGTATGTGCCAGAAAATATTAAGGGATTGTTTATCTGCATGTGTTTTGTGCTTCCCAAATCGTCATTTTTTTTATTTTTTAATGACGATTCCCTTGTTTGTGTAAAGTAATGTGTATCACTGAGGATGACTCGGACGTGGCTCTATGGAATTGGACAGGCATTCGTGAAGGTAGTTCAACAATGTTCCTTAATGGGATTAGCCCGCCAGGATGTATTGACTACCTTGGAGCTAAGGTTAGTACTCTTTTTCATGAGTGTTCCTCCCACTATGGAGGACGCCATGAATCCCCATTGTAGGTAGGTAGGCATTTTTTACAGGTTGCCACGAATGTGGTGTTCAATCGTAATCCAAAAACTCAAAGTCACTCTCAGCTGATCCACAGATACTCACAAACGGCTTCCCACTTAATCTATGCTTTTCTTTTTCTTTTTTTTTTCCTTCTTCTTCTAAATTACGCATTTCTTCGGTAGTTAAAACACAAAATAGACCATACTGTGTCTAATAAGCGCGTTCGGGAGTGTTTTTTTTTTTTTTTTTTTTTTTTTTTCGTTTCCGTGATTGCAATCTTTTCTAGCAAGAAGAGTGTTTTGCACGAAGATAGACAATATTATTAGATGGCCATCCGTGCCATAGAATTGGGTCTGGCATAGGATAGACTGTACAGGGAAGACATCAGGGCGCAATGAAGTAGCCTCCACGGTAGGTTATATGTATATTTCAATTGAAATACAATTTATATCCTCTTTTTTGGGACATTATTCTCTCCAATTCTAGTCCAATCTAACTAATGATCTTTTTTTCTATTTCTTTTTCTTTTCATTGTCTGAAGAGCATCAGTTGAAGAACTTGGTATTGTGGTTTGTTGGGGCAGTTCAGAGGTGCATCGCATCACTTCACAACGATTGCAAGGCATCTCATCGGTGAGTTTAATTTTTATTTCTATAATATTTCATGAAATAATATCAATATGTTAAAAATAATTAAAATTACATAATTTTTAAATGGTGTTTATTGTTAGAACTGAAATTTTTGTGACAGTAATTCTTCTTCAAAAATGTGTTAAAATAAATCTAAAAAACTTTCTAAAATAAATCAGATATATACAATGTTTAATTTCTTGTATAGATATTTCTAGATATATTTACATTGATGAATTTATAAAGATACTACACGCCTATATTAAATTACTAAGTGAAATGTTTTCTTATATTTTTAGTTTTACTTGATGTCCACCATTCCAGAATCAAGAGAGAGATTGAAGAACATAATGACTTCCAAATCATCATCATCCTTCGGGCGATTGCAAGGGGTGAAAACCCCGCCGTAAGTATTTTTTTAAGAAATATTTTAATATTATTCTAATCTATTTTCAGGCTTAATAAATATGTCTTTTATTCTTGTTTTTCATGTATCATCGATCGATATTAATGGCAATCTTTCACTTTTACGGATCCATCAAAAAGGTGAGTTGATTTCCAATATGAATTATTGCAGGAAAACATTATTTCATATTAGTCTTTGTTTTCCAGGGAGTGAAGACGATGATCCGGTTGAAGTGTTTGTCGACTCCATTACCTACCATTAATCAATCCATTGTAAGTATTGTATATGTATTTATATATTTTATTTTTTTATTGTATAGTATATTATAAATGATACGCGTAGTATATAACAAGATATTTGAATTTCATCATAATTTAGAAATTAGATTTCAGTTCTTGGTTGAGAGATTTTTTTCAATTCTTTTGATTTATACATATGTGTATTTCTCCTTTAATAGAATCATAATTATTTTTAATATTAAATCAGTTTAATTATAATTTATTTAATTTTAATTATTGCTATATATAGCAATAATATATATACTTAATGAATAATAGTGAAAATAATATTTGAAAATAAAACTTTTAAATGTAGTCAACACTAATCGCAATAGATGGCGGGATATGTATTAAATCAGTATAATATTTTTTCAAAAGTATATAAAATTTATATCATTAATATTAATATTTCTTAATGATGAAAGTTTTGAAAAACTGTAGAGTAAATAATTATTTTTCAAATAATAACACTTTTGCTGCCCTTATTTTATTTTATTCACGCTTATTCGAATATATTTTATTTAAAAAAATCTCCTGAAATTCTTCTAAAGATTCACAACAAACTTTTAAAAAGAACGCAGTGAATTTTTCATTTCCAATATCATAAAGCAAGAATATGCTTTAAATTTGATTAAATATAAAGAGAATCACGTTTATTTGAACTTTGAGATATGCTACAAATAATGTAAATTGCAAATTTAGAGGAAGAAGATAATTAATATTAAATATCATATTTTAGGATGAGAGTAAAATGCAAAAATTTCGGTTAAATTTAAATTTTATACAGTGAATATCTATATATTTGAAATTATTTCGATACTATACAATTTAAGCCCGATATTACTTTCAAAATGTTAAATAAGCCTATTTTGATTGGTGACATTTATTTGAAAGGATTAGTATGAATTACAAATTTGTAAATAAAAGAAAAGGCAATAATATTTTATTTACAAATAGTATATTTTTTAATTCAATAGAATATTTGAATTAGAGTTTGAAATACGTACTGGATGGTAATTAACTATATTTATGAATTTGAGAAAATTTTAAAAAGTCTGAGCCCCTTTTAGTTAGACATCCACCGACACTGAAAATACTAAATTTAAAAAAATTACTAAAATTCTCTCTTATAATGCTATCTACATACAGAAAGAATTTTATAAAGAATGTATTGATTCATTTCCTCTAGACAGATAATCAAAATTAAATTTTATTTATAGTAATATCAAGAGAATATATAATGTTTATTTTTTAAATTCGAAATAGGATACATATAATATATATTGCAGTTCGGTGAAGAAGATAAATAATATTAATCATAATATTTAAGATTGAAGAATTCATATGAAATTTCTATTCAGAGAATAACAATCTTTTAGAAATTGTTATTCCAATCTATATATATAATCTTTATCCGATATTACTTAAAAATAAAAATAGTTTAAATTGGTGATATTTATTTATTATATATTAATTTAAAGGCGATAAATATTTTTGTTATACAATTTCAATGTTTTTGTATATAACGATGGATTTGTTTTATTTTTTCTTGTCATGAAATTATCTGGTATCATTTTATTAAATCAATTCAAATGGGAACTATTAGAATAAAATAAAGGATATTTGGTTAATTGACGGAAATGAAACTAAATATTGATATATTTTAAAAATTCAGAGAATTACTAGAATTATTATTTATTAATTTAATATAAATTATTGAACGAGTTCTGACTTGTTCATAGTGAGTCTTGATATCCAAGGATGGGGGTGGTGCATTTACCTAAATCATGATAGTTTCTGGTTTGATATAAAATAAAAAACATTAAATTATAAATTGTTTAGATAATTGGGAGTAGTAGAGTATCTCTCTATATAAAATAATAATACTTGTGAAGGAATTAAAATAAAATATTATAAGAAAAATCAAATTCAATTCAGACAGAATTAACGAAAAATTTTGAAAACATTATATTGAATTTTTCATTTCACATGATTCAACTTATATAGTAAGGTATTTATAAATAAAATTCAATTTTATTTATTTTAAAAAGAAAAACGTTTATTTAAATTAAGAAATAAGACTACAAATAATAGATTTTTAATACTAGTTCGATGAAATAGATAATTAATATAAAAAATAATATTTGTTGATTAAAAACATTATTAAAGATTTCGATTAGTTGAAAATCTAATTCTCTGATATTAATTACTATAATTATTTTTTTTTATTTTAAATTGTTTTATTTGTATATTTTAGAATAGAAGCCCAAATTTGGTAATGAAATTGGAGCATAAATCATCAAGTTCTATAAATTTGAACTTTTTCTATAACATATCCTCTATTCTAAGAGAATTAGTTAATAATTTATTGATATACTAACGTAATTGCCTATGTGTACCAAAATATTCTTAAACCAAATAATATCATATATATATATATATATATATATTCAAAATAGAATAAAATTTTAATCGGATATATACATATAATGTGTGTAGTTCAATAATTTTTTTTTACTTTTATTTTTAATTACGAGTTTAACATTTTTTTTTTTTTATATTCAATCTTCAATAATATATATTGAATATATATATTTATTCTATTTGTATTAACATTTATTCTAGAAAGGTGAAGGGTGATTTTTTTTATCTTTTATTTTTTTCATTGCGATTGAATTTATCTAAAATAATTATAAACTCTTGAGAAATAATTATTTTTTCAATATAATTTCATCTATTTTTTTAATATTGATATCTATCCGTTATTTTCTAAGAAATCGACAAATTTATTAAAATATTTATTGAATATCAGTGAAAATGCATTATAAAATAAATAATAAAAATAAAACACTTGCAATTCAATCTCTCATAATATTATTGAAAAGAAATCAATTTGATTAGGTTTCTAATAAAGAACAGAGTACCTAAATTAAATAAGAATTAAAACGTCACACATAATGGGGCTAGATATTGTGAATAAAAGTAAATAAAAATATATAATTATAGTTGATATTTATTTGGAAAAAAGTGATTTATACTTTTAAATTACTATATTGATATTATTATACGAGTTAAGTTATTTAAATAACTTTTCCTTTTTTTTTTTAGCTTGTTATGGTTTGATGGTAGTCGGTGGCTGAAGAATCTATAGGATACGTATAGAAAAAGGAATCACATCTCATCAGAGGTAAAGTTGATATATAAACAAACTATAATTAAAAATTAGAATTACATATTCAATTAATTTTTAAGTAGAAAATCAATAAAAGTTGTATCGATAGATATATAAATATTCATAAATTAACAATAAGAAAAAGAAATTGACATTCGACTGAATTTGTTTTATTCTAGTTTTTTACAATAAATTTAAATAAATATAGTATTTTATATGAAAATATTCTTTAAATTAAAAATGGCTTTTTTTCATTAATGATATTTATTTATATAATTAATCATGAAATAACAAAAGAGCTATGATCAAGACAATTTTTTTTTTTTTTTTTTTTTTTTTATATTTAATTCGTCGTGCATAGTTTAGAATATTAGGTTATAATTTAATATAATGTTTTGGATTTTTCATTTGAATATAATAAAAAAGTGTATTTAATAATTTAAATATTTTCAATTTCTCTATTAGTTCATCTGAAAGAACATGAATTCACGAAACAAATTTGGACCACAACTATATATGGAGATGGTGAAAAGTACGAGTTCATCGAGATCGTCGAGTGACTTACTACGAGTGGGCAACCTATTTAAAACTCCGAGGTTAGTAATTTTTGCTATAAAAAAAATGTATTATAATTTGAATACTCAATCTTATATATGTCTTTTGTTTTTCTTTTTTTTCATGTATCATCCTTTTGCTGATGGCAAATTCAATTCTCTTCGAATAATATTGGTTTCTTCAAAATTTTTTATAAATACAGCTCACCAAAAATAAGTACTCAACATATATTTTTTGATTATTCTGGCACTAGTGGTAGTAATGAATTTAATTTAATATTGACAAAATTTAAATATTACAATAAAAAATACAATATTTCTATTATTTTACTTATTTTTTGTTAAATTTAACATTGTTCGTGAATTAGTTAGTTAGATTAAAGATTTTCAGAGGCTACCCTTGAAAACAGAAAGAATTGGAAGAGAGAAGGATAAGGATGGCAAATCTACAATCTACTGAATCATCAATTCCTTTAAAGGTATTTAGAATTGTTAGCCTGAGAGGTTGCGTATGGGGGGTGATTATACATTATTTTGGCTTAATCGTTTGTTGTTAGGGATTTACAGATAAAGGAATGCTTCAAGAAAGTGCCTTCTGATTCATGGCGTCCAAACCTTTGTGGTAGCCTATAAATATAGATAGAAACTAGAAACATTAAATTTAATGAATTATTAATATTTTAGAATAGAATAGAAAAAAGGTGTTGGGTTGTTGCATGCTTCTAAATATTAAAGGAAACACCTTGTTAGTATTTCGTCTTTAGTATTTAGTGGGTGGAGTCGGGTATGTGCCAGAAAATATTAAGGGATTGTTTATCTGCATGTGTTTTGTGCTTCCCAAATCGTCATTTTTTTTATTTTTTAATGACGATTCCCTTGTTTGTGTAAAGTAATGTGTATCACTGAGTGCAGCTAGGACGTGGCTCTATGGAATTGGACAGGCATTCGTGAAGGTAGTTCAACAATGTTCCTTAATGGGATTAGCCCGCCAGGATGTATTGACTACCTTGGAGCTAAGTTTAGTCTCTTTTTCATGAGTGTTCCTCCCACTATGGAGGACGCCATGAATCCCCATTAGGTAGGGATTTTTTACAGGTTGCCACGAATGTGGTGTTCAATCGTAATCCAAAAACTCAAAGTCACTCTCAGCTGATCCACAGATACTCACAAACGGCTTCCCACTTAATCTATGCTTTTCTTTTTCTTTTTTTTTCCTTCTTCTTCTAAATTACGCATTTCTTCGGAAGTTAAAACACAAAATAGACCATACTGTGTCTAATAAGCGCGTTCGGGAGTGTTTTTTTTTTTTTTTTTTTTCCGTTTCCGTGATTGCAATCTTTTCTAGCAAGAAGAGTGTTTTGCACGAAGATAGAAAATATTATTAGATGGCCATCCGTGCCATAGAATTGGGTTTGGGATAGGATAGACTGTGTACAGGGAAGACATCAGGGTGCAATGAAGTAGCCTCCACGGTAGGTTATATGTATATTGAAATTCAATTTATGTCTTCTTTCCTGTGACGTTATTCTCTTCTGTTTGTTAACTCTAACTAATGATCTTTTTTTCTATTTCTTTTTATTTTCATTGTCTGAAGAGCATCATTTGAATAACTTGGTTTGGTGGTATATGGGGCCAGATCAGAATTTCATCGCATCTCTTCACAACGACTGCGAGACATCTCATCGGTGAGTTGAATTTTTATTTCTATAATATTTCACGAAATAATTTTTAATTTTTCTTAAAATAATTAAAATTACCTAATTTTTAAATGGCGTTTATTGTTAGAACTGAAATTTTTGTGACAGTAATTCTTCTTCGAAAATGTTAAAATAAATCTAAAAAACTTTCTTTGTTTTTTACTAATTATTCTTTGATTTTTCTAACTTACAATATAGAAGAATACACTGGATATAATAAATAATATATACAAGTAAATATTTCGAAATCACAAAACTAATTATGAATCTATTTCTTGTTTTTAGATGTACATTGAATGGAATGGAGCGAGCATAAGATTTCATCTACCTACTTTGAAGGTTACTAAAAAGGAAAATAAAAAATGGGTAAGAATTTTATTTATTTTTTCTATTCTATTTAAATAATTAATATTGAAATATTATTTTATAAATTTTAAAATATTATCTACAAGTACTCTTACTGTGTCCAAAATTTCATTAAATTATTAATGTATAATCAATCCTATTCCTATGATAGATATCCTCCAACTTCTATTAAATACTATTCAATATAAATATTCATTGAATTAAATTTCAAATATTAATTAATGATGGTATATTATAGAAATTTCTATAAAAGGATAAAAATAAAATAGGAGACTTATTAAAAACATTCTTTGACTATTATCTTCTTCAAGTATTATTTTTTAAGTTTAAAAAAGGTTTTAATTAATTTTTAATATATATCACGATATTTTTTATCTATCACCATCAGATATGTTCGTACCCGTTGACTATACTCTCTGATGACTAAGAAATGATGAAAGAAGCTAATAAGAATAAGCGAGCGCATGCACAAACGGTTAGTAGAATTATGAATACAATAGAATTTCAAAATAATCCAGATATTTTTACATTGATGAATTTATAAAGATACTACACGCGTATATTAAATTACTAAGTGAAATGTTTTGTTAATTTTTTAGTCTTCCTTGATGTGCATCATTGCAGAATCAAGAGAGAGATTGAAGAACATAATGACTTCCAGATCATCATCATCCATCGGGCGATTGCAAGGGGGGGTGAAACCCCTCCGTAAGTATTTTTTTAAGAAATATTTTAATATTATTATAATTTATTTTCAATCTTAATAAATATGTCTTTTATTCTTGTTTTTCATGTAACCTCGATCAATGTTGATGCCAATCTTTCACTTTTACGGTTTCATCAACAAGGTGAGTAGATTTCCAATATGAATTATTCCAGGAAAACATTATTTCATATTAGTCTTTGTTTTCCAGGGCATGAAGACGATGATTCTGTTGAAGAGTTTGTCGACTGCATTACCTACCATTAATCAATCCATTGTAAGTATTTTATATGTATTTATATATTTTATTTTTTTATTGTATAGTATATTATAAATGATACGCGTAGTATATAACAAGATATTTGAATTTCATCATAATTTAGAAATTAGATTTCAGTTCTTGGTTGAGAGATTTTTTTCAATTCTTTTGATTTATACATGTATTTCTCCTTTAAAAGAATGATAATTATTTTTAATATTAAATCAGTTTAATTATAAATTATTTAATTTTAATTATTGCTCTATATATACATACTTAAAGAGAATAATATTGAAAATAATATTTGAAAATAAAACTTTTAAATGTAGTCAACACTAATCGCAATAGATGGCGGGATATGTATTAAATCAGTATAATATTTTTTCAAAAGTATATAAAATTTATATCATTAATATTAATATTTCTTAATGATGAAAGTTTTGAAAAACTGTAGAGTAAATAATTATTTTTCAAATAATAACACTTTTGCTGCCCTTATTTTATTTTAAACACTCTTATTCGAATATATTTTATTTAAAAAAATCTCCCGAAATTCTTCTAAAGATAAACAACAAAATATTAAAAAGAACGCATTGAATTTTTCATTTCAAATAGCTTATAGAAAGATTATGCTTTAATATTAGATTAAATATAAAGAGAATCACGTTTATTTGAACTTTGAGATAAGCTATAAATAATGTAAATTGTAAATTTAGAGAAAGGAAGATAATTAATATTAAATATGATATTTATTTTACGATTAAAGTTATAATGCAAAAATTTCGGTTAAATTTAAATTTAATTCAGTGAATATCATCTATGTATAATATTTGAAATTATTTCGATTCTATACAATTTAAGCCCGATATTACTTACAAAAGTTTAAATAAGCCTATTTTGATTGGTTTCATTTATTTGAAAGGATTTGTATGATATACAAATTTGTAAAAAAAAAAGAAAAGGCAATAAGTATTTTATTTACAAATAGTATGTTTTTAAATTCAATAGAATATTTGAATTAGAGTTTAAAATACGTACTGGATGGTAATTAATTATATTTATGAATTTGGGAAGATTTTACAAAGTTGGAGCCCCTTTTAGTTAGATATCCACCGACACAGAAAATACTAAATTTATTAAAATTACTAAAATTCTCTCTTAAAGCTATCTACATACAGAAAGAATTTTATAAAGAATGTATTGATTCATTTCCTCTAGACAGATAAACAAAATTAAATCTTATTTATATTAATATCAAGAGAATATATAACGTTTATTTTATAAATTCGAAATAGGATACATATAATATATATTGTAGTTCGGTGAAGAAGATAAATAATATTAATCATAATATTTAAGATTGAAGAATTCATATGAAATTTCTATTTAGTGAATAACAATCTTTTGGAAATTGATTCCAAACTATAGTATCTTTATCCGATATTACTTAAAAATAAAAATAGTTTAAATTGGTGATATTTATTTATTATATATTAATTTAAAGGCGATAAATATTTTAGTTACAATTTCAATTCAAATTCAATGTTGTTGAATATAAAGATGGATTTGTTTTATTTTTTCTTATCATGAAATTATCTTGTATCATTTTATTAAATCAATTCAAATGGGAACTATTAGAATAAAATAAAGGATATTTGGTTAATTGTCGGAAATGAAACTAAATATTGATATATTTTAAAAATTCTGAGAATTACTAGAATTATTATTTATTAATTTAATATAAATTATTGAACGAGTTCTGACTTGTTCATAGTGAGTCTTGATATCCATGGATGAGGGTGGTGCATTTACATAAATCATGATTGTTTCTGGTTTGATAGAAAATAAAAAAAATTAAATTATAAATTATATACATAATTGGTACTAGGACTATCTCTCTATATAAAATAAGAATACTTGTGGTGGAATTAAAAGAAAATATAAGAAAAATCAACAAATTCAATTCAGACAGAATTCTCCTGAACAATTAACGAAAAATTTTGAAAACATTATATTGAATTTTTCATTTCACATGATTCAACTTATAAAGTAAGGTATTTATAAATAAAATTCAATTTTATTTATTTTAAAAAGAAAAACGTTTATTTAAATTTAGAAATAAGACTACAAATAATAGATTTTTAATACTAGTACGATGAAATAGATAATTAATATAAAAAATAATATTTGTTGATTAAAAACATTATTAAAGATTTCGATTAGTTTGAAAACTGATTCTCTAATATTACTATAATTTTTATTTTTTTATTTTAAATTGTTTCCTTTGTATAGAATAGAAGTCCAAATTTGGTAATTTAATTGAAGCATAAATCATGTTGTTCTATAAATTTGAACTTTTTCTATAACATATCATCTATTCTAAGAGAATTACTTAATATTTAATTTATATACTAACATATATTGCCTATGTGTACCTAGATATTCTTAAACCAAATAATATAATATATTTATATTTAAAATAGAATAAAATAGTAACGTATAAATCGATTAATTAAAATTTTAATCGGATATATACATATAATGTAGTTCTATAATTTTTTTTTTAATTTTATTTTAAATTACGAGTTTAACATGTTTGTTTTTATATATTCAATATTATATAATATATATATATATATTCTATTTCTAGTAACATTTATTTTAGAAAAAGTGCAGGCTTATTTTTTTCATTGCGATTGAATTTATCTAAAATAATTATAAACTCTTGAGAAATAATTATTTTTTCAATATAATTTCATCTATTTTTTTAATATTGATATCTATCCGTTATTTTCTAAGAAATCGACAAATTTATTAAAATATTTATTGAATATCAGTGAAAATGCATTATAAAATAAATAATAAAAATAAAACACTTGCAATTCAATCTCTCATAATATTATTGAAAAGAAATCAATTTGATTAGGTTTCTAATAAAGAACAGAGTACCTAAATTAAATAAGAATTAAAACGTCACACATAATGGGGCTAGATATTGTGAATAAAAGTAAATAAAAATATATAATTATAGTTGATATTTATTTGGAAAAAAGTGATTTATACTTTTAAATTACTATATTGATATTATTATACGAGTTAAGTTATTTAAATAACTTTTCCTTTTTTTTTTTAGCTTGTTATGGTTTGATGGTAGTCGGTGGCTGAAGAATCTATAGGATACGTATAGAAAAAGGAATCACATCTCATCAGAGGTAAAGTTGATATATAAACAAACTATAATTAAAAATTAGAATTACATATTCAATTAATTTTTAAGTAGAAAATCAATAAAAGTTGTATCGATAGATATATAAATATTCATAAATTAACAATAAGAAAAAGAAATTGACATTCGACTGAATTTGTTTTATTCTAGTTTTTTACAATAAATTTAAATAAATATAGTATTTTATATGAAAATATTCTTTAAATTAAAAATGGCTTTTTTTCATTAATGATATTTATTTATATAATTAATCATGAAATAACAAAAGAGCTATGATCAAGACAATTTTTTTTTTTTTTTTTTTTTTTTTATATTTAATTCGTCGTGCATAGTTTAGAATATTAGGTTATAATTTAATATAATGTTTTGGATTTTTCATTTGAATATAATAAAAAAGTGTATTTAATAATTTAAATATTTTCAATTTCTCTATTAGTTCATCTGAAAGAACATGAATTCACGAAACAAATTTGGACCACAACTATATATGGAGATGGTGAAAAGTACGAGTTCATCGAGATCGTCGAGTGACTTACTACGAGTGGGCAACCTATTTAAAACTCCGAGGTTAGTAATTTTTGCTATAAAAAAAATGTATTATAATTTGAATACTCAATCTTATATATGTCTTTTGTTTTTCTTTTTTTTCATGTATCATCCTTTTGCTGATGGCAAATTCAATTCTCTTCGAATAATATTGGTTTCTTCAAAATTTTTTATAAATACAGCTCACCAAAAATAAGTACTCAACATATATTTTTTGATTATTCTGGCACTAGTGGTAGTAATGAATTTAATTTAATATTGACAAAATTTAAATATTACAATAAAAAATACAATATTTCTATTATTTTACTTATTTTTTGTTAAATTTAACATTGTTCGTGAATTAGTTAGTTAGATTAAAGATTTTCAGAGGCTACCCTTGAAAACAGAAAGAATTGGAAGAGAGAAGGATAAGGATGGCAAATCTACAATCTACTGAATCATCAATTCCTTTAAAGGTATTTAGAATTGTTAGCCTGAGAGGTTGCGTATGGGGGGTGATTATACATTATTTTGGCTTAATCGTTTGTTGTTAGGGATTTACAGATAAAGGAATGCTTCAAGAAAGTGCCTTCTGATTCATGGCGTCCAAACCTTTGTGGTAGCCTATAAATATAGATAGAAACTAGAAACATTAAATTTAATGAATTATTAATATTTTAGAATAGAATAGAAAAAAGGTGTTGGGTTGTTGCATGCTTCTAAATATTAAAGGAAACACCTTGTTAGTATTTCGTCTTTAGTATTTAGTGGGTGGAGTCGGGTATGTGCCAGAAAATATTAAGGGATTGTTTATCTGCATGTGTTTTGTGCTTCCCAAATCGTCATTTTTTTTATTTTTTAATGACGATTCCCTTGTTTGTGTAAAGTAATGTGTATCACTGAGGATGACTCGGACGTGGCTCTATGGAATTGGACAGGCATTCGTGAAGGTAGTTCAACAATGTTCCTTAATGGGATTAGCCCGCCAGGATGTATTGACTACCTTGGAGCTAAGGTTAGTACTCTTTTTCATGAGTGTTCCTCCCACTATGGAGGACGCCATGAATCCCCATTGTAGGTAGGTAGGCATTTTTTACAGGTTGCCACGAATGTGGTGTTCAATCGTAATCCAAAAACTCCAAGTTACTCTCAGCTGATCCACAGATACTCACAAACGGCTTCCCACTTAATCTATGCTTTTCTTTTTCTTTTTTTTTTCCTTCTTCTTCTAAATTACGCATTTCTTCGGTAGTTAAAACACAAAATAGACCATACTGTGTCTAATAAGCGCGTTCGGGAGTGTTTTTTTTTTTTTTTTTTTTTTTTTTTCGTTTCCGTGATTGCAATCTTTTCTAGCAAGAAGAGTGTTTTGCACGAAGATAGACAATATTATTAGATGGCCATCCGTGCCATAGAATTGGGTCTGGCATAGGATAGACTGTACAGGGAAGACATCAGGGCGCAATGAAGTAGCCTCCACGGTAGGTTATATGTATATTTCAATTGAAATACAATTTATATCCTCTTTTTTGGGACATTATTCTCTCCAATTCTAGTCCAATCTAACTAATGATCTTTTTTTCTATTTCTTTTTCTTTTCATTGTCTGAAGAGCATCAGTTGAAGAACTTGGTATTGTGGTTTGTTGGGGCAGTTCAGAGGTGCATCGCATCACTTCACAACGATTGCAAGGCATCTCATCGGTGAGTTTAATTTTTATTTCTATAATATTTCATGAAATAATATCAATATGTTAAAAATAATTAAAATTACATAATTTTTAAATGGTGTTTATTGTTAGAACTGAAATTTTTGTGACAGTAATTCTTCTTCAAAAATGTGTTAAAATAAATCTAAAAAACTTTCTAAAATAAATCAGATATATACAATGTTTAATTTCTTGTATAGATATTTCTAGATATATTTACATTGATGAATTTATAAAGATACTACACGCCTATATTAAATTACTAAGTGAAATGTTTTCTTATATTTTTAGTTTTACTTGATGTCCACCATTCCAGAATCAAGAGAGAGATTGAAGAACATAATGACTTCCAAATCATCATCATCCTTCGGGCGATTGCAAGGGGTGAAAACCCCGCCGTAAGTATTTTTTTAAGAAATATTTTAATATTATTCTAATCTATTTTCAGGCTTAATAAATATGTCTTTTATTCTTGTTTTTCATGTATCATCGATCGATATTAATGGCAATCTTTCACTTTTACGGATCCATCAAAAAGGTGAGTTGATTTCCAATATGAATTATTGCAGGAAAACATTATTTCATATTAGTCTTTGTTTTCCAGGGAGTGAAGACGATGATCCGGTTGAAGTGTTTGTCGACTCCATTACCTACCATTAATCAATCCATTGTAAGTATTGTATATGTATTTATATATTTTATTTTTTTATTGTATAGTATATTATAAATGATACGCGTAGTATATAACAAGATATTTGAATTTCATCATAATTTAGAAATTAGATTTCAGTTCTTGGTTGAGAGATTTTTTTCAATTCTTTTGATTTATACATATGTGTATTTCTCCTTTAATAGAATCATAATTATTTTTAATATTAAATCAGTTTAATTATAATTTATTTAATTTTAATTATTGCTATATATAGCAATAATATATATACTTAATGAATAATAGTGAAAATAATATTTGAAAATAAAACTTTTAAATGTAGTCAACACTAATCGCAATAGATGGCGGGATATGTATTAAATCAGTATAATATTTTTTCAAAAGTATATAAAATTTATATCATTAATATTAATATTTCTTAATGATGAAAGTTTTGAAAAACTGTAGAGTAAATAATTATTTTTCAAATAATAACACTTTTGCTGCCCTTATTTTATTTTATTCACGCTTATTCGAATATATTTTATTTAAAAAAATCTCCTGAAATTCTTCTAAAGATTCACAACAAACTTTTAAAAAGAACGCAGTGAATTTTTCATTTCCAATATCATAAAGCAAGAATATGCTTTAAATTTGATTAAATATAAAGAGAATCACGTTTATTTGAACTTTGAGATATGCTACAAATAATGTAAATTGCAAATTTAGAGGAAGAAGATAATTAATATTAAATATCATATTTTAGGATGAGAGTAAAATGCAAAAATTTCGGTTAAATTTAAATTTTATACAGTGAATATCTATATATTTGAAATTATTTCGATACTATACAATTTAAGCCCGATATTACTTTCAAAATGTTAAATAAGCCTATTTTGATTGGTGACATTTATTTGAAAGGATTAGTATGAATTACAAATTTGTAAATAAAAGAAAAGGCAATAATATTTTATTTACAAATAGTATATTTTTTAATTCAATAGAATATTTGAATTAGAGTTTGAAATACGTACTGGATGGTAATTAACTATATTTATGAATTTGAGAAAATTTTAAAAAGTCTGAGCCCCTTTTAGTTAGACATCCACCGACACTGAAAATACTAAATTTAAAAAAATTACTAAAATTCTCTCTTATAATGCTATCTACATACAGAAAGAATTTTATAAAGAATGTATTGATTCATTTCCTCTAGACAGATAATCAAAATTAAATTTTATTTATAGTAATATCAAGAGAATATATAATGTTTATTTTTTAAATTCGAAATAGGATACATATAATATATATTGCAGTTCGGTGAAGAAGATAAATAATATTAATCATAATATTTAAGATTGAAGAATTCATATGAAATTTCTATTCAGAGAATAACAATCTTTTAGAAATTGTTATTCCAATCTATATATATAATCTTTATCCGATATTACTTAAAAATAAAAATAGTTTAAATTGGTGATATTTATTTATTATATATTAATTTAAAGGCGATAAATATTTTTGTTATACAATTTCAATGTTTTTGTATATAACGATGGATTTGTTTTATTTTTTCTTGTCATGAAATTATCTGGTATCATTTTATTAAATCAATTCAAATGGGAACTATTAGAATAAAATAAAGGATATTTGGTTAATTGACGGAAATGAAACTAAATATTGATATATTTTAAAAATTCAGAGAATTACTAGAATTATTATTTATTAATTTAATATAAATTATTGAACGAGTTCTGACTTGTTCATAGTGAGTCTTGATATCCAAGGATGGGGGTGGTGCATTTACCTAAATCATGATAGTTTCTGGTTTGATATAAAATAAAAAACATTAAATTATAAATTGTTTAGATAATTGGGAGTAGTAGAGTATCTCTCTATATAAAATAATAATACTTGTGAAGGAATTAAAATAAAATATTATAAGAAAAATCAAATTCAATTCAGACAGAATTAACGAAAAATTTTGAAAACATTATATTGAATTTTTCATTTCACATGATTCAACTTATATAGTAAGGTATTTATAAATAAAATTCAATTTTATTTATTTTAAAAAGAAAAACGTTTATTTAAATTAAGAAATAAGACTACAAATAATAGATTTTTAATACTAGTTCGATGAAATAGATAATTAATATAAAAAATAATATTTGTTGATTAAAAACATTATTAAAGATTTCGATTAGTTGAAAATCTAATTCTCTGATATTAATTACTATAATTATTTTTTTTTATTTTAAATTGTTTTATTTGTATATTTTAGAATAGAAGCCCAAATTTGGTAATGAAATTGGAGCATAAATCATCAAGTTCTATAAATTTGAACTTTTTCTATAACATATCCTCTATTCTAAGAGAATTAGTTAATAATTTATTGATATACTAACGTAATTGCCTATGTGTACCAAAATATTCTTAAACCAAATAATATCATATATATATATATATATATATATTCAAAATAGAATAAAATTTTAATCGGATATATACATATAATGTGTGTAGTTCAATAATTTTTTTTTACTTTTATTTTTAATTACGAGTTTAACATTTTTTTTTTTTTATATTCAATCTTCAATAATATATATTGAATATATATATTTATTCTATTTGTATTAACATTTATTCTAGAAAGGTGAAGGGTGATTTTTTTTATCTTTTATTTTTTTCATTGCGATTGAATTTATCTAAAATAATTATAAACTCTTGAGAAATAATTATTTTTTCAATATAATTTCATCTATTTTTTTAATATTGATATCTATCCGTTATTTTCTAAGAAATCGACAAATTTATTAAAATATTTATTGAATATCAGTGAAAATGCATTATAAAATAAATAATAAAAATAAAACACTTGCAATTCAATCTCTCATAATATTATTGAAAAGAAATCAATTTGATTAGGTTTCTAATAAAGAACAGAGTACCTAAATTAAATAAGAATTAAAACGTCACACATAATGGGGCTAGATATTGTGAATAAAAGTAAATAAAAATATATAATTATAGTTGATATTTATTTGGAAAAAAGTGATTTATACTTTTAAATTACTATATTGATATTATTATACGAGTTAAGTTATTTAAATAACTTTTCCTTTTTTTTTTTAGCTTGTTATGGTTTGATGGTAGTCGGTGGCTGAAGAATCTATAGGATACGTATAGAAAAAGGAATCACATCTCATCAGAGGTAAAGTTGATATATAAACAAACTATAATTAAAAATTAGAATTACATATTCAATTAATTTTTAAGTAGAAAATCAATAAAAGTTGTATCGATAGATATATAAATATTCATAAATTAACAATAAGAAAAAGAAATTGACATTCGACTGAATTTGTTTTATTCTAGTTTTTTACAATAAATTTAAATAAATATAGTATTTTATATGAAAATATTCTTTAAATTAAAAATGGCTTTTTTTCATTAATGATATTTATTTATATAATTAATCATGAAATAACAAAAGAGCTATGATCAAGACAATTTTTTTTTTTTTTTTTTTTTTTTTATATTTAATTCGTCGTGCATAGTTTAGAATATTAGGTTATAATTTAATATAATGTTTTGGATTTTTCATTTGAATATAATAAAAAAGTGTATTTAATAATTTAAATATTTTCAATTTCTCTATTAGTTCATCTGAAAGAACATGAATTCACGAAACAAATTTGGACCACAACTATATATGGAGATGGTGAAAAGTACGAGTTCATCGAGATCGTCGAGTGACTTACTACGAGTGGGCAACCTATTTAAAACTCCGAGGTTAGTAATTTTTGCTATAAAAAAAATGTATTATAATTTGAATACTCAATCTTATATATGTCTTTTGTTTTTCTTTTTTTTCATGTATCATCCTTTTGCTGATGGCAAATTCAATTCTCTTCGAATAATATTGGTTTCTTCAAAATTTTTTATAAATACAGCTCACCAAAAATAAGTACTCAACATATATTTTTTGATTATTCTGGCACTAGTGGTAGTAATGAATTTAATTTAATATTGACAAAATTTAAATATTACAATAAAAAATACAATATTTCTATTATTTTACTTATTTTTTGTTAAATTTAACATTGTTCGTGAATTAGTTAGTTAGATTAAAGATTTTCAGAGGCTACCCTTGAAAACAGAAAGAATTGGAAGAGAGAAGGATAAGGATGGCAAATCTACAATCTACTGAATCATCAATTCCTTTAAAGGTATTTAGAATTGTTAGCCTGAGAGGTTGCGTATGGGGGGTGATTATACATTATTTTGGCTTAATCGTTTGTTGTTAGGGATTTACAGATAAAGGAATGCTTCAAGAAAGTGCCTTCTGATTCATGGCGTCCAAACCTTTGTGGTAGCCTATAAATATAGATAGAAACTAGAAACATTAAATTTAATGAATTATTAATATTTTAGAATAGAATAGAAAAAAGGTGTTGGGTTGTTGCATGCTTCTAAATATTAAAGGAAACACCTTGTTAGTATTTCGTCTTTAGTATTTAGTGGGTGGAGTCGGGTATGTGCCAGAAAATATTAAGGGATTGTTTATCTGCATGTGTTTTGTGCTTCCCAAATCGTCATTTTTTTTATTTTTTAATGACGATTCCCTTGTTTGTGTAAAGTAATGTGTATCACTGAGGATGACTCGGACGTGGACCATTGGTATTGGACAGGCATTCGTGAAGGTAGTTCAACAATGTTCCTTAATGGGATTAGCCCGCCAGGATGTATTGACTACCTTGGAGCTAAGTTTAGTCTCTTTTTCATGAGTGTTCCTCCCACTATGGAGGACGCCATGAATCCCCATTAGGTAGGGATTTTTTACAGGTTGCCACGAATGTGGTGTTCAATCGTAATCCAAAAACTCAAAGTCACTCTCAGCTGATCCACAGATACTCACAAACGGCTTCCCACTTAATCTATGCTTTTCTTTTTCTTTTTTTTTCCTTCTTCTTCTAAATTACGCATTTCTTCGGAAGTTAAAACACAAAATAGACCATACTGTGTCTAATAAGCGCGTTCGGGAGTGTTTTTTTTTTTTTTTTTTTTCCGTTTCCGTGATTGCAATCTTTTCTAGCAAGAAGAGTGTTTTGCACGAAGATAGAAAATATTATTAGATGGCCATCCGTGCCATAGAATTGGGTTTGGGATAGGATAGACTGTGTACAGGGAAGACATCAGGGTGCAATGAAGTAGCCTCCACGGTAGGTTATATGTATATTGAAATTCAATTTATGTCTTCTTTCCTGTGACGTTATTCTCTTCTGTTTGTTAACTCTAACTAATGATCTTTTTTTCTATTTCTTTTTATTTTCATTGTCTGAAGAGCATCATTTGAATAACTTGGTTTGGTGGTATATGGGGCCAGATCAGAATTTCATCGCATCTCTTCACAACGACTGCGAGACATCTCATCGGTGAGTTGAATTTTTATTTCTATAATATTTCACGAAATAATTTTTAATTTTTCTTAAAATAATTAAAATTACCTAATTTTTAAATGGCGTTTATTGTTAGAACTGAAATTTTTGTGACAGTAATTCTTCTTCGAAAATGTTAAAATAAATCTAAAAAACTTTCTTTGTTTTTTACTAATTATTCTTTGATTTTTCTAACTTACAATATAGAAGAATACACTGGATATAATAAATAATATATACAAGTAAATATTTCGAAATCACAAAACTAATTATGAATCTATTTCTTGTTTTTAGATGTACATTGAATGGAATGGAGCGAGCATAAGATTTCATCTACCTACTTTGAAGGTTACTAAAAAGGAAAATAAAAAATGGGTAAGAATTTTATTTATTTTTTCTATTCTATTTAAATAATTAATATTGAAATATTATTTTATAAATTTTAAAATATTATCTACAAGTACTCTTACTGTGTCCAAAATTTCATTAAATTATTAATGTATAATCAATCCTATTCCTATGATAGATATCCTCCAACTTCTATTAAATACTATTCAATATAAATATTCATTGAATTAAATTTCAAATATTAATTAATGATGGTATATTATAGAAATTTCTATAAAAGGATAAAAATAAAATAGGAGACTTATTAAAAACATTCTTTGACTATTATCTTCTTCAAGTATTATTTTTTAAGTTTAAAAAAGGTTTGAATTAATTTTTAATATATATCACGATATTTTTTATCTATCACCATCAGATATGTTCGTACCCGTTGACTATACTCTCTGATGACTAAGAAATGATGAAAGAAGCTAATAAGAATAAGCGAGCGCATGCACAAACGGTTAGTAGAATTATGAATACAATAGAATTTCAAAATAATCCAGATATTTTTACATTGATGAATTTATAAAGATACTACACGCGTATATTAAATTACTAAGTGAAATGTTTTGTTAATTTTTTAGTCTTCCTTGATGTGCATCATTGCAGAATCAAGAGAGAGATTGAAGAACATAATGACTTCCAGATCATCATCATCCATCGGGCGATTGCAAGGGGGGGTGAAACCCCTCCGTAAGTATTTTTTTAAGAAATATTTTAATATTATTATAATTTATTTTCAATCTTAATAAATATGTCTTTTATTCTTGTTTTTCATGTAACCTCGATCAATGTTGATGCCAATCTTTCACTTTTACGGTTTCATCAACAAGGTGAGTAGATTTCCAATATGAATTATTCCAGGAAAACATTATTTCATATTAGTCTTTGTTTTCCAGGGCATGAAGACGATGATTCTGTTGAAGAGTTTGTCGACTGCATTACCTACCATTAATCAATCCATTGTAAGTATTTTATATGTATTTATATATTTTATTTTTTTATTGTATAGTATATTATAAATGATACGCGTAGTATATAACAAGATATTTGAATTTCATCATAATTTAGAAATTAGATTTCAGTTCTTGGTTGAGAGATTTTTTTCAATTCTTTTGATTTATACATGTATTTCTCCTTTAAAAGAATGATAATTATTTTTAATATTAAATCAGTTTAATTATAAATTATTTAATTTTAATTATTGCTCTATATATACATACTTAAAGAGAATAATATTGAAAATAATATTTGAAAATAAAACTTTTAAATGTAGTCAACACTAATCGCAATAGATGGCGGGATATGTATTAAATCAGTATAATATTTTTTCAAAAGTATATAAAATTTATATCATTAATATTAATATTTCTTAATGATGAAAGTTTTGAAAAACTGTAGAGTAAATAATTATTTTTCAAATAATAACACTTTTGCTGCCCTTATTTTATTTTAAACACTCTTATTCGAATATATTTTATTTAAAAAAATCTCCCGAAATTCTTCTAAAGATAAACAACAAAATATTAAAAAGAACGCATTGAATTTTTCATTTCAAATAGCTTATAGAAAGATTATGCTTTAATATTAGATTAAATATAAAGAGAATCACGTTTATTTGAACTTTGAGATAAGCTATAAATAATGTAAATTGTAAATTTAGAGAAAGGAAGATAATTAATATTAAATATGATATTTATTTTACGATTAAAGTTATAATGCAAAAATTTCGGTTAAATTTAAATTTAATTCAGTGAATATCATCTATGTATAATATTTGAAATTATTTCGATTCTATACAATTTAAGCCCGATATTACTTACAAAAGTTTAAATAAGCCTATTTTGATTGGTTTCATTTATTTGAAAGGATTTGTATGATATACAAATTTGTAAAAAAAAAAGAAAAGGCAATAAGTATTTTATTTACAAATAGTATGTTTTTAAATTCAATAGAATATTTGAATTAGAGTTTAAAATACGTACTGGATGGTAATTAATTATATTTATGAATTTGGGAAGATTTTACAAAGTTGGAGCCCCTTTTAGTTAGATATCCACCGACACAGAAAATACTAAATTTATTAAAATTACTAAAATTCTCTCTTAAAGCTATCTACATACAGAAAGAATTTTATAAAGAATGTATTGATTCATTTCCTCTAGACAGATAAACAAAATTAAATCTTATTTATATTAATATCAAGAGAATATATAACGTTTATTTTATAAATTCGAAATAGGATACATATAATATATATTGTAGTTCGGTGAAGAAGATAAATAATATTAATCATAATATTTAAGATTGAAGAATTCATATGAAATTTCTATTTAGTGAATAACAATCTTTTGGAAATTGATTCCAAACTATAGTATCTTTATCCGATATTACTTAAAAATAAAAATAGTTTAAATTGGTGATATTTATTTATTATATATTAATTTAAAGGCGATAAATATTTTAGTTACAATTTCAATTCAAATTCAATGTTGTTGAATATAAAGATGGATTTGTTTTATTTTTTCTTATCATGAAATTATCTTGTATCATTTTATTAAATCAATTCAAATGGGAACTATTAGAATAAAATAAAGGATATTTGGTTAATTGTCGGAAATGAAACTAAATATTGATATATTTTAAAAATTCTGAGAATTACTAGAATTATTATTTATTAATTTAATATAAATTATTGAACGAGTTCTGAC
This sequence comes from Labia minor, assembly GCA_963082975.1. NCBI lineage: Eukaryota > Metazoa > Arthropoda > Insecta > Dermaptera > Spongiphoridae > Labia > Labia minor. The sequence continues at coordinate 114,744,679 of OY720344.1, forward strand.
TTGTTCATAGTGAGTCTTGATATCCATGGATGAGGGTGGTGCATTTACATAAATCATGATTGTTTCTGGTTTGATAGAAAATAAAAAAAATTAAATTATAAATTATATACATAATTGGTACTAGGACTATCTCTCTATATAAAATAAGAATACTTGTGGTGGAATTAAAAGAAAATATAAGAAAAATCAACAAATTGAATTCAGACAGAATTCTCCTGAACAATTAACGAAAAATTTTGAAAACATTATATTGAATTTTTCATTTCACATGATTCAACTTATAAAGTAAGGTATTTATAAATAAAATTCAATTTTATTTATTTTAAAAAGAAAAACGTTTATTTAAATTTAGAAATAAGACTACAAATAATAGATTTTTAATACTAGTACGATGAAATAGATAATTAATATAAAAAATAATATTTGTTGATTAAAAACATTATTAAAGATTTCGATTAGTTTGAAAACTGATTCTCTAATATTACTATAATTTTTATTTTTTTATTTTAAATTGTTTCCTTTGTATAGAATAGAAGTCCAAATTTGGTAATTTAATTGAAGCATAAATCATGTTGTTCTATAAATTTGAACTTTTTCTATAACATATCATCTATTCTAAGAGAATTACTTAATATTTAATTTATATACTAACATATATTGCCTATGTGTACCTAGATATTCTTAAACCAAATAATATAATATATTTATATTTAAAATAGAATAAAATAGTAACGTATAAATCGATTAATTAAAATTTTAATCGGATATATACATATAATGTAGTTCTATAATTTTTTTTTTAATTTTATTTTAAATTACGAGTTTAACATGTTTGTTTTTATATATTCAATATTATATAATATATATATATATATTCTATTTCTAGTAACATTTATTTTAGAAAAAGTGCAGGCTTCTGGTTTGATATAAAATAAAAAACATTAAATTATAAATTGTTTAGATAATTGGGAGTAGTAGAGTATCTCTCTATATAAAATAATAATACTTGTGAAGGAATTAAAATAAAATATTATAAGAAAAATCAAATTCAATTCAGACAGAATTAACGAAAAATTTTGAAAACATTATATTGAATTTTTCATTTCACATGATTCAACTTATATAGTAAGGTATTTATAAATAAAATTCAATTTTATTTATTTTAAAAAGAAAAACGTTTATTTAAATTAAGAAATAAGACTACAAATAATAGATTTTTAATACTAGTTCGATGAAATAGATAATTAATATAAAAAATAATATTTGTTGATTAAAAACATTATTAAAGATTTCGATTAGTTGAAAATCTAATTCTCTGATATTAATTACTATAATTATTTTTTTTTATTTTAAATTGTTTTATTTGTATATTTTAGAATAGAAGCCCAAATTTGGTAATGAAATTGGAGCATAAATCATCAAGTTCTATAAATTTGAACTTTTTCTATAACATATCCTCTATTCTAAGAGAATTAGTTAATAATTTATTGATATACTAACGTAATTGCCTATGTGTACCAAAATATTCTTAAACCAAATAATATCATATATATATATATATATATATATTCAAAATAGAATAAAATTTTAATCGGATATATACATATAATGTGTGTAGTTCAATAATTTTTTTTTACTTTTATTTTTAATTACGAGTTTAACATTTTTTTTTTTTTATATTCAATCTTCAATAATATATATTGAATATATATATTTATTCTATTTGTATTAACATTTATTCTAGAAAGGTGAAGGGTGATTTTTTTTATCTTTTATTTTTTTCATTGCGATTGAATTTATCTAAAATAATTATAAACTCTTGAGAAATAATTATTTTTTCAATATAATTTCATCTATTTTTTTAATATTGATATCTATCCGTTATTTTCTAAGAAATCGACAAATTTATTAAAATATTTATTGAATATCAGTGAAAATGCATTATAAAATAAATAATAAAAATAAAACACTTGCAATTCAATCTCTCATAATATTATTGAAAAGAAATCAATTTGATTAGGTTTCTAATAAAGAACAGAGTACCTAAATTAAATAAGAATTAAAACGTCACACATAATGGGGCTAGATATTGTGAATAAAAGTAAATAAAAATATATAATTATAGTTGATATTTATTTGGAAAAAAGTGATTTATACTTTTAAATTACTATATTGATATTATTATACGAGTTAAGTTATTTAAATAACTTTTCCTTTTTTTTTTTAGCTTGTTATGGTTTGATGGTAGTCGGTGGCTGAAGAATCTATAGGATACGTATAGAAAAAGGAATCACATCTCATCAGAGGTAAAGTTGATATATAAACAAACTATAATTAAAAATTAGAATTACATATTCAATTAATTTTTAAGTAGAAAATCAATAAAAGTTGTATCGATAGATATATAAATATTCATAAATTAACAATAAGAAAAAGAAATTGACATTCGACTGAATTTGTTTTATTCTAGTTTTTTACAATAAATTTAAATAAATATAGTATTTTATATGAAAATATTCTTTAAATTAAAAATGGCTTTTTTTCATTAATGATATTTATTTATATAATTAATCATGAAATAACAAAAGAGCTATGATCAAGACAATTTTTTTTTTTTTTTTTTTTTTTTTATATTTAATTCGTCGTGCATAGTTTAGAATATTAGGTTATAATTTAATATAATGTTTTGGATTTTTCATTTGAATATAATAAAAAAGTGTATTTAATAATTTAAATATTTTCAATTTCTCTATTAGTTCATCTGAAAGAACATGAATTCACGAAACAAATTTGGACCACAACTATATATGGAGATGGTGAAAAGTACGAGTTCATCGAGATCGTCGAGTGACTTACTACGAGTGGGCAACCTATTTAAAACTCCGAGGTTAGTAATTTTTGCTATAAAAAAAATGTATTATAATTTGAATACTCAATCTTATATATGTCTTTTGTTTTTCTTTTTTTTCATGTATCATCCTTTTGCTGATGGCAAATTCAATTCTCTTCGAATAATATTGGTTTCTTCAAAATTTTTTATAAATACAGCTCACCAAAAATAAGTACTCAACATATATTTTTTGATTATTCTGGCACTAGTGGTAGTAATGAATTTAATTTAATATTGACAAAATTTAAATATTACAATAAAAAATACAATATTTCTATTATTTTTTGTTAAATTTAACATTGTTCGTGAATTAGTTAGTTAGATTAAAGATTTTCAGAGGCTACCCTTGAAAACAGAAAGAATTGGAAGAGAGAAGGATAAGGATGGCAAATCTACAATCTACTGAATCATCAATTCCTTTAAAGGTATTTAGAATTGTTAGCCTGAGAGGTTGCGTATGGGGGGTGATTATACATTATTTTGGCTTAATCGTTTGTTGTTAGGGATTTACAGATAAAGGAATGCTTCAAGAAAGTGCCTTCTGATTCATGGCGTCCAAACCTTTGTGGTAGCCTATAAATATAGATAGAAACTAGAAACATTAAATTTAATGAATTATTAATATTTTAGAATAGAATAGAAAAAAGGTGTTGGGTTGTTGCATGCTTCTTAATATTAAAGGAAACACCTTGTTAGTATTTCGTCTTTAGTATTTAGTGGGTGGAGTCGGGTATGTGCCAGAAAATATTAAGGGATTGTTTATCTGCATGTGTTTTGTGCTTCCCAAATCGTCATTTTTTTTATTTTTTAATGACGATTCCCTTGTTTGTGTAAAGTAATGTGTATCACTGAGTGCAGCTAGGACGTGGCTCTATGGAATTGGACAGGCATTCGTGAAGGTAGTTCAACAATGTTCCTTAATGGGATTAGCCCGCCAGGATGTATTGACTACCTTGGAGCTAAGTTTAGTCTCTTTTTCATGAGTGTTCCTCCCACTATGGAGGACGCCATGAATCCCCATTGTAGGTAGGTAGGCATTTTTTACAGGTTGCCACGAATGTGGTGTTCAATCGTAATCCAAAAACTCAAAGTCACTCTCAGCTGATCCACAGATACTCACAAACGGCTTCCCACTTAATCTATGCTTTTCTTTTTCTTTTTTTTTTCCTTCTTCTTCTAAATTACGCATTTCTTCGGTAGTTAAAACACAAAATAGACCATACTGTGTCTAATAAGCGCGTTCGGGAGTGTTTTTTTTTTTTTTTTTTTTTTTTTTTCGTTTCCGTGATTGCAATCTTTTCTAGCAAGAAGAGTGTTTTGCACGAAGATAGACAATATTATTAGATGGCCATCCGTGCCATAGAATTGGGTCTGGCATAGGATAGACTGTACAGGGAAGACATCAGGGCGCAATGAAGTAGCCTCCACGGTAGGTTATATGTATATTTCAATTGAAATACAATTTATATCCTCTTTTTTGGGACATTATTCTCTCCAATTCTAGTCCAATCTAACTAATGATCTTTTTTTCTATTTCTTTTTCTTTTCATTGTCTGAAGAGCATCAGTTGAAGAACTTGGTATTGTGGTTTGTTGGGGCAGTTCAGAGGTGCATCGCATCACTTCACAACGATTGCAAGGCATCTCATCGGTGAGTTTAATTTTTATTTCTATAATATTTCATGAAATAATATCAATATGTTAAAAATAATTAAAATTACATAATTTTTAAATGGTGTTTATTGTTAGAACTGAAATTTTTGTGACAGTAATTCTTCTTCAAAAATGTGTTAAAATAAATCTAAAAAACTTTCTAAAATAAATCAGATATATACAATGTTTAATTTCTTGTATAGATATTTCTAGATATATTTACATTGATGAATTTATAAAGATACTACACGCCTATATTAAATTACTAAGTGAAATGTTTTCTTATATTTTTAGTTTTACTTGATGTCCACCATTCCAGAATCAAGAGAGAGATTGAAGAACATAATGACTTCCAAATCATCATCATCCTTCGGGCGATTGCAAGGGGTGAAAACCCCGCCGTAAGTATTTTTTTAAGAAATATTTTAATATTATTCTAATCTATTTTCAGGCTTAATAAATATGTCTTTTATTCTTGTTTTTCATGTATCATCGATCGATATTAATGGCAATCTTTCACTTTTACGGATCCATCAAAAAGGTGAGTTGATTTCCAATATGAATTATTGCAGGAAAACATTATTTCATATTAGTCTTTGTTTTCCAGGGAGTGAAGACGATGATCCGGTTGAAGTGTTTGTCGACTCCATTACCTACCATTAATCAATCCATTGTAAGTATTGTATATGTATTTATATATTTTATTTTTTTATTGTATAGTATATTATAAATGATACGCGTAGTATATAACAAGATATTTGAATTTCATCATAATTTAGAAATTAGATTTCAGTTCTTGGTTGAGAGATTTTTTTCAATTCTTTTGATTTATACATATGTGTATTTCTCCTTTAATAGAATCATAATTATTTTTAATATTAAATCAGTTTAATTATAATTTATTTAATTTTAATTATTGCTATATATAGCAATAATATATATACTTAATGAATAATAGTGAAAATAATATTTGAAAATAAAACTTTTAAATGTAGTCAACACTAATCGCAATAGATGGCGGGATATGTATTAAATCAGTATAATATTTTTTCAAAAGTATATAAAATTTATATCATTAATATTAATATTTCTTAATGATGAAAGTTTTGAAAAACTGTAGAGTAAATAATTATTTTTCAAATAATAACACTTTTGCTGCCCTTATTTTATTTTATTCACGCTTATTCGAATATATTTTATTTAAAAAAATCTCCTGAAATTCTTCTAAAGATTCACAACAAACTTTTAAAAAGAACGCAGTGAATTTTTCATTTCCAATATCATAAAGCAAGAATATGCTTTAAATTTGATTAAATATAAAGAGAATCACGTTTATTTGAACTTTGAGATATGCTACAAATAATGTAAATTGCAAATTTAGAGGAAGAAGATAATTAATATTAAATATCATATTTTAGGATGAGAGTAAAATGCAAAAATTTCGGTTAAATTTAAATTTTATACAGTGAATATCTATATATTTGAAATTATTTCGATACTATACAATTTAAGCCCGATATTACTTTCAAAATGTTAAATAAGCCTATTTTGATTGGTGACATTTATTTGAAAGGATTAGTATGAATTACAAATTTGTAAATAAAAGAAAAGGCAATAATATTTTATTTACAAATAGTATATTTTTTAATTCAATAGAATATTTGAATTAGAGTTTGAAATACGTACTGGATGGTAATTAACTATATTTATGAATTTGAGAAAATTTTAAAAAGTCTGAGCCCCTTTTAGTTAGACATCCACCGACACTGAAAATACTAAATTTAAAAAAATTACTAAAATTCTCTCTTATAATGCTATCTACATACAGAAAGAATTTTATAAAGAATGTATTGATTCATTTCCTCTAGACAGATAATCAAAATTAAATTTTATTTATAGTAATATCAAGAGAATATATAATGTTTATTTTTTAAATTCGAAATAGGATACATATAATATATATTGCAGTTCGGTGAAGAAGATAAATAATATTAATCATAATATTTAAGATTGAAGAATTCATATGAAATTTCTATTCAGAGAATAACAATCTTTTAGAAATTGTTATTCCAATCTATATATATAATCTTTATCCGATATTACTTAAAAATAAAAATAGTTTAAATTGGTGATATTTATTTATTATATATTAATTTAAAGGCGATAAATATTTTTGTTATACAATTTCAATGTTTTTGTATATAACGATGGATTTGTTTTATTTTTTCTTGTCATGAAATTATCTGGTATCATTTTATTAAATCAATTCAAATGGGAACTATTAGAATAAAATAAAGGATATTTGGTTAATTGACGGAAATGAAACTAAATATTGATATATTTTAAAAATTCAGAGAATTACTAGAATTATTATTTATTAATTTAATATAAATTATTGAACGAGTTCTGACTTGTTCATAGTGAGTCTTGATATCCAAGGATGGGGGTGGTGCATTTACCTAAATCATGATAGTTTCTGGTTTGATATAAAATAAAAAACATTAAATTATAAATTGTTTAGATAATTGGGAGTAGTAGAGTATCTCTCTATATAAAATAATAATACTTGTGAAGGAATTAAAATAAAATATTATAAGAAAAATCAAATTCAATTCAGACAGAATTAACGAAAAATTTTGAAAACATTATATTGAATTTTTCATTTCACATGATTCAACTTATATAGTAAGGTATTTATAAATAAAATTCAATTTTATTTATTTTAAAAAGAAAAACGTTTATTTAAATTAAGAAATAAGACTACAAATAATAGATTTTTAATACTAGTTCGATGAAATAGATAATTAATATAAAAAATAATATTTGTTGATTAAAAACATTATTAAAGATTTCGATTAGTTGAAAATCTAATTCTCTGATATTAATTACTATAATTATTTTTTTTTATTTTAAATTGTTTTATTTGTATATTTTAGAATAGAAGCCCAAATTTGGTAATGAAATTGGAGCATAAATCATCAAGTTCTATAAATTTGAACTTTTTCTATAACATATCCTCTATTCTAAGAGAATTAGTTAATAATTTATTGATATACTAACGTAATTGCCTATGTGTACCAAAATATTCTTAAACCAAATAATATCATATATATATATATATATATATATTCAAAATAGAATAAAATTTTAATCGGATATATACATATAATGTGTGTAGTTCAATAATTTTTTTTTACTTTTATTTTTAATTACGAGTTTAACATTTTTTTTTTTTTATATTCAATCTTCAATAATATATATTGAATATATATATTTATTCTATTTGTATTAACATTTATTCTAGAAAGGTGAAGGGTGATTTTTTTTATCTTTTATTTTTTTCATTGCGATTGAATTTATCTAAAATAATTATAAACTCTTGAGAAATAATTATTTTTTCAATATAATTTCATCTATTTTTTTAATATTGATATCTATCCGTTATTTTCTAAGAAATCGACAAATTTATTAAAATATTTATTGAATATCAGTGAAAATGCATTATAAAATAAATAATAAAAATAAAACACTTGCAATTCAATCTCTCATAATATTATTGAAAAGAAATCAATTTGATTAGGTTTCTAATAAAGAACAGAGTACCTAAATTAAATAAGAATTAAAACGTCACACATAATGGGGCTAGATATTGTGAATAAAAGTAAATAAAAATATATAATTATAGTTGATATTTATTTGAAAAAAAGTGATTTATACTTTTAAATTACTATATTGATATTATTATACGAGTTAAGTTATTTAAATAACTTTTCCTTTTTTTTTTTAGCTTGTTATGGTTTGATGGTAGTCGGTGGCTGAAGAATCTATAGGATACGTATAGAAAAAGGAATCACATCTCATCAGAGGTAAAGTTGATATATAAACAAACTATAATTAAAAATTAGAATTACATATTCAATTAATTTTTAAGTAGAAAATCAATAAAAGTTGTATCGATAGATATATAAATATTCATAAATTAACAATAAGAAAAAGAAATTGACATTCGACTGAATTTGTTTTATTCTAGTTTTTTACAATAAATTTAAATAAATATAGTATTTTATATGAAAATATTCTTTAAATTAAAAATGGCTTTTTTTCATTAATGATATTTATTTATATAATTAATCATGAAATAACAAAAGAGCTATGATCAAGACAATTTTTTTTTTTTTTTTTTTTTTTTTTTTATATTTAATTCGTCGTGCATAGTTTAGAATATTAGGTTATAATTTAATATAATGTTTTGGATTTTTCATTTGAATATAATAAAAAAGTGTATTTAATAATTTAAATATTTTCAATTTCTCTATTAGTTCATCTGAAAGAACATGAATTCACGAAACAAATTTGGACCACAACTATATATGGAGATGGTGAAAAGTACGAGTTCATCGAGATCGTCGAGTGACTTACTACGAGTGGGCAACCTATTTAAAACTCCGAGGTTAGTAATTTTTGCTATAAAAAAAATGTATTATAATTTGAATACTCAATCTTATATATGTCTTTTGTTTTTCTTTTTTTTCATGTATCATCCTTTTGCTGATGGCAAATTCAATTCTCTTCGAATAATATTGGTTTCTTCAAAATTTTTTATAAATACAGCTCACCAAAAATAAGTACTCAACATATATTTTTTGATTATTCTGGCACTAGTGGTAGTAATGAATTTAATTTAATATTGACAAAATTTAAATATTACAATAAAAAATACAATATTTCTATTATTTTTTGTTAAATTTAACATTGTTCGTGAATTAGTTAGTTAGATTAAAGATTTTCAGAGGCTACCCTTGAAAACAGAAAGAATTGGAAGAGAGAAGGATAAGGATGGCAAATCTACAATCTACTGAATCATCAATTCCTTTAAAGGTATTTAGAATTGTTAGCCTGAGAGGTTGCGTATGGGGGGTGATTATACATTATTTTGGCTTAATCGTTTGTTGTTAGGGATTTACAGATAAAGGAATGCTTCAAGAAAGTGCCTTCTGATTCATGGCGTCCAAACCTTTGTGGTAGCCTATAAATATAGATAGAAACTAGAAACATTAAATTTAATGAATTATTAATATTTTAGAATAGAATAGAAAAAAGGTGTTGGGTTGTTGCATGCTTCTTAATATTAAAGGAAACACCTTGTTAGTATTTCGTCTTTAGTATTTAGTGGGTGGAGTCGGGTATGTGCCAGAAAATATTAAGGGATTGTTTATCTGCATGTGTTTTGTGCTTCCCAAATCGTCATTTTTTTTATTTTTTAATGACGATTCCCTTGTTTGTGTAAAGTAATGTGTATCACTGAGTGCAGCTAGGACGTGGCTCTATGGAATTGGACAGGCATTCGTGAAGGTAGTTCAACAATGTTCCTTAATGGGATTAGCCCGCCAGGATGTATTGACTACCTTGGAGCTAAGTTTAGTCTCTTTTTCATGAGTGTTCCTCCCACTATGGAGGACGCCATGAATCCCCATTAGGTAGGGATTTTTTACAGGTTGCCACGAATGTGGTGTTCAATCGTAATCCAAAAACTCAAAGTCACTCTCAGCTGATCCACAGATACTCACAAACGGCTTCCCACTTAATCTATGCTTTTCTTTTTCTTTTTTTTTCCTTCTTTTTCTAAATTACGCATTTCTTCGGAAGTTAAAACACAAAATAGACCATACTGTGTCTAATAAGCGCGTTCGGGAGTGTTTTTTTTTTTTTTTTTTTTTCCGTTTCCGTGATTGCAATCTTTTCTAGCAAGAAGAGTGTTTTGCACGAAGATAGAAAATATTATTAGATGGCCATCCGTGCCATAGAATTGGGTTTGGGATAGGATAGACTGTGTACAGGGAAGACATCAGGGTGCAATGAAGTAGCCTCCACGGTAGGTTATATGTATATTGAAATTCAATTTATGTCTTCTTTCCTGTGACGTTATTCTCTTCTGTTTGTTAACTCTAACTAATGATCTTTTTTTCTATTTCTTTTTATTTTCATTGTCTGAAGAGCATCATTTGAATAACTTGGTTTGGTGGTATATGGGGCCAGATCAGAATTTCATCGCATCTCTTCACAACGACTGCGAGACATCTCATCGGTGAGTTGAATTTTTATTTCTATAATATTTCACGAAATAATTTTTAATTTTTCTTAAAATAATTAAAATTACCTAATTTTTAAATGGCGTTTATTGTTAGAACTGAAATTTTTGTGACAGTAATTCTTCTTCGAAAATGTTAAAATAAATCTAAAAAACTTTCTTTGTTTTTTACTAATTATTCTTTGATTTTTCTAACTTACAATATAGAAGAATACACTGGATATAATAAATAATATATACAAGTAAATATTTCGAAATCACAAAACTAATTATGAATCTATTTCTTGTTTTTAGATGTACATTGAATGGAATGGAGCGAGCATAAGATTTCATCTACCTACTTTGAAGGTTACTAAAAAGGAAAATAAAAAATGGGTAAGAATTTTATTTATTTTTTCTATTCTATTTAAATAATTAATATTGAAATATTATTTTATAAATTTTAAAATATTATCTACAAGTACTCTTACTGTGTCCAAAATTTCATTAAATTATTAATGTATAATCAATCCTATTCCTATGATAGATATCCTCCAACTTCTATTAAATACTATTCAATATAAATATTCATTGAATTAAATTTCAAATATTAATTAATGATGGTATATTATAGAAATTTCTATAAAAGGATAAAAATAAAATAGGAGACTTATTAAAAACATTCTTTGACTATTATCTTCTTCAAGTATTATTTTTTAAGTTTAAAAAAGGTTTGAATTAATTTTTAATATATATCACGATATTTTTTATCTATCACCATCAGATATGTTCGTACCCGTTGACTATACTCTCTGATGACTAAGAAATGATGAAAGAAGCTAATAAGAATAAGCGAGCGCATGCACAAACGGTTAGTAGAATTATGAATACAATAGAATTTCAAAATAATCCAGATATTTTTACATTGATGAATTTATAAAGATACTACACGCGTATATTAAATTACTAAGTGAAATGTTTTGTTAATTTTTTAGTCTTCCTTGATGTGCATCATTGCAGAATCAAGAGAGAGATTGAAGAACATAATGACTTCCAGATCATCATCATCCATCGGGCGATTGCAAGGGGGGGTGAAACCCCTCCGTAAGTATTTTTTTAAGAAATATTTTAATATTATTATAATTTATTTTCAATCTTAATAAATATGTCTTTTATTCTTGTTTTTCATGTAACCTCGATCAATGTTGATGCCAATCTTTCACTTTTACGGTTTCATCAACAAGGTGAGTAGATTTCCAATATGAATTATTCCAGGAAAACATTATTTCATATTAGTCTTTGTTTTCCAGGGCATGAAGACGATGATTCTGTTGAAGAGTTTGTCGACTGCATTACCTACCATTAATCAATCCATTGTAAGTATTTTATATGTATTTATATATTTTATTTTTTTATTGTATAGTATATTATAAATGATACGCGTAGTATATAACAAGATATTTGAATTTCATCATAATTTAGAAATTAGATTTCAGTTCTTGGTTGAGAGATTTTTTTCAATTCTTTTGATTTATACATGTATTTCTCCTTTAAAAGAATGATAATTATTTTTAATATTAAATCAGTTTAATTATAAATTATTTAATTTTAATTATTGCTCTATATATACATACTTAAAGAGAATAATATTGAAAATAATATTTGAAAATAAAACTTTTAAATGTAGTCAACACTAATCGCAATAGATGGCGGGATATGTATTAAATCAGTATAATATTTTTTCAAAAGTATATAAAATTTATATCATTAATATTAATATTTCTTAATGATGAAAGTTTTGAAAAACTGTAGAGTAAATAATTATTTTTCAAATAATAACACTTTTGCTGCCCTTATTTTATTTTAAACACTCTTATTCGAATATATTTTATTTAAAAAAATCTCCCGAAATTCTTCTAAAGATAAACAACAAAATATTAAAAAGAACGCATTGAATTTTTCATTTCAAATAGCTTATAGAAAGATTATGCTTTAATATTAGATTAAATATAAAGAGAATCACGTTTATTTGAACTTTGAGATAAGCTATAAATAATGTAAATTGTAAATTTAGAGAAAGGAAGATAATTAATATTAAATATGATATTTATTTTACGATTAAAGTTATAATGCAAAAATTTCGGTTAAATTTAAATTTAATTCAGTGAATATCATCTATGTATAATATTTGAAATTATTTCGATTCTATACAATTTAAGCCCGATATTACTTACAAAAGTTTAAATAAGCCTATTTTGATTGGTTTCATTTATTTGAAAGGATTTGTATGATATACAAATTTGTAAAAAAAAAAGAAAAGGCAATAAGTATTTTATTTACAAATAGTATGTTTTTAAATTCAATAGAATATTTGAATTAGAGTTTAAAATACGTACTGGATGGTAATTAATTATATTTATGAATTTGGGAAGATTTTACAAAGTTGGAGCCCCTTTTAGTTAGATATCCACCGACACAGAAAATACTAAATTTATTAAAATTACTAAAATTCTCTCTTAAAGCTATCTACATACAGAAAGAATTTTATAAAGAATGTATTGATTCATTTCCTCTAGACAGATAAACAAAATTAAATCTTATTTATATTAATATCAAGAGAATATATAACGTTTATTTTATAAATTCGAAATAGGATACATATAATATATATTGTAGTTCGGTGAAGAAGATAAATAATATTAATCATAATATTTAAGATTGAAGAATTCATATGAAATTTCTATTTAGTGAATAACAATCTTTTGGAAATTGATTCCAAACTATAGTATCTTTATCCGATATTACTTAAAAATAAAAATAGTTTAAATTGGTGATATTTATTTATTATATATTAATTTAAAGGCGATAAATATTTTAGTTACAATTTCAATTCAAATTCAATGTTGTTGAATATAAAGATGGATTTGTTTTATTTTTTCTTATCATGAAATTATCTTGTATCATTTTATTAAATCAATTCAAATGGGAACTATTAGAATAAAATAAAGGATATTTGGTTAATTGTCGGAAATGAAACTAAATATTGATATATTTTAAAAATTCTGAGAATTACTAGAATTATTATTTATTAATTTAATATAAATTATTGAACGAGTTCTGACTTGTTCATAGTGAGTCTTGATATCCATGGATGAGGGTGGTGCATTTACATAAATCATGATTGTTTCTGGTTTGATAGAAAATAAAAAAAATTAAATTATAAATTATATACATAATTGGTACTAGGACTATCTCTCTATATAAAATAAGAATACTTGTGGTGGAATTAAAAGAAAATATAAGAAAAATCAACAAATTGAATTCAGACAGAATTCTCCTGAACAATTAACGAAAAATTTTGAAAACATTATATTGAATTTTTCATTTCACATGATTCAACTTATAAAGTAAGGTATTTATAAATAAAATTCAATTTTATTTATTTTAAAAAGAAAAACGTTTATTTAAATTTAGAAATAAGACTACAAATAATAGATTTTTAATACTAGTACGATGAAATAGATAATTAATATAAAAAATAATATTTGTTGATTAAAAACATTATTAAAGATTTCGATTAGTTTGAAAACTGATTCTCTAATATTACTATAATTTTTATTTTTTTATTTTAAATTGTTTCCTTTGTATAGAATAGAAGTCCAAATTTGGTAATTTAATTGAAGCATAAATCATGTTGTTCTATAAATTTGAACTTTTTCTATAACATATCATCTATTCTAAGAGAATTACTTAATATTTAATTTATATACTAACATATATTGCCTATGTGTACCTAGATATTCTTAAACCAAATAATATAATATATTTATATTTAAAATAGAATAAAATAGTAACGTATAAATCGATTAATTAAAATTTTAATCGGATATATACATATAATGTAGTTCTATAATTTTTTTTTTAATTTTATTTTAAATTACGAGTTTAACATGTTTGTTTTTATATATTCAATATTATATAATATATATATATATATTCTATTTCTAGTAACATTTATTTTAGAAAAAGTGCAGGCTTATTTTTTTCATTGCGATTGAATTTATCTAAAATAATTATAAACTCTTGAGAAATAATTATTTTTTCAATATAATTTCATCTATTTTTTTAATATTGATATCTATCCGTTATTTTCTAAGAAATCGACAAATTTATTAAAATATTTATTGAATATCAGTGAAAATGCATTATAAAATAAATAATAAAAATAAAACACTTGCAATTCAATCTCTCATAATATTATTGAAAAGAAATCAATTTGATTAGGTTTCTAATAAAGAACAGAGTACCTAAATTAAATAAGAATTAAAACGTCACACATAATGGGGCTAGATATTGTGAATAAAAGTAAATAAAAATATATAATTATAGTTGATATTTATTTGGAAAAAAGTGATTTATACTTTTAAATTACTATATTGATATTATTATACGAGTTAAGTTATTTAAATAACTTTTCCTTTTTTTTTTTAGCTTGTTATGGTTTGATGGTAGTCGGTGGCTGAAGAATCTATAGGATACGTATAGAAAAAGGAATCACATCTCATCAGAGGTAAAGTTGATATATAAACAAACTATAATTAAAAATTAGAATTACATATTCAATTAATTTTTAAGTAGAAAATCAATAAAAGTTGTATCGATAGATATATAAATATTCATAAATTAACAATAAGAAAAAGAAATTGACATTCGACTGAATTTGTTTTATTCTAGTTTTTTACAATAAATTTAAATAAATATAGTATTTTATATGAAAATATTCTTTAAATTAAAAATGGCTTTTTTTCATTAATGATATTTATTTATATAATTAATCATGAAATAACAAAAGAGCTATGATCAAGACAATTTTTTTTTTTTTTTTTTTTTTTTTTATATTTAATTCGTCGTGCATAGTTTAGAATATTAGGTTATAATTTAATATAATGTTTTGGATTTTTCATTTGAATATAATAAAAAAGTGTATTTAATAATTTAAATATTTTCAATTTCTCTATTAGTTCATCTGAAAGAACATGAATTCACGAAACAAATTTGGACCACAACTATATATGGAGATGGTGAAAAGTACGAGTTCATCGAGATCGTCGAGTGACTTACTACGAGTGGGCAACCTATTTAAAACTCCGAGGTTAGTAATTTTTGCTATAAAAAAAATGTATTATAATTTGAATACTCAATCTTATATATGTCTTTTGTTTTTCTTTTTTTTCATGTATCATCCTTTTGCTGATGGCAAATTCAATTCTCTTCGAATAATATTGGTTTCTTCAAAATTTTTTATAAATACAGCTCACCAAAAATAAGTACTCAACATATATTTTTTGATTATTCTGGCACTAGTGGTAGTAATGAATTTAATTTAATATTGACAAAATTTAAATATTACAATAAAAAATACAATATTTCTATTATTTTTTGTTAAATTTAACATTGTTCGTGAATTAGTTAGTTAGATTAAAGATTTTCAGAGGCTACCCTTGAAAACAGAAAGAATTGGAAGAGAGAAGGATAAGGATGGCAAATCTACAATCTACTGAATCATCAATTCCTTTAAAGGTATTTAGAATTGTTAGCCTGAGAGGTTGCGTATGGGGGGTGATTATACATTATTTTGGCTTAATCGTTTGTTGTTAGGGATTTACAGATAAAGGAATGCTTCAAGAAAGTGCCTTCTGATTCATGGCGTCCAAACCTTTGTGGTAGCCTATAAATATAGATAGAAACTAGAAACATTAAATTTAATGAATTATTAATATTTTAGAATAGAATAGAAAAAAGGTGTTGGGTTGTTGCATGCTTCTTAATATTAAAGGAAACACCTTGTTAGTATTTCGTCTTTAGTATTTAGTGGGTGGAGTCGGGTATGTGCCAGAAAATATTAAGGGATTGTTTATCTGCATGTGTTTTGTGCTTCCCAAATCGTCATTTTTTTTATTTTTTAATGACGATTCCCTTGTTTGTGTAAAGTAATGTGTATCACTGAGTGCAGCTAGGACGTGGCTCTATGGAATTGGACAGGCATTCGTGAAGGTAGTTCAACAATGTTCCTTAATGGGATTAGCCCGCCAGGATGTATTGACTACCTTGGAGCTAAGTTTAGTCTCTTTTTCATGAGTGTTCCTCCCACTATGGAGGACGCCATGAATCCCCATTAGGTAGGGATTTTTTACAGGTTGCCACGAATGTGGTGTTCAATCGTAATCCAAAAACTCAAAGTCACTCTCAGCTGATCCACAGATACTCACAAACGGCTTCCCACTTAATCTATGCTTTTCTTTTTCTTTTTTTTTCCTTCTTTTTCTAAATTACGCATTTCTTCGGAAGTTAAAACACAAAATAGACCATACTGTGTCTAATAAGCGCGTTCGGGAGTGTTTTTTTTTTTTTTTTTTTCCGTTTCCGTGATTGCAATCTTTTCTAGCAAGAAGAGTGTTTTGCACGAAGATAGAAAATATTATTAGATGGCCATCCGTGCCATAGAATTGGGTTTGGGATAGGATAGACTGTGTACAGGGAAGACATCAGGGTGCAATGAAGTAGCCTCCACGGTAGGTTATATGTATATTTCAATTGAAATACAATTTATATCCTCTTTTTTGGGACATTATTCTCTCCAATTCTAGTCCAATCTAACTAATGATCTTTTTTTCTATTTCTTTTTCTTTTCATTGTCTGAAGAGCATCAGTTGAAGAACTTGGTATTGTGGTTTGTTGGGGCAGTTCAGAGGTGCATCGCATCACTTCACAACGATTGCAAGGCATCTCATCGGTGAGTTTAATTTTTATTTCTATAATATTTCATGAAATAATATCAATATGTTAAAAATAATTAAAATTACATAATTTTTAAATGGTGTTTATTGTTAGAACTGAAATTTTTGTGACAGTAATTCTTCTTCAAAAATGTGTTAAAATAAATCTAAAAAACTTTCTAAAATAAATCAGATATATACAATGTTTAATTTCTTGTATAGATATTTCTAGATATATTTACATTGATGAATTTATAAAGATACTACACGCCTATATTAAATTACTAAGTGAAATGTTTTCTTATATTTTTAGTTTTACTTGATGTCCACCATTCCAGAATCAAGAGAGAGATTGAAGAACATAATGACTTCCAAATCATCATCATCCTTCGGGCGATTGCAAGGGGTGAAAACCCCGCCGTAAGTATTTTTTTAAGAAATATTTTAATATTATTCTAATCTATTTTCAGGCTTAATAAATATGTCTTTTATTCTTGTTTTTCATGTATCATCGATCGATATTAATGGCAATCTTTCACTTTTACGGATCCATCAAAAAGGTGAGTTGATTTCCAATATGAATTATTGCAGGAAAACATTATTTCATATTAGTCTTTGTTTTCCAGGGAGTGAAGACGATGATTCTGTTAAAGATCAATTATTCCATTGTAAGTATTGTATATGTAAAAAATTGAGAAAAAAATCATATTTTTTCAATGGCAATGCCTGAATTCCAGGGAAATATTTCAAATATTGTAAACATCCAAAGTGAATATTAATTAGAATCCAAAATGGAATAAATTTTAAATTTTAATTTTTAATTAATAATTAATCAATTCGTTTGCTTTTGCTTTTGCTTTTTACAATTGCTTTTTTTATTTTTGTTTCAAATTTCCTTCTTTTGTTTTTTGTCCTTCTCATCCTTTCTTTTTATGCGTTTTTTCTTATCTCTATCGATAATTTATTAAAAAAATTTAAAGTATTTAACGGTCATTTTAAAGCATTATAAATCATTCTTATTGATTTTATTAAATATTTAGCATTATATTTTCATAAATAATAATTTTTTGTACTTCAATAAGTACTAAATTTTATATTATTTTTTATATTTTAATTAAATTGTCTATTATTTGTAAGATATTATAGATATTATTTTTTAGATATAACTCATAACATTTATTAATCATTTTTCGCAACAAGCTTATATTTTCTTTTAATTAAAATTTTCACTATAATATTATTAATAATTGTTTCTAACTTAAAATAAGAAATTTGATTAAATTAATAATATTATAATAATAACGAAATCAAATAAATTAATTAATATATACATATATACATTATGTATGCATTAATATTTAGGTTATATGAAATATTTAATTGAAATTTCACAAACAAGTATTCTTGGACAGTGGTTTTTATTTAACATCATTTCTTTTTTTCTCTATTCAATTTTTAATTTGAAATATTACACTTGATTATCTTTAAAATATATAAAATAATTAAAATGGGTATCCATTTCTATATCTACTTTCTATATCCACTTAAAAATTAAGAAATAAATAATATAAATATAAAAAAATTTTATAAAATAACGTTTTTCTTATGGACTAAAAAGAATAAAATAATTTTTCTAAAACCTGATGAATTGCTTCATATTCAACGAAAAACGTTAGGCGTATTTAGTTTTATTTGTTTATATGAAAAATTAAGTCAAATTTTTGTAATAATAAAAATTGTATTAAACACATAAACTGACAATTTTTTTTACATTCATATTATTTTATTCTTTTTAGTACAATTTTAATTTGATAAATTTATTTAATATAACAAGAGAAATACATAAGAAGTTATACGAAAATTTGCATATCGAATAAAACATACAAATATATTAATTTTCTAAAATTTATTTTATGTATTTATGTTAAGTAAATGTTATTTTTGAATAATAATTATTATATTATATTTATAAATAAAAGATTTTATAAATTAATATAGAATAATGTAGTCATATTGTCTTCATAAAAAAAGGTTATTCTATTGTTTTTTTCCTACGGGACATATATTAAAAAAGGACCTTTTCTCTATGCAAACTACCTCCTGCTTCATCGACGCTAGTACTGATTAATAAGAATTCATTATATTAATTTTAATGCTATAAAAAATCGATTTCAATTTGTCAAAAGAGCAAACAGACAGACAGACGCCAAGTGAAGTTGAGAAAAACGTTAAAAGGTATTTAAGTATAAAATATAAACAAGTCACACAACTAACTTATATTAAGTTAATTTTTATAATATAAGTATGTATGATTACATAAGATATACATTTTAATTTCTTTATTATTTATTATTTTTTCATATGGTAGTATACAATTTATAAGGAAATTTCAATAAACTTGAAACTTGATGAGTTCTCATGTTAAAAGTACTATGGCTAAAACTAAGGAATCAAATGATCGGTAGACGAAGTTAAAAATATTAAAAATCAACAAATATCATTATTGAACAAAAAAAAAAACAAAAAAAAAACAAAAAAAGAAAAATCATTTTACAATTCAATAAAATATGAACATTTTTTATTAGGTTTGTTTTGCCATATTTATTTTCTCATTAACGCTCTGTTTTGTATGAATATTAAAATATTTCATAATATATATAAAATATTCGATATTCACATTCAAGAGATTTATTGTCTATTTAAACATTCTATGTTTAGTTAATCTTTTTTTATGACAAATACTAAGGTGACCATTTTTTGAAAACACCAAATCAGGACATTTTACCTTTTTTTAGAGACAAATTGAAAAAATTTTGAAAAAAAGTACGAAATGTCCTAAATATTTTAAAAAACGGGACAGATATCAAAAAGGAGGACAGTTAGGAGGACACTTACAAAAGGAGGACAGAGCTTACAAATGGAGGACTGTCCTGCCTAAAGGAGGAGGGTTGGTCACCTTATAAATACTATTATTTTAAACTACTTAACTTTTTAACTACTTATTTTAAACCCATTTAATTTATTTTGAAATAAATTAAATTATTTTATATATAGATAGAAAAATAGAATATTACAATCTAAAAACTATATATAATAATAATAATAATAATAATATGTGATAATTATATTATATAATTAAAATCTCTACTAATTCATAAAATAAAATGTCAACTTTTAGTTATTGAGTTTTCAAGTTATGGTGACTAAAATATTTCCTTTCCATGAAATCTTGTCATTAGACGTTTCATAGAACCCTTTAATTGAGGCTGAATGAAATCCAAGGGTTTTGTGAAATTCAAGTTTTAAATAAGGAGAAAAAGAAGACACATTCATATTATTTAAACGTTGTACTAATTTAATGGGTATTAAATATCTTTTTTATAAAGCAATTTCAACTAAAAAAAAAGTTTTTCAGTCTTTCCTCACTAATATTTTTATAAAACTATCGATTTAAAAAAAAAAAAACTAAGATAAAAAACTATTTACAAAATGATATATGAAGGCACTACAATGATTTTCTAGATTCATAATTATATAAATTTTAACATTTATAATAAACCTATCACATGTTATTTTTTTTCAATTTCTTTAATAATATTTAGTATCTTTTTTCGTAAACTTAATTATTCTTAAAAAAAAAACAAATACAATTTATCAATGATATATTTAGGTACTTAAAGAGTGAGTTTTGTAATTATATAATAAAAACAGAATATATCAAAATAATATATTTATATATGAATAATAAAAGAATTTCCAATTATTATTAAATTAAATTACTTTGAGATATATAATAATAAATTAAATTAAAAAGATAAAAGTTAAAGTTATTAAATAAAATTATGGGAGATAACAATCCATATTGACAATTCTCTTTTAAGAAGAGATCAATTTTTCTGTGAATTACATATTTAAAAAAAAAATCTTGGATCAAAATCTGGAAATATATATATATATTTTATCGTAGGTTACTGATCCCTACCCGAGAGTAAGTAACAAAAGTATAGGGAAAACATCATATTTTAGAGCCATTTTTTTAATAACATTTGCATCGAAAATCATTGAAAATTAACTTCTTGAACTGCAAATATTCTAATCAATGATAAAAATAATCCAATAAAAATTTCAAATAAAAAATAAAATTAATATCTCAAATATAAGTTTTTTTTCTTTTTATTTTATTAATAATAATTAAAAATTTGACTGTCTTTAATAAAAAGACCTTTTAAAAAACTAATTCTATTTTTTTTTATATTAGAACTCATTATTTTAGTCTAAAAGTTGAATAGTATAATAGTTATATATATATATATATATATTGAATGAAGATAAAAAATAATCTTAATTAAATAATATTTTTTTAATATAAATTATTTTCTAAGTTGATAAAAATTAAAATCACATAAAATAATATAATCAAATAATTTTATTAAAATATAAAAAATGTGTGTAATTAACCAGATAAAAATATTATAGATATATATATAAAGGAATCAACAACATATAAATATTTGAAATTATAATTCGGTTTTGATATGTTCAAATGATATATTTATAATCTTAAAAATATCTAAAAACATTTTATTGAAATTATATTAAAGATTTATAACATCCTTAATTCCACTGAAACATGATTGACAAAATTTGGAAATATGGAAAATTTTAATTTAATTCACATCAAGTTGTTACTGTTGTTATAATTGTATAGTGTTTATAATTTTTTTCTTTAAGACACATTGAATATACTAGAAAAAAAGTTATATATATATATATACATAAATTTAAGTAAAACTCCTTACTCCGAAATATGAATACTTTAGATTAAATTAAGTTTTTTTATTTATTTATTTTATTGAAAAAGGGTATTTTGTCCCTTTGACTATCTAATTTAAATATTGAAGTTAAATTAAAATTTATTTATTATAAAATTTATCTATAAAAAATAATTATAAACTCTTTTAGAGAAGTGGTTTGGAATGGACAAAACCACACTTTTAAAAAAGCTTGTATTTAGAAAACATTGAATAAAATATACAAAGAGAAACATATTGATAACTAAATAACTAAAGTAACTAAACATCAGTTTAAGTGTCAAAGAATTCCAGCCTCTATGCACCATATATTAACACAGGAGATATATCAATTATTAAATATATTAATTAAGAGTTCTTGATCTTTATGTTTTGTATTGTTTTAAACATTCGTAACTAATTCATTAAATTGGAACGATTAATGTTCATTTAACTATAAAATTTAATTTAATCTATAATTATTTAAACATATCTCTATGAAATTCAATAAATTATTTTTATTATTGGTTGTATTAATGTTTTAAAATATTTCCTTAGACCTCTAAACAGGGCCGTCCTAAGATTT
The DNA here is from genome assembly GCA_963082975.1 of Labia minor. Classification (NCBI taxonomy): domain Eukaryota; kingdom Metazoa; phylum Arthropoda; class Insecta; order Dermaptera; family Spongiphoridae; genus Labia; species Labia minor. The sequence goes on from OY720344.1 coordinate 114,767,440, forward strand.
TCGGCGCCCGTGGGCTCCTAAAATTTTGCGCCCCTTTTCAAAAGAAATTACACAGAATGGTTAGTAAAAATATATAAACCAATAAAAAATGCCGCCCCCAGAAGGCTTGCGCCCTATTAGCCCTGTGGTTAGGGCGGCCCTGCCTCCAAATAGTGTGATTATAACAATAAATTGATGTAAAAAAATAAATTTATTTATTAACAAAAAAATATAATTATATGATTTCTAAATTAAATCATATTATTATAATAATACTTAAAAATACGATTACTTATAACATATATAAAATTAAAATAAATATGAAAATATGATATATATTCATTGTAGTATATATTAACACAAAATTATGCTCCTAAAAATTATATCACATTTTCTAAATTCTCGTTTACTAATGATTATTGTAAAAATACTACATCATAGAGATTTGTTATTCTACTTTATGTAAGAATAAATTTTTTTAATGAAAACCAATATATGTATATGATGAGTAATATTGATTTTTTTTCATTTTATTTTATTATTTAGTACTTATATTTTAATAATAAGGATAAATGAAAAATATATTTGATTTTATCCTTTATTCAGACTATATAAATTTTTACCTTTTTTTTTCTATTTAAATAAATATATATTTATAATTTATGGCTAATATGCTAATCTCTTTCATCTCCCTAAATATAATTAATAATCATTTTAGTCTAATGGCACATATTAGAAACTCACAGGGTTGACTATTTCAGCTACCCAGTGAAATAACTTAAAATAAATAGAGAAATATGATTTTAACTAACAGTAAAAGTCGATTCAAGCACGCTGACCCTGAGTTTGATTGTTTCAAAATAATCAAAATTATATTTAGTCATTTTTTTTGTCAATGAAATGACAAGTAATATATAATCGATACATTGCAATTTATAATAAATTCTTTTTCAAAATTTGATACATTATTATTTATTTTAAATGATTAAATAATATTTTAAATGTATTTTTTTTTTATTTTTTTTAAATTTCTTTCAAATTTGAATGCAATAAAACAACTAAAATATAGATATTGTTTTTTAATTTTTCAATAAAAAACCAAACAACTTATTTAGTCTTTTTATTAAATTATGATCAAAATTGTAAATTATAGATCTTATATCAGATCTATTTTAAATAAAAATTTAATAAATATTTAGATATAACAATAATTAGAGGAAAAACTGATTAAAATTGATTTTAAGTATAAGAGATCATTTGTAAAACTTCAGATCTTTATATTTAATAATATTGCTAAGATCATTTTCCAATTCTATCTCTAATATTTTGTAGCATGAGTGGATAGAAACTCATTTAAAAAATACAATATATACAATAAAAAAAAAAAATTAAAATTGAAGAAACGAATCATAATGAAGAACAAATTAACAACTAAACTAAAATAACAACTAAAATAATAATAAATTAATTATGACAATAAATAAAATGAGTAAATGTTTTTTGTTTTTGAAATTTATCGATATACATGAATAAATGAGATTTATTGTGTGATGATGATTGAAGATGTGTTTTTAATTGTTTTTTGTTGAAAGAATTCTTGGTGAGTCGGGTGCCTCGGTAGCTATTGTCAATGTGAGTGAAGTTGCTCTTGATAATCCTGAGGTCGATTTTATTAAACTTTTACAACAATATTTACGTTTAGTTCCTGGGCACCAGTGGCTGATCTTTAAGGCTATAGGATGAATAAGCTCTTCATCAAATTCATCATCAAATTCTGATTCTAGAAATGAAAAGAAAAATCCAGTATAAATAATTATATTGTACCCACACATATTATAATTATTTTAAATTAGATTTTTAAAAGCTTGAATAGTTTAAAGTGACATTTTCATCTGATTTATTAATTTAATTACTACAAAATTAAAATAATAAATAAATAATTTTTCTAAAGAAAATAAATTATTATTTTAATTTCTTCTTTTATTATTATACTTGTAAAAAAGCTAGTGTCTCCACTCGACTATTTTTGAATTGGAAATTTGAATTGGATTAATTAACATATATTATATTTAAATTAGATTTAATTAATTATAAATTAAAATTAATAAATATTATTTATTAAACCAGCGCATATTTGGTTCTTTGTTGATGGCACTACGTCACGTGAAATTTGCAGTCGTGTTAAAAAATTAATTCTGGTACTTTCAGCAATTCAATCAAGCTGAAATTCTATATATAGTAGTTTTATACAATTTTTAATCATGTGAAAAACTATCAAACATATATCTTTATTTTTACGGTCACTTTAGAGGAAAAAAATCAAAACGTGGTAGGTAATGACTCTCTTCCGGTTGAGCTACATTTCTGAAAAGTTGATAGAAAACTAAGAATTTTGAATAATACCCGTATACCAAATTTCATTATTCTAGCTCAAATCCTTTTTGCTTAATCTTGTCTACATACATACATACATACACACACATACACACAGAGACATTTTTCTCAACCTTAGTGAAAATGATTCAGGAACATTCAAAACGTATAAAAACATCAAAATCTCGACATCGAAAATTTTCGTGATCGCAATACTATCACTGACGAGATAGTAAAAATGACCAATATTAAATGTAGTATAATTATACTAAATAACTTCAAAAAGAACGATTGGTGGATATTAATAAAAATATATTTATTGTTTAATTTTATTTGTTTTTTTAATTATTAATTAATTTTTATGAAATAATGAAATTTCTTTAAATTATTATAAAAAATAACTCAATAATTTTATAATATATAAATAAATTAAAATTTTTCTTTTACTTACTTGTAATTAAACTTGTAATAATTGATACAATTATCGTAATTGAACAACCAATAAAGGCATAGTACATATATGTTACTGCAAAAATTCCACCAGAAAATCCGTTTGGTGATGGTGTTGATGCAGCGTCAGAGATTAGATTCGTTAGAAAACTGTCTTGAGAATAAATAGTAACCCCATTGAATGTTGAATTGGTACAGCCAGAGGTTGTTGTTGGTAATAGTGATGAGGGTTTGTCAATACCCCAACTTCCAAGTATTAAAGTGATAATTGATGCAGTGGCTGTTGCCATTCCCACTGAAGTGCCCTGTGAAATATTTATATGAATTAACAATAATAATCATTGAATCATTTTCTCATCAATATAATATTTATCCAAAGTTAATCATTCTCATGAAGCATTATTTGTATAATTATTTATTAAAACATCAATAAACTATAAAGAATTAACTAGAATTAAGTATTACCTTCCAATTACACAAGGGAATAAACATGGCTATAAAAAAGCACCCTAGCAATGGTCCTGTGGATGCCGATGTTAAAAGCATCGAAGATTCAATCACTCCATTGAAGGTACCCACAAAATGAACCAAGCCCATTAATATAATACCATATACCATTCCTACAAAGGAATAAAAAAAAGCAAAAAAAGAAAATAAGATGAAAAATAAAAATATATTTAAAAAATTAATGTTAAAACTAATAATAAAAAATGTCTTACCAATAGTCTTTATTGCAATCAATTGATGAAAATCCGTCAATTGATTGAGTCTTGGTGAAAGTCGGAAAAAATCTTCCCAAGTTACCGTTGCGATACTATTTAAATTAGAAACGAAAATATTTAATGCCCCATTGAATAAACTACTTAAAAAGAGCCCCATAAATCCGGGGACAAAACCAAGTTTCTCTTCAACATAAAAGGGCAAAATCTGTAAAATTAAATGTTTGAAAATTATATTGTTAAAATTATTTGTTGGAAGTTTTAAAAAAAGAATTTTACAACTTTTGGTTATTTTAATTATATATTTATCATATTGCGAAAATTGAATTTTCAGTGAATCTATCATAATATTAATAGTTAATCTTAATTAATTGAATTTTTAACATCAATTTTTACCGACCGACGATTGGAAGGGAAGTTATTGTTTTCAACCCAAATTTCACATATCTCCACGAATCATGCATTTTGTTAACAGAAAAAAAGTATTTTTAGCATGATGTCTGTCCCTCTGTCCGTCCGTCCGTCTGTGCATTGTATGTCCGAATAGACGTGTTGAACGCGGCTCAACGGATTTTAATGAAATTTGATATATTTATTTAATGCATCAGTAGCTTGAATTCATCAACTTTTGGTGTATATCCGGAAACCGGAAGTAGTAGTTTACAGAGTATTAATTTTATATTCATTGTCGGAAAGTTTTCACTTAAAATATAGTTAATAATTGAGTAATTAAACTCAAAATAAAAACCAAAATAATATAATTTAGTCATTTTAATTCAAGTTTAAAAAAAAATTTTGATACTTTTTACACATTTTTACTAATATATTTACTGAGATATGTAATATTTCTAATTACACACATTGAATACTAGGGCTCAGCGTTAAATCAATTCAGAGAAAAAAAATAAAGAATTAAAAAATTTTAAAATCGCACGAAATACCTAATTCTCCCGGCCCAATGACGCAGCCAGTGTGCGAGCTGCGACTATGTACCTAGCGTTCGCTTCCCATGCGTCCGGCCGGGGCTTAAATAGATTAATAATTATGTTTATATATATATAGATCAAATTAAAAATGATATAAAATTTAATTTGTTCTCAATCCATTATTATTGCATTAAACTAACTGGTGAAATAATATATATATATATATATATATAATGTTGTTTTTAAATTTAATTTTTAAATCGTCGGTCGGTTCTGAGCCTGGCCACAGCTCATTTTAAAAAGATGTAATTATAATTGTTTATTTCAATTTGAAATCCAACATTTTTAATTAAAAAGAATAGAAAAAGACTATTAAAATTATTTTCTTGGTTATTAAAATTTGAATAATAAAATAATTACCTCATCCATTTTATTAATAAGATCAAGAGAGAGTGGATCACAGTTATAATATGTTGCATATAAAACCATCCCTACAATCCAAGGAAGTGAAAAAAGGCAACCAATTACTGGCATATTTGCAATTAATGTTCTGTAACAAAAATCAACCAATACTATTGATTTATTTTTGGGATTATTTAGATTTCCATTCAATTAAAAAAAACTCACTTTTGTAGTTTCTTCTCCGAGTCCATACTTAAATATCTTTGAACTAAATTTTGTTGGCATCCTAGAATACATAGGGACATAAATAACTGACCAATAATTGCTGACATTGTGGTCACACGTTTTGTTGGATCTAAATCCCAGCTGAAATTAAAGAATACTTTTTTATTTTAAAAAAATTAATAGAGAGTGAATAGATGGATAAATTAATGTATAATAAGAATTATTTAAATTTATTGTAAGAAATCGTGCCAACACAAGAACGCCCTCTAACAAAGGAGAGATAAAGCTTTCGTATACTTGATAATTGTTCAAATTTAAATTCAAATATTTTTGAATTATTTTTTCTATTTTTGTGAATTCACTCAACTATTATTTTTCAATCTCGAAAATTCTCTTAGATAATATATATATATATATATATATAGGTATATAAAATAAAAATATTCTATATTATTGTATACAACATAAAGAAGAGTATGGAAGGGTATATTGACTGATAAGTGATGAGTAGTGTTTTTGTAAGACTCAATAAAATAAAATTTAAATGGATTTATGTGAAATTCACCTATTAGGTGTAACAAAAAAAAAATAAAAATAACAACCTAATATGATGAATGTACAATATTTTTTTTAATACAAACCCCAATTAAATTTTGGTATATGCGTTCTTTCGTGTCACTTTTATACATCTTTAATCTTTTAATTCTTTTAAATTGAAGATTAATTTATTTTATGTTAGTTGAATATAAAATTAAGGCGCCATTGGGTGTGTGGGTAGCGAACCTGCCTCACATTCACATGGTCCCGGGTTCAAGTCCCGGGCCTTGCAAGGGAATTTCCCTAGCTGGAGTCTATGGGACGGAGTCAACCCAGCCTCCAGGAACAACATTGGGGAAAAGCTACTTGATAGCGTCTTCGATCAAGAAAATCAAGGTAAATGTTGAGAGGACCCGCTCTACTGATCATAGGACACCTCACTGATATAACCGGCTTGATAGGCGTTGTCCTTGTGTAGGACGTACAAAAGTCAGAGGTTTTTTTTGAATATAAAATTACAACAAGAAATAAAAACTCACTCAAAAAAATTTAAACGTCCATTTTCTTTATTGATCTCGTAAATCTTCGATGGTCCAATCGTTAGACCTCCAACAATTAAAATAATTATTGAACAAAATATCATAACTAAAGCTTGAAAAACATCTGTAATGATAGCAGTTTTAAGGCCGCCCTAAAAAAAAAGAATAAAACATTTAATAATTAAAGAAAATTGAAAATAAAGTAAAAAAACATCGAAAATAATATATATAAAAAGAAAAAAAAAAGAACAAAGGGAAGAAATACTAATTGTATTTCTCTTTTGTATATACTTATATACTACAATACACGGTTTGTTGCAAAAGTAAGGGGACGAGTACTATAACTTTGCTCAGGTAAGCGTTATCTGCACTCTAAAAACAGTACTAAACGTGTAAACAAACATTGTATCATTCACGGAAGTTTCACTTTTCTCGTGTTTATAAATTTTCCGAGTACCGGAAGCAAGGCACGTGGCATTTGTTGCACGACAATGCTCTTGCACACAAGTGCAAAATTGTGAAGGAGTTCCTTGCAAAAAGGGCGTTGTTTTGTTGGAACACCCCTCATACTCGCCGGATTTGGCACCGGCTGATTTTTAGCTGTTCCCAAAATTGAAAATGTCGATGAAATGAAAGTATTTTGGAACCGTGGAAGAGATCCAAAACACGGCGAGCGGAGTCCTAGACAGCATCCCAAAAAATGAGTTGTGTAGGACGTTGCTTTGAATCGTTTTACAGACGGTTTCAACGCTGTATTTATGGAAAAGGAGTTTATTTATTAAGTTAGTCCCCTTACTTTTGCGGCAGACTGTGTACATGTATACCTATATTTATGCAATTTTTTTTTCTTATAAACTCAATACCTTTTTTTAAATATATATATATAAATATACTATACTATTTATCATTAGTATGCGATATTTATCTTAAATTAAAAAATGAAATAAATAATTAAATTTTATAAATGATAAGTTGAAATAATGACTTACCAAAAGATTAAAAAACACTCCTATAGAAATAATTGCACATATTGATATCCAATCAGGAATGCCAAGTACTTCACGAAGTGCTACTGTTGGTGTATAAATAAGCACAGCCAAATTGAGCAAACTTCTTAGAATAAATGAAAAGGAAGCCATACATCGAATCACACGAGATTTAAAACGCATTTCAAGATACTAAAAAAAATAAATTTGTAATACAGCATTAGAAAATATAAATAAATTATTCACTATGGATATATTACTTATATGTATATATATAAACAAATATTTACTTCATATATTGATGTAATTCCAAGACTAAAATAAACAGGTACAAACATAAAAGCTACGATAGGGTAGGCAAGAAGCATTCCAATTATTGTCGCCCACATTCCTGATCCCATATACATTAATTCTGACGGTGAACCTATAATAATAATAATAATAATATAGACTAAAATATAAAAAATAATTATATAAATGTATATATATATTACTAACAATTATAGAATTCATTAATTATAAAATAATATTCGATATTTTGACATTTCTCTACATAAAATAAGTTTTCCATTTAGTGTTATTCAGTTATTCAGTGTATATAAATGCAAATCAAAGAACACTCAAAATTGCATTTTCGACATGCATTACATTTCTTGTTTGATTTGAAAAAATCTGCTGCCGAAGCCCATCATATTCTTTTAGAAACTTATGATGATGCTGCTCCGTCATATTCCAATAGTCAGTTTAGGTTTCAACGATTTAAAAGTTGTTATTTTGATGTCAATGACAAAGGGCGGCGTGGATGACCGAAAAAGTACGAAGACAATGACTTGCAAGACTTGTTAGAAGAGAACCTAGCTCAAACTCTCAAAGAACTTTCAGACAATTTAACAGTTGATGAATCAACTTTTCGAGGCGTTTATAAGATCCAAAAGAAGGGAAAATGCTACCTTACGAATTGAAGGAAAATGTCATTTTGAATCATTTTAATATCGCGGTTTCATGGTTTGACAGGCAAAAGAAGAGGAATTTTCTATGGCTTATTATAATTTGCGACAAAAAGTGGATCTACACCAAAAGTCATGAGATAGTCCAGGAGAGCCACACACATCGACACTGAAGCGGAATATTCATGTGCAAATACTAAAATCTAATGAAACTGTAACTGCAGATATATACCGACGTCAATCGAACAAATAAAACGACGTATTTTGCAAAAATGATCAGCAAAAGAGAGTAACAGACGCCAAGTCAACCTCTTGCATGACAACGCTCGCCCACATGTTGCAAAAGTTGTGAGGGATGCACTGCTGCAATTCGAATGGGAAGTTCTGCCGCACCCAGCTAACTCACCAGACATAGCGGCTTCTGATTACTACTTGTTCAGATCGATGCAGCATGGCTTGATTGGAACACAGTTTCGAAATGCTGAAGAAGTGCAAAAATGGGTCGATGATTGGATCGCTGCCAAATCAATATCGTTCTTTCGATATGGTATAGCCATGTTTCAAGAATGATGGGTTAAAATTGTAGAAAATGATGGAAAATATTTTGATTAATATATTTATATTCTACCAATTTTTTTGAATATATATATATATATATATATATATATATTCATGCAAGTACCTAATATAAGTAAAATTTATTTTTATTTATAAATTAAATCAGACTGGATATTTTCAAAAGTTTAAAATTCAAAATCTTGATAATAATTTCATAGACATTTATTATATCAAATTGTTTGATGGAAGTGATATTTAGTAATGATTCATCACGGAGATTATATTATTTAGCATATTAATTAAATTGCTGACGTTTCTCAGAAAAGATTAATATTTTAGCAGAGTACAAATCGGGATGACATATACTCTTTAATAAATTAATAATTAGGATGTTCTTATATATTCTATTCTATTCTTATATTCTATCTTTTACTAAATAAGCTGGAGTGTCTCCACTCGACTATCTCGCAAATTTGAATTGAATTAATTAACATATATTATATTTAAATTAAATTTAATTAATTATAAATTAAAATTATATTTATTAAACCAGCGCATGTTTGGCTCTTTGTTGATGGCACCACGTCACGTGTTGGCGCGTGAGATTTGCAGTGTTAAAAAATTAATTCTGATGCTTTCAGCGAGTCAATCAAGCTGAAATTCTATATATAGCAGTTTTATACAATTTTTAATCATGTGAAAAATAATTAAACATATATCTTTATTTTTACGGTCACTTTAGAAGAAAAAAAATCAAAACGTTGTAGGTAATGACCCTCCTCCGGTTGAGCTACATTTCTGAAAAGTTGATAGAAAACTACGAATTTTGAATAAGTCCCGTATACCAAATTTCATGATTCTAGCTCAAACCGTTTTTGCGTAATCTTGTCTAAATACATACACACATACATAAATTCTTAGTGAAAATGATTCAGGAACCTTCAAAACGTATAAAAACATCAAAATCTCGACATTGAAAATTTTCGTGATCCCAATATTATCTCTGTCGAGATAGTAAAAATAGAATAATTATATTGAGGTGAATTAAATATCGTAATAAGAGATTCATGAGATTATTAGCATCAATGAGAATAATGATTAGAGAATATAAATCTGAAAATTATTTAAATATTAATGTATTAATTTAAAATTTTACCAAGGAAGACGCGTACACCGAGGGTACCTCGAGCCAGCGAGAGCATCATCGGCAACATTCTTGAGCCATGTGCAAAAATATATGATGTTTTTGAAGTTACATCATTGGAGTTTTTGGTTTTCCATCTTATATAAATAGGAATTGATATTGCTACTAAAACATTTATGCAGAATGTACAATAATCCCATATATTCAGAGCCATCACCTGAAACAAAAAATAAATACAATAAAAAATAATTAATTTAATATGTTTACTATTAAAATTCACTAATTCTCAGGACTTGATTTTTTACTGGAGTTTTAGCAATTTAAGCTCTGGAAAACTATCGATAAATTAATAATAGTTCTAATTTCATATTTTTATAATCTTTATTTTAATTTAAACTCTGGAAATAATTTTTTGAATAATAATAATAATAATAATAATATTAAAATTTCGAAGAAAAAAAGACACGGAGATTCGAATACATTAGAAGAAATTGTGAAAATTGATACTAGAAAATACGAGTTCTGTTCTAAAGAAAAGGTGAATTTTGAATTTTCGCGGGCACACAGCAACACATATGTTTCTCTTATGTTGACATTATCAGCCTTTTGGGATTAGTATTTTGTTTTTGAAAAAGTTAGTCACGTTTTTGTGTAATTTTTTACTTAAATAAAATGGATCAAAAAATCTGTATTAAATTTTGCATTAAAAATGAAACTAAGTGCTCCAACCCACTTAAAATGTTGACTGTGGCATACGGCGAGTCTACTTTGTCTCAAAAAAATGTTTATAAGAGGTTCAAGCGTTTTACAGAATGCTGAGAAGAGCACGACAGGTTCGATCAAATGTAAAGGCTGATGTTCATACAATGGCGTGAGTTCTTGCAAACAAGTCGTACTGTTAATAAGGAATACAAAGACGTTATGCAATGTTTGCCTGTAGCTCAAACGATCAGAATTTCGGAAAAACAAATCATGGATTATGCATCACGATAATTCACCAGCTCACACATTATTGCTTGTTCGTGATTTTTTGGCCAAAAACAACACCGTAATCATGCTTCAAACACCATATTCATCAGATTTGGCTCCCTGCTACTTTTTTCCATTGCCAAAACTGAAAAGACCAATGAAAGAAAAGCGTTTTGCCAGAATGGATGAGATAAAGTCGGAATCGAAGAACGAGCTGATGTTCATACAGAAAAGTGCATTTCAGAAGTTCTTCGATGTTTGGAAGAAACGCTGGCATAAGTCCATTATATCTGAGGGGAATTACTTTGAAGGAGACAAAATAGATATTAATGAATAAATAAATACTTTACGAAATAATTCAAAATTCACTTTTTCTTTTGAACAAACCTCTTAAGTGATCAATATAATTGAAATATAATCAAATGATTTCTTAAAAAATTCAATTATTATTTTAATTATATTATTATTATATTTAGGTTAATTAGAAATTTGAAAAAATAATTTTCAAAATCAATCATATTTCTCACCCATTCACAATTTCACTTTAATAGTGAAATTTAATTTAAATCATTTGTTAATTTTCTAGAATGAGAATATTTCTTTACGAATGACGAAATTGTCATTGTGCAATTGTCTTAGGAAATAAATTATAAAATCATTGATCAATTATTTATTATAAATAATCAACTTAATGAAAAAGTCAAATAGAAATAAACAAAAATAATTAAATTTTATAAATAAATATTGGAAAAATAATGAAAGATTTCTAAATATTCTATCAAAAGTATAAGGTATTTTTCATTAAGAATTTATATAATGAATATAGAGGGTGGTTATAAATAGCTAAGTCGTGTCCTTGGCTTTGGATCAAAACCTCCCCACTGCCACTGATCAATGTTAAAGAAGGTGCGCTTCTTGGCCTTTTTTAAAGGAAGTTAAACACGATAGAACACTTACTGATTTCAAATAATAATACCAGATAGATATTATATTATATTATATTAATAAACTATTTATTTCTAAAGTATATATTATAAATAAGCTGGAGTGTCTCTACTTGACTATCTCGCAATTTGAATTGGATTAAATAACATAATATATTATATTTAAATTAAATTTAATTAAATATATATTATAAATTAAAATTAATAAATAATATTTATTAAACCAGCGCATGTTTGGCTCTTTGTTGATGGCACCACGTCACGTGTTGGCGCGTGATTTGCAGTGTTAAAAAATTAATTCCGGTACTTTCAGCGATTCAATCAAGCTGAAATTCTATATGTAGCGGTTTTATATACTTTTTAATCATGTGAAAAAATATCAAACATATATCTTTATTTTTACGGTCATTTTAGAGGAAAAAAAATTTTCAGGTTTGGAAACAAAAAGTAATCTCAGGGGGCCAAATCTGGAGAGTAAGGTGGATGAGGCAGTAATTCGTAGCGGAATTCGACCAATTTGGCCATGGCCATTTTTGTACAATTGATCGACACGCTCGCCTCCAAAGGCTGTCAAGAAGGGAATTGACTGAAACTTTGACAGTAGGCTAGTAAAACTACATCACTATGAGATGGTAAAACTCTTTTGTAAGAGCAGTGCGATCGGACGGTGAGGCTAAGTACTTGTTGTATGACCCTCGTATATATTGTATTCGAAAAAATGTTTTTGTTTTTGGGTTTAAATAATAAACAAAAGAATTAAAAAATATTTTATAAAATTATCTAAAATCAAATTTGAAATAATGCATTTCTTTTAATATATCTCGTAAAGTTCACATTTTTAATTAGTCAATATTTATACAAGTCAATATTGAATAAATTCAAATATTTATCACATTTAATATTTTTTTGAATAAAATAAATAATTTAAGTTTTTAATTTCATTTTAATAATAAAATGAATTAAAAAAATTAGAAATATAAAATTTAATATTTCTTTTCATATTTATCATTTTTAATCTATTATATAATTCACGAAAAAAAAGTTTTATTTTATAATGAAAATATTTTTTAAAAAATTTGGAGTGTCTCCACTCGACTATCTCGCAATTTGAATTGGATAAAATAACATATATCATATTTAAATTAAATGTAATTAATTATAAATTATAATTTAAAATTAATAAATAATATTTATTAAACCAGCGGGTGTTTGGCTCTTTGTTGATGGCACCTCGTCATGTGTTGGTGATTTGCAGTGTTAAAAAATTAATTCCGGTAGTTTCAGCGATTCAATCGAGCTGAAATTCTATATATAACAGTTTTATAAAATTTGTATTTATGTGAAAAATTATCAAACATATATCTTTATTTTTACGGTCACTTTAGAGGAAAAAAATCAAAACGTTGTAGGTTGGGCTACATTTCTTAAAAACTACGAATTTTGAATAATGGACGTATACCAAATTTTATGATTTTAGCTCAAACCGTTAACACACTCACACAGACATAAAGCCTTTTTTTCAACCTTAGTGAAAATGACTCAGGGACCTTCAAAACATATAAAAACATAAAAATCTCGACATTGAAAATTTTCATCTCGCCAGAGATAGTAAAAATTTATTTATATTTCAAGTAAATCTTATAAATAATTATCAGGGAATGACATTTTTGTCCTCTTATAATGAAGATACCTATATTTATATTTTTAAGACGAATAAATTTTCATATTTGTAAAAGAAAAACAAAAACTTTCAGATATAAAAATAAATAAGTAATTTTCAAATTACTTTATTATCATTATCGTTATTTCAACTTAAACCATTAATAGATATCTAAGTGACCTATTAAGAGAAGAACCAAATTGATTAATTGTAAGGTTGTAATGATAGTTTAATTTAACATTGTATATGACATTTAATTATTATTTTACCGCTACATATACAAGAGCTATTCGACCTCTATGAACAGAATGGAATTTGAATGAATATGAATGAATGAAGCCATGTGTTTAAGGGAAAATTTCTTTTATAAAATGTATTATTTAATTTATTTATTAATTTATTATTTGATTAAATTTATTGTATAATGGTTTTGTGGAGCATTTTACCATGTCAATGTGAAAACTGAGTTTTTTTATTTATTTATTTTATTTATATTTTTATTTACTGTACAGTATCATTTTATTTATTTATTTTCAGTGATATAAATATATTACTAGTATATTTTTATTTTTATTTTCTATCTTTTCATATTTTCTAGAGAATTGTAATTAAATAAAAACAACACTTATCAATATATAGACTTGCCATACGTCCCGGTTTCGCCGGGACAGTCCCGGATATACAGGGTTGTCCCGGCGTCTCGCCCGGTTGTTGAAATTGTCCCGGTTTAGATTCAGGGCACAGTTTCTTGGAAATAATTGAGCAAAATTATTAGATCAGAGAATGATTAATCTGCTCTTGTGTGATTAGTAACGTTTTGGCAAGTAACACAGTAATACAAATTTTTTGAACCAAAATTTTCCTTGGGAAAAACCAAATGTGAGGCTATAATATTAAATGTAATAGCACCTTTAGCGCTGAAAGAATTAAACAATGATCAAGGAAATTAAAGAATGATTTAATAAATAAATAAAATTTTGTTGCATTAAGTATGGATGCTTCCAACAGAAAAGAGGTTAAACTTGTCCCCATAGTTCTGCGTTATTTTAAACAGGAATCTGGAGTGTAAGTCAAACTAGAATATAAATCTGTATCTGGTGAAACTGCAGACATATTAACAAGTCATCTTATGACTGTCATCAAGGAACATAAACTGGAACATAAAGTAGTAGGCTTTTGTGGTGACAATTGCAACATAAACTTTGGTGGAGTCAAGAGGGCAGGGAAAAATATTGTTTTACTCTTGTATAGAAAGAACTGGGGAGAACAATAAATGGTATTGGTTGTGGAGCTCACATTGTCCACAACGCAGTCCAGACTCTGCAGTAGATAGCACATCTATGGGAAGCACTCCCATTAGAAAACTGTTTTATTTTGTAAAAATATCATGTTTGTGTACCATTATGAATAAAATAACAAAGATTATCTATTCTATATTTTAAGTGTTTTTTACATTACTGTTTTCATACTCCCCCCCCCCCCCCGGAATAGACAGAACTGTCCCGGTTGGTCCGTGAAAAAATATGGCAACCCTATCAATATATATAATTTCCGTCGTATGTATGTGATGTATGTAACATGAAGTTAGTTACAAATTGTCAAAATTATTAATTTGTAACTAACTTCATTTTTTTTTTAAATTTGTTTGTTATTATTAAATATTAAAAAAAAAATAAAAAATTAGATTTGAATAAAGTTAATAATTTTATATTCTAAAAGAGTCGGGAACAGCTAGTTAATAAATTATTAAGAGAATTTTTATTAAAAGACCACATTATTTGTATAAAATTATTTATTAAATTAAAATAATTGTACAACGTTTATTGGAAAATGTTATTTCAAATTATAACTCAACCAAAATTTTATTCGGATTTTACTGCAGATATTCATTGAATTTAAATAGATGTCCTATTTCTAAAAGAATATAACATATAATATATAATAAAAAACTCAATCTATTTTTAAATATAGATATATAATATATTATAATAGGTAATGGGTAATTTTTTTTATTATCGTAGTGAAAGATAATAATTATTTTTTATTTGTAAATATCACTATATATAATATCAAAATTACTTCTGTTGAAAGATAGGGAAAAACAATATGCATAAATGTCAATATTCAGATGAAAATTCTTTTTAACTGTTTTACTATCTCGCTCGTTTTGATTTTTTTTCCTCCAAAGTGACCGTAAAAATAAAGATATATGTTAGATAATTTTTCACATGGTTAAAAATTGTATAAAACTGCTATATATAGAATTTCAGCTTGATTGAATCGCTGAAAGTACCGGATTTAATTTTTTAATACTGCAAATCTCACGCGCCAACACGTGACATGGTTCCATCAACAAAGAGCCAAACATGCGCTGGTTTAATAAATATTATTTATTAATTTTAATTTATAATTTATGATTAATTAAATTTAATAAATAATAAATAATATATAAAATTTTCGCAAAAGAAAGAGATTTTTAATATAAAATAATCGAAATGACTATTATTGTTTTTTCATTATTATTTACAAAATAAAAATACCTTTTGAGGATTTGTGCAAATCTACAAATATTACAAAAAATATAGATTAAAAGGAAGAAAATAAAAATGGAATATAATTATAAGCAGTGGCGTCGGGCCGGGAGGGGGCACGTGCCCCCCCCCCAACATTGTGCAAAAAATAAATTTAAAAATGATTAGTTTTGTAACTGAGAACCCAAAAGTAAAAAAAATAACATTTTTAAATTAAATATAAGTCTAGTCTAAACGTTATGAATAAATAAATAATTTATTTTGTCAAAAATTTTTCCGGGCGAGACCCCCGGACCCCCCCCCCCCCCAACATAATATGTCACACTACGCCATTAATTATAAGTAATTAAAAAAATGACTTTTATTTAAACAAATTATAAATCCCATAAAAAATACACAAAATAATTTTTATCATTGAATCTTTTCGGATAATTATTTTTTTATTTGTTCTTATTTTGTTTATTAAAGAAAAAATATTTAAAATGAATTTTTAGAAAATATTTTGTGAAATTAAATATATATATATATATATATCAAGTCCCGGGCCTAGCAAGGGAAATTCCCTAGCTGGGGTCTATGGGACGGAGTCAACCCAGCCTCCGAGAACAACATTGGGGAAAAGCTACTTGATAGCGCCTCAGATCAAGAAAATCAAGGTAAAGGTTGAGAGGATCCGTTCTACTGATCATATATATATATATATATATATATATATATATTAATTTCAAAATTATGATAGGAATTAAAGATTCCAAGTTGTCGAGGTTTTTTTCCATCCCTTTTAGGCAATTTTAATTTTTTTGGAACCCTCAAGAGTGTATAATTAAAAATTATCTAATTCAATACTAATTTGAATAAATACATACATTTTTAATATAATTACAAAAAGAAAATAAAACATAAAGGAAAACTGATACTAGAATCCCAACTGATAAAAAATTAGTAATTATATTTAATTTTCCAACATAAAAAGTTAATTGTTTTCTTTATCAATTTTTATTTCACAAATAATAATTTTTTCATTTCGCCAGAAGTTTCAGATTTTTCATTTTATTTTAGTTTTTTTTTGTCTCTACTCTTATTTCAATAGTTTAATGTTGTTTTTTATTTCATTTGTTATCATTACAAATATATTAAATTTTAAGTTCCATGTAATAAATGCGAACAAAATTTATTACTCAACGTCTGTCATAGATATTGGTATTTTAATAAAAGTCTTCATTTGCTAATTTGCTTTTGGAACTGATAAATATATCAATTAATAATTTTCCTATAAATAAATTCCACCATGACATATGATTTCCGTCTATTGTAATTCGTATTATTATTTAATCGAAAAATTTAACAAATTTATTGAAATGTAATGCAGTTAAATTTTACGTAAATTATACCATAGCAAAGATAAGAATCATCTTTATAGTATAATGATATAAGATTGATTCATAAGAAAAGGTTGTTAGATATGTGAAAGTCATTCAATCAAACATTGTCTATGATTTAGTCACTGACGTTGGAAATATTAGGTGATTAATTTTTTTATGAAATATTTAATATAAAATACATAAGAAATTAAATTGTCATATATAAAAATAATTGAATTTGACTATTTTTCAATGTAATCTAAATCCAAAGTACATAGTTTATAATTATAATTTAACATTTAATTAATTTTTTTTTTATATAATCAAGAATGAAATAAAATTTTTAATACTTAAGGTCAAATATTTCCATTACAAAATAATTATAAGAATATATTAAGATTTTTTTTAATAATTAAATAATATAAATATAAAAAATTTTATAAAATAACGTTTTTTCAATGGACTAAAAAGAATAAAATTTTTCTATAAGCCTGACAAAGAATATGGATGACTAAACTAAACTAAACTAAAAGCTAAACTAAAAGCGCCCAACGTTTTTATTTGAATATGAAGCAATTCATCCATAAACTTTGTCAGGCTTATAGAGAAATTATTTTATTCTTTTTAGTCCATGAGAAAAACGTTATTTTATAAATTTTTTTTTATATTTATATTATTTTATTCTTTTTAGTGCAATTTTAATTTTATAAATTCATTTAATATAACAAAAGAATTAGAGAGGATGAAGTTATACGAAAATTTGCAAATTGAATAAAACAAAAATGTAGTAATATTGTCTTCATAAAAAAAGTTATTGTTTTGTTTTTTTTTTACTCTCGGGGACATATATATAAAAAAAGATCTTTTCTCTATGCCATTTGAGTGGAAACCCCCTCTTCATTGGCGCTACAACTGGATAATAAGAATTCATCATTAATTTTAATGCTATAAAATATTTTTAATTACATACAAAATTAAAATCTACCCTGAAATCAATATTTATGCTTCAGAATCCGTTGAAAATAAATTAATCGGAGCTATACATAAGGAGTTAGTTACTTAAAGTAATTAATCGCTAATTATATTAAAATTAATTAATTATAATTCAATTATATTTCTTTCTAGGGATCAATTGAAATATCTATAAAAATTTTCAATAAAAAGTTGATGAAAAATCGATTTCAATTTGTCAAAAGAGTGAACAGAAACCGGGACAGACAGACGCCAAGTGAAGTTGAGAATAACGTTATAATTATAAAATCATTGTCCGTAAAATTTTACCATCTGAAGAAGATAGGCTATAGGGCTAGAATAAAATTTATTTATTTAAAAAATTACTTGTTTAAAATTTTTATGAAAATATTCTTCATAATTACACACATTGGAATAGATGGTTACAGTTTTTAATTCAATCAATGTTTCATTGATATTTAAGTACTTCATTCACAATCACATCCTTTATATGAATATTTTATGTATATTCTTTTATAATTTTCATTCGAAATCCCATTTAATTAAAACATACTAAATATAACTACTAGGTGTATGCTTATGAGACCTTCCTTATTCTAGAGCAGAGGTTGCCAAAGTGGTGGTCCGCGGACCACTAGTGGTCCGCGAGAAAATTTCGCTAGTCCGCAGAAAAATGAGGAATATACTTACTCATCATGTTAAGTTATGTTTTAAGATGCATTAAAACATGATTCAATTCATAACTATAAGTGATAAGTTATAAAAACTCAATGTTTATGTATTCTTTGATCACAATTTTTATTTATAAATATATTTAACACTTAAAAAATCCTATTAGTGGTCCGCGGGATTTAAATTATGAATTAACTGGTCCGTGAGGTCAAAAAGTTTGGCGACCGCTGTTCTAGAAGACTTCTAGCGGTCAGATTAGGTATCATACAGACGAGTGATTGAGTATGTTTGTTTTGGTTTGTGAGTAGAATTTTTTGAATTTAAAAAAATTCGAATTAACAACCCGCAACATATCTTTTTACAACGTTAAACATGTCGAAATTTGTGTCTCAAAATAGTAATGTGTGGTGAGCATTGATTTTTTGATACCATTTGAAGAAAACAGCTGCAGTATCGCATCGAATGCGTGTGGAAGCTTACAGCGACGATGCTCTTAGCCAAATACAGTGTAAAGAGTGGTATAGAAAGTTCACAAAGGGAGATTTGGATATTAAAAATGAAGAACGCGGTCGGCTGCCCAAGAAGGGTATTATTTATTAAGAGTTGCTCAAACCTGGCGAAACTGTCAATTCTGAACGGTACAAATAATTAGACGAACAAAGAGACCAGAATATCAAAAAGACAACACAAAGTCATTTTGTTGCATGACAACGCACCTTCCCACGCTTCAAGACAGATGAAGAAAATCATTGAAATATTTGGTTGGGAAATTCTTCTCCATGCGACTTATTCGACAGACTTAGCTCCATTTGATTATCATTTGTTTGCCTCGATGGGGCACTTGTTGATTTAACAACGCTTCATCGATTATGAAAATGTAGAGAAATGGCTCGGCGGCTGGTTTGCCTCAAAAGGAGAAACTTTTTTTTGGAGAGAGATTCACAAATTGCCAGAGAGATGAGAGAACGAAGGAAATTATTTTGAATAAAATATTTTTTTTTCACTGACATAAAATATACGTTTATGTGTACAACTCAAAAGGGCGGTTTCATATGCCTACACCTAGTAAATCTAAAAATAAAATCTAGAATGATATTTTTAGAAACATTTTTCAACAAAAATTAAATTGTAAAATAATATATTTTTTAAAAATGAAAATAGTGAAAATTATGAAAAAATTATATAATAAATATATTCAATTCATGAAAAGTAATCAGAAAATGTTTTGTATTCTCAAAAATTTTGGAATTATATGCTTAATTGCATACACCCGTTATCACACAAATAAGATATTAAATTGTAATACTTGCCTTAATGAAATTAAATAACTCCAAAAGTAATTAACTGTTGAAGTTTCCAATTAGTGTTTTTAGTGTATAATTTCAAGATTTAACTAAATAATCTTTATTTCATGGAACTTTTATTATAAATTTTGGGATATAATTTTATCATACTTAGTTTCTTAGCTATAATTGAAATGAGCAAAATTGGACGAGTTAGGATGGAATAGGTAACTTTGTGACATTACAAAAAATATAAAATATTTTTTTATTTTAATTAGAAAATAAACATTTTTTTTTTAAATAACAAATTAAAAATAATCTTGGAATGATAAGATTATCATAAATATGAAAAGTGTAAAAAAGTCAATTCAACAACATATAGTGATTCTTAAACTATGAATATATGAGTTAGGTCCCGGTAAAGTTGATCATCTTGAATATCTTATCAGCTTTAGTAGAGAATTTACGATTGAAAAAATAAAAATAAAAACACATTTCTACAATTTTTGTTTAACTACAATTGACTTTTTAATTATATAGAAAATTTATTTCATTTGATTCTCTAAACTTAAATGATGCACAGTGGCGTAGCGTTATGTATTATGTTGGGGGGGGGGGGGGGCACGGGGTGGTCCGGGGGTTTCCCCCAGAAAAA
The DNA here is from genome assembly GCA_963082975.1 of Labia minor. Lineage (NCBI taxonomy): Eukaryota > Metazoa > Arthropoda > Insecta > Dermaptera > Spongiphoridae > Labia > Labia minor. The sequence continues at coordinate 114,788,272 of OY720344.1, forward strand.
ATTTTGATAAAATAAATTATTTATTTATTCATGACGTTTAGACTATACTTATATGTAATTTAAAGATGTTTTTTTTTTACTTTTGGGTTCTCAATTACGAAACTAATAACTTAAATTTATTTTTTGCACAATGTTTGGGGGGGGGGACACGTGACCCCCCATGATGCAAATAAATATTTTCAATTTTTTTATATAAATTAATTAATATTTAATAAAATATTAAAAAAATATTTGCAAAAAAATATATAAAAACAAATGCTTAAATAGAATTGAATGTCATATTCTTAAATAAATAGAAAATTATTCAGATAAATCATTCATGTAAAATAAATTAATTTAATAAAATATAAATTTTTTTTTTATTAATGAAAATCCGATTTTAATTTGTTGTTGAATGCAGTTTGTACATTGGATAAACTTTTTTCAAGGTAAATTATAAATTGTATTATTATATTATTTTATGTATGGGCTATCCTAAAAATATTTTTTAGAAAAGTATACAAGATCTGTTGAAAAGAAAAGGTGAATTTTGAATTATCTTGTTTATTATGTTGATACATATATGTTTCTCATATGTTGACATTATCAGCCATTTTAGATTAGTAGTCTGATTTTGACAACTGAAAAAGTTAGTCACGTTTTTGTGTGTTCTTAGATTTTTTACTTAAAAAATATGGATCAAAGAATCTGTATTAAATTTTGCGATAAAAATGGAATAAAGTGCTCCAACACACTTAAAATGTTGACTGTGGCATTCGGCAAGTCTACTTTTTCTCAAAAAAAGGATGTCAAGTTCGATCAAATTTGAAGGTTTTGCTCACTGTTTTCTTCGATTTTAATGGCTTGGTCATCATGAGTCTTTGCCAACAGGTCGTACTGTTAATAAGGAATACTACAAAGAAGTTATGCAACGTTTGCCTGTAACAATACGACTCAAACGATCGGGATTGTGGACCGAAAAGCGCATTTTAGAAGTGCTTCGAGGATTGGAAATATATAAAAACAAATGGAAAAAGTGCATTATATCTGAGGGGAATACCTTGAAGGGGACAAAATGGATATTTATGATTAAATAAATACATACTGTTCGAAATAATTCACCTTTTCTTTTGAACAAACCTAGTATATGACAACTTATTTGAAATCCAACTTTTATCTGAAAGTTCTTACTTAGATTGGATCAATGGCACTAAATTAAGCTTACAAATGAAGTTTAATTCAAATATCCCCTTCCCTTGCAAAGATGCTACCTTAATTTCCGGAAGAGATCTAAAATAAAAAAGTGGAGGATTTTTTATATTTTTATAAAGCATAATAATAATTTGGATATTATTTCAATATAAGAAGATGATTGGATTATAAATCAGTCTAAATTATCCCTATAACTGTTGTCATATTACAAGGCTGTATTAATAGTACCGAATTTGCTTTTACGTCATAACGACTTTTAATTATTTAATTTGAACAAAAAATATGATTTTTTGTTTCCTCATTTACTAGAATATAGTTTTTATTTTGATCTAAGCACAATAAATTCAGATTTTATTTGTAAAAAAAAAATTGTCTGTTTCTGCTAAAATCACTATCAAAGTGTATTTGAGATTTCATAACTATTTTAATGTAGAAGAAAGAATCTTCAATTCATTTTTCTGATCAACTAAAATTTTGCTTTAAATAAAAATTTTTAATTAACATATATATATATATATAAGTTTAACTTCTAAGGGAATTTTGTAAATAAAACCACATATTGATATTTTATTGTAAATTTATTAAAAAACAACATACACAACGTTTCGATTGCTCTTTCTGCAATCATTATCAAGCGACTGCACTGTCCGAGCGTGCAGTGTCGACTAATCAGTGTTTTTGATTAAATTTACAATAAAATATCAACATGTGATTTTTTACATATTTACAAAATTCCCTTATAAATAAAAACAACCACCAAAGCTTTAACAATTTAATATCTTCTCTTGTATTTGGATCTTTAAATGGACATTTAATATAACTAGATTTCTCAAATAGTACTATTTTATTTACTTACTTAGGCTTTAGAGTAAGGGTGGGCAAATAAGCGCGGGTCAAAATGAAATTTTCAAAATGTCTCCCGGGCCAGAGGACCATATATTTTTTTTAGAGCCATATTGAACGAAATTGAATGAAAAATCGAAATAAGAGTCAAAACTTTTCAACGGGCCGGCGGGCCGAATAAAATAGGCAAAAGGGCCGAATCCGGCTTTAGAGCAATATAAATAAGTTATAAATAAAAAGCAAAATGTGCAGCATCGTACACGTGGCGGAAGTGAAACTTCTTACAATCTAGAGAATAAGATAAATTTTAGTTGAGAGTGTGAGTGAGAGAGAAATAGAGAAAAATAAAGGGATCATTTCGAAAGACATATAACAGTATAAAATTTTCGTAACAAATATTCGCTTTATTATTATTATTATCTACTCTATCATCATATCTACATTGCCTGTACTATTGTCGGTTGGTGCTTCAATTGGTAATACTGATATTAATGGCTTGTGATAACTAAAATAAGATATATATGTTCGTGATTCGATATTTTCTATATAACGTGTAAAAACAGCATCTATTGTAGTTCCAGATTTTGTTGTTGATTCCTTGGGATCGTTATTTATAAGCAGACCAAATGTTTCTCGAAGAAAGTTGATCAACGGCAACGAATCATCAGATCCAAAATTTACATTAAAATCTCCCCCGAGAATTAGAGGGATTTTATCTTCGCCTCGTTCAAGTGCATTAGCACCTTTGTGGCTATAAACCAGTAGTGAAAGGTGTATGAAATAAATAATATCGTCTAAATTTTGGTCGTTATTTTTTTTCGGCATAGTGAAATCTGTGGAGTAGAGAAAAGCAGTTTTAAATGCAATAATAATTTTAAATTGATTTAGTAGTGTTAAAGTAATGTTGAGATTCGGATAAATAACGTGAATGGTCATCGACGCACATAACTGTATGTGTTGGCGTGTGAATCGCCGACCATGTTCACACACACAATTACATGCGTCGGTATGCGTGCACGCTGTATATTTGACTTGAGAATTTTAATTATTTCACGAAATATATCTTATCTTATTATGCTAGCTAAAATTGTATATATCTATCTATTTATCTATAACCATTGGTTCTCAAAAACCGCTCTAACGATTTTTTTCAAATTCACACTAGATATAGTATTTATAAAGAAAAATTGAGTTTTATTGATTACATCTCTTGAAACTTACAGCTTCATTATTAATTTCTTAATTGAAAATTATATATGGGTGACGTAAATGGCATCCATTTTGAAATTTTACTCCCGCCTTTTTTTAATTTTGTATTAATATTTTTTTTATATTTAAAATATTTTAAAATTTATAATTTAATTTCGAAATAAAATTAAAAATATTTATTTTTAATAAAATATATATATATATTTATTAATCCCGCTTTTTTTTTAAATGATATTGTATTAACATTTTTTTATATTTAAAATATTTTAAAATTCATTATTTAATTTCGAAATTTTATATTTAAAATATTTTAAAATTTATTATTTAATTTCGAAATTTTATATTTAAAATATTTATTTTTAATAATATATATATATATATTTATTAATCCCGCTTTTTTTAAATGATATTGTATTAACATTTTTTTATATTTAAAATATTTTAAAATTCATTATTTAATTTCGAAATAAAATTAAAAATATTTATTTTTAATAAAATATATATATATTTATTAATCTCTCTCAAAAAAAAACAACAAAACAAATAAATGTCTTTGAAAGATGGTAAAAATATCTTTGTAATTATCAAAATATCATAGACCAGCAGTAAGAACAATTGTTTTTACTCCCCGAGTTCGAAGGATCGAAACTCGCCGCGTGCATTTTTTTTTTATCTATTTTCGTGATTTATTTATTCATTGTTCTTTTATTAATTAAGTTTTAGATAGTTTTATAATTTTTAATATTTTTTCAATAAAATATTATTTAATACATTTAATAATTGTAATAAATAATTAAAGAATTGTATATCAATATTTTTTAAAGGGTAGAGCGAGCTCGGTGTCTCAGGTATTAATATTACCAGCTAAATCCAATAATAATGAATCATTTTTTACTATCTCGCCAGAGATAGTATTGCGATCACGAAAATTTTCGATGTTGAGATTTTGATGTTTTTATACTTTTTGAAGGTTCCTGAATCATTTTCACTAAGGTTGAGAAAAATGTCTGTGTGTGTGTGTCTGTGTGTGTGTGTGTGTGTGTGTGTATGTAGGCAAGATTACGCAAAAACGGTTTGAGCTAGAATGATGAAATTTGGTACATGGACATTATTCAAAATTCATAGTTTTCTATCAACTTTTGAGAAATGTAGCTCAACCGGAAGAGGGTCATTACCTACAACGTTTTGATTTTTTTTCCTCTAAAGTGACCGTAAAAATAAAGATATATGTTTGATAATTTTTCACATGATTAATAATTGTATAAAACTGCTATATATAGAATTTCAGCTTGATTGAATTGCTGAAAGTACCAGAATTAATTTTTTAACACGACTGCAAATTTCACGTGACGTAGTGCCATCAACAAAGAACCAAATATGCGCTGGTTTAATAAATAATATTTATTAATTTTAATTTATAATTAATTAAATCTAATTTAAATATAATATATGTTAATTAATCCAATTAATTAATTTAATTTAAATCAGTTACGGTGGCAGGTCAATAAGTCCGTGACTTTTTGAATGAAACCCTGGTTTTTTGATAAAAAATTAGTTAGTTCTTATTAATATATATATATACTCGTATATATATATTAATAGATAATTACTATTTTTCTATAATATGTATTATATAATTAGTAATTGTTATAAAATAATACCTCCGAGATCACCTAGGACCTGGAATGAACCTTAATATTGCATTGCCATTGGTGTTACATATGTATACAAAATTTCAGCTCATTTGAACTTTGGGAAGTGAGTCAAATTCACCTTGCAAGATTTGACGACAAGACACGATGTGAAACTAAATAAAAACGTGTAATAAGGGTTAAAGGATTATTTAAATTTCGTATGATATTCCAATTAAATTGTTTTTAAAAAACAGATAAAACCACAGAGGGATATAATGATTATATAACGAGAAATCACAACTTCTATGCATCTAAAAATATAAAAACATAAAATTGATAATGATAGTGCTAAATCGGGGGAGGAAAAAGTCATAGTGAAAAGTTTGTTTACTTGGAAACCAATTGACAAACGGTAGCTGGGTAAAAAGTATAAATATTGATAATATATTGACTTTTGGAGAGAAAATGGGATATAATTGGAGATGTTTGGATGAATTAAGAATCTAAGTCCTAGAACTTTTGAGATCAGTTATCATTTAAAATGTTTTTGAGTTATTTTTTTTTTTATTAATTTTATATCCAAACAATAATTTATATAAAATCCACCCCAAAAATGAAATATATATAAACTAACTATAACAATATTCAAAATAATAATAATAAAAAAATTTTAATTAAATAATTATTTAAAAAAATCACGATTAAAATAAAATTATACTTTTCAATGAAGTAATGAATTAAATTTGTACGAATTGGATGAAATAAATATTATTATATAAAAAATCAGAGCTCAATACTCCAAAAAAAAAATTGCCAGTTCTACGTGATGAAATCATCATTATTAGTAGTAATTATTAATTTAGAGATTGAATTTTCATTATTTATTATAATAAGATGACATTCTAATTATATTCTCTTTTTAATTCAATTCTAGTGACAGCTTTTTAATTTGAATGTATTTAAAAAAATAATTAATGCGTATATAGATTACTAATATATAATTACCCATTTAAAAGAATTAAACTTAATTCAATTGATTCATTTAAATATTTGAATATTTGAAAAATTTTAATTTATATATATAGACATTTGACTATTCTTCTAATAATAAATAAAAAAATTCTATTGAGAAAGAAAGAATTAACATAGATATATTAAATTTAATCAAAAATATATTAATATTTCTTATTTATGCCCAAAAAATTATTTATAAAATAATTATATTTTACAGCAAATAACAAAGTGTTAACTAAGTTTCAATTTCCTTTTATACTACCCCTTTCCTGTAAACTTTTCTTTTTTCATATTATCAAGAATTGTAAACGAACCGTTGGATATTTACAAATTTTTGATTGACTTATGAAGTATTGATTATACTTCATTAAATAGCTATAGTGTTTTTTATTATATATGTTTCATAATTCAATTAAAATATAATAATTGAAAAAAAGAATAGATAAAATTTACAAAAACATTTAAAAAAAATGTTCCAAAGATAAAATCAATTATTCATAATTTCGTTTTTTTTTAAACATTGTAATATTATTGTTATTTGTTATATGTAATGTTATTATTGATAAAAGTAGAGATAATAACAAAATTAGCCCAAAATATTTATAATTATCGGTTTCTTTTTCTTAAAATATATATCATTTTAGTGTAAATAAAGGAAAAATAACAAAATAATTAAAAATAGCAAATAAAATAATAATAAATTAAAATTTATTCAGTTTTTTAATATATATATATATATATATATATATATATATATATTCTACGTAAAATTTTTAAAAATAAAATTAATTTTTAATTTTAACTTGGAGAGAGGGTTATAAGATATTCTAATATTAAATATATATAATGAGTACTCACAATTGTAGATTAATAATTATATTTATTAGTAAAAAAACTTTTGAATGATGAGTAGTCCAGATAATTGGGCACATTCAATTGTCTTGAGTGAGGTTTTGTAGAAGATGTGTAAATGACTGGCATTCTCTGCCGTAGCAATCGTATTTAGCTGTCAGCTGAGCGTCTACGGGCGAGGAGAAGAGGTAGAGGGGGGGGGGGCGAAAGCGCAAGGGCTGAAACACATGCGCCGTTATATAAACCGTCCACTTTAAATTCGCAAATATTTTTTCTCATTACTAATTATCACCAAATTAGTTATTAATTAAAAGTATCTTTCTAAATCATTGATGGTAAATATTGATTATAATATAAATAGTATAAATATAAAAAAAATTTATAAAATAATGTTTGTTTCATAAACAAAAAAAAATAAAATAATTTTTCTATAAGCCTGACAAAGTTTACCCATACATTTTTTCATATTCAACGAAAAACGTTGGGCGCATTTAGTTTTATTTATTTATATGAAAAATCAAGTTAAATTTTTGTAATAATCAAAATTTTATTAAAAACAAAATCTGACAAATTTTTTTATTATGTAATGAAATTGATAGATTAAGAGCTAAGAAATTAATCTTTTATTTTTACAATAATATCAAAGTATGGAACAAATTTTAAAAGAATTATTATTTTATTAAATTTACATATTATAAATAAAATCCAAAACAGTTTATTATATTAGAAGAAATAGTGTTACTTGTTAATAAAGTGTTTTTGTCTGGTGTGTAAGTCTGTAATACGAAATTGAAATCTGTGCTCTTTCATTTTGGGACACCCTGTATATATATAAAAATTATAGCTCTATAAAGGAATGTAATTGCATAGAAATAAAATAGAAAGCAAATGAAAACTAGATGCACCCAACGTTTTTCGTTAAATATGAAGCAATTCATCCATAAACTTTGTCAGGCTTATCGAATAATTATTTTATTCTTTTTAGTCCATGAAAAAAACGTTATTTTATAAAAAAAAATTTATATTTATATTATTTTATTCTTTTTAGTGAGATTTTAATTCGATAAAATTATTCATAGAAAAGGATCTAACATTAGAATAAGATAAAGATGATTATATACGAGAATTTCCAAATAGAATAAAACAAAAAGAAATTATTAATCTTCTAAAATTATTTATAACTATATTAATAAATATTATTATTGAAGTTATGTTTTTAAGATATATTAATTATAATTATTATATTAGTTAAAAATTCATCTTTTAATATTATAAATTATTTTATTTTCCAAATGAAAACCAACACAATATTTATCTGTCAGATGGCGCGAATAAAATTTCAAATACTAAAAGCAATTAATCGCTAATTACATTACAATTAATTAATTATAGTTCAATTGTATTTCTTCTTTACCTTCTAAGGAAACATTAAAATATCTATACAAATTTCCAAAAGTCTATCTCAATTTAAAGTTGATGAAAAATCGATTTCAATTTATCATAAGAGCGAACAGACAGACATGAAGTGAAGTTGGTAAAAACGTTATAAACAAATTTATTCTGTTTGAAAATATTGTTTTTTTTTAAAAAAAAAAAATATTAATTTATAATAATATAAACATTATAAAAAAAAGAAAATAAATTTTAATGATATTAGTAAAATAATTTAAAAAAATATTTACTTCATATTTTGCGTTTATCTAATCAATTGAAAAAATACAAATAATAATTTTAAGTGATTGTCACGATATGGCACATTGAAATTAAATTTTCAAAATATTTTTTTCTAGGGTAAATAATTTTTTATAAATTAAATTAATACGTGTCTTTATTATATTTAAGCATTAAAGAAATGGGGAGCTTATGATAATTACGTTACAAGTCCAACAATTTATTGGAGGGATAAGAACATAAAAAGAAAAGATAAAGATGTATTTATTTTGTATTTTCTTTTTTTTTTTTTTTTTTTTTTAAAGAAAGAGTAAAATATTTTAATTTCTTTCTTAATTTTATTGTTTTTAATATTATTATTATTCTTTCTATCATACACACAAATATAATTATTACAATATAATAATCTATAATTACATATAAAATTATAACATTATTATAGTTAATTAATTAAATAATCATTCAATCCATCAATAGAAAAATCCATATATTTATAAGTTATAGTGATACAAATCATTTTTTTTGTACATTTATGTATTCTAATCCCTCATTCTCATCATATTATTCCATAAAGTTTTTCCATAGCTGAAATTCATTTTAAATAGGATTCATTTATTAAATATACAAATAACTTATGATTCAAATTCTCGTTTCCATTTACCAGGCAACAAAAATAAACGTAGGATTCATTTCATTTAGATAAATCTTTCAGAATCACATACAATTACTTGATAAGAGTAAGAGTTTAATTTAAACTAAAATAAGAGCTTTAATTTGCTGTTTGTCGTTTTAATTATTTCAATAATCTATTTATTATAAATAAATTATTTCTTTATATTGACACATATTTTACGAAATTGTTTATAATTTGTTAATTTATTTATATAAATATATTTTATTTTTCATAATATAATTAAAATAATTATATAATTTTAATAATAAATATTATCAAGAATAGTATATTATCTTTAGTAATTATTTGTAATTAAATATTATGAATATATAATTATAAATAAATATATTCATAATTAAATTTAAATTAATTAATATAATTATTTATTTGAAGATATACATGTATGATTTAATTTAAATAAGGTGACCTGTGGCCAGGCACAGAACCGACCGACGGTTTGAAATAAATTAATTTTCAGCTACAGAAACAAATTCAAATAATTTTAATATATCTATTAATGCAATAAAAACAGATATGGATATAATATAAATATTTTTAATTTTATTTTATTTATAATATATAAGTAAGAGCTGGCTGTGACGTCATGAAGGGCTGCGTGACGTCATATAATTTTAAATTAAGAAAAAACTAATGAATATGATTTTTCCCGAGGATAAAACCAATACAATAATTATCTCGTGGAGATATGTAAAAAAATCTCCTCATGTGAAATATGGTGTGAAAATAACCCTTCCCTTCCTATCGTCGATCGGTAATAGTACCACTTCCGGTTTCCGGATATACACCAAAAGGTGATCAATTCATCATACTGATGCATTAAGTAAATATACCAAATTTTATCAAAATCCATGACGAATAACGAACAGGTTTAACAGATTTTAATAAGCGTATAAATAATATTTATTGACTTACACAAAATACAGTTTAACTTTAAATATTAATTCTTCTTTTGTTCCAAATTGGCCTCCCTAATTTTGCGCCCCCTAAATTTGGCGCCCGGGGAGAGACGGGGGACCGACATCATGCTAAAAATACTTTTTTCTGTTAACAAAATGCATGATTCGAGGAGATTATTTAATATATGATTATTTAAAATTTTGCCTCTATAACTGGATTAGGAGCTGAGAAAATTTAGAAATTCGGAAATGTTTAAGAGCCTATTCCCCAAAACGCTTTACCTTTTTTTAGATTCAAATTGAAAAAATTTAGAAAAAAAAGTCGGAAATGTTTAAGAGCCTCATAATCTCGCAGCACAGTGGTTGACAATCACTAATTTAATACAATATTTTAAAAAAACTTTACGTGAATTAAATCGAGGGCCTTACTATATAGAAGACATTTCTTATTTAAATAAATAGAATAGAGAGAAGAAATAAAAAATAAATTAAAAACATTACAATAAAAAAATTAAAGAAAAAACATTTTTACTTTAAAAACAACAAAATTTGAAAAAAATAAAATATAATAATAAAACAGTAGAAGGTATATAATATTTTTTATTATTTTAAATCACACACTTTTTTTTATATCATGCTGTAATATAAAGAAAAAGATTTTTTGTCTGTCCCTCTTTAATAATGATCAATAGAACTTATATCATCGATTGATTCGCATGCATTAATAAATTTTAATAAGTAATGTTCCCTTGGGCCAAAATATAATATATGTACCCAATGACTATTCCATTAGTAGGGAAACATGCCTTTCCACTTATTATTATTATTGCATAATACGTAATGCACTCTGCATAATTCGTCCAGATCTATTGTGCAATTGTTTTAATATAGTCGAAAAATAGAATCCACCTTGAATTTGCTGACTTTATGGATAACTATATTATATATTTTGAATATAATTTTGGATCAAACCAAATGAACAAATCCTATACGCTAACTATATCGGTATTATATTAATTTCTGAGGACACGTGGCTAGAATTGGAGAGGAAAGAATGGTCAAAAATATATTGGTGGGGAGACCGATTGGGAAACGTCCGCTTGGAAGACCAAGGACACGCTGGGTGGACATTGCAGAAAGGGACATGAGAGAGAGGGGAGAAAGTAGGAGCTGGATGGATAGCTTATAGCGACACTTGGAGAAATGTGGTTGATGCGGGCAAGAACTGTCGAATTCCGTAGGGTCACAGATATATATAGATATTCATTTCTGTGAAACTCCTCTTGTCATATTTTTAAAAATAGAAATGTACACTATATAGTTGATTATAAGGATAATTTAAATCGTTTCTTTTCATTTTTTTTAAAATAATTTCATTTTATTTTTAATTTTTAATTTTACTTTACTACTTTACTAAGTATAATATCTATAGACTCCTATATATAGACTCCTGTCCAAATGTTAACTAGCTGGGTCGTTTAGTTTTTGCTTGACATCCATTAATAGCAGACTACCTCGTGATTTGAGAAGAAAATGGAAAAAAGTGAATTTCCATGAAAACCCGCGATACGAATTGCTCCCTCATCCGCCCTATTCTCCGGATTTAACCCCGAATGACTATTTCTTGTTTCCAAACCTGAAGAAATGGCTCGACGGATAGAGATTTGACTCCAACGATGAAATTATCCCACAAACAAATACCTATTTTGATGTCCTCGACAAATCTTATCTTTTGGACAGATAAAAAAATTGGAGAAACGTTGGACGAAATGTATAAAGCTCAAAGGAGTCTACATTGAAAAATAAAATAATTTTTAATCCAAAAACATTTGTTTCATTCATTCATTGACCTACCCTCGTATCAGTGGCGTAACTAGGGGGGAGCAGGGGGGACATATCTCCCCGGGCGCCAAATTTAGGGGGCGCAAAATTAGGGAGGCCAATTTGGAACAAAAGAAGAATTAATATTTAAAATTAAACTGTATTTTGTGTAAGTCAATAAATATTATTTATACGCTTATTAAAATCTGTTAAACCTGTTCGTTATTCGTCATTAATATTCTTTAAAAAAAAATTAAATTATATATATATATATATATATATACACGAAAGGGGGCGCTGATTTCTCAGTTGCCCCCAGGCGCAAGAACCTCACGGTACGCCACTGCCTCGTATATATACTTATATTAAGTTATAATTATGACAATTATATATAAATTAAAAATAATAATTAAGTTTAAATTTTAAAATATTTGATATAATTAATAAAAAAAAACTTCAATAAATAGAATATAGGGGGCAGTGACGAATATAGATAGAGTTAATAAGGATTACAAAACAAAAACAGTTATTTAATAATTAAAAAATATTTCTTTTAATTTTCTTTCTATTTTATTTTATTTATCAATAGTGAAATTATTTAATTAATAATATTTTTAAAATATTAATTTTTTTTGCATTACTTTTATTCAGAAATTCAGATTAGTTAATTTTTTCATACATTTTTCTCATTTGAAGAATAGTAGTTGAATTAAATATATTTCTGTCAAATTTGGTTACAATCCGTTAATTATTATATATTTTTATATAAAATATACATGTACTAAAATATGTACTTCTTTTTTATAATTACTTCTAATAAAAATATAAATTATTCTATTTTCTTATTTATGTTTTTGTCTAAAGTTTTTTTTTTAATTTTTTTACTCTTTATGATTTAATTTTTATCTAGGTAGAGGAATATATAGATTTTTATCTCTTAATTTATTTTCGAGTATTAAATATTTCTTTTTTTCTTGAATTTTAATAGTTTATGATAAACATTTTTTAAATCTACTACAAGCAGTGATGTATTGGTAAAATAAGAAGTAAGGGAACGCATAGTGAGAGCAAAAAAAGTCCTATCTTCAGCAAACTATTTTTTCCATATAAGTTTTTATTTTTTCTTATTCATACTATACAAAATATTAACGAACACAATAAAAGAAATTCTAACAGTAGATTTAAGTGGGAGTTGTCGGGACATGAAAAAGTACTGAAAAAAGGTAAGGGAACGTCGTTCCCCCGCGTTCCCCTCCCAATACACCACTCACTACAAGGCAACTTAAGGCAGATTTAATAAAAATGTATATGTACACCAATTTTCATGCAAATCTAAGGAATTGAAGGTATTGTATACTTTTACCCATCGTTGTTTTAAAAAATTTAGCCTCATTTAAAATAAACAAATATTTTTATTTAGGCAAAAATTTGAGGCTTTCTTGTTTTATGAGGCATGCGCTTCCTGCATCTGATTGGAAATCCGCCACTGCTTAAGAGTAGATCTAAATTTATATAAGTACTATTATATTAAAAGAGCATAAAAATAAAAAAAAATAAATATATAAAAATTCACTGTATATTTTGTTGCCGATCTTCTAGGATTTTACTTTTCTCAATAACACACCCACAGATACTTATGATAATTATAAATCATTTTGTGTGTAAAACTTTACGACTTACAAATTAACTTTTATAATTATAAAAATATCCATTAATTCTAAAATATATTGTTTTAATATTTTGTTCTTACTTTTTGGAACCATTCTTCTTTTTTAATTATACTTGTCCTAGGAGAATCCATTTTAAAAATTTTGAATAACTCTTAATAAATTTTTCTTTGAAATATATTTATTATGATAATAATGGGAACACATGTTTATTTATGATATTTATTTTTATAAAATCTCCGTTACTGGGGTGTATATCTTTGTTTCAATGGATTAATTCATCTTTCATATAAGAAAAGGTGTAAAATGAATTAGTTATTATTTATAATATTAATTAATTATAAGATAAAAAATAATTTTAATAAAATTTTTTTTTAAATTTATAATTAGTTTTTATTTTACATATAATTAAATTATCATGTTATCATCAAAGAAAATAATAGAAAATAAGTAAGAAAACTAACTATTATTATTATTATTATTATTAAATCTTAATTGATTTTATTTGGAATTAGCATACTTTATTTGCAATCAAGGATAAATAATATATAATTTATGTTTAAAAACAATTTTTAAATTTGTTTTATTTACTCATTAATAAACAAATCTTTTTAATAAGCAATCTAAAATCATTATTTATTTATGAATAAAAACTAATAAATAAAGAGGATTCTGGCTGATGGTTGAATGTTAGTTATTGATCTTCATTCACTGCTACTAAAATGAATTCAAGAATTTTTTTTAATAATAAATGTTTTGACCTCTCTTGTATAAACTATGAATGAGTCACATGCCTATCTAATTAAATTTTATTAAGTGTCTCAACTCAAAAATGAAGATTGAAATTAGAATTTAAAATTATTTAAAAAAATCAAATTTATTTGTTTATATAAATATTGTTTTGTTTTTCATTTATTACAAAATCAACCCATCCAAATTGAAATTTATATTTATAAAGGAGAAAGAGAAGAATGTGGGCAAATATACTTGCCGCTAGCGTAAAATACCTTTTCATATCCTTGTTCTCTTCAATTAAGAATTAACAAAATAAAATTCAAGGTATTAGACCATGGGTGTCTAAACTATGACCATTCGAGGGCCACATTGTAAAAAAAATAATATATGCTGGGCAAACATTTCCGAATTTCTAAATTTTCTCAATATGGTTCTAAAAAAGAAAAAAAAAGGTAAACCACTTTTTTTCAATATGGTAAACTTTTACACTTATGTTTTTCTTTGTGTGCTGCTAAATTTATTTTTAAACCGTTAAAAGTGTGCCGCGGTAAATAAAATAAGTTGACCTATGGATAGGTCCGAACCGACCGACGGTTTGAAGTAAATTAATTTCCAGCTACAGAAACAATTTCAAATAATTTTAATATATCTATTAATCTAATAAAAAACAGATATGGATATAACATAAATATTTTTAATTTTATTTTATTTATAATATATATGTAAGACCAGGCTGTGACGTCATGAATGGCTGGATGACGTCATATAATTTTAATTAAGAAAAAACTAATAAAGATGATTTTTCTCGAGTATAAAACAAATGCAAAGTGAATGATTCGTGATGATATGTAAAAATCTCCTCATGTGAGATTTGGTATGAAAATAACCCTTCCCTTCCTATCGTCGATCGCTAATACTATCACTTCCGATTTCCGGATTTGCACCAAAAGTTGATCAATTCATCCCACTGATGCATTAAGTAAATATACCAAATTTCATCAAAATCCGTTCAGCCGTTGCACCAAAAGTTGATCAATTCATCCCACTGATGCATTAAGTAAATATACCAAATTTCATCAAAATCCGTTCAGCCGTTCAGGCTGTACACATCTATACGGACGGACGGACGGACAGACGGACGGACAGACATCATGCTAAAAATACTTTTTTCTGTTTAGAAAATGCATGATTCGTGGAGATATGTAAAAATCTCCACATGTGAAATTTGGTGTGAAAACAATACCTCCCTTACTATCGTCGGTCGGTAAAAAGGTTGAGAATCACTGTTTTAAATATTAAAAATTGAAATTGAAATTTTTAAAGTAATTTTATTTAACTATATACAAATAAAACATTCTAAAATTATACTTTAATTTAACCATTTGTTTAATATTAATGTAATTGTAATGAACTGTTGGAAATAAACTATAATGCTAAATATCATAAGGTAATTTTTAAATTCGGAAATAAATATTTTTTCAACAAATGGAAATAAAATTAACTACAGTAAAACCTCCCTATGAAGAAATGTTTAGTAGTTACTTCATTCATTTTAATTCACAATAAACATTGTTTTTAACAGTGTTTTACTGTATATATACAGTTTTATTAAAATAAAATAACTTCTTTTTATTATAATTTTTTTATTTGAATTAGATACGTATAAAATTATAAATGAACAGGAAAAATATTGCAAACATTAATTTTTTTAGTAGAAATGAGCAAATTTAAATATTTTCATAATTTGTTTTTGGGCCGCACTTTAGACAAGCATGTATTAGAATTAGACCTTCACAAAATATATATGTATGCAAATTTAATTAATCTAAGATTTTCGACTTAAAATTAAATAATTATTTGAGTATACCTATATTATATCTGGGTGAAGCTGAGTTATAATAACTATTTAATTTTAAACCAGTCCTACCCCTACTACCTTACTCTCTTCAAAAACCAAAATCAAATAACAGGTATAAAATTTTATCAAAAAAAAAAAATTTGCTTGCCATGCCATCATCGATCAGCATTGTATTGAAATTTTAATATTAAGTAGTTTTTTGATTCAAGCATTAATGTAAAAACGAATTAATTAATTAAAATTATATATATATATATATAATTTAATTTTTAATTCATTCATTTTTGAAGATTAAAAATGAATTCTTATTATAATGAGAAAAATATTTACATTATTGAATAGATATAATTAATTCAACAGTTAAAAAATTTTAAATTACATAATTAATTGCGATAATAATGTTGAATGTTAATAATGATGCCGTTGATAATTGAATGATTGATAATGAGTGGAGACCTTTTGTGTATAATTTCTCCGCTCATTTGAAGGAGATGGTTGGCAATGGATCACGTGACTTTGCTATTAACCTGTTCTTTCGTTCTCATATTCAATTCTTCCGATCTTGTAAATAAAAAACAACGAAACAACTTTGAAATGAATTATTCAATTTTAATTAAACTAATTCTTTAAGTAAGTAGATCTTAACAAAGATTATTATCTTGAATTAAAATCATTTCAATAAAACCCAACCAACTTTTATTTCAATTCCTTTATGTCAAATGGCTCTTAACCTTTCTTTTGATGATATTATTCGCGGTGAAAGTTTTTAATATTCATAATTCTTATATAATATTTAAAATAATTCGAATTAAAAATATTGAACTATTTATAATACTAAATTAATCAAATTTTTTATATTTTAAATATTTAAATTATTAATCATTTTGAATGAATATAAATATTTATATAGTTTATTACAAGGACAAGGTAAAAAAACATACATTCATATTCATTTTATGACATACCATCTCGCTAATTATATTTTTAAATATGTTTTTCTTAATTTCACCAGGATGGCAGTTGAAGGAAATATCGAATGGTTAATTGAACTTCTTCAAGATGTTCAACTTGAACAATTTCTATCACGAATTAGAGATGATTTACAGGTATTTCCAAATAATAATTTAATTATACATTTATAAACACATGTAAAATAATAATCTTATTTTAATTAATTGTTTTATTTTTTATTTAATTTCTTATATAAGGGTAATAATTAAAAAATAATAAATCCAATTTTTTTGAAATTTATATATATATATAATGTCAAAATGTCTAATAAGAGTTTAAAATTTCATTCTACAACTTCTTCATTCATTTGTTCATTTATTATTTAAATAAATTTTTAATTCTGTGTTTTACTAACGAAAACATCATTTAATGTCTTTATCAAATTTTAATATTTGATAAAAAAATAAAACAATAGACATAGTTTATATATATAAATAAGATATTGATAATAATTAATGTTGTTTTTAAAACCATTATTGAAAAACTGTCTAAAATAATCAGTTTCTACTTAAAATTTCATTTTTTAATGTTAATTTTATAATTCTTTGAGAAAATATAAGATATTGTAAAAAGATTCAATAAATAGCAAACTACCACTAATAGCAATGCACATATTTTAATCCACATTATCTTTCTTACACAATTCAAACAATAAAAATTCCTTGGTGACTAGGTGTTTTTGCAGAGAAATCTAAAACTATATTTGAATTTGAATCTCTACCAATTGTGTATTGTAATTTCTAATCGATCTAAATCATGCTTGTCTAAAGTGCGGCCCAAACGCAAATTATGAAAATATTTAAATTTGCTCATTTCTACTAAAAAAAAATTAATGTTTGCAATATTTTTCATGTTCATTTATAATTTTATACATATATCTAATTCAAATAAAAAAATTATAATAAATTATTATTATAATCTCTAAGGACATTCTCAAAACACTGTTAAAAACAATGTTTTTTGTGAATTAAAATGAATGAATTAACTATTAGACGTGTCCTTATAGAGAGGTTTTACTGTAGTTAATTTTATTTCCATTTGTTGAAAAAATATTTATGTGCGGCCCAGCATATTTTTTTGCAATGCTGCCCTCGAATGGCCAGTTTAGACACCCATGATCTAAATCAGTGATTCTCAACCTTTTTTTTACCGCGGCACACTAACGGTTTAAAATGATAAGTGTAAAAGTTTACCATATTGAAAAAAGTGGTCCCAAAAACGGTTTACCTTTTTTTTTTAAGAACCAAATTGAAAAAATTTAGAAATAAAAGTCGAAAAAATGTTGAAATGGAAAAGAACCTAGTCCCAAAAACATTTTCGTTTTTTGTTTTTTTTTTTTTAAGAACCAAATTGAAAAAATTTAGAAAAAAAGTTTAAGAGCCTCGTAATCTCGCGGCACACTAAAGAGGTAGAGAATCACTGATCTAAATGTTGGTCGTTCTCTTTTCAATGAGATCTTAAAATCAGTTTGTGTTAAGCATTTATTTTGAGTTTTATTTATTTATCATGAAAAATATTTCTTTGCCAAAATTAAATTGAATCTTTTTTTTATTAGGTAACAAGACTGAGTCATTTTGATTATGTCCAATCTGAGGATCTTGAACGGGTGGGAATGTCCCGCCCGGGTGCTAGAAGACTTCTTGAAGCAGTTAAGAGAAGAAAACAAAGTCAGAGACGAAAGAGTTTATTGACCCGCCTAAAACCCACTGGTTCTAAACCAAATGCATCAACCTCATCTAACACTGTAACACTTGCACAAACCTGTTTAATCCAAGAAAAAGATATTGTGTAAGCACAATTTAATTTTAATTTTAATGCATTTCTTTGATTCACCTTTGAATATATAAGATAAATTAATTTTTTTTTTTGAAAACGAAATATAATTATATCAAATTATTTTTTTAGTTTAATTTCAAAATTAGGTGATGGAACCTTTGGAGTGGTTTCAAAAGGTGAATGGGCTACTCCTGATGGACGAATACAACCTGTTGCTGTTAAAGTTTTAAAACAGGATGCACTCAATCAACCAGGAATGTTTGAAGATTTTTTTAAAGAAGTACAAGCAATGCATCAA
The DNA here is from genome assembly GCA_963082975.1 of Labia minor. NCBI lineage: Eukaryota > Metazoa > Arthropoda > Insecta > Dermaptera > Spongiphoridae > Labia > Labia minor. The sequence continues at coordinate 114,807,442 of OY720344.1, forward strand.
TTGGATCATACTAACTTAATAAGGTTATTAATAAATTCAATGTTTTAATATAACCTGATAATTTTAATGAGTTTAGGATTAATTTTCGAAAATATATTTTAAATAATTAATTATTGATTTTAACAAATAAAATTTTTATTTATTTTTTCTTGCAAATTAAAATTAATATTATAAATTTATTTTTTAATTTTGAATTATATGTTTTATATTTTTTATAGATTATATGGAGTGGTTGTTTCACAACCAATGATGATGATAACAGAATTGGCTCCATTAGGAAGTCTTATTGAATATTTACGGAAACAATGTCAACACACTCCTTTGACACAATTATGGGACTTTGCTCTTCAAGTCGCAACTGGAATGTCCTATTTAGAATCGAAAAGATTTATACATAGAGATTTAGCATGTAGAAATGTTCTTCTCGCTTCCAAAGATAAAGTAATTCTATTTAAAACTGATATAAAATTAAAATAACACTAAGAAAACACTTAGGAAAATTAAGATATTCTTTTAACTATTAATTTCTATTGAAATTAAATTCTTATTAGTAGTTTTTAAATTAAAATGGAAGTTGTTTTTGATGTACATGATTGATTATAAAGATATAATTGATAATTTACATTTTATAATTTGACTAGTTTAATTATCAATTTTTTTAAAATGTTTCTAATATATATTTTATTGATATTATTTATTTTTTAACTATAGATTAAAATAGGCGATTTCGGCTTAATGCGAGCACTTCCTCAGCAAGAAGATTGCTATGTAATGACCGAACATAAAAAAGTACCCTTTCCTTGGTGTGCTCCAGAAAGTTTAAAATCTCGACAATTTAGTCATGCATCAGGTAATAATTATATTTTATTATTATCAAACAAATTTAGTTTAGATATTTTATGCCAAAATGGTTTCTTTATTTTTCATTTAGATACATGGATGTATGGAGTGACAATATGGGAAATGTTTTCATTTGGTGAAGAGCCATGGCTAGGATTAAATGGAACACAAATTTTAAGAAAAATTGATAGAGAAGGAGAAAGACTTGCACAACCTGAAGCTTGTCCTAACCAAATCTACTCACTTATGCTTCAGGTAAATATTTTTTCAACATTTTATTAATTTAATTTATAGTAATTGGAACCGCTTGTTAATTTAAAAAATAACGATACAGTACTCGAATCATTCAAATGATATAGATATAATCTGAAATTTATTGAAATCTATCATTAATTAATTTAATTAAGAAAAAATTAAACTAGAAACTATTAAAATGATTTTATCTAAAAAGAAATCATACTAATTGACTCTCAACTCAAAAAACACGTAAAACTCCTGTTAGTAGTTTTCAAAATCAAAAAGACTAATGTATATGTAAACATAATTTTTGCTAATATAAGATGAAATATTTTCTATCTGATATCTTTATATCTATATTTTCTTATTAATTACTAAATCATTTTTTATAAGATTAATATGAACTTCTTGTTTTAATTAATAATTTACTTTACGTTTCTTTAGTATAAACACTTCCAGTGCAAATAAAGTTTCATCTAATATAATTATTATAGTTGAACTAGCTGCTCAGACCGCTTTCGGCGTTCTTCATACCTAGACGGGGCTCTGCCCCCTCTATACCCGAAGTAATACATAGTATTTGGTTTAAAATTTACATGCCAAAGGTTTTCATCCATTTTGTTTTTATCAGTATATTACATAAAACATTCATTTGTTTTTATGTTCTTATTTAAAATATATTTTAATTTAATCAATAAATTAATTATATATTATTATTGTATATGTTATATCTCTCTATCTCTCTCTGTGGCTCTATGGTACTCGAAAGTTCTTGGCTGCAACAACCACATTTCTCCAAGAGGCTCTATATCGTGAGCTACAACCATCTAACTTTTACCCTATCCTATCTCTCTCACGTCCCTTCCTATATTGTCCACCCATATTAAAAACTTATGTAAAATTCCAATTATGAGATCAAAATTAAAATTATTTATTCATATAATGATAAAAATTAAAAGAGGTAATATAGTCACAATGTGAATGTTTTCAGTGCTTTAAATAAGTTAAAAAAGCCAATATGATCAATTGAAATATTGTAAATATTAGAAAAATAAATATTATAAACATTCTTTGTATTGTATTTTTTGAGGTGCTGAATGACACATGTACATATCAAATTTTAAAATTGATTAGATATTAATAAAATTTATAGGTTATGATCAAATAGAAGTATGCAAGAATATTGTGATGTAATTTCATCGAAATCGGTGCAGCCAATTTTGAGTCTATAACGTCAGAATTTCCGAACAGACAGACAGACATGAAAAATTCTAAAGTCACTTTTGGATTCTAGAGGTCATGAAACGCTAAGATATGCAAAAAATTTTAAATTCTAAGCAATGTGCAGACAAAATTTATATATATATATATATATATAGATAATTATATAAGTTTAAAAATATTAATATATTGTTTTCTAGTGTTGGTCAAAAAATCCACCGGAACGACCTACCTTTTCTGGTCTAAGGACTTACTTGTCACAAACATTTCCACATGTGCTTAAAGCATTACATAAATTTCAAGAGCAAGATCGCCTTCAAATTGAGCAAGGAGATAGCCTTGTAGTTATTGAAGGAAGGTTCGTATGCTTGTTTGAATCCAAATATATAATAATTATAACTATAATAAAATTGTATTTTTTAACATTTTTTGTTATAAAAAACACCATGTTTCATTAAAAAATAAAAATTATAATGTTATTATTTTTAGTGCGGAATCATATTGGTGGAAAGGTCAAAATCAACGAACATTTGAAATTGGCCTGTTCCCTCGGTGTATTTGTGATCCAATGAGAAAAAAATTACCTGAAGATATTAGTAAACCACTTCAACATTCTTTTATTCATACAGGTTAGTGATATTCATTTATATTGAACTTAAAATTAGAAATTTAAAAAAAAAAATTAACCAAAAGCAAAAAATAATTTGAATCCAAGATTATTAACATAACGTAAAAAATGTCCATATATGGTATTATTATATTTATATTAGAGGTTTTTTTTTAGGACATGGATCTGCATTTGGAAAGTCATGGGGCAGCCCAGCAGCCATTGATGATGTATATTTAAATAATCCATTGGAACCACCTGATGTTCTAGGTCTTCCATCTAATTCTACACCAGCTAAGCTACCTGCCCGTAAAGAGAGTAAATATCATTTAATTTAATATATTTATTTACTTTTTAATCCTCTACTCTTTTAAATTTAAATTAAGTCGAAAATTCAATTACTAATATAAATGAAATATTCAAAAAGACAAATAATTGTGCCTATAATTAATTTATTGTATTTTTTTAGAATTGCATAATCAACAACGTATAAGTAAAGGTAAACAATTTCAATATAATAAATTAACCAATGAAGAGGCAGCTGCTGCAGCAGCTGCCACACGCACATCATCTTCATCCACATCTCCAACCAAAGATAATTTACTAATTGATCTCCAACAAGATATGACATCTTTACGATCTTATCGACATTCAGAAACAAAATCTTCTGATGCTTCTATTTCATTGTTAGATGAACCCATTGATGCCCCGGAAGCAGCCGCTGAATCATCCGAAGCAACATCGTTAGTGCCTCTTTATAATAATATTCCGGATCCTTTTGATACTTCTAATGTTGTCAGTCGATATTATAGTTTTACTCCACCAGAAAGGACAAATGATCAAATTTATAATAATATAGAACCGGAAGTTATAAGTGAATTCAATCATGAAACATCATCACCAAAAGCATCTAATACTTTATCATTAAATTTACCAAAGTTACGTAATAACTCGATTAACGAAAGTAAGGATGAAAAATATACAAAAACAACATTAAATTCAGATTTTGGTCATTCATCATTTGATTGGGACCCAATTAATTCACCAACTTCAAATGAGACTGAATGGACTAGAAGAAACGATCTAGCTAGTGGTATTACTGCTACAACTATGGCTACAAGTTCATCAAATTATGGTACATTACCCAAAGAAGTTAATTTTGGATGGAGCAAATCATTAACTCAACCGGTGAATTATGATACTTCAAATCATTTTAATGATTTTAAACCTCTTTCATCATCGTCTTCATCATGCAGTGCCAATATTTGGAAAGAGAATCATATTGATGAATTTGGTGATTCAGCATCTGCCTTAGCTGACAATTTCTCATCATTAACAATTGCTTCCAATTCTAAAATGTTAGATAGTTCATTTATTGCCGAATTAGATAAGCAATTGGGTAAAAAAGAGGCCAATGCAAATACTCAACGAGAATTAAAAAATCCACACAATTGCGTTTCTTCTTCCGAACAATTTCCTATTATTCGGCCTCCACCAAGTAGACGTTCCATTCCAGCTCCTATACCTGCTGACTGGTCTAATACAGTGCATAATTCATGGACATCTTCATCCTCTTCCCCAACCTTAATGACTGATGAATCACGTCAAATCCGAATTTTAGCTAATATTGTGCCAGGAACATCCAACGCTGAATGCATTGCAGCTTTACAAACAACTCAATGGAATATACAAGCTGCTCAACAAAAATTAAAACTTGACAAATTAATCAGGTAAAATAACTAATTAAATTTTTCAATTTATTAATTAATAAAAACATTCCTTTCTAAAACTTGTGTCGAAGGACTGTCTGTTAAAAAATATCTGGAAACCCTTTAAATTTAATCGTTTTATAAAATTTATATAATTTAATATATATATATAATTTTTTTTTTATTCAAAATAAATTTATATACTTAATATTTTTTAATATTATTAAACCCCATTAAAGTGTCTTAATTATTCGAAGAAAATAAAGAACTTATCCAATTTCATAATATAGTATGAAATTTTAATGTAACTTTATTTCTATAAATTTTTTTTTATCAATTTTAATAATAGTTTATTTAGAAAAACTTCATTTGAGTTAATCAATGTTTATCTTTAAATATGGAACTTATAAAATTTTCTTCATTTCAATATTTTTTCATTTATTTATATATAAACATTTTCATTTTCATCAATAATAAATGGGGTTTTAATGATTAAAATTGTTCGACGATGTATTTCTAAAGATAACATTAATTTATAAATTTTGTGCATGACTGATAATGAGCATTTAATATTCAGAACTTAACTCTAGTTTAATCATTTATTTTCATAATTTATTTACCATTTATAAAGTGATAGTTCTTATACTTTCTTAAAAATTTAAATTAAATTATTGTTTCAATTAATATTCCGTAATAGCGAGAAAAAATATTTTTTTCTTTTTTATTACTGAAGAATTGTTTCTAGTAAATAATAAAAAACTTTACTTATTCTTTTAATTTATATTATTTTTGGTGTATTTAGCTTTTGAAATGTTCTAAATAGTGCCAGTATGTAGTTGAATTTTTTGAATAGTTTGAATACTACATTCAAACAAGTCATTTAAAGGAATCCATGTGAAAATAAACAATCCACATATCACTTACCCAGTGGCGTACCTAGGGGGGTGCGGTGGGTGCGGTCCGCACTGGGCGGCACTTATCTTGGGGCGGCATTTTTTATATTTAGTTAAAGTTGTAAAAAGCAACTTATTCATTTCATATTTATTTTTTTTCTTTCTTGAATAATACATGATTAATATGATTATTATAAGTTTACTATTTGATTTATATAAATTATGATTAACTATATGATTTCGAATATTATTCCTCGGTGTATATAAATACATTTTAGTGTAAATTTTGAATTCTAATTCCAAGAACAGGATAATAATTTTATTTTATTGTATTCATTAAAATTCGTTGAATTCGTAAACGCATCTTTACGATTTTGTTCGGCAATTTTTCCTAACTAAAATTTTTTGATATCAGTTTATAAATGTCATTTCTTTTGAAAAGTTTATATGATTACTTTGAAGTGATATACCAATATTTTTTTAAATCATCGATTTTTCTTTTGAAAAGCAGGGCCAGCGGAAAAAATATAAATGTAAATTTTGGGAGCATTATACACGATTTTTCTAGTATGAAAGCTAGAAGAGTAAATATTATATTAATATGTTTACGAGTGCAAAATTTACTCTGTGTATTAATTAATATTGATTAAATAACTTAATAATTTATTTATATGTATTAATTTATATAAACCACTATTTGATTGACTTATAATAAAAAGGGCGGCAAACTGGAGATCGCCCCGGGCGGCAAAAGTTCTAGGTACACCACTGCACTTACCCATCACTAGTCCGGATAATCTAGGTTGTTTAGAATTTTGATTACATATCTTTAAATAATATATATAAAATTATGATTATATTTATACTATTAATATTTATTCTAGAGCTAAATAAATGAATAATGAAAAAAATATTTATTGTAATAATTTTTATCAAATTAAAATCCTTTATTGAATATATCTTTAAACAAATATAATATTGTTATGGCTCTTTTGCTCTCTCCATTTATATCTGCATCATATAATTAACAAATATATAAATATAAATAAATAAATAATATAATTAAAAGTAAAAAACGAAATACAATATGCTTGATTTCAGGTTAGGACTTGCACCAAAACATGCATGCGAATTAGCACTAGTCAAAGCTGATTGGGATGTTGAACTTGCTGCATCACTTCTATTGGATTCATCAGTAACATCATAGTACTTCCACATCTCATATTTTTAGACTAGTAGACATAAAAAAAATAAAAATATAAATAAGTAGATAATATAAATATTTAAATATATTACAAACTTTTAAACTATTATAATAAAAAATAATTACTCATTGAAACATTTAAAGAAAAAAATTTAATCTATCAAAAAAAAAGTTTCATTGAGGAAAATAGATACCGGTGAATTTTTATATCTTTAAATTTAAAATGTGATATAATAATATAATACTCTTCATAAATATATATATATATATATATATATGCGGTTAAAGGGAACCTCTATTATTATTATTATTATAATTTTCATTATTATTATGTGATTTCTTTATTTTCATTACCATCAATCATTTTTGTATATATTTTTATATAGGTATATATAAATTAATTTATTGACTATTAAGATTAATTTAATTATTATTACATTATTTATTTATATATATATATATGTTTAATCATTATTTTAGTTTTTAAACAATACTCATATTGTATTTTGTTAATATCTTTTCAAAACTAGGTATAATTTTTATTATTTTCAAAGACTATTTTGATGTTTTTTTTTACTCTGAAATGAAAAACAATTTATTATTAAACTTATAAATGAAATAAAATAAAATAAAAATGTGATCTTATCCAAAAAAGTAAACAGTATTGAAATAAAATGCTTTTATTGTTAATAATGTAATATTTAATTTTGATTTCTTTTTTTTCAGCTTTCCTTAAAATACCTAAGAATAATATAAATTCTTTCAACTTGATCATTTATATTTATTATTCATTATTTTATTGCTTATAATATAGAGAAAGAAGTGATTCAATAACTGAAAAAATAAAAAGAAGCCTGAATAGATAAATTAGTGATATAATATAGAAATTTAGGGCAATTTAAAAATTCAAGTTGTAATTATTTACATCCAAGGTTCCGAGATGAAAATTATTGTATCCAAGAGGGCGAGACCTTCACCATTGTGATTGCTTTGTCCAAACAGTAGATGGCGCGAACTTGAATGGGAGGGATATACTATTTAATTATACATTAAATCTAATGTAAGATAATTTGGAGCTACTGTAGTGTTTGCTCTACTAAAACAAAGTATTTTACCAATTCCATACCAATATTCCAACGTGGGCTCTACATGCTCTCTGCATGCTTAAGTAAGGATATATATACCAAGTATGGGATGTATTTTCCTAATGGAAACCCACCCCCGCCTTGGCACGACCGAAAAAGTGTGGTCGGGATTCAAAGTCTGGACAGAGCTTAAGTAGTTCTATGTTTTAAGTATGGAATATACTTTCCTAAATGGAAATGGCCCCCCGCCTTGAAAAACAAAAAAAAAATAATACTTTTTTTATGTAAATAATCAGTTTATATTACATTTTTTATATAATTAATCTCAAATTAAATATTTTTTAATATTAAAAATAAATAAAAAACATATTTCATATGAATATTTATTTTTATAAAGGTTTAGGGAAATTTTGCAATTATCACCAATTAGAAAAAAAGTGTTATATTTAATGTATATAATATATATTTAAATTCAAATTGTATTTAATTGCGCTATCTACTGGGCAAAGCAAACAGAAGGTCTTGCCCTCTTGTGATAAGTCATATTGGTCATACTATAACTGTCAAAACATGGCCCCCACCCCCAATTTATATGCAAATTATATTAATTATTCTCCCTTAAACCCGAAATTTGCACAAAAAATTTCATATCAAAAATCTATCAGGATAATCTAAGGTACGAACTGGTATTTTTTTTCCAATCCGTTGAGGGAAGGACTAAATGATACCAGTACCATAAATTCAATTATAGGTTCGGAAATTTTATCTTTTTGTTAATAATTTTGATAATTACCTTTTATAGTTTGGTTGCTAAGTTTGGAATGGTTTAGAGAGAAATAATTTATATTTTCGTTGCTAACTTCCACGGTATTTTTATCTTTATCTCAGGAAAATTCAAAAACTATTTAAATGTTGATTCATCATCTTGAAATCATTCACTTTTAATGACCATTTCATAATTTTATATCTTTTCCATTATAAAGAGGCAATATTCTTTTTTTCAATATATAAACCGGTAAGATAGATAAAAAGTATTAACCATGAGTTTACAGTGGACATTTATTGCTTTTTTTCTTTATGTGGAAATTGCTGTTGTACTTTTATTAATTTTACCGATTGCCTCCCCACAAAGATGGCAGAAAATTTTCAAATCTTCGTTATTAAAACGAATGACATCCCAGGCACAATTTTATTTTATAATCCTTTTTGGTATTCTTGTCTTTTGTATTCTTGATGCAATTCGTGAAATGCGGAAATATTCTAATTTGGAACATGATAATCAAGGGCATCAACATTTGGATACTGAAATGCAAGGCAATATGCGACTTTTTCGTTCACAACGCAACTTTTACATTTCTGGATTTGCATTATAATTATCTTTGGTAATTCGTCGTCTTGTAGCTTTAATGTCACAACAACAGGCACACGACAAACAAGTGACTGAATGGAAAACACAAATAACTAATACAGTAGATTATTTAACCTTGTTGAAAAAAGATATAGAAATGTTAAAAGAGAATACTAATAAATTAAAGAAATTGCATTTAAAATGGCAATTAAAAGTGAATCGGAAGCATAATTAAAAGAATATGGTCGTTTCCTAACTCTTTCAGTATTTTAATTTTGGTTGTTTCTCTTGTTAAATAATATTTATTCATAATAATTATTATGAAATAATAATAATGAGACTGATTGAGTTTATAATATAATAAATATAAAACTTTTTTAAATGTAATTTTTATTATTTTAATTTTCTAATTAATTATTAATTATGATTGTTTTTGTATTATATTAATAATATATAAATATCTTAATTTATTTTGTTATTTTTATTTTTTGATTTTTGTTCAAATATATTTGGTCATTCATTCATTCTCCTTTGAAAATTCCCCCAAATTAGTTTATTTTAAAAAATAAAATTATATAATTAATCCTTATAAATGTTTGTTGACAATGTTGTGACTTGTATCTATCTATCTATCTATCTCTGTGGCTCTACGGAACTCGAAAGTTCTTGGCCGCAGCAACCACACTTCTCCAAGTGTCGCTATTCTGAACCACAACCCTCCACTCCCTATCCTCTCCCATTTCTCTCACGTCCCTTCCTACATTATCCACCCACCGCGTCCTTGGTCTTCCAAGAGGGCGTTTCACACTCGGTCTCCCCCCCCAATATATTTTTCGCCATTCTTTCTTCCCCCATTCTAGCCACATGTCCTGCCCATCACAGCCTTCTTGATTTTATAATTCTAACTATATCTGGAGATGCATAGAGGTCATGCAATTCCTCGTTATGCAGTCTCCGCCATTCCCCGGTGACCTCATCTTTCTTTGGCCCATAAATGCTTCGTAGAATCCTATTCTCAAATACGCTAAATCTATTCTCGTCTCCTAAGGTCATAGACCATGCCTCACACCCATATAATACAACCGGTAAAATAATTGTTTTATATATTTTAATTTTTATCCCCTTTGATAATAATTTTGACGCGATAAGCCCCTTTACGACATGATAACAGGCACCTCCCTTTAAACTCCTCTCGAATATTATTATCTTTCGTTATTACAGAACCTAAGTATTTAAATTTTTCTACATTTTCAAATTCTATAATTTGTATGTTAAGACTTTGTGTGTTAATACTATTCTTCTCTGTAACTAAATACTTTGTCTTAGCAATATTTATTTCCAGCCCCATCTCTTTTCCTGCTTCGATTAATTTTTCTACGCTATCTTTAATTACACTCGCCTAATCTCTTATTATATTTAAGTCGTCTGCGTAACCTAATACTTGAATTTTTTAGGTTTAATTCTATTCCGTTTGATTTTTCCTCAATTTGTCTAATTACATATTCCAGAACTAAATTAAATAGAATTGGTGATAATGCGTCTCCTTGTTTTAACCCATTCCGAATTTCGAAAGTTTCTGATAGTTGATTCCCGCATCTTACTCTTCCTTTACTACCTACAAGACAAATTTGAATCATACGTACTAGTTTTTTTAGAATTCCCATTAAGATCAAGGTTTGAAAAAGTTTTTCCCGGTCTATTGAGTCATATACTTTTGTAAAATCTACAAAAATTTTGTGAACAGAGATATTTTTTTTTTAATATCTCCCTTAATGAGAATATCTGGTCTACAGTTGATCGGTTTGGCCTGAATCCGCACTGATATTCTCCTAATATTTCCTCTGCCTATGGGCGTAAGTTCATTGAGATAATATTCGAGAGAATCTTATACGATGTATTGTTGTGACTTGGGACTTATTAATTATAATAAAAAGTTGAATTAAAATTTAAATAAAAATTTGTAGTATTTTATCATTTTGATTTTTTTTTTCCATTGACATTTTTCTTTAATTCAACATAAAAAAATAGTAATAGGTTGTTCAAAAAGTTCTCGGAACTGAAATGAAATGAAGAAACCAACCCAATTTGCGCTTAGTTTTTTGAATTCAAATTAACATTCAAAATATTACTTACTGTGTCCAATGAAATGCCTAAAGCCTCTTTTAGATCTCTTTCAGTCAATCGACGGTCTTCCAATACCATATATTATCGCTCCGCGAACTTTTTAAACAACCTAGTATTTTCAAGAATATAAAATTTAATTTTTTTTAATAAAATTTGAGACATCAAATGGTAAATTATAATTTAACAGAGATTTGATTTCTGGAAGATATCATTCTAAAGAAAAATTAATTTAATTCTGTCTGACTAACGATATAGCAATACACCCACAGAGCATTTTATTCTTCTTCTTCTTCTTCTATTATAGGCCTAAGGCCTGTTCTTCTTCACTATCCTCAGGTCTTTTTTGGGAAGAGTACGCCCAGCAGTCAGCCCATTTTTTCGGTGGCTTCGTCTCTTGTTGCTGGCCTTCCATCCCGGGCTATATTCTCAAGAGTCCTTCCGCGTTGGCTCTTCCTACGTGTTCGTTCCATTTTTACGGCGAATCTTAACCCATTTGCCGTAATAGGTTCGTTGCCGTGTCGTCAATGTGTTAATCATTCCAGCATTTTATTAATAGAATATATTAATAGAATATAAAAAATCTGGAGTGTCTCCACTCGACTATCTCGCAAATTTGAATTGGATTAAATAATATATATTAATTTAAATTAAATTATAAATTAAAATTAATAAATAATATTTATTAAACCAAAGCATGTTTAGCTCTTTGTTGATGGCACCACGTCACGTGCTGGCGCGTGATTTGCAGCAGTGTTAAAAAATTAATTCTGGTATTTTCAGCGATTCAATCAAGCTGAAATTCTATATATAGCAGTTTTATACAATTATTAATCATGTGAAAAATTATCAAACATATATCTTTTCTACATTTCTCAAAAATTGATAGAAAAACTATGAATTTTGAATAATGCCATTCATCATTCTAGCTCAAACCGTTTTTGCGTAATCTTGGTTACATACATACACACACACACAGAGAGACAGACAGACATTTTTCTCAACCTTAGTGAAAATGATTCAGGAACCTTCAAAACGTATAAAAACATCAAAATCTCAACATCGAAAATTTTCGTGATCGCAATACTATCTCTGGCGAGATAGTAAAAAGTGTGAAATACATTTTATATAATATATATAAAATCTATTTAAAAATAAATATATATAATATATTTAAATATTTTGTTTGACATTACGAAAGAAATATTATTTGCATTAGTTTTCAGGGTAAATTAAAAAAAATAGAGTGAATATAATAATTCATAAAAATAAACAAAAAGAAAAAAAAAATAAACACGACTTCAAATTAACTTTGAATTTTTGAGTCTCAAGTAACTATTGTGAGATGAATAACACACACACCAAACAATTCAATAAATATTTCTAAAGTTGATTTCTTTAAAAAGGTTAAATATGCGCATCTCATAGGAAGCGCGAATACATTAAGAGGGGAGGGAAAATATCCAAGAGAAAATATTATTTTTAAAAATTGATTAAGTAACTGAAAGAAGCACATAGAAAAATTTGTTTTGCCAGTTAGTAAGCCGTGGGGGGGGGGGGGGGGGAATAAAATATAATTGAAAACAGAACCGCGAATACTAAATGGTTAAAAAACGCTTCGTTAAATAGATCATTAAGATATTGTTTAAGTGTATAATTATATATATACATGTATATATTATCAATATATTGTGTAATTATTAATGTTAATATTCTTGGGTAAAAACCAAACTCGGAAAATTCAAAAACAAAAGTCAACAAGAAAAAAAAATATTTTTCTGTCCGAATTCCCCTTCTCTTCTCTGTGTTCCTTCAATAGAAATGAACTTTTCTAAAGATACATTAATTGATTACAATTCACTAATAAATGTCTTATGGCGTTACTCAAATAAAAATTATTTAGGATAAAACAACAATATTCCACTAGAAACCGTTCATATCCTCAAATAAGCTTAATGGTGGTGTAAAATGTAAAGTAATAAGAGTTGAAATTTTTGTTCTAAACTGTTTGTGTGAAATTTTAAATCAATCGGGGATAGAGGGGTTATTCCCGGGAATCCCAGGAAAAATCGTTCAATTTTTATTTCCCGTTTCCCGAGAAAAAACGAAACATTTCCCGGAAAAAAAACAAATTATTTTTCATGTTGATTATGATGTTGATAATTTATAAGTAGAGGCGCAAAAAAGGCATTTGCCTTTTTTAAAATTTGAACATTTTCAAGATTTTTTTATAGATCTCCACCGATCTATAAAAATCAAACACACTGGTAGATTTTAAAAAACGCCATTTTTCGCAATTTTTTTTACATTTTTTTGCTTTTTTGCAACAAAAAAAAAAAAAAAAAAAAAAATTTTCAGTCACTTGCAATTTTTTTGAAAATTTATAAACTATTCAACTCTTGCAATTTGACATTTTAAGTAAATATAATTTTGAATTTCATATTCAACTAAAAACGTTGAGCGCTTTTAGTTTTCATTTGATTTCTATGCAATTAACTTCCTTTATAGAGCTATTATTCATATATATATATTTATATATATATAAAACTTAAATTATTTGTGAATAAAAATGTATGCAACTTTAATAAAAGATGCACGTATTTCAATTTAAAATGTATTGTACCTTTTTTCTTTTAGCACCATTTATTATCAAATAATTTTATAAATTATATAATACAATTGATAGTTTATAATATAGTGTTTGGCGTTTGATTTATAAAAATCAATACAAGGTAATTTTAAATATCCCACTTTTTTCCAGATTAAGTAATTTTTAAATACACTAATAAAATTAATATTTATAATTTTATTAACAATTATAATATTTTTATATAAATTTATATTATTTTTATTATATTTATTTATATTAACTATTTATTAATTTTTGTATATTTAGTGATTATATTTTTTCTCTATTGGTTATAGTTTTTGTTGCTTGTTGCATTATATTTGACATTTGAATTTATTAAATATGATTATTTAATAAAATTGACGGATCAGAGCTTAATTGACAAATCGCTACGATCTGTGTTTGTTGTTGTTAAAAAGAAAATGGAATTCATTTTTCCGAAATGAAAATCCATAGAGTAAGGTGAGGTGAGAACTGCACCCTCATTTTAAAACTACCTAGAGTCTTGGAATAGTTCTAAATATCTACGTTAGGTTGTTAACAACAATGACATTTTAGACTTCATTGAGTTTTGGAATTGGAACCATTTGAAAATAATGAGGTAAGTTATGTTTTATCACATTCCATATAATATTTATGGATTTTCTCATGATTGCAACATGTATTTACAAGCATACCCTCTTCTAACTATTTAATGTCCTTGATTGAAAGCTGATCCCGTAAATAAATAATTTAAAACATTTTTCTTGTCTAAAGTAAACAGTAAAATTTTTTGTGACACTTCGATGAAAATAGTTAAATGAATCAAAATCGGGACAAAAATTCCCAATGAATCTTTGCCCCTCAATGATACGCAAGTTTCTAATATTACCTACTCTATTTTTCTCGATGTAGAACATACAAAAGGAAAACAAAAACGAGCCCGTTTACGCCTGATTTATACTCTCAAGCACAGGAATTACTCAAGAAAGGCCTTTCAATAAGAAAAATAGCAAAAAAATTGGGATTCAATGAAGCAACAATTAGAAAAAGGTAATATCGAGCAGAATACTAATAAAATTATCATTTAAAAATATTAAAACTACGCTTTTATTGGAGAACAAACTTAGACAATTATTCAAGTAAACGCATTTCCGTCAATTTTGATAATACTTTAGTGCAGAGGTTCTTAAACTGTGGTCCGCGGACCCCTGGGGGTCCGCGAAGCCTTTACTGGGGGTCCGCAAAGCCATCGTACAGGTGCACGAGAAAATGATGAGTCGGTTAAAACTTTATTTAATATAAAAGAAGCGATGGCATGGCTTTGTGAGGAAACCGAGATCAAATACCCAAATTCAACGAAATGTGCAAGAAAACTATTGCTACCGTTTCCATCTTCATATTTAGCAGAATTTTCTTTCTTCAATATTATAATTTCTAATAAAATGTGTTCTACAATATGCAAAAAAATCGTTATTCACCAATCACTGTTAGATATATTCATCATATATCCTTGTTCTTATGAGATCGTAAGCCAGAAATTAACTAATAAAATGACGTAAAGTACCTAAAGTTGGAATGGGGTCCGTCAAAAAAAATTTTTTCAAGTGGGGGTCCGTGGAGTACATAAGTTTAAGAACCTATGCACTAAAGCAGAGGTTCTTAATCTTATGTACTCTGCGGACCCCCACTTGAAAAAATTTTTTTTGACGGACCCCCATCACAACTTTAGGTACTTTACGTCATTTTATTAATTAATTTCTGGCTTACGATCTCATAAGGACAAGGATATATGATGAATATTTCTAACAGTGATTGGTGAATAACGATTTTTTTGCATATTGTAGAACACATTTTATTAGAAATTATAATATTGAAGAAAGAAAATACAAACATTGTCATAGCAACAAATCTCACAAATTATAATGGGTACTTACATTAAATTCATATAAATATTTTATAATTTTTTTCAGAAAATATTAAATAAGAAATATTTTAAAAAATAACTGCATCTATCTCATTAAATATAACTTACATATTTAATGAGATGTATGCAGTTGTTTTCTTGAAACAAGAATCTCAATATCTGGCTTAATATTGGAAACTTTTAATCTAAGATCCGGCTCTACATTTAATTTGTTTCTATATTTAGACTTAATATAAAATAGTACCGAAAAAGCTTGTTCGCATAAATATGTTGTGCAGAATGGAATCAAGTGTTGAAGTGCTTTATTTGCAAGCGCAGGATAATCTGACCTGAGAAGTAACCAAAAGTTGCTCAATTCAGTTTTGTTAAATTTTAGTTTATAAGTTGTATCACATGATAATTCCACGAGAATATCTTGTTCAGGTGCAGATAAATGTTTAGTATTTGTAATTTCCATATTAAATGGATCTCTGATCCAGTTATTGCAAGGATCAGGAGTAGAAAAATACTTCCTGAAGTTGCTTTTCAAAGTAATTAAATGTTCAACAAATAATTGACGCGTTTGATTAAGCAATTTTTCACTGGAGCTTTCTATGAAATCATTGAGAGTTGGAAAAGACTCATATACACCGTTCTGGATGCGTTTCGACCACAAGTCGATTTTTTTAATCATTGCTTCTATTTTATCTTCAACTTTAAATATATTTACAACAGTACCTTGCAGGCTCAAATTAAGTTCGTTCAATTTTGTAAAAATATCAGTCAAGTAAGCCACCTTAGCTAACCAGATAAAATCATTGAAACATTCGGTCAGTTCAAAATGCGCATCTATTAAAAACAATCGTATTTCATCTCGAAGCTCAAAAAGGCGAATGAGTACTTTCCCGCGGGACAACCAACGTACATCTGTATGTAATAATAAATGTGTATGTTGACTACCCATTTCCTCACACAAAATTTTAAAAACTCTGGAATTAAGTGGACGAGCCTTAATGAAATTGACAATTTTAACTACTTCGTCTAATGTTCTTTTCAAATCTGGTGACATATTTTTGGCTGCTAATGATTCTCTGTGAATGCAGCAATGATTCCAAACAACCTGAGGCGCAACATTTTTAATAAGAGCAATCAATCCAGTTCTTGTACCTGACATTGCACGAGCACCATCAGTGCAAATTCCAACACATTTTGGCCACTCTATTTCATTTTCGGTTATAAAATTATTCAAACTGTTAAATATGTCATTAGCTGTCGTTCGTGAAGGTAGTGAATCACAAAACAATACATCTTCTTGTATTTGATTTTCAAACTCATATCTAATGAAAGCTAACAAATTGGCATTATTAGTGACATCAGTACTTTCATCCAATTGTAATGAGTAATAGTGACTTTTGCGCACTCTCGATATTAATTCTTCTTTTATATTACATGACATGTCTTCAATCCTATTCTTAACCGTATCATTTGATAATGAAATCAAATTTATATCGTTTGCTGCTTTAGTTCCTAACATTATATTTGTAATTACTTTTGTAGCAGGAAGAATTAATTGCTCTGCTATATTATGCGGCTTTCCTGCTTTAGCAATAAGTAGAGCTACTTCATATGATGCCATTACTGCTTTCTTACTCATACCACCAGATCCCGTCTTTACCATCAATTTCTGACTTGAATTAAGTTCTTCTTTTTTCATTTTAAAAAATTCGATAGACTTACTAACATGCTCGCTGTGCTTTGTTTGTAAATGACGTCTGAGATTAGCAGGTTTCATACTTTCATTGGATAAACTTTCCTGACATAGAACGCAGACTGGTCTTTCCACATCATTGTTGCAAATATAAGTAAATCCAAATGATAAATAATCATCCGAATATTTTCTAGTTTTGCGTTTCTTGGTAGAGTTTGCTGTTGATGCCTCATCATCTGATTCTTTCCGTTTCTGTGTTGAACCAGTTTGTAGCCAACGATCCATTTTATGGAGTAATTCAGAGGTTCTTAAACTGTGGTCCGCGGACCCCTGGGGGTCCGCGAAGCCTTTACTGGGGGTCCGCAAAGCCATCGTACAGGTGCACGAGAAAATGATGAGTCGGTTAAAACTTTATTTAATATAAAAGAAGCGATGGCATGGCTTTGTGAGGAAACCGAGATCAAATACCCAAATTCAACGAAATGTGCAAGAAAACTATTGCTACCGTTTCCATCTTCATATTTAGCAGAATTTTCTTTCTTCAATATTATAATTTCTAATAAAATGTGTTCTACAATATGCAAAAAAATCGTTATTCACCAATCACTGTTAGATATATTCATCATATATCCTTGTTCTTATGAGATCGTAAGCCAGAAATTAACTAATAAAATGACGTAAAGTACCTAAAGTTGGAATGGGGTCCGTCAAAAAAAATTTTTTCAAGTGGGGGTCCGCAGAGTACATAAGATTAAGAACCTCTGGAGTAATTTATTAACATTGAACTACAATAATATAAATATAATATAAATATAATATAAATATAACGAATTATTATTTACTAGCTATGTTTTAATATGATTTTAAATGAATGTTTTAATATCATTTTAAATGAATGTTTTAAATCATTTTAATAAATGTTTTAAATCATTTTAAATAAATGATTTAATATCATTTTAAATGAATATTAATTTATATAATAAATATATTTCGTAATTTGATTCTAAAATATTATTAAAATAAATATTTTTTATTCATAAAACTAACTTATACTTACTCTCAAAAACAGCCTTTCTGGGAAATTGCAAAATGTGTTTAGTGTTTTTATAAAATAATGATCATGCAAATTACACTAAAAATTAAAAAAAATTATTAGCTATAATAAACTATTATTAGCTATAATTTAATTATAATTAATTAAATTAATAAAAATAATTTAAAGATACAACTCGTTGAGAAATGAACTTATAATTAACATTAATAAAAATAATTTAAAGATACAACTCGTTGAGAAATGAACTTATAATTAACATTTGCTTTAAAACTGTTTAAAACCCCAGAGTGGACGCTGACAATTTGGGTTTTTCCGGGTAAGACTGTCCCCTCCCCTGGTTTTCCCCAATAACAAAGTGAAAGAAAATTCCCTTATATGCCTCCCCTTCCGAGCCCCTAAGAGGGGTTATTTTAAAGGAACAATCGAAAAATGATTTTAAATGAATGAATGGATGAAAATTCAAATTTTATATATAGTTTTTTATATATGTTTATTTATTCACAAAAAATTAATTGACATAATTATCAATTTAATAAAATAAAATAGTATTATTAATAGTATTAAATTATAGCCGTAATTCTCTAGGAGGATATAGTTACACAATGAACTTTAAATATTTATATATGTATATATTTTTACGATGATTTTTTTCCGAGGACCGCGGACCCCCAGTAAAGGCTTCGCGGACCCCCAGGGGTCCGCGGACCACAGTTTAAGAACCACTGCTTTAGTGGGTTCCTTTTGCAATTCCAAATAAACTTTTCTTATTAAATTTTTTTGTGCCTCTTCTATTTTTTCGAAAATGCGTTTACTTGAATATAATTACCTAAACTTAAAAGTTGAAAATAATAATTTAAATACACGTGATAAGTAATTAATAAAAAAATAAATATCGTAAGAGTCAGCAAAAATTAATTAATCATTTTATATTTAGATTTATATAGACATTTATTCAGATTAGTTTTAGTGTGATGTTTTTAAAAGCTAGTATATGTGAGTACTGTTAAAATTTTCAATTGATTTGACAAAAAGTTAATTTCAAATGATGATTAGAGTAATTTTCAGTCAGGTGGGTCTATTCTATAGTGTTAAATGAAATATATTATTTTTTATAATTATAAATTGTTAAATTAGATTTTTAAACTTTTCATTAAATGTATTAAATTTATGTTAAATTCTTTTTAATTTGATTGATAATATCAACAAATAAATTGCATTTAATAATTTATGTATTTATAATAAAAGTGTAAAATTTACCTTTATTGAAATAATTTATAATTCAAAATTGTCCAATTGAATTTAAAATATTACATCATGATTAAAAATGATTAAGTTAAAATTCTAAACTGCTTCTTTTCAATCAGAAGAATCTTAGGTGACTTTGATTCCAATCTTTGCGTAAAACAGATTATCAGTTTCATTGCTGGGTTTTGTAACAGGTAGGCCAGCCCTTGCAATATCATTATAAAACTATAGATAATGTATTTAATTTTAATAATTACTCTTAACATGTGTATTAAAAATTTTTTTCAACTTTTATTATTATTTTTTACTTTTTTTAAGCGTGTTTTATAATCATTAGAGTCCCAGTTAGGATTTTATACTAAAATTGTTTCTGTTCGTAGATTGAAAAAAGGTACGGCTGTGCTCCAGCTTGGACGGTTTAGGAGTACTTTCACTGCAGCTCAAGAGAAAGAAATTGTTAACCACTGCAAAATACTAAACAAAATGCTTTGCGGTCTATCCTTCAAAATGCTTCAAATTTTTATATTTAACTACGCAGAGAATAATAATATTCAACATCCATTCTCGAAGGAAAACAAGATAGCTAGTAAAGATTTTTCTATATCCTTCATGCGACGCCACGGTCTTAGTCTTCGAAAGCCTCGTAAAACCTCAGTACCAAGAATAATGAGATTAAACAAAAATCAAGTAAATGACTTTAGAAGGGCATTAGAACCTGGAGTCTTTACCTACGAGGATATTCTTCCCAGTGAAGTAACTAATCAATCTTCAGAAGAGGAAAACGATGAAATAGGCCCTATGGTATGTTTTCCTGGCGATCCTGCTGAACCGTCTCTGAACGAACAAAGCGTCGTGTCTGAAGAAGGTGAATCCAAAGATTTTATTGACTTGCCTGATTCTTCACCAGCTTCCATTTCTTTACCTCTTGATCACCAAGAAGACCATTCTGCCGAGCCCTCTGAAAGTGGACTTCGTGACATGCCTAAGAGACAATTATTAGAAGTCTCTGCCTGTCCAGTTCAAGTCACATCGGATAGTGCATCTCCAGCTAATTCAGCTGGTTTAATTGAGACACCACATATATCATCTGCTGATAAAATCCCCTTTTCGAAAGAATACGATGAAAGTATTCGACGGAAACGCTATGAGAAAGAATTGAAATCATCAAAGTTTACCTCATCACCCAACAAAAAATTGATTTTGGGGAAGAAAGAAAAAGTTGAAAGTGTGGTTGAAGAAAAAGTAAAGAGAAAATCTGCTAAATTAGGAAAAAAATAAAGACAAAACTGATTGGAAAAGAAATGAAAAGAAAAAAATGAGATCACTGAAAAAAATTGCGTTAGGAAGGACCAAGCTCTAAAAGCTAAAGGGCAACAAAAGAATAGGTATCGTTTGTGTCATCTGCCTCTGTCCCAAGCGCAAATGTTTCAAATGGAGATTCTATTTGGTATGAATCGTCTGATTTAAAAAAAAAAATTCGTTGAAAAAGATGGTTTCCCAAAGAGTCAGATCAATGAATACGTTGCTATGAAATATGGAAATAAATTATTTCCCGATTCGAGTCACAGAGACATAAGCTACCGTTGCTTCAATGGTGAAAAGTGGCCGTTTATGGAAAAGGCCTAAGCACCAAGTTCCTGACCTATGATTGAGACGTAGATAGTTTTTGGGATTAAGGTTAAGTGCGGTAAGTCAGACCAGTTTTTGCAAAGTTTGACTTTAAACTAATAAAATGTTGATTTATTTTACAAATAATTATATTGTATTAGTATTGATAGAAGTATACATTTATATTCAAAATACATTTAATATAAAAAATTGTAACAAAAGGCAAACCGTCCGCACTTTCCCTGAAAACGGGGCAAGAGCGTACCAGCATATTACGAATGAAATGAATCTTTATATGAAGAATTACAGGACACGAGCAGAATTTCACACATTTTTACTATATACTGCTTTTTACAAAACTGTTGTTTAGTTTTAAAGTTGTGTGATTTAGAAACATTTACAAAAATAAAATTAGAAAATTAAGAAAAATTAAACATTAGAATTTTAATATAAAACATAAAGTAAATCATAAAAAGCATTTATATTCGAAACTTGTATTAATCGTTTGTCATTTGACTAATCTCTCGTCCCAGGAAGTTTTTAATGCTCTAAAAACACTTATGTCTAAAGGTTGCAAACCATGGCTCGTATGCGGGGGTAATTTAAGTATATTCACATTATTTCGTGATGTCATTTCTATCAAGTTGATAGTAACGTGAGTGGAATGACCATCATAGATTAATAATATAGGACGATTGGTGCCTATTTTCTTCAAGAATGTCTTTTCAAAATAATTTACCAGGGATACCGTTTTTGAAAGGAGTTGTATGTTATTACTCTTCACGAACTGCCCAACCAATTCTAGAACTTATTTTCTAGATAATCCAAATACATACTTCTCCATTTACAAGAGACCCTCGATAAGACGTTTTTCATGGTCAGTTGAAACGGCAGTATTTCTGTCAAACGATTTTGATTTCATTTCACGTCTTCCTTTTAAATGGTCGATTATGGTAATTAATGTTTTGCTCGCATATTGTAAGCAGTTTTACTTCCAGCTTTAATCTCTTGTATGGTTTTCTCCAACGTTTCCTATGATAAGTGGCTTTGATTGTTTTTCGTTTGTAGTTACGAACTATATTACACTATATTACCCTTTAACAAAATCCGAAAAATTTATTCATCTTAAATTGAATAATTAATACCTAGTCTTTATTGAGAAATGCATTCCGACAAACTACAGCTCACTGCTTCACATGATAGTCTGCACTTGTTCCATGGAAGAATATGTATAAGATGTGAGTTAAAAAAAGTGTTTTTACTCATAAATTTAAAAATGTAGAGATAAAAATATATTCTATATATAAAATATAATCAATATTTTATTTAGTTACCAAAAGTCAAAACTCCAAAACACAAAATTTATTATAGCACTAAGATTTGTTATTGCAAATCACAAAGTTACACGTGTTATTTTAGACAGTTGATTTCAGCAGATTGATATAATTGACAGGAAATGCACGCTACATAAGTGAAATCTATGTGAAATGGTTCATACTGATATAAAGTAAATAACTAAGTATTTTCTAAACATTATTATTATATTTACGAGAAAAACAACCGTTTCCGCACTTGCCCCTCTTCATCTTAATGAGCCTAGAAAAACGAGCACGACTCAAAATTTGAATGCAGTTCATTAACTTCAATGTACTTATACTAATTGTTACTAGGCATATTGTATATTTCGAATAAATAAAAAAAAATAATTCAAATAATAAGTAAAACATAGCTATAAATAATGTATCTCTTCTTAAGTCTTTTTTTCATTTTGATTCGAGATATTGTTTTCTGCAGGGGCAATCGTTGGTTGGTGCGGACAATTGCCCCTATAGTGCGGATCTTTATTTCACTCAGTGGGTAAGGGTATTGTTTAAATGCCCCTACTACTCAAACTGATGTTACTGATTTGGAAACTTATAGAATCATGTAAGATGGCTAAAATATCAGGCTTTCGGGGGATGATCTCTTTTCTTTAACATAAAAATTGAATAAATATAATGAATTTTTCTTTTAAAAATATAAATATAAAATAATGAAATTTATTAAAATGATTCAATCATTTATTCATAAATAAGGTAAGGTAAACCCGAGGGATATGATGCACAATTCTGGATTTCGCCAAATCTTAAACGCTGATACCTATTATGACAATATTATTGGTGTTAATTTACCTAGGTGTATCCGCTTGATACATCTAACAACGGCTTGTAAGGCCTAAATAATTTTTTTTTTTTTAAATTTTATTTTCTATTTACAATTCTATTTACAATTAAACTTAAAAATATTAATATAAATTATATAATTACCTAACATTAACATTCATAATTACTTAATTTAATTAATATATAAACATAGTCAGAGGGCGGTAATTCAAATAAATTTGAATTTAGGTTCCATGCGGAACTACCTAGGACTATTAGGTATTCTTAGCAAAAATTGCAGATTTTTATTAAAATAATAAAATACTAAAATTTACAAAAATAAAAAAAGAAAATTACTAATAGAAGTGGTGATATTCCGCAGGGAGTGTGGGGGGATATGGCTTATAGCAAAAATAAAAACACTTAAAGTTGAAATGTTTAAATATTTAATTAAGTAAGTTTTAAGAATTAAAAGAGAATATAACTTAAATAATATATTTACACAAGTCTGGAACTATGAATATTTCCTTCGTTTTTATAATTTGAGGGGTTCAATTTTTCACTTTTAAACAAATGTAAAACGCACGCCATATTTCTCATGCGTTATATCACTCCGAAATAATTTTAGATCAAGAATTGAAAATAGTAAACAATGAGAAACATGTGAAAAAGAAGTCTTAATATTAATTTAAAAGGATGTGCAAAAACGTAGAATAAATTATATGAGGGGCATTCAAAAAGTACTTAGCCTCACCGCCCGATGGCGCAGCTATCACAAAAGTTTTACCATCATGTAGTGCATTCTTTTACTAGCCTACTGTCAAAGTTTCAGACAATTCCCTTCACTAGTTTTGTTTTGACAGCCTTTGGAAGCAGACGTGTCGATCAGTTGTTCTTTCTCCATTTTTGTGATCGACACGCTCGCTTCCAAAGGCTGTCAAAACAAAACTAGTGAAGGGAATTGACTGAAACTTTGACAGTATGTTAGTAAAAGAATGTACTACATGATGGTAAAACTCTTTTGTGATAGCAGCGCCATCGGGCGGTGAGGCTAAGTACTTGTTGAATGACCCTCGTACTTACAATAATTTCAAAAAAAAAAATTACGAAATGAATATGATGAAATTTCGCTTGTTTTGCTCTTCAAGATGAGCGACCTATCTCATATGCGACCCCCATTTTTTTGAAAAAAATTTGTCGCGACCTCTGAGTAGATAGTAGAGGTTTTTTTAATCGTCAACGTTTGTGTGTGTGTGTGTGTGTAAAATGAAACTATTTCTGAAATTTCCTTTTATTAGAGGTATTTTTTTATTGTTATATAAAGTTGTTTAAATTTGGTGACCCTGATAATTTTTCTCGCGACCCACGGGTTGCGCACTACTGGCATAGGTGCAAATGTCTTTCCCACAACAAATAGTTTTTGAGATATAGAAAACCTGGCATAAACTCAACATATCTCTCAGTTTAATTATATATACGAGGTTGTTCAAAAGAAAAGGTGTATTTTGAATTATTTCAAAAAGTATTTATTTATTCATCAATATCCATTTTGTCCCCTTCAATACAGATTCTTTAAAAAATCGAAGAACACAGGAAAACGTGACTAACTTTTTCAATTGTCAAAAACAAACTACTAATTCAAAATGGCTGATAATGCCAACATATGAGAAACATGTTTATCAACATAACAAAAAACAAATTTCGATAATCGAATGTACACAGACCACGAAAATTCAAAATTCACCTTTTCTTTTGAACAGACCTCGTATATTAAAACATTAAATTTTCGGTATTCCTATAATTGTATAAATAAATTATATATATAATTTAGCAACCTTGTGATTATTAAATTTCTATATAAGATTGGAGAAGGGATTAAGAATAAATAATCATTAAAGTTATGTTAATTAAAATGTTTAAATATTATCGAAATGCTTAGTATCTAAAACTCAAAAAGATTATTTGATTAAATATAAATATAAAATAAAAAAATTTACTTTATTTATTTATATTATTTTTTTTTATTATTTTCTTTTATACACAAGAAATGCATACATAAAAATTTTAAAACTTAGAAATTAAACAAGCATCTTTCTAAGGAGCTTATTTATATATATATATTTTAAACATTACATATTTTTCAAAGTAATAAATAATCAAAATATTTTTTATTAAATAAATAATATTATATTAAATAATAATAATTTTATATTAAATATTTTATATCAAATTATTGTTAAATTATATATATATTAATCATAAAAAAGGAGTGTGGTCGGTGAATTATTCTAAAGATTATAAATAACATGAAATTTTTGATTTAAATGAAAAAAAGTCACGTGAAAAAATTAGTAAGGTTTTTCCTGCAAGATATTGGTCCAGAATTTAAAAGGGAAATGGTCCCTTATACCACTATTGGAAACTTATTTCATTATTAATGAGCATTAATTTGAATTTTTTTTTTTTTATTTTTTCAATATATTTAATAATGTTATTTTATATATTTAAATATTTATGTGAAATTTGTATTTAAATAATCCAGTGATTCTCAACCTTTTTTTTTACCGCGGCACACTTTTAACGGTTTAGAAATTTGTCGGC
Organism: Labia minor; assembly: GCA_963082975.1. Classification (NCBI taxonomy): domain Eukaryota; kingdom Metazoa; phylum Arthropoda; class Insecta; order Dermaptera; family Spongiphoridae; genus Labia; species Labia minor. Next base: position 114,833,578 of record OY720344.1, read on the forward strand.
ACACAAAGAAAAAGATAAGTGTAAAAGTTTACCATATTGAAAAAAAGTGGTCCCAAAAACGGTTTACCTTTTTTTTTTAGAACCATATTGAAAAATTTAGAAAGTCGGAAATGTTAAGAGCCTAGCCCCAAAAACGTTTTATCTTTTTTTTTTAGAACCAAATTGAAAAAAATTTAGAAAAAAGTCGGAAATGTTTAAGAGCCTCATAATCCCTTTTGAAACTCTCGCAGCACAGTGGTTGAGAATCACTGAAATAATCATATGTATTTATATTTATTTATCATTTCTATTCCCTGCGTTGCTTAATTCTATTTTATGACCACAATCCGGTAGTTATTTTCTAAATATAAACAAAAATTAATTTTTATTTATTTTTTTATTTATTTTAGTGTAATTATATAAAATTTGTTAATTAAACTATCTATATATACTTAATTATCTATTATAATAGTGGCGTAGCATGATCTATTATGTTGGGGGGGGGGGCACGGGGTGGTCCGAGGGTCTCCCCCAGAAAAATTTTTGACAAAATAAATTATTTATTTATTCATAACGTTTAGACTATACTTATACGTATTTTAAAGATGTTTTTTCTTTTGTGTTCTCACTTACAAAACTAATCACTTTTAAATTTACTTTTTGCACAATGTTTGGGGGGGGGGGGGGGTGCACGTGCCACTGGACTTCATAATTTATTATTTATAATATAAAATGAAAAATAAAAACAATTTGATCCTTTTCAAAATTCTGATAAAAATAACAATACATTTAATTAAATAATAACTAAATATTTTAATCATATACATATATCCTATTTAAATATTAATATATAAATAAAATTTTATTATTATTATTGAAAATAATATAATTGATTAAATTTTAACTATTCTAATTCATAAATATTATATTGGTGATTAAATTTGATCACAATTAATTTTTTTCTTAAACATTCAAATTTATAACAATCTTCACAAATTTATAATATATATTTTACATTTGGAAATTTGCGGACGGGGATGGATGGGATAAAGGAGCAAAATAAATACCGGATTGCGCTCTTAAAATTTAAGAAACGCTACACGTCTATTCTATATATCTATATTAAATATATATTTATACAACTCATTTTTTTTTTTTTTTTTTTTTTAATTAATGAACTTGTCAAAAAAAGAATTTAAAACATTTATTCATTTTTAACAAAAAATTGTAATTAATTTTTCTTTTAGCTAATAATAATATTATATACTATAATATAATTATAATATACTTATTTTCAATTCATTAATGGTCATTAATGAAATATTTGTTTATAATATATAATATATATTATATTATAAGAGTATAAATTGAATATTATATAATATTTGTAATAAAAAATTACAAATAAATGGAAAATAAATTTTGTGAAAAAATGAGCAAATATATGAATGTTTCACAATATGAATTTCACACAGCGCTAAACATTTTGAAAATTTTTCTAAGCATAGATGTACATATATATATATATATATATATATATATATATATATATATACATATATATTGGAGACTTCTATTTAAACTACATAATAGGGTTTACTTTCTTTGTATTGAATGATGAATTTTTTATCTGAATAAAAAATGCTAATTTGTAAAGTTGCAAAATTACAAAGATTGGTTTTAAAAAGTCTCTTCCCCATCCTTCCTTTTTATAATAATATGTTTACCTACCTGTCTAGTCAACTTGCAGATTTTCGACAGCAATACAAGCCATATAAAGTTTTACATAAAATAATTATCTTTCATGCATACTTTTATATTTTAGTAGGTAACAATGTAAACTATTATACTTTCAAATATTTCAATAAATAATTTTCTTACCTGTTTTAAAAAATTAAATGAAACTGGGTCTGTATTCTTTGATTTTAATTCAGACATTAAAATAATTCTTTGTAAATAATTTATAAAGAATTAATAAATAAATCTCTTCTAAACAATTTATGCTTTATATTAAAAATTTAAATTAACAATAAATAAAAAATCGAAATAATTAGTATGAAGTAAATATTCTTTATTATTATAAAAATAAAAATACTAATAAATTTTGAAAAAAAATAATATTAATTATTATCAGTCGAATATTTTGGACTTTAATTTTTAACCAATCTTATAATTTTATCTCTTTGTTTTATTTTCTCTTTAATCATATAGACATTAAAGAGTTATTTTGGTCTCCAGTTTTTTTTTCTGATTTGCACATTATATACAATTAATTTATGCTTATATATATATATATATATATATATAAAGAGAGAAAGACAATTTAATTCTAAAAATGTAATCTCATTTTTAAAATTTTTCTTCTAATAATTCATAAAATTGATTATTTTATTCAGGATTACTTCTTAATTGACTTTTGAATTTTTGGTGAAAGTATTAGAATTTAATATTATAAGAAACTTACGAACATTGTAAAGGTAAGATACAAATTTGTCTTTGAGCATCTGCTTAAAAAATAGATTCTTTTAAATAATGACTATGACGAATAATGAAATCGTTTTGAAGTCCATGGCCTTGGTTATGGAGTTTTACAATCTTAGGTCTTTAGTAGTGAATATAGTTAAATCCTCAGAAGGGGAAATAATCCTGAATTGTTATACAATCTCTATTAATCATACTTGTAAATATGGTTGCATAAACTTTAGGCGTTGAACATACCCACTATTATTACGAGTATATATATATATATATATATAATATTTTTTGAGCACACGGCCCTTGGCATCAGCAGCTAAATGTGGCATCCGATTGATTATAGAGCCAGAGAAAATAGTATTAAAAAATATACTAAAAATTAAATTGGATTTTTTTTTTATCAATATAATATATAATTAATATTTTAATTTAATTTATTCATTTCAAAAAATGTATTCAACAATCGCTATATTTATTAATCAAGGTTTTTTATTATCATACCTTAATAATAAATTTTTGTACATTATAAAATATTTATCAAAATTAAATTTAAACAAAAACAAATTATATTATAATAAAATTAATTATTTAAACTAAAATTAAAATAGTTTATAATTAAATGAAAAAAAATTGAATCTTTAATTAATTATAATCAGTGGTGTATTGAGAGGGGAACGCGGGGAAACGACGTTCCCTTACCTTTTTTCAGAAGTGGAACACGTCCAGTACTTTATCATGTCCAGACAACTCCCACTTAAATCTAATGTTAGAATTTCTTTTTTTTTTGTGTTTGTTAATATTTTGTATAGTAAGAATAAGAAAAAATTAAAACTTATATGGAAAATAATAGTTTATTGAAAATAGGACTTTTTTTGCTCCCACGATGCGTTCCCTTACTTCTTATTTTACATCACTGATTATAATATTCAAATATTGAAATGTTCATAAAATATATATTAAATATCAAACAATGATTTTTTTTTAAATTATAATAATAAATGTTATCATTTGAAAAAGTGACAATTGGTTAATTCATTTAATTAAATTGTCTTCTCTATTTATGAATATTTATTAGTAAAATGTTTAAAATTCGAAATCTGTAAAAATATAATTTAATTTTTTAGTGCAAAACTTAAAAAAAAAATATTATAGTTAATCAAAGTATAGGTATATTAAAAAAAAATCAATCGTATCAAATCTCTATTATATATCTAACATTTGTATATTTATTTATTTATAAATTATTTTATTTATATATTTTTTTGATTTACATGTATATATTAACTTATATTTTTTTCTTTATAGTTTTTTTTTTGTTTTTTTCATTTACTATTATTTATTTTTCAACTTTTATATACACTGAAGCAAAAGGTAATTAATATGTATTTTAAATTGTAACACTTTTTTAAGAAATTTATAAATATTATAAATTGAGACTAGCATAATGATGAGTTCTCTGAATTCATACTTTTATTAAATTTCAAATAAAATTTTATTTTAAAACTGAAAATTAAATATTCAATGAATTTTTAATTTAAGAAAATTTTTTTTTGTTTTTTTTTTTTAAATATATCCTTTTGCTTCGGTGTAATTAATTAGTATATTTATTAATTTTTTTTTTTTTCAATTTTGTTTTATTTTTACTAGACATATTAAATTGAAGATATAAAATTACAAACACGATGACATAACGAATCTATATTTTTCAGATGAATGGTATGTATTGAATGTAATTATGTATTTATATATGAAATATTATGAATTTGAGAAGGGAATTTTTTTACTTGTTAATTGGCTTTTGGAATATATATATATATATATATATATATTAATTGAGAAAAATTTACAGATGGCAGTTTTGGTATATTCAATAGAATAGGGATTTTTGATGGTTGAAATATATCTATCGCTAGAGAACAGTTTTTAAGATGAGAATAGATACTTTTTCTTATTCTTATATAATCTTATTTATTTTATATTTTTTTGTAAGTCTTGATGTATTAACCTGAGACTGAATATTTATTATTTTTATGTAGATATATAAATTAGGTAGATTCTAGAAAGCATAAATATTTTTTAAAAATAAATATATAACATTAAAAATTGTCTATTCTTAAATTGCATTATAATAATTTTCAAAAATGAATTGAAATTTTACATGCAATTAATAATAAATATTTAAATTAATACTTTCAAATTCTTATTGCCTTTTTTTTCTTTTGATCCTTAATATAGAAACAATTTTATTAAATTTAATTAATGTTAAACATTGAAATATTGTATATATTTTCATAAATTATAAAATTATATTAATTTAATTGTATAAATATTCAGTCTCATCTTATAACTTAAATTTTACCAAATGAGCAATTCATATCTATTATGTAAATATATATATAGATTTGTTTATATATCTCTTTCTAAATTCGATTTTTTTTTAAACATTCTAATTTTTAGGATTAAAAAAGGAGCAATAATAAGATTAAGGAGATTTTTTGGTTGTTGTTGTTGTTGTTGATGTTGTTTTGATTATTATTATTATTATTAATATTATTAATTTTGTTTGTGTTTTAGTCTTCATCTTCTTCTGCGTTGGCTGGCATTACATCCCTTTTTAGAATGTAAATTGCGAGTAATGCAAGTCCCAAAAGAGTGACACCAAGTGCGTTTGTCACAAGCGATTCTTCATCCAATTTCTCGTAGTTGGTGCTGTTGTTGGTCATTTAAATAGAAGTGTAGTCATTTATGTCATCACCATCACCAGAACCCAAAGAACAGAAACAACATTCAATAACAATATATATATATATATATATATAAATATATATCAAGATTGTAAAATGAAAAGATATATTATGGATTATTGGAAAAAATATAAAGTTAATTGATTAGAGAGAAAGTAAAAAAAAAACAATAAATGAGTTTCTTTTAAATAATTTTTAAATATAGTATCAATTTTAAAACCTCTATAAAATTTAAAATGTGAAAAAATAATGAAGCAATAGCTTTAGTAGTAAATAAAATATTATAATGAAAAAATTATGCATTTAGTCGAGTAATTTGAAAATTAATAAAGAATTTAATTTCCTTGTTAACTTATATATTATATAATGAATAATTAATAGTTAGTAATCAGTATTATTAGAAATCTTATTTAATATTTGACAAACACAAAAATAATTTTTTTCAAAATATAATAATAAATATTTTAATCATTTCATTAATAATGATATTCATATTCATATTTATTAATCATACTATTAAATTTTTAATAGAAATTAAAAATATTTGTTATTTATTAAAAGGGCTGCATTGATTTGTTAATAAACGTGCATATATTAAAGCTCTTTAGCTAATTAGATTTGGATTTAAATGTCAGATTAACAAAATGCATAGTTTAATGTTCATGCGTACCGTGCAAAATTCATCAAAAAGGCGTTTGAAATTTATTTAAAAACTATACTTACCTTTATTAAAACAGAACCAAGGAATTTATACTTATATTAAAACAATAAATTCCATTGTTAGACAAAGTTGATGATAGTATCTTAAGTTTTATAAAATCAATTCATACAATCTGGATTTATATAGTGCAACTTTTAAAGAATGCATTAAAATTTAATTTTAATACAATAATAAATATATAATAAAAATTAGAAAAATTTAAAAAAATATTTCAAATTGATAAAATTTTTGTTTTATAAAATTAAATCTTTTGTTGATGTGTCTAAGAATAATGACAAAAAAAAAGGTAAACGTCAGGGTGGCTCTGTTGTCGGGCAATCAAAATGTTGGGAAGGTGCATTAACATTGTCCGACAAAACCCCTGGCGTTTACTTTTTTCCATCAATGTATATATCAACTTTTATATTTAATATTTCAGAACGATTTTATATTATGTTGATATTTTTTAATGTGATTAAGCTTTAAAAATAAATTCAAAAACACAATAAACACTATTTTATTCCATTTATTAGATTTTTAATCAATTCTACGGCAATAATAAATATTAAATATTTATTAATATGTAAATATAGAACAGGTATTGAATATGAATTTAATTTATGTAACCTTTGATATTTGATTGTAAAAATATAAACTTGAAAAATTATTTCAATGTAGCTATGTTGTCCAAAATTATAAATTTCTCTTCTTTTATATATTTGTGCTTAATATTAGAGTTTGATCTTCACAGTGAAGTAAATACTGTGTCCAGTCTTAAATATAATAATAATGATAAAATTTTTATTCTATTGAAATATTTCAGGAATGAAAGGAATATTAATAAGGTTTAAGTAATTTTTATTTTATTATTTGCAATGACCAATTTTTCCTTAATAAAAAAATAATCAAAATTTTATTTAGAGTGCTTATTTGGTTTATATAAATATAAAATAAATGATTATATAATATATACTATATAAGAACAAATATATATATAACAAAATACACTCTTAAAGCCACTTATTAATCTGTTGTCCAGGTCCATATGAAAATTTATTTAATATTTACATGTTGGTGGGTAAAATATCAATTAAAACACACATTGAGTAAAAATAAAATAAAATAAAATTAAAAATTAATATAAAAATAATAATAATGATTAATTTAATGATTCACTTTTTGTTTGATTTTCCAGATTGTGATAAAAACAAAGTATATTTAAATACTTATTCTTCGGTTGAGTTACTATAGCCCTCGTCGCCATATTTGCAACGTCCAAATCCACGACGTGAAACAATATACAAAACAACAACACCTGTCATAGTAAGAGTGATTGCAAGGGTGTTGGTTACGATGTTCTCTTCTTGAAGGGAACTCGATCTATAGTTAAAAAAATTTGCACTTGGTTAATAAAAAGAAAATCATTTTTCCTTTGAACCATATGCAATATTATATTTCTTTTCAGTTTATTTAGTTTACTTAATTAATATTAATTATTTATTATTCATTATAAATATCAATAAAATACACAATTAGATTTTTTAAAACATAAATAATTTTCTAGAACGAATAAATTAAATCAAACTACCAATATACGAGGGTGGGGTGAAAAGTTTCCGGCCTGACCAAGAAAAACGATGTTTTTAAATTTTTTTTTGCAATATTTTTCAACATAATCTCCATCAACACTGATAAATTTCTCATAACGGTGTTCTAATTAATTTAATTAATTATTTAATTAACTACAGCGCCAAATTGTCGGTAGAAATGGTTTTTCGAAGCACTTTTTGGTCTAAAGTTAGCAAACGCGGCACCCAAGTGGCACACAGCTTTCCATATTCAAATGGTTTTGCAAAATATTTCCCACACGTTAAGCTGAGATCGTACAGGTCTCAGCTATCTTGAATGTTGAAAAATAAAGCAAAAAAAAAAAATTTAAAAACATCGTTTTTCTTGGTCAGGCCGGAAACTTTTCAACCTACCCTTGTAACTGATTATTTAATACAAATTTAAATATTAAATTTTACTTACTATTTATAAAATAAAAATCAATTAATTAATTTATAAAATAAACTGACGAAAATATGAATATATAAGTATGTATATGGCATTGTATATAATAATTGGAAGTATTTTTTTAGGATTTTCTAAAAATAAACACCTTTAACCAGAATTGTTTGTATGAAACCTATTCTTACCTTTTAAAATCAATGAAATAATAAAAGCAATCTTTTGGAAACCAAATACCATTGAAGGGAGAGTTATCTATATTATATATACTAAATATGCACAAAACACTAAACACTCCACATGCAGATTGGTATTTCAAGGCTATGACATTGATAGGGAAAGAGATTTGAAGAATTTGAAAATTCCTACCTCAACTTGTGCATTTATTTCTTTTTTAGCTGATTACCTTGACCTTGAGCTTTTATTTATTAAAACACCTCATCTATACTTATCAATATGAAATATTTTACCTTTATTTTTAATTAACTTATTTATTAGATTATCTATTAAAGATTATTGAAATATTAATTTTGATTATAATAAATTAGTTGTTTTTTAAAAATTTGAAATTTTTAATCATTTTATTCAAAAAAATTATACTGATAATTGTAATGTATTTATATAAAATATATTTTTATTTATATATTTATAATTTTTTTTTAAATATATATATATCTTTAAGTTAACGGTATTTGAAAAATATATATAAATTTTCTTGTTATATAAGAATGTGAATATCTATAAATAATATATATATATATATATATATATATATTGCATATTCCCCTTAGCTTTGATTCTGGGCATGTCCCTGGTTTGAAGGTTTTATGTACTTGACTTTTATTTATTTTATTTATTTAAATTTTGATATATATATATATAGATAGATTGTACATAGATTTAGTATACTAACCCTTCTATTATATTATAAGATAATACTGAAATTGCGAGTGGAGGAAGGACGAGGATGAATTAATTATATATCCTTGGTTTGAGACTAACAATACTAAAGTGTTATTTTTAGAAGGGTGCCAATGTAGTTCCCCTGGCGTTTGTAAATTTATAACACTGGTTCCCAAACTTATTTGGCCAAGCGCCCCCTTTGCAGAAAAAAATTTAATAAGCGTCCCCTTGGAAATTAACTTTTTTTAATTTTAATACCAATTAAATAGAAAGATAAATGGACCTATTAACAAAATATTATAAATAAAGGTGTAAATTAGAAACATTGAATTTATGTATCTATTTATTGATCTCAGAATAGAAAAGTAATATACAAGTAATTATCCCTAAATGCACCTGTGGCCATCACCGCCCCCCTAGATCGCTCCAGCGCCCACAAGGGGGCGGCAGCGTCCACTTTGGGAATTACTGATTTAAAATAATAACAAAAAGTAAAAGATAATCGGTAATTAACATATTTAAGATTATTTTTTGTACAAATAAACATCTATTAATATTAAATTTAAGATTCTAACACTAACAGGGAAAGATTATTTTTTTATGTTAGTCCTTTTGTCATTTGCATGCTTTATATATATAAATTATTATTTCACAAAAAATTTAATTAAAATATTATAAAATAAATTTAATGTTCTTTGTAAGTATGATTTCTCCCAAGAAATACTATGAAATATTATTATCTCTTCATTCAAAAACAACAAAACATTTTTTTTAAATACAAAATTTTGTAAACAATTTAATTTTAATCTTGAATTTATCTGAAGGGGTCACGTAATGACATTATCTATTGTTTTTTTAAATATATTTTTAAAAATCGAATTAATTAAATAATTAAAAGAATAATGTAAAGTTAATGAATTATTAAATGTATTTTAACTGTGGATTGAATTTATTATATTACTATATTTGTATATATATATATATATATATATATATATTTGAGCTAGATCAGTGAATCCCAAACTGTGAGCCGCGAAAAATTTTTCTAAAACTTGAAATTTTTGGTTCTAAAAAAAAAGATAAGATGATTTTGTGGGGAAACTTTTGAACATTTTTGATTATTTTTAAATTTATTTCAATATTGTTCTAAAAAAAAAAGATTTAATTTTGCTCTGAAACATTTCCGATTTCCGATGGAGGGAAGAAAAATTTCCCAATTTTTCAATTTATATAAAAATCGAAAAAAATCCGATTATTTAGGGAGCCGCAAACCAGAAAAGTTTGGGAACCTCTGAGCTAGATGATTATATTTTAAAATATTTTTCATTACTTTGATACAAAAAAAAAAAAAAAAAATAATAAAACATCATCATGCATATCTTATGAAAGGCTATAATTATTGACGACCAAATTTTCGATGTTAAAAAAAAGTTAATTTGTAGATGGATTTTATTTTTAATGGTTAATTTAATAGTGAAGAAGAAAAAAAAATTGAAAGGAACATTCAAAGTATTATTCTATTCATGCAACAAATATAGAAACAAAATGCTTTTTCTTTGTGCTTATAATAAAATTGAAATGAAAGAAGTGAACTGACCCGATGGTAGTAACTACTTTTTGGGTGAGACCCGTCAGACAGGTGGCGACGGCCATGGCGAAGGTAGCCAGCCCGAAGGCGGCATGAACGGGAACCAAACTCGCCCGGTATGCCTGAGTGGCTTCGTAGCAACACAGAAGAATAAGGAAGTTGAAGAAGCCGGCTGCAAACTATGAGAAACGTACATAAATGAATAATTAACAATTATAAAAACAAAACAAAGAGATCAGTGTAATCTCTCCCACCCACCCAACAAGGAACTCAGATTATAGATTTACAAATAAAATAAAAAATAAAAAAATAATGAATAAGTTAATACGAGGGTGGGGTGAAAAGTTTCCGGCCTGACCAAGAAAAACGATGTTTTTAATTTTTTTTTTTTTTTTGATTTATTTTTCAACATTCAAGATAGCTGAGACCTGTACGATGTCAGCTGAGCGTGTGCGAAATATTTTACACAACCATTTGAACGTGGAACGCTGTGTGCAAGGTGGATGCCACGTTTGCTAACGTTAGACCAAAAACTGCTTCGAAAAACCATTTCTACCGACAATTTGGGGCTGTAGGCATAATCCAAACGAATTTTTGTGTCGATTCATAACTGTTGATGAGACTTGAATTAAATTTAATTTAATTAATTAATTTATCGATTAAATTAAAAAACTAAATTAGAACACCGTTATGAGAAATGTATCAGTGTTGAAGGAGATTATGTTGAAAAATAAAGCAAAAAAAAAAAAAAAAAAATTTAAAAACATCGTTTTTCTTGGTCAGGTCGGAAACTTTTCACCCCACCCTCGTAGAGTGAAAGAAGATTAAAATCAATCAACATAAAATGAATCGATAGTATTTATTAATTACACTATTAAAGATTGTTTATTATTTTATATTGAAATATAGAAATTTATTAATTTTTCCTTTATTCAATAAATTAACACATTATCATTATATAACACTAATCATACTTAAATAAAACAAATATAATATATGTATATATGTATATACCATATATATATTAAATGAAATAAAATTGATTTTTAATAATGTTAATGTTATTATTTAACATTCTTTTCTTAATTATCAATATCATGAATATTGAATTAAAATTGATTTCAAAATTTCAACATTCATATATAAATATTTTACGAAATGATGATATCATAATAAATGTAATCATCCAATAAAAAAAAATATATTTATTATTATGTATAAATACTTTAGCAATAATAGTCATCGACTATCCTTATTTAGATTATATAGTGTATAATAATAAAGTAAACAATATATTATTTTATAATTTCAGAATTTATTTAACTTTCAGAGGTTTCATTATATAGGGTAAAGCATACAGTCGTTAGCCCCCTTAGGCAATTCCTAGCAGTCTTTAATGCATATCTGGGTAAATTGCGGAACAATCTGTGTCAAATTTGGTTTGCAGAACATAGGTACTATGAGCATTTTGACGAATAAAAAAAAAATCATTTTCTCATGACATTTTCAATAATCACACAAAAATCCTAAAAAATACAGTTATTGGCCCACTGTTATAGTTATTGGCCTAGGTATTCTATGGTAATTATACAACCATACAACAAATGATTACATAACCATAGCTAATAGCACAATTTTTAAAATAAAAATCTTTTATTATTTGTGTTTTAGTGATAGGGGGGCCAATGACTGCCTCGGGGCCAACGACTGTATACTTTACCCTATTATGAATAAAATGAATTCTTGGCTTGTGTTATAGTTGCATATACTTCAGGGGATCTTAAAAATATTTTTATAGATAAGCGTAAAAATTTGACTTAAATAATATTGTAAATATATTGAAAAAAAATAGATAAACCAATAATTAATTAATCTTTTTAATGATATAAAAATTCAAAATAGGGATTAGATTTATTTCGAAATAGTCAATTAATAAATATTAATTATGTGAAAGCAAAATAATCCTAGATTCAGTATAATAACATTATAATACTTATACTAATACTATAATAAATTACTTATAATACTATATATATCATTAATTAAAAATAAACTAAAATAACAAAATTAAATATTTATTTTTTAGAATTAAGTATAATAATATAGAAAAATTGAATTTAAAGAAAAATAAAACATTTTGTTTTATCATTGAGGTTCTTTTGTGAAAAATTGTTTGAAGAGAAAACAGAGTGATAGAAAGAGAGAGAGAGAGAGTAGGGGTAGGAAAGTTATAAACCCTTCTGCCCTTAAGGCTAGTCATCCGTGGACTTCACCTCATTTAGTCTGGTCAACTTTGTTATTTTAAAAACTGAACTTTTTATAAATTTGTTAACATTTTCAACGACGTTCTTTCTAAAAATATTTAAATCAGCCTCAATGCTTTTGATTTATATTCATAAAAGATACAAACATAAATTTTAAATAGACAAGTAATGTTAAGAGTAACTTTTATTCAAATATGGATTTTATATTAAAATGATATTAAAATATGGATCAAACGGGATATTATCAAAGTAAACGTGCTAACTTTTTTTTTGCCCTTTGCAAAAAAATCTTTTTGCATTCTTCTATTGTATTATCGGTATGTATTGTATGTTAAAAGAAATAATATGCTCAAATATATTCAGAAATGATTTAATCTTATTCCATATATAAATCATCATGAAATATAAATATAAATAAATAATTATAACAAATAAATAACACTAAAATAATTCAAAAATTTAAATTGAAAATTTTAATTTAAATACATAATAATATTTAAGAATATAAATATAACTAAAACATTTGGTATATATATATTTTGTTAAAAAAAAAAAAAATTAAGAAAAAATATTTTCATAATTAGTTTAATAGTTTGATATAAATATGAATTATTTTGTATTTTACAAAATATATATTTTTATTTATGTATTATATTAAATAGAAATTTGACAACAACATTCACTTAAAATCAAAAAATAAAGAAGTAGTAGTAAATAAATTAATATTCAAAGTAATATTATACAAATAATATACTAATATATAGTTATAATGTCAATAGAGATTAATAGATCAATTTTAGACATTTTCTAAGGATTATTATTTGAACACGAATAAAATTCATAAATAATAAATAAAACATGAAAGGTAAATGTTACGGTTCGATTATAATAATAGGAAAAGTTGGAGTGTCTATTTTTTGTGCCACTTACCTTATTTTTCCAAAAATAGTAATATTTATTTATTTATTATTAATGAATTTACAAATTATATATCTATGTAATCATATTATACTATAAAACAATTGTACATTAGAAATGTTGGTATTATAGGTATTAACATATTTATGTTGCTCTGTGTTCTTTAAAACTATTAAACTATAATGAAATATATAAACATATTATAATGTTTTATAGATGAAAAAACAAAAATATCTCATTTTGAGAAAAACCGTTTAATATTTTTTTATTTTGGTTATTAATTAATAACATGACTTAAGAAACTTTAAAATATTTATCTAATCATTCAATGATTTAAGATAGTTTTATACTCGAAGACATTAAATAGGTATATATAAAAAAAAACTCTGATTTTGTACTTCCTACGCAAGGTCAACGCCTATCAAGCCGGTTATATCAATGAGGTGTCCTATGATCAGTAGAACGGGTCCTCTCAACCTTTACCTTGATTTTCTTGATCGGAGGCGCTATCAAGTAGCTTTTCCCCAATGTTGTTCCCGGAGGCTGGGTTGGCTCCGTCCCATAGACCCCAGCTAGGGAAATTCCCTTGCCAGGCCCGGGACTTGAACCCGGGACCATGTGAAATTGAGGCAGGTTCGCTACCCAGACACCTAATGGCGCCTTCAATAGGTATATACATACCTTATGAATATATAATTATTGTAATATTAAAATATTATTAATTTAAATATATAGTTATCTTTTAAATTCTCTTTCCGCATTTCTTTTAAAATAATATATAAGAAATTTCAATAATTTATTCTTAATAAATAATAAATAAACATGATCTAATAATATATAAATGAATTAAAATAATAACTATTAGAATAAATTAATATTTAAATAAAATTATATTTGATTGATTATTCGAAATTCAAATAAAAATTTAAATTGATTTTAAAAAAATCTGGAGTATCTCCACTCGACTATCTCGCAAATTTTAATTGGATTAAATAACATATATTAATTTAAATTAAATTAAATTAATTAAATTATAAATTAAAATTAATAAATAATATTTATTAAACCCCAGCGCATATTTGGTTCTTTGTTGATGACGCCACGTCCCGTGCTGGTGCGTGATTTGCAGTCGTGTTAAAAAATTAATTCTGGTACTTTCAGCGATTCAATCAATTCTATATATAGCAGTTTTATACAATTATTAATCATGTGAAAAATTATCAAACATAAATCTTTATTATTACGGGCACTTTAGAAGAAAATAAATCAAAGGTAGGTAATGAGCCTCTTCCGGTTGAGCTACATTTCTCAAAAGTTGATAGAAAACTATGAATTTTGAATAATGCCCATGTACCAAATTTCATCATTCTAGCTCAAACCCTTTTTGCGTAATCTTGGTTACACACACACACACGCACGCACGCACTGTCGAGATAGTAAAAATCTGGCAATTGCAAGAATATTGTATTCATTGCTTTATGGGTTCTCTGATCGAGCCGAGAAATACGTCAGAAGATTAAAGTTTTATCTTTATTATTATTATATTTGAAAATGGTGAAATGTTCATTTTTTTGTCCTACTTCCCTCATTTTTACAAAAATAGTAAGTAATTTGTTTATTTATTATTAAGAATACAAATTATATTTATATCTTTTAAATCTTAATATATACAATAGCAAAAATGATATGGTTAGTTAATATTTGAATTGCCACCCATTAGGAGTATCATATATAAGTGTGTTCATAATAATCTCAGTCAAAAATAATTCTAAATCTATAATACATTCCAATATTCATCATCAAACACAATAAAATTATATTATTGTTATTATTTAGTACCTGGAACACCGAGCTAAGCTCGACCCTTTAACAAATTTATACAATTTATTATATTATAAACTTTAAAAAAATTTTAAATTATTTATTACAATTGTTAAATGGGTTTTCTAAAAATGACCCATTAAAAATTTCATTCCTAAACTGGTACATTAAATTAACTTGATTATCATTTCAACATGAAAAATATATTTTCAAATTTACTTGATAAAATATTTGATCCTATATATATATTATTTATATGTTGTTATAATTAGATGGGTTCAGTTTTATATTTTTCAAAGCAGCAATAGATTATAAACTGTTTCGACCAAGAATTACTACTGATAAAATATAAATTCTGAAATTTTATTGACACCTGTACTTGTCTATATTTTAATTAAAGAAAGGAGATTATTTTTTTCATTTTATTTATAATATTCAAATATCATTTATATTATTTATAATTTAATTTAAAAAAACATTTTAATTAATATAATATAATTTATTTAATATTATTAGATCAAATTTTTTTTTTGGGTGGGGGAATGATAAATATATTTGGTAATTTTTTATTCTAAAATATTATTAAAATAAATATTTTCAATTTTATTTTGAAATTAAATAAAACATTTTAAAATATTTTAAATATAAAAAAATATTAATACAATATCAATTAAAACAATACCACCATCGGTAGAAAGGTGGGAAGTAAATTTCAATATGGATGGCGTAGTTGATGTCGTTATTTAAATTTACTATTTTAAATTAAGAAAATACTAATAAAGTTGATTTTTCTTGAGGCTGAAACCAATACAGATCAATTTTTCTTTATACATATTATCTATCGTGTGAATTTCCAAAAAACTCTTTAGAGAGGTTTAATATCTCAATAATTTACATATATATACATGGTTATCATAAAAGAATGGTGCGGTTTCGAACATTGTCTTATTAATCTAATTTGTTGTCTCATAAGATTTTTTACATAATTAATAAATTTCAATATGGGCGCCCTTAGTCGCTCTCCAAACATTCGCTAACACTTCTTCGGTTATGGTTGTCATTGCTTCATTAATCCTGTTTTTTAAGTGGTTCAGGTCGCGAATTTTTTGTGAATAAACAATGTTTTTGATGTAACCCCACAAGAAAAAATTACAAGGTGTCAGGTCTGGACTCCTTGGAGGCCACAGCATAGGTCCTTGCAGGCCTATCCATCGATCTCCAAATTTTTCGTTCAAAGCGTCCGTGACCAATGCACTGAAGTGTGTTTAAACTAGCGTGTTATGTTATTTTTGTGTGGTGGATCTCTTCCAAATTCACGTCGGAACGCACGTTGAACTAAAATTACGGATTTTAATTCAGCCATCAATAAAACACATTTTGCTTTATCTTTAACAGAGAACATAGTAACTCACTAAACTCACCGCAACAACAGTACAAGAACTGATGTTGAGGTTAGAACAGTTTATAAACAAACTTTTGGGTTGAAGGCTTTCAGAGATACCAATATGACATTTAGAAATTTCCCTACAATCTTCCTACGAATTACTGAAACCGCACCATTATTTTATGATAACCCTGTATATATATATATACAATTTTTGATAGTATTATAAAATAAGATTATTTATCGAACCACTTCAGGTTGTATATATTAAGGAAAAAAAGTTATAAAATACTTACTTGAAGTGCAAAGAGGCCCATGGTGGCCAGACCCATCCACGAATGTAAAGAATAAAAGTGGTTGAGTGGTGGGGTGGTGTTCCGATGGAAATCCCAGGCAGCGATGAAACCGACCACTACACAAGGAATAGCCAGGGCGTGGAACACCGTGTGCAGCAATTTCACGTACAGCCGCCGTACACCCCGGCATAGTCGATAAAGTAACAGCGCTATAATAAACATCCAAATTCATTATTTAATGATTTAATCCATTTCATTTAAAATAATATTAAATTAGAAATTATTCACTTTGCTAATTACTTTTCACCAATTTATTAATCTTGAGGTGCAAAACTCAAAATTCTAAATAAAATAATAAAATAATAAAATTTAATATAATGTAATTGAATGAATAATAAAGATTGCTGATAAAAATTTACAACTAACCAAAGAAATCGTTGTTAAAATTCCATTAAAAACTAAACTTGAAAAAATACAAGTATTTATATGAAAATTTTTGAAAATTTATAATATGTGATATTGTATACAATTTTATAAGTTTATAGTCGATTTTTATATTAATAGAAATAATTATTATAATGTTATTTTTTATATATTTGTTGTTATCATCGACATATTATTATAGAGGTGACACGCGCTCTTTTTGTAATATAATTGAATGTAAATTGTGGCACACATACACATTGCCGATCAATAATCTACTCAATTTTTATCTATTTATAAAATTGAAAAGTAAAAAAATATTTTTAAAATTTATAAAATTAATAATAAATAATATTATAATTATAATTGTAATACTTAGGTCTTTATTTGTAGGTTAAAGAGAGATAAGTTTGACTATAAATTTTGTCCTGAATAAACAATTTTGATGAATTTTCAAATTTTAATATTGGGATCAATCAACTGAAACAATTATAAGGGAAATGGTTTGCTTATATCATGAATACCCAAATCTATTATCAAACAATTATTAAATACTTTTATAAATATTAGTTTGTAAGAGTTATTCAAAAGTTAAAACTTAACAAAACTTTAAATCATTCTTTAATACCTTCAAAAGTAGTAATTTTTATTTATTTTCATTTTAAAATATCAATTACTTAAAAAATTCTTTAAAAATTTTATTTCTATAATTTATTTTGACAGAAATCATATTTGGAAAGGTCTTATTTGTATTTATGACTTCTAAAAGGGACTGTTTTTTATTTATTATACATATGTACCATATATTTACAAATTTCTCATTCTGTATACATATATATAAATATATGTATATATGAATATTTGTTTCTTTATTATTATCATAAAAGAAAGTAATAGGTATTTTTAATAAGTAAGGGAGGGATGTTATGAAAAAAACGGAAGAGTATTTTCAAAAATGGATCAAATTCATTTCTTTTAAAAGCATGATAGTAACTCTGTAATGATATAGCCAGCAACAAGAGCACAAAAAAAGAGAAAGTGTTTTCATTTCCAGACCAATTGCTCTTAATTTCGTTTCCCTTGTTATTATAATTTCCGTGCAAAAATAAATTAAAGGGGGACGAACTTTAATTTAAATAAGACTGATTCTTCTTCCCTTCCCTCTGGTCTTTTAAAAGAACAGGTGAAATCAAATGGGAAGACTCTTTCATTTTAGCTCTGTCTATTTTTTTTTATATAATTCTTCAATAGAATGTTATTTATCTGATATATATTATTTTTAAATTAAATAAAATTTAATCATTTAATTGCATCGATAAATTTTCGTTTTTTTATTTAATTTTGATTAATTTTTGATTGATTTGTAAAATTAATATTATATTAAAGCATTAAATTAAAAATTTAATCAAAATAATAAATATCAAGAAAAAAAGTATAGATAGATTATAGAGAATATATAAATTTTAAAAAAATCAAAACTAATTAGAAAAGATAGTTATTTTACGTAAAACAACAATTTAAAATAATTTTAAAAAAGTAAAAAAAAATGCTTTGGACAATTGAATGTTATTATGTGTTATTTAATTTATTTATATTATTGTGGTATGTGATATTGTTCTATATATATATATATATATAGGGTGTTAAAAAATGTATAATTAGGATTACAATTTGAATTGGAATATCTCTCCTGATATAGTCTTGGTGTCTACATATATATGAAATGCATGTTTGAATATTCTTTAGCTTTGTTCTGAGTCATAATTGTGATATTATATAATTATTTTTATTAAATGTATTTATTTCATTCAATTTAAATGTGATATCTTATAGTCAGTGGCGTAGCGTGATCTATTACGTTTAGGGGGGCAGAGGGGGGTCCGGGGATCTCCCCCGTAAAAAATTTTGACAAAATAAATGATTTAGTTATTCATACTACATTTAGACTATACTTGTACGTAATTTAAAGATTTTTTTTTTACTTTTGGGTTCTCAGTTACAAAACTAATCACTTTTAAATGTATTTTTTGCACAATGTTGGGGGAGGGGCACGGAAGGGCACGTGCCCTTCCGTGCCCCCCGGCCCGACGCCACTCCTTATAGTAAAAGAGATTAATTTTATTTCTCCTATTTCATTGAACCAAACAATTTCTTCTCGGATATCAAATAATTTTTGTTATATTTTAAATATTTTTAGATATTGAATATAAAAACATTTATTATTTTAAAAATATTTATTTTCTCAGATAACAAGAGTCAAAGTTTAATAACCAAAATTCATTCACTCATAAATTGGGGAATAATTTTTTTTTATTCAAAAATTATGATACTCTTGGTTATTGACTGAATTGTGATTAAAAGCAAAGTTATTCAGAATATAAATTAAAATTAAAAAATTAAGAATTTAAAGAATTAACATTTCGATATATAGAGGAGTGGATCGATTTTTACGATTTTAGAAAAATGGTTGTAACTCAAAAAAAAAACATTTATTTAAATTGTTTTTAAATTTCTGATAGGCTTAAACCAGTGGTTCCCAAACTTATTTTTCCAAGCGCCCCCTTTCCAGAAAAAATTTTACTCAGCGCCCCATGGAAATTACCTTTTTTTAAATTTAATAACAATTAAACAGAAAGATAAATGTAACTATTTGCAAAATATTGTAAATAAAAATATAAATTAGAAACATTGAATTTATGTATCTATTTAATGATCTCAGAATAGAGAAGTAATAAATATACAAGTAATTTTTCCTAAATGCACCTGTCGTCCTCACGGCCCCCCTGGATCGCTCCAGCGCCCACGAGGGGGCAGTAGCGCCCACTTTGGGAATTACTGGTATAAACTGATATAAACTTGCTCACATTTTATATTTAAGTTTTGGAAAATTTTGATTAATGATAATCAACATTTTAATTTAATTTTTTAAACAATAATTATTATTTTATTAATATATATTTTATTTATTCTCTCGATAAGTACTTTTTTTGTTATTTACTTTACTTTAATGATTATTTCTGATATATTTCTTACAAAATCCGCTGAAAGTGATGAATCCAAGAATCATCAATACTGGATGAAGATTAAATTGCTTCATTGGTTCGCTCGTCCATCCGAATCCATCTCGATACATGAGTACCCATGTAACAGCCAAACTTGACGAGCCCAACAGGAGTACAATGGCAAGCAGCATGAGCAGAAGACATTCGGTCCAGGCGGCGCAGCCAGCCATCTTGCTCGCGGGCTCCTCGTCGTAGCTTCGTCTGTAAACCAAAAGCATTCGTTGCATGATTAACTTGCCAATTAGAGTTAAAAGATAGAATTACCTCTACAACTTTTCCAACCTTCCAACCTTTCAATGATTCATAAATAAAAAAAAGTGGGAAGATGAAATAGAAAAAAAAAAGATTAAATTTCCGTATTAAAAAGATAATTTAATTGATTCACATACTCATTTCCTGCTTACAAAAAAAAAACAAATATGATAAAAATTAATTTCTGTATATTACATGATATTTATTAATCATATGACATTATATTATGAAACTTCTATCATTAAATAAATATATTTTTATTCATTATTATATCTAAAGTATATACATTTAGATATTTCATTATAAAAATATTTTACGATAAAGCAGAACCGACCGACGGTTTGAAATAAATTAATTTCCAGCTACAGAAACAATTTCAAATAATTTTAATATATCTATTAATGCAATAAAAACAGATATATATATAACATAAATATTTTTAATTTTATTTTATTTATAATATATAAGGAGGCGCTGGTATCATGAAGGGCTGGGTGACGTCCTATAATTTTAAATGAAGAAAAAACTAATGAAGATGATTTTTCCAGAGGATAAAACCAATACAAAGTGCATGATTCGTGGAAATATATAAAAAAAATCTCCTTATGTGAAATTTGGTGTGAAAATAACCCTTCCCTTCCTATCGTCGATCGGTAATACTACCACTTCCGGTTTCCGGATATACACCAAAAGTTGATCATTTCATCATACTAAATAAACTCATAAAATATACCAAATTTTATCAAAATCCGTTGAACCGTTCAAGCTGTACGGACACAAAACGGACAGACGGACAGACATTATGTTAAAAATACTTTTTTCTGTTAACAAAATGCATGATTCGTGGAGATATGTAAAAATCTCCACATATGACATTTGGTGTAAAATAAAAACCTCCCGGTCGTCGGTGGGTAAAAATAAAAGAAATAGAAAATTGTATTGGTTTGCAGATAAATTCTTCATTATTAACCAATGAATAATATTACCCAAAACTCAAATTGATAACAGAAGATATCAATTTTTTATCATAAGTGTGTCCAACTACTGGAACATTCACCTTAAATAAATGAAATATTAAAAATAAAACTTAATTAAATATTTAATAATTATTTTATTAATTTCAATAGTTGATAAATATGAAATTAATAGGGTCTATTAATGAAACATTAATAATAAATTAGATTATTTAAATCAAAAATGATAATCAACATTAAAAATCGTGAGAGAAAACTTTTTAAAAGAAACAAACAAAAAATCACATGTATTTTCCCCTGGAATAATTTCATTCAAGTATTAATTAAATAAAAAAAAATAAAAATAATGAGTTTTAATTCATGTTCATGAAATCGATTACGAAGAAAAGTGGAATATATATTCAAATTTATTATTTATAAAATTAGATCTCATAATTGCCAAGATAATTGTCCTGGATTCCTGCACCTGCAAGTCCTTATCCCATGTGCTCAATATCCCCATTATTAATTGGACATCCACATTACACCACATGACTTCCCACTTTCAATCAAAGTCCTATTTTATTTTACGTTTTCTTCATTTGATTTAAAACAAACATTTTCTGCTCAAAAATTAATTTTTATTTCATTTTAGAGAGAAAATCATGTTTCTTCATCTTTTCAAGGCCTTGTAAGTTAAATTATTCCCAGGCATCATTATAATCTGTTTTTAATTTTAGAGAGAGATATCTAATATAAGAGTATTTATATAATTTTAATTATAAAATATTCAATAGATAAAACACTGTTATTTATATTTTCTTTATTAATTTTCTTGTCAATTAATTATAAGTATTATACTTCATTTTTTTAGCTCGCCAGAGATAGTATTGCGTTCACGAAAATTTTCGATGTCGAGATATTGATGTTTTTATACGTTTTGAAGGTTCCTGAATCATTTTCACTAAGGTTGAGAAAAATATCTGTATGTGTGTATGTATGTAGACAAGATTACGCAAAAACGGTTTGAGCTAGAATCATGAAATTTGGTATCCTGGCATTATTCAAAATTCGTAGTTTTCTATCAACTTTTGTGAAATGTAGCTCATTCGGAAGAGGACCATTACCTATCACGTTTTGATTTTTTTTCCTCTAAAGTGACCGTAAAAATAAAGATATATGTTTGATGGTTTTTCATATGATTAAAGATTGTATAAAACTGCTATATATAGAATTTCAGTTTGATTGAATCGCTGAAAGTACCGGAATTAATTTTCTAACACTGCAAATCACGCACCAGCAGGTGACGTGGTCCCACAACAAAGAGCCAAACACGCGCTGGTTTAATAAATATTATTTATTAATTTTAATTTATAATTTATAATTAATTAAATTTAATTTAAATATAATTAAAATTAAAATTGCGGAGATAGTCGAGTGGAGACATTCCAGCTTATTTATATTAATATTATTCAATTGGATGTTAGAAATTTAAGAAAATAATTTAGTTATAAATGGTAATACTAACACTTATAAATAAATTATATAGAAAATAAAATATTTTCTCTGATTAGAACTATATATACTGACTTAAGATTTAGCTAAGGAAGGGAGTTTGAGTTTAATTTTAAATATAAAACCTCTTAAAATTATTATAAATTATTATAATATAAATTTCTAATATAAAAATTTAATGATAAATTGATAAATATGATATGTTACAAATATTATACCTAAAATATAAATATTTATAAATAAATGAATATAATTAAATAAATAAAAATGAAAATGTATATTTATATTTTTAAATTTTCTTTGAAAGAAATATTTTATTTTTTTCCAATTTTTCAATAGGCAGTATAAATGGTAACTCACCTCTTAATAGGACCAAGCCGGTTTATATAAACTAAATTAAACAAATATATAAAAAAAAATACTTTTCTTAAAGAATAGCTAAAATGTCTAACTTTTTTAAAATTTTTCTCTTTTAAACAAACTTTTTATAAACAAACTTTTTATAAAAAAATATGTTAATAATATAATATAATACAAGATGATAGATTTCATTATGTATTATTATTTATAGATTCATAATTAATCTTTATTATTTTTTTTTAAATTTAAGAAATTATGTCGTTTGAGCAATTATATGCAATTTGTAAATATTGTTTAAATTTTAACTCATAAATACAATGAATAGAACGAAACTTTTAATATTTTAATTAAAAACTATTAAACATTAAAAAAAGAGAAAGTAAAATGAATATGATCATTAATATTCATGAAATAACTATTGTATTTTTTTCTTTATATAGATAATTTATATAAAAGAATAAGATAGTTTCTTCATTTGAAAGTTTAACTTTCTTTAATACACATTTAGTAGAACAATTTGAAAATTATAAAAAAATGATGGATTTAATTATTATTATCATTTTGTTAATATCGTTATTGTATATTGTAACGAAAGAAAATAAAATTTTATTTATAAAAATGAAAAGTCTTAAATATAATTATTATTTAGCAGATTTTGGGAATTTTTATATAAAAATTATTCTAGTGGAATTAGAAGAACAAATTATTTATAAATAAACTAGTTTTTTTTTTGATCATATTAATATATATGCAATAATTTTATAATTCTTCTTTCTAATTTTTCCACTATTTGAATTTCAACATCATTTAGTGCAGGGGTTCTCAACTTTTCAGGCTCTGTGCCCCCCTTAGAACACTTATGTGAGGTCACCCCCCCCCCTGTTTCAGAGAATTCCAAAAACATTTGACTTTTTTTTTTTTAGAAACAGTTTGAAAAAATGTTCTAAAAGTTTGGCCACAAAATCATCTTACCTTTTATTTATTTCTTTTTTTAGAACAAAATTTTCAAAAGTTTGCGGGCACTTGAAATGTCTTCGCGCTGACTTGATATGCTCGAGCCCCCCCTAGAGTGTGCACGCCCCCCCCCCCCCAGGTTGAGAACCGTGGATTTAGTGGATGTTTAGAAGGGCTGAGCTTCAAGGGTAGATGTGCAAACCGACGGAAAAGACGTAACCACAGGTTATTTATTAAATTTAGAGGGAGTAAAGCTAAAATAAAAAATACTTCCTTGAAAAATAGATAAATATTGGATTATGACGGTAATTTATTTTTAAAAACATCTGAGTTCATTTGTTAAAGGGAAGTCGAGGCAATCACAACCAATAAGCGAAATTAATATTACTCCAACATCATACACAGGTAAACTAATTCTTAATTAATATGTTAATTAACAATGGACACATTAGGAGAGATATTCTTTATTTTATAACTTTATAAAAATCCTTTTTAATACTTAAAGCCAAATTAATTAAAGTAATAATTAACTAACATGTAATTAAGTTAATTTTGATAAAAAATAATATAAATTAACCCTGAAAATTTATTTTTTAAAAGACTTTTAAAGTCTAATATGATTGAAACTATGCCTTAAAAATATTTTAAATAGAAGATATATTAGTAAATATTAATAATAAAACAAAACTAAATCTTTAGATTGATCATAATAAACTCATATAGCTTATCTTATCTTATCTTATCCTATCTTATTATACTAGCAAAAATTTTATATTTATATTCGATTGTTTTAAATATAAAACCGTAAAGGATTTTTTTTGAAATTCACACCATAGATAATATTTATAAAGAAAAATCGATATATATATATAGATTTCAGCCTTGAGAAAAATCATCTTTTTTTAGTTTTTTCTTAATTTAAAATTTTAATAATAAAAAAAAAATATTGCGCCGGGCAACGCTGGTCAGCGCATCCATAAATACAAAATATTATAAATAAAATAAAAGTAAAAATATTTACTTTAATAATATTTTGTAATCAAATTACGAAATATATATTATGTTATATCGACAGGCCATACTTTTCTGTCTTTCAGTGTATTAATACGTATGTTTAAGGGAAATATAATTTATGACTATTTTTTACCGACCGACGATAGTAAGGGAGGTATTGTTTTCACACCAAATTTCACATGTGGAGATTTTTACATATCTCCACGAATCATGCATTTTCTTAACAGAAAAAAGTATTTTTAGCATGATGTCTGTCCGTCCGTCCGTCCGTCTGTCCGTCTGTCCGTCTGTCCGTCCGTATAGATGTGTACAGCCTGAACGGCTTAACGGATTTTGATGAAATTTGGTATATTTACTTAATGCATCAGTGGGATGAATTGATCAACTTTTGGTGCAAATCCGGAAACCGGAAGTGGTAGTATTAGCGATCGACGATAAGAAGGGAAGGGTTATTTTCGCACCAAATTTCACATAAGGAGATTTTTTTACATATCACCACGAATGTATTGGTTTTATCCTCGGGAAAAATCATCTTCATTATGTTTTTCTTAATTTAAAATTATATGACGTCACCCAGCCCTTCATGACGTCACAGCCTCGGGTAACGCCGGCAACGCCGGCTACTTCAGCTATATATTATAAATAAAATAAAATTAAAAATATTTATGTTCTATCCATATCTGTTTTTTATTACATTAATAGATATATTAAAATTATTTGAAATTGTTTCTGTAGGTGGAAATTAATTTATTTCAAACCGTCGGTCGGTTCGGACCTGGCCACAGGTCAACTTATTTTAATTTATATTTTTTTAAATTATTTGAAATTGTTTCATATATTTTGTCGTTTATTTATTTTAAATTAAATAATAATCTTATTCTTAAATATTCATAGTTCATAAGGAATCATTTTTTTAAAGAACCGAGCCGCGGCTTGGTGAACCAGGTACTACTACATGTAAATATATATTTATATTAATATATTTCAATGGTGTGCAATAGATGCAATCAAAAAGAGTAATTTATTTATTTTTACACACAATTGATTATTAATTAAATATTCAATATAATTTAAAACATGTTACGATATGACATTCTTCAATATTTGTATAAGTCCATTTAATTTAAATACGTACTACAGAATAAATAAATTACTTAAAAAATTTATGTGAATGAATGAACTTTCACTTTTATACAAAATTAATCAATACCTATATCATTTTGTTTTATACTTTCATTTACGCGTATATTCAAAGTAATTCTAGCATATTTGAATATATAGAAATGAATGTTTTGTTTTCATCGGAAATATAATATATATCAACTGGTGATTTCTGAAAACATAATTTTCATTGTGTGTGTGTGGTCCGGTTTGGATATAAGATATCGTATAAATATCTATTTTGTTTTTTATAAAAATTGTTTTGGAATTATTATCCCATGTCGATTAAAATTAATTATTAAAGTCGAAGTAAAATAATTAAAGAGAAGAATTAACTTTTAAATTTTATAATTATGTAAGATCTAATATGAAATTAAATCATAGAAGTATTTTATTTTAAATTTTTATTTATTTAATTATTTAATTTTTACTATCTCCCCAGAGATAGTATTGTGAGCACGAAAATTTTCGATGTCGAGATTTTGATGTTTTTGTACGTTTTGAAGGGTTCTGAATCATTTTCACTAAGGTTGAGAGAAATGTCTGTGTGTGTGTTGTATGTCTGTAGACAAGATTACCCAAAACGGTTTGAGCTAGAATCATGAAATTTGGTATACGGGCATTATGTAAAATTCTTAGTTTTCTACATCTTTTGAGAAATGTATCTCAACCGGAAGAGGGTCATTACCTACAACGTTTTGATTTTCTTTCCTCTAAAGTGACCTTAAAAATAAAGATATATGTTTGATAGTTTTTCATATGATTAAAGATTGTATAAAACTGCTATACATAGAATTTCAGCTTGATTGAATCGCTGAAAGTACCGGAATTAATTTTTTAACAGACTGCAAATCACGCACCAGCACGTGACATGGTGCCATCAACAAAAATCCAAACATGTGCTGGTTTAATAAATATTATTTATTAATTTTAATTTATAATTTATAAATAATTAAATTTAATTTAAATATAATATATTATGCTATTTAATCCAATTCAAATTGCGAGATATTCGAGTGAAGACACTCCAGCTAATTTATTTTTATAAATTTTATATTTTATATCCTCTCTTTTCAAAACCAAATCTTAGTACCATATATGAATATATATATATATATATATATATATAAATATTTTAATTAGTTAAATTTTACTTTAACGTAAGAAAATTTGATATTCAGGGGTAATAGAAATTTCAAATGGTGTTTACTCTTCCATGAGCTAAGAGTTAAATTTCCGTTTACGAAAAAGTGTATGTAAATAGAAGTCATGTGGCGTGTAGTTCAATTTTAAAAGATAAAAAGTGAAAAAAAAATCACCCTAGTTCAACCTAATCGAGGAAATTCACGATTTACTAGAGAAAGCTAATTTTTTTTTTAATTCTCATTCTCTCCTTACCATGACAAATCCCTTTGATAGCAAACCAAGAGCGGAATTCCTTGTTACAAAACTTGTTCTTAAATAAATAGATTAATTGTATGTCTTCTCTAATTGCGTAAATTTCAATTATTTCATTAAATTGCGACAAATTTCTTAGAAAATCATTTAACCAACCCATATCATCTGGAATCTATTTTAAATTTGTTTTGCTTTTTATTTGTAAAAAATTTAACAGGTCTTTACTTGTAAATGAATATTCTTTGATAGATTGAGAGTATTTCTATTTAATAATAAAATTATATTGTACTATTTTGTAAAATTTCTTTTAATAATTTATAAACTCAAATAATGATTAATTAGTAATTATTTTCAGGTAAATAATTGAGATAAGACGAGATGAGATTCAAATAAAAGGATGTGATTATATTAATCAGTATTTTAATTCATAAAAATATATAAAAAAATTCATTTTTATTAATTGAACAATACCATGGAGAGATAATATCTTGAATGAAAAACAGTCATATTAATTATTTTGTTCAAACATTTTGTCAAATCATCTTTTTTTGTTTTGTTTTATTTTAATTTGAGGCGTTCCAGTAGAAAACGAAATGCACAAATCAATAGAGGTATAAAATAGCAATTTGGTTGGCCTGGATGACAAGTGACCCAAAAGAAGACATACGATATGAAAATACACCACTTGCCTTCTTTTAACACACAATCTATACCCCATAAATATAGTATATCTAGAAAATAAATCAAGGTACTAATATTTATGATTTAATAATATAAATATAAAAAAAAATTTATAAAATAACGTTTTTCTCATGGACTAAAAAGAATAAAATAATTTTTCTATAAGCCTGACAAAGTTTATGGATGAATTTTTTCATATACAACGAAAAACGTTGGGCGAATTTAGTTTTATTTATTCATATAAAAAATCAAGTCAAATTTTTGTAATAATAAAAATTTTATTAAACTGACAAATTTTTTTATCATGCAATAAAATAGATAGGTTAAGAGCTAAGAAATTAATATTTTATTATTTTTCACTGTAATATACTTATATCAAAGTATGTATCAAAATTTAAAAGAATTTTTATTAAATTTACAGTATTATCTTTTTAGTCCATGAGGAAAACGTTATTTTATTAAAAAAAATTTTATATTATTTATTATATTATTTTATTCTTTTTATAGTTCAATTTTATTTAATATAACAAGAAAAATAGAAAAATATTATCATGAATTCATCTCTTCACTAAAACAAAGTTTTTCACTCTGTTTTCTTTTAGCTATATTATAACTACATCCTTATTAATTTTTCATCCAATGTGATTGGTTTGTTTGTCTAGTAAACTAAAGTGTTTAGGTACACTTATACATTTTCCATTATAATAATACCCCAAATAACTAATCATTATATCGATATAATTTTTTTGATTTTATTTTACACTCAAAATTGAGGAAATATTTTGTAATGATAATAATAGTGATAATTTATTTTAGTCAATCATTTCTACAGTATATCATATGAAAATAATAATAAAACTAAAATTAATTAATAAAAACAGGTATTAAAAGTAATGGATGATATAATCATTCCTTATTATTGATTATAATGATATTAAATCTAATTTCTTTTTTTTTTTGAATAATTTACTTATTTCGTATTTATTAAAGAACTTTAAAATGTTTATTTCTCTTTCAGATTTTTAATCTTGAAATTTCGATGTAAAATTGGGAAAAGATAGTGAAAGTGTTTATTTTATTAATTTATTCATTAATAAAACAATTTTTCTTATTTTCTAACATGCAAATATTACTTAAAAGCAACAAGTATCCCATTTGTGAACAAAAACACTAAAAACATATTAAAAATTAAAAAAATAATTCCATTTAGAAACTTTTATTTCATTTCCACCCTTGCCACTCTTATTTTATTATGATTTGAAGGGAATAAATTATATTGAATGGGAATAAAAAAATAAAAATCGAAGAATGAATGTCCAACAAAATTTACTATTTTCCACCCTCTCATTCATTTCTCTCACCCCTTCCCCTCATTCTCTCTTTAATGACTTCGAGAGGCCATTGGCCCGATGACTAAATAACAATTTTTCAACGAACTAACGCCTAGAAACAATTTATTATCTGATATATAGGTAAATATAATCAATAATATACTGGTTTGATTTAAAAATGGTTTTAAATTTGATAATGCACAAATATCTTTCAAATAAAGATTTTAAAAGAATATTAAAATAAAATAAGCTGGAATGTCTCCACGAGACTATCTCGGCAATTTGAATTTAAATTATATTTAAATTAAATTTAATCAATTATCAATTATCAATTATAAATTAAAATTAATAAATAATATTTATTAAAAACAGCGCATGTTTGGCTCTTTGTTGATGGCACCACGTCACGTGTTGGCGCGTGAGATTTGCAGTGTTAAAAAATTAATTCTGGTACTTTCAGCGATTCTATCGAGCTGTAATTCTATATATAGCAGTTTTATACAATTATTAATCATGTGAAAAATTATAAAACATATATCTTCATTTTTACGGTCGCTTTAGAGGAAAAAAAATCAAAACGTGGTAGGTAATGACCCTCTTCCGGTTGAGCTATATTTTTCTCAAAAGATGATAGAAAACTACGAATTTTACATAATGCCCGTATACCAAATTTCATAATTCTAGCTCAAACCGTTTTTGCGTAATCTTGTCTACATACATACACACATACACACCGACAGACATTTTTCTCACCCTTGGTGAAAATAATTCAGGAACCTTCAAAACGTATAAAAACATTAAAATCTCTGGCGAGATAGTAAAAAATTTAAGATATACAAAATTTATAATATTCAAATTTAACATTAAAGTTATTATTTATGAAATACATATAGTCACTTTATAATGTATAATATATTTTACAATATTCTTAATAATTTCTTTAATTTAATTTAATTTAAATCCCATTGGTATGTTTGCCTGTTTTTATCGAAAAAATATTGTAAGCTAAATATATAATAGGTCTTTTTAAAGTTATGATAATTTCTTTTTTTTTATGTAATATAAATATCAATATAAAAATTTAATTTATTTTTTATCTTATCCAATTGTTTATTCAAACACTTATTTTTTTAATATTTTAAGAAAAAAGATTATTTAGTTTATTAAGAACTTATTCATTGTAAAATTATTATTTTATTACTAATTCATCTAAAAATAAGAAAAATATAATTAATATAGTTAGATAATATCTTTTTTTTTGGGTAAAAAATATTTATTTATTTTACTGATATACTACTTCCTTGAAAAATGATAAATCTTGAATTATAACGGCATTTTATTTTTAAAAATTTGTGAGTTCATTTGTTAAAGGAAATTAGTAAGAGGCACACACACAACCAATAAACAAAATTAATTGTGAAATCACTATAATACAACTGTGGGACAGGTAATCTACTAATAACTAATTATTTATTCATTTATTAATTAACAATTAACCCTTTAAGATATGTTCTTATTTTTTAATTTTATAAAAAATACTTTTTAAGATATTTGATAAAAGTATACTACCAAAAGCTTTAAGTCATAAATATATATATAGAATATTCAATTATTAAAGCTTTGGTGGCTGATTTTATTTATAAGGGAATTTTGTAAATAAAACCTTATATTGATATTTTTTTTATTGTAGATTTATTCAAAAAAAAAAAAAATACAAAAAATACACAACGTTTCGATTGCTACTTCTGCAATCGTTATCAAGCGACTGCACTGTGCGATTGCAGAAGTAGCAATCTAAACGATGTGCGTTTTTTGTATTTTTTTGAATAAATTTATAATAAAAAAATATCAATATGTGGTTTTATTTACAAAATTCCTTTATATATAGAATATTCATTTAAAATAACTATTTAATAGATGAATTTTAATAATTTTAACGTTAAGAAGATTAATTATCTTCAATGAAATAGGACTATTAAAATTTTTTTCAAAAGATATAAGGAATAAAAACCCTTTAAATGAATTAAATATAAAAAAACTACCCGCATCCTCTTTAGTTTGTAGAATATTAGTCAAAAAAGAAAAATATTTAGTCATCCATTTCAAAAATTAAAAAAAAAATTCTTTCCAATTCTCCGTTTGTAAAATATTAATACTTTTTCTCTTTCGTTTTTTTTATTTATTTTTAAATGTTCTTTGTTAATATTATCCAAGTCTATGTGAATTTATATAGGATCTTTGTTCACCTTTTCTGATTCTTTTGTTTTAAATACAAGAGAAAGTAAAACAAAAGGTTAGAAGAACAGAGCATTAAAATAAGGAAAAAAAAGTAAATTAGTAAATGACGGACATAAATTGTATTTGCTATCCCAATTGTATGCTCTAAATATCTTTAAAATTATAACTAAAGAAAAATTGATAGATAATAATATTAATTTATAACACGATATATGTAGCTTTATCATTTTATTTTTATTTTACATACACAAATGATTTTAAATGCTTTTAAATTGATTTATCTAATTTTCCAGTCACTGGAAATAAGTCTTAAACTAATATAGTGTATAAAATAGTGATTCTCAACCACTGTGCCGAGGCACTTTTGTGTGCTGCGAGATTTTCAAAAGTGTGCCGCTAAATTATTACAAATGTAAAGAGGCTCTTAAACATTTCCGACTTTTGTTTCTAAATTTTTTCAATATGGTTCTAAAAAAAAGGTAAACCGTTTTTGGGACCACTTTTTTTCAATATGGTAAACTTTTTCTTTGTGTGCCGCCAAATTTTTAAACCATTAAAAGTGTGCCGCGGTAAAAATAAAAAAGAGTGAGAAGCACTGATTAATTAATTAAAAAAAAATTAAGGAAATATTTTAATTATAAGAATTATAAAATTTATTATTCCTTGTCTTAAATAAATTATATAATGAATCATTTTTTATACGATATTATATTATAATTTATATAAAATAACGTATAAAATATATGTTTCACTACTTTATTCATCAAATTTCCCCATTCGGCCTTTTAAACTTTATTAATATACTTGTTGAAAAGAGGTTGATAATACTAAAATTAAAATCAACCAAATAATAATATTATAATTAATGAAATATTTAGAATTTATATTTATAATTGTAATTGTTTAGTCTAACCGATGTATCATGGATTTTGATAAAACTTTACCAGTAGATTCCTTTTTTGAATCAAAACAAACTTTCCTTAAGCAGTATGTGGCGGTCGTTTCTAGTTTACGAGATAAAAATTATTAAAGTTTGACAGATATAAATAAACTAGTTATAAATGAGCAGCCATTTAATAATGTTTTATTGACTAATTCACTAATTTTCGGTTTTTATAAGTTCGGTTTGGATATAGGTATATCCAAACCGAACTCAAATAATAAAACATGGTAGCTAACTAGAATATCAATGGTTTATATGAAAACTTTAATAATAATTTTATATCTCATAAACTAGAAGCCACCGTCACATACTGCTTAAGGAAAGTTTGTTTTGAATCAAAAAAGGAATCTACTCGTAAAGTTTTATCAAAATCCATGATACATCGGTTAGAGAGACTAAACAATTACAATTATAAATATAAATTATAAATATTTCCTTAATTACAATATTTTAATTATGATTTTAAATTTTAGTTTAATTTTATTTTCTGATATAGACTAAACCAGGGGCCCAAAACCCTTTGAGATGCGGCCCAAACGTAAATTATGAAAATATTTAAATTTTTTTAATATGGTTCTAAACAAAACAGGTAAAATGATGTTGTAATTAGACTTTTAAATATTTCCGACTTTTTTAGATTTTTCGATATGGTTCTAAAAAAAATAAGTTGACCTGTGGCCAGGTCCGAACCGACCGACGGTTTGAAGTAAATTAATTTCCAGCTACAGAAACAATTTCAAATAATTTTAATATATCTATTAATGTAATAAAAAACAGATATGGATAGAACATAAATATTTTTAATTTTATTTTATTTATAATATATAGCTGTAGTAGCCGGCGTTACCCGAGGCTGTGACGTCATGAAGGGCTGGGTGACGTCATATAATTTTAAATTAAGAAAAACATAATGAAGATGATTTTTCCCGAGGATAAAACCAATACATTCGTGGTGATATGTAAAAAAATCTCCTTATGTGAAATTTGGTGCGAAAATAACTCTTCCCTTCTTATCGTCGATCGCTAATACTACCACTTCCGGTTTCCGGATTTGTACCAAAAGTTGATCAATTCATCCCACTGATGTATTAAGTAAAGATACCAAATTTCATCAAAATCGGTTGAGCCGTTCAGGCTGTACACATCTATACGGACGGACGGACGGACGGACCACTTCCGGTTTCCGGATTTGCACCAAAAGTTGATCAATTCATCCCACTGATGCATTAAGTAAATATACCAAATTTCATCAAAATGGGTTGAGCCGTTCAGGCTGTACACATCTATACGGACGGACGGACGGACGGACGGACGGACGGACGGACAGACATCATGCTAAAAATACTTTTTTCTGATAAGAAAATGCATGATTCGTGGAGATATGTAAAAATCTCCACATGTGAAATTTGGTGTGAAAACAATACCTCCCTTACTATCGTCGGTCGGTAAAAAGGTAAAATAATATTTATGTGCGGCCCAGCATATTTTATTTTTTGCAATGTGGCCCTCGAATGGTCATCGTTTAGACAACCCTGGACCAAATAATTACCTTACAAGAATATAATTGAATTTTCTATGTTTAATTGGTTTCTAATATGTTAGATTCTTATTCGAGTTTTTATTATTTGTTATTATATTTTATAAAGTATTTGGAACAAAGCTTATTTCACTCTCTGAAGTGGAACTCCTTCACTTGAAACCTCATTCATCATCCTATTGATATTTGAGTTAATATACATATATATATATGAATGTATTATACTTTCAATTAAAATCTTTTAAAATGTTGGCTGACCATTGAAAACGATTAAATCTCTTTAGTCAAGACTTACATTCACCCCGATCGTATTAATTAATAACCATTGTACTTCAATTAGTATTATATTTGAAAGCAAGCCAATTGAAATTGGGGATGTGAGAGTGGAGTGGGGTGAGGATTAATCAACGACGTGAGAGTGAGAGAGCGATACAATTCAAAAGCTTATCAAATATATATATATATATATATATATATATTGATCGTATAAATGATCTTTATTGGAATCCTTATATCTAGTATTTTTTGATTCTTATCAATAAATCATTTGTCAAATTTCATTTATCGCTTTGTATAATATTTTACCTTTCTGAATTGCAAGTAATCAATTTGTAATTGTATACATATATAGATACATTGTAGAGGCATATTGATTGATTTCACAAAATAATTCTGAAATCATTCAGAGCTATTAAATGAAAATTAAAAAAATTAAAAAATATTTAAAATTTTCTAGAGCTTAATAAGGCTATCATACATACTGAACTAAATATTAATTAATCATAGTCAATTAACAAGATCTAAGATATGATGTTAAATAATTAACTCTGAAAGATCATTAAAGTTAAAATACTGCAAATTAAATCTTACAGTAGAACCTCGATAACTCAAACCTCGTTAACTTAAAAACCTCGATAACTTCAATAAATAATATATTCCCTTCCCATCAGAGCCCAAAACATCAATAACTTAAATTACGCAACCTCTATAACTTAAATTAGTAATCTCTGTGTTGGCCCTCAGAAGCTGAAATCAAAGTAAAAGATGAAAAATTGCCGAATTCCCTAATTTAGTATAATGTTTACGTGGTTCAAACAGTGTCGAAACAAAAACATCAGTGTTATTAGACCCATACTGAAAGGAAAAGCTGAAGAGTTCACTAATTCGCCGAAAATCAAAAATTTTAAATCCAGCAAGGTTGGTTAGATAATTTTAAGAAACTACATGATTTAGCCTTTAAAAAAATGTTATTAACCTATACGCCTATCCCTAACATAGACCCTTGATAACTTAAAACCTCTATAACTTAAAATGGACTTTAACTAATCGAGGTCCTACTGTATTTAGTAATTATATATAAAAATTATACACTTCATATTTAAAGCGGTTAATTAATATATTTAAATAAAATACATAAATTTAAATTATTATTTTGAATATATAATAAAGGTACAACGTTACAAATTGTATGAGAGCTTTTTCTAAAAACCAATATTTTGTTTCAGTTATACTATCTATCTCACCAAAGATAGTATTGTGATTTGTGATCACAAAAATTTTCGATATCGAGTTTTTGATGTTTTTATAGGTTTTTAGGTCCCTGAGTCATTTTCACTAAGGTTGATAACAATGTATGTCTGTCTGTTTGTGTGTGTATGTAGACAAGATTACGCTAAACCGCTTTGAGCTAGAATAATGAAATTTGGTACACGGGCATTATTCAAAATTTGTTGTTTTCTATCATCTTTTGAGAATTGTAACTCATTCGGAAAAGGATCATTATCTTCGACGTTTTCATTTTTTTTTCCTCTACTGTAAAAATAAAAATATATATTTGATAGTTTTTCACATGATTAAAAATTGTATAAAACTGCTATATATAGAATTTCGGCTTGATTGAATCCCTGAAAGTATTGGAATTAATTTTTAAAATTTTTTAACACGTTGAATGCCAATCAAATGCAGGTGTATATGATTACAATAATATCCCTGTTTAATACATATTCAAATTGCACTATCCATATAAATATATGAAATTGTATACACATTGAACATCCCATAAATGAGATTTAATGAGTACCTGGTAATGTATTTAATTGTTATTTAAAATTATGATAAAATTTAAATGCAGTTAAAAGCAGTTGAAAACAAATGCTATTTCATAAATTTGCGCAACTCATAAAAATATAGTATTAAGCCAAAGCCTTCTCATTTCAATAAAATGTTATCTGTGAAAATTATTCTAAAAAACTTAAATCCTATGATTGGGTAGAATAAAATTTTAATTAATTTTCAAATATATAAAAGAGCTTGATTATCCAATTCAAATTTGCGAGATAGTCGAGTGGAGACACTCCAGATTTTTTATTCTTACAATTAAAATCATTTTTCTTTTTCATAAGAATAATCCAAAAAGAATAATGAAATAATTTTAGTAAAAATTAATTTTATTTTTAATTAAAAACAACAATATTAAAGAAGGCACCTCATTGATTAAACATATTTATATTTTTTGCGTTTATAAATTAAAAAGTATATTATCATACTCTTGAGATAAGATAGATGATTAATATCGTTCCTATTGATTGACTAAAAGCATTTTTGCCTACCCTTGTTTGCTCTTAGAATAATAATTGCAAGTCAAATAAAGAAAACGAACATAAACTTCAAATTTGTAAACACAAAATGACAAACCACCCTCTTTGAATGAATAATTAAACTAGATTTAATTATTATATGAAAGGATTGTATTAGAAATGAGTGAAGCTCATTAGCATTGGCTTGCAAGGCAACACGGATTAGGAGGGGACATTGTGTTCGTAACTCATGTTTAGATTAATCCTCTTACATCCTAGCTCACTCTGCCCCCCCCCCGCCCCCTCCTCTTTCCCATCCAAAGGAATAGAAGCAAAAGGAGCAGACAGTCTCACTTGCTTTGCATAATATAACTCCAACTAACAGAACCAAATGATGATTTATGGCTGAGTGGAGGAATTGATTTCTACACACCACCACCACCACCATTCACCCTTCATTTCCTTCCCTCGACCCACTCAACCAGAACCATTCAAGCATCAGACAGATAAACCACCCTTACACAAACATCAACCCTCTCTCAAATCATATCACAACAAAAAATAAAAATAAATGCAAAATATAATTAAATAAAAATGAGCTGTGGCCAGACACAGAACCGACCAACGATTTGAAATAAATTAATCTCCAAATAATATTATATATATATATAATTGTATATAAGTATCAAAAAAAAATGTTTTAAAAACTTGAATTAAAATGACTAAATTATATTATCTTGTTTTTTATTTTTAGTTTAATTATTCAATTATTAATCACTATTATATTTTAAGTGAAAAATTTCCGACAATTTCCGACAATGAATATAAAATTAAACTTTGTAAACTACCACTTCCGGTTTCCGTATATACACCAAAAGTTGATTTATTCATGCTAATGATGCATTATGTACATATATCAGATTTTATCAAAACCCATTGAACCGTTCAAGCCATACACGTCTGTCTATAAATAAACGATAATACAATGGTCATTCAACAAGTACTTAGCCTCACCGCCCGATGGCGCTGCTATCACAAAAGAGTTTTACCATCATGTAGTACATTCTTTTACTAGCCTACTGTCAAAGTTTCAGCCAATTCCCTTCACTAGTTTTGTTTTGACAGACTTTGGAAGCGAGCGTGTCGATCAGTTGTACAAAAATGGAAAAAGAACAATATCGTTCGGTGATTAGATTCTTATTTTTGGAAGAGAAAACGCGCAGCGAAATCAAAGATCGCTTGGATGCTGTGTACGGTGACTCTTCTCCTTCGATGGCGACCGTCAAAAATTGGTTCTGTACAACAAAAAATGGTTTTTGTACAACTGATCGACACGTTCGCTTCCAAATGCTGTCAAAACAAAACAAAGTGAAGGAAATTGACTGAAACTTCGATAGTAGGCTAGTACTACATGATGGTAAAACTCTTTTGTGTGATAGCAGCGCCATCGGGCGGTGAGGCTAAGTACTTGTTGAATGACCCTCGTACATATCTATCATATTTTAAAGTTAAGTTTAATTGATAATAGTAGAGAAGAAAACATTTAATTTAATGAGCAATAAATATTAAATTTCAGACTCAAGTTTAAATTAAATTAAAAATTAATAATCTTTTTTGTCTTTTGAAAGGGATCAATAATTCTAAAAATAATTTATATATAATATAAAGCGAATAATTTTATTTTATTTTTATTTTTTTAATAAATCATAATGAGAATTAAGATATTTTATTAAATTGTTATTGTGTAATTGTCATTTTTATTTATTATTTTAACGAACCATTAATTAAAATTTTAATATCATCCATAAATTTTTAATTGCTTGTATGGTTTTTATTATATGAAGAATTTCAAGCACGTAAAGGAGACTCGATTAAATATATTTAATGTTATTATATATATACTATTATATGCTTTTATATGGGTCATACATTGTTTATTATATTAATAATTATAAAAACTATTAATTTTTTTACTTTTAAAAAAACCGATAAAAAATGGATAAATAAAAAAACAGTGCATTCAATTAAATTATTTAGTTTTACTTAATTCTTATATAATGAAAAAAATTGGAAAGGATTCATTGAGCGTTTCTTTTCTGTTCCGGGTTTACTTTTCAAATGAAATAATTAAAAAAAAAATAATGAAGCGGATGATTAGTAATTTAGATAAAATAATCATTCATCCAAATTTTTCTCATGAGAAAGAGTATTAAATAAAAAATAAATTCAATCACCTTATAAATGTAATATACAAATGTTGTTTTTATTTATCGAATCTTTTATCAACTTTAAATAAAATGTGAGAACGGTACGATTGCACGTACCATTTTTTTTTCTATATACCATTGCCATTGATTAATGGGAGAGAAGTTAGAAAGGATATTTATTAGAAGTTTTTCAACTGATTTGTTTATTTTAAAGTAGGGGTGTCTAAGAAATTCGATCTGTTTTGGTTTCAGCCTCGAGAAAAATTATCCTTACTAGGTTTTTCTTAATTTAAAATAGGAAATTTAAATGACCTCAGCAACTACGTCAGACAGTACTTGCTTAAATACAAAATATTATAAATAAAATAAAATTAAAAATATTTATGTTATATCCATATGTGTTTTTCTAGTGTATTTATACGTACTTTTAAATTATTTGAAATTGTTTCAGAAGGCTTATTAGTTTTTTCTTAATTTAAAATAGGAAAATTAAATGACGTGATCAATTACGTCAGACCGAGCGCTTCCTTAAATACAGAATATTATAAATATAAATAAATCAAATTATGAAATATATATAATGTTATATTCAAAGGGCATGCTTTTCTGTCTTTCAGTGCATTATTACGTACGTTTAAGAGGTGTATGCTTTATGACTAATTTTTTAATTTATGTTCTTTTAAATTTGTTGAATGGCGGCTCGGTGAACCAGGTACTAGGTATTATATTAATAAATACAAAATTTGTATATCAATTTGATCGGCTTTGAGGGTATAATGTTAATAAATACAAAATATTTTTCTAAATTGGTTCTAAAAAAATGGTAAACCGTTTTTGTTTTTTTCAATCTCCAAATTTTTTAAAAAAAAGTGTGCCTTGGTAAAAAAAAACGTTGAGAACCACTGCCCTAATCCTTATGAAAAAAATAATGTAGGTATATAGAAAATAACTTATTTATTGTGCTTTTTTGACTTTAATTTGACTGATACAATTATTATTATTATTATTAATATTATTTGTATATTTATACATTTTATTTTATTATATTTACATTTATTTTTTAAAAAAGTTTAGTCTTTTTAGTAATTTTTTTTATCAAATATTAATTAATATAATAATGAATATATATTTAATTTATTTATTTTATATTTACCTTATTTTCAATTGTTAAAAAATGAATTATTCATTTTTAAAGGGGAGATGATGAGTATTTTTAAAATAGTTAGGGTCCATCTGTGTCCAAATGGAAATTCATCATTTTCTAACCATCTGCTCTTCTGTCATGGTTGAATAAATTGATTTCAGTTAAAGTAAAAGATAAAGAGTGAAACTTTCATTTTCCAATGCTCAATGCTGGTCATCCTTTCACTAGAAATAGCATCAACCTATTTTAATTATACTTTATATTATTCATTATAATATTTAATTTTTTTTTAAATTTTATTATTGAATTTTTAAATAACTCCGAAATTTATTTATTTTTTCTATTTTAAAAGCGGAATAACTAGAAAATAAATCTTGAAAATAAATAAAGAGGAAAAATAAGAAAATAAATAGAATTAATATATATATATATAGGCGATGTGTCTAAAAGTTCGGTTAATGGTATGAAAAAACATTAAAAAGAGAATGTTAATTGTAAAAATCCTATATTATTAACCTTCAAAATACTCTCCACTTGCCTCAACCCACTTCTGAAAAAGTTCGTATAACGCTTGAAAACTGAACGTTGTGACGATTCCACATCAAGACTTCTCCAACAGTTTTCAAGCGTCGTACGAACGTTGTCAGAAGTGGGTTGTGGCTAGTTGAGACTATATTGAAGGTTAATAAAGGTATTTACAATTAACATTCTCTTTTTAATGTTTTTATCATACCATTCACCGAACTTTTTAGACACACCTCATATATATATATAAAGAGAGAGAGAGAGAGAAATAAAACTTTTAGTAAAGCCCGATTAGATAGCCTGTGGGCATTTTTTTTAGTGATTTAGGGAGTCCCAAGGCTGGAGGATAACGAGGTTGGAGTTTGCTCCTGACTAGAAAAAATGAATTAAGACCTGATAAAATAATCTTTTCATGATAAGGAAAATGTGTTGAATATTTAGATAATTTTGAAGCTACTTTGATGTAATAATTTTTAGTATATTTTGTATCACATTTTTAAATTTATTAAATATTGTATATAAAAATAAGCCCCATGATTATTATTATTTTGATTAGTTACAATCTTTCTGTTCCTACATATATATTCAGATTAAGTGATTAGAGTACTCATTTTTTTTGTTGAGGGTGGTAGGAATCTTATTATATAATCTTATATAATCTTATTATATAATTAGATATATTATATCAGTGATTATCAACTACAGTACCGCGAGATTTTCAAAATGTGCCGCCAAACTTTACAAATGTAAAGTTCAAATTAAGAAAAAGTACTTATTTATTTTATATGAACGTAAAAAAAGGTAAAATGTTTTTGCGATCTGGTTCTTAAACATTTCCGATTTTTCAATATGTCTCTAAGTATGGTTATTAGACCTATCATTTTTTTGTGTGCTGCCAAATTTTTAAATGTTAAAAGTGTGCCGCGGTAAAAAAAAAAGGTTGAGAATCACTGTATTATATGAATAAATAATCGCATAAATTTAATAAATTCTTAATTATATTTATTTAACTTTTTAAGTTAAAAATTATTCGATCTATTATTATTTAATTAATTAATTCTTTTATTTTTAAAACAAGAAATAAAAATACATCCCTTACTATCATCGGTCGGTAAAGAGATGTTGGGGATATTTACCTTTTCAAAACTAATAATATTATTGTTTATACTTTCGATAGTGAAAGAAGTTGTGTCTATATAAAAGAAAGATAATATATTGAAATGCAAATGGTTTAAGGTGTAATAAATTCCGGTTGAATGAGTGAATGAATAGTGAGTGAATAAGAGGATAAATGTATGTAAAGTTGTTGTTTCAAACCGGTTTAAGGTGTTGTATAATAAAAAGCAACAAGTGGTGACATATTTGATAGCTCTTTTTTCATCTAATTTGAATATCGATCGATTAATAAAAGAAAAAAGAGAATAATAACCACATAGCGGTTTTGCATTTAGAATAAACATGAATTTTAATATTGCATTTATCAATATATTTACTATATACATTTTAATATAATAAATATATATGATTTTAATTTTTTTAAAAATATTACAGAAATTTGAAAAATAGACATTTTCATGATATTTTGAATCTGAAATAACAAAAATCGTTTCAAAAGTTTTCAAAAATAATTATTTTTTACTAAATAATAATATCACTTATGAGAATCTTTACTAGATTGTGATATTAAAATTTAAAAAA
Source organism: Labia minor (assembly GCA_963082975.1). Taxonomy (NCBI): domain Eukaryota; kingdom Metazoa; phylum Arthropoda; class Insecta; order Dermaptera; family Spongiphoridae; genus Labia; species Labia minor. Next base: position 114,876,632 of record OY720344.1, read on the forward strand.
AATAATTGTTTTTACACATCGTTGGTAAGTAAACATATCATAAGTATAACTTTATTTTACTTTTCAAATGTTAATTGTCTGTGTGTTTGTTTTTACCGACCGACGATAGGATGGGAAGGAATTTTTTTGACTCCAAATTTTCCATATTTATATATCGCCACGAAACATGCATTTTGTTAACAGAAAAAAGTTTTTTTAGCATGATGTCTGTCCGTCTGTCCGTCCGACCGTCCATCTGTCCATTGTGTGTCCGTATAGACGTGTATAGCTTGAACGGCTCAACGGATTTTGATAAAATTTGGTATATTTACTTAATGCATCAGTAGCATGATTTCATCAACTCTTGGTGAATACCCGGAAATCGAAAGTGGTAGTTTACAAAGTTCAATTTTATATTCCTTGTCGGAAATTTTTCACTTAAAATATAGTAGTAATTAATAATTGAGTAATTAAACTAAAAATAAAAATCAAGATGATCAATATAATTTAGTCATTTTAATACAAGTTTTAAAAATATTTTTTTTGAAATAATTTTATATTACTTAATGTTGTCTGGAGATTAATTTATTTCAAATCGTTGGTTGGTCTGTGCCTGGTCACAGCTCATTTTTTTTATTTTTATAACGATATTTAATTATTCTCAATATTAATTTCCAGAAGGATTTTTTTATTTATAAATATAGAAAATAATTTCTTTTACTAATTCAAGAAGAGGAGTAAAGTTAATGAGGGTTGGATCTATGTCAATTAGAATTTAATAAAATTTGATTAATGTTCTAATCATAACATAGATCTCTCATTTAATTTTGAAATGTCTAATATGAATTAATTGGTGTCAACTGAATAGAAAAAGACAATCTTTCTTCTTTTTTCATCTTCCACTTCTTTTTTTCTTCTTCTAATTTGAAGTTAAAGCACATTTTTTTTCAATGCATTCATGTTAAATGAGGATAGCAATGATCCAAGACCTACATTCATCTTTTATTAATATTTTTATTCTTACTTCCCATGAATTCTAAAAAAATGAAATGGAGAATAAGCATTTATTAAAATATCATCATATTTCCGCTATGACAGGTTTTTTTTTGTACTGAAAGTTTATTTGCAAATTTTTTTTTCTTGTATTTCAACTATTGTTAGTTAAATAGAAATTTATGCATAATGAAATAAAAAAGATAAATAGAAATAAGCTGGAGTGTCTCCACTCGACTATCTCGCAATTTGAATAGGATTAAATAACATATATTATATCAAAATTAAATTAAATTAATTAAAAATTAAAAATTATAAATTAATAAATAATATGTATTAAACAAGTGCATATTTGGTTCTTTATTGATGGCACCACGGCACGTGCTGGTCCGTGATTTGCAGTCGTTAAAAAATTAATTCTGGTAAGTTCAGCTATTCAATCAAGCTGAAATTCTATATATAGCAGTTTTATACAATTTTTAATCATTTGAAAAACTTTCAAACATATATCTTTATTTTTACGGTCACTCTAGAGGAAAAAAAATCAAACGTAGGTAATGACGCTCTTCAGGTTGAGATACATTTCGCAAAAGTTGATAGAAAACTAAGAATTTTGAATAATACCCGTATACCAAATTTCATGATTCTAGCTCAAACTGTTTTTGCGTAATCTTGTCTACACACACACACACACACACACACACACACACACACACACACACACACATTTTTCTCAACCTTAGTGTAAATGACTCAGGGACCTATGAGAAAAACGTATAAAAACATCAAAATCTGGACATCGAAAATTTTTCTGGCGATATAGTAAAAATGGAATAAATTATGGTAGAATTTGTTGTTTGACTATTTTTTATTTGTAAAAAAAAACTAATTAAAAAATTAAAATCAATTTAAAATGATCTTATTCTTGTTTTTTTTTCAGAATTAAGATAATATAAGATCATATCCATTCTCTATATTCTGTCTCTCTCTTTTTATTTATCTTTCTATTCATAAATATGATATCATACTTCGTTTATCATGAGAAATAGAAATTTATAATACAGAAAAGAAAGGGAAAATATTGAAATTATCTTAGGATTTATCAATTATCAATTTCAAACTAATTCATTTAAATTATAAAATTAAATTTCCAATATTTTTTTTATATAAAAAATTAAATTTTAATTTTCTGTAAATTTTATATACATGTATGTATATCTCTCTCTCAGTCAATTTATTTTATTGGTTTCACATTGGTCATATAATGAGTTACAAATAATTTATAATATAAATAAATAAATAATATTATAAATATAATAAATTAATAAATTATAAAAAAGTACATAAATAAAATATATACTTTTTGTTTTATGGTTTGGATGTTTAATTAATATATTTTTTTTTAAGAAAAATTTTATTTTCACACATATGATCGGCTTGTAAGATAAGAAGGGGTTGCATACTTTTGCTATTTTGCATGGATAAGTTGGTTCTTTATTTTATCATATTATATTAGCAAAAATTGTATAAATTTATGTATATATATATTTATTTATTTTTTTGAAATATTAAACCGCTTGAAGGAATTTTTTGAAATTCACACAATATTAATAAAAAAAAATCGACCTGGATAGGTTTCAGCCTCGGGAAAAATCATCTTTCTTAGTTTTTTCTTAATTTTATAATAAAAAAAATGGAGTCGAATAACGCCGGACAGGGCTTTCTTCAATACAAAATATTAGAAATAAAATAAAATTAAAAATATGTATTTTAATCATATTTTGTAATCAAATTCTGAAATATTTAAGTCATAGGCATTTTCAAGAAGGAGTGGTACAGATATATCCTATCTTATCTTATTATTATAGCAAAAAATGTAATATATATTTGGATTTTTTAAATATTAAACCTCTCGAAGGATTTTTGTGAAATATTTATAATGAATAATCGATCTGTATGAGTTTCAGCCTCGGAAAAAATCATCTTTGTTAGTTTTTTCTTCATATAATATAGTAAATTTAAATGACGTCAGTAACTACGTCAGAAAGCGCTTCCTTGAATACAAAATATTTTAAATATATATAAAAATATTTATTTTAATAATATTTTATAATCAAATTACGAAATATAAAAATATTATGTTATATCCACAGTCCATACTTTTCTGTCTTTCGGTGTATTATTAATACGTACGTTTAAGGACTGTATGTTTTATAACTATTTTTTTTAATTTATGTTCTTTTCAATTATTTGAAATTGTTTCATATATTTTGTCGTTTATTTATTTTAAATAATAATCTTAATCTTAAATATTCATAGTTTTTAAGGAATAATAATAGGTACTTATATTTATAGCCAATACAGATAATAACAAGAAATTATATATTGGTGACGAATATTTTTTTTATCTTCTTTTTGTATTCTTAATTCAAGTTAAATACTTAATTATTATCATTATATTTTGTATTAAGTGAAAAATTTCTCGACCTTATAATAGATTAATACATCAAAAGAAAAAACCATTTAACTAATGAAAAATTAATTAATCTTCTTTTTATTTTGAAAAAATCTATTATATAAGTAACGAATTTTAGTTCCATTTAAAAAATTAAAAAGATACTAATCTTTATAAATGACTCGAGTTGTCTTTTTTTTTTTTTTTTTTTTTTTTTGTTAAAATCGTTTAATGAATGTGTATTTATTTATTTGTACATTTCAAGATTTATTATCCGTTCCGTTGTTATTTCGTTGTTGGGGTTGTTTTGCTTTTTCTTCTGTTTAAATTTCTCAATTGACTTTCTTGGTCTGTTCACAGGTTCATTTGTAATCAGCGAAGCGAGCGCGAGCATCGACCCGGAGACCATCTCTAGCTCGAGGGCCCTAAACACACTCGATTGAACGTCACGATTTCTTGATGAAAATAATAAATAAGAATAGAAAAAAAAACTGGCCAAGCTTGATCTATATAAGGTGAAAGAGAAACCAATCGTGCGGCGGTTGGTGCTATTTTTTTATTTTTTATTTTTATTTTTTCACCAAACCACATTGGTTAATAAAAACAATGACAATGATTATTTTTTAATTTAGTTCTAAAATTTAAAAATAAATAAATATTAATATCCAATAAATAAATAAATAAAGACAAAAAATCCGGCCAAGTTCCATTTCGACTGACAATTGTGAATTTTTTTTACTATCTCGTCAGTGTGTGTATGTAGACAAGATTTCGCAATAAAATGGTTTGAGCTAGAATAATGAAATTTGATACACAGGCATTATTCAAAATTCGTAGTTTTCTATTAACTTTTGAGAAATGTAGCTCATTCGGAAGAGGGTCATTACCTACTAAGTTTTCATTTTTTTCCTCTAAACTGACCGTAAAAATAAAGATATATGTTTGATAGTTTTTTACATGATTAAAAATTGTATAAAACTACTATATATAGAATTTCAGCTTGATCTAATCGCTGAAAGTACCGGAATTAATTTTTTAACACTTCCAATCACGCGCCAAGACGTGACGTGGTGCCATCAACAAAGATCCAAACATGCGCTTGTTTAATAAATATTATTTATTAATTTTAATTTTAATTTAATTAATTAAATTTAATTTAAATATTATATATGTTATTTAATCCAATTCAAATTGCGAGATAATCGAGTGGAGACACTCCAGCTTATTTTCTCTAAGCTCACCGAAATAAAGATATATATTTGATGGTATTTCACATGATTAAAAACTGCTATATATATAGAATTTCAGCTTGATTGAATCACTGAATGTACTAGAATTAATTTTTTATTTTTTTTAACTTGTTGATTGCCAATCACGCGCCAGCACGTTACGTAGTGTCATCAACAAAGAAACACACGAATTAATTGATAGTCGAGTGGAGACGCTCTACAGATTTTTTTAAAGTAAATTCTTAATATAAGAGAACATAATGACTTAAGAACTTTCGACCTAAAATTTGTGGAGCCAGATTCATGGTAAAGTGGGGAGGGCGAAGGGGGCGGCATATTTTAGTGAGTACTGAATTTAACAATTTAAGCAATTCTATTAAAAAAATGGGATTCTCGATTCACATGCTTAAGAAAAAAATAAAATAACAATTTACCAGTTTCATTATAATTGAACTAATTTCTAAAGGTTAACCATCATTAACAGAATTTCAATATAAAATTACAATTTTTTTTCTATAAATATTTTTTATTTTTATTTGAACGCTTTATACTTTATTTAACAGTTATTTTTTTTGAGGTATTGTTTCACTAAATTTAAAAAAAAATATATTTCATTGTGAATCTTCCTTTTTAAAATTTCAATTCTTTTTTTTTTTTCTTTAGTTAATTATCATTTTATTTTTATACCCATTAAAATTTCATTAATAATTATATAAAATTGCATTAATAAATTATAAATTTTGCATAATGAGTGAAGATATCGTTAATGGAATTGTTAGTAAATATTTTTCTATATTAATGACCAAAACAAAAAAATTCATTGAATAACATTTATCTATATGGTTTTTATATTTCTATTTTTCATTTACTAAAAATTTGACCAAAATATGAATAAAGAAACCTGTTTAAAATTAAGAAAGAAAAAAAAACACACACTTTGTACACAATTCAATCATTAAAAGTTAATTGGAGATTCCATTTGTGTGGGAGTCTTCCCATTCATTTGAAAACTCCATTAAATTGAATGTGAAACAACTTCACTTTTTCTCGATGATAATTTATGATTAAAAATAAATACTATATATATATATATATATATATCGAAGTGAACCATCATGGTTTATTTCTATATATATATAATATATATACACTGATAGAAGATAATAAAATATTGGAAAAAAACAACTTCTAGATCTAACTACTAGTTTTATTCAGGCATCATGTACGGGGGAACCTAAACTTGCTTGATAACCGGTATATTCTTAATGACTTTTTATTAGATTTACTCTCAATTTTTACTATCTCGTCAGAGATAGTATTGCGATCATGAAAATTTTTGATGTCGAGATTTTGATGTTTTTATACGTTAAAGGTCCCTGAGTCATTTTAAAAAGGTTGAAAAAAATGTATATATATATATATATATATTTATAAAGATAATAATATTCGAGAAGAGTTTAAAGCGAGGTTATAATCGGGAAGCGCCTGTTATCATGCCGTAAAGGGACTTATCGCGTCCAAATTATTATCACAAAGGAGATAAAAATTAAAAAATATAAAACAATTATTTTACCAGATGTATTATATGGGTGTGAGGCATGGTCTATGACAGGGGTGGCCAACCCGTGGCCCGCGGGCCGCATGCGGCCCGCCCTAAACATTTTTGCGGCCCGCGAGATTCATCACACTTTTATATTCTGCGCCTTAATGAAACAAATATCGGACTAGTGAAATAAATATGATTTCATTTTTTTTATTTCGTTGTTTCTTTTTTTATTTTTAGTATTATATATTCTTTACGATGTGCATTCAGTATCATTATTATTATATTATATATGTTTATATATGTAAAAATAATAGTAAACATAATGAAAATTCCTTATTTTTCAATTTGTCACACCAAACAATATCTATAATGGGTCTAAATCTAATATGGGTATGTATAATTTTATATGCGGCCCGCGAAGTTATGATGCATTTCCAAAGTGGCCCGCAAGATCATTTGGGTTGGCCACCTCTGGTCTATGACCTTAGGAGACGAGAATAGATTTAGAGTATTTGAGAATAGTATTTGAGAATAGGATATATATATATATATATATATATATATATGTGTGTGTGTGTATGTAGACAAGATGAGCTAGAATCATGAAATTTTGTATACGGGTATTATTCAAAATTTGTAGTTTTCTATCAACTTTTGAGAAATGTTCCTCAACCGGAAGAGGTTCATTACCTACAACGTTTGGATTTTTTTTTCTCTATACTGACCGTAAAAATAAAATTAGCTGGAGTGTCTCCACTCGACTATCTCGCAATTTGAATTGGATTAAATAACATAATATATTATATTTAAATTAAATTTAATTAATTATAAATTATAAATAATAAATAATAAATATTAAACCAGCGCATGTTTGGCTTTTTGTTGATGGCACCACGTCACGTGTTGACGCGTGAGATTTTCAGTGTTAAAAAATTAATTCTGGTAATTTCAGCGAATCAATCAAGCTGAAATTCTATATATAGCAGTTTTATATAATTATTAATCATGTGAAAAATTATCAAACATATATCTTTATTTTTACGGTCACTTTAGAGGAAAAAAAATCAAAACGTTGTAGGTAATGACCCTCTTCCGGTTGAGCTACATTTCTCAAAAGTTGATAGAAAACTATGAATTTTGAATAATGTCCATGTACCAAATTTCATCATTCTAGCTCAAACCGTTTTTGCGTAATCTTGCCTACATACATACACACATACACACATACACACATACACACACACATACACACACACAGACATTTTTCTCAACCTTAGTGAAAATGATTCAGGAACCTTCAAAACGTATAAAAACATCAAAATCTCAACATCGAAAATTTTCATGATCGCAATACTATCTCTGGCGAGATAGTAATATATGTATGATAGTTTTTCACATGATTAAAAATTGTATAAAACTGCTATATATATAATTCCAGCTTGATTGAATCACTGAAAGTACCGGAATTAATTTTTTAACACGACTGCAAATCACGCACCAGCATGTGACGTGGTGCCATCAACAAAGAACCAAACACGCGCTGGTTTAATAAATATCATTTATTAATTTTAATTTATAATTTATAATTAATTAAATTTAATTTAAATATAATATATTATCTTATTTAATCCAATTCAAATTGCGAGATAGTCGAGTGGAGACACTCCAGATTTTTCTTATAGATACTTGCATCTTTCAAAGTAGTAATTATATGTATCTTTTTTAAATTTTAAATTTTTAAATAAAACTAGTTTTGAGTTCTTATATCGAAACAATGAAAGAATTTTAAAAATGAAATCAAAATTTTTATAACGAAATTTTTGTTCACCTTTATAATCGAATAATGATGTGAACTACGTATCGTATAATTTGAATTTTTTTTTTAAATAATTTTTAATTTATTTTTTATCTTTCTATAATTGATTGATTAAAATAATTAAAATAATTAAATTATTTATCGATGACTGAGATGATATTATGTATCATCTCGACTAATCAAATTATTTCTTTAAAATTTTTGATTTTTTTTTATAAATAAAATAAGAAGGAATATATTATATATTATCATAACTTAAAATTTAAAGCATACCATATAATATTCATTCGAGTGAATTTCATATAAAATTAATGTATTATTGTATCAAAGAGTTATATAATAACTTTTGTAACTACATAAAACCAGTGTAGGTTTTTTCTATTTATGTTAATATACAAAAGAGTGGCTTGATAGTAAATTTTGTGAAGCGCATCAAAGCGTATAGGCCAAATCTAATTATAATGCTAATTTATGTAGAGAATGTGTATGAGTGAATGTTATTCTGTTTTGTGTATGTGTGACTAAAGACTAACTATAGCGAATTTTTCTTTGCAATTTTTTTCTCTTTCTAAATTGATACTCTTTTCATTTAATATTTATTAAAAGTCAAAATCAGATGATTGAAAATAATTTAAAAAAATAACTTGTAAAAATAAAAAAAAGGGAAAATAAAAAATAATTATTTTTATAGAGATAGAGAGATCACGAAATATTATAATTTATTTAAATCATAGTCAAACTAAGAATATAACGAATTTTTTTTTTTAAGACAAAAGGACAATTTATTTAAGATTTAAAGATAATATAATTAAATTTTATTTTTATCAATTTTTATTCTCTCTTTCATAATTCAGTCAATTACTGACAAAATATATCTAAGATGTAATCTTTTAATTTCTATTTTTTAATTTCAAATCACTACTCTTTTACAAATTTCTAATCTAGTGATTCTTAACCACTGTGCCGAGGCACTTTTGTGTGCCGCGAGATTTTCATAAATGTGCCCCCAAATTAGTACAAATGTAAAGAGGCTCTTAAACATTTCCGACTTTTTTTTCTAATTTTACAATTTGGTTCTAAAAAAAAGAAACCGTTTTTAGGACCACTTTTTTTCAATATGGTAAACTTTTACACTTGTTTTTCTTTGTGTGCCGCCAAATTTTTAAACCGTTAAAAGTGTGCTGCGGTAAAAAAAAAGGTTGAAACAATTTATTGTTCGTTTACCTCTAACTTTTAACTCAACGATTTCTTTTCATATTTTTATTTTCATTTTTATTTAACAGATTTATTTTGATAAAATTAACTTAAAATTAGTTTAAATTAAAGCAGTTTCTAAATTTAAATTGACAATTTCAAATATTTTAAATAATTTTAAAATGAAATTTCAGATTTAAAAAATGTAATATAAATTTCTATTTAAGTAGTTAGAATTCCTTATTTTTTAAAAATATAAACTACATATTATTTAATTTAATATATATATATATATATTAACCTTCAAAACACTCTCCACTTGCCTCAACCCACTTCTGACAACGTTCGTATAACGCTTGAAAACTGTTGGAAAAGTCTTGATGTGGAATCGTTCTCAGAGTAGCCGTCACAACGTTCAGGTCGGCAATCCTCAAGCAGAACACCAGAAAACACTGAACGTGTATGAGAGATGCTAACAAAAGTTCGGCGATTTACTCTGCGACTAATAGCTAAAGAATTGGGTAATAGTAAAGGTATAGTAAGTAGTGTTTTCTGGTGTCCTGCTTTTGGATTGCCGGCCTGAACGTTGTGAGGGCCTCTGAGAACGATTCCACATCAAGACTTCTCCAACAGTTTTCAAGAGTTATACGAACTTTGTCAGAAGTGGGTTGTGGCTAGTGGAGAGTGTTTCGAAGGTTAATCAAGGTATTTACAATTAACATTCTCTTTTTAATGTTTTTATCATACCATTCACCGAACTTTTTAAACACACCTCGTATATATATTATTTTAGCTATTTTCAGATAAAAATACTTGTAAATTAATAATATGAAAATAAAACAAAAGAAAAATAGATAATTCAATTTAAAAATCAAATTTATTTATTTTTTCGTTTATTCCTTATGGGAAATATTTTGGTGTAATTTTTTTTTCCTAGGAATTTTCTTGAAATTTAGTAATTTCAATTTGGCGGTGGTATTGGTACTCATTTCTCTTTAAATCAAGATATTTGTATATATTTCATTTAAATTCCATTTTTAGTATGTCTATGCCAAAAATATTTACTCACTATCCACTTATAATCATTTTTAATATCTCGCCGGTTTAATAAATATAATTAATTAATTTTAATTTATAATTTATAATTAATTAAATTTAATTTAAATATAATATATTATGTTATTTAATCCAATTCAAATTTGAGAGATAGTCGAGTGGAGACACTCCAGATTTTTATAAATACCATCTTATATTCTTATCAAGAATTTATTTCTTCACTTCTTGGAGATAATTTTTGTATTTTTTATCTCTACTTTTTTAATATTTAAATAATCTCATTCATTACATCATTTTACTTTTTTTAATATTTTTATTACTTTCTTTCATAGTAGTGTTTGTATTTAAGTATGGAATTCATGATGATTTCATATAGTAAAGCAAGAAAGGAAATTCGCCAATATGATTGAATCAGACTCCTTCTCCTCTCTCTTTCTTTCTTTCTTTTGCTGGAAATGTTATCAGTTTCTGTCAATTTCATTTCGAATTGTTGGGAAACATTCATAGACAGCCAGTCTTGTTCAGATGATATTTAAGGGTAACACCCATAAAGAGAAAGCAAGAGGGTGAATTTTCATACAAGTTATTGGAAGGGATGGCGTTCACCCTCTTCTTGTCAATTCCTTCCATTCAATTCAATATCAATGGAGGATATTGAATTTGTTTTATTTTTTTTTATTTGAAAAAAAAGAATATCTAAGGGAAAAGGAAGAAACAGTTTTGGAAAAAAATATTTCTTTGTTATTGTTGTTATTATGGTTGTTAGTAGGAATATTGATTATTTTTTTTATATATTAAAATTCTTTTTAAGTTCAAATGTTTTTTATATCTTGAATAAATAATCATTAAAGTCTACTAATAATATTTCTTCACTTCACTTGCATTTTAAAAAAATAAATAACTTTTTAAATTTTTTATTATAACTAATGTAAATAAAATAAAATAATTTTCTTAAAATATACCAATATTTATATAATAATCATTATAGAAACAAAAAAAAAAACAAGTAGTAAACGTGAAATTAGTAAAATGTAAGAATAAATAGTTTACAATAGTCTACAATTTTGTTTAATTGCACAGGATTTTTATGTAGTCATTTGTAAATATTCATATAATAAGTTGACGTGTGGCCAGGCCCAAAACCGACCGACGGTTTGAAATAAATTAATTTCTCACTACAGAAACAATTTCAAATAATTTTAATATATCTATTAATTCAATAAAAAACAGATATGGATATAACAAAAATGTTTTTAATTTTATTTTATTTATAATATATAAGGAGGCGCTGGCTGTGACGTCATGAAGGGCTGGGTGACGTCATACAATTTTAAATTAAGAAAAAACTAATGAAGACGATTTTTCCCATGGATAAAACCAATACAAAGTGCATGATTCCTGGAGATATGTAAAAATCTCCACATGTGAAATTTGGTGTGAAAACAATACCTCCCTTACTATCGTCGGTCGGTAAAAATGTTCGAATTTTAATTTATATAAATTTACAAAAGAATTCAAAAATTTTTATAATATATATTTGAATGCCTTTATTTATAGTAAAAATACTTTTTTTGTACTTTTATTTCTAAAAAATTAAAAATTTAAATTAAAGAATAAATTTTATTATTCTTATTAAAAAAAATTCGATTATGGTTCTTTAAATTTGAACTTAGTTTTCAAAATTGATTCATGATAGAAATTAATTTTTAACAAAAAAAACAAAATTTAAAAATTATATTTTTATAAAGTAATTTCAGAGAGTCAGCCAACTTTTATACTTAAACCACACTAATTTAAAAGTAGGTATAATTTTTAATTATAATAAATTAGAAAGTAATTAAATATATTATCACGTTATATATGTATTTATACATAAATATGTAGATTGTGCTTTATAAGTAATTCTCTTACTATGGATTATAAATATTTAAAATAATTTTTTTGTTTCTCATAAAAAAAATATACTTATAGGAATATTTTTACCATGTTGATATAGAAATTAGCATAGATTTATCAGTGCTTTTATGTAGTTTTTAATTGACATATCATTTGGTATGTTAATATTGCAAAGCAATCATGTCTCGTGCTGCTAAGAGGGTTTGCGTGATTCTTTGAGAACGGAAACGAATATTAACTGATAGCCATGGAACTACCAAATAAATTCAATCTACAAAAGCTCCAAATTACCTTATACATACATTTCAATGTCTTTGAAGTAAATTAATTGATATAAATCTTTTTTAATCGCAAATTAGGTTAATCTTTTTAACGCTATCGCCCTATTAAATAAATATTTATACTTTATGACGAAAACTCGCTTGAAAGATACAAAGGAAAAAAAATATTCTTGATGAAAGATGAATTAAATCATTCAGTAATTTCTTTTTTTTTGTTCTTGTTAAGATTAATAAAAAAAATTTTTACTTAGAAATAGATGAATAAAGAAATTATAATTAACATATGGATAAATTAACTAACCTTATTTTAGAAAAATAATATTTTCTCAAATTATATATAAGAAATAAATAATTAAATATAATAAATAAATGACAAACATAAAATATAATTTTTTTTTAAAAAGGAGTTTTATGCATTAAGAAAATTTTAATATTTTTTAAAAATTTTCTTTTTAATTCTAAATAATTCCAAAATAATGTATTAGTACCTGGTTCACCGAGCCGCCGCTCTAAAAGACAGAAAAGTATGGCCTGTTGATATAACATAATATATATTTCGTAATTTGTTTACAAAATATTATTACAATTTAAAATTATTATTATTATTTAAAAGTACGTATAAATGCACTGGAAAAACAGATATGGATATAACATAAACATTTTTAATTTTATTTTATTTATAATATTTTGTATTTAAGGAAGCGTTGTCCGGCGTTTTATTATTAAAATTCCTATTTTAAATTAAAGGAAAAACTGACAAAGATGATTTTTCCCGAGGTTGAAACCAACACAGATCGATTTTTCTTTTCAAAAAATTATCTATGGTGTGAATTTCAAAAATATCCTTAGAGAGGTTTAATATATCGAAAATACAAATATATATATATATATATATATATATATATATATATACAATTTTTGCGAGTATAATAAGATTAGATATAAATATTTATATAAATAAGTTGACCTGTGGCCAGGTCCGAACCGACCGACGGTTTGAAATAAATTAATTTCCAGCTACAGAAACAATTTCAAATAATTTTCATATATCTATTAATGTAATAAAAAACAGATATGGATACATAAATAATAAATATAAACATTTTTAATTTTATTTTATTTATAATATATATGCAAGACCAGGCTGTGACGTCATGCATGGCTGGATGACGTCATATAATTTTAAATCAAGAAAAAACTAATAAATATGATTTTTTTCGAGGATAAAACCAATAGAAAATGCATGATTCTTGGTGATATATAAAAAAATCTCCTTTGGTGTGAAAATAACCCTTTCCTTCCTATCGTCGATCGCTAATACTACCACTTCCGGTTTCCGGAATTGCACCAAAAGTTGATCAATTCATCCCACTGATGCATTAAGTAAATATACCAAATTTCATCAAAATCGGTTGAGCCGTTCAGGCTGTACACATCTATACGGACGGACAGACGGACGGACGGACAGACGGACGGACAGACGGACAGACATCATGCTAAAAATACTTTTTTCTGTTTAGAAAATGCATGATTCGTGGAGATATGTAAAAATCTCCACATGTGAAATTTGGTGTGAAAACAATACCTCCCTTACTATCGTCGGTCGGTAAAAATCTCTTCACATCACTTTGGTGTGAAAAAAATGTTAAATTTTTTGATATAAAATATTTAATTACCCAAAAAAAAAGACTTCTTTCCATCCCTAGACGATCGTTTAAATTGTCCTTGTCTCGTATAATTTGACTCAATGATCCAAGTACACATCTTTTCAATGAACAACCCCTATGGCTGTTAATAAATATATGGTAACCCCCATTTGAATAACAATATTTACGAAGATAAAAAAATAAATCAAATTTGTTTGAATCTGTTTGAATAAATTTACATATTCTAATTTAACTTAAGCTTATCTTTCATCCTATTTAGATTCATTGTTTAATTATCACAATGCAATGATTTGAATAGGAATAATGATTATTTTAATTTATGAGATAATTTTACTATCTGCATATCATTTAATTCAGTGATTCTCAATATTTTTTTTACCGCGGCACACAAAGAAAAAGATAAGTGTAAAAGTCTACCATATTGAAAAAAGTGATTCCAAAAACGTTTTACCTTTTTTTTTGTAGAACCAAATTGAAAAAAATCTAGAAAAAAAGTTGGAAATGTTTAAGAGCCTCATAATCTCGTGGCACACCAAAGTGCCGCGGCACAGTGGTTGAGAATCACTCATTTATTGTGTGTTCTAATCAGACAAAAGACCAGAAAAATTCTGTGTTAATATGTATATTCAAATAAAAATATTACAAATCTTTATTTAGTTAAAAAAAAATATATATTTCAAAAATAAAATAATTCCAGTGTGGAAAAAACATTCTTATGTTTGCATATTATTATTGTTATTATTTTTATTATTTGGAAAAGTAAAATAAATAAATAAATCAAAATTTTCAAATATTTAATTAATTAATATTTTAATACAAATATTTTTCTATAAATTTTAATAAAAATAAATTAAAATAAATATATATAAAATATTTATTTTAAAATAATAGTAAATCATATAAGAATGAATTCTTTTAATATATATGTAGGTATATATTCAGTTCCTGAATTGAGAGAAGATTTTAAAAATGTTTAAAAATATTTGTTCTAGTTATTTCTAGCCCGGTTATTAATTACATCAAGGTTAACAAGTTAAGCTAAATTGAGAGAATCCTAAAAAGGTTAATTCACCGACTAGACATGGTTTTCTTTAAAATTAATTAAAACCAATAAAATGTAAAGGTTAGAAAGGGAAAAAATGGACACATAAAGATAAAGATTTGGGAAACATAACCTCAATAAATAGATTTATAATTTCAAAAAGAGATATTGATATGACTTATCTAAATAGGAAATCGTCTCAATGGTTCATTCATTCCTATTTTAGGATAGCATTTATTATCTAAAAAGATTATACGTATATAATTTTGATATAAATGAAAAGAATACTAGGATTTAATTTAAACATTTGCCCCTGTCGCATCCAAATGATGCAACCATTTTAACTTCCTATTTACACATTTTATTTAAATAATCCTGAGAAATGACATATAATATCATTCTATAATTTGAATAATGTGTTTATATTGCTTATCAACTGACATCGGTTGTATTTATAATTCATAGACAGTCTGATGGGAATGGTGAGGCCATTTCAAAAAGCAATTATCTTGAATTAACGCCAAGAGATAACGTTTATTAAATTTAAATAACAAATGGATCTTAACAAGAAATTATCAATGGAATTAAATAAATTAAAAAAAGAAAAAATTATAATATAACAAGAAATAAAATAATTTTATTCTTTTTAAAATTTTATTAAAAAAAAGAAAATTTTTTAAGAAGAGTATAACATTTAATTTCTTTGTTTTTTTTAAGTGTGAGGGAGAAAAATAAAAATAAGAACTTAGTCTAAAATAGACTCTAATCCAGTGATTCTCAACCACTGTGCCGCGAGATTTTCAAAATGTGTCGCTAAATTTTACAAATGTAAAGTTCAAATTAAGAAAAAGTATTTATTTATTTTATATGTATGTAAAAAAAATGTTTTAGCGATCAGGCTATTAAACATTTTCGATTTTTTTTCCTTTAAAAAAAGGGTAAAATGTTTTTGCAATCAGGCTCTTAAATATTTTCGACTTTTTTTCAATTTTTTCAATATGGTATAAAAGCAAATAACTTTTATACTTATCTTTTTCTTTGTGTGCCGTCAAATTTCTAAACCGTTAAAAGTGCGCCGCGGCAAAAAAAAAGGTTGAGAATCTAATCTATTAAATATATATTGGTTAAAATTTGGAATAAACAACATCATAATAAAAAAATTGGCTAAGTTAGTGTTGTATTATCATTAATTGATGTCTGACGTCAAGCCTCTCCCTTTGGCAACTTACGAGATCAAAAATTTATAATTTGAAAGAATCAAAAGTAAACGACTTACTATTTTAAATTAACAATTAGGAGTGTATTTCAGGCTTTTAAAAGAGAATCGATTTTCATTTTCCAATTAAATAAAAAAAAACAATTACTTACATGATATCTGTTTAAAAAAAAGTAAATAGCTATATCAATATTAATATAATTATATAGGTCTATTTATTATTCAATAGGAAACTAAAAGTCTATTATATTATATATCTTCTATTCATATTTATTTATATATAGAGAATAAAATACATATAAACAAGGATTTCAATAACCTGTTAGTGATATTAAAAAAGAGCATAATATTTGAATGGATATTTAATGATACGTATTCTCAATTTAATAATAAAATGTATTGAAATAAAAGACAACAACCAAGTATTTTAATATTTTAATATAAATAAATAATAATATAGTATCGTATAAAAAATGATTCATTATATAATTTATTAAAGACAAGGAATAATAAATTTTAATTCTTATAATTAAAATATTTCCTTAATTTTTTTTTAATGAATTATCAGTGATTCTCAACCTTTTTTTTACCGCGGCACACTTTTAACGGTTTAAAAATTTGGCGGCACACAAAGAAAAAGATAAATGTACAAGTTTGCCATATTGAAAAAAATTGGTCCCAAAACCGTTCACCTTTGTTTTTTAAAACCAAATTGAAAAAATTTAGAAAAAAAAATCGGAAATGTTTAAGAGTCTCATAATCTCGCGGCACACTAAAGTGCCGCGGCACAGAGGTTGAAAATCACTGATTTATATTATAATATTATAAATGTTTTATTTGTCTTTATTGAAATTTCTTAATCTAGAAATGTATTTTATAAGCTATCCAGTTTTATGAAATTTAATCAATTTTGTATCATTTACAGACTTTATACATAGGTTTAGTAAGTATTCACATTTGAATAAAATTATTTAAACTTTTTAGTAATATCACTCCTTGAAAAGAATTAGAAATGATGAATTAAATTAAAAATGAGAATATGACTTACAGTTGTTAAAATTTAATTCTATTGCTTATCCATAATGCATTGATGGAGATTACCATAGAATGTATTTCACATGAATATATGATAAAAAGGGCTATTAGTCATCAACTATACAAATAATTGATGATAACTAAAATAGTAAATGTTTTTTCTCTTTTTTCAGAGAGACTAACGGAACAACCAATTTTAGGTAATACTTATTCAGTTTTTTTTCCAACTTCACCATCTCTAAATGGGTAAATAATAATGCACTATGATTATTATTATTATTATTATTTCTAAATAACCAACACAAATCGATAATAATCTTTCAATTCAATTTTCTTCAAGGGAAAGAGGAAAAAAACTAGAAATTATTTTTATAATTATAAAAAGAAAGCAAACAAAAATTGCAATAATAAAAATTAAATTAATAGTTAATAGTTTAAAATTGAAAGTTTGTTATTAAAATTTAATATTTGTAAAATGTATATGTATATTTTTATACTGCATTTACATTTTAATCTTTATAATTGAGATTTATCTTTTTTTATTATTTTTTTAAATAGTTTCAATTAAAAACTTTGAATTTTACTATGGGATTTATTTAGGGTCCGTGGCATTGGGAGGGGAACGACGTTCCCTTACCTTTTTTCAGAACCGGAACGCGCCACAGTACTTTTTCATGTCCCGACCACTCGCACTTAAATCTACTGTTAGAATTTCTTTTTTGTGTTCGTTAATATTTTGTATAGTAAGAATAAGAAAAAATAAAAACTAAAGACGGAAAAAATTAGTTTGCTGAAAATAGGACTTTTTTGCTCCCATGCGTTCCCTTACTTCTTATTTTACCAATACATCACCGTTTAGGGTTGCCAACTCTATAAAGTTCCAAAAAAGGACACCCCTAAAAAAATTAGGGTTTTTTAGAGACAAATTGAAAATTTTTCAAATAAAAGTCGCAAATGTTTAAAAGTCTGATCGCGAAAAACATTTTACCTTTTTTTTTCTTTTTTTAGAGACAAATTGAGAAAATTGAAAAATCTTGAATTTATACAATATTTGGAAAAAAGAACAAAAGGCGTCCTTCCCCAGTTTAAGAAAGGACATGGACAATAAGGTGTTAAAAAAGAACTGTCCTTCCGAAAAAAGAGCAGTTGGCAACCCTAGATTTATTATTTATATTAATAATGTTAATAAATTTAATATTAATGATTTTTTTTTTTAATTAATAAAAAGAAATTTGTATTGAATTAATTAATTAATCAGATCTTAATTAAATGGATTTATCTAAAATCTAAATTAGAATTTGTAGTAAATGAAGGAAATGAAGTAAAGATTTTATCTTTAGTCGACAATGTAACTGGTACAATGTTACTAACTTCATTTCAATACTTTTGTTAACTTGACTTATCAGTAAACCAAGCAATTAAGTTAATTAGTTGAAATATAATTAAATTTCGTTGTAAAATTAAAAATAAAAATTAGTGAAGCTTTTAAATATCGTGCGATATTTTTTTATTTATTTTATTTGTTTATTTTTAATTTTTAATTTGTTGCTTACATTGTGCGAGATTGTCTGGTTCCCATTTTGAGTTGCCTAGTGCTTCCTTGAATTTCAAACAAAAATTACCGTTTTGTTTGTTAATTCAATGAATCCACAAATAATATATATAATGTATTTGAAAAATTACACCGTTCTTTCGTAAACAAAGTATCACTAATTTAATTTTTATATGTTTGTTTTGTTTTTTTTTATTTTCACCAAATTCAGTGGATTGATCTAAGATAGAGAACGTAATGAAACCAAATAAATGATATGAAAGATAATGATGAATGATTCAACGCTTGAAATGGTGCAATTAACAATTAGAGCTCATTGTAAAATTTGCTGTCACTCTGCCAACAGCGCTGGCCTCCACTTGTGACCAGCAGCACATGGTCCTTGATGATCATCATCATCCTAGGCCAGTGGGAAGTAAGCAATTAAAGAAATGTAATGTTTTAAATTAATAAATACACATTTTGTAAAAAAAAGAGAACAAGAGAGGAGAATCGTTCTACTAAACAGGCAATGAATGACGTTGGTTCATAACAAAGTAAATGAATGATCCGGTTCTGGTTCAAGTCCAAAGTCATATCCATTTGACCTTTTACGTTGAACGTTAACACCTGTTGGACAGAGGATTTATTTATATATTCTAGGCATCCTTTTGACTAAATAGGAATGTAATACAAATGAATGGAGTAAAGAATAAGTTGACCTGTGGCCAGGTCCGAACCGACCGACGGTTTGAAATAAATTAATTTCCAGCTACAGAAACAATTTCAAATAATTTTAATATATCTATTAATGTAATAAAAAACAGATAGGCATATAACATAAATATTTTTAATTTTATTTTATTTATAATATATAGCTGTAGTAGCCGGCGTTGCCGGCGTTACCCGAGGCTGTGACGTCATGAAGGGCTGGGTGACGTCATATAATTTTAAATTAAGAAAAACATAATGAAGATGATTTTTCCCGAGGATAAAACCAATACATTCGTGGTGATATGTAAAAAAATCTCCTTATGTGAAATTTGGTGCGAAAATAACCCTTCCCTTCTTATCGTCGATCGCTAATACTACCACTTCCGGTTTTCGGATTTGCACCAAAAGTTGATCAATTCATCCCACTGATGCATTAAGTAAATATACCAAATTTCATCAAAATCCGTTAAGCCGTTCAGGCTGTACACATCTATACGGACGGACAGACGGACAGACGGACGGACAGACGGACGGACAGACATCATGCTAAAAATACTTTTTTCTGTTAAGAAAATGCATGATTCGTGGAGATATGTAAAAATCTCCACATGTGAAATTTGGTGTGAAAACAATACCTCCCTTACTATCGTCGGTCGGTAAAAATGGTAAAGTCAATGAAGAAAAGATAAAATGACACAAAGGAATATAAATATAAAAAAAATTTTATAAAATAACGTTTTTCCAATGGACTAAAATGAATAAAATTATTTTTCTATAAGCCTGACAAAGTTTATGAATGCATTGCTTCATATTCAACGTGGGCGCATTGAAATCAATATTTATGTTTCAGAATCCGTTGAAAAAAAAATTAATCGGAGCAATACAAAAGGAGTTAGTTACTAAAAGTAATTAATCGCTTACCATTAATTAATTATAATTCAATTATATTTCTTCTATACCCTCTATAGATCGATTGAAATATCTATAAAAATTTTCAAAAGTCTATCTCAATATTAAGATGATAAAAATCGATTTCAATTTGTCAAAAAAGCGAACAGACGCCAAGTGAAGTTGAGAAAAACGTTATAATATAAAAATAATTTTTAAGAGGAATTTTCGTTGTTTCTTTTAAAAAAAAAGAAAAATAACAGTTAATTCGCCGACAGCAAAAAAAAACAAACCAATTTTCTTCCCATTTAAAAGTATCTCTGTCTTTTTATATATTCTATAATATTATTTCATCAATTCCAAAATTGAAATATTTTCCTGTTTTGTTTTTATTTTCAAATACCTAACCATAAATGTGAAATGAATAGAACTGAAACATTTTTATTATAAAATATAGAATGGCCGTAAGATTTTGAGATGTGAATGTTGTCGATTTTGAAAATATACTAAGGCAGAAAGCGAGTTCTATGACCTTTCAGGATTTTTTTTCTCATAGATAATATAATTATGTATTAAGAGATTCTTTATCGAAATTGACAGGAGCTCTATTGAATAGTGAAATTCTTATAAGGCTGATATATATTTAGTAAAAAATATTGATATTAAAAGAAGAGTTTCATAGATTTTTTTATTAATTCAAAAAATTCAATATTCTTAAGTTAAAATTGAGAAAAGATACAGGAAAATTTTCAATATTAAATTATAAATGAAAAATTGTGAATTTTAATATTATTTGATTAAATCATAAATTTTCCATATTTTGTCATTATAAAAAAGTCTTGAATGATATTATCGAAATTTTGAAAACATCTATAAAAAGATAACGGCAATAAATGTTTAACATTATATAAATAAAAAAAATCCATTAAACGAATAAATTATATATAAACTAGTCATCAAAAGATTTTGAATAATTTAATATTTTTGTTAATGTTTTTACAAATAATAATTTTTACATTATATTAATAAATACATGGTTCATCGAGACGCCGTTCAAATAATTAAAAAAGAAAATAAATTTAAAAAATATAGTCATAAAACATACATCACTTAAAACTACTTATTAATTCACTGAAAGATAGAAAAGTATGACCTGTGGATATGACATAATATATATTTCGTAATTTGATTTTATGTATATTTTGTATTTAAGGACGTAGTTGCTGATGTCATTTAAATTTCCTAGAAAAAACTAACAAAGATGATTTTTCCCGAGGCTGAAACCAATACAGATCGATTTTTCTTTATTAAAATTATCACTGATGTGAATTTCAAAAAAAAATCCTTCGAACGGTTTAATTTTTCAAAAATACAAATATCTATATCTATATATATATATATATATATATATATATATATATATACAATTTTTGCTAGTA
This sequence comes from Labia minor, assembly GCA_963082975.1. Lineage (NCBI taxonomy): Eukaryota > Metazoa > Arthropoda > Insecta > Dermaptera > Spongiphoridae > Labia > Labia minor. Next base: position 114,898,609 of record OY720344.1, read on the forward strand.
TAATAAGATAAGATATAAGAATATATATTTTGCTAAAAGAATCTATTAAAAACAGTGAATGCAAAAATTATGAATTATAATTATAACAAGTTGTTTATTTAGTTTTAGTAAATACTACTTTAAAAATCAAATAATGATCTTCCTGTTTATTACTTTCCACTCTATTCGTTCTTATTTATTTAAGTATTTTACATCTCTACATAATAATTATAAGGAATATATTTAAAAGTATGTTTCGAATTAACTTCTTGGAACACTAAAAAATATTCTAAATACATAGTAAGTATTTGTTTATTTGAAGAAATTTGCTGCTTAATGAAGTGGTATAATTAAGATATTGTTTTGATTAATCACTTCAAGCCCTTAATATTTACTTCCTTTTCTATTTATTTACTAATAATAATTCTTCAGTGTCTAGGTCATTTAGCGTCATTTAATCCGATTATTAGTTAATCCCTTCAAAATCCAGAACTATTGGTTCATATCATAACAGAAAATGATAAAACTAATATAAACAAACATTGCTTTTCTCTTCCAGAAAGTATATTATTAATTTAATCGCAATATATGAATGAATTATAAAGGAATCTCTAAAAATCGAATAACTCGTATAATAGACAAAGCTATTTATTCAATACATATTAGGGTAATTGTTTAGTCTAACCGATGTATATCATGGATTTTGATAAAAGTTTACCAGTAGTTTCCTTTTTAGATTCCAAACAAACTTTCCTTAAGCAGTATGTAGCGGCCGCTTCTAGTTTTCAAGATAAAAATTATTAAAGTTTGACAGATAAACTAGTGAAATGAGTGAGCGAGCAGCCATTTAATAATTGACTAATTCACTAATTTTCTGTTTTTATAAGTTCGGTTTGGATATAGGGGAAAATCATTTAATTAATTAATTTTTTAATCTTTTTCTCTCCAAACCGAACTTATAAAAAAAACCCAGAAAATTAATGAAGCCCTCTGGTGGTCAAATAATAAAACATGGAAGCTAAATAATTTTTATCTCATAAACTAGAAGCGACCGCAACATACTGCTTAAGGAAAGTTTGTTTTGAATCAAAAAATGTATCTACTAGTCAAGTTTTATCAAAATCCATGATACATTGGTTAGACAAAACAATTACCCAAAATGATTATTTCTTTCTTTTTTTTATTTATTTATTTATTTTTAAATTATCAAATTACATTTGAAAGACCTTAAACTTAATGATTTTGAGATCTAGGTGGTTTGATTTCAATTAAAATTTTTTTTTCAAAATAAATTAAATGAAAATTATCATTTTTTTTTAATTAAATTTCAATATATCAAATTATAATTTGAGATTTTTGGGTTCTAGAATTATATATTTACTTATTTAATTAAATTAGTGGTTATAAGAGAATTTTGTAAATAAAACCACATATTGATATTTTTTTTGTAAATTTATTCAAAATAAGTTGACCTGTGGCCAGGTCCGAACCGACCGACTGTTTGAAATAAATTAATTTCCAACTACAGAAACAATTTCAAATAATTTTCATATATCTATTAATGTAATAAAAAACAGATATGGATACATAAATAATAAATATAAACATTTTTAATTTTATTTTATTTATAATATATATGCAAGACCAGGCTGTGACGTCATGAATGGCTGGATGACGTCATATAATTTTAAATCAAGAAAAAACTAATAAATATGATTTTTCTCGAGGATAAAACCAATACAAAGTGCATGATTCGTGGTGATATATAAAAAAATCTCCTTTGGTGTGAAAATAACCCTTTCCTTCCTATCGTCGATCGCTAATACTACCACTTCTGGTTTCCGGAATTGCACCAAAAGTTGATCAATTCATCCCACTGATGCATTAAGTAAATATACCAAATTTCATCAAAATCGGTTGAGCCGTTCAGGCTGTACACATCTATACGGACGGACGGACGGACAGACGGACGGACAGACGGACGGACGGACAGACATCATGCTAAAAATACTTTTTTCTGTTTAGAAAATGCATGATTCGTGGAGATATGTAAAAATCTCCACATGTGAAATTTGGTGTGAAAACAATACCTCCCTTACTATCGTCGGTCGGTAAAAATAAATAATAAATAAAAAAGTTTCGATTGCTACTTCTGACTGACGGCACTGAACGCTCGGACAGAGCAATCGCTTGATAACGATTGCAGAAGTAGCAATCGAAACGTTGTGTATTTTTTGTATTTTTTTTGAATAAATTTACAATAACAAATATCAATATGTGGTTTTATATACAAAATTCCCTTATAATTCAAAACAGCCATCAAAGCTTTAATTAAATTATTGGTTGTATTCCTATATTTAAATATTTTTTATAGAAATGTATTTAATAAAAATGTTATTACGTCTCTAAAATTCTTCGTAAAAAAAAGCAGCTTGCGTTAAGTGTCAGGTTGGCTGGTCAATTTGCATGGTGTGGGGTCATTGAGGCCGAAGTGATTCTCTAACCCCCTCTACTCATGAAGGATAGATAGGATGGAGATGATGGAATGCTTGGTTAGAGGATGGTGACTGACCCAGTCTAGGTTGTGTGGTCCCCCGTTCCCCCCCCCCCTCCATTGGATGCCCTTGCTAAGGAATCAGCCTCAATTGAGCTCTCTTTAAATGCGCTCTTTCTCAGGGCAGGAGGCTCATCAAGTCGGCGGCTATTGCTCTTCTCCCCCCCCCCCCCTTCTCCCTCTCCCCCCCTCTTCGTCGCTCTTTTCTAATGACTCCAGAACCAGAAGGAGGGAACAGGTTTATGTTGTCCATTCCAAGTCGTATACTACCTTTCTAATTCTACTCATCCTCTCTCACATCCTTTCGGTCGGTGCCATTGTTTTCACCATTCTATAATTTTTCATTCAACGTACACATCCATCTCAACTGTTCAACCGACTATAATATTAATTACCATCGTAAAGTTATGGTCATCTAAGAATTATCCACATAAAGGAGTAGAATCGATTTTATTATTCTGTTAATCTTGAAATTTTAAATTTTTCTTAAATTCACACCAAAATATCTTATTATTATTAATATTATGATAATTTTATAATTCATTTTTTTTTATTTACAAATATAATTTCATATTCATAATATATAAATTTATTTTCTTTACATGTTCAGTCTTTCAGACAATATCATTTTTAATATACAAATATTTATTGAAAAGTTTATATACGAGGTGAATTATGAATTTTATCGAGATGTGTACATTCGATTATCGAATATTTTTTTGTTTTTGTTTTTGTTAAGTTGGTACACACATGTTTCTCATATGTTGATATTATCAGCCATTTTGGATTAGTAGTTTGTTTTTGACAACAGAAAAAGTTAGTCACGTTTTGTGTGTTCTTCGAATTTTTACTTAAAAACAAAAATAAGGAATATCTATACATAATTAAATATCTTTGTAAGGTATAATATATTAAAAAGAAGTAAAATAAAATATAATTTTTGTGGGGCCTAATCTATTGTTTTAAAATAAAACAAAAAAAAATTTAAAATTAATTATAAGCTAAGCATTCATTAACCAAATTATAAGAAACAAATTTGAGTTGTTGAGCAGAACATTAGAAAGCTAAATTAATGATGAATAAAATAATAAATAATAATATTCATAATATTAAATAATACATAATATTCATTTAAAAGAAAAACATTAAAAGTTTTAAAATTTTTAATTTTTTTTTTTTTTTTTAAATTTATTCTTTTTTTAAAAAATATGAAAATTTATAAACTGCTTCAAAGAATCATTTATTACAAAATTTTTTTCTTTAAAAACAGTGAGCATTGTAACAAATTAAATATTACATTAAAAATTAATTATATAGGATATATATTTTTTGAGATATAAATTATTAATAAAAGAAATCGGATCGGAAAACAATACACCATGCCACAAGTCCATGAAAAAAATGGCAAAATTGAAGAAATTGGGCTTTTATTTGCTTCCCCACCCCCCTTATTCGCCAGATTTATACCCCAACGACTACTGGCTCTTTGCTGATTTCAAAAAAATGCTCCAGGGAAAAAAATTTAGCTCAAATGAGAGGAAGTCATTGCCGAAACTGAAGCCTATTTTGAAGCGAAGGATAAATCCTATAAACATTGTGTAGAAATATTGGAAAGGCGTTGGAAAGATTGTATCACTCTAAAAGGAGATTATATTGATGAATAAAAATGATTTTTGAATAAAAAAAATGTTGTTTTCGTTGTTAGTCTCGGGACTTATTGAACGATGTGTTATGCTTATATATATAGATTAGATTTTTTTTATAATAGGATATTATGTTTGTTGTTTATATTTACTAAAATTATTTAGAAATATAACATTACGAAAAAATATAGGTATATGTCACAAAAAAGAGGAAATTGTTTTGTCAAATAAAGTAAAATTATCCTTTAATTATAATAAATAATCTACCTACGTATTAAAAACATACAATCGAAATAATCGGAGGCTATGTTTCTGGATATATATATATATATATATATATATATATATAATTTTATACGCATGCTTTCATACACTTCCGTTGTCTATTCTTTCAGAACGAATTTACAAAAAAAAAATTTTATATATAAAAAAAATAAAAAAAATTATGTTAATAAATAAAAGAGTTAAACAAAAATGATATAGAAGGAATTTATAATACAAGTGTGATGAGAAAAAAAAAAGATCCCTCACGGAAGTGAAAGAAGAAAAAGTGGTATGTTTATATCGTATATATAATAACTACATCTCTGTAGACATATACACTGATATATTAAGAAGGCACATATGTTAAGAGATGAAATGATATATAGATAAAGAGATTCATATATTAAGGACCTGAACGAAAAAGAAATAAGCTGGAGTGTCTCCACTCGACTATCTCGCATTTTGATTTGGATTAATTAACATATATTATATTTAAATTAAATTAAATTAATTATAAATTATTAATTAAATTTAATAAATAATATTTATTGTTTGCCTCTTTGTTGATGGCCCCACGTCACGTGCTGGTGCGTGATTTGTAGTCGTGTTAAAAAATTAATTTCGATACTTTCAGCAATTCAATCAAGTTGAAATTCTATATATAGCAGTTTTATACAATTTTTAATCATGTGAAAAACTATCAAACATATATCTTTATTTTTACTGTCAGTTTAGAGGAAAAATAAATGAAAACGTGGTAGGTAATGGTGCTCTTCCGAATGAGCTATATTTCTCAAAAGTTGATAGAAAACTACAAATTTTGAATAATGACCGTGTACCAAATTTCATTATACTAACTCTAACCGTTTTTGTGTAATCTTGTCTACACACACACACACATCTACAGACATTTTTAGTGAAAATGATTCAGTGACCTTCAAAACATATAAAAACATCAAAATCTCGACATCTTGCGAGATAGTAAAAAAATACTAATATTTTCAAAAATATTAATTAATATTTTAATTATATTTTATTTTATTATTATTATATATTAATATTATTATTATATTTTATTATTATTATATATTAATATTTTAATTATATTTTATTTTATTAAAATATTAATTCGTAGTATGGACCAAGACATGTACATATCAATATTCCACTATAAAATTTTCAATAAATAACTATAATATATTTTATATTATTCATTATTAAATAAATTAATTAATTAATTAATAAATTATTAGTGGGAAAGTGGGATACTTTGCGTGAATAGTATATTATATACATATCTCAAAATATGTAATTAGGAATATCCATTAAGTAAATAAAATTTATTTTAATTTAATTTGCTTCTAAGATTGAAAAATGATATTTTAAAGATATTGTCAAATGTTGTTTAATTTTATATATAACACAAATATTACAATAATAATATTAAAAATAATAATAATAATAATAAAGGAAAAAGGTGTGTGTTCTTACAATTTAATAAATTTTTCTTTCAGATCGTGAGACGTGAGCGAAGCAAACAGCAGCCGTTGCCATGATTCTCACTGAGTGACGGAATCGTTGAATAAGGCCAATTGATAATCAACGAACACAATCAAAGGGCGGTCGTTGTCGTGAATGTTGAATATAAACTGAATTGTCGGATGTATGGGGGTGTATATTTTAATAGGCATTGCGAGGGTGGCTTTGAACCTGGTGGGCGACCTGCGCAAATACAACCACTCACACCTGGACACCAGGAAATGAATTTCGATCGGGACGGGGGGGTGTGGTGATGAGGGTGGCAAAGGCCGTTAATCGTGAATCATGTACATTCATATACATACATACATACATACATACGTATATTTAATAATGAGTCTTAGTCTTAGACTCATGTTTTTGTCTTGCACCCCCTCCTGTTTATTTTCTCCCCGCCCCTTCACTATCGCCGATCAACCCTCAAAGGACATTGACATTAATGATTTGTTTGGACAAAAATAAAAATATTGGAAAAAAGAAACAAATTAGATAAATAATTTTAGATAAATATTAATTTCTTTCAATTATTATTATTTTATTCATGATTATTATTATTTAAATTATAACTAAATGTTAGTAATTTATTAAACAACGAAAGAAAAGATAGAACATTGAAAATTTTTCTTTTTTTTTTAACTTTAATTATCAATTTTAATATATATAAATAATAAATAGTGGTGTATTGGGAGGGTAACGAAGGGGAACGACGTTCCCTTACCTTTTTTCAGAACCGGAACGCGCCCCAGTACTTTTTCATGTCCCGACAACGCATTTAAATCTACTGTTAGAATTTCTATTTTTGTGTTCGTTAATATTTTGTATAATAAGAATAAGAAAAAATAAAAACTTATATGGAAAAAAATAGTTTGCTGAAAATAGGACTGTTTTTGGTCCCACTATGCGTTCCCTTACCTCTTATTTTACCAATACATCACTGATAATAAATAAATAAATAAAAATCATAACTACATGTAATAAACATTGTAGAGATTTGTTTTAGTGGAACCATTTATTCAAGTATAATTTAAATATGTATATAAAATTTAAAATTTAAAATTATAAACTTCTATTTTCGTAGACCATTCTTTATTATTGTGATAAGAAATATTAACGATTTATAATTAATTAATTATATTTATTATAATCAATCATTTTTTCTTTATAAACTAGCCGTCATCGGCATCATATGCTGCCGCCGGCATAAAACTCTTCTTTAGATGGACAGGCGACTTCAAACCACACGAGATTGATTAATAATAATAATTTATAGAAAATTTTGTTTCAAATACTTATAAAACAACACAATCTTTAAATATAAGATTAATAACTTTATTCAAATCGTCGTAATATTTTTTTTTATTTTTCTTTTCAATATTTTATAATAACAAAACAAAATTTTAAAAAACTGAAGTTAGTAAAAAATTAATAATTTTGATAGGTTTCTTTTTATGTTTATTTAATTTAATAAGTTCACTTTTATGATAAAAAATAATATTAATATAAAAAATTAGAATATTGCAATTTCTATTTCAAATTTTTTTTTTATTTTAAATTCTATAAAAATTATAAATTGTAAAATTTTAAATTTGTAGCTAACTTCATAATGTTACAGGCACCACATACGAAGGATATTATATATATATTAATATATAAATATTATACTTGCATATTAAAAAGTTGGTTTCATAAGACTCAGAGAAAAGAAACTACATAGTGGATATGATAATATTATAAATAATTTATTATTTTTTTTCCATATTTTTTTTACAAATATGTAAAATTATGTTGTTTAATTATTTTACAATTTTTTTAAAATAATTTCCATTTTTATTCTGCATATCCTTTTATTTAATAAGATGCAAGTGTTCGAAAGTCGTGACAAAGAATGCATATATTATTACATCAGGTCGTATTAATTAAAAATTCAAAATTAAAAAAAAATCATGAATCGTAATTATAAAAAAATAATATTTATACAATAAAAATCATGCTGAGAACAAAAATGAGATTACATTAATTTAAATATATTGATATATTATCATATTTACGAGGGTGGGGTGAAAAGTTTCCGGCCTTACCAAGAAAAACGATGTTTTTAAATTTTTTTTTTATCTTTATTTTTCAGCATAATCTCCATTAACACTGATACATTTCTCATAACGATGTTCCAATTAATTTAATTAATTAATTAATGAAAAAATAATTTAATTTTATTTAAGTCTCATCAACAGTTATGAATCGACGCAAAAATTTAGTTTAGATTACGCCTACAGCGCCAATTTGTCGGTAGAAATGGTTTTTCATTAAAGCATTAAATGGTTGTACAAAATATTTCGCACACGTTCAGCTGACATCAGGTGGTACAGGTCTACAGTTATCTTGAATGTTGAAAAATAAAGTAAAAATAAAAATTTAAAAAAATCGTTTTTCTTGGTCAGGCCGGAAACTTTTCACCCCACCCTCCTATAAACGGGGATATTAGTTGTATAAGATAAAAATATTTATCTCATTGGTACAAAATGCCTTTATTAAAAATTATTTTTAATTTTACAAAGTATTGATGGAGGGGGATAATGAATTGTTTGTTATTCTACTATTTTAAGTAAAAGGAAAATGATAGCTTGATTTTAAGGTATTATACCCTACTGAATTAATATGATTTGCATCTAAATATTCATATATCAATTATACATAGTATACAAAAAATTTTTAATTAATTTTTATTTAATTTTAAATTTGATAAACATCTTTAGATTTATAATAGAATAATTAATTAATGAAATAATAATCAAATTGATGAAAACAATTTATTATATTTTTTAATAGGAGGCAGCTAGCCGAGAGTGTAGCGTAGCAATTTTATACACAAGAAGTCGGCGTTCGATTCCAAATAAGAACAAATTTTTCTAATAAAATTAAATTTAACATCAGCTGCCTCCTGCTCCAGGAACTGTGAGTTCCTGGTTCTATACATGCGGAAGGAAATAGGAAACCACCGCATTAACATTCCCAAGAAAAATCATAATGGCTGGGCAGCTTCTAAGGCTATCCTAGTCATGATGATAGCCAAACTCGGTAAGAGAGGCGGCACCTTAAGAAGAAGAATATTTTTAAATACAAAATTTTTTATAAAATTAATAAGAATAATTTATTAAATAAAAAATTTAAATTTTAATATATCGTTTGTATTTATAATAAATTATGCTGATGATGAGAGATTATTTTGATGGATCTTATTATTTTAATCAATGTCACATTCTTTGAATGAATTATATAATAAGTGATATAACAATTATTTTTTTTTCAAAGCTTACCATTAAATTACAGGAGGTTGAGATTAGTCAATTGGTATCAATCATGACATAACTGGGATAATCATGTTTCAGGGTTAAAAATGAATCGATTCTACTTAGGTAGGAAAATATTTTTATAACCATTTTCAATTTTCAAGGAGATCAAATGGACTGGAATTATTACATTTGCTAATGAATATGAAAAGCTGGCCAAATTCCAAAGTTTATTGGATTTTAAAGAAATTTACCTCCAATTTTTATAAAATCTGGAAAATTTAATTATGATTCTCAAAAGTAACGCTATTCAATTACTATATTTATTTTACTGTGTGAAAAAAAAATTCTAAATGATTTCAGCAATCTACTGTTTTGTATGTTGCATATATTCAAGGCGAGTCATACAAATTGTATATTTTCTCTCTCTCTCTCTCTCTGTGTATGTATGTATGTATGTAGACAAGATTAAACAAAAACGATTTGAGCTAGAATCATGAAATGGGCATTATTCAAAATTCGTAGTTTTTTATCAACTTTTTAGCTCAACCAGAAGAGGGCCCTAACCTACAACGTTTTGATTTTTAATAAAAATAAAAATAAAGATATATGTTTGTTTGATAGTTTTCACATGATTAAGAATTGTATAAAACTGCTATATATAGAATTTCAGCTTGATTGAATCGCTGAAAGTACCAGAATTAATTTTCTAACACTGCAAATCACACGCGCCAACACGTGACGTGGTGCCATCAACAAAGAGCCAAACATGCGCTGATTTAATCAATATTATTTAGTAATTTTAATTTATAATTTATAATTAATTAAATTTAATTTAAATATAATATATTATTTTATTTAATCCAATTCAAATTGCGAGATAGTCGAATGGAGACATTCCTGCTTATTTCAAATAGGCATAAAATATATATTTTATAAATATTTTTTATTTTTTAAATTATTTTCAAATCTTTTATTATCAATTCTATGTATATTAGTATAATTTGATGGGAATAAGTTTAATTTTAAACTAATTATATATCTTTATATCTAAATATTGAAAAAATAAAGATAAATTAGAATTTACTATAGGTTTTAATCTGACCATGGATTTGGTTTTGAATTGTATATTATAATAATGATTATATCATATTTTCTTTAGATTTTATAAAATTGATCCAAATTCGGAAGGATTTTCTACTCTTATCGTACCTCTTTTAATGTTTAAAGTTAAAATATATAAAAAAATCTTTATAAATATTAATTTTAAAAATATAATATTAAAATATTAATTTCATTATAGTTATCTATAATATTTATCTTTTTAAGATCTCTAAAGAAAGAAAATCAACACTATCAATTCTGTTCTGGTTAAAGAAAGTAAATGATTTGTAGTATAGTTTTTGATTGGATATCTATATGTTAATGTTAATTAAAACAGAATGCTTTTATTCTAATTATCCCTTCTATAATCTATTATAAACAATAATTATTTTATCATTAAATATTGAAATATATATATATATAATAATAAAAAAAAAAAATAAACAAAATATTTTGTTAAATAAATAAATACTTTCACTGATTTATAATCAAAATTATTTAACCCTTAGACATGTATGTATGGTCAAAAATCACACCACACCACAAAATTATTTATTTTTTTATATTTTTTATATTTAGATACCATTTTTTAAAAAATTAAGATGATAAAGAAATTTAATATATTTACTGGATAAATTAATAAAAAAAAAAATGAAATCAAATTGAAATGATTGATAATTATCATTTTAATTATAATTAAAACAAAATTATATTATTAATTAAAAATAATACATTTTTTTTTTGTTAAGTTAAGTAGTGTGTTAACACACATAGTCTTAACATACAAAATATAGAATTTGAAAATGTAGAAAAATTTAAATACTTAGATTCTGTAATAACGAAAGATAATAATATTCGAGAAGAGTTTAAAGCGAGGTTATCATGCCTGTTATCATGCAGTAAAGGAGCTTATCGCGTCAAAATTATTATCAAAGGGGATAAAAATTAAAATATATAAAACAATTATTTTACCGGTTGTATTATATGGGTGTGAGCCATGGTCTATGACCTTAGGTGACGAGAGTAGATTTAGAGTATTTGAGAATATGGGCCAAAGAAAGATGAGGTTAGCGAGGAATGGCGGAGATTGCATATCGAGGAATTGCATGACCTCTATGCATCTCCAGATATAGTTAGAATTATCAAATCGAGAAGGCTGTGATGGACAGGGCACGTGGCTAGAATAGGAGAAGAAAGAATGGCGAAAAATATATTGGGGGGGGGAGACCGAGTGGGAAACGTCCAGGACGCGGTGGGTGGATAATGTAGCGAGAGAGATGGGAGAGGATAGGGATTGGAGGGTTGTCACTCAGAATAGGGATGTTTGGAGAAATGTGATTGCTGCGGTCAAGAACTTTCCATAGAGCCACAGAGATAGAAAGATAGATAGATTTATTTAATAAAATAAAACAAGGTTGACATGAGATTTTTCAACCATGTAAAATTTCACCTCTAAAATATAGCTTGTTTTTTTTTTAAATTCATTTTAAATTTGCGTTGTCACTAAATTAAGTTTTTTAACATTGATTAATTTACGAGTATTTCAAGGAAATTTAAGTTTTAATTTATTAGAATTATGAAAATTTCACTATTCTTGTGGGAATTATATATTTTTTCAATATCTATTAATTTTATAAATGCATAGTAAAAGGGGAAAAACACGGATGCAATGAATGGTTGGCACGAAAAGGAGTGAATGACTGAGGGGCCCTCATCATTATGACCTTATCAATTTGTTCAATTAATAACATACATATTACTTAGAGGGATTTGTTTAAATTAAGTTATTATTAATAGAACGAAACAGGGAGACATTAAAAAAGAAGACTATAGTTTACAAAAATAATTAATTTATTTTTTATTGAAATCGATAAATTCTTGTTTTTAAATTAGTAAAACAAATTGTCTTTAAGTAGTTTGGTTGGTTATTTATTTATTTTTAGAACAATTTTGCCATTCAGTGTATGTTAATGTAAAAATGATTGGTTGAAGTAATTGATTTAATTAAATAATATAACAAAATAAAATAAAATAGAGATTAAAAGTTATATTATATACAAAATATTATAAACGATTCTTTATAATCAATTAATTTCATAAAATACTATTACAAGATTACTTTTCTAGATTGTATCCGGATTCTGAAATATTTAAGTCATAGGCATTTTCAAGGAGTGGTACACATATATCCTATCTTATCTTATTATTATCGCAAAAATTGTATATATATATATATATTTGTATTTTTTAAATATTAAACCTCTCGAAGGATTTTTGTGAAATATTTATAAAGAATAATCGATCTGTATTAGTTTCAGCCTCTTAAAAAAACATTATTGTTAGTTTTTTCTTAATTTAATGAAGTAAATTTAAATGACGTCAGCAACTACGTCTGAAAGCGCTTCCTTGAATACAAAAAATTATAAATATAAATAAAATTAAATTAAAAATATTTATTTTAATAATATTTTGTAATCAAATTACTAAATATATATTATGTTATATCCACATGCCATACTTTTCTGTCTTTCGGTGCATTATTACGTACGTTTAAGGGCTGTATGTTTTATGACTATTTTTTTGTTAATTTATTGTTTTATATTAATTGAAATTGTTTCATATATTTTGTCGTTTATTTATTATACATAAATAATAATCTTAATCTTAAATATTCATAGTTCATAAGTAATACTTTTTTGAAAGTACCGAGCCGCGGCTGATATAATAATATATCAACAAATCTATATAATTACTAATTCTTCATATGTATAAACAATAAAGACGATTAATATCATAGAAATAATTTCACCCCTTTCAACCACAAGATATGAGTTCCATTCAACACTTTTTTTTAAAAAAATATAATAAATTATATAAAATTGATCTATCATTTATTATTATTATTATTATTATTATTATCAAGATTTATCAGTCCTCTCACTCTACTCTTTCATTAGAAAAAAAACATGATTAATATTTTGATTAATTTAAAATTAGAATTTTTTTTTTAATATAAAATAATTATATTTCCCTTATGAAATAAAAAATATATATAAATATAATTAAGAAAATAAAAAAGTTTTCTCATTAATTTCAATTTTATATTATATAAAAAAAATAATACATTATAGTAAACTTGATTAGTTCAAGAAGATGAAAAGTCATTGCTTGTTTGTTTTCGAGAACATCCATTAAATATATTGAATTTTTTGAGAAATTAAATAAAACAAATAAAAAAAAATCTTTTCAAATAAAAATTGAATATATAATAGAAAGAAGAAGGCTTTTTTAAAAATGAAAAAGTGTGTGTTTTTTATTATTTTCTTGTTCAAGTTCATTCTTATTTTTTTGAAGACAATGACAAACAACACAATCAGTCAAATTGCAAACATTTGAAAAATAAATAAATTTTTATAAGCAAACATTGAAAGAACATAAAACTATCTTAAGTGATATAAATTAAAAATGGATTGGATTCATTCATTAAAAATTCTCCTGGATTACAAAAACTAAATTATGATAAATAAATGATTTTTATTCCATTTAGGCTCATATACATTAAATCGACGAAAATTGATGATAAAATCCGAATAGGGGATGAATTGTGTGTGGATATGTTTAATAGAGCAGAGGGTAATCATGAGAAATGGTTCCCGAGGGATTCTCCTGTTGTATCTACCAATCAATCGGTCATTCACTGTTCAAAAAAACATATCAATCAACGATCCAAGAGCGAAGTGTAATCATTTATTTATTTTTACTTTTTCATCCCGTAGATGCCTATTTATAATGTATCATTGTTTTGAGATTGAAATTTGACAGGTTCTTTAATATATACGAGGGTGGGGTGAAAAGTTTCCGGCCTGACCAAGAAAAACGATGTTTTTAAATTTTAAATTTTTTTTTTTGCTTTATTTTTCAACATAATCTCCATCAATTTTTCATTAATTAATTAATTAAATTTGACTTAATTTAATTTAAATATGATCAACAGTTTTGAATCGACGCAAAAATTCGTTTGGATTACGATTACAGCGCCAAATTGTCGGTAGAAATGGCTTTTCGAAGCAGTTTTAGGTCAACGTTAGCAAACGCGGCACCCACGTTGCACACAGCTTTGCATATTCAAATGGTTGTGCAAAATATTTCGCACACGTTCAGCTAACATCGTACAGGTCTCAGTTATCTTGAATGTTGAAAGGTAAAGCAAAAAAAAATTTAAAAACATCGTTTTTCTTGGTCAGGCTGGAAACTATTCACCCCACCCTCGTATATATATATGTGTGTTCATAGGTATTTTTTTAAAATTCAACATAACTTATAATTTATTTACTTATTAAATATAAATTTAAATAAAATAATAATAAATTTGATTTTGTTTTTAGGTAATCATCCATCATACATTATACCTAACATTGTTATTATAATTTAGTATAATTTTTTTTGATATTTGATATTTTTGCTGAATGTAAAAGATATTTTATAAAAAAAAATAATTTAAAAAAATGTTATAATCATCTAAATCTAATATATATATATTAATTTAGTATTTTAATTTATTTTTAAAACATTTTTTGATAATTAATAATTAAATTTTTGAATATCATTTTAGATTCTAATAATAATTTTTATATTTTTATAATTTTAAAATAAAAGATATTTTTTATAACGTTTTTCTCAACTTCACTTGGCGTCTGTCTCTACCTATGTCTGGCCCGGTTTCTGTTCGCTCTTTCGACAAATTGAAATCGATTTTTCATCGACTTTTTAAAGAATATATTTTTATTTTATATTAATTTTGAAGAGCATAGTCGATAAAAAAAATATTAAAAATTACTAGAATTAGTGTTTTTTAAATATTTATATGATAAATCTTTATTTTCAGAGATGACCCTCCAAATGACCAATTCACAACCTTAGCAACCTCCTTCTTTTTGGTAATTATTCCAAGTAATTTTTGTTTCAATGCCTGACATTTTAATAAATAGATTCATTTCAATGGGCCATTTTTTTCTATACAAGTTCTTCTCTCATTTAAGATTGAATCTTGTATTTCAGTCTATGATTTCAGGCTATATTTTTAAATTAAAGCAATTTTCAATCATTGAAGATGATTATGATTGTTAATTGAATGCAATTCGCGCTGTGTGTGTCTATAGAGAAATTTATTTTATTTTTATTTATTTTTTATTCTCCTTTTAGTATATAATAAACCCATATTTATTTATTTCCTCTTTGTTATGAATTTTGAAATATATTTAAAAAATATATTACAGATTTATATATTTTTTGTCGATTAAAATGAAAACTTTTCATCATTCTCGGCTTAAGTTAATTTTTAACAAAATAATAGGAGTATTAATTAATATTATTTTTATTATTATTATTTTTAAAACGATATAATCACTTACTGACTTTTATTTCATTCTAAGAATACCTGTTATAAATTAATTGCCTAATTAATTCTCAATATATATAATATATAATATATGGTATAATATAATATAATAACATTTATTTATTACAATTTTATTTGATTTCTAAAATAACATTTTTAATTATCAAATATATTAATTAAATGTTTTATTTATATATGAATTTATATTAAAATATAAATGAATTTTAAAAAATAAAATTTTATTTTTTTAATGAGTAGTGATGAAAATCAGACTGTTTGTTAATTTAGTTGCTAAATTATTATTTAATTTGTATAAATTGTAATGATATTTTGCAAAATATTGAATTAATTAATTACAAATTTATATAATAATATAGTATAGTGATTCTCAAACACTGTACCGCGGCACTTTTGTGTGCCGAAAGATTTTCAAAAGTGTGCCGCCAAATTAGGCTCTTAATCTAACTTTTTTTAAAAAATTTTTCAATTTGGTTCTAAAAAAAAAAAGGTAAATCGTTTTTGGTACCATTTTTTTCAATATAAGTAGTAAACTTTTACATTTATCTTTTTCTTTGTGTGCCGCCAAATTTTTAAACCGTTTAAAGTGTGCCGTGGTAAAAAAAAGGTTGAGAATCACTGATATAGTATATTTGATTTTATAATATCTATAGTGTTTCTATAGTCAAAGTTTTGAAAATAACTAAAATATAAACTAAGATATAATTTTTTTTTCTTTTATATTTTAGTAAATGAAGAAATTTATAATTTTGATTAGTTATATTTAAATAATATTTAAATTTACTCTACATTCTTTATTATATACATGTATGCATTTTTTATTATTAATTATTTTGTATTTCTTTTTATGCTTAAATTTTTTAATTCATATGTGAAAAATATGAATTAATAATTTTTTTATTAATTAAATAATTATTATTGTATTTAATTTTATGATTAGTTTTGTTATTTGTTTACTTTTCCTTTTAGAATAGGATGGGGATGGGGATGGGGGATTTGAGGAGAGGGAGGAGTTTTTTAGTATGAATTCCTGGGCGGGAAATAATTTAAGAATTAAATATTTATGTTTAGTTGAATACTCACGTGGAATGGGACTTGGTTTTGGCCATCGTGGGAGATTCTCAGGGTCACAAGGTCAGGTCACACGGTGCGCATCGGCACAATCACACACAATTTCCGTCAACAGAGTGTCTAATTGCCCCTAAGCCGCTGCAACACTCACTCCCATGTAAACAGTGTACGTCCACTTTGCCGACTGGCTTTCGGAAGGCACTCACTGTCGCTGCTCCTGATCGGTTCGCCAGCTTCCCATCCCTCACTCTCTCTTTCGTTCTCTCCCACCCCCAACCAAGCGATTCAGTTCATACGGCAAGGCAACAGGTGGCAGCACTCGTTGACCTATTACTTTCTACCTCACGTACTCTTGCTCGAATTTTATTTTTTCTCACCTCACCTTTTACAAACTTTCACTCTAGAAATTATTTTATAGAAATTGAACCTAAATAACGTTTTATGGATAACATAATATAAAATGATTTATTACAAGAGAGATTATTATCATTTATTATTCATAATTTTAACATCCTAATAAAAATATTGTAACTTACTTCACCCCTCCTTATATACCCCTTCTAAACTACAAGTTACAATAGAATTATATTTTCCTTACATACAAATAAAACTTAAAAATTCCTTTTAATACCTCTTTCTTAATATAATTCTTCAATGATTTATTTTCTTTTTATTCGAAAATTTTACGTTAATTTTATATTATATATTAATAAATATAATAAAAAACAAATTTAAACTAATAAATCATTTTCTCCGTATAAAATCATATATATTTATACATAATTCAAAGATGGTGGTGCTACCTAGCGGTAAAACACAAGACACACAATTTCTTTTAAATATTGTGTTTATATATAAAAGAAAAATTGATAATTTAAGATTTTAAAAATACCTAAATTGTAAATTAACAGAAATATTCAAAAAATAATTAATTAATAATTAATACAATTTTCTAAATAAATAATAAATAAATAAATTTGAGTGAACTCGGCGCTGGTCGGACGTGTGTCGCATCGCTCCTGATTCCCATCCGTTTTTCCTTGGGGTATTTGTTAAAACTGGTGGTAAGTTTTACATCATTTTACTGATCTTGAAGTGCTCTTTACAATGGGGCACATCTGGGATCAATTGCTACCAAGGTGGGCGCGGTGGATCCTTAATTGGTAATTCTCGGTACTGAGACTGATGGGTATATGAACCCATTAATAAGTATAATTAGTGATAATGATAATGATCATTGTTCTAATTTTATTTTTGTCATCTAATTCCGAGTTCAATTCAGGGTTCAACGTTCTACCAAGCAAGTACTCCACTCCTTCTCCCCCCTCTACCACTCCTGTTTTAAATCCTTTATTTATTTATTCCTATTAATAACTTATCCCGATTAACATTTACTAATATTATAAAATAAATAAATAACAATTTCCTTTTTCCTATCAGTGGCTTGTGGCGGGCGGTTTGTATGCGCGCTGGGTGATCTTACATATTCCCTTGAGGGGCTCATAGCTTATGAGCATATGGATTGGCATCCATGAGGTCCCAAGCCATATCTAGTATTGCTTCCACTTACTTGTACTAGATATCTTACTTTTATCTTTCCTATCTGGCCTCTCTTGGCCAACTCTTGTTTCTTCCGACCCCGACGCTATTAGGTGTCCGAGGGCTAGGGGTCTTTCATTTCTTACTATTTACTTTCTCTTCTCTTAAGCCAGTTATGGCGAAACCCAGTAGCGTCTGTTCTCCAGGTTAGGGGCGGCTACGAACAGCGTCTGTACTCCAGGTTAGGGGCGGCTGAGAATCAAACCGAAGAAGGCAACGGGAAACCACTTCGGTATACCATCCCCAGGAAATTCACTATGACGAGAAACAAAATACAAATGGCCCCCAGTCCCGGGCAGCCCTTAAATGGGCAAGGGGTGCGAAGAATCTCCCGGCTCAGAATAGTGAAAAACAGATTGCGAGTGTGTACATGGAATGTCAGAAGTCTCTTCATGGCCGGAAAATTAAACAACGCTATCAAAGAAATGAGAAGACTTAAAGTTAAGTTCATGGGAATCAGCGAACTCAGATGGCCTGGTGTCGGTGTTTGTTCTCAGGAAGGAGGAACACTCTATTACTCAGGAAGTGAGAGTGGAGATAGGTTTCATCGAAACGGTGTTGGAATTCTAGTTGACTCGGAGTTCACGAGGTACGTTAAGAACTTTGTGCCCATATCGGATAGAGTGATGCTGCTACAGATTCATGGACAGCCATTTGACATAAATATCTTACAAGTCTACGCACCTACATCTGATAGTAAATACGATGAGGAAGTGGAAAAATTCTACAACACTTTAGAAAACACTCTAAACTCTCTCAAGAAGAATACCATAAACTTGATACTTGGAGACTTTAATGCTAAAATCGGTCAGGGCAGACGGGGGGATTTGGTCGGCGATTTCGGCTTAGGTGAGTGTAATGAGAGAGGAGACCGGCTCTATGATTTCTGCCAAACTACAGAGATGGTAGTAACTAATACGCTATTTAAACTTCCAAAGCGACGTCTTTACACATGGAAATCACCCAGAGACTCTATTGACAACCAAGAACCAAGTAGGAACCAAATTGATTACATTCTGATAAACAGACGTTTCCGAAATTGTGTTAAAAGAGTCACAACATACCCTGGTGCAGACATAGGCTCAGATCACAACCCTTTGGTTGCGGACATGGGCCTAGCGTTGAAGTCTGTAAAAAGAAAAAACTGCAACGTTAATATTATTGATACATCAAGATTACAATTTGAGGATGTTAGGAATGCTGTTATTGATGATCTCAATGGCAAATTAATGAGGATATCTATTGACGATCTTGACGATATAAATACTCAGTGGGCACTGCTGAAAAATGCTTTGGTGGAGACTGGTTCGCTTCACTTGAGGAGAACACGTACAATGAAGAGGAGGTCGTGGATGACGGACGAGATTTTGGATTTGATGGAAGAAAGGAGACTTCTCAAAAATAACATCGTGGAATATAAAAAGATGCAATTCAAAATAAGGAAAGGGATTAAATTAGCAAAACAAATTTGGATGACAGAAAGGTGTGAAGAAATAGAAGAATTAGTCTCAAAACATGACATGTTTAATATACATGTAAAGGTAAAGGAAATAACTGGACAATTCAGGAGTCGACCACCAATGTCAATACTAAATGAAGCCAAAAAACTAGTAACGGACGAAGCTGAACTCATGAAAGCCTGGCAATTGTACGCAGCAAAACTTTTTGAAGATTCCAGAGAGGAAGTTGAAATTGATGATTGCGATCCTGAAGGACCAAAAATAATAAAATCAGAGCTAATTCACGCTATTTCAATTGCTAAGAACAAGAAAGCGCCGGGACCAGATGGAATCCCAATGGAATTAATCAAATTCATCAATGAAGACAATATAGACCTGGTATTGAAAATATTTAACAATATCTATAACTGCGGTGTGCTTCCAGAGGAATGGCTGAAATCAACATTTGTTACTATCCCAAAGAAACAATACCCTAAGAATTGCAGTGACTATCGCCTCATCAGTCTTATGAGCCACATGTTAAAGACCTTTCTTCGAATAATACACGCCCGCATCCGATTAAAATGTGAGTTAGACTTAGATGACTCGCAGTTTGGATTCAGAAACGCCTTCGGTACAAGAGAAGCATTATTTGGCTTCAATGTTTTGCTTCAAAAATGTCGTGACCAACACAAAAATGTATTTGCATGTTTTGTTGACTACGAAAAAGCCTTTGACAGAATAAAACACACTAGGCTGATTGAACTTCTGTGCGATGCTGGAGTGGACGAAAAAGATATCAGGATTATAAAAAATCTGTACTGGAGGCAATATGCCGTAATCAGAGTAGGAAAATCCACAACACCGGGAATTGAGATCCAGAGAGGAGTCCGTCAAGGATGCATTCTCTCTCCCCTTTTATTTAATCTCTATGCTGACAGAATTTTTAAGGAGGCCTTGGAAGAACTGGATATGGGGGTGAAAGTAAATGGCGTACCAATTAGTACAATTAAATATGCCGACGACACTGTGATCCTGTCTGAAAACATTGAAGACCTTCAACTACTTCTGAATAAAATTTCTCAAATTGGAATTAAAGCGGGCTTAAACATCAATATAGCCAAAACAAAATTTATGGTCTTTAGCCGCCAGCCACATGGAAACGCCTCCCTCCACCTCGATAACAAACAAGTTGAACGAGTAAGATCTTTTAAATATCTTGGTTGTATCATAAATGACCAGCTAGACCCGGATATCGAAATTAAGTCCAGAATTGAGGCTGCGCGGTCCACCTTCAATAAAATGAGATCCTTCTTCTGTGATGACAACCTAAATCTTAAATTACGACAGAGAATGGCCAAATGCTATGTTTGGTCCATTCTCTTATATGGTGTGGAAGCATGGACACTCAAGGTCAGTACGATGAATCGCCTGGAGGCTTTTGAGATGTGGATCCTCAGGCGAATGCTGCGAATTCCCTGGGTCGAGAGAGTTACCAACAAGGATGTCTTGAGGAGAGCAAACACACAGCGAGAACTCCTCAACACTGTCAAATGCCGGAAAATCTCTTACCTCGGCCACATCTTGAGAGGTAATAAATATCAACTCCTTCAATTAATCCTCAAAGGGAAAATTGAGGGTCGACGTGGACCCGGGAGAAGACGCCAATCCTGGTTAGGGAATATCAGGGAATGGACCGGCATAAGGAGCGTGGGAGAGCTGTTCCGCACGGCGGAAAATAGAGACGTTTTCGCCAGAGTGATCGCCGACGTCAGGGAGACCGGACAAGGCACTTGAAGAAGAAGAAATAAATAATAAAAATTAATATAAATACCTATAAAGTGCGGTGGATTATTTTATATACCTAAAATTTTTATCCTTATTTATCAAAAAGAAACAAAATAGTAATAAACTTTTATTTTTTCGTAAATAAATTAAGTATACAGCTAGTTTCTTTTTATTAGTTTTAAATTAAAAAAAAAATAGTGCATAGAGTTACTATTTTTCATAAAAAACGTAATGTTTTGTTTTTATATATTTTTGAATTTTTTTTGCATGTCTAATCAGTTTTCTTCCATATTCATTTTAACGTGAGATATTGTAAAATGTACTTGATTCAATAGTAAAAAGTATAAATTGATTTAAATATGTATTTTATATAAATAAATAAGCATAATTTAATTTAAACATTAATATAAATTTAATATATGCTCCTTTGTGTCAGCAACCATATATACACGTTTGTATTCATATATTAAAAAAATATATCTTTGTCTGCAAACGACTTAAAATGTAAGTTTTTACATTTCATAGTTCGAAGAATTTAAATATTTATTTCTGAAAGCTTATAAACTCAAAACTTGTTGGGACTATTATTAAGAAATCACTTTACAGAATTTTAACTCGTATTTCTAAATTTTATTAAACCCAGAAATTAATTTTAAAAAATTTAAATTCATAGTTGGAATTGATTTAGAGCATAGGTTCCCAAAGTGCTCTATATCAGGGGTGGCCAACTTCTTTATAATAGATCGACTATTTTTCTTGAATTTGTTTCGTAATCACTAAAGAAAATTTTGTTCAAAAGCTTAGTCCAAAAAACTGTAGAGCTTTTTTTTTAGAGTTAAATATTGAAAAAATTTTGAAAAAAAGGAAGAATGATCGACGTATTGGCCGTACCTGGTCTATATAGACCCCTGGAGTCTATTTTAACCTCCAAGGGGTCTACGGCAGCGAATAACAAATTTGGGGGTCGATGAAATAAAAATGGGGGTCTATGGGGGTCTACGTGTTTTCCCGGCTCCAAAAAAAGGTAAATTGTTTTCCGATATGGATTTTTTTAAAAATATGTCTCTAAAAAATAAAAAGGTAAATTGTTTTTACGACATGGCTCTTAAAACATTTTTGATTTTTCAATAAGGCTCTAAAAAAAGGGTAAAATTTTTTTATACAAAATCAAAATCAATTTAGGGGATCTACCCAAAACTCAAAAACATGGTAAGGGGTCTACGACACAAAAAAGTTTGGGAATCTATGATTTAGAGAGAAACTCGATTCTGAAGAATTGGGAAATAAACCAAGGACGCAAGGTGGTTACATTTCCTAGTATTTCATTAATACAAATCATCAAATTCTATTATTAAAAGTATAATAATATACATCTTATAAAGTATGTATTATAATCTAACCTATTAGAACATATAAACTTTATTATATAATTAATTTAGTGATAAAATAAATAAATAAACAAGAAAATAAAGATTTTAATATTAAATAATAAATAAATGAATTTTTAATCAAATACTATTACATCACCCTGGGAGAAGTAGGGGCACGGCTTCTAAAATAGTATTATTATTAATCTATATTATGCGATCGTCCCATATTTCTATATTAAATTTATTTTTTTTAATATCTATACATAAATAAATTTAAAATGAAAGGGCAATCAATTCTTTTGATGCCATTTATAAATAAAAGATATACATTAATTATATATTTATTCATTATTCTGGCAATTCGATCAAGAAAATAAATGTTTTTTCCACTGAAGAAACAATTCGATAATCGTGATTCGTACGTCATGCATGATGGTTCTATCTTGCACGCGGTTTACTAAAAAAATGTAATTTAGAAAAATAGGATAGTAATTTTATTCTATTAAAGAGAATATTTCGAAACAACTTCAAATAAAAATATTAAATATTATCAAAAAATAAAACTAATACTAAATAACAAAAGTTTTTAAAAATTTATTAATATATGTTACTTTTGGGGAGTGATAGTTATTTTTGGGGGGCGAAATCATTTTCAACACTAAAAAAAAGGTAACATGTTTTTGCGATCAGGTTCCGAAACTCGATTTTTCAATATGGCTCTAAGTATCACCAAGTGTACCTACCTTATATTAGGGATTATCATGCAATTTTTATTTATTAATATCTATAGGGGGGGGGGGGGCGAATTATGAAGCCGGCCTTACGAAGTGGGCGTTTGGTTCAAAAAGGTTGAGAAACACTATATTAATACTATATAAAATAAAAAGTCACACGGCTAAATCTGCATATCCAATTATTTATTAAATTTTTTTTCTTGTCCTGAAGATCGAAGACTGTTTTCCCTGTACTTTCCCAGTTTTTTATGGTTTTTTTTTGTCAATAAATTGTTTAACATGTATTTTTTATTTAATATTCATTTTCATCAAAATTAAAACCAGTACCGGCCCTAAAATTTTGATGTTCAATGCAGAACAGAAATTGACGTCCCTCAAAATAATTTTTAGAAAAGAACATTTTTAATCACAAATACATTCCACACACGCAAATACTATATATATATATATATATATATATATATATATATATATATAATATTATTTAATAATTATTTTACTTTTATAAAGTTTAATATTTAAAAGTAGAATATTTTTGTACAAAATAATTACAAGATATACAAAGATATTGGATAATATATTAACTCTGAATGAGGTACAGGAGGGCGGAGCCCCTTGTCTATGTGCGAAAAACGTAGATAGTATTAAGTAAAATTCTTTGGTATATTTTACCTATAATTCATTTAAATTATTAATTTTTTTTTTAAAAAAAAAGATAATCCGATTAATAATAAAAAAATAAAAATTTCTAAAAACATATTATTATTATTATTATTATTTAAATGTAATAGAAATATATAAATATTGTCAGTCAGTCTTTTGTATAATATCAAAGAAGTCAAAGAAGTCTTGGTGTGTGTTTCTATTACTTGTTTTAGGTATTTAAAGTGCAGTGAACAGACAAAATGCAGCAAAACGCAACGATATCTTCCAAATGTCCAATGTCAATGTTAGCCTGCTACACCCCAACCACAAGGCAAGAGATCTTTTACTCTCTTTTCTCATTATAGGTATTTACATTCAATTTATAATAACGTTGTCACATTCGCTAAACAATTTATAATTTAAAATTGAACTCTCACACCATTTATTTTTCAAAATATAATAATTTAAATAATAAACTTAAAAAAAAAATATTTCAATAAAAATTAAATTTTATAAAATCCATTTTTATAATCTTTTACTGATATACTTATATATATATTTATAAGGCGCCATTGGGTGTGCGGGTAGCGAACCTGCCTCACATTCAAATGGTCCCGGGTTCAAGTCCCGGGCCTGGCAAGTGAATTTCCCTAGCTGGGGTCTATGGGACGGAGTCAACCCAGCCTCCGGGAACAACATTGGGGAAAACCTACTTGATAGCGCCACCGATCAAGAAAATCAAAGTAAAGATTGAGAGGACCCGTTATACTGATCATAGGACACCTCATTGATATAACCGACTTGATAAGCGTTGTCAGAGGTTTTATATATATATATATATTTATAAATTTTATAAATTTTTAATCGAGATCTTTGTGACTATATATATATTCTCTCAATTCGATTTAAGAGATCTTATTAATTTAATTTTATTAATAGTTAAATAAAAATTATTGAAACATTAAAAAATCAACTACACATAATATTTAATTTGTCTTAAATATAATTATAATATTTTATTTTAAAGAAAATCTCATCTTGAAAGATGTTAATATTATTTTCCGAAATATTTTTTAATTTTAAAGAATTTTAAAGAGATTTAATATTAAAGAGATAAAATAATATTTTTAAAAATCTATTTGAATCATATTAATAAAATTTATTTATTTTTATATTTTTCTTTTTTCATTTCTCTGATATAAATCTTATCTAATCTTACTTAATTTCTTATTTATCCAGCCGAGAGAGACTTTAATTTGAATTTTCAAGTTGATCTTCAAGTCTACCCTACGAGATATATCAACGCTTTATTAACTCCCGAGGTTAGTATTTATTAATATTATGTTGATTAACCATTCAAATTAAATTTATTTATTTTAAAATTTCATAATCTAATATGTTCTCTTTTACTTCTATTTCATAATTCCAATCTTCGTTCCTGCTTCTGGATGTTGATTTGAATTTTTGATTATCTTCTCCATCCCTGATGGATATACATAATTTAGCTCACCTAATGTAAGTAATCATCGTTATTTATTTAGAATGTCACATTTTAGAATATGTGTAAATTTTATTTGAATTAATCCAAATGTAAATTTAATATTACAATTAAAGTTTAATATTGTACATAAAAGGAAGTAAAATTGAATTTAAATTCATTTTTTTTTCTTTTGATAATAATAATAATATACATTAAAGTAGATGATAGAATTTAGTGAGATTAGGGGATTTAGGAGCACCTCTGCCAAGAAGGAGCTTAGATAGAGTGGAGGGAGGTAGATGAGAGATTGCTAATTTTAGAAATTGGTAGAATTTTTAAAATGTTACATTGAGAGGCTAGCTAATCTTTGGTATATACCAGTGGTCGCAATTCGATTTTGGGTATCGTCCCAAAAAAGATGTTTCTGTTCAAATCAATATTTTGGCGTGCCAATAAAATATTATTGAAAAATTTCAGAAATTAAAATGTACTTATTTATTTTTATATTTTTTATTCAAAACTCCTAATAACTCTCAACTCTTAAACTTGACACAGCTATGAATCTTATATGAATTTAAAACTAATGTGTAAAAGACAAATTTTGTGTATTTCATTTTATTTTATTTTGTTCTATTTTCTTTTATTATTTTAACTGTCGCCTAGTTTTAAAATTAAATGTATATATTATATCTATCTATATATATAATATTTCGCATAAGGGGAGGAACAATCTCCCTCTAATTTTATTGATGTGCCCGTTAAAAATCATATTTTTCTAAAATAATAAAATTAAAAAAATTTTAAAATCCTCCACAAAAATCTAAATTTAACTTTAAATGATGTTATACGAAAATTTGCAAATTGAATATGACCTTAACATATTGTGAGAATTTGATAAATAATTTAGAGAGAAAAAAATATTTAAAAATAGATATTTATTTAAATGAAATAAAATTATTTAATTTACAGAATGAAAATGTCTATAATAATGTCTAAACATTTTTTCTTTATAATTTTACATTATAATAATACTAATTACCGTAGTTATAATATATGGGGAATTTTCAACTTTGACTGCCGATTTGACCATGTTCCCAAACGAATTTTAAAAAACCAAGACCACTTTATATTTACACATTTTTAAGCTCTAATCGAATCCAAAATCAAAATTTAAAAAATCGAAAAACAGACACACAGATATATAGATTTTATAAACGAACATTTATACAATTTATTTTAATTAATTTGAAACATTTTAGGAAACAAATTTTTAATGGGTCATTTTTAGAAATCCCATTTAACAATTATAATAAATAATTAAAAAATTGTAAAATTTTTAAAGTATATAAAAATAAATTGTATAAATTGGTTAAAGGGTCGAGTGATAGTTCGGTGTCGCAGGTTGATATTTTATATTAACACGCCTACTTTTCTGTATAATAAAGATATAAAGAATCATATTTTAATTTTTATATAACCAAGAAATCATTTTTTCACTTAAAATATAGTTGTAAAGCCCAAATCTCCGATCCATATAACATCATCGACTGGGTCGCTTCTCTTGCTCTGACTAGGGCCACCGGTATTTGCCATTAGTCTCGAAAACATAATATTAAATTGTATATAAATTTAAAAATTAGAATATTTGAATTTGTTTAAATTTTAACACATGTAATCAATCATATGCATAAAGAATAGAAAATTTTGAAAATCAACTTGGTATTAAATTAAGAAAAAAATACTCATATATAGAATATATAGACTATTCGAATATAATTGAAACTCTTTCTCTCCCTCTATTTTAAATTTGAAAAAACGGAGTGTTAAGAAATTAAGATTCCTTATACAACATGGATGGTTAAATGAATTGAGCTCCCTATCTCCCTGAGAAATTCCCACTAAAAATGTTTATAATATTTTAGTTTATTAAATCAAACTATTATTTTTTATTTCAATATTTTTAATGTTAATACAATAATTTTATAATCTTTAAAATAATTTAATTATTTTAAAAAACTGCGGTCTTCAATTACAATTTTTTTTACTCTCTACTGTCTGTTCATTTCATAACTGAAAATAGTTTCGAATAGAAATAGACGATATTACTTGGATTAATCTTATTATGCTAGCTAAAATTGTTTGTTTGTATTATTGAGGACCCCAGTTCAATTCATTTTAATCAGAATGATGCAATCATGCAACATTTAATAATTGTAATAAATAATTAAATAAATAATTGTATATTAATATTTTTTAAAGGGTCGAGCGAGAGCTCGGTGTCCCAGGTATTAATATTACCAGCCAAACCCAATAATAATGAATCATTTTTTTTAACTTAAGTACCGAGCCGAGGCTCGGGGTCCCGGTACTCAATATTTATGTTTCAGAATCCGTTGAAAAAAAATTAATTAAAGAAAAGGAGTTAGTTACTAAAAGTAATTAATCGCTAATTAATTACAATTAATTAATTATAATTCAATTATATTTTTTCTATACCTTCTAGGGATCCATTCAAATATCTATAAAAATTTTCAAAAGTCTATCTCAATAAAAAGTCGATGAAAAATCGATTTCAATTTGTCCAAAGAGCGACCAGAAAGACAGAGAGACAGAGAGACAGACGCCAAGTGTTTTTAAGAAAAACGTTATAAGAAAAAGTCATTTTTACAAATAAAAATTGGTTTCTTCATTTCCGTTCCGTGAACTTATTGAACAACCTAGTATAGTATATCATTTTTAAATTTGATTTTTAAATTATTCGTATCACCATGATTGGTTAGCTTTAAGATTTAACTACAATTTAAATGAATAAAAATTTACAAATGACTTTCATGTCGATTATTGAATGAAATAATCGTGTGAGCTGAGCAAGAGATTCAAAGGGGATTCCTTCCTGTTCCTTCTCAACCTTAATTGTGCCCGTTGATCATCGACATTAATTTACTGAAATGATGGCAAAGTTCCATTATGGCTATCATCCTGGAAACAAAAAACACACTCACTCCAAAATAGGCTAATCAAAGTTTGTGGTGAAAAGAGCATTGAAATGATGAGAAGGCGGAAGAGAAGGGGTTAATAGCTGCGGGGGTGAAGGAGTCAAGAGAGCAAAAGATGCAACAACTAAAAGAGAAGATGAGCGAGACTATTGCGCCTCCGCCGCCGTCAAGGAAGTGGCTCATTGGATGGGGGCGTCGAGTGCGGGACCGGAAGTGGCCAATCGTCACCAATGGAGAGCACGCGGTTCGATTCGACCATCACAAAAGGAAAGAGCACCGGGATACAGAAAAAATGGACACTTGCTAATTGATTCCATACAGTGAGTGGATGGATGGATGGTCAAAAATCACACCGCACCACAAATTTATTTATTTTTTTTTACTATCTCGCCAAAAGAAAAGTTTCGATGTTGAGATTTTGATGTTTTTATACGTTTTGAAGGTTCCTGAATCATTTTCACTAAGGTTGAGAAAAATGTTTGTATGTGTGTGTGTGTGTGTGTGTATGTATGTAGACAAGATTACGCAAAAACGGTTTGAGCTAGAATAATGAAATTTGGCACATGGGCATTATTCAAAATTCGTAATGCGAGATAATCGAGTGGAGACACTCCAGCTAATTTTTTTTTTTTGGTCTTATATATAAAATGATTATTTGACAATCCTTAAATAACTTTTACTATTCCAATGAAAGCATCATTAATCATTCACAATTGCAAATACTAAATAAACATTTTTACACGTTCCCGTTGGCTCCATAATTTGTCTATTTTATGTGGCATACCGGCGGGAACGTGTTAATGCATTAAT
Source organism: Labia minor (assembly GCA_963082975.1). Classification (NCBI taxonomy): domain Eukaryota; kingdom Metazoa; phylum Arthropoda; class Insecta; order Dermaptera; family Spongiphoridae; genus Labia; species Labia minor. Next base: position 114,928,327 of record OY720344.1, read on the forward strand.
TAAAATAAATAAAATAAAAAATAAATTTTTTTAATCAATATTGAACACATTATTTAAATTAACAAAAAAAAAAATGAATTACTTTTAAATAATAATATAATTTTTTTTTTAATTATGAATCATTTCAATTTGATTTAATTTTTTTTTTTTTTATTAATTTATCCAGTAAATATATTAAATTTCTTTATCATCTCATTTTTTTAAAAAATGATACCTAAATATAAAATTAGCTGGAGTGTCTCCACTTGACTATCTCGCAATTTGAATTAGATTAGATAACATAATATATTATATTTAAATTAAATTTAATTAATTATAAATTAAAATTAATAAATAATATTTATTAAACTAGCACATGTTTGGTTCTTTGTTGATGGCACCACGTCACGTGTTGGCGCGTGAGAATTGCAGTGTTAAAAATTAATTCCGGTACTTTCAGCGATTCAATCAAGCTGAAATTCTATATATAGCAGTTTTATACAATTTTTAATCATGTGAAAAACTATCAAACCTATATCTTTATTTTTACGGTCACTTTAGAGGAAAATAAAATCTAAACGTTGTAGTTAATGATCCTCTTCCGTTTGAACTACATTTCTCAAAAGTTGATAGAAAACTACAAATTTTGAATAATCCCCGTATACCAAATTTCATGATTCTAGCTCAAACCGTTTTTGAGAAATCTTGTCTACACACACACACACACAGACATTTTTTACAAAAAATTTTCATTTCTTTTATTACTAGTAGATATCATGGACTACCATGAATTATACCAATTTCATTTAATTCAATGATGAATATCATATTTTAACAATTTTTTTTCTCAATTATATAGATTCTGTCGTTGAACTATTTTCCTGCTTTACTTATATAATCAATTTCTTGCTCAATCAATTTATTATATCACACTTACATCAAATGAAATGTTCAAATTTATAATTAAAAATACAATTGAAATGTAAATCAACAAAATTCCCAAAGAATTCACATTAAATTTTTCTTTTAAAAATTTTCCTATGAAATCACAGATAAAATAAATAATTATTGTTTCTTATTAAACAAATACTAATTAATAAAGAGATTTAAAAAGAAAGAATGAGTATTTCTCATTTCTTATTAGTAAAAAATTATTTAACATATATTTATCGCTTACAAGTTTGAGAATTTAAAATCTAGAAATTAAATTCCATCAGTTTATGAATTTATATGAGGTCTGTTTAAAAGAAAAGGTGAATTTTGAATTTTCGCGGTTTGTGTGCATTCGAATTTTTTTTTGTTAGGTTATGTTGGTACACATATGTTTCTCATATGTTGACATTATCAGCCATTTTGGATTAGTAGTTTATTTTTGACTACTGATAAATTTAGTCACGTATTTGTGTGTTCTTCTGATTTTTTACTTAAAAAAAAATGAATCAAATAAATATCTAATTATTTTCAGGTAAGTTTATATATTATTGTTTTAGTTGTTATTATTTTAAGTAATTTATTTTTATTTTACTTTTTATAATTAAGCTAAATATCATTTAATATATTTTAAAGTTATTAGTTCAATTAAATAAATTGGTTTAAAATTTTTTTTCCATAATTAAACAAAGTCGATTTCTCTGTCCCTATAAACGCTTCAATCTTTAAAACTACGAAACGGATTTTGATGGTTTTTTTTTAATAGATAGAGTGATTGAAAAGGAAGGTTTTGATGTATAATAACAGAATTTATTCACTATTTAATTATGCATAATGTTTTCATTCAAAGATAGCTCGGTGTCCCAGGATTATATTTTATAATTATCAACAGGCCTACTTTTCTGTTTGTATGTTATTATTTGAATGGCGATTCGGTGAATCAGGTATTAATATTACCAGCCAAAGCCAATAATAATGAATCATTTTTTTAATTTAACTACCGAGCCGAGGCTCGTGGTCCCGGTACTATATTATATACGTATAAAGCCCTTCTTGAAAATGCCTATGTCTTAAATATTTCAGAACCCTGAAAAGATCTAGGAAAGTAATCTTTTTGTAATATTTATCTACATGAGGTAATTCTGAAGAAATATTTACTTTTTAAAAAAAAGTGAAGAGTTCAAAACTCCTGAGATTTCTCATAACCAACCATTAATCCACATGCTATATTATGTTTAATGTTTTATATTAAATATTTTATTTTTATTTTTAAATATAAAAATAGAAAACTATACTAACCTGAACTTGAAAATCAGGTATGGCTTTATAAACTATTTAAAATTTAATGATTTACAGATGTTCTTTCCTCTCAATTTTATATATTCCAAGTGACATAACATAAATAACTAGAAATACATAGTAATAAATTCTAAAATTATTCTAAATGAGGATCCTTTGAGAAGATTATCATCATTTATTCTACATATGTATTTTATTTATTTATTAATGTATAAGAATCGCTTTTCTACATTTTCTTGATGAATTATTTAGTTAGTCAGAATGTGAAAGATATTCAGGGTTAATAAATAAATAAAAATAATTTTTCTGCTTTCAATTATTAAAGTATTTTTTCCCAAATGAGAGAGCAACGTTGACAAATAAAATAAGCTAGAGTGTCTCCACTCGACTATCTCGCAATTTGAATTGGATAAATTAACATATATTATATATTTAAAATCAATTTAATTAATTAAATTATAAATTAAAATTAACAAATAATATTTATTAAAACAGTGCACATGTTTGACTCTCTGTTGATGGCACTAAAACACGTGCTGGCGGGTGATTTGCAGTGTTAAAAAATTAATTCCGGTACTTTCAGCGATTCAATCAAGCTGAAATTCTATATATAGCAGTTTTATACAATCTTTAATCATATGAAAAACTATCAACCATATATCTTTATTTTTACGGTCAATTTAGAGGAAAATAAATCAAACCGTTGTAGGTAATGACCCTCTTCCGATTGAGCTACATTTCTGAAAAGTTGATAGAAAACTACGAATTTTGAACAATGCCCGTATACCAAATTTCATGATTCTAGCAAAAACCGTTTTTGCGTAATATTGTCTACATACACACATACATACAAACACACACACACACAGACACTTTTCTCAACCTTAGTGAAAATGACACATAGCAACCTGTAGAGTAAACAGTGGTGAACAGTCAATTTATATTCTATTTATACCACCCTCCTTGTATCTGGGTTGAATTCTAAAAGGAATTGAAAATCCAACTATTTTCAACTTTTTAAAAATTTACTGAAATTCAATTCATTGATTTTTTATTAGACTTTCCAGTTTTTTATTATTTCTGTTCATTAAATATAAAAATGAAATTTAAAACATAGATTCCCAAAGTGGTGTATATAGACCCATCGGGGTCTATTTTAACCTCCAGGGGGTCTACGGCATCGAATAACAAATTTGGGGGTCCATGAAATGAAAATGGGGGTCTATGAGTGTCTAAGTGTTTTCCAGGCTCTAAAAAAAAGATAAATTGTTTTTCCGACATAGCTCTTAAAACATTTTTGATTTTTCAATAAGGCTCTAAAAAAAAGGGTAAAATTTTTTTATAAAAAATTAAAATCAATTTAAGGGCTCTGCCCAAATCCAAAAAACCTGGCTAGGAGTCTTCGGCACAAAACAGTTTGGGAACCTATGATTTAAAACTATTCAAATTATTACATGAAAAGTTTTTAAAAATAACTTAAAAGTGGGGGAGTAACGAAATTTAAAAACTTGTGTAGATAGAGATTATCTATAAGGAAAAATTTAAAATGATTTATTTTTTATTTATATATTCTTTTTACAGAAAACTTTAATTATTTATTTATACGTGTATATTTAATAAAATTATGAAAAAAATATATACATATATTAAAAAAAGTATAAATTTTGAATATTTATATTTTTAAATTTCAACTTTAATTGATTCATCTATCAAAGTAAAATACTATTCTTTTTGAATAAATTCATACGAATATACCACAATCCATAACATTGATTAATTTATTTAAAAATATTATTTGAAAATAACCAAATCTATTTATCTAATTACTAAGAATTATTTTGATATTTTCACATTTAAATAATATATCAAGAGTGTAGCACAAAAGTAAAAAGTAAACTTTAATTCTTTAAAAAAATTGGTGTTCCCTCATCAAGTTTACATAAATTTATTTAAACTTTAAATTAAATTTAATAGAATAAAATAAAATAAATATGTTAATTGATTCTAAATCCCGAAAGTCAATAAAAAATAATTAAATTATAACTACTAAGAAAATGTAATTAACCCTACAATTAGTAATTTTTTAAAATATTTATTTTTTTTTTGTTTTCATGCTTAAAATATTTTTTTTTTGTTGAAAGATAAAATTGAATATAATATGAATGTTATTATGGATAATAATCGATGAGATATTTTATACGTTTAATTATAATATCCTTTTAGATGGGGGGCTTTTGTTTATAAATGTTAAATGGGTTGATTTTAATAGATAATTTTATTATTTACCTACATTCATCATAGCAACGTAATATTTGTTACTATGTGAAAAATATTTTTCTCTATATTTATAGATATAGTTGAGTATAAAAGTACATATATAAACACGCACATGGCTAGATTATAAATAATTAGAAAATAAATAAATAACTCAATTAAATTAGTAGTACAGAATTAGAAACAAAGACATTTTTTTAACCTTAATGAAAGTGATTCAGGAACCTTCAAAACGTATAAAAACATCAAAATCTCGACATCGAAAATTTTCTCCGGCAAGATAGTAAAAAAGATACTTTTTTACCACATATCTATATATATAAATATAGATATATATATACTTATATCTTATCTTATTATACTAGCAAAAATTATATATATATATATTACGGCGCCATTGGGTGTGTGGGTAGCGAACCTGCCTCACATTCACATGGTCCCGGGTTCAAGTCCCGGGCCTGGCAAGGGAATTTCCCTAGCTGGGGTCTATGGGCCGGAGTCAACCCAGCCTCCGGGAACAACATTGGGGAAAACCTACTTGATAGCGCCTCCGATCAAGAAAATCAAGGTAAAGGTTGAGAGGACCCGTTATACAGATCATAGGACACCTCATTGATATAACCGACTTGATATGCGTTGTCCTTGCATAGGACGTACAAAGTCAGAGGTTTATATCATATATATATATATATATATATATATTTGTATTTTTGAAATATAAAATGAAACCTTTGTAAAGAAATTAAATGAATGTAAATAATTAAAAAAATAAAGTTCGTGTTGTTTTATCAAATTATATATAATAAATTTAAGAGAAATTATTTTTATTTTGTTGTTTTATGAAATTCTTTTACTTTTTAATCTTTAAAGAGCATAAATTAATTTATTGAGTTGTTTTGAATTTATTTATTGTTCGAATCATACACATTTTAGATAATTTTTCAATAATTTAGTATTTTGTAAATTAGATTCAGTTCTGAAAAATATTCATTATATTCAAACATTCATTATTTATATGGATATTTATAGATATTGATCTTTTTTTTTTCTTTACAAAATGGGTCTCTGTTAATTATATTGACTTTGTTATTATATCTTCATGAAGAAGATTTTTTTACAGATAATTCGTTTTAATACTCAACACAACACATTTTCAATTTTTATATTAAACATTCAGAAGGGTCAAAGAACGATGCGTATTAATAATACAAACATACTAACAAAGGTAAATAATTATTTATGTTGATTTTTCCATCTAGCAATATTTCAGTCATTTCTTTAATATTATTATATAATATTATAATTAATATTATTATCATCAACGAAGTCAACAAAAGTAAATAGTAAAAGTTGAAAACTTTTCAATCAACCTATTTGTAATTTTATAATTTTTAAAATTATTAATATCCAAATTAATACGAAATTTATTTTATAATTATCAAATTACTAATAAATAACGTAAATAATGTAAAAATTATAACAGGCTATTAAAATTAATTATTTAAAACATTGGCAACAATTTTTCTTATTTGTGATATATGAGGTATCTGTAAATGAATAACGCAGTTTTAACGCTTTATTATATTTAGTACATATATTGAATTTACAGTGATAAATGATAAGTCAAATGAAAGAGAAACTCAAACAGTTTCCGCCGCGATCCACTTGACAGTGATGAATCGACCTTTCACCTTCGTGGACGTGTTAACACTAAAAATGTGCGAATCTAGGGCTTAGAAAATTCTGACGAGATGGTACAAGTGCAACGAGACTCACCAAAAATGAATGTTTTTTTGTAACGTATCCCAGCGGAAAGTTTTTGGTCTTTTCTTTTATGCTGAAGCTACTGTTACTGGTACTTCTTACCTTGATACACTAGAGTGACTAGAGCAATTGCTCTTCCCTAAGTTGAAAGAACATGAACCAGAGAACTTCATTTTCTTTTCTTTCTCATTTATTGGTAAAACTGTTTTAGTTGCTCTTTCATTTAACTTATCATTTACCATTAAGAGTTCAATATACTAAATATTATAAAGTGTTAAAACTCGGATATTTATTTTGGCATTAGGAAAAGAGAATACTTTCAGAGTATTTAAATAGAAAATTTATTCGCTTGGCTGAAGAAATCAAAATTAAAATATATAAAACAAGTATTTTTCGGTCGTATAATATGGTTGTGAGGCATGGTGTATGACCCTGGGGGACGAGAGTAGATTTTTTTTTTATTTAGCATCCATTTAACTTTGTACATCTGCCCGTAGGCAATAATACATGGTTTACAATAATCAAAGATTAATAAATGGGGAGGGGAGGTAAAAGGAAAATATAGAGGTTAAGGAGAGAGTAGATGTAGAAAATAGGATTCTTCTTTACCGCATTTATGGACCAAAGAAAGATGAGGTCACCGGGAAATAGCAGAGATTGCATAACGAGAAATTGCATGACGCGGTGGGTAGACAATGTAGAAAGGGACGTAAGAGAGATAGGAGAGGGTAGGGATTGGATGGTTGTGGTTCAGAATAGGGACATTGGGAGAAATGCGGCCAAGAAATTTCGATGTCTGTAGAGTCACAGAGATAGATAGATAGAATCATTTGGCTGAGTGAGTGAGGGAGTTGGGTGAGAATAAAATTTGGATGGAGGTGGAGAAATGCAATGTTAATTGCCGTATCCAAAAACTTTCGAGATTAGTTGCGTCATACAGAGAGATTATTGTTCTTATTATTTTTCTTCTTTTTATTCTAAAATTAAGAATATCTAAAACTACTTTTACCACAAATTCATTCAACTAAATCAAAATAAATTTTTTTTTATATAATTATATTTGATTTAAAAAAAGAGAAAAAAAAAATTGTAAATATATTTGAGAAAATTTATTGTGATATTTGATTGAGAGAGACAAGTACGTTGATGCCCCTAAAAAAAATCCCCAATGCAAAGTTCAATGAAGTTATCGAATTGACTATATAATGTTAACATCCAACTCATTCTAAATTATAACATTATTACTAGAAAAGTACTTAATAAATGTGATAACCATAACATAGTCATTATATATTTATATAAAAATTTATCGATTTGTATGCGAATCAATGGCAATTGTATAATAAATTTCGTAAATAATATTTTTTACCTATCTAAGATGATTCTTTAATTTTGTTTAATCAGAGCAAATCATTGTTTCAACCTGCAAACTCAGATCAATTTAATAAAATTGATCTTTGTTTTTGTTGAAGCAATTTTCCGCTATAAAGTGAAATAAAAAAAATAAAAAAATAAATAAATAAATAAATACCGGTTTCGATCATTCATCAGATGTTAATAAATGACACAATTTTCTAGGATAGTACATTAACCTGGTGTAATAAATAAATAATAATAAAACAGGCGTAGAATTATTTTTAATTTAAAATTGATCAATTAGGAAATGATAATACTTTCTAAAAAAATATTACTTGAAATTGAGAAAGCATATTTATTATTGTAGTATTTCTCTTTTAATGTGTATTTATGGTATATTAGAAAAATCCATTATAATATAATTTATGTATAAATCCTGATCGATAGAATTTAAATAAAGAGAAATGGAAATTAATAATAAAATATGAAATTTTATTATTAAAATTAAAAATAAGCTGGAGTGTCTCCACTCGACTATCTCGGAATTTGAATTGGATTATATAAAATAATATATTATATTCTAATTAAATTTAATTAATTATAAATTATAATTAATAAATAATATTTATTAAACGAACGCATGTTTAGCTCTTTGTTGATGGCACCACGTCACATGTTGGCGCGTGAGATTTGCTGTGTAAAAAATTAATTCTGGTACTTTATATATAGCAGTTTTATACAATCTTTAATCATATAAAAAAATTATCAAACATATAACTTTATTTTTACGGTCACTTTAGAGGAAAAAATCTCAAAACGTTGAGCTACATTTCTCAAAAGTTGATAGAAAAGTACGAATTTTGAATAATGCCCGTATACCAAATTTTATGATTCTAGCTCAAACCGTTTTTGCGTAATATTGTCTACATACACACACACATACACACACAAGCTTAAATTCTATATATAGCAGTTTTACTCAATTTTTAATCATGTGAAAAACTATCAAAAATATATCTTTATTTTTACGGGCATTTTAAAGGAAAAAAAATCAAAACGTTGTAGGTAAGGAACCTCTCCCGGTTGAGCTACATTTCTCAAAAGTTGATCTACATACACATACACACATTTTTGTCAACTTTATTGAAAATGATTCAGAAACCTTCGAAACGTATATAAACATCAAAATCTCGACGTCGAAAATTTTCATGATCGCAATACTCTCTCAGGCGAGATAGTAAAAAATAAAAAAAAATATCATTCATTTTTTTTAATTATCTTGATTTCTAATAATATAAATTAATATTAAGTAATCTATATTAAAATTATGTAAAATATAAAATTTTATTAGAGTTTGTTTTGGAAAAATTAAAATTTGTTTACATTTATGATTTCTATAAAAAAATAATTGAGTGTAAACTGTTTATATCTTAATATATTTTTTTTTAATTTTGATATTATTTTTAATAGTTTGATGTTAGAATTAAATTCCTTAATACAAAATTCAAGCTTAAAAAGCTATTTAAGAAAAAAAAAATGTTCAGCGCCTGTTTTTTATGCAACCTTCATTCATTATATAATTTTTTGTAGAAAATTGAAATTAAGAGATGTAAAAGTTATTTAAGGATGATAAATATCCTATGATTTAATTTATTTGTTCCTTTACACAAGTAAAAATAGAAATATTTATAAATTAATTTTTTTGTTGAAAGCATTTTTATTTCAAACGACCTTTCAAAAGTTTTCTTTTATTGAATTATAATTGAAATATTAATTATTTTTTTAAACCATCTCCCTATTTATTTATTTATATATTTTTTTTTCATCTCATTGTATGTTTGTGTGTGTTTCAAATGAAAGGAATAAATGAAATTTTTATCAGAGACGGCCGCATTTCGGTTGCAGCTTTTGAAAATGTCATCTTCTGTCATTTGTTTGTTGTTATTGTTCTGGTATGAATGGCTTGGAGGGTGTGTCGGGACGCAAACACACCCCGTGATCGATCCCGCGAATCAATTGCGCGGGACCCGGGCCGGGACGATGACCCCTTTTTGGGGGTGGCGTCAACCTCATCCCTCCACCACCCTACCCATCCAGCAGCCCAACCAAAACATCCCGGGCCCAGGTGCCTTACATCCCGCCGAATCAATAGGCCTGACCTTGGCGATCCTCTCTCCCTCTCCAAATTTGACTTACTTTTCAATGGACCGGGCATCCACCGCGCTGGGGGCGGCACTCGGCGCCGTTGGCGGCGGTGGCGGTAGATCCTCTTCATCGGCTTCCGTTGGTGGCGGCAACGGTGATTTTGTAGAACCATCCGGGTCCGTTTCTTCAGCGGGGGGCAAAGGAGACACCGTATTTGATTCCATTTTCAAAAACAAAAAAAAGTTTTCGCGTTTCTTTTCTTTTTCGATTTGCTTTTAATTAAAATATTTTGGCACAATTTGAGCACTTTTTTCAATTTCACTGGATTAACGTTGGAGCGGAGCACCTAGCAAATTTTTTCGAGTATCACTTGCTGGTCCATTACTAGATACGATCATCTCCAATCTGTTTAGAAAAAGAAGAAAACTGTCTTGAAAGATGAATTTCGATTAGCAGAGGAAAATAGGAAAGCGGAATGGTATAATTTACAAAAAAAAATAAAAATAAAAAAAATCAACAAATCATTTTGCAAATGATAAGAAAGTGAGTGAGTGGGTGGGTGGTTGGGTGGGTGGGTTTTTTGTCGAGAAGGGTGTGAGGAAACCTACCCCTTGCCAGAATGGTGCGTGTTCCGGTGAGGAAAGCTTGGATAGTTGCGCTCCCGGCTGGGGGCTGCCCTGAACTGTTCTCCGCGCTCCTCGCGGTGCTGTCAAGTGGGGCGTGGTCATTGAGCCCCCTTTGAATAACCCCCCTACCCCGTCCCCCTGACTACTACCACTGCCACACATCAGCCACTGGTCCCCCGACCGCGGATCCCCTCACGAACAATTGTTTCGATCGAGTTGGGGGCTTTGGAAAAAAAAAACAAAACTGAAATGAGTATTTTAAAATTTGATTCACATGACACTATGGGAATTGATAAAATGACCTTTCGTGGGCTCATATAATAATTATAAGAAAAGCAGAAAAAACAAAACAAAATGTTTTTTTTTATCTGGACAAAAATCTAAAATATTTTTTAATAAAAGATAAAAATACTATTCTTAAATATTAAAATTTCACGAGGAGATTTTTTTACATTTCTCCTCGAATCATGCATGCACTTTGTTTTGGTTTTATCTTCATTAGTTTTTTCTTAATTTAAAATTATATGACGTCATCCAGTCCTTCATGACGTCACGACCAGTGACTCCTTATATATTATAAATAATATAAAATTAAAAATATTTATGTTATAAAAACGGAAATGAGAATTTTAAAATTTGATTCACATGACTCTTTGGGAATTGATAAAATGACCTTTCGTGGGTTCATATAATAATCATAAGAAAAGCAAAAAAAAAAATGATTTTTTTTTAAAAATACTATTCTTAAATATTAAAATTTTAAAGATCATACGTATAATATAATAAAAATAAAAAAATTTCAAGAACTAAATTAAACAATTATTTTTTAATTAATCTAATACATAAAAAAGATTACCTTTCAGAAACCCATCCAATATATTAAAGAAGTAAAAGCTTAAAACAAAATTTTGTTGATTCTATTATGGAGGATTTAATGATCCATTAAATTTATAGAGTTAACTCAATGATCCCTTAAATATTCATACGAAATAAGAACAAAAATAGAATTTAAACGATAAAAACTAAAAAATTATCTATAACTTGCATTTTATTATTAATTTAAATTTATTTTGCATCCCAAAAAAATATACACTTGAAAATCCGTTTCTCATTTCTATTAAATAAATTTTAAAATTAATACCATAATTTAATAATTTATTATTATATTTTATAAAATTCAAATACTCTAAATAATATATTATACTTTTAAGTTTTTGTATAATGAAGCACTTCCAACTTTCCAATACCATTTTTATATAACAATTTGTGTTTTTGACTTAAAATAGGCCTCAGTTTCGGACCTGAATATCTTTCCAGTCAGCATTCTTTAGAAATCTGCAAACAGAAAATATTCGCTGGGATTAAGGTTGAGGGGTATGTGGTTGTATAAGGAACTAATTCATATTGTAATTGATGCAATTTTATTGATTTGAAAATATAAAAAGTTGAATCATTAAAAAAATTAATTATATTACTTGCAAGCTAATCGTGTGATCGTTTTAACACATATTATTTGGAAGAAATAGTTAATTCGAGATACATTTCATAGTGGTGACATCTATCTGAAAACCTATGGATTTATTTAATGGCTTAATATTAAATAAAATATAATTATTCGAAATTTATTAATAAACACAAAATAGAAATTTTAATAGAACTATTTTATCTAAGAGATAATTTAATAATTAAAGTTTAGTAAATAATAAAATAAATTATAGATAATAATTATTTAATATATATATATATATATATATATGTTGACATTATCAGCCATTTTGGATTAGTAGTTTGTTTTTGACAACTGAAAAAGTTATCCACGTTTTGTAAGTACTTCGATTGTTTACTAAAAAAAAAAATAAGGAATACTACAAGGAAGTTATGCAACGTTTGTGTGAAGCAATACGGCTCAAACGATCGGAATTGTGGAAAAACAAATCATGGATTCTGAATCACGATAATGCACCAGCTAACTCATCATTGTTGTTCGTGATTCTTTTGGTCAAAAAAAAAACACCGTAATCATGCCTCAACCACTGTATTCACCAGATTTGGCTCCCTGCGACTCTTTTCTATTCCCAAAACTTAAGAGACCATTGAAAAGAAAGCGTTTTGCAACAATTAATGAGATAAGTAAAAATCGAAGAACACACAAAACGTGACTAACTTTTTCAGTTGTCAAAAACAAACTACTAATCCAAAATGGCTGATAATGTCAACATAAGAGAAATATATGTGTACCAACATAACAAAAAAAATCGATAATTGAATGTACACAGTCCGCGAAAATTCAAAATTCACCTTTTCTTTTAAACACACCTGGTGTATATATATGTAGATATATAATAATAGTTGTAACTATTGATTAGCACATAATAATAATAATAATATAATAATATATATTGCAAAATTACATTGGATTGTATTGACAGACTGAAAAGTTCAACTGTGATAAAAATAATTGTTATGCTAATGCCATAATCAATAAATTAAGGATATTTTCCATAATATTTTTAATTTAGAATTTTTCTTCATTCTTGTTAGTTATTTATATTCCACATTAAATCAAAATTCAAATTTTAAAATTTTTTAATTTAATTTATTTCTTGATATTTATTTTAATAAAATAGTAATAAAAAAATACAAAAAAAAAATATTTGAATTTAAAAAAGTGTTTCCAATTCTTTTTGAACCTTTAAAATATTCCTATCACAATATTCTCGTTCACTGACTCAAAGGACTCCTCTTTCGTCTGACATGCACTCCGCAGGTTCTTTGACAAACCCTTGAGAGATTAATTAACATACATTTGTTTAAAATAGTTTCTTCTTGTGTTATCTTGTTCCGTAGAATCAAATAAAACTCCATTATGCATGCAGACAAAGAACAAGTTTGTATTTAATCAAAAGCATAGAGATTGTGTCAGGATATTTTTTTTTTAATTAATTTTTTGAATAAATATAAAATGAGAATCAGTACTTACAAGAAAAAAAAGAACAAAATTTTTGTATATTTAATATTATTTATAATTAGTTAATAAAGTACTGTTGGAATATATTTTTTCTTTTAAATAAACGGTATAAAAAAATCTTAACATCCTGAGATTTAAAACAAGATTTGAGGCTAAAGTAAGAAAAATAGAACAACTTTTTTTTTTTTAATAAATTGGATGGGAAAATAAAGATTTTTCAAAGATCAGTATCTATTGAACATTTATTTTTTATTATTAAATAATTTTTGTATTAATTTTTCTTTTGTTTTCAATTAATTTTCTATTTAATAGATATATATATATATTTAAGTAGTTTTTTGACTTTTATTATTTTTCAACACATTTCAAAAAATAAATAAATAATCTAAACTTTCGAAATTTTTGAAAATTTAAAAATAATTTTTATATTCTTCCGTATATTTGCAGGTGTCTTTTAAATATAATAGATCTTGATAATAAACAAAATTTATATAATTTTTCGATTAAATTTAAATGAATAAGAATTAAACTTTTTTTGTTATTTGAAATGTGAACCAAGGTTTGTAATATGAAAATAATATGTAATTTATAATTTGTTTTTTTTACCGACCGACGATAGTAAGGGAGGTATTGTTTTCACATCAAATTTCACATGTGGAGATTTTTACATATCTCCACGAATGATGTCCGTCCGTCCGTCCGTCTGTCCGTCCGTATAAATGTGTACAGCTTGAACGGCTCAACGGATTTTGATAAAATTAGGTATATTTACTTAATGCATCAGTATGATGAATTGATCAACTTTTGATGCAAATCCGGAAACCGGAAGTGATAGTATTGGCGACCAACGATAGGAAGGGAAGGGTTATTTTCACATCAAATTTCACATGAGAAGATTTTTTACATATCTCCCCGAAGCATGCACTTTGTTTTGGTTTTATTCCCGGGCAAATCATCTTCATTAGTTTTTTCTTAATTTAAAATTATATGACGTCATAGCCAGAGCCTCCTTATATATTATAAATAAAATAAAATTAAAAATATTTATGTTATATGCATATCTGTTTTTTATTGCATTAATAGATATATTAAAATTATTTCAAATTGTTTATGTAGAGGGAAATTAATTTATTTCAAACCATCGGTCGGTTTTGTGCCTGGCCACAGGTCTACCTATTTTATTTAAAAAGTGAAATTGGGTTATGATTATTCGTGATATAAAATTGGACATAAATAAATAAATATATGAATATTGGTGCAAATAAAACTTTTTAAATTTTCAATAAAATATATAAAAATTGAATTTTTCTTTATATTAACGTTAAGATTTTTAAGCGAATAACGAGCAGATATACAATAAAATATCTAATAAATTTGCAAGAGACAATGCAGCTGTTGCCTTAAGAGATTCCCTCGCATGTTCTCACATTAAATGACCAGAAATATTATTGCTGGCTTTATTTGTGATGACTTCAGTATTTATTCCAAATAATAACTATAATATGACGAAGGAATAAATTCGATTGGTCATAAAATGAAAAATATGTAAAAATGTATGTTTTAAGGTCCTAGACGAAGTGCCCTTTTATTATATACCATATATATTGTGCTTTTTATTTGACCAAAAATAATATAATATGGATATTTAATATGTAATAAAAATAGATTCATTTTTATAATAAAATAAAATAAGTGTTTTACTGAAAATTTAAATAAATCCTTTTGTTATTTTGAAAAACTTTCTAATAGCGTGAGAAATTGTAATTTATATAATTCAGACACTTCTTTAAAGTATGATTTAAACATTAATCAATTTAAAAAAAAAAATAAGTTAGTAAAAAGAGAGTTTGTGTTGAATTTTTCAGGAGAAATAATAAATATTTTAGGATGTTTGATAGAATAAACTAATTGAAATATAAATTTTCATAAAACGTGTGTCAAGTTTTTATGAAGTAAAGAGATTTTTTTTATGTAACCCAAACAAATTTTGGGCAAATGAGGTCAAAGTTCAAGGTTCAAGGTTGATTTTCAAAAATTCGACTAATACTACATCAATGCTTTTTTTGACTTTTCTTGATTCCACACTTCTTAGGTCGTATTGCGAGCCACACTATTCACAATCTGAATGATAAAAATTATT
This sequence comes from Labia minor, assembly GCA_963082975.1. Lineage (NCBI taxonomy): Eukaryota > Metazoa > Arthropoda > Insecta > Dermaptera > Spongiphoridae > Labia > Labia minor. Next base: position 114,943,808 of record OY720344.1, read on the forward strand.
TTCTTCTGTTTACTTTATCTTTGTTGACTTCGCCTTTCGAACATCCTTGCATGCCGAGAGAGAAATCCAAATAGTTAAAGTGCCGAAACATTCATCTCCCGATTGCTGTGTTCTCTTCTTAGGATGCAGCGTTTTCATTACAAAACCCATAAACAATTATAATAAATATCACCATACTCAGCATATATAAATACGCCCTCATTGTATGATTAAACGATATTATAGTACAGTAGACAAATTACAATAACAGTTGAAAAACTTAATGTAAACTGAAGCACAACTTCACAACTTAAACGAAAACACACTACTACTGACAATCGATACATAAGTATGTATTATAGAAAACTATTCTTGTTTAGATCCCATATAGGTAAGCAAAAGCTAAAAACTGATGTTTATAGAGCATCCTTTCAAAATTTCAATTCAGTTGTTTTTTTATTTATCAAGATATGAATATATATATATATACTAGCTGCTCCGAGCGCCTTCGGCGCTCTCCACACCTAGACGGGGGCTCCGCCCCCTGTACCCCCCCGAGTGGTACATAGTATTTGGTTGAAAGTAGTAAAAGGTTTTCATCCATTTTGTCTCAATCAGTATATTACATAAAACATTCATTTCTTTTTGTGTTCTTATTTAAAATATATTTTAATTTAATCACTAAATTAATTATATATATTATTATTGTATATGTTATATCTATCTATCTCTGTGACTCTAAGGAACTCGAAAGTTCTTGGCCGCAGCAACCACATTTCTCCAAGTGTCCCTATCCTGAGCCCTTGTCCCATCTCTCTTACGTCCCTTCCTACACGTCCTTGGTCTTCCAAGCGGACGTTTTCCAATCCAATATCTTTTTCCTCTCCCATTCTAGCCACGTCCCCTGCCTATCGCAGCTTTTTCGTTTTTATAACCCTAACTATTTCTGAAGATGCATAGAAGTCATGCAATTCCTCGATATGCAGTCTCCGCCATTCCCCGGTGACCTCATCTTTCTTTGGCCAATAAATGCTGGAAAGAATACTCTGAATCTACTTTTATCTCCCAGGGTCATAGACCTTGCGTCCCGCCCATATAATACAACAGGCAAAATAATTGGTTTATATATTTTAATTTTGATTCCTTTTGATAATAATTTTGATGAGATAAGCCTCTTTACTGCATGATAACAGGCGTTTCCCGATTACAACCTCGATTTAAATTCTTCTCAAATATTATCCTTCGTGATTACATTCAATTTTTCTACATATTTAAATTCTACATTTTGTATATAGATTTTCTTACTAATTATTTTTTCTTATCACTATTAATTTCAATCTGAATTAGAAGAAAATTATAAATTACCTCCTCTTCCAGCCCCTTTACCTATCCAGGCATCTTAATTTCTTAACACTCCGATTTTTTTAAATTTAAAATAGAAAGAGAGAAATAGTTTTAAATTATATTCGAATGGTCTATTATATTCTATATATCAGTATTTTTTTCTGAATTTAATACCAAGTTGATTTTCAAAATTTTCCATTCGTTATGCATATGATTGATTACATGTGTTAAAATTTAAAAAAATTCAAATATTTTAATTTTTAAATTTATATATATTTTAGCGATTAAATTAACAAAGATATAATTTGATCGCGTGGGTCGGGAGATTCAGGAAAGTGTCTAGGAATGGCGCGGGTAAAGAATAAACAGAATATATTTTATATAAAGTAACAAGTATAATTGAATTGAAATGCAGAAAATACAATAAAGAGTACAGATAACAGAACGGATGATCGGGAATGAAACAGACTGAGTAAATGGAATGATGATCAGAACAGAATATCGGAGCGTCGGAGTAAATCAGGTATCGAAATCGTAATAAATTAACAGGCGGAGGTCGGATTCAGGAGAAGATTCAATAATGGAGCAAGCAGGGTCGTTAACAGGAGAATATACAGGTATCTGAATAGCGGGGTCGGTTCGTGAGAGTAACAGGTAATGGTTAAGCGGGGTCGGAAAGCGGTTGATAACGGTTACGGAACGGATAGGTGTGTCTCAGACGGAGGTTCAGCACGCAAGAAGGACTCGTCGCCCAGCGTGGTTCCGCTTGCCGGGAAAGATATAAAAAGGAGACAGTCCATTTCTCCACCCAGCGCTCGGTACGTCGCTTGACTGCCAGAGGCGCTGGTGGTGCCGCTAACAGTCGGCCATCCTGCGATGTCGACGTCCCCGTCGACACGGCTCAATGTAGTCGGCGAGGTAGGCAGGCTTCCGTCTGTAGCGTTCCGCTCGTACGGGTGGTGGCCACGGACAGTGGCTCTCGTCGGTAGAGGGTGTCTCTCCTCCATCAGGTGCGGGTTCGGGGCGAGTCTCCGATGCCGGAGAGTCATCTGAAAAAGAAGTTTCGGCGTCGGGCTCGGAGTTTCTTCGCCGACGGAGATAAGGAAAGCTGTCTCCGTCGTTCTTGGAGTCTCGAAGACGGGCAGGCTGCCAGACCTTCATCTGCCCCACGTGGGCAGTGGTTCGGCGGTGTGTTCGAAGATCGGTTATCGGGAAGGCGGTTGTCAGGTTCGAGTTTACGGGAAACAGGGTGGAAGATGTGTTCAAGTCAGAAACAGAAGACAGAGGGACAATCAGCTCGATCGTCTGAGCGAGCAGGGTAAAAAGGAAAAACAGAAATGTGAAAAGAGAAGGGGCATTCTGCATCGTCGACGTCCTCGTCGACCGGGATAAGCGTCGTCCTCGGGGTAGGTCGGTCTTCCTGCTGTGTAGGGCTCGTCTGGGAGGCGGGTTCTGACGGCGGCTCTCGTAGATGGGGTGCGCCTCTCCATCATCAGGCGCGGGGTCGATCCTCGTCTCCTGCGCCTCCAGGGCTGGAGTATCGGCCGGAAACGAAGTCTCGGAGTCGGGTGACATGTCCACGTCATCAGGGTCTTGGACGAGGGCCGGTTTTTCTTCGTCGGCTATATCATCAGATTCTACAGCCTGTGTACCTTCCATGCTGAGAGGCTGTCTTTTATCGGCCTCGCAGAGTGGAGGATCCTCAACGCTTTCCAATCGGGTTCGCAAATCTGAATTGTCTGCCGTTGATTGTTCCATTTGATGACGTTGTTCGTAAACGGATCTCTTTAACTCGTTAATTTGTTGTAAGTAATTTTCGGTGATTGGCGTTTCGAGTTGTTCGTCTACTAAGATTTCTCTCTCTTCGGGAGTAACGTTTGGCTCTGTAATGATATTTTCTGAATTAATTTCAAGAGTAAATGGAATTGGCCTACCTTGAGGTGCATCCATTTCCTTAATCGTGTAACACCGGGTGATCACGTCACCGGGTATCGGTTCCGCATTAGCGGGACAAGAGCATGAATACGTGTGGTTTGGTTGTGTAACAGATATTTCTACTTCAGAGTCAACAGGAGTAACAATGACTCCTTTTGGAAGCGGCTCAGACTTCACTCGTACATGATTGGCTCCTTCAGGTATGATTTCTTTGACGTGTATTGGCACAGTTGTGCGCGGGGTCTCAGACAGCAGTGGTTGTTCACCAGGTGACCAAAAGGTGAATTCACCCTCCTTCATCATCATCGTCACTTGGTTCAACCATGTCAGTCCAACTAGGACGTCCTCAGGGATAGTCTGATCTGAAACAACTAAGAGGTTTACATTAGCTGTCACCTGTTTGATGATAACTTTGGCTTCAATCTCGCCAACGGTGAAAACTTGCGGAGCGGAGAAACTCCCTAAGCCAAATAGTGGCTTTCGAACCGGTGTGACTCGCAGTCCGGTAGAGCAAACGGCTGACGCTTTTATTAAGCAGTGGGTACTGCCTGTATCCAGGAGTCCTGTGAGCCGGGTGTCGCCCACAGTCACTTGAATTATACTATCATTCAAGCCGGTGGCTTGTCCAGTGGTTACGGCTACCTTGGGCACTGTACAGTGCTTGATCGTATGCCCTTCCTGTCCGCATTGAAGACATTTTCGTATTCGAGGCGGTTTTGGACACACTCGGGCAAGATGCCCAAACTCCTCACAATTGAAACACATAGGCTGTGATTTCTCATTAAAATATGGTTTACGGCCGGGTGTGGCACTTACCTCGGAGTTGTGTGAAGTGACCCGCTGAGCAGGCACGGTGGCATGACAGTTCAAAGTCGTTTTCGCCCCAGTCTCGGTCTGATGACGGATTGGATGACACCTACTCTGTCGCTGGGCATCGGTAACAAGCTCTTCAATGTTGGCGTGTGCACGCACTGACAAATAATTTCGCAACGCAGTCGACATTAAACCAGAAATCACTTTTTCCTCAGCGGTAGAGAACGGCAAATTCAACTTGTTAAGAATTTTCATTTTTTCAAACATGTATTCAGCAACTGATTCACCTGGTAGCTGAACACGTGACAGGGCCATCTGAGTGAGTTCCAATAAATCAGGCTCGGGGCAAAATCTCTTACGAAACGCTGAAGAAAAATTCTTTTGATCGGGTTTTATTTGTTCCCACCAGGTAAGTGCGGGTCCCTGTAACTTCGAGAGAACAATTAACTCAAAATTTTGATTGTCGTAACAGTGGGTTTCCGTGGCGACAAGCAATGCACGAAGCCATTGCTCAGCTTGCTGTTCAGTGCCACTTCCATCGAATGGCTTGACAGGTGAATCTACAATTAATCGTGAATTATCGAACGAACGAGAGGAATCTCTTGCTTCGATAGCAGTTTTCAACGAGGCAAAGACGGCTGTTAAATTGTGTGTGAGATTCTCCAGCTCAGCGTAGTGGCTGGGAGGGGGGTGAGGGGTCTCGGTAGGATGCGGAGTCGGTGAGGGGTATAGTGGAGGGGCGGGGAAGGTTGCTTGATGCGGGTAGGGGGTACTGGCGGGCACTCCCCTCATGTCAAACGTAACGTGGTAGGGGCGGGCGTTCGGTGATGACGCGGGCGTGTTGTCATCGGAGTGGACGTTTGGTGATGTCACGGGCGTGACGTCATCGGTTCGAGCTTCCCTGTGGCCTGTCGTTGCGTCTTCAGGGCGGCCATTTTGATGCGACGCCATTGTGATAATTTTCAAATGCGGCGTAGTAATACACAAAACAAAAAAAATAGAAACTTTTTCGCTCGAGACACACAAAAAATTAGGATTCGGGATTTTTGTGGGCACGTGTGGATAGATAAATCCCACTTCTGACAGCTTTTAGCGATTAAATTAACAAAGATATAATTTGATCGCGTGGGTCGGGAGATTCAGGAAAGTGTCTAGGAATGGCGCGGGTAAAGAATAAACAGAATATATTTTATATAAAGTAACAAGTATAATTGAATTGAAATGCAGAAAATACAATAAAGAGTACAGATAACAGAACGGATGATCGGGAATGAAACAGACTGAGTAAATGGAATGATGATCAGAACAGAATATCGGAGCGTCGGAGTAAATCAGGTATCGAAATCGTAATAAATTAACAGGCGGAGGTCGGATTCAGGAGAAGATTCAATAATGGAGCAAGCAGGGTCGTTAACAGGAGAATATACAGGTATCTGAATAGCGGGGTCGGTTCGTGAGAGTAACAGGTAATGGTTAAGCGGGGTCGGAAAGCGGTTGATAACGGTTACGGAACGGATAGGTGTGTCTCAGACGGAGGTTCAGCACGCAAGAAGGACTCGTCGCCCAGCGTGGTTCCGCTTGCCGGGAAAGATATAAAAAGGAGACAGTCCATTTCTCCACCCAGCGCTCGGTACGTCGCTTGACTGCCAGAGGCGCTGGTGGTGCCGCTAACATATAATTTAATATTATTTTTTATTAATATCATATCAAAAAGAGAATTTATTAAAAATTAAAAATAAAAAAAGAAGCCTATTAATAAAAAAATATAATAGAATACAATAATTTTGATTTAAAACAAATTTTAATTTTAAAAAAATACTCAATATAAAAAAGACATAAATTTAAAACATCTCGTTTATATCATTTGTCTAAAAAACATTTTAATTAACCAAGAAATCATTTTTGCACTTAAAATATATTTGTAATAATAATTGATACAAAATCAAAAATAATATAATTTAGTTATTTTAATTTACGTTTTGAAAATATTTTTCTATTCATAAAACATTAAAAATAATATATTCTGTTTTTTTAACCTTTCACTTTCAAATAGAAAAGAAGAAATATTCAAATATATAGAAAGAATAAATAAAATTAAGTTATATATGATCTAAATATTTTATTAAATAAATTAAAATGAGTACTTTTAGAATAAATTATATAATTGAATTGATAACGGAATTTTGTAAATTAAACCACATATTGATATTTGTTATTGTAAATTTATTCAAAAAATACAAAAATATACACAACGTTTCGATTGCAGAAGTAGGAAATATCAATATGTGGTTTAATTTACAAAATTCCGTTATAAATAAAAACAACCACCAAAGCTTTAATAATTTAATATAATTGAATTGATATTTGAATATTAGAATCTAAAATAAAAAGTGAAATATTACAATAATTTTTAAATTCTGAGCAAATGTCAAATTATCGCCACCAGCGCCTCTATGATCTAGCATTGTAACTAAACTAATTTTATTTAAATTCCACCCCCTGGACACACCTTACCAATTAGCGGTTTTATAAAGGAAGTCTGACATGCCCTGAGACCTACTGAATATGCATAAAGAATTTCATAAGAATCGGTCCAGCCGTTTCGGAAGAGTATCATTACAAAGTTTTGTGACACGAGAATTTTATATATAAGATATATATATATATATATTACCCTTTCAAAATATTCTCTAGAAGAGAAAGAGAAATAACTCACTTTTGTCATTAAATATTTATTTCTAATATTTCCGAGATTTGTAAGAATGGTGAAGGAAAAAAAAAAAAAGAAAAAGGGAGAGACAATCTCTCTTGAGAATAATAAATTTTTCAAGAGTCAAGTATTGATCTAGTAGAAAAGATAAAGCTATAAAAACAGTAGGTACACCCATTTTACTTTCTTTAAACCGATTCTATATGAAAAAATAACTGAATCAAGTGACAGGATTCTATTTTATATTATTTAATATTATAATGAAAGACAGAGAGAGAGAGAGGTGCGCCATTTCTTTTGATTTTCTAAATAAAGTGAAAGGAAGATTGATAATCTACAACACAAAAATGCATTCACTCGAAATGATGCTAACCTCTTTATATTCAATCAAATAATTTGTTTAATTGCTTTACTTGGCTTTTTATTAAAAAGATAAAAAAAAACCTCTGACTTTTGTACGTCCTACGCAAGGACAACGCCTATCAAGTCGGTTATATCAATGAGGTGTCCTATGATCAGTAGAACGGGTCCTCTCAACCTTTACCTTGATTTTCTTGATCGGAGGCGCTATCAAGTAGCTTTTCCTCAATGTTGTTCCCGGAGGCTGGATTGACTCTGTCCCATAGGCCCCAGCTAAGGAAATTCCCTTGCCAGGCCCGGGACCATGTGAATGTGAGGCAGGTTGGCTACCCACACACCCAATGGCGCCTTCTTTATTAAAAAGATAGTTGAATAAAATGCAATCAAATAACTATAATACAAATGAGACTTTAATTATTTTATTGACTAAAATTTTATAATTTTAAGAACAAAAAGTAAACGTATAATATAAAAATAATTTTACGGAATGTTTCTGTAAGGAAATAATCTCACAAGAAACATTATGTGGGTAATTGTTTAGTCTAACCGATGTATAAAAGATTTGCATAAAACTTAATATAATAAAATAATAATATAATTATACAATAATAAAATAATTATCTAAAATGATAATGATGATGTTGAGATTTTGATGTTTTTATACGTTTTGAAGGTTCCTGAATCATTTTCACTAAGGTTGAGAAAAATGTCTGTCTGTGTGTGTGTATGTGTGTATGTAGACAAGATTACGAAGCTAGAATAATGAAATTTGGTACACGGGCATTATTCATAATTCGTAGTTTTCTATCAACTTTTGAGAAATATAGCTCATTCGGGAGAGGACCATTACCTACCACCACGTTTTCATTTTTTTCCTCTAAACTGACCGCAAAAATAAAGATATATGTTTGATAGTTTTTCACATGATTAAAAATTGTATAAAACTGCTATATATACAATTTCAGCTTGATTGAAGTACCGGAATTAATTTTTTAACACGACTGCAATAACGCGCCAGAACGTGACATGTTGCCATCAACAAAGAGTCAAATACGCGTTGGTTTAATATATATTTATTAATTTTTATTTATTATTTATAATTAATTAAATTCAATTTAAATATAATATATGTTAAATAATCCAATTCAAATTTGCGAGATAGTCGAGTTGAGACACTCCAGATTTTTTTTCTATATTATTGGCAATTTTATATAATTATAATAATTTCAATCAATTCATTTGTATTTCACATTTATCTATCTTTGGATAAGTAGTGTTTTAAGAATAATATATTTGTATTTAAATGTTTGAATTTTAAAATGAATATCTAGAAATATTAATTAAAATTGTTATATATTTGTAATAATATTAATATATATATTATATGTTGGGGTTTGTAAGATTATTCTTCAACTCAGATTATTTATAACTATAAGCACAGATGCTTTTAGATATTAAATCAAACTACATAATTTTATCTATGTATGTATGTAACAATGTGATTTCTGTAACATTATCAAGTTAGTTACAAATTCAGTTTAAACTTAAATTGCAAACACCGTTTGCAACGTGATCATCTAGTATTTCAATATTTCAATTAAATTTTATAATAAAAGTTAGGTGAATTTTTTAGATTTTTAATTAAGATTGTTTCTCTTTTTATTATATATAATAATATAAATATTATGAATTAAAATGTTATTTTTTTTTATTTTATTATTTATTACGAATTTAAGTATTCTTCTATAAAATTTTAACTTTCACCAAAAACTATTGTTCAAATTCATACTTTAGTTTGCTGTATTTATACAATTAATGAGCCGTCAATTATAAATTTTTATTAATTTCCATAAACCGGAAATAACTGATGATAAATATTCAAATTAATATATTAAATTCATCTGTTTATAATTATAATTACACACTTAAAGATTATATAATACCTTTTAATAATTTTAAAAGAAAACATTTAAATAAATAATTAAATTTAAATGAAATGTGACGTTTATTTTAATTTTATGATTATTTTATTTTTATTATTTAATGTTAGTTAACACTTGTTGCATGTGTTGTATTAGTAGATCAATTTTTTCCTTTCTTTTCTTCATGGCAGTTTTCATTTGATACCCGACACGATATAAGATCATGCAATAAATCAGCAAGAATTTGTTCTACAACCGTTAAAATCCTCTTCGTTTTATTTATGTTCATTTCTTTTTTTTTCATCTGATAGGTTTCTGCCTGTAAAAATTTCAAAAGTATTTTCTTAATAAAATTCAGTACATAGTAAATAGTTGGTTTGTAATATATTTTTTTTTCATTTTAATACAATCTTTGAAATTATAAAATATATTAAGAGGTGATCAGTATTTGTAAATACGAGGGTCATTTAATAAGAGACAAATTCTATAATTTTAAAACTATTCAATGAATGTGTACTATATTTTCAGAGGCGTTAGTTGGTAACATTGGGATATGCTCTGTTCAGCTGATTCATTACATTATATCAACATAACCTCCAAATTTTCAGTTCACCATGGGAAGTCCACTAGGCGAATAAGTCCACTAGTTAAAGAAGCGGTGCAACTGTAGCTTCGGGGTAAATCGAAAGAATACTTCGCCAAGAGAATTAAGAAGTTGCAAGAAAGATGGGACAAGTGCATGGGGGGGGGGGGGATTATGTTGGCTGATTTTTGAACACGAACTCGCTTCGGCGCCGAAGAGCCGGGTTCACACCACTCCTTAGCCTCATGTTTTGATTCAGGATCATAATAGTAGACCCAAGTATCATTCATTGTTATAAATCGACGGATAAAGTCGCTTTTATTCTTCTTAAAACACTCCAAATGTAGTTGCAAAGTCGCATCCGAATATGTTTTTGCTCCATCGTTAGATATTGCGGCACCTATTTTGCACATAGGTTTTTGAAACCCAAATTAACACTCAAAATATTGCTCACTGTGCCCAATGAAATGCCTAAAGCCTCTGTTAAATCTCTTTTAGCATTAATATTGACGAATAAATAGCGCTCCGCAACTTATTGAATAACCTAGTACAGGGCTTCTTAAACTTTTTTATAAAGCGACCCCCTTCAAGCTTAGGAAATTTTAAACGACCCCCTCCTCCATATAATGAAATATATATTAACCGTAGATGTAGATGTAATATCGCACTATTTTACAATGTAAATAAAATAAGGATTAAAGAATACATACCCATTCATTTCACATATATATAATTTAATAATTTTAAAATTTTATTTATAATGATTCAAAAGTATCAGATCTTTGCGACCCCCTTTCAGTAGTCTCGCGACCCCCCTGGGGGTCGCGACCCACAGTTTAAGAATCCCTGACCTAGTATATACTACATGGGCTGAAAAGTTCCTGGATTTTTCAATAGATGACGCCACTAGAAAATGAATAGGACTCATTTCGAGAGGCTCATCTGTCACCAGTTTATGTATGAAGTATCATGACATTTCGTCCATTCGTTTACAGGCTACAGTCGTTTGAGTGACGCTACTTTCGCCTTCATAAGAAAAATGGAAAAACAGGAATATCGCGTCTTGATTAAACATTGTTTTTTAATGGGAAAAACTTGTGAACAATTATTGGAGTGGTTGCAGGAATGTTATCCCACATCTGCTTCTTCTAGGACAATGTTTAATCAAGACGCGATATTCCTGTTTTTCCATTTTTCTTATGAAGGTGAAAGTAGCGTCACTCAAACGGCTGTAGCCTCTAAACGAATGGACGAAATGTCATGATACTTCATACATAAACTAGTGACAGATGAGCCTCTCGAAATGAATCCTATTTATTTTCTAGTGGCGTCATCTATTGAAAAATCCCGGAACTTTTCAGCCCATGTAGTATTCTATATTCATTAAATAATAACATTTCCAAACCTAATATCATTATATATACTTTAAAAATATTTATATTACTTTAGCGAGTCCTCCCTAATGTGTAATGAAATAATAATAACCACTTTTTTAATTTATTAACACGAACAAAAAATAAAATTTAAAGAATATTAATGAATGTTATCATTTAATTAGATGATTGTGTTTTTTTCATGGCATATGAATTACTCATGTCACTATATTTTTAAAAATATAAAGGAAAAATATAACTGAGTTCTTACACTTTTAACAAAAAATATTGATTGTATTATTATTACTTGCAAGAACATAAGAATTATATTTTTATTAATTTAGTTCAAATAATAAAAATAAATAATTCTAAACTTTGTTTTAAATCTCATTCTTTTGATTCTGTTTTGAAAAAATAGAAATTTAGTAGGTTTAGTATTATTAAAATATCTATTATATCGAACTCAATTTATTTAAAAAGCCTAAATATATATTTTCAGTGAAAATGCGAATTCGATCGATTATAGAATGTTTTCTTTTCTTATTATATTATATATTGATTAAATTGTTTATTTATTAAAATTATAATGTACTCGTATATATTTTGTTGTTAACGTTGTTTATTATAATTTTTTTTTATAATTGTATTATCATAACTGTAAGAATATATTGATATTATTATTATTATTATTATTATATCTTTAATTAAGTAATAAGTTATAATTTAATTATAAAAAATTAAAAATATTTTATATACAAATTTAATTAATAATAGAGTTTCGTAATTGAATTAAGCTACAATGTTTGTTTTTTTTTTTACTTAAATTAACATTAGATATTCATTTACTATAAATAATTTTCAAAAATAAATTGCCTAATGCTAAATTAAATTTATTAGTATAAATATTAAACAAAATTGACTAATGAAAAGTCATGAGAAATAAATGACCTAATAAATTGAGTTATATATTTTTAAAGTAAAAATATACTATTCAAGTTTTTTCATAAACTAATAAAGGATTTCAAGATAATTAAAAAGATTATAAATTACATTTACAAAATGGTTAATTATATAAACTGGTCATCCAGTTATGGATTTGGATAAAACTTTACCAGTGGATTCCTTTTTTAATTCCAAATTACCTTTTCTTATACAATTTTTGCGGGTCGCTTCTAGTTTATGAGATAAAAAGAATTAAAGTTTCCCAGATTAGCTTATTATGAACGTCGATATATGATGTCATTAATGATTTATTGACTAATTTACTAATTATTCACTTTTTCCTAATTTTTGGGTTTTTTTCGGTTTGGTTTGGATATAGAAAAATTATTTAATTTATTATTTTTTTATTCTTCTTATATCTAAACCGAACTTATAAAAACTGAAAATTAGTGGAGCACTCTGCTAGTCAAATAATAAAACAGAGATTAATTCAATAATTATTCACTTTTTCCTAATTTTCTGTTATTTTCGGTTTGGATATAGGGAAATTATTTAATTAATTAATATTTTATTTTTTCTATATCTAATCTGATCTGAAAAAGAAAACAAAAAATTAGTGGAGCCCTCTGATGGTCAAGTTAATAAAATATCAATTGATTTATATGCAAACTTTAATCCTTTTTATCTCGTAAACTACAAGTGACACGCAAAAATTGCATAAGAAAAGTTAATTTGGAATTAAAAAAGGAATCCACTGGTAAAATTTTATCCAAATCCATGACTGGATGACCAGTTTATATAATTACCACAAAATGTTTATTTTATATTATTAAATCAATTAATTAAAAGTTTAGAACAAAATACAAAATAGAATATCTTTATTATACCATAAAACAGTGATTTTCAACCTTTTTTTTACCGCGGCACACTTTTAACGGTTTAAAAATTTGGCGGCACACAAAGAAAAAGATAAGTGTAAAAGTTTACCATATTGAAATAAGTTAACCTGTGGCCAGGTCCGAACCGACCGACGGTTTGAAGTAAATTAATTTCCAGCTAGAGAAACAATTTCAAATAATTTTAATATATCTATTAATGTAATAAAAAACAGATATGGATACATAAATAATAAATATAAATATTTTTAATTTTATTTTATTTATAATATATATGCAAGACCAGGCTGTGATGTCATGAATGGCTGGATGACGTCATATAATTTTAAATCAAGAAAAAGCTAATAAATATGATTTTCCCGAGGATAAAACCAATACAAAGTGCACGATTCGTGGTTATATATAAAAAAATCTCCTCATGTGAAATTTGGTGTGAAAATAACCCTTCCCTTACTATCGTCGATCGCTAATACTACCACTTCCGGTTTCCGGATTTGCACCAAAAGTTGATCAATTCATCCCACTGATGCATTAAGTAAATATACCAAATTTCATCAAAATCGGTTGAGCCGTTCAGGCTGTACACATCTATACGGACGGACAGACGGACAGACGGACGGACAGACGGACAGACGGACAGACGGACGGACAGACATCATGCTAAAAATACTTTTTTCTGTTAAGAAAATGCATGATTCGTGGAGATATGTAAAAATCTCCACATGTGAAATTTGGTGTGAAAACAATACCTCCCTTACTATCGTCGGTCGGTAAAAATTGGTCCCAAAAACGGTTTACTTTTTTTTTTAGAACCAAATTGAAAAAATTAAAGAAAAAAAAAAGTTTAAGAGCCTCGTAATCTCGCGGCACAGTGGTTGAGAATCACTGCTATAAAACATAAATTAATTTTTCCAATAATTTCAATTTTAAACTAATTATTATTATTAATAATCATAAATATATTATTAATGAAATTACCTTTAAATGACTTTCGCCATATCTTTGTTCCAACTTATTTTCATATAAATCTTCTTTTAATGCATACAGTTTCATTTTATGATTAATAATTTGTTTTAAAATTAATCTATCCAATTGATTGGATAATTGGTAAATTTTTTGTTCATATAAAAACATTTGTTGTTTTATCAATTTAATTTTTTTTTGTAATACTTTATCATCGAGAGTATCATCCAAATCGTGTAAATCCGTATCAATAAAATCCATTTTGATTATAACACGATCGTTTAATTTCCAATTAATCGAATTATTTTTTAATTTAAACATTACAATTTCATTTAAATTAATGAAATCGGAAGCGTTCAATTGAAATTGTAATTCCTCTCGTCCTTCTTCGTTTATTAATTTAATATCTTGATCAACCAGATTATTATTTTTCATATCTTTGTTATCCTCATCAACGATTGTACAAGTAGTAGGATTATTTGGATAATCCTTTTTGAAAATATCTTCTTGTCTGTCAAAGTGCAACGGTATTGTCCGTATTAACGAAGGATTATCAAATAAAGAGAAATTATTCAATAAATTATCTTTTCTTGATAAAATTTTAAAAATTCGATTCATTCTCTTCTGAATTTTTCTGGATTTGACTGCCGTGTACACACACTTCCTCTTTGTTTGTGTTTTTATTTTGTATACTATACCCGGTCATTCACGATCCACCCACTACTTAGTTAGTCACGTGGTGGTTTGTATGAATGCCGATAATCCACTGACCGTTTGGCTTTTCGTTGACATTCAACCGACCTACACCCCAAGAAAATTGGTTGATCGATGTGGGTTTCTGGTTTGTTATTGTATAGTACACAGTATGTGTGAATGTAATGATTAGCGCATGTTTACTGACCTAAGCTTGACAATTTTTCAAGGACTAGAATCTATATTTATGAACACTATTGATTTAAATATAAAATAAAAATAAGCTGGAGTGTCTCCACTCGACTATCTCGCAAATTAAAATTGAATTAATTAACATTTATTATATTTAAATTTAATTAATTATAAATTAAAATAAATAAATAATATTTATTAAACCAGCGCATGTTTGGCTCTTTGTTGATGGCACGTGTTTACAGTGTTAAAAAATTAATTCCGGTACTTTCAGCGATTCAATCAAGGTGAAAAAACTGTGAAACACTATCAAACATAAATACATCTTTATTTTTACGGTCATTTAGAGGAAAAAAAATCAAAACGTTGTAGGTAATGACCCTCTTCCGGTTGAGCTACATTTCTCCAAAGTTGATAGAAAACTATGAATTTTGAATGTATGCCCATGTACCAAATTACTTCATTCTAGCTCAAACCGTTTTTGCGTAATCTTGGTTACATACATACACACATACACACACACACACAGAGACATTTTTCTCAACCTTAGTGAAAATGACTGAGGAACCTTCAAAACGTATAAAAACATCAAAATCTCGACATTTAAAAAATCTCTGGCGATATAGTAATGATTGTTTATTTGTTTTTTTTTCACACCAAATTTCACATGTGGAGATTTTTACATATCTCGACGAATCATGCATTTTCTTAACAGAAAAAAGTATTTTTAGCATGATGTCTGTCCGTCCGTCCGTCCGCCCGTCTGTCTGTCCGTATAGATGTGTACAGCCTGAACGGCTCAACCGATTTTGATGAAATTTGGTATATTTACTTAATGCATCAGTGGGATGAATTGATCAACTTTTGGTGCAAATCCGGAAACCGGAAGTGGTAGTATTAACGATCGACGATAGGAAGGGAAGGGTTATTTTCACACCAAATTTCACATGAGGAGATTTTTTTACATATCACCACGAATGTATTGGTTTTATCCTCGGGAAAAATCATCTTCATTATGTTTTTCTTAATTTAAAATTATGTGACATCACCCAGCCCTTCATGACGTCACAGTCTCCTTATTTAAATTAATTTTATATATTTATATATTGTAATGATATTTTGTTTCAATCAGTATAAGTAGATAATACATGTATTTGTTTTCTTGTAAAATATATTTTAATTTAATCAGTAAATTAATTATATATTATTATTGTATATGTTAGATTTATCTAACTCTGTGTCTCTACAGTTTTCGAAAGTTCTTAGCCGCAGCATCCACATTTCTCTAAGCGTCCCAATCCTGAGCTACGACCAAATCCTACCCTGTCCCATCTCTCCCATGTCCCTTCCTTCATTGTCCACCCCCTTGGTCCTTGGCCTTCCACCGGATGTTTCCCAATCGGTTTCTCTCAATTTCTAGTTTCTCCAATTCCAACCAGGTCCCCTTCCCATCCCAGCCTTCTCGATTTTATAATCTTAACTATATCTGAATATTATTTCTCGTTATGCCATCTCCGCCATCCCCCTGTGACCTCATCTTCCTTTGGCCTATAAATGCTGCAAAAAATACTAATTTCACAAATACTCTAAATTTACTCTCGTCTCCCAGAGTCATCGATAGGGTGACCAAACGTCCCGTCTTTAGGTGCTCTGTCCCATAAATGTCTTCGGGACACCCTACTGTCCCGTTTTTCAATATTTAGGACATTTCGTAATTTTTTTGTCAAAATTTTTTCAATTTAGTTCTAAAAAAAAGGTATACCGTTTGGTGTTTTCGAAATATGACCATACACCCTAGTCATCGATCAACATGAAAAATAATTGTTTTATATATTTTAATTTTGATCCTGTTTGATCCCCTTTATTGCATAATAACAGGCGTTACTCAATTACAATGTCGATTTAAATTCTTCTCGAATATTATTATCCTTCGTGATTAAAGATCTTAAGTATTTAAATATTTATACTTTTTCAAATTCTACATTTTGTATGTTAATTGTATGTAAGTCGTATCCGTATCATAATTCTTGAATTTTTTTGTTTAATTACATTTCGGTTGATTTTTCCACAATTTCTCTAATCACATGTCTCCTCTTCCAGTCCAATTCATTTACCTGGCTAGAACACTCCATTTTTTAAAATTTTAAATAAAGGAAGAGAGAGAGGTTCTAATTATATATATATATATATATATCTGTTTCTATGACAGCAAAAAAGTAAACAAATTACATACATACAAACACTCTCCTTTATATATATTTCTGGAAAATGGAACACCTGCAGCTCAGCTAAGGAGTTACCTAAGATTCTAATTTCTTTTTTATTTTTCATCTCATTTGAGGTACCCTTCACCTCAGAAAAATTTGGTTACCTTACTCCTTGTAGTTTAGGCTCTGGAGTTTTTTGCGTACAGACGGACACTATCGTATTAAATATATAGATATGATGGTCAACTTTTTCCACCAATTTTGGATGGAAAATATTTTGAAGTGTATGATTGTACTAATGAAATTATAAAAGCGACATGTATTTTTTGCAACAAAGTATTGTCTGGATCATTAAAATCAACTTCAAATTTTAGAACTCATTTTAAGGTAAATTATAATGTTTAATATTTTATTTTAGAAATAACAATACATTGAAAAAAATGTTTTAATATTAAAAAATTGCTTTTTTGTTAAAGCGTGTTCAAATCAATTTGTTGAATGAATTCGATAAATACATAAAAAATAAAATAACTACTAAAAGAAAGTGTCCTCGAAATGAAAGAGTTGCATCTACCTCAAAACATATTAAGAAAACAAAGATTTTTGATTTAAACTATAAACAAAAACAAAAAAACTTCGATGAAAACATTATTAAATACATAATTCATGGCATGAAACCATTAAACACTGTCGACGATCCACATTTCGTAGATATGATTCCTGGTTAGAGTAGTAATTATAATAAAGTAGATATATTTTATAAATAGATATAATTACATTTAAAATTTATATATTTTTCAACAAAGATTTAGATATGCAAGTTAAAGTAATGTCAAGGCGTTCACATTGGCCAAAAACATAAACTGGGTTGGTATAAAATTATAATTTAATAAAATATATATAATACATATTATTTCCCTTGACACTTACTAAATAAGATATTGTTCTTGACTTTCAGATAGACAGAAATACTCTTGTTCGAAGTGGATGTGTTCTGGCTTGTAGTCGTTTTAATGGTCAACATACTTTTGAAAAAATTGCCGAATTGATTACAGACATATTTAATGAATTTAATTTAAAAATTTCAAAGAATTTGGTTGTAATATAGATATATAACTAATATATAATGTAATATTTTATCCTGAACTTGATTCAGATGAAACAGATGGTAAACAATCATTAGTTATTAGATTAATTAAATTACCTTATTTTAACTTTATATTATAATTTCTAGAAGTTGAATCTTATGACGAAGAAGACGAGTTGATTTCCGAATTTTTGAATTTAGATAATACTACTATTGAGAAAGATTTTGAATTACCCAAGCACCTTCGATGCGCTTGTCATACTTTGAATCTATTATAATATTATCTATCTATAATACTTAATATGTTTATATGTCAAATTTTCTTTGATTACAATAAAATATTATTATGTGGTATTATCGTATTATTTACAAATTTCCCTCATGAATAACCTTTTCACATTTTTATAAATAAATGTTTTTTAATATCATGATTAATTTTATTGTTTTCGATTTTCCAAAGGTATTATCCAATATAAGTTTAGTTGCCACTTTCCTAACTAAATTTAATTTATCCCCCCCCCCCCCACACACACACAAAAAAAAGAATTAAAATCAAGGGAAAATTTAAATGTAATTGGTATTTTCAATGTATTTCAAATACGTAATTGGTATCTTGTATTTCGTTACACACACCCCTGAGTAATTGGTATCTTGTATTTCGTTACACAAATCTGAAGTAATTGGTATTTGGTATCTGATTACTCAAAATCGAGTAACTTGCCCATCCCTGGATATATGGAAGATATGTTAGTTTTAATTATTATAATAATAATAAAAAAAATTTAAAATGGAAGGGCTGTTATTTTTCATTTAAATTTATAACTTCAATTAAAATAAATACTTCAATTTGGAATGGATATGAGAGGAGGGGGAGGTAGAGGCGAAATTTGGGTAGAGTAGAGTAGTCTAGGACTAAACGGTATTTTTGGAAAGGGAAGCCCTTGAATAATAAGTATATAAATTATCGGGATAAGAAAAATATAAATATATGGTATATAAAAGATGTAATAACATATAGGATGATTATGATCTAAAATTATTTTTTAATAAATTTAAAAATAATATCCCGGGTAGCGAGTAGATTCTTTTCTATAAATCCAGTAGAAAAGAATTCTATTTCAGGGATTGGCGTCCCTGCCCGCACGTGAGCTCATGATTTCTTCTAAATCCCTCTTCTACCTGGAGGAATCATGTCATTTACCCATTGACGCCTTTCCATCCATTCCCTTCCTCTTACTCCCCCCCCCCTCCCCTGATTATTCAAAAAATAAAATTTATTTGGATGAAGGAGAATACCTAGCATAGATTCATTAAAAAGAAAAAAGAATTGAAATCTTGTCTTTTATAGGAGACTCTTTATAGTCTCCTATATATATTTGAATTAACCCCCGAAGGGGGGTTAATTCAAATATATCCAGATTACGTCAATTCTCCGATTAGCAAAACCCCGTATATTCACGAGTGAGACATGTCTTAAGTGCCTCTGAGAGGACCCTCCTCTCCTACGCTTCATATTAGTAAAAATTTGGAACTCATATTTATTGAACTCTTTGGAGAATTAGCAGAAACACTTCTATTCAATTGGATTCAGTTTATACAAATTAATAACAAAATTTCATAGAAAATGAATAAAAATAAAAAGATACACCAGAATTTTCGCCAGATTTTCAATAAAATGGATATTTAGTGAAATATAAATGAAAATTATAATTAATTTTTATTTGGTATCATGTTTACACTTGAAATAAACATTTTCTGATAACAATATATAAAACGCATATCAAAATACTCGTTATTCAATGTAGATTCATTTTCACTAGCATTATATAATTTTATGATGCTTCCTTAATTAAATATTAATTATTGAATTTTGACAGTTGCAATGTGATTTCGGCTGCCATGTTGAATGACGTCGAATCTTTTGATCCATTATATTAAATGATTATTCTTTGCATATCTCTTCTCTCAATACAAGATTATTTTTGATTCTTGTATTTCTTGTATTATAACTATTTCCATGATCATTTTTCTCTGTTTAATCAATATTTAATGACTAAAGTCTTTGCCATGTATTGCTTATGGGCTGAATTTTCGTAGCCTTCAAGTGAATTTCTTTCCTATGTTTTTACTAGTTGATTAAACAGTCGCACCGGGTTAGACGATGTCTAGTAATTCTTTTGTCTGAGTTCAAATCTTTCAATTTGTTTATTTTTTATAATTTTATTCTTTAGATTTTTAATAATATAATTATAAATGTTAATATAATATTATTTAAATTAATTATTAAATAACATAAAAAATACTTGAAAAGGAAGGAAATAATTTTTTTGTTTTTATATATGAAGCAATAAGAAAAAATTGAATAAGTTTCATGAAATGTAAAATTAATTTTTAATAAATTTAAAAATAATATCCTGGGTAACGGGTAGATTCTTTTCTATAATCCCAGTAGAAAAGAATTCTATTTCAGGGATTTGCGTTCCTGCCCTCACGTGAGCTCCCTCTCCCATGGAAAAATCATGTCCTTTAGCTTTTAACTTTTTTCTATCAGTTCCCTTACTAGTCCCCCTCTGATCATTCGTAAAATTCAACCTTATTTAGAGGAAGAAGAATATCACTTATCAATTCTTTAAATAAGAAAATAAGCTTAGTTAGGCGATCAATTATATATACAGGTATGTTATATATAAATTTCTCACTTTCAATTATGAAATATTTAATTTGCAATGTTACTTTCACGTGCATTATTCGACCTGATATAACTATTAGATATCTTCACCATTTCTTCTTCTTTCTTAATATAAGAAAATTTCTAACCCCTATATATAATATTAATATATTAAAATGGACGAATCGAATGTGAGTTAAGTTAACATACAATTATCTAAAAAACCATATTTACTTTTGTCAAAAATAGATTTCCATCTATTTTAAAGAGCATCCAATATAATTAAATTACAGTGAACCCAAAACAATATCTTGAGTATAATAACTAAGGCACCTCGGTATCTACCAGATAGACCATAGGTTCTTAAACTTATGTACTCCACGGACCCCCACTTGAAAAAATTTTTTTTGACGGACCCCCATCACAACTTTAGGTACTTTACGTCATTTTATTAATTAATTTCTGGCTTACGATCTCATAAGGACAAGGATATATGATGAATATTTCTAACAGTGATTGGTGAATAACGATTTTTTTGCATATTGTAGAACACATTTTATTAGAAATTATAATATTGAAGAAAGAAAATACAAACATTGTCATAGCAACAAATCTCACAAATTATAATGGGTACTTACATTAAATTCATATAAATATTTTATAATTTTTTTCAGAAAATATTAAATAAGAAATATTTTAAAAAATAACTGCATCTATCTCATTAAATATAACTTACATATTTAATGAGATGTATGCAGTTGTTTTCTTGAAACAAGAATCTCAATATCTGGCTTAATATTGGAAACTTTTAATCTAAGATCCGGCTCTACATTTAATTTGTTTCTATATTTAGACTTAATATAAAATAGTACCGAAAAAGCTTGTTCGCATAAATATGTTGTGCAGAATGGAATCAAGTGTTGAAGTGCTTTATTTGCAAGCGCAGGATAATCTGACCTGAGAAGTAACCAAAAGTTGCTCAATTCAGTTTTGTTAAATTTTAGTTTATAAGTTGTATCACATGATAATTCCACGAGAATATCTTGTTCAGGTGCAGATAAATGTTTAGCATTTGTAATTTCCATATTAAATGGATCTCTGATCCAGTTATTGCAAGGATCAGGAGTAGAAAAATACTTCCTGAAGTTGCTTTTCAAAGTAATTAAATGTTCAACAAATAATTGACGCGTTTGATTAAGCAATTTTTCACTGGAGCTTTCTATGAAATCATTGAGAGTTGGAAAAGACTCATATACACCGTTCTGGATGCGTTTCGACCACAAGTCGATTTTTTTAATCATTGCTTCTATTTTATCTTCAACTTTAAATATATTTACAACAGTACCTTGCAGGCTCAAATTAAGTTCGTTCAATTTTGTAAAAATATCAGTCAAGTAAGCCACCTTAGCTAACCAGATAAAATCATTGAAACATTCGGTCAGTTCAAAATGCGCATCTATTAAAAACAATCGTATTTCATCTCGAAGCTCAAAAAGGCGAATGAGTACTTTCCCGCGGGACAACCAACGTACATCTGTATGTAATAATAAATGTGTATGTTGACTACCCATTTCCTCACACAAAATTTTAAAAACTCTGGAATTAAGTGGACGAGCCTTAATGAAATTGACAATTTTAACTACTTCGTCTAATGTTCTTTTCAAATCTGGTGACATATTTTTGGCTGCTAATGATTCTCTGTGAATGCAGCAATGATTCCAAACAACCTGAGGCGCAACATTTTTAATAAGAGCAATCAATCCAGTTCTTGTACCTGACATTGCACGAGCACCATCAGTGCAAATTCCAACACATTTTGGCCACTCTATTTCATTTTCGGTTATAAAATTATTCAAACTGTTAAATATGTCATTAGCTGTCGTTCGTGAAGGTAGTGAATCACAAAACAATACATCTTCTTGTATTTGATTTTCAAACTCATATCTAATGAAAGCTAACAAATTGGCATTATTAGTGACATCAGTACTTTCATCCAATTGTAATGAGTAATAGTGACTTTTGCGCACTCTCGATATTAATTCTTCTTTTATATTACATGACATGTCTTCAATCCTATTCTTAACCGTATCATTTGATAATGAAATCAAATTTATATCGTTTGCTGCTTTAGTTCCTAACATTATATTTGTAATTACTTTTGTAGCAGGAAGAATTAATTGCTCTGCTATATTATGCGGCTTTCCTGCTTTAGCAATAAGTAGAGCTACTTCATATGATGCCATTACTACTTTCTTACTCATACCACCAGATCCCGTCTTTACCATCAATTTCTGACTTGAATTAAGTTCTTCTTTTTTCATTTTAAAAAATTCGATAGACTTACTAACATGCTCGCTGTGCTTTGTTTGTAAATGACGTCTGAGATTAGCAGGTTTCATACTTTCATTGGATAAACTTTCCTGACATAGAACGCAGACTGGTCTTTCCACATCATTGTTGCAAATATAAGTAAATCCAAATGATAAATAATCATCCGAATATTTTCTAGTTTTGCGTTTCTTGGTAGAGTTTGCTGTTGATGCCTCATCATCTGATTCTTTCCGTTTCTGTGTTGAACCAGTTTGTAGCCAACGATCCATTTTATGGAGTAATTTATTAACATTGAACTACAATAATATAAATATAATATAAATATAATATAAATATAACGAATTATTATTTACTAGCTATGTTTTAATATGATTTTAAATGAATGTTTTAATATCATTTTAAATGAATGTTTTAAATCATTTTAATAAATGTTTTAAATAATTTTAAATAAATGATTTAATATCATTTTAAATGAATATTAATTTATATAATAAATATATTTCGTAATTTGATTCTAAAATATTATTAATTTCGTAATTTGATTCTAAAATATTATTAATTTCGTAATTTGATTCTAAAATATTATTAAAATAAATATTTTTTATTCATAAAACTAACTTATACTTACTCTCAAAAACAGCCTTTCTGGGAAATTGCAAAATGTGTTTAGTGTTTTTATAAAATAATGATCATGCAAATTACACTAAAAATTAAAAAAAATTATTAGCTATAATAAACTATTATTAGCTATAATTTAATTATAATTAATTAAATTAATAAAAATAATTTAAAGATACAACTCGTTGAGAAATGAACTTATAATTAACATTAATAAAAATAATTTAAAGATACAACTCGTTGAGAAATGAACTTATAATTAACATTTGCTTTAAAACTGTTTAAAACCCCAGAGTGGACGCTGACAATTTGGGTTTTTCCGGGTAAGACTGTCCCCTCCCCTGGTTTTCCCCAATAACAAAGTGAAAGAAAATTCCCTTATATGCCTCCCCTTCCGAGCCCCTAAGAGGGGTTATTTTAAAGGAACAATCGAAAAATGATTTTAAATGAATGAATGGATGAAAATTCAAATTTTATATATAGTTTTTTATATATGTTTATTTATTCACAAAAAATTAATTGACATAATTATCAATTTAATAAAATAAAATAGTATTATTAATAGTATTAAATTATAGCCGTAATTCTCTAGGAGGATATAGTTAAACAATGAACTTTAAATATTTATATATGTATATATTTTTACGATGATTTTTTTCCGAGGACCGCGGACCCCCAGTAAAGGCTTCGCGGACCCCCAGGGGTCCGCGGACCACAGTTTAAGAACCACTGAGATAGACTATTACATCGAGATCTCAAATTGCGCACAATAGAGGAAGTGATTAAATACATTTCTAATTAATTTGAGGATGATGCTTCTAGTTGAAACATGAAATGGAAAGTATGCATGTTTTCAATCCATTGTCAAAAACTGTTATTAAGGAGTGAAAATTTAGACTCTGTAAACGAAATTCTGGTTGAACACTTTCAGAAACGCTAAAATTTTTATTCATTTGTATAAAATTATTTCAGAATATAAATGATTGTATAATTCAGGTGTGGCCAAACTTTTAGCCTTTAGGGGCTACTTTTTGAATAAAATATAATCTACGGTCGACTATGGATATGGGCAAATATTACCATATCAACTTTTTTTTTATAATGTATACATGTGTATTGTTAATTAATCTTTTTCATGAACATTCAATTCCTACTAGTAGTTCACATTGTTCCTATATGTATTTATAAATTTATCTTGTAGTAATTTTCAATCGTTATTAAAATACTTTTTATTCATTAACTCAAGTCCAAATAAATTTTTTGAAATTGTAGATGACAATTGATGTTCATGTAGTTTTTTCAAATTTTAATTCATTAATTAAATTTAATTAATTACTTTTTATTTATTAATATATTTAATTATTCTGGGATGTAAGTTCTATATTCTAAATTAAACTCAAGTTACTAATCTATAAAATCTTATTAAATTTAAAATACAGTGAATTCTACCTAAATTTATATTATTTTTATACTTTAAATTAATATTCAAATACATTTTTTTTATTTATTATAACATACTACATCTCAAATATTTAATATAATTCAATTAAAAATTATTTTATTAATGTAGTCATATTCCACTTATTTAGAATTTGTTTAAATTTCGTACTACCTATTATCCGTCTTAAACAATAGATGGCAGTGCACGCACTGATCATGTGTCTTATTCTTGGACGCTAACCTTAACTCAAATAATATAATTCATTGCACGTGTAATATATAAATAAGGTATTATTAAAAAATATATATAAAATGGATTCACCACAAGTGCAAATAAAACTAACAACCAAACATACAGAGTAAGTGATTCTTTCTATTTTATAAATATGTTAAAATATTAATAAGAAATTAATATTTTATTTATAAATTTTTAAAAGGTATGCTGTTCCTGATACGCCAATTGCTGTACCTGCTAATATTGATACCAAAGGACTTAACAACCTAGTAAATCACTTGTTAAAAGGTAATTAATTCATTTAAATTCAAATCTTAATACATTTTTTTTTTTAAATTACTTACAATATATTTTTATTAATGAATAACACCTGCCACATGTTCCAATGCTGTATGTACTTACATCAATATTTCTAAAATTCTGTTTTAATTATTTTTTCAATGTAAAGAATCTTTTTACAAATAAAGTCATTCATGTATGACATACATGTTTAATATTTTATTAAAATGAAATATGAAATGATATTGTATATGCTACAATTTTCTAAAATATATATATATATTCAACAAAAAAAAATACAATTTTAAAATAATAACTTAAGAAAAATTATACTTTGTATTTTAATTTTTATATTTAAATTAATTTAATTTATACACTATTTTTTTTAGAAATCTCTCCAGATAACAAATTAATTGAGTTTGATTATCTCGTCAGTGGTGAATTTCTTAACCTTCCATTAAAAGAACATTTAGACAATAGAAGTATATCTTTAGAACAAATTATTCTTGTGGAATACATCGAAAGGCAATCACCACCAAAACCTCATGATTGTTTAATGCATGATGATTGGGTATCAGCAGTTCAAGTTAGCAATAACATGATTCTTACCGGATCTTATGACAATTTAATAAATTTATGGTCAGATAAAGGGAAATTAGTACTAAAGATTCCAGGACATGCAGGACCAATTAAAGGGATTTCATGGATTAATCATGACGACACTAATGGTACTTTTATAAGGTAAACTTTTACAATTCCTTGACGATTTCTACTCTTTAACTTGAAATTTTATAATATATAATATATAAAAAAAAATAAAACTGATTTTTTTTAGTGTCTCTCAAGATCAAACCGCCATGATGTGGAAATGGAATATTCCCAATAATTCCATTGAGACAATAAAAACTTTTCGTGGACATGATCGAGGGGTTGAATCTTTAGGAATTAGTAAAGATAATACTCAAACTCTTGCTACTGGATCTTGGGATACAAATATTCATTTATGGAAAACAGGTGTGATTTCAATTAATTATAATATATATATACTAGTACGTATGATCAAAGTTGTTTTGTGGGTAGTAAAGGAATTATTTAATTTCAATCAAAAGTCGTTGTTTCTCTAGAAAAGTTTATAACAAATCATTAATTATCTAAACCAGGGGGGGTGGGGGGCAACCCGCGGCCCGCGAACATATGTATTTATAAATTTATCTTGTAGTAATTTTCAATCGTTATTAAAATACTTTTTATTCATTAACTCAAGTCCAAATAAATTTTTTGAAATTGTAGATGACAATTGATGTTAATGAAGTTTTTTTAAATTTTAATTCATTAATTAAATTTAATTAATTAACTTTTTAGTTTTGTTGTGAATAAAAAAATTTCGAAACTTTCGAAATTCAGAATGGGTTAAAACAAGGAGACGCATTATCACAAATTCTATTTAATTTAGTTCTGGAATGTGTAATTAGACAAATTGGGGAAAAATCAAACGGAATCGAATTAAACAAAAAAATTCAAGTATTAGGTTACGCAAACAACTTAAATATAATTGAAGATTCGGAAATTGCAATTATAGATAGCGTAGAAAAATTAATTGAAGCCGGAAAAGAGGTGGGACTGGAAATAAATATTGATAAGACAAAGTATTTAGTAACAGAGAGGAATAGTATTAACAGACAAAATCTTAATATACAAGATATAGAATTTGAAAATGTAGAAAAATTTAAATACTTAGGTTCTGTGATAACGAAAGATAATAATATTCGAGATGAGTTTAAAGCGAGGTTACAAGCAGGAAACGCCTGTAATCATGCAATAAAGAGGCTTATCGCATCAAAATTATTATCAAAGGGGATAAAAGTTAAAATATATAAAACAATTATTTTACCGGTTGTATTATATGGGTGTGAGGCATGGTCTAAGACCTTAGGTGACAAGAGTAGATTTAGAGTATTTGAGAATAGGATTCTGCGAAGCATTTATGGGCCAAAGAAAGCACCGGGGAATGTGGTGAAGATTGCATAACGAGGAATTGCATGAACTTTATGCATCTCCAGATATAGTTAGAATTATAAACTTTTGAGTTCTGTAGAGCCACAGATATATATATATATATATATATATATATAAATATATATTCACTAATTACCTGAATTGATTTATGTTTAGATGATAATGATACACAAGATGACCCGGAAAATACAATTAAAAAATTAAAAACAAATCAAGGTTCAAAAATTCAAAAGAAAATTAAGGTAAATATATTATATTAAAAATAAAATTCTTTAATTTAAATTTAGCTTAGATATTAGAGATAAATTCTTTTGTATAATATTTACATTTCAAACATAATTACCAGATTACAATATAAAGCATATTTTATTCAAAATTTTGAATTGTGAGTATAAATTATTTAATAAACTAAGAAGACCTAGTTAACTGTGTATAAAGAATCCTCAATTAGTAGACACATTTTTGGCTCGCTTCTTCGTTTATTAAGTTATTTGGCATCAATCCATCCGGCATAACTTCATTTTTTCACATTATTTCTAAATCTAGCGTATAAATTAATCACCAAGAAATTAATCATGTTCATTTTAATCTTTTTTTTTTATTTTTAGCCATTTCAATCTTTAAAAGGACATCGTGAGGCAGTTAGTGGTATTGTCTGGACAGATAAAAATGATGAACTTATTTCATGTTCATGGGATCATAGGATACGTTTATGGGATTGTGAAACTGCTGGTTTCAAAACTGAAATTCAAGGAAATAAAGCCTTTATTGATCTAGATTGGTCTCCACTTAATCGTTCTATTATCACAGCTTCAGCTGATCGTTATGTGCGCCTTTATGATCCTCGTTCATCTGGTAAATATTTTCAGAATCATATTACTTGTACATTTTTACTATCTCGCCAGAGATAGTATTGCGATCATGAAAATTTTCGATGTCGAGATTTTGATGTTTTTATACGTTTTGAAGGTTCCTGGATCATTTTCACTAATGTTGAGAAAAATGTCTGTGTGTGTGTGTGTATGTATGTAGACAAGATTATGCGAAAACGGTTTGAGCTAAAATCATGAAATTTGGTATAATGGCATTATTCAAAATTCGTAGTTTTCTATCAACGGAAGAGGTTCATTACCTACAACGTTTTCATTTTTTTTCCTCTAAACTGACCGTAAAAATAAAAATATATGTCTGATAATTTTTCATATGATTAAAGATTGTATAAAACTGCTATATATAGAATTTCAGCTTGATTGAATCGCTGAAAGTACCGGAATTAATTTTTTAACACTGCAAATCACGCGCCAACACGTGACGTGGTGCCATCAACAAAAAGCCAAACATGCGCTGGTTTAATAAATATTATTTATTAATTTTAATTTATAATTTATAATTAATTAAATTTAATTTAAATATAATATATGTTATTTAATCTAATTCAAATTGCGAGAGGAGACACTCCACCTTATTTCAGTTTAGTATGATATTTAGGAAGTTTTTTATTTGGTTCAATTTTAATTATTTTAAAAAGGTATCATGCCTTATATTATCAAATTTATTTAATAATTTCCATCTCAACCTAATATCATAAATTTTCTTCATAACATTTTTCTGATAACAAATATATATTTATATAAACTTTATTTTATTTTATTTTTTCAGAGGGATCTTTAGTGAAAAATACATATCTCTCTCATACTTTATGGGTATCTTCAGTGCGTTGGTCTAAAGTTGATCCTCTACAATTTATTTCTGTAGCATATGATAATAAAGCGAAGTTATGGGATACTCGAAGGTATTTTAATTATATTTTCATTTATAGATTATTTATAAATATAATTTTTCAATCTATTTTAACTAAATTTATAATAAATTAAAAATTTTAATTTTGTAAAATAAAATAACATTTCCAAGTTTCTATCATATATATTCTATATTTTATTTGTAATCAAATATTTTTATTAATTATTCATTTAATTATTTTTCAGCTGTAAAGCCTGTTTATATGATTTAACTGGCCATGAAGATAAAGTATTGTGTTGTGATTGGTCAAGACCAGATTTAATGGTCTCAGGTGGTGCAGACAACACGCTCAGAATTTTTAAATATGTCAAATAATCCAAATTGAATTAAAACATAAAAATTTTTGTTTGAATTGATGTCTCTTAGACACTACGTGAAAACTACGTTCCTATAACAATTGAATTGTTAAAGGTTAAATCATTTTTTTTTACAATTATTGATTAAATTCTTTTAAAAAACATTAGTACAAAACAAAAGAATAACAGTGATATAGATGATAGTTCAAAAATAATTTTACATTTTTAAATAGCAATATATATATCATAATTATATATCGCTCTGTTATTATATTAAAATTTTATATATAAGAATGAACTATTCAAATATTCTATTTACATTTTAATGTTTGAAGATAGTTTAATTTTAAAATTTTAATATCAAAAACATTTTACCAACATTTAACTCGGAAATTTTCAATAGTTTAAAACATTTTTATTATTCTGACCAAGATAGGAAATTACAACCTCAAATTAGATAAAGATAATCTATGTTGAATATTCTATCTATCTAAATTAGGTAAACATGTCTTACCAATTTAATTGTATATAAGTATTTATTTTGAATACCATTATTCATATTACTTGATATTTTTTTAAAAAAATTTAAATAAGTATATAAATAATTTATTCATTTTACATTTATTTTTATATTTATATAAAAATGTAATAACATTATATATAATATGTTATTTAATTAAATTACTGTTTATATTTTGCAGTTTTTCTTTTGGGATTTTTTTATGCTTTAGTTTACTCTCATAAAAATATTACTCTAAAACTTTAGGCACCTTT
Source organism: Labia minor (assembly GCA_963082975.1). NCBI lineage: Eukaryota > Metazoa > Arthropoda > Insecta > Dermaptera > Spongiphoridae > Labia > Labia minor. The sequence goes on from OY720344.1 coordinate 114,974,264, forward strand.
TGTTTTCAGCACTGGTCTTCAACTTTTATTTCTAATCTACCTTATTTAATTTTTAAATAATAATTAGGTTGTTAAATTTTAATAATAAATTATATTTTCTCTTTTACAAAAGTATTTGCTAAATTTTTAAAATTAAAATGTGAAATATTAGTATTATACTTCTGAATCTCAATTTTTGAGGCCTTCCCCCCCGTACGAAAAAATATTTAAAAAAAAATTGATTAACTCACTGAAAGAAAACACATACACTTAAAAAAACTTGTTTTGGCAGTTAGTTAAAAAATAATTTCAAAGAGAATCCAAAATACTCAATATACATCTTTGTATAGATTTTATTTTTAGCGTTGGGAGGGAGGAGGTCGCGAATATTGAAAGGTTAAAAAACGCTACCATATACCATAAACCACCCCTGTCTAAACTATGACCATTCGAGGGCCACATTGCAAAAACAAAAATATATGCTAGGCCGCACATAAATATCATTTTACCTTTTTTTTTTAAGAACCATATTGAAAAATTTAAAAAAGTCTAATCCCAAAATCATTTTACATTTTTTTTTTAAACCAAATTAATTAAATTTGCGTTTGGGCCACAATTTAGACACACCTGCCATAAACAATTGCTATTTTTATTATTTATACTCCAATATTTGAAACTTTTTTATATTTTCCTATTATAGAAGCATATAAGTCAAAGAAAACAGAAATTCTCTCATCTTCTGAGAAATGACAATAACTTTTTTTTTTTTTTGTAAACTTATAGACCAAATATGCAAGTTTCTATTTTAAATCTTGAAATTATTTAATTTCAATCAATATTCATTGTTTCTCTAGATAAATTTATAACAAATCATTAATTATCTAAACCAGGGGGGGGGGGCAACCCGCGAACATATGTATTTATAAATTTATCTTGTAGGAATTTTCAATCGTTATTAAAACACTTTTTATTCATTATAACTCAAGTCCAAATAAATTTTTTGAAATTGTAGATAGCAATTGATGTTAATGCAGTTTTTTCAAATTTTAATTCATTAATTAAATTTAATTAATTAACTTTTTAGTTTTGTAGTGAATAAAAAAATTATCTTTAAGATATTTAGAGGAATATAAATTTGTCTTACAATGGCTAAGTTGGTAAAGTAGCGTTTAAATTATAAATATTTACAAATCTTTTAATTTACAGCAGGGGTGGGCAACCCACGGGCCAAATGCGGCCCGCGAACATATTTAAAATTTATATGGTGGTCGGCTCTTATTCAAATGTTTTGATGACATTCATTACTAAGGTAAATAACATACCAAAAACATCATTTTTTTGTCAATTGTGGTTATTTTATGATAAATTTTCTTCACCGTTTCTGAAAACATAATTTTCATTTCTACATAACCAATTGTAATGGCCCGCTTAAGTTTGGTTGTTTTCAATTTTGGCCCGCATTACAAAAAGATTGCCCATCCCTGATCTAAAACGTACATCGTAATAACATAAAACTTTCATTCTTCAAAAAGAGAAACTTTGAACTAATCTCATACTTTACATTTGAAGTCTTAAAAAAAATATTTACTTAATTTTTTCATAAATAAATAATTCTGCTACTTTCGATAATTAAAAATTACAATGTGTTTTGAGTTTTAAAACATAAAGAAGCTTTACAGATTTGAGTTTGTGAAAATAAAACTCTTCCAATCCCACTCTGTTATTATTAATAGATTTTTTGTAACATTCCATCGTTGCTTTCCCTGTCCCTTGAACGAAAGGGTCAATATGGCCTTTACTGTCCAAGTGAGCGAGCCAACAGGATTCGTCATGGTCATTAAGTATTTCTACCATCCACCGAAAGATCTTTCCTTCTCCCTTCTCCTCCCTTACATTCATTCGATTTCGTATTTCTAATTCTCTATTTATAAATCAATGTGCACAAAGCTTCACCTATAGAATATTTTTAGAAGTTTTTTTTATTTTTTTCCGATGGAAAAATAAATCTCATTAACTCAATGATCAACAAAACTGGCCGTTTGTAATTTAACTTACTTTAATACTGTTTTTATTGAAATATTTTTAAATTAAGCAATTTGTTTGTTAGTATTTGTATATGAACATTTTTATTATATTATAAACAACAGCATAAAATTAATTAAATAAATTCAAATAAAATGTTTTAAGATATGTCTTATATACATAATATTTTTATAGGAATATATATAAATATATATATGTATATATAACACGTTTGTTCAAAAGAAAAGGTGAATTTTAAATTATTTCGAATAGTATTTATTTATTAATTAATATTAATTTTGTCCCCTTTAAAGTAATTCCCCTCAGATATAATCCACTTATGTCAGCGCTTCTTCCAATCGTCGAAGCACTTCTGAAATGCGCTCGTTCTTCGACTCCAACTTTATCTCATCAATTGTGGCAAAACGCTTTCCTTTCATTGGTCTCTTCAGTTTGGGGAATAGGAAAAAGTCGCAGGGAGCCAAATCTGGTGAATACGGTGGTTGAGGCACGATTACGGTTTTGTTTTTGGCCAAATGTGTAAGCTGGTACATTATCGTTAGGCAGAATCAAGATTTGTTTTTCTACAATTCCGATCATTTGAGCCGTATTGCTTCACACAAAGGTTGCAAAACTTCCTCTTAGTATTCCTTATTAACAAATTGGCAAGAACTCATGATGCACCACGCTATTGTAATCGAAGAAAATAGTGAGCGAAACCTTCACATTTGATCGAACTTGACGTGCTTTTTTAAACCGCTTGTAACACTTATAAACATTTTTTTTTGAGACACAGTAGACTCACTGAATGCCACAGTCAACATTTTAAGTGCGTTGGAGCACTTTATTCCATTTTTAACGCAGAATTGAATACAAATTCTTTGATCCTTTTTTTTTTTTTAAATAAAAAATCGAAGATCACATAAAAACGTGACTATCTTTCTTTTGTCAAAAACAAACTACTAATCCAAAAATGGCTGATAATATCATCATATGAGAATACACAAAATTCAAAATTCACCTTTTCTTTTGAACAGACATATATATATATATCTACATAATTGAATTTTTAGTTAGAATGTCTATTCCATCAAATCCAAACATTTTAGAAACAATTTTAATAAAAATTTATTTTTAATTCCTTTCTAAGTTTTCTTATCATTTCCGACTCAGTCACCCATTTTGAATTTTAGCATTTCTTTACTCTTCAATGAAATAATAATTAAAAATGTACCATTTTATGAAAACTTCTCAAGTACACAAAATATGCAATAATCTTTTAAGTTTGACTCTAAAATTATACCAAGATCGAATTTCGTAATGTACACAAATATTTCTAACGTGCAATTAAAAAATATAAATAATAAATTAAAAGTTTAATATAATTTCTTTAAAGAATCAAAGTATGTACTGACAAATTTACAATTTTACAATTACAAAATGGTAAATTCTAATCATATATATTGTGAAGTGAAAACCTTGTTAAAAAAAGATAGAAAAACGAATATTTTTTTTTAATTAATATATAAAGAAGTTAATTTTTAAAAAATCATTTATTAATATTTTGTTTAATTTTTATTGAAAAGATATTTTATTTAATTATGTTTGATTCCTTATCCTCAAATTTGATGGATCTTGATAATAAATACAAATAATAGAAATAAAAAAAAAGCTGGAGTGTCTCCACTCGACTATCTCGCAAATTTGAATTGGATTAATTAACATGTATTATATTTAAATTAAATTTAATTAATTATAAATTACAATTAATAAATAATATTTATTAAATCAGCGCATGTTTGGTTCTTTGTTGATGACACCACGTCACGTGTTGGCGCGTGATTTGCAGTGTTAAAAAATTAATTCCGGTACTTTCAGCTATTCAATCAAGCTGAAATTCTATATATAGCAGTTTTATACAATTATTAATCATGTGAAAAATTATCAAACATATATCTTTATTTTTACGGTCACTTTAGAGGAAAAAAAATCAAAACGTTATAAGTCATGACCCTCTTCCGGTTGAGCTACATTTCTCAAAAGTTGATAGAAAACTATGAATTTTGAATAATGCCCATGCACCAAATTCCATGATTCTAGCTCAAACCGTTTTTTCGTAATCTTGTCTACATACATACATACACACAGAGAGACATTTTTCTCAACCTTGGAGAAAATGATTCAGGAACCTTCAAAACCTATAAAAACATCAAAATCTCGACATCGAAAAATTCTCTGGATAGTAAAAAATGAAAAATATGAAAATTGGTGAATTATAATTTTTTGATAATAAAAATAGTCTCAAAAGAATGTGATTAATATTTTAACTAAGGTGACATTAAATCAATCAATAAAATATATAAATTAAGTTGCGAATTCCATTCTCTAATAGTTATATATAAATAAAATTACATTTTCTCAAATATCTGATCTATTCCTATCATATCTATACTCGAGTACTTTTTCTTCCATTAAGCAGGTGGATTGCTTAACTGTCACCTGTTTTTAAGACCATTTCCCCAACATCGTGACGATGGCGACGTCCCCTTCATCTACGACACCCGGTACAGTAAGAAACTCGACGACGATTCAAAGCCGCAGTCGCGAAAGCGACATCAGCCCCGAAACACGTGAAGTACTAAATTTTACATTTCCTCATTAATCCATTCAAGTTCACGTCAAATCAGCAGAATAGCCACCTACAGATTCACTCTTTTATATATTGATTCGATTTATTTTAATAATTTAATAAAGTAAGTCAATTTTTTTTATTTTTATTATTCATGGATAATTATAATTAATAAATATTTAATTTTAAAATAAATTATATATATATATATATTCTTATTTGTATATACATTAAAGACTTGAGGCGAGGATTCTAACATAATAATAATAATAATAATATTTTAATAATAATTTATTAATATTAAATTAAGTATCTTAATTTATTATATAATTTAAATATATGATACACACATATTAATATTTAAATTAGAATAAGGACAAAAATAAATATTAATTTAAAATGATTTACAACTTTATTCTAAAAATCACTTAAATATATAATCAATTAATTATTCATAAAAAATTCTTTCTTTATTTTTTGGTCCATTCTCCATTTTTCTTTCTCAAAAAAATTAAATTAAAAAAATGATTGAATACATTCTTTATTTTATTATATTTTTATGATTGTAGTTTTCTAAACACTCCAGGTAATCTGTTTGTTCGTGATCCATATACTATTTTGAGAGTTTACAATTCAGTAGTTAAATATAGCAACGCGGTACATTTCAACAGCCCCTCTGATCGTTTGGTCACGTGGCGTGTCTTGGCATTTATTTGAAGGTATTTTCAACGAAATTGTCATTTCGCGTAGGTGTATGTGAAAATATGATTCATATATCATATAATTTTAGAAAATATCAATGAATATAAAAATGTGGATTATGAATAAGTGACAAAAATCATTTCTAATGACCAAATAAAGATGAATGTATAGATACTTACTCATTTTTATAATTATAAATTTTACATATTTTAGGAAAATGAAAAAGAGGTAGCGCACACAAGTCCAACGGGCCTCGGATTCGACTGACCAATCAACCTTGATATTTCCTTTTTTTTAATGTAAGTATTCTTATTTTTTTGTTAAACACTAAATTTAACTTCTTTGTTGATATATTAAAATCAATGCCTTAAGAAACAGTGGTGTATTCGGAGGGGAGCTCAGGGGAACGACGTTCCCTTACCTTTTTCAGAACGGGAACGCGTTCCTGTTCTTTTTCATATCCCGACAACTCCTACTTAAATCTACTGTTAGAATTTCTTTTTTTTTTTGTTCGTTAATATTTTGAATAATAAGAATAAGAAAAAATAAAAACTTGGATGGAAAGAAATAGTTTGCTGAAAATAAGACTTTTTTTTGCTCCCACTATGCGTTCCCTTACTTCTTATTTTACCAATACATCAATGTTAAGGAATTATTAAACATTATAATAATAATTATAATAGTCTATTTTAAAGATGACATTTACATATTAAATTTTGAAATTGTGAAAAATTAATAGAATCCTTTGAAAGATTTTGTAAAGACAATCATTTATGATATTCTTATGTTGTAGATTATATCCTCAAATGTTTAATTGTTCTTTTTCTAATTCTTATAAGATATATAAGATATATATATATATATATATCTTATAAGAATTAGAATATATATATACGAGGGTGGTCTGAAAAGTTTCCGACCTGACCAAGAAAATCGATGTTTTTAAATTTTTTTTTTTGCTATATTTTTCAACATTCAACACTGATACATTTCTCATAACGGTGTTCTAATTAATTTAATTAGTTAATAAATTATTTAATTAATTTAATTTAAGTCTCATCAACAGTTATGAATCGACGCAAAAATTCTTTTGGATTACGCATACAGCGCCAAATTGTCGTTAGAAATGGTTTTTCGAAGCAATTTTTGGTCTAACGTTAGGAAATGCGGCACCCACATTGCACACAGCTTTCCATATTCAAATGGTCTTGCAAAATATTTCGCACACGTTCAGCTGACATCGTACAGGTCTCAGCTATCTTGAATTTTGAAAAATAAAACAAAAAAAAAAAATTGAAAAACATCGTTTTTCTTGGTCAGGCGGAAACTTTTCAGACCACCCTCGTATTTATATTGATAACGGCAATATATAGGGGAAGGTTGTTATCGATGGGCCGGCTCCCTAAATTTCTTAATTTCTTAGTAGATGTATACATTACCCATATTCTAATGGTCAATAAAAGTACCTCGTATTGCAATATGTCAGTTTAGTTTTTAATTGTTTCAAGTATGTAGAAGGAAAGTCTGTGATTGAAAGTACGATTTTAACTTCTTTCTTCTTTATAGATATAATTTACTAAGGTTGATAAACGAAACGTTTCAGCATGTTAATAGTCATTGAATTTATTTAGGTAATATTTTAAAATTCAATCAATTGTTCGTATTTATTCATAATTACAATAAAAAATTACTTGCCGTAAACTGAAGCTAGTTGTCCTAATGAGCAACTGTATAGGCGCGCCTTTTCACAACTACCGAAATTTTTAGCAAACAAATTATTATTTAACAATTAAATAATAATTAGCTGGAGTGTCTCCACTCGACTATCTCGCAATTTGAATTGATTTAAATAACATAATATATTATATTTAAATTAAATTTAATTAATTATAAATTATAAATAATAAATATTAAACCAGCGCATGTTTGGTTTTTTATTGATGGCACCATGGCACGTGTTGGCGCGTGAGATTTGCAGTGTTAAAAAATTAATTCTGGTACTTTCAGCCATTCAATCAAGCTGAAATTCTATATATAGCAGTTTTATACAATTATTAATCATGTGAAAAATTATCAAACATATATCTTTATTTTTACGGTCACTTTAGAGGAAAAAAAATCAAAACTTATTAGGTAATGACCCTCTTCCGGTTGAGCTACATTTCTCAAAAGTTGATAGAAAACTATGAATTTTGAATAATGCTCATGTACCAAATTGCATCATTCTAGCTCAAACCGTCTTTGCGTAATCTTGTCTACATACATACACACATACACACGCACACACACACACACACAGACATTTTTCTCAACCTTAGTGAAAATGATTCAGGAACCTTCAAAACGTATAAAAACATCAAAATCTCAACATCGAAAATTTTCGTGATCGCAATACTATCTCTGGCGAGATAGTAATAATAACCCAATGAATAAAAATCAATGAGAATTATTTAGTTTAATAACTTTTAAAGTGTAATAATTAAATAAATTATTAATTCACACTTAAATCAAAGATAATTAACTGACAATTTAATTAAATAATAAATTAATAATAGGTTATTAATCTAAATTAATTTTGAAGCTACTAGGTAGGCCTTCTGTTCTTGTTTGTTCCTTGGTATGGTACGGGGAACTCTGTCTTCACCAATCTAAAAACTCAGTTACATTCATTGAACAGATTACGAATTTTTTATATTTCCAAAAGTCTCATTAACATTGAATATTTATTACTTCTGTGTCTAGTTTAGTGAAAAACAATATATATTATATCTATTGCATTAACATATATATGTATATACGAGAGTGGGGTGAAAAGTTTCTACCCTGACCAAGAAAAACGATGTTTTTAATTTTTTTTTTATTTTTTAACATAATCTCCATCAATACTGATATATTTCTCATAACGGTGTTCTAATTTAGTTAATTAATTTAATTAATTTAATTTAATTTAAGTCTCATCAACAGTTATGAATCGATGCAAAAATTTGTTCGGATTACGCCTACAGCGCCAAATTGTCGGTAGAAATGGTTTTTCAAAGCAGTTTTTGGTCTAACGTTAGCAAACGCGGCACTCACCTTGCACACAACTTTCCATGTTCAAATGGTTGTGCAAAATATTTCGCACACGTTCAGCTGACATCGTACAGGCCTCAGCTATCTTGAATGTTGAAAAATAAAGCAAAAAAAATAAAATTTAAAAACATGGTTTTTCTTGGTCAGCCCGGAAACTTTTCACCCCACCCTCGTATAAATATACATCGATTTTTATAACAAATTTTCTCTATGCGGTCCATCGATAGAAACCTTCTTCTCCCTGTGAATCGCCCCCTCTTCATACTTACAATATTATTTATTAACAGGGATTTGAATAAACTTTTTAATTGATTTTATATGTTTATTTTAATTAATTTTAATTAAAATTTCATTTTTTTTTTTTTTATTTTTTCGCCAATTTTCCAATGGAATTTTATTTTATTATATATATATATACATATAATTATATCATATTCTATTCTGGATGATTATCTTTAAAATAAAAAAAATATATAGATAGATTTTGTTTTATTTAATTTCTTAAACTGAAAAAAGTAGCGAGTAAAAATATTAAAATTACAATTATATACGAGTAAATACATATTTTTTGTAAAGAACAGACAAAATTGTAAAAATAATGTATGTATGAACCTTATAATTATTTATTGGAAAAAAATATTTCACAGAATGTCAGATGATTATCATATTATTAATAGAATATATAATTTGTTGATTTACTACCCGTTCTTTCCATTTATGAATTTATTCTTATCATTGACCAATTTTATAACTTTCACCCTCGTTTAGAGATGTTTTACTTTTTTCAAATGCCTACCTCCATCATATTTATATTATTAATAATAATAATTGAGAAATAAATAAATATATAATTAATTTACTTATTAAATTAATATATATTTTAAATAAGAATAAGAACTCTAAATTTTAAATTTTCCTATTTATTAAAAAATATGATTAATAACTGAATGTATATTAAGAAAAATGACCCAATTGATTATATCAGTGATTTTCAACCACTCTGCCGCGGCACTTTTGTGTGCCGTGACATTTTCAAAATGTGCCGCCAAATTTTACAAATGTCAAGTTCAAATTAAGAAAAAGTACTTATTTATTTTATATGTATGTAAAAAAAAAAGATAAAATGTTTTTGCGATCAGGCTCTTAAACATTTCCGACTTTTTTTTCTTTCAATTTTTCCTATAAAAATAAAAATAAGTTGACCTGTGGCCAGGTCCGAACCGACCGACGGTTTGAAGTAAATTAATTTCCAGCTACAGAAACAATTTCAAATAATTTTAATATATCTATTAATGTAATAAAAAACAGATATGGATATAACATAAACATTTTTAATTTTATTTTATTTATAATATATATGCAAGACCAGGCTGTGACGTCATGAATGGCTGGATGACGTCATATAATCATTTAAATCAAGAAAAAACTAATAAATATGATTTTTCTCGAGGATAAAACCAATACAAAGTGCATGATTCGTGGTGATATATAAAAAAATCTCCTTTGGTGTGAAAATAACCCTTTCCTTCCTATCGTCGATCGCTAATACTACCACTTCCGGTTCACGGATTTGCACCAAAAGTTGATCAATTCATCCCACTGATGCATTAAGTAAATATACCAAATTTCATCAAAATCGGTTGAGCCGTTCAGGCTGTACACATCTATACGGACGGACAGACGGACAGACGGACGGACAGACGGACAGACGGACAGACGGACGGACAGACATCATGCTAAAAATACTTTTTTCTGTTTAGAAAATGCATGATTCGTGGAGATATGTAAAAATCTCCACATGTGAAATTTGGTGTGAAAACAATACCTCCCTTACTATCGTCGGTCGGTAAAAATAAAATGTTGTGATTATCGACTTTTTTTCAATTTTTACCGACCGACGATAGTAAGGGAGGTATTGTTTTCACACCAAATTTCACATGTGGAGATTTTTACATATCTCCACGAATCATGCATTTTCTAAACAGAAAAAAGTATTTTTAGCATGATGTCTGTCCGTCTGTCCGTCTGTCCGTCCGTATAGATGTGTACAGCCTGAACGGCTCAACCGATTTTGATGAAATTTGGTATATTTACTTAATGCATCAGTGGGATGAATTGATCAACTTTTGGTGCAATTCCGGAAACCGGAAGTGGTAGTATTAGCGATCGACGATAGGAAGGAAAGGGTTATTTTCACACCAAAGGAGATTTTTTTATATATCACCACGAATCATGCACTTTGTATTGGTTTTATCCTCGAGAAAAATCATATTTATTAGTTTTTTCTTGATTTAAATGATTATATGACGTCATCCAGCCATTCATGACGTCACAGCCTGGTCTTGCATATATATTATAAATAAAATAAAATTAAAAATGTTTATATTTATTATTTATGTATCCATATCTGTTTTTTATTACATTAATAGATATATGAAAATTATTTGAAATTGTTTCTGTAGCTGGAAATTAATTTATTTCAAACCGTCGGTCGGTTTGGACCTGGCCACAGGTCAACTTATTTAAATATGTTCAATAAGTAAATAACTTTTACACTTATTTTTTTTTTCTTTGTGTGCCGCCAAATTTTTAAACCGTTAAAAGTGTGCCGCGGTAAAAAAACGGTTGAAAATCACTGGATTATATACTTATAAATATACATTTAAGAATTTGAATTGAAATAAAATATAAATTTAATAATAATTAATATATATAAAACAATTTTTAATAATAAATTAGAAATTTCCATTTATTTAAAATTGAATAGAATCAACAGATTGGAATAGCATTTGTGAAATAAACAATCTAGAACGTTTACTTTTACGATTTGTTTCGAATTACATAGCGAATGAATGTTGAATGTTTGCCAGTCCCTTATTTAATGGTAACATTTGATTCATTCTTTTGTAAAAGACAGACAAATAGTAGTTATACACTTTACACTTTAACAAATCCATGTTAAAGTCGATATCAAAGTAAAGTTCAAAAGAATTCCCAATAAAAAAAAATCATTTACGGATAAAATAGGAAATTCTTATACCAAATGATATTTTAATTTTATACAGTGATGTATTGGTAAAATAAGAAGTAAGGGAACGCATAGTGGGACCAAAAAAAGTCCTATTTTCTGCAAACTATTTTTTTCCATATAGGTTTTTATTTTTTCTTATTCTCACTCTACACAATATTTACAAACACAAAAAAAGAAATTCTAACAGTAGATTTAAGTGGGAGTTGTCGGGACATGAAAAAGTACTGGAACGCGTTCCGGTTCTGAAAAAAGTCGTTCCCCCGCGTTCCCCTCCCAATACACCACTGATTTTATATAAATTTTTATTAAATAAATTCAATAAAAATGATTGAAATTACCAGTCTTCTTTTTTTCATAAAAATAAAAAAATAATAAGATTATTACTAAATGATAAAATAAAACAAAATTGTTAAGCATGGTTGATTAATTATATTTTTATATAAATTCTTTTAATTAATTTTGATCATTTTTTGAGATCTTGGAAACAAAAGTACAATATTATTATTATTAATTAAATATCCTTTTTAAATGTAATGATCCTATTTTGATAATCAATATTTAATATTTTATTTAATAATATGTGTATCTGATTGAATCAGAGCAATGGTACGGTACTTGATAACGACTGCAGATTAAGCAGTCGAAACGTTGTACATTTATTTAAATAAATAAATTTATTATACAAATATGTGGTGTTTTAATAAAAAATTAATAATATGTGTATATTTTACATATTTCACATTAATTTATTTATTTTTTAAAAGAAAAAATTTTTTCTATTTTTTTTTTATAAATGTCTAATAGTTTATTCTTGAATTTTTAAATCTATATGGATTTTAAGTTCATGGTCGCATTAAATATAAATCATAGTCAATTATCATTCTACTAATTAGATGAAATTAATAGCATGTTAAATATTATTTTAAGTTTTTGATGGAAGAAACAGGGAGATAATTAATATATATATATATATATTTTAATAATATAAACTTATACAAATTTATGTCAAAAAATTGCATTTTTAATATAAATAATAAATTAATCATTTGAAATGTTAAAAATAACCGAATTAATGGTGAAAATTATAAAAATAAAATCATATGAAGAGGTAAATATTTTATAGTTGAGTAACTTAAAGGATAGTAAACTTATCGTAATATATTCAGTCATTAATATAAGACAATTATAAACATTACGATTAGAAGAACACACATTTTTTTTACCAAATTACATTAAAATGTATGTTTTGTTTTTGAAGGATTGATAATTTGATTTAAAATACAAATTCAGATAAATGTTTATCATTTAAATTTTTAAATAATAAATTGGAAAGAATCGATCTATCGAAAATAACAGAATTTCTTAATTTAAAATAGGAACGCCGAACAGCACTTCCTTAGATACAAAATATTATAAATATAAATAAAATAAAATTAAAAATATTTAGTTTAATAATATTTTTTAATCAAATTACGAAATATATATTGTGTTATATCCACAGGCCATACTTTTCTGTCTTCCAGTGCATTAATACGTACGTTTAAGGGCTGGATGTTTTATGACTCTGACTTTTGTACGTCCTACGCAAGGACAACAGCTATCAAGTCGGTTATATCAATGAGGTGTCCTATGTTCAGTAGAACGGGTCCTATCAACCTTTATCTTGGTTTTCTTGATCGGAGGCGCTACTTTTTAATAAGTAGCATCCCAATGTTGATCCCAGAGGCTGGGTTGGGTCCGCCCTAAGAGAAATTCCCTTGCCAGTTCCGGGATTTGAATCCGGGACCACGAGAATGTAAGTCAGCGATGCTAACCTCTCACCCTGTGGCGCCTTGTTTTATTACTATTTGTTTAAAATTTATTTTTTTTTAAATTATTTGAAATTGTTTCATATATCTTGTCGTTTATTTATTTTAAATAATAATCTTAATCTTAAATATCATAGTTCATAAGGAATAATTTTTATAAAGTAACGAGCAGCGACTCGATGAACCAGGTATAATATATATATATATATATATATATATATATATATATATATATACTCATGTGTAATAGCTGAAATTAATAAAATAATAAATAATTAAATGAATAGAATTGAATATTAAATTAAAATATATTTTTATTGCATAAAACTCTAAGAAAAGAGAGACTTCAACCCTTAATACTATCCCTTATTTTCTTTCAAAATTATTCCTGAAGTTGTTAATTATAATTTAAATTTCTAATATATAATATTTAATATATATTTAAAAAAATATATATATATATTAGATTCGGCAAGTGCTGTCCTCTACGTTTGGGGCGTCGATTCATTAGTATTGCCGTTTCTCTTGTGTTTCTTTGGTATCGACGTCACGCGCCAGTTCGAAATTAAGCAGCGTATCATGAGCCAAAGGGGGGTGGGTCGATCGCGAAATGCCGCCAAAGATTTCCTGGTCGCTCGATCAACGAGATAAATCGAGCCATTTAAATTTATGAATTTTTAAATTTAAACTATCTACCTGCTCTCTTTAACTTTCAACAATTATTTATTTATCAAATAAATATCAATTAAATAGAACAATGTATTTCTATTTATTTTTATTTTAAAATAATCATTAAAAACAAAGTATTTTAATTAAATTAATTCTAGTTATTTATTTTTTTTACACATATATATACTCAAGTCTCTAGTTGATATATTTTTACACCGACCGATAAGAATGTAGAAAATTGGCAATAGATATAAGAAAAACAACCCTTGCTGTGTTCTCTTTTTACACAACTCTTTAAATTCAGATTCAGAATGCATTATTTTTAAAACATTTTATTTAAAATGTATTGATGATTATTTAAAGCAGTGTTTCCCAAAGCGGGGCCCATGCACCACAAAAGAACGATTTGATTGTCAAGGGGGAGAATTCGAAAATGGACTCAGCACGAGTTTAACCCTTTTTACTATCTCGCCAGAGTGTATTGCGATCACGAAAATTTTCGATGTTGAGATTTTGATGTTTTTATACGTTTTGTAGGTCCCTGAATCATTTTCCCTAAGGTTTAGAAAAATGTCTCTCTGTGTGTGTGTATGTGTGTAGACAAGATTACGAAAAAACGGGTTGAGCTAGAATAATGAAATTTGGTATACGGGAATTATTCAAAATTCATAGTTTTCTATCAACTGTTGAGAAATGTAGCTCAACCGGAAGTGGGTCATTACCTACAACGTTTTGAATTTTTTTCCTCTAAACTGACCATAAAAATAAAAATATATGTCTGATAATTTTTCATATGATTAAAGATTGTATAAAACTGCTAAATATAGAATTTCAGCTTGATTGAATCGCTGAAAGTACCGGAATTAATTTTTTTACACTGCAAATCACGCACCTACCCGTGACGTGGGGCCATCAACAAAGAGCTAAACACGCGCTGGTTTAATAAAAATTATTTATTAATTTTAATTTATAATTAATTAAATTTAATTTAAATATAATATATGTATTAATTAATCAAATTCAAATTGCGAGATAGTCCAGTGGAGACACTCCAGCTTATTAATATTAAAAATTATGTATATGTTACATAGGGGGGCATAAGAATTTTTAAAGGGCTTAGGTGGGGCATGACACAAAAAAGGTTGGGAAACATTGATTTAAAGTATACTATGCATATGTTCTTTCAATGAAATTATTAATTAATATTACATCTTGAAAATCTAAATCTTTCAAATTTAGATCAAAAGTCAAAAATTACAAATAAAAAAATAAAAAATAAAAAACAAAAATGAAATTTACAAATTATCTAATTTGATTAAGATTTTTAATTAAGGTGTATAAAGCTTTCTGTTGTACCTAAATCAGAGCTCGATACTAATGCTCATATTTGCATTTTTATAAGAATTCAATTAATCGAGTTCGAATCTATCCAAGTTCATAAATTTTAATAAAAAAGATATGTAAAGGACCGAAAAGTAAATAAGAAAAATAAATATTTAAATTGACTTTCATATTTATTTTTATAATTTTACTTTTGTCTTTGGGAAATACTATCCTTAAAACACTAACAAAATAATAATGTAAAATATATTAATTAAATAGAATAAAGGGTAAATTTAAATTAAAAAAATATTGTAATTAATTGAAAAATGTTATGTCAGAAGTACTATTGAGAAGAAATTAAAAAAAATAATTAAGATTTAATATTAAAATTATTCATATATTCATAAATAAAAGCCGATATTTTAAATAAAAAATTTATATGGAATTACTAGGGGTTAAATATTTTAATTATTATTTATTTTTATAATAGGTTATATCATATGTATTTATCTAGGAATATTATTCACCGATTATATTTTTTAAAAATTAAATTAATAGAGAAATACAAAAATTTTTTTATTAATATTTAATATTTATTAATTTGATTAAATATATATATTATTAATTTAAATCATTAAATATATATTATTAATTTAAATCATTAAATATTAAATATTAATAAAAAGATTTATATTGATTAGTAATTATTAAATGTATACTTATTTGGTGTTAAAATGTAGCTAATCGTGTTCCCACATGGATGCATAAGTCACAGGTGTTGCCTTGTATTTAGATTTTAGATACTTTAATTAAATAAAATAAATTAAATTTTCAAAATATTTTTACGGTATAGTATATATTAATTCACCGCCGCTCGGCTCTTTAAAAAAATTATTCCTTATGAACTATGAATATTTAAGATTAAGATTATTATTTAAAATAAATAAACGACAAAATATATGAAACAATTTCAAATAATTGAAAATAACATAAATTTAAAAAAATAGTCATACAAAATACAGCCCTTAAACGTACTTAGTGAAAGACAGAAAAGTATGGCCTGTGGATATATATATATATAACATAATATATATTTCGTAACTTGATTTCCAAATATTATTAAAATAAATATTTTTAATTTTATTTTATTTATATTTATAATATTTTGTATTTAAGGAAGCCTGTCTGACGTAGTTGCTGACGTCATTTAAATTTACTACTTCAAATTAAGAAAAATCTAACAAAGATGTTTTTTCCTTAGGCTGAAACCAATATATAATAATAATAATAATAATAACAAACAAAGCAACTAACGATACTCTATATATATTCTAGTCATTGTCCAACACTAGACCGTAACTCTATATCTATAAAAATAAAAAAAATAAAAAAATTTAATATTAGTTTATTTTCTATTTTAATCTACCTTATTTTTTTTTACTATTTTAATTTAAATTAAAATTTATAATTATTATTTTTTGATATAAGCAACAAATTTTTTTCCCTAGGCTGTAATCAATAAAGATCGATTTTTCTTTATAAAAATTATCTATGGTGTGAATTTCAAAAAAATAAATATCTCAAAAATACAAATATATATATATACAATTTTTGATAGTGTAATAAGATAAGACATATAGTATTATAATTTTAATAACCAGAGATAAAAAAATTAGTAGTTATTTTATTTATTCTAAAAATTAAAAATTAAATTAAATGTAAGCAAAGATGATTTTATTTTAAAGAATATTTTTAGAAATTTCACATGTATAATGACCTTTAAATTTTATTATGTTTTTTTTAACTACAAGAGAATTTGCAATTTTCCTATATTTGTAGTTCACTTTAAATGAATAATTTTCATTTCCCTGATGAAATGCAAAGTCATTCATTTTGCATGAATACAATTTTTTTACTTAAAAAAAAAAAAAAAACACTCGCTCAATTTATTTTAAAAAAATGAGATTTGTTATTTTTGTCGAAACTCCTACTCCAGTTTTCTAAACATAGCATTCTACATTTAAACTCCATTCGTTGGTGTTCGTCTTCAACTTAATTTCCTTTCATCGTTTTTTTTTCTATCTTCATCCCCTCTCCCTCCCTAACAACTCTCATTGAGGTTTTCAATCCAAAGTTGAACTTGTTTCCACTTCAGTTTGTCTTAGGACTGGATTGGCCCTATTTTTTCCTCGATGGATTCAGGGTTTTTCAGCCACTCTCTTAAAACTCCAAGTGTTTATTGAACTTTGCATGCTGATTCTGCGGCGGCGGCGACGTCGAAGTCGACGGCCACGCTTTTCTCGGGCCACCGTCGGTCGGTCGGCCATAGACACGGCTATTTTGGGCCCTGCTAATTCGGTCTGCCCAGGACATCCAATATCATGAATTTACTAGAAAATTTGAAAGCAATCTATTCCAAAGGAAGCACAAGAAGTCGCGCAGGTTGCTATTTGAAAAAAAGAAATGACAAGCGAATCATTTTCAATTTGGAAAAATTGAAATCATTCCATTTCCACGACTTATATTTAAATAAATGTTTTTTTTTTATTATTATTTTTTTAATATCTCCTTGATCTAATGACCTCATTACTCATTCTAGGAGTACCAAACGCTCAACCAAAAAATCATATAAATATTTGTTCAAATGATATTTAATTAATTAATCAAAATTTATCTCAAAAAAAAAAATTAAATTTATTATATATAATAAATATTTAAGAATTTTTTAAAAGGTTAATTAATATAAAATAAAATTTCAAGAAAGACAAATTAGTATTCCAAATTATGATGTATTGATAATTTTAAAAATAGAAATATTATCTATCTATTTTATTTTGTTAAAAAATTTATTTAAAATTAATTAATTAAAATTAATATATTAAATTTGTCATTTTCTCTTAAACTTCATTCTTTTTTATTTATTTATTTTATTATTATTATTATTATTATTATTAAAATAATATAATATTAATTTTATAACTAAAACTTGAAAAACATTATAGAATATCATAGATTTAAATGTGTTTGCCTATGTTAGACCACTTTAGCGTCTTAAATACTGTATATAAATAAAATTGAAAAAAATTCTTAATCTCAATCAATAATACTGGTTAAAACAAATAATTTTTATTATATAAGTTATTTTTTGAGGTAATAAATCCTTATTTTTAATGTAATAATTTAACTATCTAAGGAATTATGTCATTTAATTTTTAATTTATTTTTTCAAATTGATTTACAAAATTTTTAGTCATTTTTTATTAAAAAAAATAAATAAATAAATAAATAATTGATAAAATCATGACAATCTTGTGTAAAATATTTTTTCATACAAAATTTTTAGTTTTTTTAACCAAAAAAAAAAATGAAAATATGACAATCTTGTGTAAAATATTTTTTCTTACAAAATTTTGTTTTTTTTTTATCCAAAAAAAAAAAATTGAAAAAATCATGACAATCTTTTGTAAAATATTTTTTCATACAAACATTTTTGAAAATCTTTTAAATATAATCTATATTTCCTTTGTAAGCTGAATTAAAAAAATAATTTAAAATAAATTTGATACTTTCATCATAAAGTATCTTTATTTATGTTTATATCAGTTTAATATAGATTTTTTTTAATTTAAAAAAAAACAAAAAAGTCCTTGTTTATGTTTAGTAAAAATTGAATGTTTTAATTTTCTTAATTAATTGGATATACACGTTGTAGTATTTTAATAAAACAATAATCAAGCCTATCATTTAATTAATAAATAATTTAAATTGTTTTTAAATAACTTATTTATTTTTTAATCTCTATCTACATTTCAATTAATTTACTCCATTCTATATCTAATTATCATATTTTCATTATATAGATTAATGAAGTGCAAAGTGTTAATATGTAGTTTTTTTTTAATTTTTCATATAAAATAAAATATATATTATAAAATGTTTAATATTATTTAAATCCAATGATTATTCAAAACTTTGATTATTATACGTAAAAAAAATATCTTATTTTATAATATATTTTGCATTTTTATTATAATGATTTCAATAAAGTAAAAAAAAAATTGGAAAAATCTCTTCATTTAACTTGAATAAAGATAAATAAAGCATCAAATTATTTCATGTTTGATAAAGATTATATATATATATTTGTATTTTTGAGATATTAAACCACTATAAGGAGTTTTTTGAAATTCACACCATATATAGATAATATTTATAAAGAAAAATCGAGCTTTGTTTGTTTCAGCCTAGGGAAAAAAATTTGTTGCTTATATCAAAAAATAATAATTATAAATTTTAATTAAAATTAAAATAGTAAAAAAAAAATAAGGTAGATTAAAATGAAAAATAAACTAATATTAAATTTTTTTATTTTTATATTTTGATAGATATATACTTACCGTCTAGTTTTGGACAATGCCTAGAGTATATATAGAGTATCGTTCGTTGCTTTGTTTGTTATTATTATTATTATTATTATTATTATTATTTTGGAAGGGATAGAGGGGAGGGGATTAGTTCATCTTGCTAGTTGGTGATTGTAAATTAGTAATAGATATTTTTATAGGAATGTATAAATGAATGTGAATGAGAGTTGGGATTTGATGGGCCACGAATGATGGCTGTATTCGAGTGCCCACGTTGCTTCCTGGTGTGCGTGCGTCCATGAACGATCGCCACTTTTAGCCCGGCACTACCCGGAGTACCCATCGCACAGTACCCATAACGCTATCTGAGGCTAAACATCCCTCCTCTTGGAACACGCGACTCGCACATTGGCAGGTAAATTGGATCTACAGGTGGTGGTCGGTCGGACTTCTTGTCTAAATGATGATAATTATAAGAGGGGGAGGGGGGAGGAAGGGGGGGGGTAAACCAGAGGGCAGTGAATCAAATCGGATGTTCGAAAAGCCTCTAAAATCATCGAGAAAGAACGGAAGTATTTGCCTATCCTTGGATGAAACTTGTTCCAACATCGGGGTCGTTGAGATGACGACATGATGCATGGGATTTTTCTTTGGATGGGGTCCAGACACGGCCTCCTCCTTGATCATTGACCAAAATTATTCAGTTGGATGCAAACAGTGCCTTGGAAACTTGACTTGACTTTTTTTTTATTGAAAAAATTTTTCTCCAAACTCCAAAACGCTTCTCAACACGGTTTACGTTTGTCTCGTTTAGATATTGACTCTGCACCCGAATCACAATGGAGCAGTTCGAGCAACTGCTTACCTGTGCCATTTGCCTGGACCGCTACAGGAATCCGAAACTTCTTCCATGTCAGCACAGCTTCTGTATGGAACCGTGTATGGATGGACTTGTCGACTACGTGAGACGACAGGTGAGCGATATTCTCTCTTTCATTCTCATTCAATTCCTTCCTCAACTGACAACCAACTATCTTGATTTTACAAATTCAATCAAATTTAAAACAGAAATTATAAAATATTTTATTTTATTTAAATTTTTTTTTTATATTATTAAAATTATTATTATTATTATTATTATTTTTATTATATTTTGTGAATTATGAATTTAATTTTATAAAATCGATTGAATCAAATTTAAAACAGAAATTATAAAATATTTTATTTTATTTAAATTTTTTTTTTATTTTTTTTATATTATTAAAATTATTATTATTATTATTATTATATTTTGTGAATTATGAATTTAATTTGATCAAATCGATTGAATCAATTATAAACCAGAAATTATAAAATATTTTATTTTATTTAAATTTTTTTTTTTTATTTTACAACAACAACATCAAAAATTAACTAATTAATGAATTAGTTAATTACGGAATTTGTTTGATTTTGATTTTTCTGATTGAATTCTTATCATTATTCATTAGTTTTTTTTATTTAAATTAATCTAAGACTATAACTAATTAGCTATCTAAAAAATTGATTAATTTTAATTTTTTGGAATAGAAAAAAATAATTATTAAGGGAATTTTTATTAAAAGACGACATTGTTTGTGTAAAATTATTTTAATTTAATAAATCTAATTTATCCTATTTATTAAATTAAAATAAAATTAAATTTAATTTATTTTATTTATTAAATTAAAATAAAATTAAATTTAATTTATTTTATTTATTAAATTAAAATAAAATTATTTATTAAATTAAAATAATTTTATACAAACAATGTGGTCTTTTAATAAAAATTTCTTTAATAATTATCAAATTAACCACAAAAGCTTTAATAAATACATTTGGTAGAAAAAAATAATTTTTACTCCTTCAAATATATAAATAAAATAACTTTCCTTTAATTAATTATATTATTGCATGGTATTGTAGTATACACTTAAGAGAATAAATTATTTTTTTCAATAACATGTGTGTGTGTGTGTGTGAGTAATAATTTAGTAATTTTGTACCCTGAATGATTACAACTCATTTAATGATTTTAATCTCCCCATTTCTAAATTTACAAATAAATTGAAAAGAAATTATAAATAGAATATGATGGCCTAAATCTAAAGAGAAAATATATGCCTATCATTTTTCAAAAAAAAAAAAAAAAAAAATAAAAAACTATAATATTGCAATTGAACTTGTTACTCAAAATGATTTATACTAAATTTTAAAAATGTTTAAAGATAAACATTACCATATAAATAACTTTGAATATATCGAATAACAAATAAATTCAAAAATTTAATTATTAGTATTCATCTTTAGAGTTAATATCTATAAACAATATCAACATATTATATTATTATTATTAAAATTATTATTATTATTACTATCATATTTTGTGAAACATTTTTTGTGAAATTTTATAAAATTGATTGAAGCAAATATAAAACAGAAATTATAGAATATTTTATTTTATTTAAATTTTTTTTATATTTTTACTATCTCGCCAGAGATAGTATTGCGATCACGAAAATTTTCGATGTTAGGATTTTGATGTTTTTATACGTTTTGAAGGTTCCTGAATCATTTTCACTAAATTTGAGAAAAATGTCTCTCTGTGTGTGTATATGTGTATGTGTGTGTATGTAGACAAGAATACTAAAAAACGGTTTGAGCTATAATAATGAAATTTGGTACATGGGTATTATTCAAAATTAGTCTATCAACTTTTGAGAAATGTATATCAACCGGAAGAGGGTTATTACCTAAAACGTTTTGATTTTTTTTCCTCTAAAGTGACCGTAAAAATAAAGATAAAAGTTTGATAATTTTTCACATGATTAAAGATTGTATAAAACTGCTATATATAGAATTCCAGCTTGATTGAATTGCTGAAAGTACCAGAATTATAATTTTTTAACACTGCAAATCTCACGCGCCAACACGTGACGTGGTGCCATCAACAAAGAGCCAAACATGCGCTGGTTTAATAAATTAATTTTAATTTATAATTTATAATTAATTAAATTTAATTTAAATGTGTTAATTAATCCAATTCAAATTTGCGAGATAGTCGAGTGGAGACACTCCAGCTATAATTTTTATATTATTAAAATTATTATTATTATTATTATTATCATATTTTGTGCATTATGAATTTAATTTTATAAAATCATTGAATCAAATTTAAAACAGAAATTATAAAATATTTTATTTTATTTAAATTATTTTTTTTATATTCTTTAATTTTTAGAATATTTTTATTTAAACCGATTTTATATAAAAACAAAACTAAAATCATAAATGAATCAATTTTGAAATTTTGCATTATCACTAATAAAATTATGATTATTAATATTATTCATATAATCTTATTGTACACCAAAAAAATTTGAAATATAAATTTTACCTAAGTATTAAATAAGTATGTCTCTCCCTTAATCTAAAAATATTAAATCCCAATAACTAATAACTAATATTAGATCGTGTGTATGATTTTATTGGACTCTCACCAAACGAACTTTTTTTTTTATTTAATTTTCAAATTAATACTTTCTGATTACTTAAATCATTTATTTTTAACATTATGCAGATGATATTAGTATTAAATTGTATACACTCCAATGTAATTTTTAAAAATAATCGTTTTGTTACAAAATATTCATTTTTAATTTCAAAATTATTCACTGATCCTAAGATTTATTTTATAAGAAGCTGGAGTGTCTCCAATCGACCATCTTGCAAATTTAAACTGGATTAAATAACATATATTATATTTAAATTAATTTAAATTGATTATAAATTATAAATTAAAATTAATAAATAATATTTATTAATCCAGCGCATGTTTGGCTCTTTGTTGATGGCACCATGTCACGTGTTGGCGCGTGAGATTTGCAGGATTAAAAAATTAATTCCGCTACTTTCAGCGATTCAATCAAGCTGAAATTCTATATATAGCAGTTTTATACAATTTTTAATCATGTGAAAAGCTATCTAATATATATCTTTATTTTTACGGTCACTTTAGAGGAAAAAAAATGAAAACGTGGTAAGTAATGACCCACTTCCAGATGAGCTACATTTCTCAAAAGTTTATAGAAAACTACGAATTTTGAATAATGCCCGTATACCAAATTTTATGATTCTAGCTCAAACCAATTTTGCGTAATTTTGTCTACATCTCCCCCCTCCTACATACATACACACAGACCAAACCTTAGTGAAAATGACTCAGGGCCCTTCAAAACATATATAAACATCAAAATCCTAACATCGACAATTTTCATTATCTCTGGCGAGATAGTAAAAAGTACAATGAAAATAGTAAAATATAAAAAAACACGAATATTGGAGTCTTCAAAAATATGTAACTTTATGAAATTTTTTCTTTTAATAGATACGATTTATATGTATTTATAAATGTTTAAATAAGGTTGAAATAAAAAAGCTTTATTTTTAATTTCCTAATCTTTTCATTAAAAAATTGAATAAAAATTCAATCACACACCAGAAAGTGAGAATTAGAATTGTAGGTTCCACATCATCACAAAATTTTCTTCTAATTTCTATTCAAATTTATAAAACTTACTAAATATACTATAAAATTTTATATTTTGACCATAAATACAATCTTGTATCGAAGGTGTATATTAAATTGAAAATAAATTATCACTTTCAGATTGTCTTCTAAATAAAACTAACAGCTCCTCTCCAAAGTCCCGTCGCTCGTTCTAATATAATTTATGAAATCTAATTTGAAAATAAAATACTATTTTATAAAAGCATATACAGAATCACAATTGTATTGAAACAAAAAAATGAATTAAAAAAAATTAAAATTTAATTTTTTCAGGTGAAATGTCCAGAATGTCGAGCGGAACATCGTATTCCGTATCAGGGAGTTCAAGGATTCCCAACCAATGTCACCTTACAACGTTTTCTGGAACTTCATATTGAAATCACTGGGGAACTTCCAGACCCAACATCTGGACAAACCATGGAGCGATGTTCCGTTTGCTCTGAAAAAAATTATCTCAACCTTTGTGTTCATTGCGACAAGAAAATCTGTCAAGATTGTAAGGTATGAATGAATGAGTAAATTAAATTAATTAATTTATTATTAGTAAGAATGAATTTATTATTAATATTAATCTGTCATTACAAGGGAGCACATATGGATATCCTAAGAAGGGAAATTGCACGAATCAATAATCAAGTACGACGTGCCATTCATCGGCTACAAGACGCCCTAAGTCTTGTTGAAAAAAATGCCATTTCTCTTCGTACCAATTGTAACTCCATCACAGAAGAAGTTGATGAAATTTATCGAAGACTTGCAAAAGCTTTAAAAGATCGTGCTGCATTTTTGGGTGGAGAAATTGAACGATATTTGGGTGTAGAACAACGAAGTCTGGCAACACTTAAAGAAAATCTTCAGCAAGAAATTAGCAATATTGAAAGTAACTGTGATCTGGCTGATAAGGTAATTAATTAATTTTTGAACAATATTCATAACTTTATTTCATAGAAATATTGTTTTTGTTTAAATAATAATATTTTAATATACTACTAACATAATATAGATATACAAATTTTAAATCGTTGAACGGTCTATCTATCTCTGGGACTCTACGGAACTCGAAAGTTCTTGGTTGCAGCAACCACATTTCTCCAAGTGTCCCTATCCTGAGCCACAACCATCCAACTCCTAACCCTTCCATCTTTCTCATGCCCCTTCTTATATTATCCACCCACCGTGTCCGTGGTCTTCCAAGCAGACGTTTCCCAATCGTTCTCCCTACCAATATATTTTTCACCATTCTTTCCTCTCCTATTCTAGCCACGTGCCCAGCCTTCTTGATTTTATAACACTAACTATGGAGATGCATAGAGGTCATGCAATTCCTCGTTATGCAGTCTCCGCTATTCTCTTATGACTTCATCTTTGGCCCATAATTGCTGCGGAGAATCCTATTATCAAATACTCTAAATCTACTCTCGTCACCCAAGGTCATTGACCATGCCTCACATCCATATAATACAATAGGCAAAATAATTGTTTTATATATTTTAATTTTGATCCCTTTGATAATATTTTGATGAGATAAGCCCCTTTACTGCATGATAATAGGCGTTACCCGAGTTTAACCTCGATTTAAATTCTTCTTTAGTATTATTAATCGTTGAAGGGTAGATAATAAAATTTTCAAAAACCAATTTCAAAATATTGAAAAAGAGATTAATGTGATTTAAAATTCTCAGATATACATATTATACGAGGGCAGGTCAATAAGTCCGTGACTTTTGGAATGAAATACAGGTTTTTGGATAAAATATTATTTTATTTTTCAACGTAGTCTCCTTTGAGCTCTATACACTTCGTTCAACGTTTCTCCAATGTTTTTATCCCTTCCAAAAAATAAGGAGGACATCAATATAGATTTATTTGTGAGATCATTTCATCGTTGGAGCCAATACTTCAGGTTTGGAAACAAGAAAAATAGGCACTCGGGGCTAAATCCGGAGAATAGAGCGGATGAGGTAGCAATTCGTATTTCAATTCATGGATTTCATTTAAGTATATTTAATTTATTTATATATCCGGCGATTAGTAATTATTCTGATTATAAAAGATTCTACTTATTAAATAAACCCACTGAGTTGTATTTTTTTATCGAAAATACTTATAAAAATGTAAATATCTGAATTTACTTTTCTAATGTATTATGTATATAGATGTATATATAAGTAAGTAAAATTAAAAATCATTCATTTTCATAAACCTATAATAAAATAATATATTATTTATGGGACAAATTGATCAATAAATTATAAAAATTAATTTATTTTTTAATATTATTATAGCTATATTTTGTATTTATTTATTTGTTTATTGAATTAGACATTTCATAATCATGTGAATAATTCTTATTTTTGAATTCTAAATATTTAATCTTATTGTAATGTTCAATTCAAATGTAAACGTTGATTTGTTTATGTATGGACTCTATCCAAGATGTTGTTTAAATTTGTTATATTCATTCATTTTATCAATAGATTTGGGCGTAACAATTTAACAATTTTTATTATAACGAGGGAAGATACCTCTTAAATAACTTAAATATATTATTAGAACACCGATATAAGAAATATAATTTTCTTTAATGTTTTGTTAATTTTAAATTGTATAAGATAAACCATCCAATATTTAAATATAATGAAGAATTAAAAACAAAATTAAAAAAAAAATAAGCTGGAGTGTCTCCACTCGACTATCTCGCAAATTTGAATTGGATTAACATAATATATTATATTTAAATTAAATTTAATTAATTATAAATTATAAATTAAAATTAATAAATAATATTTATTAAACCAGCGCATGTTTGGCTCTTAGTTGATGGCATCACGTCACGTGTTGGCGCGTGAGATTTGCATAGTTAAAAAATTAATTCTGGTACTTTCAGCGATTCAATCAAGCTGAAATTCTAAATATAGCAGTTTTATACAATTATTAATCATATCAAAAATTATCAAACATATATCTTTATTTTTACGGTCACTTTAGAAGAAAAAAAATCAAAACGTTGTAGGTAATGACCCTCTTCCGGATGAGCTACATTTTTCAAAATTTGATAGAAAACTGTGAATTTTGAATAATGCCCGTATACCAAATTTCTTCATTCTAGCTCAAACCGTTTTTGCGTAATCTTGTCTACACACACCCAGACATTTTTCTCAACCTTAGTGAAAATGATTCAGGAACCTTCAAAACGTATAAAAACATCAAAATCTCGACATAAAATATTTTCGTGATCGCGAGATAGTAAAAACTCAAATTTATTTTTATTATTTCACATAAAAAAGAGTTATTTTGGTTAAAAATACAAATATAAAATCTATAAATATAAGTAGCAGTCAAATCGTAAAAATAAAATAAATAATTTTAAGGTAAAAAAGTAAAAATAAAAAAAAAAATTGTTTTATGTAATAACTTGATCTACACCCCCACCAATTTAGTTCTTATACGTATAAATATAATTTATATATATATATAAATTTCTCCATTAATTAATTGATTGATAATCTATTTTAAGCATATGACAGAAACTGTAGAATGGGATGATGCTGAATTAATGGATGCCAAAGAAATTTTTCTTCGCACTGTCGAATTTATACGAAATTTTGAATATGAAAATATGGATTATACCCGACGTGTCCGATTTTCAATGTCTCAAGATCCTAATCAACTTGTTTTACATTTAGCTAGTAAGTATGACATTTTTTTTTTTTTGCTTTTGTATTTTTTTGTAACTTAAATTTTTTATTTTCAATATAATTAATATAATAAGCATCCGAAATCAGAAAGTCATTTAATTTTAAAATGTTTGATTTAGATTTTGGTGAGTTAACGATCAATATGCCTCATCAACAAATGTTTGGAGGAAGTGGAGGTGGTGGAAATTTAAGCACTTCTACATCCACTGGTGGTCTCCTTCAACCTCCCGGATTAAATGCCGGTCCAGGATTAATGCGAAGCAAATCTGAACATCGTCTGGCAGCCCAAATGCGTCATCAAGATCCGGATTCATCTCGAACAGGTATTTCCTTTCAACTCCAAAGTTGTTTAAAAAAAAAATGATACTTTTTATAGTTATATAGAGTTTTATTTAATTTATAAATTTTCAACGAACTTTTAGTTTAATTAATCTATATGTCTGTCGCCAAAAATTTTCGATTTTTTAAATTTTGATTTTGGATTCGAGTAGAGTTTAAAAAAGTGTAAATGTAAAGTGGTCTTGGTTTTTTAAAATTCGGTTGGGAACATGGTCAAATCGGCGGTCAAAGTTGAAAATTTCTATATTTTCAGCGCATAATTATAAATAAGCAGTGGCGGATTAAGTTGATTGAGGGCCCCGGGAGGTAAAATTGAAATGGGCCCTCTGTTATTTACAATTATAATTGAAAGACAAATTTTGTTTATATTATAATTTAGGCTGTTTTATACTTACATATATAGTACTTATGTAAAAAATACATAATTTCTACTGTGGTCGCCGAGACCCAAAATTGATTATTTTTTCTTAAGTTAGAGTCGAGGTTCAAACACGACCGAAAAAAAATCTGTATCAAGAATAACTTGTTTTATTTAAACTCCGATTATCCATAAACTCAACAGTTTTTTTAAATTTTTTTTAAGGAAATATTTTTATTTAGGTTTCGGTGGGCCCCTCGGGTCGGTGGGCCCCGGGCGGCCGCCCGGCGTTTAATCCGCCTCTGTAAATAAGCAATGTTTTCAGCGCATCTTCGATCGTATGATTATAATTATAATTATAATTGAATCGATTATTTCGAAAAGGTATTATCTCCAAAAAATGTAATTCTTCAGGGGATTAAAAACACTGACTTTTGAAAAAATTAAAAATTATATTGAACTATTTCTTCTGTGTTTCTTTTTAGCTATCTTCAGGTAATATTAATTTGTGTTAATCATTATTTTAATAAATTAGTTTTGTACTGAAAATTAAAAAAAAATTTTTTTGATATGTTCCCTTTTCGAAATCAACGTTCTTTGTTAGGTTGAAATAAGTTGAAACAATTTGTTACTATGACTTGTTTTTTTATTTGAAAATATGAAAAAACCTTACAAAAATAATAATATACTAAAAACACAAGTATAATATGCAATAAATGTCATTTTTGATAAAATTTTGGACTATTTTTATTTCTGTAGACAATTTAAAAATCTTGGTCGGTATTTTCATTAGTTGTGGGCCACAAAAATAAATCTTCGTAAAATTGTGTCAGAATTTTTTTCTTAATGATAAAACTTCGGAGATGTTTCCTTTCCACTCTAAATAGGTGTTATTACGTTTATTTTACAAAATGGAATTTTTTTTCTCAATTTTGAAAAAATTCGGAGATATTGCCTTTTCGAAATAATTGATTCAATTATAAATTATATTAATTATTATTAATTAATATTATTTATTATAAATTATAATTGGAATTATTTATGCAATTTTGAGATAAATATGAATAAAAGTTCGTTGATAGTAATGCTTCCTAGCATTCCCAGATGTTTTTTTATAATTTTAATAGTTAAAAAGAGTTTACAAGATTATAGTAGCAAAAATAAATATCTAATATATAATTTAGATTTTTGTTCTTTTTTCTTAATGAATGCTTCATTTTTTTTTATAATAAAATTTTTTAATTAAAATGAAAATTTTTCAAATTATAAAAATTTTATTTTCAAAGATATCCATTGAAATCTTAAATTTGGATTGCACAAATTTCACTATTATTAATTTCTATAGTCTATTAAGTATTAATAATGGTAAATAGATGTAATAATATTTAGAGCAGTGGTTCTCAAACTATGGTGTATATGTACCTCTGGTGGTACCATATAACTTGACGTTGATACGTTACTTTTAGTAACGAAATCATTTTAATGGTAGCTGAATTTTTACTATCTCACCAGAGATAGTATTGCGATCACGAAAATTTTCGATATTGAGATTTTGATGTTTTTTTTTAAGTTTTGAAGGTTCCTGAATCATTTTCACTAAGGTTGAGAAAAATGTCTGTGTGTGTGTGTGTGTGTGTGTGTATGTGCATGTGTGTGAGCATGTGTGTATGTAGACAAGAAAACGGTTTGAGCTATAATAATGAAATTTGGTACATGGGCATTATTCAAAATTCGTAGTTTTCTATCAACTTTTGAGAAATGTAGCTCAACCGGAAGAGGGTCATTACTTACAACGTTTTGATTTTTTTTCTTCTAAAAATAAAGATATATGTTTGATAATTTTTCACATGATTAATAATTGTATAAAACTGCTATATATGGAATTTCAGCTTGATTGAATCGCTGAAAGTACCAGAATTAATTTTTTAACTATGCAAATCTCACGCGCCAACACGTGACGTGGTGCCATCAACAAAGAGCCAAACATGCGCTGGTTTAATAAATATTATTTATTAATTTTAATTTATAATTTATAATTAATTAAATTTAATTTAAATTAATATATGTTATTTAATTTGCGAGATAGTCGAGTGGAGACACTCCAGATTTTTTGATGGAAGTTTCTGTGGTACCAATTTCGAAAAGTTTGAGAACCACTGATATAGAGAATAACAAATTTATTATTTTTTGTTTGTCGGTTTTATTTTAAAGGTTATCGTTATGGGGGTGATGCAGAAGAACAAAATTCTGGCCGATTAAGTCCTCTTGGAGGTCGGAAGTTTGGTGAACGTCCTCGTAATAATTATGACAGGTTGGTGCCTCATTATAAGAATAGTTAGGATATTGGTATACGTATATATATCACCTTGTAGGATGTTGGTTAATTGTGTTAACACACATTCTCGTGATCCCGGGTTCAAGTCCCTGGCCTGAAAAAGGGATTATCTCTAGCTGGAGAAGGAGTTAGCCCAGCCTCCAGGATCAAAATTGGGAAGCTACTATATAAAAATCAAGAAAATCAAGATAAAGGTTGATAAGACCCGTTGTACTGATCATAAGCCACCTAATTAATATAACCAATTGATGTCCTTACATAGAATGTACAAAAAGAATTTTATATATATATATACCATATATATAATATCATTAATAAACACTAAAATAAATTCATCTATAAAATAAATCATTTAAATTTGAAATATTGTTTTTATTTCCAAAATAATTGGGTAAATATTTTATTTCAATATTTAATACAATTATAATAAAAATGGTATGCTATGGTGCATAGGTATGGCGGAGGTCGTACACAAGAATATCCAGAACTGGAATCACCTTACGATGAACCTGGTAGTGGAACTCGACGTGGTTCACGATTTCGTTCCAGATTTCGTCATGATAATCCTGATTCTGATCCTGATACCCAACCCACTGGTCGCTCTGTGAGATTTTCTGGAACAGATCAACCGCCACAAAAGGTTAATAAATAATATTTTTAATTAATGAAAAAAATAACAAATAAATATGGATCAATAAACAAAATTCTTTATATAAGCATTGCAATATTCCTTACAATCTTAAACTAATATAATAATACAACCAATTAGATAATTTTAAATAGAGTAGCCAATATTGATTGATTGTAGAAAATAAAAGTTCAAAGGCTATTTTTGTGCTGTCATTAGTTATACATATATATTTACGATATATATTTATGCTATTCTAGAAAAAAAAAACATTATCTTATTTAATTATTTCTTATTAGAAAATATTACTATCTTTGTTTTATTTACATTCTCAAATGAGTTCAAAAGTTCTTCTTTTAGAAATACACCTATCGTTATTAATTTATTATATATCTAATAGGATAAAAAATTATTCAACTGAAAAATATCTATCTCTGTGGTTCTTCGGAATCGAAAGTTCATAGCTGCAGCATCCATATTTTTCCAAGTGTTCCTAACTTGTATTACACTCATCCAAATTCTATTTTATCCCAGCTCTTTTTACAATCCTTCCTGCATTTTCTGCCTACCGTGTCCTTAGTCTTCCCACCTGGACGTTTCCCAATCGGTTTCCCTATAAATAATAGATTTTTGTCAGGCTTTCTTCTCCCATTCTTGCCACATACCCTGCATATCTCAACTTTCTAGATTATATTCTATCTATCTATCTATGTGACTCTACGGAACGGGAAAGTTCTTGGCCGCAGCAACCACACGCCTCCAAGTATACCTATTCTGAGCCACAACCTTCCAGCCCCTATCCTCTCCCATCTCTCTCACATCCTTTCCCACATTATCCACCCATCGTGTCCTTAGTCTTCCAAGAGGACGTTTCCCAATCGGTCTCCCTACCAATATATTTTTTGCCATTCTACCTTCTTCCATTCTAGCCACGTGTCCTGCCCACCGTAGCCCTCTCGATTTTATAATTCTAACTATATCTGGAGATGCATAGAGGTATTGCAATTCCTCGTTATACAATCTTCGCCATTCCCCTGTGACCTCTTTCTTTGGCCCATAAATGCTTCGCAGAATCCTATTCTCAAATAATGTAAATCTACTCTATTTATATTTATTTATTTATTTATTTTATAATTCTAACTATGTCCTGAGATGCATAGAGATCAAGCAAATCCTCATTATGCAGTCTACGCCATTCCCCGGTGATCTCATTTTTTTGCCCATAATTGCTGCGAAGAATACTCTAAATCTACTCTCGTCTTCTTTGATCATAGACCTCACCTCATATCCGTATAATACAACCCGCAAAATATTTGTTAACTGGAAACTATACTTAAAAAAAATTTTTAAATATTTCAAAAACTAAAATAAATCTATACTCTGAAATAATAGAAAAATTATTACTATTTTTTAGTTTAAATAAATAAAAATTGATCCTTATTATATGAAAAATTAATTATTTTTTATTACAATTTCTGATAATTTTTGTTTATTTTTATTATTTGTGAATAGGAACGCGAACGAGTTTTAGACACAGAGGATGTTGCTCGAGGTCCACTCTCAGGAATCTTTCGTCTGTACGATTCCCCACGAGTAATGAAACGACTTCAGGACTCTCAGCGACAGCGGGACAAGCCCAAGGAGGTTTGCACTTCGAATTAAAAGTGAACCACACCTTTTTCCCTACTTGATTTACGACTTAAGTAGGAGTAACCTCTTCTTTATGAATTAATCATTCCATGTAGTTGTTAGCTATTTTCATTAATATGGCTTTTTCTCTTTTTATATATCTATTTATTTTAGAAACCGAAAGAAACGCCGCCAACACCGCAAGTACAAGTCCAGCCGAAAACGCCAATTGCTACTCGAGGAGCAGCTCAACGCCAAGTCAGTGAAGAGGATGAAATTGCTAGAATTAAAAAATTAAATAAAGCAGGTGCTGCAGCGGTTGATGCTGCTGCAGTTGCCGCCACTGGAAAAGAAAAACCAACACCAATCTCTCAAACCGCTACACGAGAAGTAAATAAATTATTATTATTAAATATTATTAATATTATTATTATTATTATTATTATTATTATTATTATTATTAAATAGTTCGTCCTAAGTAGCATCCACTCTGTAAAAGTTCTGTTTCATCATTTTTTTAATTTAAGATTTAATTATTTAACTATAAATAATTACCAAGTTTTAAATAAAATAGGCTCCATGATCAATAAACTTAAATTATTAATTTAATAGTATTTTAAAATATTAATTTAAAATAAACATTCAAAGATTAATTTTTATTTCATATGAAACTATTTTGGGAATAATTTATTTTCTAAAACATTTAAAATCAATTATTTAGTTTTAAACGTTAAATTTATATATATATATATATATATATATGTTAAGGTAAAAGTAATATAAATTCGGTGATTACATAAGATTACCGGTGATTATACATAATCACCACTGAATTTGGTAAATATGATAAATTATTTCATATTTATTAAATTTATACCGGTTAGTTTATAAAGTTCCCAATCAGATTGCGCCAATTCTATTATAAAAACGGAATATCAGTGCATTATCGTGATGCAGATTTGTTTTTCCATAATTCCGATCGATTGAGCCGTATTGCTTTACGCAAACGTTGCATAACTTTCTTGTAGTATTCCTTATTAACAGTACGACCTGTTGGCAAGAACTCACGATGCACCACGCCATTATGATCGCAGAAAACAGTGAGCAAAACCTTCACATTTGATACCACTTATAAACATTTTTTTGAGACAAAGTAGATTCGCAGAATGCCACAGTCAACATTTTACGTGCGTTGGAGCACTTTATTCCATTTTTAACGCAAAATTTAATACAGTTTTTTTGATGCATTTTTTTTAAAGTAAAGAATCAAAGAACACGCAAAAACGTGACTAACTTTTTCAGATGTCAAAAACAAACTACTAATCCAAAATGACTGATAATGTCAACATATGCGAAACATATGTGTACCAACATAACAAAAGAAAAATTCCGATAATCGAATGTACAGAGCTCATGAAATTTCAAAATTTTGGGTGTTGGCTAAAATTAATATTTGTATATATATTCCATTTTTGGAATTGGCGCTAACGGAACGAATTTTCATAAAATAAGAAACTTATCACATTCCCCATTACGAGTTGGGGACTTTATAAACTAACCGGTAAAATTAATAAATATGAAATAATTTATCATATTTACCAAATTCAGTGATGATTATGTATAATCACCGATTTATCATTCTTATATACAGAAAACGTATTAATTTATATTAATTTTTTTTAATAAGTATAAAATCCTATATAAATGTTTTTCTTCTTAAAGGAATTTTTTATTCATTCGTTGTTTGTTTTTTCAGTCAAGTGAAGCCGAATCGGATGATGATGTAACATCACTTCAACAACAGCAACAGCAGAAAAGCAAAACAACATCTCGACGATCCTCTTCAGCAAGTGAAGGCACCGGATCAGCTGCACCAGCCACTACAACACCACCAGCCAAAACAACTCGGTCTGCTAGCTCGGATAGTTCCACATCCACGGAATCTTCAGCGTAAGTTTCAAAATTTTCAATTGCGTACTATAAAATAGTGATTACATTGGAACAGCAAACTCTAAACAATTACTCAATTTATTACATATCTGCAGCCACTTCCACAGTATTGGCAACAACACAGACATCAATTCTTCATCTTACCTACCACACTAATATTATTTATTATAGAAATATTTATAAACTCGTACCAATGGGATCAATGGAAATTGATATAGAATACATATTCAAATATTATTATGATATTTCTTATAGTAGAATCATAGAGGATTAATTTAATAAATTTAAATAAATACATATATATATACATATATAGCATATCAACGAAATAGTTTATAGAATTATTCAAATTCATTTATCACAAAATAGATATATTTTTATATTCAGAAATAGTTATTATGAGATCTAAGCCAAAGTTTTGTTTAAAATATAAATTTTGGATCCCCCTTGAATGTTTAAATTCATGAAAGAAAAAAAAAGGAATTAGTATTTTTTTTTATTTTGTTGTAATCATAATGAAAATAAAATTTATTCTGATTTTATAGAAGTAAACTGAATAATTTTTGAAATGGGATATACAATTTTATTTAATCAATTCATAGTTTGAATTAATATATTAATACTTCTTTAATAAATACAATAAATATTATAATTAGGATGATTTTTTTTTGTGGTTCAGGTTTAAAATTTATTCTACAATTATTTGATTGAGCATAATTAATTAATATAAATAATGATTTTTAATACTTATTTACATTATATACGAGGGCAATTCACAAAGTAGGTTACGTTTTGGAATTAAGACAAAACTAGTGCAAGAAAATGTTTTTTATTATATACATTTGAAAGAGAAACTAAAATACTATTTTTCTACATAATCACCAAAAAATTTAAGACATTTATCGTAGCGATGAACGAGCTTCGAAATTCCTTCCTCATAGAAATCCGCCGCCTGAGTGTTGATCCAGTTAGTCACAGCCGCGCGGAGATCATGCGTGAAATTTGTGGAAAACTGAAGGAAAGTTCGGTTATGGTGAAACGACGATTTCCTCAAATTTTTTTTCTATGAGGAAGGAATTTCGAAGCTCGTTCATCGCTACGATAAATGTCTCAACTTTTTTGGCGATTATGTAGAAAAATAGTATTTTAATTGCTCATTCAAATCTATATAATAAAAAATATTTTCTTGTATTAGTTTTGTCTTAATTCCAAAACGTAACCTACTTTGTGAATTTCCCTTGTATGTTTATAATACATTGAATAATTCGAGATTCTAGAATCTTTATCAGTTTAATAGATATTCAATATAATGTGAATTTATTTATTTAGGATATCTATTCAATCTATAGATAGAAGCATTAATTTATCGTTACTATTTCTCTCTGTTCAAATCATCTCCAATATACTTACTCTTTCAAAAAATAAAATAAATCTATACGCAGAAATAACAGAAAAATTATTACTATTTTTAGTCTAAATAAATAAAAAACTTGATCCTTATTGTATGAAAAACGAATTATTTATTTATTAGGGCAGTGATTCTCAACCACTGTTCAGAGAGATTTTCAAAATGTGCCGCCAAATTTTACTAAAGTAAAGTTCAAATTAAGAAAAAGTACTTATTTATTTTTTATGTATGTAAAAAAAAGGTCAAATGTTTATGGGATCAGGCTCTTAAACATTTTCGACTTTTCTTCAATTTTTTCAATATTGTAAATAACTAAATAACTTTTACACTTTATTATATTATTCTATTAGTTTCACACTTTCACACATCTTTTTCTTTGTGTGCCGCGGTAAAAAAAAAGGTTGAGAATCACTGTATTAGGGATTATAGGCCAACAAATTGTAAAAAATAAATCATAGAATTCACTTTTGCATAATTATCAGACATGTTTCTTTATTTATTTTACTTTTAAACAATTATTCATAGTAAAATAACGATAAAAATATTTATTTTATAAATTTCTTATACAAAGATTCTAAAATTTTATTATTAATGTAAAATAAATATTTAAAATTTTTCTATTTGCTTTCTTCAAAGTGATGATTCTATTAGATTTGATATCCGAACTGCAAAATCTATAAAAATACCCAAGGTTAATAAAAAAAAACAACTAATATATTGTATTTTATTTTAAGATCACCCCTCATAATATCAAATGCCAAGAACACGGTAGAGATTGCTATGAATTCCATATAAAAATATTATTTTAAATATCCTCATTGTGATTTTTAATAAAAAATTTCAAAAAAAACAAACAAACTAAAATCGATATTCGTAATGAATTATAATATTATTTGTACAGTCATGAAATTTTTGCCGAATTTCTATATTAAAGTTATTTTGAAAATCATTTGGACTTAGACCTTATCTTTTGATCGATATTACTGAGTAATTACTGACCTATGAAATACCCAAAGTGAATATCACCAATCAGATTATATAATTAATATCATAACTCTACTTTATATCAGTGATTCTCAACCTTTTTTTTACCGCGGCACACTTTTAACTGTTTAAAAATTTGGCTGCACACAAAGAAAATGATAATGTATTAATCATACCAATTTTTACCTTTTTTTTTAGAATCATATTGAAAAATTTGACAAAAAGACGGAATGTTTAAGAGCCTGATTGCAAAAACATTTTACCTTTTTATTTACATACATATAAAATAAATAAGTACTTTTTCTTAATTTGAACTTTACAAATCTTGCGGCACAGTGGTTGAGAATCACCGATTTATATTAATGACAATGACAATTTAATTTTTAAAGTTCAACCATTTAAATAATAATTTTAAATAAATTCTAAATTTGATCAATATTGCATTGTAATTATAGGTATAATTTAATAAATCAACGATTAAAATACTATTTTCATATGGTATAATTATAACACTGATATTTAGTCTATTTTTATAAACATAACTTTCGCTTAGGTCTAATTATTCTATATAATTAAATATTTTGAGAATGAATCTTGAAATAATTCAATCTTATAAGTTTAGAAAAATAATAATTATTTTATTGATAACCGCATTTCCATTGTAAACTATTTAATTAACACATTATGATATTTAAAATATCAAATAAGAAGATAAATAAATGTAAGAATATATCACAAAAATATTAACTAAAAGTAATGTAGTTTGAAAAAAAAAATAATATAAATATTAATGAATGAAGGTTGATAACAAATCAATTAATAAATGTAAAGTTAACTTTTATTTTTTTTTAATATACATTTTAAAATATATAATATTTATTAAGTATAAAAATATTATTCAATTTTTGAAATTAATCTAAATATTTGTTTTGTTATTTGATGATTATGCTCTTTGAAAAGATTTTATTTTTATTATAAAATTTTATTTTAAAATAATTTAATAAAATTTAAAATTAATAAAAACTTCAATAAATATATATTTAAAAGTTTTTGTTAATATAAGAAAATATAATTCAATTTTAAAAACTTATCACATTTATAAGCACAATTCACTTTTTATTTAATTTAACATAAAATAAAAAAAAAAAACATATAAGAGCTTTTGAAGTCATGATTCATGAATGACAGATATTTTGGCCAAAAAATGGGAAATAAGTATTTGAATGAGATGTTGTGTATAAAAGTTAATTTAAGGTTAAGGTAAGGGAAAATTATAAAGGGATTAACTCAGTGGTGTATTGGAAGGGGAACGCGGGGGAACGACGTTCCCTTACCTTTTTTCAAAACCGGAACGCTTTCAATACTTTTTCATGTCCCGATAACTCCCACTTAAATCTACTGTTAGAATTTCTTTTTTTGTGTTCGTTAATATTTTGTATAGTAAGAATAAGAAAACATAAAAACTTATTTTGAAAAAAATAGTTTGCTGAAAATAGGACTTTTTGCTCCCACTATGCGTTCCCTTACTTCTTATTTTACCAATACATCACTGGATTAACTGTTTAATAATTTACTTGTTTATTCGAGATATAATTTTAGCATAAATAATAATATAACAAACTACAAAATAATTCACGGTTCAATTAACGATCTCTAATTTCAATAAAATTCGCCATTTGTATGTTTAGGCTAAAAATATATTATTATACTTTAACTCAATTAAAAAAAAAAATTGTATTTTTGTTAAATATTATCATAGATATCTGTAAATAATTTCCTTAGAAAAAGTATAGTTCTGTAAAAATAAATCAGTTTTTAAAATATTTTATTTTAAAATCTTATAAACTTTTTGTGATCATACAAACTTATACTAAAAAAGATGATAATACTTATATTTTTTTATTGTATTTTATGATTTTAGATTGTTAACAATTTGTTGGGAAAAATTAATAAAGTATACTATAGCATCTATAAATTTTATTTTCTATTCCTATTCATTTAATTTTAGTTTTGATTTTATTTAAAATTAATTTATATCGATAAATAAAGGGTATAAAGAAATGTATAGATAGGGTGCAGGGCCGGCCCTAGAGCCGAGCCAGTAAGGCCATGGCTCGGGGCGCTTGGCTGGCAGGGGCGCCATTATGAAAAAAAAATTAATCCTTCGCAAGATATCAGGGCTTATAAGACTTAATAGTAAATAAAAAATTATGGTACGCAATAAAAAAATTGCGTTTATTTAAAATAAGTAGTAAATTATTACATTTTTAAAAATATAATGTTGATATCATACCAAGATATCTCCTTTTTAGGAAGATAAATAAAAATATTTTTATAATAACAAACAAAAATTTTTTAGTTGATTCTTTTTTTTTGCTTGTTAAAACATATGGGGCGAACTTTAGACCCTTGGCCTAGGGCGCCATAAGAGCTCGGGCCGTGCCTGATAGGGTGACCAAACATCCCATTTTTTAGGTGCTCTGTCCCGGCGTCCCTAAAATTGTCTTCGGGACAGCCTTTTGTCCCGTTTTTTTAAATATCTAAGACGTTTCGTATATTTTTCTAAATTTTTTTCAATTTGGTCTAAAAAAATTGTAAAACGTTTTCTGGACTAAGCTCTTAAACATTTCCGACTTTTTTACTAAATTTTTTCAATTTGGTTCTAAAAAACAAGATAAAACGTTTTCTGGACTAAGCTCTTAAATATTTCTGACTTTTTTTTCTAAATTTTTTTCAATTTGGTTTAAAAAAAAAAGATAAAACGTTTTCTAGACTAAGCTCTTAAACATTTCCGACTTTTTTTCTAAATTTTTTTCAATTTGGTTCTAAAAAAAAAAAAGTTAACCGTTTGTCCCGGTTTGGTGTTTTCGAAATATGGTCACCCTATGTATAGATATAGACAGAATCGGCAATTATTTTTTTTAAAATAGTTTAATTTAGTTTTTTTAAACTAGTATATATCAATACAAATTAGAATATAGAATTAAATTTAATATAGATAATAAAATACTGAAGGAGGGTTGCTAAATAGCAAATAAAAAATATTTACTACTTTGTTTTCCTTCTCTCAGTAAATAAATTCCAAATAAAATTTTATTTAAAAAAAAAACAATTTGAATGTTAGTAAATCACCTTCTTAAATAAAGTATTTTAAAATTAATTACTTAAAATTGTAGGCTTTAAATAAGGAAAAGGAATTCTTGGTATGACTTTTTAAATATTAGCATAAATTATAAGATCCCTTAAAATTTTATCTCTATATTTATTCCACAGTAAAATTCCAATAAAAAAAACTTTGATTAACTACTATAGACAAGAATAGTTATTTTTTTCAAAATTAGTTTGTTACTAATAGAATAAATCCTTCGAATTAAAAATAGAATGAAATGACATGATTAGAAATTTTATTAAAGTTAGTAAAAAAACAAAAAGTATGTAAAAATATGAAAAGCCAAATGTAATTAAAAGATCATTAGTATTCTAATTATATACAAGTTAAAAAGAATAACACCTTGCATTTTAATAAAATATAAAAGGAATAAAAATTGAAAAAATATGGATGCTGAAATGAATAATCAAAATAGAATATATCATTCAAATAAATCAAATAAATGAATAATTAGAATAAAAAGAATAGAAATATATTTATTAATATAATTTTGTTAGATATATAGGGTGATTAAACGTCCCGTTTTTAGGTGCTCTGTCTCGGCGTCCCGAAAAATGTCTTCGACACATCCTATTGTCCCGTTTTTTTAAATATTTAGGACATTTCGAACTTTTTTTTCACAATTTTTTTCAATTTGGTTCTAAAAAAAAAGGTAAAACCTTTTCTGGACTAAGCTCTTAAACATTTTGTACTTGTTTCAAAATTTTTTCAATTTGGTTCTAAAAACAAAAAACAAAAAAAAGGTAAACCGTTTGTCCCGGTTTGGTTTAAAGGAAAAAAAACTTCAGGGGGAGTAAAACTAAGAATTTGCATACAAAAAAAAATATAATTCAAATTAAATATAAGTTATTTGCATTGATTTGAAGTGGAAATGGGATAATACAAATTATAAGAGAAAAATGTTGATAAGTTATTAAAGTATTGTGGTTATTTTGATAATTATTAAGGGAATTTTTATTAAAAGGCCACATTGTTTGTATAAAATTATTTATTAAATTAAAATAA
The DNA here is from genome assembly GCA_963082975.1 of Labia minor. Lineage (NCBI taxonomy): Eukaryota > Metazoa > Arthropoda > Insecta > Dermaptera > Spongiphoridae > Labia > Labia minor. The sequence continues at coordinate 115,015,954 of OY720344.1, forward strand.
CTGTACAACGTTTCGACTGCAGAATAAGCAGTCGAAACGTTGTTAATAAAAATTCCCTTAATAATTAAGTTATTAAAGGTTGTAAATATATAATTTTATATAAAAACTTTATTAATTATATACTTAATAGTTAATCAGTATTATTATTAAAAAGTTAACTTTACATGGAAATATATTTAAAAAAAAAATAAAATAAAAATAAATGTTTATTTGAAAAATTTGTTTGTAATTAATTTAACTTTGCTTTTTTTTATTTAAATTAATTAATTATTTAAATTCTATATTGATTATTTATTTATTATTCATGAATATTTATATTAATACTAGTTAATAAAATAAAATTATACATTTATTGTATAAATATATACCTACCAATATATAATCTAAATTAATAAAATTCTAGTTGAGTATATGACGAGTGTGTTGCTGTTAGGGTCGTGGGGAAGGGCAGGGAGAAAGAACCGAGTAAAGTGATGGTGGATGGCCTGAAAAAATCGCTGCTGACCCCGACAACCACATCCGTGTGAGTATTACTCTCGAACATAATCCTGAATTTTTGAAATCGGTAAATGCGTTTTGATCAAATAAATTAAACAAAAAAAAAATTAAATTAAAAACATCCCTATTTTCTGCCACCACCACTCACTCAAGCATTTTTATCAACCTTTTTTTGTCTATTCTTTTTTTTTAATATTATAAAAAAAATATCGGTTCAAGAAATTTTTTTAATAGTATTTTTTTTTTAGACTTTTATTTATTTTTAAATTATTTTTTAAACAGAAAAAAAAAGTGAAATGTGTTTTAAGGAATGTAAACGAAATTCAAACTAACTTGAGTTGAAAAAAGCATGTCTGTGATTATAAATTTACTAAATTTTTTTCATATAAATTTCCTTACATCCGTTATAATCTTATAATGATAATATACGAGGTGTGTCTAAAAAGTTCGGTGAATGGTATGATAAAAACATAAAAAGAGAATGTTAATTGTAAATAACCTTCAAAATACTCTCCACTAGCCACATCACACTTCTGTCAACGTTCGTATAACGCTTGAAAACTGTTGGAGAAGTCTTGATGTGGAATCGTTCTCAGAGTAGGCGTCACAACGTTCAGGCCGGCAATCCACAAGCAGGACTCCAGAAAACACTACTTACTGTGTCTTTGCTAATACCCAATTCTTCAACTATTAGTCGCAGAGTCAATCGCTGATCTTTTGTTAGCATCTCTCAGTGTTTTCTGGTGTCCTGCTTGTGGATTGCCGGCCTGAACGTTGTGACGACTACTCTGAGAACGATTCCACATCAAGACTTCTCCAACAGTTTTCAAGCGTTATACGAACGTTGTCAGAAGTGTGATGTGGCTAGTGGAGAGTATTTTGAAGGTTATTTACAATTAACATTCTCTTTTTATGTTTTTATCATACCATTCACCGTGCTTTTTAGACACACCTCGTATATTAGTATTTTGTCTTTTGTTAGAGGAGTAATGTTAATTAAATAAGAACATTCATTGATTTTGCTTTTGATATATTAATACCAACAATTTCTTTTGGAAAAACAGAAAGGAAAATAAAAATTAAAATTTTAGAATGAATGACACGAACAGGTTGTAAAATACGGAGAGGTATGAATTGTGACGAAAAAAAGTAAACGCCTGTTGAGAAAGCGCAATAATAGCACCACCCTGGCCTTTGCTTTTTTCCCTCAAATCAAGGGAATATCTTTTGTAATTTTTATTAACTATATTATATTATAAACATTATATTTTAAATAATCGGGAGATTAATATCCATCCCATTTTATTTTATAATTTTTTTCTTTTTTTATATTTCTTCGTTATATTTCGGACCTAGATGTTTTATACAATACAATAATACATTATAAAAAAATAATATGTATAGGGTAAAGCAGAGGTTCTTAAACTGTGGTCCGCGGACCCCTGGGGGTCCGCGAAGCCTTTACTGGGGGTCCGCAAAGCCATCGTACAGGTGCACGAGAAAATGATGAGTCGGTTAAAACTTTAGAAGCGATGGCATGGCTTTGTGAGGAAACAGAAATTAACTAATACCCAAATTCAACGAAATGTGCAAGAAAACTATTGCTACCGTTTCCATCTTCATATTTAGCAGAATTTTCTTTCTTCAATATTATAATTTCTAATAAAATGTGTTCTACAATATGCAAAAAAATCGTTATTCACCAATCACTGTTAGAAATATTCATCATATATCCTTGTTCTTATGAGATCGTAAGCCAGAAATTAACTAATAAAATGACGTAAAGTACCTAAAGTTGGAATGGGGTCCGTCAAAAAAAATTTTTTCAAGTGGGGGTCCGCAGAGTACATAAGATTAAGAACCTCTGGGGTAAAGTATCCAGTCGTTGACCCCGAGGCAGTCGTTGGCCCCCTATCACAAAAACACAAATAATAAGAGATTTTAATTTTAAAAATTGCGCTATTAACTATGGTTATGTAATCATTTGTTGTATGGTTGTATAATCACTATAGAATACCTAGACCAATAATTATAATAGGGGGCCAATAACTGTATATTTTTCAAGCCTAATTTGACACAGATTGTTCCGCAATTTGCCCAGATATGCATTAAAGCAGTGTTTTGCAACCTGTGGGGCGCGCACATCCCTGGGGGGCGCGAATGTATTAGAACCAATTTTTTTATAAAATCTATAATAATCTATAATATATTTTTTCTTAATTGAATGTGGGTGGGTGTGTAATGTGTATGTGTGATTTTGTAGTCCATTAAATAAATTACTATATTATGTGAGTATTTATGAAATTAGATTATTACAAGAATTAAGGGGGGGGGGGGCAAGAATTTATTTTAAAAAAAGGGTGGCGCCGGTACCACTGCATTAAAGACTGCTAGGAATTGCTTAAGGGGGCCAACGACTGTATGCTTTACCCTACCTATTCTCAAATTTTCATCTTCTGTGTGTGATTCGCAATTGTATTTATTTTTTTTTTTTATATAAAAATAAAATGTTCTTATTTAATTAAAATTCATTTAGTAAAAAGAGTAGCAACTAGTTAATTAATTTTTTTAACACCTTTTAGTTTTCAACTATTAAAGGAGAATAGAGTATATTAAAAAATTGTAAAACTTATTTATATATAGAAAACAAAAAACAATAGACATTAAAAAACGATCTACAGATTTATACATTTTGAATAATGATTTTTATCAAATATATCATTCAGATGTGTTTAATACAATCATATATTTTTTTAATAATAATTTTAATTAATTTTGATTAAAAGTAAATAATTTTGAGTATCTTTTGTTTGTTTTTTTGTTTCTTAATGACTTACAAACAAAGATTGATTTTTTTTTTACTTTTGGATAATTTAATAAATTTTAATAATTATATCAAAGTTTTTTTTATAATATTGATATATTTATAGATAAAAAAATTTTAATGGATTATTTGATTAGATTTTATTCAATATTCTAATACTATCATATAAACATATAAAGTTAAGAAAAAAAATTGAATATTCTCATAAAAAATTTATATTATATAATTACATTGTTTCTTGAACTGCTTCCAAATTTCTTAATCCTTGTTTCTTATTATAATTCTAATATACTTAATTAACATTAAATTTTATCAAAATTATAAAAGTTGATATTTGACATAAGTAACTGTAGTATGTATACAAATTGTTCATTTATAAATAATCAAAGAAATCATGTATTCATAGATTTTTTTCTTTGTCGAATATAGAATGATTAATAGAGACTTTAATATACGATGTGTGACACAAAGATTTTTAATTTTTTGTTAATTATTTAGATTAATAGCAAATTCATTTATAATAAAAATTAAAACTATTATTTTTGGTATATATTCAATCGAGTTATTATGACATGGATTTGGATAAAACTTTACCAGTGGATTCCTTTTTTAATTCCAAATCTTTTCTTATGCAATTTTGCGGGTCGCTTCTAGTTTACGAGATAATTTTCGGGTTTTTCTCGGTTCGGTTTGGATATAAGAAGATTAAAAAATTAATAAATTAAATAATTTTTCTATACCAAACCGAACCGAAAAAAACCCGAATAAAAGGAAACAGTGAATAATTAGTGAATTAGTCAATAAAACATTACTTAATGACATCATATTTCGAGGTTCTTAATAAGCTACTCTGGCAAACTTTAATCCTTTTTATCTCGTTATCTAGAAGCGACCCGCAAAAATTGCATAAGAAAAGTTTATTTGGAATTCAAAAAGAAATCCATTGGTAAAGTTTTATCCAAATCCATGTCATAATAACTCGATTGAATAAATACCTTATTTTTTTTCTAGATAATATTGATTTTTATATTAATTAAAATTCCATTCGAAAAAATAAAAATATCTTTACTTTTATATATTTATGAATACTTATACAGTATTATAGGTTAAACAATTCTGGTAGGAAGGAACGCTCATTCTATATCGGACCTCGCCTGGTTCAATTATTCTTTCTATTTTCATTCTAAAATTTTTTTTATTTTAAGTTAGATAATATTTTCTACTTTATGTATATTTATAATATAGTAATTATTTTTTTTTTTTGATTTTTTTCAATTAGATTGAATTTTATTCTAAAAACATTAAGTATATTAAATATTGATTAAATTAAATTATAATTTTAATATTTAATGCTACTTTAAATATAAAATTATTTCAAAGGCGGTTAAATTTATTTTGATAACTTAATGGCCTTTTAATTCATGAATCATTCACTTAAAAATGTCTTTTGAAAACAATTCCCTAAATAAATCAATGCAGTTTTTACTTAATAAATAAATTTGAATATAAAGAAGATGAATAAAATAAAATGACTTTAAGGTCAAAAAAAAAAAAAATAGAAAAATGAAAAAAGTTTAATAAATTTAATTATTTATTTATTTTATTTAAATATATTTTTAAATGAATTTGTGAAGGGAATACAAAAGATTAGAAAAAGATGTTTGTGAATTTTTTTTTTCTAAAAAAATGGTATTAACATTTTTTTTAATAGCTTCATTTCAATTGATTTTAGAAAAATAATTTTCTTTTGTTTTTCAACTTTTGTTTTATTTACATAATTTCTAAGTTGTTTGTTAAATTAATTTTTTAGAAATGTTTTTATTTCTTTGAAATAGATTTTTGAGTTTGCTCACACCTTCTTTAATTTATAGGTCCTCTTCTGCAGTACGTAATACAGGTGCTGCGTACAGCACAGATGAGGTTAAGCAAAAGTTTCTAAATCGGGGAGATTCTACCACCTCAAGTCGCCAAGATACTAAAGACCCACCACGATTTCAGAGTCGTTTTTTAGGTAAATTACAATTTTGTTCTAAAAATTAAAATTATAATATTAAGTGTGGTGCCCCACACCACAAATAGATGGTGCAGCGCTAACGTTTACCAATCGAGTACAATAATAACATATGTGAGATATTATATATAGTAAGGATGTGTGAAACAATAAAAGGAGTTTAAACACCAAGTATTTGGCAATTTAATCTAGCCTTCATCTACATCCAACATCCAACATCCTACATCCTACATCCTTCACACCTATATAGGACCTCCGCATTAAGGTTAATTTTTAAAAGAATTATTAAGAATTCCAAAATTATTTTACTAATTACATATGAATATAAGCTACCCAGGGATCCTGACTCTAAAAAAGCTTTTGTTTTCTTATTTCTTAATTAACCTTCAAAGAGTCATCATTTGATTTATAATTGGTTTCGCCTTTTCTTAATAATTACATCTCTCATTTGAATTCTTTGATTTTTTTGAAATCTTTATCAATAAAATGAAGAATATTAGGATATGATTAAAAATAAAAATGATTTAAACACATTTAAATGATATTTTCAAATATTTATTCTCGAAATTTTATATAAATGATTATTTTGTTACATTTGTTTAGGCGCAGGTAGGGGTGCAACCTCCACTCCTGCACCCCAGGAAAAGAAAGAAGAATCTGAAGAATCGAGTAGTGAATCGGAGAGCTCTGAAAGTTCTTCGGAAGATGAAGATGCCCCTCCTCCTACAACAACGGTTCCTCCTGTAGAAAAAACAGACATTGGTGCATTATTGGCAAGAAGTCAACATGCCCGCGATACTACTGAGGTATTTATTTAATAGTTATTTATATAATGTTATCTATAATTGATGTTATTATATTATTATTATATCTGCTGTGTTTTGTTTTAATTGAAAGGCTCGACGGCGTACAAGCATGGATGAATCTCCAACTACTCGACCAACAACAACAGCATCCCGATTGACAACGAGTTCTAGAACATCTAGTCGGGAAGAACCAGAGCCTCCGGCGACACGTCCATATACGAGCAGATTTCTTAATCGCTCGAGAAGTTCTGCAGCTCTTTCACCTGAAGAAGAAGAACCTCCTCGATTGCGATATGGAGCATCATCAACAACAACTGTGCCATCATCTACAACATCAACTGAAGAACCAAGATTTGGATCAAGCAGAAGTCGTTACGCTGCTCTTAAAGAGCGACGTTCCAGACTTTCAAGGTAACAAATTCTTTCTGTATCTCTGAATAACATTAATTATTGTTTATCATTATAAAATAATTTACAATATACATTACTATTTATAGGTCTAAGAGTTCACATAATTTTGGGGATGATGATGAGGGTGATGATGGTCCACCTTCTCCAACTTCAGCTGGAATTCCGGCATCATATCTCCCATCTCGTTATGGACCAGGAGAATTATCAAGGAGCAGGTATTACCATCTCTCTCTAAGTTAGAAAATAATTATTATTAGTTTTTTTTTTTAATCTTAAATTAAATTAAATTCAGACAATTTGCAGCTGAGATAGATTTAATTACTCTCTTAATCCGAAAACCTTTTCGAATTATATTGGAATCTCTGCATCTTTTTAGAAAATTTAAAGAATATAGAAAGAAGTTTAGCACGTTTTGTTCTCAATTTATCAAAATTTCAAACCTGTCTTGTCCTTACCATAATTTGTAGATATTACATTATTAAAGCTTTGGTGGCTGTTTTTATTTATAAGGGAATTTTGTAAATAAAAATACACAACGTTTCGATTGTAGAAGTAGCAATCGAAACATTGTGTACTTTTTGTATTTTTTTGAATAAATTTACAATAATAAATATCAATATGTGGTTTTATTTACAAAATTACCTTATAAATATTATATTATTTTTCTGAACTTAGTGAGGTATGAATTTTAGTAGTTAAGTATTTTACAAAGGACATACTTTTTTGTTAATAATTATCTTCAATAAATATAGATTAAATGTATATAAATTGTTTTTGTATTCATTTCCGATATTTAATTAATTAAAATAATAGAAATCAAAATATTTAAAAAAAAAATTATTTATATATCATTTTATATTCCTATCTATTTGTATACGCAAATTAATTTTAATTTTGTCTTTGATTTCTATGTATTCTAAATATTTTGGTAAATTTATTTTTGATAATAGATCCACACATGCATTGAAATCTCGTGAAAATTCTCCTGAACGTGGGGCAACCTCGTACGGAAGTGGATCCACTAACAGTTCACCAGCTGCAGGAGCTTCAGGAGAGAAAGATGGAGCCGCTTTAAGTTCATGGGCAAGATATCTTAAAAATAAATACGGTACCCGTGGTTCTGGAAGTGGATCGGGGGCTTCTGGAACTGGCAAAGATGCTTCAGGAACAGCTACCACATCCTCCAATACAGCATCCAGGCGGCTAAGTTTAGGTTTACCATTAAGGCATACTACGGGCTCAATTGAATCTTCTGATGACGATCAAAAAAACCTGCAAGGCTCCCCCACTACCCTTACAGCAGCTACAGCCGGTAAGTTGAAAATTATATTTAAAAAAAAATCTTTTGCTCCATATTTTAAAGAAATAAATGAATAAATTCTAATATCAATTATTATTAGATATTGGACAAGCCGAAACAAAATAAAATAAGGAATAATTAGGTTCACTTTTTTACAAATTAAAGAAAAAGGTTCTTTGCCACGTTATAATATTTAATGAAAAGAAAATTAATATAAAGTAAAAATAAAATGATGAAATTGATATAAAAATCAAAATAACAAAAAAATTAACAATAATAATACCTCAACACAGTTTACAAAGCACGTGGTCAACAACAAATCTAAAAATTCACAGCTAAAAAACTAAAAACATGTAAACAATAGCAAGTCCTAAAAGCAAGTGAGAGATCAACTCTCCGAAGCCGAGGGAAGAAGCCCTTAGCCCAAAACTTACCAAATGCAGAAAGGTGATTGGCTGTAAGGGATCACGTGATCCTCTTTGCATAGTCAACTTAGCTACTAAACAGTCTGACCACGTGTTTGCATATAAATATACAAAAAAATATATATAAAAAGAAAAAACTTATAAAAATTATATAAAAATAAATTGATATTAAAATAAATAAATCTAAATCAGGGAGAGGCTTAATACTATTAAACAATCATTATCATACATTTCGTTTTTTTTCATGTTTTTACTTCTATTAAATTGTTTTAAATACTTTTTTTATAATTATTATTATAAATTAAAATATGGATTGTATATCTTGATTGTAGGTATCGCGGCAGCCGGTATGTGCCCTAGGGCGCAATACATGGCGAAGCGAAGGCAGCTGTTTAAAATAGGTGGTCGGGGGAGCGAGCCCGGATGTTTTACATGGCCTCGAGGTTTAGCAGTAGGCCCAGATAATTCCATTGTAGTCGCAGATTCCAGCAATCATCGTGTGCAAGTGTTTGATAGTGAAGGGGTTTTTATTAAGGAATTCGGCTCTTATGGAAACTCGGAAGGAGAATTTGATTGTTTAGCTGGAGTTGCAGTGAATCGAATTGGCCAGTTTATTATTGCTGACCGTTACAATCATCGTATTCAGGTAATTTTACTTAAATTTTTGGGTAAAATAATTTTCTCCCTTAGAATTTATAATAATCTATCTATCTCTGTGGCTCTACGGAACTCGAAGGTTCCTGATTGCAGTAACCACATTTCTCCAAGTGTCCCTATCAGGCCCCCTAAACTCTATTGTTCTCCGTGAAACAAAGTTTTTGGCGCCATCTGTTTATGCTGGCATTCGAAAATATAATAAAAAATTGGGCTTGTGTATGTGTTGTGTGTATGTGTTTGGTCTTTGCAAAGACCAAACACACAAGTCTGATTTTTTTTTCAATTAGTTACTGCCAGCATTCGCATGGTGGCGCCAAAAACTTTGTTTCATCGAGAACAATAGAGTTTAGCAGTCTGTTAGATGGTCTTTGGTCTCTATCCTGAGCCAGAAACATCCAACCCCTACCTTCTCCAATCTCTCTCACGTCCCTTCCTACATTGTCCACCCACCGCGTCCTTGTTCTTCCAAATGGACATTTCCCAATCGGCCTCCCCACAAATATACCCTATTTATAATAATAATAATAATATCAAATAATACAGTAGAATGTGACTATTCAAAAACCTGTAACTGAGAATTTTTTAATATTTTCCACTGTAGTAGTAAGATTTACCAAAAAAAGAAAATGTTTTTATCGTAATCGCGCAACTTGTTAGAAATATTTAATAATTTTGTTTTGTTTTTTTTTGTTTTTTTATTTTTAGGTTTTGGATCCTAGTGGTAGATTTTTGCGTGCCTTTGGAAGTCAAGGAACGGCTGATGGACGATTCAACTATCCTTGGGGTATCACCACGGATGCGCTTGGATTTATTTATGTATGTGATAAAGAAAATCATCGAGTACAAGTCTTTCAATCGGATGGTACATTTGTGGGAAAATTCGGCTCTTGCGGGTCCAAACCAGGACAACTGGAACATCCTCATTATATTGCTGTTTCATCCACAAATCGAGTAATTGTGTCCGATTCTAATAATCATCGTATTCAAATTTTTGATGTCAATGGAAGAGTTTTAACTACATTTGGAACTGAGGGTAGTGAGGATGGACAATTTAAATTTCCAAGGTAAATTCTTTCAATTTTATTAAATAGAAGTCCATGTCCAAGTCTAAGAATTCTAAATCGTCAATATTAGTTCTTAACCATCTTCAAACCATCGATTAAATCTATTAAAAATTAAAAATTATCCCCAAATAAAAATAAATATTAAGAATTACTTAACTAATTAAAAACAGTTTGGAATTTAGCTATGAAAAGGAAGGAATTTTATTTTTTTTTTATAACGTTTTGCTCAACTTAACTTGGCTCTTTTGACAAATTAAAATCGATTTTTCATCGACTTTTTATTGAGATAGACTTTTGAAAATATTTTTAGATATTTCAATTGATCCCTAGGAGGTATAGAAGAAATAGAATTGAATTATAATTAATTAATTTTAATGCAATTAACGATAATTTGATTTAATATTTGAATTTTCATTCACGCCATCTGATGGATAAATATTGAGTTGGTTTTCATTTTGAAAGAAACGTTGGGCGCGTTTAGTTTTATTTATTTATATGATAAATCAAGTAAAATTTTTGTAATAATAAAAATTTTATTAAACACATAAACTGACAAATTTTTTTATTATGCAATAAAATTGATAGGTTAAGAGCTAAGAAATTAATCTTTTATTATTTTTCACCTTAATATACTTATATTTAAGTATGTATCAAAATTTAAAACAATTTTTATTAAATTTACATATTATCAATCAAATTCAAAATGGTTGATTATATTAGAAGATATAGTGTTACTTGTTAATAAAGTGTTTTAGTGTGGTATGTATCTTAGTATATATATATATGAATTATAGCTCTATAAAGGAAGTTAATTGCATAGAAATCAAATGAAAACTAAAAGCGCCCAACGGTTTTAGTTGAATATGAAGCAATTCATCCATAAACTTTGTCAGGTTTATAGAAAAATTATTTTATTATTTTTTAATCCATGAGAAAAACGTTATTTTATAAAATTATTTTATATTTATATTATTTTAGACTAGTTTTTCAATGTGATTTATTTAATTTAAAAAAAAAATCTCTTTTTAGGGGTGTTGCTGTTGATGAGCAAGGATATATTTTTGTGGCGGATAGTGGAAATAATAGAATACAGATTTTCCATCCGGATGGTACATTTCTTCGTGCTTTTGGATGTTGGGGCGCCGGTGATGGCGAATTTAAAGGCTTGGAAGGCGTGGCTGTTATGTCTAATGGAAATATTCTTGTGTGTGATCGTGAAAATCATCGAGTGCAAGTGTTCTAATCAAATTCAGGCAAGTTTCTAGATTCTATTTATAGACAATATTATTGACATTTGTATGTATTGCTCTTGATGATCTTTCAATAAATTTCTTCAATTTTTCTCTTATTTCTATTCTTCACTTTTTTTCATTTTCATTTCTTCTTTGTTTTTTCTTTATCCTTATTTCCTCTTTATTAATATTAACTTATTAAAAATCAATCTAGATTACTTTCAAAATATTTAATAGTTCCACTAAGAGTGAATTATTAATCGGTAGTTATCGGAAAATAAATCTTGTTGATTGAGAGATTTTAAAAATTTAAATATTCAAAAATTAAAATAAAAGAGTTAATTTATTTCCAATTTGTTTTATCTAATCTATATTTTAAACCTTTATAATATCATTAGGATAATATAAATTTATTATTATAATAAATTATGATGAGACAATTTTTATTATTAAATAAAATAAAATAATTGATAAGATTAATTAATTATATACATTATATATATTACCGACCGACGTTAGTACCAACCAAATTTCACATGAACAGATCTTTTACATATCTCCACGAATCATGCACTTTAGTATTGGTTTTATCCTCGGGAAAAATCATCTTCATTAGTTTTTCTTAATTTAAAATTATATGACGTCACCCAGCACTTCATGACGTCACAGCCACCGCCTCCTTATATATTATAAAAAAATAAAATTAATAATATTTATGTTATATCCACACACACACATATCTGTTTTTTATTGAATTGATCAACTTTTGGTGTATATCCGGAAACCGGAAGTGGTAGTATTACCGATCGACGATAGGAAAGGAAGGGTTATTTTCACACCAAATTTGATTTGAAGAGATTTTTTACACGAATCATGCACTTTGTATTGGTTTTATCCTCGGGAAAAATCATCTTCATTAGTTTTTTCTTAATTTAAAATTATATGACGCCCCCCAGCCCTTCATGACGTCACAGCTAGCGCCTCCTTATATATTATAAATAAAATAAAATTAAAAATATTTATTTTATATTCATATCTGTTTTTTATTACATTAATACATACATTTAAATTATTTGAAATTGTTTCTGTAGCTGGAAATTAATTTATTTCAAACAGTCGGTCGGTTCTGTGAATGGGCACAGGTCAACTTATTTTTATGTTTCTTTTAATATATTTCATAAATAAATTCAAATAGTAAAAATTGAAAGCTTTTGGTTGTAGTTATCTACATCCAAATCCTATCATCTTCATCTTTCATTTTATAAAATCTGTCCTTTTTCTAAGCAAAAATCGTTTCCCAATCGGTTTTTCTATTATCTTCTCTCATTTGAGTCACATATATATGCTGTCTATCATATTTCCTCAATTCTATGAATCTATATTTGGAGATGCATAGAGCTTATACAATCTTATTTTTAATATTTATTCTCTAATCTTTTTAAATTGTATCCGTTTGTCTTTGTAGATTAATCACTTTAAGAGATCATTCTGGGTAAATTATAACTAAAACTAGTAATGAAATTGATATATACGAGGTGTGTTCAAAAGAAAAGGTGAATTTTTAATTTTCCCGTGCTATGTACATTCGATTATCGAATATTTTTTGTTATGTTGGTACACATATGTTTCTCAATTATTGACGCTATCAGCCATTTTAGATTAGTAGTTCGTTTTTGACATCTGAAAAAGTTAGTCCCTTTTTTGCGTGTTCTTTGATTCTTTACTTTAAAAAAAATGCATCAAAAAATCTGTATTAAATTTTGCGTTAAAAATGGAATAAAGTGCTCCAACGCACGTAAAATGTTGACTGTGGCATTCTGCGAATCTACTTTGTCTCAAAAAAATGTTTATAAGTGGTATCAAATGTGAAGGTTTTGCTCACTGTTTTCTGCGATCATAATGGCGTGGTGCATCATGAGTTCTTGCCAACATGTCGTAATGTTTATAAGGAGTACCACAAGGAAGTTATGCAACGTTTGCGTGAAGTATTACAGCTCAAACGATCGGAATTGTGGAAAAATAAATCATGGATAATGCACCAGCTCACACATCATTGCTTGTTCGTTATTTTTTGGCCAAAACCAACACCGTAATCATACCTCAACCACCGTATTCACCAGATTTGACTCCCTGGGACTATTCCCAAAACTGAAGACACCAATGAAAGAAAAACGTTTTGCCACAATGGATGAGATAAAGTCGGAATCGAAGAACGAACTGATGACCATACCGAAATGCGCATTTCAGAAGTGCTTCGACAATTGGAAGAAGCGCTGGCATAAGTGCATTATATCTGAGGGGAATTACTTTGAACAAAATGGATATTGATGAATAAATAAATACTTTTCAAAATAATACAAAATTCACCTTTTCTTTTGAACACATTTCGTGTATATATATGGATTATTATAGTTTAAACTAAAATATTTTGAATAAAAATACTCTTAAAAAATTAAAATAAAATATTCTATTCAGAATCTTTGTTTCTTTAAAATGATAAATACTGATTGGGTCCCCTTGAGAATAAATTTAGGTACCGTCAGGTAAGTAAATATTCATAGGTCTACCTAAGAAATAAGATTCTAATTTCAGTTTATCATCTTATCATATATATTCAATTATATAATACAAATTGATAAATATCATTTGATTTTATACGTAGAACATTTACGATTTTTTATCAACATATGAAGATTTAATAATTGTAAAATAAATAAATAGTTTTCCTCTTTTATAATGATAAGCAAGAAAAATATTAATAGTTGAATATTAATGAATAATTTAGAATAATTCAATATAATATGACAAAATCTGATACAAGAATCTCACACTATTTTCATATATGACAGGGATGTCTAAACTATGACCATTCGAGGGACACATTGCAAAAATAAATATGCTGGGCCGCACATAAATATCATTTTACTTTTTTTTTTTTAGAACCATATTGAAAAATATAAAAAAGTCGGAAATATTTAAAAGTCTAATTCCAAAATCATTTTTCCTTTTTTTAGAACCATATTGAAAAAATTTAAATATTTTCATAATTTGCGTTTGGGCCGCAGTTTAGACACCCCTGATGTACGACATATAAAAATATACAAATGGCATATAATTAATCCATAGTAGAGTAATAAAAAAAAAATTAAAATTTAATGAGTAATCAAAAATTATCATTAGATAATATGGGGTTATCGATTGTTCAATTTTAATTGAAAAGTGTTTATGTCACGTTGTAATTTTAATTAAAATGTATAATAATTTTTATTTTTATTTTTTTGTAAAAATAATAAAAAAAAAAGATTAAAAAACATTTTTGTTTCAGATGGTGTGTTGATGCGACTTGCTTTCTCTTTCTCTTTTTCGTTCTAGTCATCTTGCAAAACTTATCTATTTTATTTATAAATATATATTAATCAATTATTAATTGAATATCTAGTCATCAAACGTTGAACTAAAATTGATTGCTAAAAAAAAAAAAATTGAAAATATTCTTAAAATAAAAAGTGAAAAGTTTCCGGCCTGACCAAGAAAAACGATGTTTTTAAATTTTTTTTTTTTTTTGCTTTATTTTTCAACTTTCAAGATAGCTGAGACTTGTACGATGTCAGCTGAACGTGTGCGAAAAATATTTTGCACAACCATTTGAATATGGAAAGCTGTGTGCAACGTGGGTGCCGCGTTTGCTAACGTTAGACCAAAAACTGCTTCGAAAAACCATTTTTTCTACCGACAATTTGGCGCTGTAGGCGTAATCCAAACGAATTTTGGCGTCGATTCATAACTGTTGATGAGACTTAAATTAAATTAAATTTAATTTAATCAATCAATTAATTAATTAAATTAGTTAAATTAATTAGAACACCGTTATGAGAAATGTATCAGTGTTGATGGAGATTATGTTGAAAAATATAGCAAAAAAAAATTTAAAAACATAATTTTTCTTGATCAGGCCGGAAACTTCACCCCATCCTCGTAATTTAACTATATTTTTTAATTTTGTAATTTTAATTATTTAATTGAAAATGAATAGAAAATAATTATTGTTATGTCATTTATATTAATTTATATTAATAATAAAACAACATTTTTGTTAAATATATATTAGCGATGGCCACAGACCTTTATTTATTTACTTAATTATGAAATGAAATAAATATTTATTAAAAAATATATTTGATATTTTAAAATTAAAGTAAATATAAATTAATATGATAAAAAATATATCTGAAATTTATTGAATATAAAAATAATGTCAAAAAGTCTATCCATAACTTATTTTCATATTAATTATTATAAATATATCAGTTTTAGACATATTTTAATTAGATTTATTTCTTGAATATTTTTCTTCAATTCACTTATATTCAATAAAGTATAACTAAAATTTATAAATCTTTTTTTGAATTTTTAACTATTATTATTATATTTTTATTTCTTAATATTTAATAAATTTTTGTGATTTTATTAAATTTGTTTATGAGAAAAATAATTTTCAGTTTTTTTTTTGTTTTTTTTTATCTTTTCTAATTCTTAATTATAAGATTTTCGCTAAACCTTATGTTATTTATTATATAAAAAATAATGGTTTATATTAATATGACCAGGCACCTCTCCGACTTTGATGAAACTTCGCCAGTTGATTCTTTGATTAATTCTAAAAAACTTTTTCCTTAGGCAATTATTGGGCAAACTTCTAGTTTTCGAGATAAAAAGGATTAAAGATTGGAAATAAATTAAATCAGTGATTCCCAAAGTGTGAGCCGCGAAATATTAAATTAAATTTTCTAATACTTGAAATTTTTGGTTGCTGGTCAGGAATGTCGAAATGTGCAGCCATTAAGTAATTTTTATTGGCTAATTCACTAATTATTCACATATTCACTAATTTTCGGTTTTTCCTGTTCGGTTTGGATATAGGGAAATTATTTAATTAATTAATTTTTTAATTTTTCTATATACAATCTGAACTGAAAAAAACCGAAAGTCGCCCTCTGCTGGTCAAACTGAAAGCTAAATTGAATATTAATATGGATCTATATCCAATATTTAATCTTTTTTATCTCAAAAACTAGAAGTTTGCCCAATAATTGCCTAAGGAAAAAGTTTCTTAGAATTAATCAAAGAATCAACTGGCGAAGTTTCATCAAAGTCCGAGAGGTGCCTGGTCATATTAACATATACCAAAATAATTAGTTAAATGTAACTAATAATATTCCTAATCTAAATTCAATTTGTTTAATTTATTAATTTCTTTATATTTTTTGCTGAGTAAATGAATATGTTGGTATATAATTAAAATTTTAAATTTAAGTTATTTTTCCATTCTGTATATTTAAAAACAAAAAAAAATTTACAGATTTTTTAATTGTGTTATGTTTATATTTTTTAAATTTATTTTGTTTTGTTTTATAAAAATAAAAAAAAAAGAAAGAACATAAATACAAATTTTAGAAAAATAAGAACAAAAAAGAAAAATGTTAAATAAATTCATATATACATATAATAAATTAATTAAGGGCATGACAAAATATTAAGGTATGAGAGTTAGATCAATAAATTATGAATAATGATTAGAGTAAGCATCAATATATATCTGGGGTGACCTAACAGTCGATCGTGATCGAATCCGTTTTTGGTCGATTATTTGGATAACTTTAAAAATTCCTAAATTCCTAATATATATATTTATTTGTATTATTTATTGTATTATACCAGTATGTCGGCCTATAAATTTCTATAAAAATGCATAGTGAAGACTTATTTTTAGCCGTCGTTTTCAAATTATATAATCGTATTTCCTTAATAAAAATATATTCATAAAATATAATAAAAGTATATACTCTATTTTCCAGTTTCGATTTGATAATTTTCTATCTATTTTATTATTTAAATTATTTCTATAATGTTTTTATTGAAATTAAGTAATTAATTAGGTCAAATACTTTCTAATTTTATTATTATTACTATTGAGAAAATAGTTTAACAAAAAAGTAACGATTAAAACAAAACAAAAAAAAATAAAATAATAAAAATTAAAAAATTTTACTTCTCAATTTTGCTAATTTCTTTAATTTAATGAAATGAGCATATATAATACAATTCCATCAAATAGACAGGTTTCTGTTAGGATTAATATTTCCATGAAGGTGCCACAGGGTGAAAGGCAAGCGTCGCTGAATCACATTATCGTGGTCCCGGGGCTGGCAAGGGAATTTCTCTAGCTGGGGTCTATGGAAAGGAGTCAATCCAGCCTCCGGGAACAACATTGGGGAAAAGCTACTTGATAGCGCCTCTGATCAAGAAAATCAAGGTAAAGGTTGAGAGGAACCGTTCTACTGATCATAGGACACCTCATTGATATAACCGACTTGATAGGCGTTGTCCTTGCGTAGGACGTATAAAAGTCAGAGTTTTTTTTTAATATTCCCATAGATACTTGTAACATAAATTACATATGAAAAATAAATTAATTTTTAATTATATCTATTAAAATACTATAATATTTAATATTATAAAAAATCACAAAAATACATTTTTAATGTTGATTTAAAAAAAGTGATTCTCAACCACTGGGCCGCGAGATTTTCAAAAGTTTGCCGCGAGATTATCAAAATGTGCCCCCAAATTATTACAAACATTACATTATTACATCTTAAACATTTCCGACTTTTTTTCTAAATTAAAAAAGTAAACCGATTTTGGGACCACTTTTTTCAATATACTAAACTTTCACACTTAACTTTTTCTTTGTGTGCCGCCAAATTTTTTAGACCGTTAAAAGTGTGCCGCGGTAAAAAAAAAAGGTTGAGAATCACTGTCCTAACCTTTTATTAAAAATTTTGAATTTTGACAAAACTAAATAAATAAATAAAACTATGGAGATTAGGAGATATAGGGGTTTAGAGAAGGAAGATACAAAAATATTAATCATGTACACATTTTGGCTAAATTGTTTACCCCAGTGGTTCCCAAACAATTGTGGCTTATCGGAGGTGGATTTTTACCCATCACCCATTTCATTTTTATAGTATGCCATTATTTTAATTTGAAGTAAAGTGTAAATAATAACGCAGTTTTATTATTTTAAACAACTTTATTACCATATAGAAAACAACCCAATCAGCTTTATCCGGTCTCTCTTAAATAAAATAATAAAATGTACATTTTTACAGAATTTTTTAAGAGCAAAGAAGTAAAATAATTGGATAATTAATTCATCTTAATAATTTCATTACAATACTTATACTTTTATATTAATTGTTCGAACAAGATGAATATTTTTACCGACCGACGATAGTAAGGGAGGTATTGTTTTCACACCAAATTTCACATGTGGAGATTTTTACATATCTCCACGAATCATGCATTTTCTAAACAGAAAAAAGTATTTTTAGCATGATGTCTGTCCGTCCGTCTGTCCGTCTGTCTGTCCGTCCGTCCGTATAGATGTGTACAGCCTGAACGGCTCAACCGATTTTGATGAAATTTGGTATATTTACTTAATGCATCAGTGGGATGAATTGATCAACTTTTGGTGCAATTCCGGAAACCGGAAGTGGTAGTATTAGCGATCGACGATAGGAAGGAAAGGGTTATTTTCACACCAAAGGAGATTTTTTTATATATCACCACGAATCATGCACTTTGTATTGGTTTTATCCTCGAGAAAAATCATATTTATTAGTTTTTTCTTGATTTAAAATTATATGACATCATCCAGTCTTTCATGACGTCACAGCCTGGTCTTGCATATATATTATAAATCAAATAAAATTAAAAATGTTTATATTTATTATTTATGTATCCATATCTGTTTTTAATTACATTAATAGATATATGAAAATTATTTGAAATTGTTTCTGTAGCTGGAAATTAATTTATTTCAAACCGTCGGTCGGTTCGGACCTGGCCACAGGCCAACTTATTTAATAAATGTTTAACCATCTCCTTTAAAAATACCCATTGTCCCCCAAATCGCTTCACCCCCCCCCCCTTCACACCATTTATTAATCGCCAGGTTAGGAACCACAAGTCTAACTAATAGACTAAATTTTCTTATATTATAAAAAACAAAAAACAATTTCTTACTTCTCTTGTAAATCAAAATCTCTATATTAATAATTACAAAAAAACGGATTTTTCTAAAATTCGAAAGTTACATTTG
Organism: Labia minor; assembly: GCA_963082975.1. NCBI lineage: Eukaryota > Metazoa > Arthropoda > Insecta > Dermaptera > Spongiphoridae > Labia > Labia minor. The sequence goes on from OY720344.1 coordinate 115,035,349, forward strand.
TTTTAATATGAACATTTAATCCACAGCGTAAAACAAATTAAAATTAATAAGTATTTTGAATTATGCAAATTTTATTCGTAGTTGTAATATCGAAAAGTGGATAATTTTATAACTTATTGGTAAAATAACTGGTCAAATATTTTAATCTTTTTCTGAGTTTTCTTTATAAAACTTTATTCGTGAAAATTAGTAAAATTAAAATTTAAATTGACCCCAAAAAAAGCAAAGAATGAGGGATCTATGTAAGAATAGATTACATATTACATATATATATATATATATATAACATTACATTCATACTATATGCATTATTTATTATTATTATTATTATTATATTTGATTAAGAAACAAAATTTGCTTTTGGTAACTACCTTTTTAGAAATTATATAGATTTTCTAGTATGGAATGTAAATCTTTTAATATTAAGAATATCAGATAAAATAGGGGACGAGTAAATCGTCACGCGGTCATTGCCCTTCCAGAACTTACGGACTATTAAATTTATAATTTGAGTTCCAACAGACCATTAACAAGAATTTTTTTAAAATAATAAATATAATTTAACAAAATAATAATCAGGGAACTTTCATGATATTTTATCAATTTGAAATTTAATATAAATATAATATATATATATTTATAAAAATATATGTTTTTTTTCATTCTGCGTCAAAAAAAAAGCCTTCCCCTTTAGATGAGTGCTTGAATGGGTGCTAAAAATATGTTGTTCAATTAATTAGGTTTAATAAAATTTAAAGAAAAAAATAATAAATCACAAAATAAATTTTTTTTTTTATTCAATTTAATTAAAATGATTTTTGGGATCGATGAAATAGGTAAAAAGAAGACATTACACTATCTCACAAATTTAATTAAATTTCTAGAAGAAGCTTATAATAGTCGATTAGGAAATAAATATTAATTAATAAAAAGAAAAGTTATTTTAAAATGACTAGAAGATAAATTGTTCCTTAAAAAAAACTAAATTTTTATTAACTAATTCACTTACATAGATGTGGGTAGAACGCTGTAAGCCTATAAAATAAAATTAGTCGTAAGGGAATTAGGAGTGAATAGAAATTAGATGGAGGTAGATCAAGATATGGACAATTAAAGAAATGTAATTATTACAAATTCAATGGAGTCACAGAGTTAGAAAGGACCCATTTTTATTCTTTAAATAATTTCAATTTCAATATATTTTATATATATTATTTATATATAAATTGAGTTGCAATAGAAGAATAAAATATTTGAGTATTCGCGGTAAACGACAATTGGAATAACCAGTCTAGGATTTTTTAATACGTTTATGTGGATTGGCTGCTGAAACATCTTTCGTGATCGGGGATTGGTGGGAGGGAAGGATCAGGTTGAGAGGGGAGGGGCTCCTATCCAATCGTGGCCATTGCTAAGCATCCTATAGCTTATTTCGTGTCTGGATGTTCGTAAGTATACATGTGTTTACGGCCTTCCTTTGCTTGCCACGCCACGCCGATTATTTTAAACACTTTCACTTAATATTTCATTAATTTTTAATAAAATAATTTTTATACCTTTTAGATTGCCACACGTCAAGCTGGAGCAGGGAATGTACCCAAGTCTTCTCTAGGACTGATCTTTTGATTAATACAGTACAGTAAGTAAATTCCACGTCGACCCTTCATGATTCTTGCTTGACACGTAGATAATTTCGGTGCATATTTTTATATAGAATACCCACATTACTCACATGGATATAATTATTAATACAGCTTTAAATTACATATAATTATACTAAATACCATTTTTAATTGAATATCTATTGATTAATTAGAAAAAAAATTTAATTTTATTGGAAATAAAATTAGAAAAAAAAAATCCCATACAAAACATAAGGTCACGCGTTGACCCCATGTATGTCACACAGTTTTAATGAAAGGTCATCGTAGGATTGAAAATTTTATATTTAATTTTATTAGAATATCTAATAAATACATATTAATAATAATTACACTCGAGGATATTTTTTTTACACCAAATTTTTTAAAACATTTCACCATATTGTTTCTATTTATAAATATGTATTTTCATTTAAGTGCTATTGTAAGAAACAAATTGTTTTAATTAATGACACAAAGGTTTTGAAAATCAACATCAATTAAATATTTATATAATGCATAACGATTCATTTATTAGACAAACTTATATATCTAATATTCATAGGTTAGATTAATTATTAAAGCATGTCTTTTCTTCCCTTTAACTGGATACTCAAATTATATTTATTACAGTTTTATAATATTATTATATTATATTTATAAATATAATCTTACTTGACTATGACATTCATTACAATTTATTTTTATTCTTTAAGTGATTTTGAAATGTTTTTGGATTTTCAATATTAAATACATTTCGATTGTATTCAAATTTTTATCATTATCATTATTCAATCAAGTCGAATGTAAAATATAAACTTAACCATTAACAAATCAAGATTTCAAATTAAAAAAAATGGGGATTTATTTTTTTAAATTTTAAAATATTTAGGAAGAATTATTTGAAAATTAAATAAAAAATGTTAATTATATATAGATGTGATTAATTTTTTTGTAATGAATTTCTTTTAAAATTTAAAAATATAATATGATTATAGAGATTTTTTATTAATTGATTCTCAAAAAACATGAGAATAAAAATTTCTGATTAGATAACTAGTAAAACCTATATTTTATTCAAATTGATTTCGTTCTAATATATAAATATATTAAATATTCAATTATACAATATGATAACATTTAATTTGTTTTAAATATATCAATTATTTGTTTATTATTCATATATTCGATTCTATCTGTCTTTTTTTTCTATCAATCTCTAGATTCCATGTTTAAATAAAAGTAGATTATTATTAATAATATTATTCAATGTCAACTAAAAGCAAAATGTCAAATTTAATTCTTAAATTTTATTTAAAATTCACATACCCAACTGAATTTGAAGGTAAAAATTTAATTAGATATTAATTATAAATTTGTCAGGTGTCACAATGATTGATTTTTAAATATTAAATAAATAATAAGTCAAAACGACCTTATCATTTTTAATTATACTCCCATAATTTTATATAAACTCAAGATTAATAAAAAAACAATACTGAGGTATTTTATAAAATATTTAAAAAAAAAAATTAAATATATTTCTATCTAAAATATATATTTTTTCTTAAATAAATTTGTTTTTCTACTATCATTAAACCATTTCACCCTTTTCTTATCTATTTTTAATTAAAACGTTATTATAAAACAATTTGTCCAGTTATTCTATTAAAAATTAAAATTAAGAAAACAAAACATTTCTTATATCTATTATATTAGCATCTTAACATAACATAAACATAGCAAATGCAATTAATTCATACACTTCATTTGTTAAAAAATAAGAAATTTGTTGTTCATTCCAAGTTGAAGGTTCGAGGCCACATCTTGATTATTATTATGTGTACCAATAGCCTAACAATAATTTATACACATAAACATTCATCACCCCGTATTTTTAGAAAAATAATTAATATTTTTATATGTATACATTATTATTATAAGTGAATTTAATTTTAAAATTATGCATTTATAATTTTGATTGCTATTTATGTAATTCAAGAATAATCTAATTTCTTACTATTTCAAGGATTTTTTTTCTCTGATTAAACTTGTCAACTAAACAAAATCTTCTGATAATAATATATGATAAGCCATTTAAAGAATAATTAAATTAATCATTATATAATTAATTTTTTTTATATTATATATATAGTTATAAATATATTTATTTAATACTCAGCAATAAAAAAAATTCATATTTATATATTGTAAGATATAGAGTTTAATAATAGCATAAGATTAAAATAAAATTTTAGAGTAATTACATACACATGATAAATTAAAAAAAAATAATATTAATATATTAATTTTTTTTTAGTGTTACTGTAAGACCCGGCAGCCGGACTAGGATTTTACGAGAATAGCAATGCAGCAAGCAGTAATGGCAGAACAGGCCGCTTATGAGCCTACCTTTTCTTATGATGAGGTATTTCCAGCTTTGCCTCAAACAACATCAAATACCCCATCAACACAAGCAAATCCTCTTGGACAATGGAATCAGAAAATGCGCATCGGCTCTTCTGTTGTCACACAAGTAAATATTTCTTGTCAATATTTGATTAAACAAAGGTGCCACAGGGTGAAAGGCTAGCGTCGCTGACTCACATTATCGTGGTCCCGGGTTCAAGTCCCGGGACTGGCAAGGGAATTTCTCTAGCTGGGGTCTATGGAAAGGAGTCAATCCAGCCTCCGGGAACAACATTGAGGAAAAGCTACTTGATAGCGCCTCTGATCAAGAAACCCAGCCTCCGGGATCAACATTGGAAAGCTACTTGATAAAAAAATAGAAAATCAAGGTAAAAGGTTGATAGGATCCGTTCTACTGATCATAGGACACCTCATTGATAGGCGTTGTCCTTACATTTTTTTTTTTTTGTTATTTGAATCACAAGACCCATAGATAGAGAAATACTTTTCAAAATTATTTTGACTGATTTTACTTTTAATTTATTCATTTAATTAATTATTAACTAATTTGATCAAAATAATTACCTCATATTTTTGGAATATTCTTATAAATAAATTGATTTACCTATTTAAAAAAATGTTTTATTTAGTTCATTGTCTATTTAATTTTTCAATAAATTATCAGTCTCTCCTCCCTTACTATCCTCTTATTTATACAGGAAGTCTAATTAGTTTGAGATTTATCAAAGAAGTAAATAATGTCATAATATTTATTTATACGTGTCATTAATAACGATAATTTAATTTATATTTATATTATATTTAATACTTGAGTATTTTTGTCAAATATTTAATCAATTTATTTGTTCATGTCTAACAAATTTACCATTTTATAAAAATGTCTTTTTAGAGTTGATATGTTTACAATCATTATTTACATTTTTTTATATACTTTATATTTATATCATTAAATATTTACAATTAAATTAAATATGAAATTAACAAAAGTCAAATAGAACAAAATAATTTAATATTATTTATTTTATTATAAATTATAAATAATAAATAATAAATATTTCTACGCTTCGTTAACTTTTGAAAATAAAAATACTAATAATTAAAATTATAAAAAATTTAATTTTAAAATTGGTCATTGTATTTTCTGTGAAAGATATAAAATTTCAATGAAATTACTTACATTATATATTGCCAGAAATTTTTTAAATTGAAAAGAATTAACGAAACTATAACAAATCTAATTTTAATAAAACAATTTATTTTAAGGTATTTCGAGTGCCCTTTGAAGAACGTAAACAGGACCAATCTGATCGATTCGGTGAGGGAGAGTCTTTCCGTACATGTGGGCAGATTATGAAAGAAACTGGAGCAATTATTGAAATTTCAACTTCTAAGGATCAAACATTGACATTTCTTGTCACTGGCAAACAAAATGAAGTTTTAGAAGCAAAACGTAAAATTTATGTTCACTTTCAAACACAGGCCTGCACAAGTATCTCCATCCCTAAAGAGCATCATCGATTTATTCTAGGAAAAAGCGGTCAACGACTTAAGGTAAAGTGACTATTATTTAAAAATATATATATATATATATATATATATAAAATCTGATTTAATATTAATTTTATATTTTAATAGGATTTAGAAAAACAAACAGCTACGAAAATTTATGTTCCTAATCAAGTCGATCCGTCCGATAAAATTACAGTAACAGGAACAAAAGAGGGAATTGAAAAAGCTATTCATGAGATTAAAGTAACATCTGATGAACAAGTCAGTATTAATATTTCAAATATCTAAAATAAATATTATTATGTTAATATAATGATTTGTGTTGTCTTGTAGTCTAAACAAGCTTCAGAAAAAATTAATGTACCAAAAATTTATCATCCTTTCGTTTATGGGCCTTTTAATGAAAATCTGATGGCTTTGATCAACGAAACTGGAGTTCGCATTAATATACCACCATTATCCGTAATGAAAGATGAGATTGTAATAACTGGAGAAAAAGAAGGAGTAATGCAAGCAAAAGAACGTATTCTAGCTGTTCACAACGAAATGGTTTGTACTTATTTCATTTAAGAATTTAATTTAATTAAAATATAAAATCTATTTAAATAGATTTAAGAAAGAATTTGTCCTAATAATATAATATAATTATAGTAAGATGACTTATAAAGCATAACCTTATTTTTCACTCAAATATACAGAAAATTTATTATAATATAGCTATTCTTTTAAATTTATCATTATTAAGCAATATTTTTTTAAATTATTATTTTCTTTTTTTTTCAAATAGTTGAAAAAAAAATTTCTTTAATTTTGTTTTTAAATTTAAAATTAATTTATGTTTAAGGAAAAAAAATGCGCTTTGGTTTCTGTTGAAGTACCAAAATCACAACATAAATATGTAATTGGTCCACGCGGTAGTACAATATCTGAAATTCTTCAAGAGACTGGGGTTAGTGTTGAGATGCCTCCAAATGATTCACCAAAAGATACAATTACATTACGTGGTCCTCAAGAAAAACTGGGCCAAGGTAAATTAAATCGAATTGTAATTTTTCAAGAATTTTATTTTTAATAGGAAATTAATAATTTTTCTTTTTAGCCTTAAATATGGTTTACGCCAAAGCAAATAGTATTCAAACAGTTACTGTTGAAGCTCCCAACTGGATTCATAAATATATTATTGGCCGTAAAGGAGCTAATATAAAAAAGATAACTCAAGATTTATCAAAGGTTTGAATTTCTTTTTTATAAATTATAAACTAAAACATAATTTTTTTCATTATTTAAAAAAAAATTAAGAATTTTTATTAATCTATTTTTGAACAAGTTTTAATTTTTATTTAAAATAATGTAATTTAAAAATGAATTATGTTTTTGGGAAACGTAAAAGATAAATTTCAATTTTTTTAATTTTGAATTTATTAGGTTCATGTTGAATTCACTGAAAAGGAAGATCGAATTAAAATCGAAGGTCCACCCGAAGAGGTTATGAAAGCCCGAGAACATTTACAAAAAACGACCAAAGAACTTGTTGATAAATTAACATTTACTGAAATTCAAGTAGATCCAAAATTTTACAAGCATATCATTGGTAAGAATGGGGCCAACGTTAATCGATTAAAGGAAGAACTTGAAGTAACAATTAATATTAGTGAAACTGATGGACGGAATATTATTAGAATTGAAGGAAGTCAAGAAGGTGTAGATATCACAAAACAGGTAAACAATCAATTATATATATATATTGTTTTAATCTTTTATTTTTCTTTTCATCAATAAAAATTATAAATTAATTATAGAAACTTACCGATATGGTTAATAAATTAGAAAATGAAAAAGAAAAAGACGTTATTATTGAACAACGGTTTTATAAAAATATTATTGGATCTAAAGGAGAAAAAATTCGTGAAATAAAAGAGAAATTTAATCAAGTGCTAATTACTTTCCCTGGCCCTGGTAAGTAATTCAATTTTTTTTATTCATTTTTAAATTTGTTTGATCTAACATCAATTATATAATCACAATTGGCTTATATATGAAGTTGTAAAATATGTTAATTTAGAAATGTTTTAGCTTAAATTTTTTTATCTTTTTTGAAAATTTTAATCTAATCTTTTAAATGATTTACTCTTATATCTCTTATAATAATTTTTTCAAAATTATAAAAAAAAAAATTTACAAATATTGTGTATTAGTATTTTACCTGTGGAGGGACCTTAAATTATTATATCTTAAAAGGATATCCTTTGTGTCCTCTTGTCCATGATTTTTTTTATTATATGAGGGAATTAGAAGTCAATTAAATGAAGTAAATTAAATAAGTGATTTATATTTTAATATAGGAGAGAAACGCGATGTAGTTAAAATTCGTGGACCTAAAGAAGATGTTGATAAATGTCACAAACATTTGATGAAATTGGTAAAAGAATTGAACGAATCTTCATTTCAAGTTGAGCTTCCTATTTTCAAACAGTTTCATAAATTTATAATTGGTAAAGCAGGAGGAAATATTCGCAAAATTAGGTAAATATTCACTTACTCTTTTAATATTATATTTAAATATCAATTATTTTTAAAATATTTTTTTATTATTATTTAAATATTAATCTTAACTGAATTAGAGAATCGTATATTTAAAATATACTCTTATTTATATTTTATATTTATTATTTCAGGGATGAGACTAACACAAAAATTGATCTGCCAGCTGAAGGAGAAAAAAGTGATGTTATAGTTATAACTGGAAAGAAAGAAAATTGTCTTGATGCTAAGGAGCGTATTCAAAAGATTCAAAATGAATTGGTAAATAAATATTATTATTATTATAATTATTATTAAATTTAACTTGCTAAGAATTTTGATTAACAATAATTATTATTTTAGGCAAATATTGTAACAGAAGAAATAGCCATAAATCCAAAATTCTATAATACTTTATTTGGTTCTGGTGGTAAATTAATTCACGCCATAATGGAAGAATGTGGTGGAGTTGCAATCAAGTTTCCACCATCTGAATCTAAAGTATATTAAATTTATTATTTTATTTATTATGAATCTTTTCTGACTTTTAAATAATTTTTAGGTTAGTGTAAGAGGACCAAAAGAAGATGTAACAAAAGCTATTGAACAACTTCGAGAACATATTTCTGAAATTCAATTGGCTAGTTTCACAGCAGAAATTAAAGCTAAACCTCAACACCACAAGGTAAATTTTATTTAACTTTTAATATTTGTTAGGGAAACAAGATTAAAATTATTTAAACGATTAATTAGAATAAAATAATACATTATTAAGAGAAAGTTATTTAAAACTTATTTCTAAAAATAGATTGAAAATAAAAATACATTTTCTTTGAAAAATTTCATCACATAAATTATATTTCCACATAAGGAATTTTTATCTTAAGAATATTTTAAAAAGAATTAATCAAGTTTGAAATGAAGGCTAATTTAAATATTTTTTACGTCATTCTCGCTAAAGAAACCTGTTAAAGAAACCATAGAATATGTCCTTCTAAGTGTAAAATTAGAAAATGTTGCTTAAATGCACTTGATTGGATATTTATTCAAGTGTAAATTTGGAAGACGATTCAGATATAATCTTAATCGAATCTCCATTTTGCCCTCGACCTTAAAATTGATAAAATATTAAATATTTGATTTAAGTTTTCTTGGTGTTTATTAAACTCAAATATGATAAATATTCTTTTATATTTTATAATAAATAATAATAAAGTAGCGGGACCCCGAGCCTCGGCTCGGTAATTAAGTTAAAAAAAATGATCCATTATTATTGGGTTTAGATGGTAATATTAATACCTGGGACACCGAGCTCTCGCTCGACCCTTTAAAAAAATATTGATATACAATTCTTTAATTATTTATTACAATTATTAAATGTTGCATCATTGCATCAATCAGATTAAAATGATTTGAACTGGGGTCCTCAATAATAATACCTGGTTCACCCAACCATCACTCGGTCCATAAAAAAAATGATTCTTATTATCGGATTTGGCTCGTAATATTAATACCTGATTCACCGAATCGCCATTCAAATAATTTAAAAGATCATAAATTAAAAAAAATAGTCATAAAACATACACCCCTTAAACGTTAACAGATACATTTAAATTATTTTCTTTATAAATACTATCTCTGGTGTGAATTTCAAAAAAATCGTTAGAACGGTTTTTGAGAACCCATTTACAAACAAACAAATATATATACAAACAATTTTAGCTAGCATAATAAGATAAGATTAGATATGCCAATAATCAGTAATTAAATTAGTTAATATTTGTATAAAATTCTTATATAATTAATTAAAAAAATTAATTAACAATATACAATTTTTAATTTTATATGTTATGCTCATTATCCATTTATCTTATTTATTTTCTAGTTTCTTATTGGTAAAAATGGTACAAATATTAAAAGAATTCGAGATGTTACTGGAGCAAGAATTATTTTTCCGTATGAAAAAGATATCGATAAGGAAACGATTACAATTATTGGTCGAAAAGAAGCAGTTGAACAAGCTCGTACTGAACTTGAAGCCAGTATCAAAGAGATTGTAAGTAAAAATAAAATGATATTAATTTTTAAATTGTGTATTTTTTGACTTTCTTGATTGATTTAACTAAGGTTTTAATTTTGATTACTAATATATAAATGTAATTTAAACTGGAATTATATAGTAGTGTATTATTGTTAAATAGGATAATACAGTTGAAGATGAAATGCTTGTTGATCAACGTCATCATCGACACTTTGTTGCTCGTAGAGGAAAGATTTTGCATAAATTGAGTGAAGAATTTGGCGGTGTACTTATTTCATTTCCTAGACCAAACACTCAACCAAGTGATAAAGTAACATTAAAAGGTTCCAAAGAATGTATTGAACTTGCTAAACAACGCATTCAAGAAATTGTAAAATATTTGGTATGTTATTTTGAATTTATTTCACGAATACCACGATATCTAATCTACTTGGATATCTATTTATTGATTTGTTTGTTTTAGGAATCTCAAATTACTATTGAAGTTGTAATTCCACAAGAACATCATCGCACTGTGATGGGACCCAAGGGTTCCAAAGTTCAAGGAATTACTGCTGATTTTGATGTGCAGATTAAATTTCCTGAACGGGATGATTATGGTGAATATGATGGGGCTGTTGCTACTCAAATGAATGGTGGCGGCGAAGGAGGAATTGTTCGCCAATGTGATGTCATCCGTATTACTGGCAAACAGGAACAATGTGATCAGGCAAAACAAGCTCTTCTTGATTTAGTTCCAGTGACAATTGAAGTATGTTTTATTAATTTTCCTATAATATTTCTTTATTAAACATTTAAACATTAACAAAATATATTTATTCAGGTGCCAGTTCCATTTGAAATGCATGGCTCTATAATTGGTCAACGAGGAAGAGGTGTAAAAGAACTTATGGATCGATACGATGTCCATATAACTCTTTCTCCCGCTGAAGAAAGAAAAGACACTATTTATATTAATGGCGCACCAAAATGTGTTGAAGAGGCTAAATTAGCAGTTGAAGAACGTGTACAACAATTGGAAGCTGAACGTCAAAATAGACTTTTGAAATCTTTCGAACTTAAGGTAAATAAATACGAGTATACCGATTAATTATTGAATATTAATCACTTATAATAATTATCGGATTTTTCTATTGTAAATATTAAAATTATTATTTAATTTTAATTAAAAGAATATTAACCAAGTTTTTTTCCTAGATGGAAGTAGATCCTGATTATCATCCCAAAATTATTGGGCGTAAAGGACTCGTTATTACGAAAATTCGTCAAGAATATGATGTTCAAATTACTTTACCCAAAAAAGGTGATTCAGATCAAAGAATGATCACCATTACTGGGTATGAAGAAAACGCTCAAAAAGCTAAAGAACATATTGAACAAATTGTTCAAAAATTAGTAAGTAATGAAATTTTATATTCATTTACCATTAAATTAACATAACATAAACAAAATAAATTTTAATATCATTGAAAACTTTTATTTGATTTCTCATAATTCAACTAAGTTTTTATTTAATGAAAATATCCCAGAATTTATGGTATTTTTATCTTTTAGAATGATCTTTTAAAAGAAGAAGTACAAATCGATGCTCGAGTTCATTCTCGATTAATTGGATCCTATGGAAGGAATATTAAAAAAATAATGGACCAATTTCAAGTGGATATTAAATTTCCTCGATCAACTGATTCTGATCCAGATTTAGTAATTATTTCTGGAACTGAGGAAGCAATTCAAGATGCTAAAGAACATTTACTTAATTTGGAGGAAGAATACGTAAGTTTCTTTGATCCCTATAAAATTGACCGAGTATCATAATTAGAAAAATTTGAAAACCCTTCTTTTAACATCATTTCCGAATATGTATGTTGTATACAAACTTTTCCAAAATTGAAATCTTTTTTTAATTTATAAAATTTTATTTGAACTAGATGCAAGATGTCCATGAAAATGAACTTCGTCAAAGTTATCGTCCAATTTATGGCCGACAAGAAGAAAACGGTACAAGCGGAGTAGATTTACTTGGCGGAGGTACCGGGTTTGTAGTTAAAGGAGCCCCATGGGAGCAACAAACAGCACCAGACACTGCAAGCACTTCGGAGTTTCCTTCATTCGGTTCTGCTCCAGTCGCCATAGATAATCCCCCAGCTGCTACTGCTTGGGGACCGAGACGTTAAATTCATCTCATGAAGTATGTTTAATATGTACATAAGTCTTGTATATTTTTATAAAATTAAATAATTTTTAATAATAATAAATTAAATGATTTTTCATAACTCAAAATATCACAAATAATAAAAATATAAATAAGTATATCTATAATATCATTAAAATAAATATTCTTTTTATTCTATTTACTATTACTATTTGCTTTATGTTTATAGTTTAAATTTCTATAAAAATATTAATTAAATAATTTATGTTAGATTTTGAATTACCTTTTATTGGAGGATTTTTTATTAAAATATATTTTTTTTTTGTTTCAGGCACCTTGTGCTTAAGGCCTAAATAAAAATGCTCTACATAGACTCTGCAACCTTAGAAAATATGCAAAATATATATAATTATCAATATTATAATCAAAATTTATGGATATATTTTATATAGATATATATTATATAAATATACATATATTTTTTTGTAAATATGTGTATATTTCTTATATATATATATTTATATATTAATTATAAACAAATCAATCGATCAATCAAGAATTAAGAAAGGTGGGAAGAGGAGCGGATTTGCTCGACCCTTACTGCATGCTGCATTGGCAACGACCCCAGCCACGCACACGGACTTGATTCTGGTTCATGAATGACCTCTTGACCTCTTAATCTGACCTGACCTTCTCATTTCCTCGTCCGGTCACTGCCGTCACGCCTTATTCCTATACAAGTATTCAAATAAATTTTCCGTTTCATATTAAAAAAAAAATTAATATTTTTAATAAAATAAAATGTCCGCATTTTATTATCTATTAGTTGATTTATATATATATATATATATGTATATATAATATGTATATATATTTACTCTCACTTATAATTTATATACTTTTCTTTAATTATCAAGCCCACCTTCAAGAGGCAGAGGATTACTGCCACGTTCTACCTTCTAAACTTTCGCTCTTAAATTTTCACACCTTAAATAAATAAAAATCCACTATTTTCACAGGCCTATATTTAGTAACAAATTAAAAAAAAAAGCAAATAAGAGATTAATATATATATATATATATATATATATATATATATATTATATAAACCTTACTCATGTTGCAATAGTTTTTACACTAAGTGCCAATTTTTAAGACAGTAATTTGATAATTTTAAAGGCGTTATCGTGTGCTTTTTAGAGCCACGAAATAAATCATGCTGCTGATGGCTTTAAAAATAGTCTTCCCTTTAAATAAAATAAAATGAAAATGGAAAAAAATTTACATTATTTCGGAATGTTAACAAAAAAAAAAAGCAAAAAATAAAAAACAAAAAAAAAAAACAGAAAAAAAGAAAATATAAAAAAAAAAAATTCCGCACTCTCCCGAATGATAGGTGTATATATATGTATAATATATATGTATATATGTATGTATGTATGTATATATATATATATATATAATACCTTTATCTTTTTCATTTTTTTTTAATTTTTCTAAAAATTCTTTATTGTGAGGTTTTTCAATTAGTTAACATAATATATTCATCAAAATTATTATTTAATGTTATACTTTTCTTATTTTTGTCTTTTTATTTAATAATGTGATCGAAGTTTATAAATATATTGTTTTTAAAAAAAAGAATTATGAAAAAAATAGATAAAGGATCTATTTATTAAATAAAAAATTGAATATATTAAATAATTTTTTGTTTTTGGAAAAATTATTTATTTTTTTTTTTAATTTTTTAAAAATTTTTTTATATTTTGTTGTGCTCAAATATTTTATTATCTATTTAATAAGTTTTTATTTGAAAAGGAATAGATGGATATAAAATGTCTCTAGTCCAGTGCTGCTGTTGAGTTTGCTCACTGGTCATTTGCACTAAAATAATTCTCATAAATAATTACTAATAGTGAATAATTTAATTCTATTATATCCATCTTACAATTTATTTGAATTATAAAAAAAATAGGTACAATTTGTAATATATAAATATCATTAATTGAAATATGATCGCTTTTTACATCAAGGTGAAGGAAATATGATTTACATGTATCTTAATTATGTTGGATTTTTTTCCCCCAACAAAACTTGTATAGTTATTTTTCACAAACACATGTATAATTCATAAATATTATAAATATAGATTTATATATTTATATATATATATAAATTTATATATATAATCATATGATTCTTAGATTCAATCATATGAATGAAGTTCATACCTCTATATCATGAAATTATCATGTGGTTGTTTGAAGCATGTAACATGAAGCCTATAAGACTTGGTGCTACTTCAAAAATACGAAATAAATAAATAATACTAATATTTTTTTTGAAACTTTTTTTCTCATATTTATTTTTCCTTGTATTATCCCATCCAGTAACGATTTTGAAACCATGCTATAATAAATTTGTTGAATAACATTTATTGTTTTTTTTTTTGTTTTAAAAATACAAAATTTGTTATTCATAATTTCGTTTATACTATGTGTTATTGTTTTTAATGAATGAAAAAAATCTTTTAAATGTTATGTAATTATTATTTAAATCAGTGGTTCCCAAACTTATTTGGTCAAGCGCCCCCTTGGAAATTAACTTTTTTTTAATTCTAATAGCAATTAAACAAAGATAAATGTACCTATTTGCAAAATATTATAAATAAAGGTGTAAATTAGAAACATTGAATTATCTATTTATTGAACTCAGAATATATAGAAAAGTAATATACAAGTAATTTTCCCTAAATGCACCTGTGGAAATCACCGCCCCTCTGGATCGCTCCAGCGCCTACTTTGGGAATCACTGATTTAAATAATCGGCAAATGAAATTACACACTGGACAAAATGAACTCAATACGAGTTAAAACCTTTTGCTTTGGGCAAAAGAAATCGTTTGGATATATCAGAACGGGGAGACGAGACTGAATCTAACCAAATTGGAACCTAACATAAAATCTCTGTGCAGCAAGCATCAAGTATAATGATCTAACTAAATTAAAATATTAAATTATTATAGAAAATACTTTATTAAAATTCTTTCGAATTTGAATTTTAGTTTTTCATTATATGTTTATATTGTTTCGTTGACAATTTCCCAGTGATTCTTCTTAAAATTATCATTTAAGTTTCTTAATTGAACAATTCAATTTTTTAATATTAAAAATTATGTATATGTTATATAGGGGGGGGGGGCATAAGAATTTTAGAAGAGCTTTGGCGGGGCATGGAATAAAAAAGGTTTGGAAACGATGTGGTCATTATTATTATTATTATTATTAACTCTAAAAAAATATATTTTATTAACACAGATCCGCTCTCTCTTATATAATTTGATATCGGCCTTTTCCAAACTAAACTCTATGTTTTAATACTCTACGATATTTTTTTAATAATTTTGTTTTAATTTTTTTATATAGACCAGAACATTTTTTATCTAGACCAGAATTCCTATATGGATAATTATGGCTCTATTTAAGGCTTTAAAATTAGGAATAGCCAAATTTTTGAGTTATATGAAACTAATAATTATATTTTATATTCAAAAATATTTTTTTAGAAATTTCTACGAAAATAAATATGAGGTCATACGGTTCCATATTCGGAATACACTGCAAAATATATTCTATATTAAATTATTATAATAGTAATAATATCAAAATAATTTAAATTAGAAGAGTGTACATTATAATATTTATTATACTATTAAACAAAACGAAATATAAATATCTAAAACTGGCGGCTTTTTCCTCTAGTTGGAATATTTAGAACTAACGAGTGAACTTAGCAACTAAATCTAGAACATTTTCTTCTTTCTTGATTCCATGACAATACTACTTGCTCTCTTCACATTCTATATTCTATTCAGTTAACATGGCTGATGAAACAATTCATTTCTTTTACTAATTATTTTCGGACCTTAAATTTCTCTTCTGTTTAAGTGCTTTTTCTTCAAAATATCAACAACACGCCGCCAACAACAATTGTTAGTTTCTTTCAGCATGTTACTTCTGCTACAGATTCCCAATCGAATGTGGATAACGATGAATATATGATGTCTAGTATTAGATCATCTAGTTCCCCTTCAAATGCCAAATTCTTCTCCAATTTTCTTAGCCACGTGAAATACGAACACCTCGTGGCTGGGATTTCTGGAGGAGTAGCTTCAACATTAATTTTGCACCCTTTAGATCTAATTAAAATTCGCTTCGCTGGTATGTACTTTTTTATATATATTCTACATTTAGATAAATTATAATTTTTCTATTATTTTAAATAGATTTAAAGAAAAATAGATTTGATTTTAACAATATATATATATAGATTTAGAATTTAAATTTTTTTTTTCATAGAATTTTGAATTTATTTTAAATTACAACAAAAGGTTTTATTAATTATTGTTTATTTTATAATTAATATTAGATTTATTCTAATTGATAAAAAATTTTATTATTTAAAAATCTACTTAAATATAATTGGAGTTTACATGTACTTGTACTGGTTATGAAAAAATGCGGGGTCATTGATTTATATTTAACCCTTATAACAAAGAATAACAATTTTTTAATATTCTTTGTTTATATATATATACAATTAAAAATTAGATTTCTAAATTTTAACGGAAAAACCCTAATTTTAAATAAATACTCTTAATCCAAACATATATATTAAAAAAAAAATGATTTTTGATATTAATTAGTCCTTAACATTAACCGTTTTGAATAATATTGTAAAATTGTGTTTATTTTATAATTTATTTTATTCAATTGTTAAAAAGATTTATTCACATATATTAAATGTAGCTCTTCCCCATATTGTAACAAAGCCTGATATATGGAATTACATTTTATTTTATTCTTTTTCTGGGAAAATTTGCACTATTTTGTTGCAAATACCAGATGTTTGTTTCACATCAATGAATATACAAAATATAAATTTAATTTCGTATAATTACAAGAGTATAAATAAATGTAACTAAAACATATTTCAATAAAATTATCTTATTTGAATTGATTTTTTCGAATCCATTCTATTATTAATAAATTGAGAACATTAATATTATTGATATTTTTTGTTGTTGAACTTTCGCCTAATGTAAGCCATAAAAGAAGGTTATACAAAATTTAAAGGTTTTAACTATAATTAATAGATCTTTGGAGAATAAAATTTAAAATCTTTTATGTCAAACAATCCTTATATATATATAATTATAATTAGAATAATTAAATAAGATTATTTTAAAATTTTAAAATTATATTATGTTAAAAAAAATTAAAAATTAATATTTTGTATTTAATGACGTAAATCAAGATTGTTTTTAAAAATTCATTTTTTATATTTCTTGTTATTCTAATCCATAATAATTGTTGGATGAACTCAATTAGAAAGTTAAATTTTTATATTATCATCAATTTTAATAATATTATTAAGCATTTTTATTCCCCAGAATTTTTGTTTTGTCATTCAAAATAATAATTTCATCTATTCCTCTAATATATATTTTTAAAAATTTTAAAGATTCATAAGAAAACATACGAGGTCTGTTCAAAAGAAAAGGTGAATTTTGAATTTTAGCGGTTGTTGCATTCGATTATCGAATTTTTTTTTGTTATGTTGGTACACATGTTTCTCATATGTTGACATTATCAGCCATTTTGGATTAGTAGTTTGTTTTTGTTAACTCACGTTTTTCTGTGTACTTCGATTTTTTAAAGAATCTGTATTAAATTTTGAGTTAAAAATAGAATAAAGTGCTCCAACGCACTTAAAATGTTGACTGTGGCATTCGGCGAATCAACTTTTTCTCAAAAAAATGTTTATAATGGAAAAACAAATCATGGATTCTTCATCACGATAATGTACCAGCTCACGCATCATTGCTTGTCTGTGATTTTTTGGCCAAAAACAACACCGTAATCATGCCTTAAAACCGTATTCACCAGATTTGGCTCCCTGCGACTTTTTCCTATTTCCCAAACAGAGACCAATGAAAGGAAAAGAGCATTTCAGAAGTGCTTCGACGATTGGAATAAGCGCTGACATAAGTGCATTATTATATCTGAGGGGTATTACTTTCAAGGGAACAAAATGAATATTGATAAATAAATAAATACTTTTCGAAATAATTCAAAATTCACCTTTTCTCTTTTATTTATTAAATAAAAATTATAATTTTTAAAATAATCATTTTACTTTATTATAAATAAAGTAATTAGAATTTATAATCAATTGGCTATTTGCTTCAAAAATTAAATTTAAAGAATATTGCACAGCACATATTTCATTAATTGCTTCATATTGAAAGAAAATGGATAAAACCTTGAAATTTTCTAAACTTGGCATTGATTCTTGTATTAGTATATTTTTTTAATACCCATTAACAGTTTTTATATAACTGATAATTTCTATTTTATTGGAGGTTAAATATTTATAAATTTATTTTAAAAAAAACAACAAATTTAATTTATTAATTAAAATATACGATGTCTCATTGTGTCCCCTATTATTATTAGTTTTCAAATCATATCTCTGGGTCAGCTCACAAAGCATGGCTATGAGATAAAAACCTCGACCAATCACGATTATCCTAAACAAAAAAAATGCGATGGTTAAAGAAATTTGTGCAGCCTGATCCCATTCTTTCAAAAATAATTTTAAACAACACACAATTTTGAAATTATTTGTATATTTTTTTAACAACTAAGGATATAAATTTTAGAAATGTTATTGATAATTTAGTTCGGTTCACATAGAGATTCACGTGAGGATTCTTCGGATTATTTCTTCCAGGTTTTTAATAATCCATCTTCTATGAGCTTGCAACTCCTTTTTTGGCCTGAGGGATTATCCTGGCACCATCTCCCTTAGGGATGAACTCTCTCCGTCCGATCTATGCCGAACAATAGGAACATTATTTAATTGATTTTTTAATCTTCTTATTAGTTATTAGTTAGTGAATTAGTCAATAAAACATTAAATGGCTGCTGACTAGTTTATATGCAAACTTTAATCATTTTTATCTCCTAACATGGAATCGGCCGCTACATACTGCATAAGTAAAGTTTGTTTTTAATCAAAAAAGGAATCCACTGGTAAAGTTATATAAAAATCTATCATACATCGGTTAGACTAAACAATTACCGAATCTGTCCCCTTTTGCTGCTCTGTAACCTTGTCCCCTCTACTCAGGTGACCGATCGTCAGTTCTCCGTAATCTTGCAATTTATTAGCACTTGAAAAGGTCGAAAACATGACACAATGTCCCCAACCATCAAGTGATCCTCTTTGCATTACATTGTTCTAAATTAGGGGTGTCAAAACTCATAGGTACACTTGGGCCAAACAAACAAGGTTTAACTTTAGGCGGGCCGCAGACAAATTGAAAGTCGAAGGTCTGATCGCTAAAAACATTTTACTTTTTTTTTGTAGAGACAAATTGAAAATTTTTTAAAAACAAGTCGATAGTTGTCGCGGGCCGCAAAAATAGTGGTCGTGGGCCGCATGCGGCCCGCGGACCGCGAGTTTGACACCTCTGTTCTAAATGGACAAACGTGACGTTGCCTATATTTGTTTAAATGTTTATTTATTTTGTTTATGACATCCCCCTCTTAAAAGCATTTTTATGCTTATATATATATATATTTAATTTATTTACATATACATTTAAATAATAATACAAATATTAATACTTATATACCTCTAGTTATATATTTTTTTAAAACTTTAATTATTTAATTTAGGTCATATATATATACTTCCTTATATATAAAGTATATATATACTTATATAGTACATTTGATTACGATATGATATATTTTTAAGTTTTTCATTCTTTATATTACTCATAAAAAAGTTTATATTTTCTGTTTAGGTGATTCATAACTTGATAATTCTTTGTATATTATTTATTTCTTTAAATTTGAAGAATTTTAAATAGTGATTGAATTATGACAAATAATTTGTTATAATACCTCTTATTATACCTAAATAATTCAATATATATATTAGATAGTTTAAATAAACATTTTTATTTAATTAAGGTAATATAAATATTATTTGTAAATCATTTAATTGATTAGATAAATATTGAATGGATGTTTTTTGTTATCGAGTAGTTATATTCATTTTATATTTTTCAGGAGTAATTTCAAATTCAAATTTATTTTTTAAATTAAAATACTGAAGTTTTGTTTATTTATAGTTCAACTACTATTTATAACTCTATTATGATTAATTTTTTTACATTAAATATTTCAATTCAATATTCAAAATTCAAAAACCTACATTTACCTATATCTTTAAAGGGTAAAGTATCCTGTCGTTGGCCCCCTATCACTAAAACACAAATAATAAGAGATTTTTATTTTAAAAATTGCGCTATTAACTATGGTTATGTTATCGTTTGTTGTATGATTGTATAATCACTATAGAATACCTAGGCCAGCCAATTAGTATAAGAGGGGGGCCAATAACTGTATTTTTAGGATTTTTGAGTGCTTAATGAAAATGTCATGAGAAAATGATTTTTTTTTATTCATCAAAATGCTCATAGTATTTACGTTCTACAAACCTAATTTGACATAGATTGTTCCGCAATTTGACCAGATATGCATTAAAGACTGCTAGGAATTGCTTAAGGGGGCCAACGACTTACTGAATGCTTTACCCTACCTATTCTCAAATTTTCATCTTCTGTGTGTGATTCGAAATTATATTTATTTTTTTTTATATATATAAAAATAAAATGTTCTTATTTAATTAAAATTCATTTAGTAACAAGAGTAGCAACTAGTTAATTATTTTTTTTAAAGATATTTTTTTAATAATAATTTTAATTAATTTTGATTAAAAGTAAATAATTTTGAGTATCTTTTGTTTTGTTTTTTTGTTTCTTAATGACTTACAAAGATTGATTTTTTTTTTTACTTTTGGATAATTTAATAAATTTTAATAATTATATCAAAGTTTTTTTTATAATGTTGATATTTATAGATAAAAAAATTTTAATGAATTATTTGATTAAATTTTATTCAATATTCTAATACTATCATATAAACATATAAAGTTGGGAAAAAAAAATTTTTAACATTCTCATAAATAAGTTGACCTGTGGTCAGGTCCGAACCGACCGACGATTTGAAAAAAATTAATTTCCAGCTACAGAAACAATTTCAAATAATTTTAATATATCTATTAATGTAATAAAAAACAGATATGGATAGAACATAAATATTTTTAATTTTATTTTATTTATAATATATATGTAAGACCAGGCTGTGACGTCATGAATGGCTGGATGGCGTCATATAATTTTAATTAAGAAAAAACTAATAAAGATGATTTTTCTCGAGTATAAAACCAATGCAAAGTGAATGATTCGTGATGATATGTAAAAAATCTCCTCATGTGAAATTTGGTATGAAAATAACCCTTCCCTTCTTATCGTCGATGGCTAATACTACCACTTCCGGTTTCCGGATTTGCACCAAAAGTTGATCAATTCATCCCACTGATGCATTAAGTAAATATACCAAATTTCATCAAAATCCGTTGAGCCGTTCAGGCTGTACACATCTATACGGACGGACAGACATCATGCTAAAAATACTTTTTACCGACCGACGATAGTAAGGGAGGTATTGTTTTCACACCAAATTTCACATGTGGAGATTTTTACATATCTCCACGAATCATGCATTTTCTTAACAGAAAAAAGTATTTTTAGCATGATGTCTGTCCGTCTGTCCGTCCGTATAGATGTGTACAGCCTGAACGGCTTAACGGATTTTGATGAAATTTGGTATATTTACTTAATGCATCAGTGGGATGAATTGATCAACTTTTGGTGCAAATCCGGAAACCGAAAGTGGTAGTATTAGCGATCGACGATAGGAAGGGAAGGGTTATTTTCACACCAAATTTCACATGAGGAGATTTTTACTATCTCGCCAGAGATAGTATTGCGATCACGAAAATTTTCGATGTTGAGATTTTGATGTTTTTATACGTTTTGAAGATTCCTGAATCATTTTCACTAAGGTTGAGAAAAATGTCTGTGTGTGTGTGTGTGTATGTAGGCAAGATTACGCAAAAACGGTTTGAGCTAGAATGATGAAATTTGGTACATGGACATTATTCAAAATTCATAGTTTTCTATCAACTTTTGAGAAATGTAGGTCAACCGGAAGAGGGTCATTACCTACAACGTTTTGATTTTTTTTCCTCTAAAGTGACCGTAAAAATAAAAATATATGTTTGATAATTTTTTACATGATTAATAATTGTATAAAACTGCTATATATAGAATTTCAGCTTGCTTGAATTGCTGAAAGTACCAGAATTAATTTTTTAACACTGCAAATCTCACGCGCCAACACGTGCCATGGTGCCATCAACAAAAAGCCAAACATGCGCTGGTTTAATATTTATTATTTATAATTTATAATTAATTAAATTTAATTTAAAAATAATATATTATGATATTTAATCCATATTCAAATTGCGAGATAGTCGAGTGGAGACACTCCAGCTAATTTTATATATCACCACGAATCATGCACTTTGTATTGGTTTTATCCTCGAGAAAAATCATATTTATTAGTTTTTTCTTGATTTAAAATTATATGACGTCATCCAGCCATTCATGACGTCACAGCCTGGTCTTGCATATATATTATAAATAAAATAAAATTAAAAATGTTTATATTTATTATTTATGTATCCATATCTGTTTTTTATTACATTAATAGATATATTAAAATTATTTGAAATTGTTTCTGTGTAGCTGCTAATTAATTTACTTCAAACCGTCGGTCGGTTCGGACCTGGCCACAGGTCAACTTATTTCTGTTAAGAAAATGCATGATTCGTGGAGATATGTAAAAATCTCCACATGTGAAATTTGGTGTGAAAACAATACCTCCCTTACTATCGTCGGTCGGTAAAAATTTATATTATATAATTACATATACTATTGTTTCTCCCCAAAATCGTTAAGTCAAATAATTAAGAGGTCGATCGCCCCCCAGGGGGCGATATCGTCCAAGTTAGCAATCACTAAGCTAGGGTATATGGAACAGAGTCCACCCTGCCTCTGGAATCAGAATTGGGAAGCTCCTTGATAAAAAGTAGCGCCTCCGATCCATAAAATCAAGATAAAAGTTGAGATGATCCGATCAACTGATGATAAAACATTTTTACTCCGTTTTCTGATTAGATAGGCGGTATCTTTTTGCAGGATGTACAAAAATCAATTGTTATTTTCTTGTTTTTTATTATTAATTTCATGATCCATCCAATTATACATTTTTTTATTAAACAATATTTAATTTATAAATGATTTGCAATGCATTGCATATCAGCTGAAGTTTCATTACCTTGAAGAGGAAAATTTATTTGTCATGTCCGCATAGCAACTTAATTATCCTCAAAATTGAGAGAAAGTCCTGCATAGCTGCATGATCGTTAGACTTAATTCATTGCTGTGTAGTCACACGTGGGATGTCATTTTGCTTGTATTAATTAAACAGTCTCGATGTTTGTCTTTATATTTAGCTAATATTAAATAATATTTATAATAATTATTATTATAATTTATTATCTATATATAAATGATTGTATTTCTCTTTGTAAGTTTTATAACAATTTTTGTGTGTGTATTTTTAGTTACTAAAAATGGAAACTATAAAAAGTGCAAAGGAATAATTTTAAAAATTTGATTTATGTTTAGGAATAAATTTTCAAATTACAAAAAAAAGTTGATATCCAATAATAATCAGGGTCTTATATTTGACAATGTCGCCTTGCTTAAAAGGGTGTTCACCTGACTAATCAATTTTTCTATGATTAATTATTTTATTTTATTATCTAATACTTTATAACCTTCTAGAATCTAGAACATTTATAATATTATATAATTCTTGAACATAAAACACTTTTTTAATATTTCTTAAATATAATTGATTGATTAAATTATATAATAAAAAAAAGTCATTGAAATTTATAAAATAAAATGGTATGATAAGAAAATTATATAAAAAAATAAATTAATAAAAAAAAACTTTTTAATATACACGCTTTTTAATAAAAAATGCCCTAAAAAATAGAAAATAAAATATTAATTAAACCTTGAATATTATCCTTTACATATGCCCAACAAATAAGCATGGGCGCATATGAACATAAGTAGTAGATACAGAATTTAATATTATTATATGCGCCTTACGCTTTTTTGTTGGGCATATGAAAAGGATAATATTCAAGGTTTAATTAATATTTTATTTTCTATTTTTTAGGGCATTTTTGATTAGAAAGCATGTATATTAAAGTTTTTTTTTTTTTATGAATTTATTTTCAAGTTTTTATTTTTTTACATATTTTATTGTTGCTTGGCAGATGTAAAACATTGCATTATTGACTACTATTTAAATATGTTATTCACGAATATATATTAGATTCTTCGCAAAGTTTCTAGGCCTTTTCTAGGTGATATTGATTATTCAAGTGGCTTATTAAGCGATCGGCATACTGCCGAATACTATGCTGCACTGAGTTCTTTTCGGAATAACAAAACAACACAAGCACATTGTATAGAAAATATAAAATATAAAAAAATTGTAAATATAAATATAACATTGTATTAGCATAAAACATTTTTAAATTCACAAATTTTAAAAATCCATATTTTTTCAAAAATTCAAAATATTTCTTTCTGATTATTGCAGTGCCATCGACTTTCAATATACGTTTCAAATTTGAGCGAAATCGCTCCACTAGAAGTGGGTTAAAATCCAATTACACATTTTTAACATTACAGACAGACAGACATTCAGAAAGTGAAGTGAAAGAAGAAGCGTATTGTTTTACTTAAAATAGATTTTTTTAAAAAAATTAAAAAAATTTTTTTTCTTTTTTTGGAAACACCTACCTAATTTTCCAAATGCATTAATTTATTTAATAAACTTTCAACCTTGATACAAGACATTGTAAATTCCGATGAAAATGAATTTGTCATCGTCAATTAATATATTTAACATTTAATGTAATTATTATAGTTAATTAAAGCAAATATATATTATTATTGTTTCATATATTATATAAGAATAAATGTATTTATTAATAAGAGATTGTATTTAATGTATAATTATAAATATTTAATTAATTGTTTGTATTTTTCAGTTAATGATGGTCAATCAAGCCAAGTTCCTCAATACAATGGCATTCGAGGTGCCATGTCAACTATTTTCAAACAGGAGGGTGCACGAGGACTTTACCGTGGGGTAACACCAAATGTTTGGGGATCTGGCAGTGCGTGGGGTTTTTATTTTTTCTTGTAAGTTTTCCCCATTTATTAATTTTATTTGTTTCTATGTATTTCTAATATTTGCTTTACCCATTAACTCTTGCATAATAAAGAGTCTAAAAATACCATAATCATTTTTCTAATAAATCCATAACAAAAATATCTTATGTAGAAATTTCCTATCAAAAACATTATCGAGTTTTTTTTCCTCTTTCTCAACCGATATCTATTCTCATCCTTCGTTTGGATGTTTTTATCTCGAAGTTTTATTTATTTATTTATTTTTTTGACCATGTCGATCATTTCTAAGTGTGTCAATGTCTTTGTAACATTGATTCTACTCTCTGTCAATTAAATCTCATCCTTCCACTATAAATTTGTAATTTTTAATTCTACTAAATATTGTTTTAAATAAAAAAAATAACAATTATATGGAATGTAAATATAATAACTTATAATTTCGAGAAAGTATTGAAATTGGAGTGAGACTAACTAATTAATCTTCTTCTTCTTCTTAAGGTGCCGTCTCCCTTTCGGAGATTGGCTATCACATGACTAGTATAGCCTTAGAAGCTGCCCAGTCATGATGATTTTTCTTGGGAATGTTAATGTTCTGGTTTTCTGTTACCTTCCGCATGTATAGAACCAGGAACTGAAAGTTACTGGAGCCGGAGGCAGCTGATATTAAATTGAATTTATTAGAAAAATTTGTTCTTAGTTGGAATCGAACGCCGACTTTTTGTGTAGAAAATTGCTACGCTACACTCTCGGCTAGCTGCCTCCTATTAAAAAATTTAATAAATTGTTTTCATTAATGAATTATTCTATTATAAATCTAAAGATGTTTATCAAATTTAAAAGTAAATACAAATTAATTTAAAAAATTTTGTATACTATGTATAATTGATATATGAATATTTAGATACAAATCATATTAATACTACTCTCTCTGCTAGCTGCCTCCTAACTAATTAATAAATAATTTATATACGAGAGAATATAATAATATTAGTATTTTCCTTTTATTCATTATTATTTTAAACAAAATAAAAACTACTAAATTATTAATATAAGTCACCTTAGATAATAGATAATAATGATATATAATAATAATTATATAATATTTTTTGATAAATAAATTTTTATTTTATATAAAATATTTTTTTCTTTTAAGTAGCCGATCAAAATTTTATTTTCTTATGTATTTTATACATCATTCAGTAATAATATGATGAAAATTTTATCTTATTCATAATTTTTATTTCATAACTGGATACGATTATTTCCATATACAATGCCAATTTATATTTTTTCTTTAAATTGATTAGATTCAAATTATCTTTTTATAAACCAACAACCGATAATATATTCTTCTAAATTTTATATTTAGTAATTAATAAAATAAATATTTCAATGTTATATTATATTATGTTAAAAGATATATTTATAGCAATCGCTTAAAATTTTATTTTAATGCAATTTTTTTTATTCCCTCCACAGATTCATTTTTATTAATATTTTTTCAAAATTATTGATCATTTGAGTATTTTATATTAATTAATTAATTTATATAAATATTTGATGTAATTTGTATCCACGACTTACAAATTAAAATCCAAGCATTTACTGTTTGATAAATTGTAAATTTTTTATTTTCTCTTTTTGAATTAATTTAATGAGAGATATAATTTCGCTACGACAAATTAAACTATAATTTATTATAAAGATTTTAAAGAGTGTTTATATATTTTGACATATTTGTTTTAGATCTCAGAGTTTGTGATTATTTTTTATTGGATCTTTTTTTTCAATTTAAATTTATTTACAATTATTTTATTTATTTTTTTTATTTATTCATACATATATAATTTAACTAAAATTTTATTTATTATCTAAATTAATTAATTAATCAAGTTAATTAATTATTTTGATATTAATAAGTTTTAGAAATTTATATTAATGAAAGCACATTGGCCTTGGTTAACTATTAAGAAATATTCAACGTCATATGAGCGCTACGTCTAAATTTAATCATTAAAATTAGATCTTAACTTGATTATTGCTATGCTTTTTTTTTAATTTAATAGTGTTTGGATGCATCCACACTACTATACTATTTCGAAATGTTTTTTATTTAAATACACTTAATTTTTCATAATGATTAGTGACGTTAGTAGACAATAGCTGAATTAAAATTCCTTCTGGGAATGTAAATGTATCCATTAATTAAGTGATATTTCCATTTTACATTTTACAAAATATATTTAACAAACACTTCCTAAATTAATAGAATAATATGACTTTTATATTTAGAGATGAATTTAAATAAATTAATTAAAAATGACAAAAAAATAATAAATATTTTTTTGTGTAGGTTATTGACTTAAAATTATTATTTATGATTTTTATTGTAAATGTTTGTCCTAAATTTAATAAAAATTACATACGAAAAATAAATGAAGAACAAATTTTGTCAATTAAATGTTCCGTTATGTCTACCTATTAAAATGATGAATTACATATTAAAATATTAATTAAATTTCCTTCTACCCTTAATTAACTATTCCTATTAAACTTGACTTGAATCATTCAACTAATTATTTTATTATTTATAATTTTAAATTATAGATATATATTAGAAATAAATTAGACGAAATATATAACAAAAATATTTCACAAAGCTTAATAAATAATTATAGTATAACCCAGTGATTCTTAAACTAGGGGGGCGCGAGCATATCAAAGACAAAATGTTATTTAAAAAAAATTGATCAAGTCAGTGAATGTAAAAAGGCTCTCAACAACACTTACGACTTTTTTTTCAATATGGTTCTAAAAAAAAAAGTAAAATGTTTTCATTTTATTGTATGCGGTGGGGGGGAGGGGGTGAAAATTCGATTGAAAATTGGGCCGTGAATACTAAAAGGATGAGAAACACCGGTAAAACGAATGAATTTTTGGAATATTTAATTATTATTATTATTATTATTATTATTATTAAATTGTAAAAGATAAGTCTTGTAACTGATAGATAGACTAGATAACTAGATATCTAGTTCATTTATTGATTGCATGACTGACTAATAATATTTATCATGATTTAACCATAATTTCGTTTCTTTTTTTTCTTTTGAATTAAATTTATGAAAATAGATCAATTTCATTATAATAGAAAATTAAAAACAATTAGCATACTTGTATATATAATGAAATACAATTTAATATATTACAATACATAAAAATAAGTTTTTGTTAAATATAATTTATAACTAATTCTTATAAAAATTTTATTTTATTTGAAAAATACAACACATTCTTCTCTTGGAGAAAATTAATCAAACTTTTAAAAAATTATCTTATTATTAGTATACTTATTATCACTATTTTTTTGTTTATTTATATTATATTATATAATTATCTTGAAACATTTATAACTCTTATATATTAAATATCAAGAATATTAATAAATTACTTTTTTAAAATAAAAATTTTAAATTTAATAAGTTTTTTTTTAATTATTAATTTATTCAATTAATATTGCTTTATTGAAATTGTTATATAATTTTTGTATTTGATTGGTTTACA
Organism: Labia minor; assembly: GCA_963082975.1. Taxonomy (NCBI): domain Eukaryota; kingdom Metazoa; phylum Arthropoda; class Insecta; order Dermaptera; family Spongiphoridae; genus Labia; species Labia minor. The sequence goes on from OY720344.1 coordinate 115,064,532, forward strand.
GTTATAATTCCATAAAAACATGGATTCAAGGTGGAAATACGAAGAAACCGCTTGGACCTTCTCTTCATATGCTGGCTGCTGCAGAGGCTGGAGTGCTGACACTCATCATGACCAATCCGATCTGGGTCGTCAAAACGAGGCTGTGTCTGCAATATTCTGAAAAGGAACTGGAACGCTTGCCACCGAATAAACGCTACGCAGGGATGATGGACGCTCTCGCCAAGATCTACAACACCGAGGGTGTAAAGGGGTTGTATAAGGTACAATGGGTCTGGGACTCCCAAGGATGATCGAAATCTCGTGTTCCCCTTTGTCGTCACCGCGGCCGTTTCAGGGTTTCGTACCGGGGATCTTCGGCGTCTCGCATGGGGCCATCCAGTTCATGGTTTACGAAGAGATGAAGAACAGCTACAATCAGCACTACAAGCTTTCCATTGATACTAAATTAGTAAGTATTCTTATATATATATATTACGAGGGTGGGGTGAAAAGTTTCCGGCCTGACCAAGAAAAACGGTGTTTTTTAATTTTTTTTTTTGCTTTATTTTTCAAAATTCAAGATAGCTGAGACCTGTACGATGTCAGCTGAGTGTGTGCGAAATATTTTGCACAACCATTTGAACATGGAAAGCTGTGTGCAACGTGGGTGCCACGTTTGCTAACGTTAGACGAAAGATTGCTTCGAAAAAACATTTCTACCGAGAATTTGGCGCTGTAGGCGTAATCCAAACAAATTTTTGTGTCGATTCATAACTGTTGATGAGACTTGAATTTAATTTAATTTAATTAAATTAATTAGAACACCATTATGAGAAATGTATCAGTGTTGATGGAGATTATGTTGAAATATATAGAAAAAAAAATTAAAAAACATCGTTTTTCTTGGTCAGGCCGGAAACTTTTCCCCCACCCTCATATATCATTGCTATTAATATGAAATTAAAAACAAAAATCTAAAAGGTATTTTTTTTTAATTTTAGGGAACTGCTGAATACTTATCATTTGCTGCTTGCTCAAAATTGATAGCTGCTGCTGTAACATATCCATATCAAGTAGTACGTGCTCGATTACAAGATCAACATCGTGATTACACCGGAACCTGGGATTGTGTGAAGAGGACTTGGAGGTACGAGGGCATACGAGGATTCTACAAGGGGCTTGGGCCCTATCTCATCCATGTCACGCCTAATATATGCCTCGTCTTTATCATCTATGAGAAGTTTACCGGAAGCACTTAAACAGATTCTCTCCTATATTACTTTCTTATAAGCACATTTAATTTTTCTTTTGACATTCCTTTTAATTGAACAAATATTCAAACAATATATCTGATATACTATGCTTTTATATAATTTTAAATTTCATAAAAAATTTATTTTATTTTTCTTTTTACTATTCAAGCCATTATAAAAGAAAAACAAAAAAAAATAACTACTTGAAATATTTGATTATATTAGTAAAGAATATTTTAAAGCTCAACTTTTTCATATCACTATAAAAAGCACAAGGGCCCCGTTATCTTATCTTATATTATTAATATGACTTAAAAAGTCATAAGGTTATTAAAATAATGAGTCTGAATGTACATAATTTTCTTCTCATAGATTAATTTTAATATTCTGAAATCAGTAGTTCCTAAAATATATTAGCTTTTTTTATTTAATTATAATATATATATATATATATAATATGTATCTATCTCTCTATATCTATATTTATATATATATTACAATAAAATTAAGAAAGTACTCATCATATTTCTCTTAATTAGGTTTACCCAATTAATAATACAATTTTAATAAATTTTCAGTATTTCTTTAATTTTTATATTTTAAATTTATGTAAGTATATAATTGGTATTATTATTATTATTAATATTCTATTAATTTAAATAATTCATTTTTATTCAAGCAAGAAAATGATCATTGAATAACTATGCTTAATGTGTAATTCGTAATAAAAATACCCTTGCTCATTATAATCTTACAAGAATCCCTAGAATCTATGTGGTTTCCCCCAAAAACATTCCAAAAGTTAAATTTTATAAATATATAAATGAGAAATTAGATAAATGTCTTATATTTAATTTTACAGTCTAATATTAGGGCTGGTACCCTGTTTTTCAGACTGGCATTAGATTGAATGCATGAATTTTCTTTTGGATTGTTTCTTAGTTAATTTTTACTTATTTTTTTATAACACGTTATATAATATTTTATTTATTGAAAATCTTTACCACCATTAATTTCTTCGTCAGAATGTCTCAGAATGATTGACCAACTATTTCATGATGAAATCAGGTGAATTAAAAATTAATTTTCAATTTAATAATTTATTAAATAAATTAATATTTATAAATCAATAAACACTATATTTTGGAAATTTTACAAATTAAGATTTATTAAATACAAAGAAAATATTATATAAATTCTATTATTTTAATGTTGCGAAACAAAATATTTTTTTTTTTGTAGTTAAAATAACTTCATAAATAGTAAATTATTGATCTCGCATATATATTCTATATAATTGATATAAGAAAAAGATATTAATGACTTAAATAATGTCCATAAATGTCTACAAAATTGCCTAAATGACATTGTGATCCTGATGTATTCTCCTAGAACGTGTCTTCCAGTGTTTTGACCACTACATTTCTCTTAATATGATGAATTATATTAATTTATATATATATATATAACGAAACATATTCCTCCAATTCAACTTTTTTCATATATATATAGTCTCTATCAGGGGTGGGCAAAAGCCGGCACGCGTTCCGGATCCGGCCCTTTTGCTTATTTTATCCGGCCCGCCGGCCTGTTGAAAAGTTTGGCTCTTATTTCGATCTTTCATTCAATTTCGTTCAATATGGCTCTTAAAAAAAGGTAACTTTACAAATGTCCCGGTTTGGTATGTTCGAAATAATGGTCCTCCGGCCCGGGAGACATTTTGAAAATTTCATTTTGGCCCACACTTAAAAGTATTTGCCCACCCTTGCTATATATAAATATATAGACTAGGTCAACAATCGATTAGACATCTCTTGACTTCTAAAGAGGTTACCATGACAAATCGTCTCTTGACCGGCCTTGATGAAGGAATTCTTGAGTGAGTAAGGCGTTTTTACTCTTTAATAAATGGTGACTCTTTAATTCTTCAAATTAACAACAAGCAGATGAATTACAATTTTAATACAGAATTATAGTGAGTAGCATTATTATTTATTATTAATTGTTTATTATGCGAGGGGGGGGGGTGAAAAGTTTCCGACTGACCAAGAAAAACAATGTTTTGTTTTTTTTTGCTTTATTTTTCAACATCATCTCAACACACCTTTACATTTCTCATAACGGTGTTCTAATTTAGTTAATTAATTTAATTTAATTTGATTGAAGTCCCATGTTTGTGCAAAATATTTCGTACACGTTCAGCTGACATCGTACAGGCCTCAGCTATCTTGAATGTTGAAAAATAAAGCAAAAAAGAAAAAAAATTAAAAACACCGTTTTTCTTGGTCAGGCCGGAAACTTTTCACCCCACCCTCGTATATCAATTAACTTATGTTTCGAAGGAATATTATCTTTTCGGAAATAATCAATATTATTTCTATAAAAAACTCATCAAACGTCATTTGATAAGTTTATTTTAAATTATAAATTGGTTGTTCCAAATGATAACTCGAAACACAAAACATATTCCTCCAATTCAATTTTTTTTCAGCACAAGTTCTATTTTCTATTAATTTTACGGTTATAATAATTTTAGAATAATAAATGAATTTCGTTAACATATTAATAAATGTATCCGGACTATAGTTACTAAGGTCTAACATTCATCATTAGAATAATAATAATTAATTTAATATTTTATAAATGTTTTCTAAATAAGGTTCTAATTAACCTCCCTCTTATATATTAGTGAAATTATATATAAATGAGATCGTAGGTTTGGGTATAAATATGGTATAATATTTTGAACTAATGAGAACACTTAATAGAACTTGTTATTTCTATTATTATACTAATATTATACTAATGAAATCTCCAAAAAAAATATAAACATTAATTTTTCTCGTATGCAAATCATTTCAATTGAATATTCTTATAACACGTTCCCGCCGGCTCCATAATTTATTTATTTTATGTGGCGGCATTAGCCACCGGTGGTACATGCCGGTGGGAACGTGTTAAATTGACAATTTAATTTTATTAAAATAAACAAAATCCTTTTTTTTATTCTACTTAAATAGAATTTTTTTGTTTTTTAATTTATTCTGATTTCATTTAAATAGTTTTCTATTTTGGGACATATCTTATATACTTAATCATTAGGGCGATTTAGATAGAAATGTTGATGTTTATAATCAATGATTAAATCAATTTATTTATTATTTAGAATAGATAGATAATTGTATATTATTTTTATTCTTATTTTTAATATTTAAAATAATTTTTTTTAAAAAAAAGAAAAATAATCAAATATTCTAAAATTGTCACAACTGTTAGATGATGATCCATTCTTTATTAATGCGTTAAATATTTTATAAAAATAATAATATGGGCGCATAAATTATATTTGCAAATTCTATTCTATTATCCTTTTCTTAAAAATTGATCAAAATAAGACCAATATATATATTTTTTTTTTATTATTAAATTTATACTTATTATATACTTATTGTATAGAGATACATGTCTTGTAATATTCATTTGTTTATGTTTTGGAATTTCGTGTTATCTACAATTCCGGATAATGGGATTCATTCGGTTTCAGATATGAGGGCATCATTGGGTTTTACAAGGGCCTTGCGCCCAATTTATCACGTGTTGTGCCTGCTACCGCAATCACCTTCCTCGTCTATGAAAACGTATCTCATTTTCTTCTCGCCCGTACCGCTCCGATCATTAACTAGGAATGGATCACTTTAGAAAAAAAAAAATTTGAATAATTCTATTATCTTAAAATAATTAAAACTATTTGAACTATTATTATTATTATTATGATTTACTATTTTTTTTTTTATTTCTAAGTTTATACATCAAGCGTGTCTGTATAAATAGGAATGATTATTACTGAAAAAGAAATGACAGATAAATAAATAATTCACTGTTCAGCTGTGATTTATTAGACACAATTTTGTTCTAGTTTTACCAAAGTATGTTTGTTCTATTAATGTAACATTATAACTAAATATACAATTAGGCATAAAATAAACAGTTCAATCCTTTATTTAATAAATTAAAACAGATTTGATTTAAACAAAAGGATTTAACATTTTATTTGCCTAAAATTTAATTTGAAATAAAAAACTTCTCTAGTAAAATATATACAAATATAATACATATCTATCTTTTTATTTATTCATAATGACTAATTACTAAATTTCCAATGTCTTTTTTCCTTTTACTTTTTCCCATATATTTATTTTATTTTATTTTATAATTTTAACATTATTATTATTATTATTAATATAGCATATGAAATAATTTAACTCACTATAATTAATTTTAAATTTTTCTTATATCTAAAAAAAAAAACAAATAGATTCATTTTAATTATATTAGACAATTTTCATAATTTTTTAGTTTTACAGTTTTAAGATTCCTCAGTTGATATAGTAATATTTTATGAAACAAAACTTGTCCAACAGAACAGTATCTCAATCATAGTATAATAAAAACGAATTAAGTTGATTATTTTTTATAACTATCCCCATAATTCAATATCTAAATAAAGAAAAATATTTACTAAAGTAATTTAATTAACCCGTAATTGTTTCGAGAAAAATTAAAATATTCAAACAAAAATATTAATATGAACGGAATATATCAGCTTTTATTAACAAATTTTTGTCTAATTTTCTTTTTTATTTTCAGATTCATTATGTATAATCATCTTTCTTTCTTCTAGAATCAATTATAGTAGCTAAAGAAAAATATTTTTATCTCTAAACTGTGATCCACACGGAAAACATTGTATTTTAGGATACCAGAATTACGACTTTTCAATTCCAATGGAACAAATCATCAAAGATATACAAAAGGGTCAGAAATATTGCCGATTGAAGAAAAATGAAAATGATTATTTTAATGTATTCACATTCTATTGATTTATTAAATCTTAATTTATATAATAAATGATAAAAACAACTTTATTTTTAATTTTCCTTTTCTACTATTAAAAAAATAAAAGATAAATATATATTAGCATTATGATAAAAAAATTTTGTCAAAATTTTAACTACTCATCCTAATGAAGCTTAACTCTTGATTTTTAAATGTATTTCTTTTTAAGTCCGTATGTTTATATAAATAAATTTTAAATAATATTAAAAATTATCTAGGCATTAATGTTTTTCTTTCATTCATTCATTCATTTATTTAATTATTTTCAACAAATCATATTTATAAATATTTTGAAAATATTAAAAAAATATTTAATCGCACTCAACATCATTTTAATAATAAAATAAGAATATAATTATAATTTATTTGTTGAATTGATTTTTATTATAAAATATTTTTTAAAAAATATGAATAATAAGACACAACACAGTTTTTTCATTGTAAAAAAAAGTTTTCTTTTATTTAAATTTTAATATGTTTAATAATATTAAATAATTTAAAATTTACCAGATTCAAATTGAAAAATTACTTCTCCTGCCATCTATCGAGTAAGATTTGAAACAGTGTTCTTTGTGTGACGTCACTCGCAAGATGTCTACTCGGGGGGTCCAATGTCGTCGGTGATACGGTACGGGTGCGCGGCAGCCTTCGAGTGTTTAGGGTGCTTACACCAGACGGTGTCATCGGACACCCTGTATCCTAACGTCAACTTGCATTTCGGCGCTTGGTCCTATCGCCATGGTAAGTGGTGTGTTCATTAATTTTACTAATTACACAAACAAATTCTCATCAACCCTTAAAAAAAATCTCGTATCGACCGTATTTTCAACCCCTTTCGCTTATTAAACTCATACATATATAGAATCTTTATAATTTCCCTACCCTTTCATGTCAATCCTCATTTAAAAACAAATAAAATTTTTTTTTTCATACTCTTCTCTTATTTATCATAATATAATATATAAATATTTTTTTCTAATCACTCCGCATCAGAGATAACTTATCTCTTAAATAAATAATTTATTGAATACTTAGCATTTTTCTTACTTCTACACTTGTTGCAAACTATGCAACACGATCACATTCAATCATTTATAAATTATTAAACATGCTTTATACAATATAATAAAATATTCCATGTATACTAATATAGTATTTATTAATTTATCAAATAATAAATCTTAAAAAGAAAACATTTATTTCTTTATCAAAAAGGGAAACGCAATATTATTTAAATATAAATATTAAAAATATATAAATATTTTATATATTAATTATAATAAAATAAATTGATAAACTAGCAAATAATTAGTACAGGTGTTGCTCTTCATTTTTCTTTAGCATACAAAATTAATTCTTGTGCAAAATCATAAATCAATGTCATTCAATATAAACTATTTAAAAAAAACATAAATAATAGATAGTAATCATAGATAGTTGTAGAAAATATATATATATTTTTTTTACTTAATATAAATGATAATTTAATATAAAAATAATTGTATAAAATAATTAAATATTGCAAAAAAATAAAATCAAGGGGAGTGGGGGGAAATGCATAATAAATTTACAAGAATATTAAAATATTATTTAATCATTTTTATATAATTAGTTAATATCATTTTTACCGACCGACGATAGTAAGGGAGGTATTGTTTCAATAATATATATATATATATATATAAGTAGGGTGACCATATTTCGAAAACACCAAACCGGTTTTTTAAACCAAATTGAAAAAATTTAGCAAAAAAGTCGGAAATTTTTAAGAACTTAGTCCCGAAAACGTTTTACCTTTTTTTTAGAACCAAATTGAAAAAATTTAGAAACAAAAGTCGGAAATGTTTAAGAGAATAGTCCCGAAAACGTTTTACCTTGTTTTTTTAGAACCAAATTGAAAAAATTTAGAAAAAATAGTCGGAATTGTCCTAAATATTTAAAACCGGGACAATAAACTGTCCAGAAAGACATTTTTTCGGGACACTGGGACGTTTGGTCACCCTATATATAAGTATATACCTGAAGAAAATTAATGTATTTGGAAATAAAATAATAGAATAATTTTATTATAAAAATTAAAATAAAAAATATATATTATTATTTAAAATTAATAAAAGTTCAAAAACAAAAATTTTTACACTTTAATTAATTTTACTTTTTCAGTAAATATCAAAATAATCTTAATCATAATATATTTTTTTTTATTTCCTTGATTGATTGAGATCGAGATAAGATGGAAGAATTAAATTTCAGATAAAAATGACTTATAATGTAGTTGAATTATTCCTCAAAGGCTTATCTTTTTTGTTAATAGCCACATAAATTGTTCTTCTGATGTTGTCTCGATGACTAATTAAATTTTCCTTTCTATTTTATCTCATTCTCCAAATATCAAAGATCCTAAATATTTGGGTAGTCATTTGAATCTTGAAACAACAAATTTTGTAATAAAACACCTTTTAATCAAGACTAAAATACAACTTCTCTGGATCATCATAAATATATTAATTTCTCATTTAAGTGAAAAATACTATCCTATTATATTTCATAATCGAAATGAATATCAATCATTTCCAGTTTAATTAATTTCTTTGGCGTTATTAAAATCTCAAGTTTATGATTAATTATGTCACCTCATCAGAGGGTTGTAATCCTAACAGCATAAAAAAACCAATTTATGGTAGTAGAGAAATACGTTCCCGCCGGTGTGTACCACCGGTGGCTCATGCCGCCACATAAAATAAATGGACAAATTTTGGAGTCGGCGGGAACGTGTTAACGTGTAATTTTTAAATGACTTTTTTTTTAAATTTTTATTAACGATGATATTTTTTTCAATGTCTTTTGAAGATATTCTTACATTGAAAGGTGTAAAGATAAGCGTTCAAATAAATAATTAAAATATTTAGTTTTATTATGAAGGATTAACTAATTTGCAAAATAAAAATAAACCAACGGTATTAATTTTATTTAAACATAATTTAATATTAAATCAACTAAGTAAATAAATTATATTATTATAATCGAGAAACATTATTAAATTTATTACAATATTATTCTATAAATCAGCGGTCGGGGAACTTTTTTAATCATTACCCCAAAATATTATGGTGTAAGTTGAATTTACCTCATGGTTTATAAAGTAGCAAATTAAATATATATACTTTTTACTCACAAAAGTTTATTTTTACCCCCAAAAATTTAATTTTTACCCCATTTGTGGTAATTTACCCCGGTTCCCCGATCTCTGCAATGAATGTATGCAATTTTCATTTGCTTATTTATTTTAAATGTTAATAATTTTAATAAAAAAAAATTTTAATTCTTTTTTTAATTTTTAAAAAAAAATACTTTTGTAAACATTTTTTATTTTATTATTTAAATTTAATTTTTATTATAATAGGGATAATTTATTTATTAAAAAATTTCTAATTCTAATAGGATGCATCAAATGAATATGAAAAAAAAATATAGATATCTTATATTTGATTTAACATATTTTTCCATAGATTATTTTTCCCATTATATAATTTTAAATCCGGATGATTCAAAGGCTATCACCAAAAACTAGTGTAACTGATAAGAAAAAGTATTAAGTTTATTCAACATATCTTTCTTTCTTCTATTTATCCGTCTTTAATAAAATATTAGTTATTCATTAAAATATTTATTTCTTTCTTTCGGAATAAATAAGATATTATTTAAGTATATAAAATTATTAAATTTTTTATTTTTAAATTTATTAATTAAATATTTATATTTTTAATATTTTTCTGTTATAGCGAAATAATAATTTATTTTTATATTTGAATTTATATTTTATTTTGAATGATAAAATAGTATAAAAATAATATATGCTATTTGTGTGTGTGTGTGTGTTTACCAAAAGTCTTATTTTAATTTTTCGTTTAGTTTGAGATTTAATTTGCATTAAGGAGATAAATAATTTTATATTAAAATATTTTTTCAATTTTTAACAAACCTAATATATATTTATTATGATTATTTTTTAAAAGAAATAATTATATTTTTCCCCTTGTATTGAAATTTAAAATAAATAAATAAATAAAACATTAAAAATACACTATATTTAATAAATTTTTATAAATATTTATTTTAAATTTCAATTAATTGAATATTTTATTTTATATAATTTATATAATATTTTAATAAATATTTTAATATAGGTTATGGCGAATATTCTTAATTATTTTAAATTCAACTCAAATTCTAGTCCCACCCTAGTCATTTGCCAGATAAGAAATTTTCAAAATTTATTACTTTAAAAATCAATTTATTTCAGAATTTATCTCTATTTCGCGACCCCATCATTACATTTATCTCTCTATTAGGCCCTAGGGAGAGATTAATTTTAGAATAAATTTTACTTTTTTAATGTTAAAATTGTTAAAAGGAAGATGGTTTATATAAATTTTGTCTCAAGAAATTAAATAATTAACAAAAACAACAAAAAGAATATTACGAGGGTGGGGTGAAAAGTTTCCGGCCTGACCAAGAAAAACGGTGGGTTTTTTTTTGCTTTATTTTTCAATATAATCTCCATCAACACAGATACATTTCTCATAACGGTGTTCTAATTAACTAAATTAATTAATTAATTAAAAAATAACTTAATTTAATTTAAGTCTCATCAACAGTTATGATTCGACGCAAAAATTCGTTTGGATTACGCCTACACCGCCAAATTGTCAGTAGAAATGGTTTTTCGAAGTAGTTTTTGGTCTAACGTTAGCACCCGCAGCACACAGCTTTCCAATTTCGAATGGTTGTGCAAAATGTTCAGCTGACATCGTACATGTCTCAGCTACTTTGAATGTTGAAAAATAAAGCAAAAAAAAACAAAAATAATTAAAAACATCGTTTTTCTTGGTCAGGCCGGAAACTTTTCACCCCACCCTCGTATATATTAATAGGAATTAATAGTATAAATATACATTTATATATAAACAATGACTTACTGTTACATTGGCTTGCTTTCATTACAAAAGACACTGCATTGAACTTTTTTTCTTTTGTCACTGCTGATTTTAATAGAATCATTTTTAGAAACGTGAATGAAGTCAACCATTGATTTGACTTTTACTGATAATCTTCAATGACGGTTTCGTCAACATTGAAAATGAATAATAATAATAATAATAATTTTATATTTATTTTTTCAATTTTATGTGATTATTTTTTCACTTGAATGTTATTTCGTTTCACGGTTCATTCACTTGGCAACGACACGTTACATCGACGACGCCGTTCGTTGATAGATAGATAGATTGTCTGGATATTCGACGTAGACATTAATGACAACAACAACAACAAGAACGTGATGTGTTTGTGTTGTTGTTGTTATTTTTGTTACAACCAATTCGAGTAGAAAACTCTCGACTTAAGATTGAAATCGCATTTGGAATTGAGACTTTCTCTCTTCTTCTGTCTGATTTAATATGGATTGCACTGCCTTTGCCACTAACTAATTCATTCCTACGCTGCAAAGTGTAAAGCCAGATATGTTAGGATCCAATTCGTGAATATATAACCACATGCAATTGAATTCTGGCAGAAAATCTATATATTGCATTGGGAAGGTTTATTAAATACGTATATGTATGGTATGTATAGCTATGAAATCTATAGAGCGAATTAATAAATTCAAAACAGATATTTTTGTAAATTTATTCATATTATTATATAACCGATATTAATATTTTACATTTTTCTTTATTAAGTTGTATTTTATACTTATTATTTAAGATATCATTGACATTTGGAAATTTCTATTTTTTTTAAGCTATATGTTTTTAGATAGAAGTGTGGTTTGATCAGTACAACAGATCCTCTCAACCTTTATCTTAATTTACTTGTTCGGAGGCCAGTACTTCTTATTTCTAATATCTTCCCAATTTAAATCACGTAGACTGAGTAGACCTCTACTTGAAAAAATTTTCTTGTCAAGCCTGGAACCTTAACCCGGGACCACAAACTTGAAAGGCAAGTTTGTTGCCACCCTGACTATGTGAAATCGTTAACTTATTAACTTTGTATAAATACAATATTTATAAATAAATTAGTTTTATTGTTTAGAAGGCTCCACACAGGGTGGGAGGCAACATTCTCGTGGTCTCGGATCTAGCAAGGAAATTTCTTTAACTTGGGGTCTATCGGACGAAGTTAACCCAGCCTTTAGGATCAAAATTGGGACGCTACTTGATAAAAAGTAGCGCCTCCGATCAAAAAAATCAAGATAAAGGTTAAAGGTGCATAGGATGTACAATAGTTAGAGGTTTATTTTTTTTAGTTTTATGGTTTTATGTAGGTTCCTAGTTATGATAATCATGAAAAATAATATTATTCGAAAATAAGTTAAATTAAGGCTTTTATCTGTTATTAAGTGGTACATAAATAATGTGATTGGTTGTAGAAAGATTAAGTAAAAGATTCTTCTTCTTATTATTAAAATTTGATTATAAGTGGCTCGAATGAGTGAGGAAAGATGATTTGGAGTGAATGTAAGGAAATTGGAAATTGGAGGTAGGTAACTCAGGACAAGAACAATTGAATTTTCTTTTTTACTTTCGGAAATTATTAAAAAAATATTAAATATAATTTAGAATATATATATATATATATAAATTTATTAATAATTTATTTTATTTTCTTATCTGGATATTAATTATATATGGTATAATCCTAAGAATTGTTTCATTTGAGTTATTTGGCAAAGTCTCGACATTTGAGATTTCTCATAATTTCAAATATATTATACATAGGAGCAAGCAAGTATACAATAGTTAAATTATATTTAAATGAAATTCATGTGGTTATGGCAATATACATTCGGTCTTTTATTCCGTTTTGCTGTAATCAGCATTTGTTACTCTCCAGAGGGATACATAAATAGTAATTATTTGATATACAACAGAGAAAGAGAAAGTTATTTCCTGAACATGAGATTAATCTTTTCATTATTACACACCTTGTATTATATTCGAAATAATAATATAATAATAATTACTCTATACCAAAAAAAAAAGAAAAGTAAATTTTTTTCATTGTCCAATGATAAAAATATTATATACGAGGGTGAGGGTGAAAAGTTTCCGACCTGACCAAGAAAAACGATGTTTTTTTTTTTTGCTTTATTTTATTTTATTATATTGAACATTCAAGATAGCTGAGACCTGTACGATGTCAGCTGAACGTGTGCGAAATAGTTTGCACAACCATTTGAATATGGAAAGCTGTGTGCAACGTGGGTGCCGCGTTTGCTAACGTTAGACAAAAAACTGCTTCGAAAAACCATTATTTCTACCGACAATTTGGCGCTGTAGGCGTAATCCTAACGAATTTTTGCGTCGAATCATAACTGTTGATGAGACTTAAATTAAATTAAGTTATTTTCTAATTAATTAATTAATTTAGTTAATTGGAACACCGTTATGAGAAATGTATCAGTGTTGATGGAGATTATGATGAAAAATAAAACAAAAAAAAAAAAAATTTAAAAACATCGTTTTTCTTGGTCAGGCCGGAATCTTTTCACCCCACCCTCGTACATTACATCAATTTAAGAATTAATAATATAATAATAATTAATAATAAAATATTAGTATAAAAATGAATTAAAAAATTTATTTATTAAAATAAAAGATAAAAATTTATTTCAAAATACATTTACATGAAACATATTTCAATATGGATTTATATATTAAAAGTATTAATAATCTATTAACTTTTACATTAAATGTCCATTAAAAATTACTTATTTATTAAAAAAAAAATTTACTTTCATTGGCGCCTGAAATAACTGCAACCAAATTGACACCACCACTTAGCATATTTCATAAATAAGACAATGTAAAAGCTTTTTGAAACCAATGAATATTTTAAACTCAAACTTGTGGATGGTATAATGATAACATCTTAATTAAACAAAGGGTCCAAATTTTAGCTGAGCTTTGTTACCCTATCGAATCCCTATTTTAATAATAATAATTTCTACAATCCTTTGAACAATAAGCTGGAGTGTCTCTACTCGATTATCTCTAAATTTGATGAATTGGATTAAATAACAAATATTATATTTAATTAATTATAAATTATAAATTAAAATTAATAAATAATATTTATTCAATCAGTATATGCTTGGCTCTTTGTTGATGGCACCACGTCACGTGTTGGCGCGTGATTTGCAGTCGATTTAAAAATTAATTCTAGTACTTTCAGCAATTCAATCAAGCTGAAATTTTATACAAACTTTAATCATATGAAAAATTATCAAACATATATCTTTATTTTTTTCCGTCACTTTAGAGGAAAAAAAATCAAAACGTTGTAGGTAAGAACCCTCTTCCGGTTGAGCTACATGTCTCAAAAGTTGATAGAAAACTATGAATTTTGAATAATGCCAGTATAACAAATTTCATGATTCTAGCTAAAACCGTTTTTGCGTAATCTTGTCTACACACACACGGACATTTTTCTCAACCTTGGTGAAAATGATTCAGGAACCTTTAAAACGTATAAAAACATCAAAATCTCGACATCGAATCTGACGAGATAGTAAAAATTAATAATATATATTGTATTTATCCTTTCCTTTTTCTTTTACTTTATGAATAATTTAATATAAAAAAATTTAATTAAGAATGTTATCTATGAATTTAATTTATGATTGAATTATAGGGAAGATAAATGAATCAATATATACATAATAATGTATATAAATTAAAATGTTAATATTTGAATTTTAAAATTAAATTCTAATAATAATATATATGCTAATATATAAAATGAGAATATATTTTGACACATTTCTATATGAACATTAAAAAAGAAAATAATCTTCAAGAACAATTTATATGATTTAAAATATTTTTTTTTCATTTACTTTCTTCTGGAAATAGATTTAAAATAAATAGGAGAAAATATTTTTTTTAAATTTAGTTTGCTTCGTACAGTGAATAAGACAAGTCATTTAATTGGATGTAGGAATTATCTTATACTATATATATATTTATATGTATATGGATTTGAATTCAATGCTCAAATCTACCCTTTTTGAAAATTAAATTATTAATTTAATTAATACTTAAAATAAAATAAAATTAATTAATTTTTATTTATTATATTATTATTAATGATAATTTTAAATGCAATTGACTTATATATATATATATATATAGAGAGAGAGAGAGATTTTTTTAGTAAAAAATTGGCTTCGAAAAAGATAAAAAATTTCCAAAAGTGATTTCCAACAAAACAACTAAAAATAAAATTATTAATCTTTGTTATGTTGAATTTAAATATAACAATAAAGGTATTTAATATTTATTGAAAATCATAAAAAAATATTATATATACATCGAAAATTTTCATGATCTCAATATTATCTCTGACGAGATAGTAAAAAGAAGAAATTAAAAATAGAAACCCTTTTCATTCCTCAATATTCAAGTAATATTCTTAATAAGTATGAATACAAATTAACTATAAAAATATTTATAATTATAATTATTATTCTTTAATATTTTAAGAAATAATTTCTAATCTTTTCGAATTTGATCAGATGATTGATATGTACAATATTTATATATATTCACGTGACCAGAAAAGAATGAATAATTCTGATACTATTTGATGATTAAGACATTCAATTAATTAAGAAACACTTAATCAGTTGTTTTACCTGTTGTCGTTACGTCACTCGTGACGTCGACTGAATCTTTTACCTTAATAGCCTTTATGTATTGTAGAGATCCTTTTATTTGTCTTGAAACTGTCACATTCACTGTTATCAACTTTTCACTCTGATGGGAAGATATCGAGTTCCATTTAAATGTGTAGGCACCAGTCAAACACATTTATGTAAAATGGAAAAACAAAATGTATGTAGTTGAATATTCCCATATCTAGAATAACTTTTATGAAAATATTAACCATTTTATTAAATTTACAAACATTACATATTCTTTAAATAAATATTTTAATATTTGATAATTAATATTATATTAGAATATTTTTTTTGGATTCTCTCTTAAAATATTTTTATAATTTTATATAAAGCATATATTATTATATACGATAATATTTTTTTCTTTTTATTTTTATACATCTCTCTTTCTCTCTCTTATATATACGAGGGTGGGGTGAAAAGTTTCCGGCCTGACCAAGAAAACGATGTTTTTAAATTTTTTTTTTTCTTTATTTTTCAACATTTAAGATAGGTGAGACCTGTACGATGTCAGCTGAACGTGTGCGAAATATTTTGCACAACCATTTGAATATGGAAAGCTGTGTGCTGTTTGCTAACGTTAGTAAAACTATTTTTAGCGACAATTTGGCGCTGTAAGCGTAATCCAAACCAATTTTTGCGTCGAATCATAACTGTTGATGAGACTTAAATTAAATTAAGTTATTTTTTAATTAATTAATTAATCCAATTAATTGGAACACCGTTATGAGAAATGTATCAGTGTTGTTCGAGATTATGTTGAAAAATAAAGAAAAAAAAAAAATTAAAAATATCGTTTTTCTTGGTCAGGCCGGAAACTTTTCACCCCACCCTCATATATATAATTGTATACCATATCATTTTTTAATAAAAATACCTCCCTTACTATCGTTGGTCGGTAAAAAATAATTTATATGAATAAAATATCATAAGTGTATTTTTTTTTAATTTTTTAAAAAAATATCTTGTTGTATAATTGAAAATTTGATAAACTATACATATGTCATAAATATTATCTCATATATATATATATATATATATATATATATATATATAAAAATAACTTAAATTTATGTTTTAAAAATTTCAAAGAATAAAAATTCACTAATTTGACAATTTTGAATATTTAATTTAAATAACCATGTTGATTATTTAAATAAAATATTAATAATTTTCAAATTTTTAATTTCGTTTTATATATTTATTTGTAAATATATAATATCATTTGTCTAAAAACTTATATTTTGATTTTTTTTTATAATTAATAATTAATAATTTTTTATAATTTATAATTAATTCCATGATAATTTTGAAAAGAAAACAATAATTAAAAATTTAATTTGTAAAAATACTAACAGGTTTCTAAAATAGGAAATTAAATATATATATTTTTTACTCACAAAAGTTTCATTTTTACCCCATTTGGGGTAATTTACCCCGGTTCCCCGACCGCTGCACTAGATAGATGCATTTCTTTTTTGTAATTATTTTTTGTCTTTTTAGATATGTACGTATCATTCATACTTGGATAATTTATATATATTTATATAACTTTATATAACTTTTTTGATCATTACCCCAAAATATGTGTTTGTGTAAGTTAATATTACCCCATGGTGAACAGCAAAAAAACAAAACAAAAAAAAACAAACGAAATCGCCTCTTTTTAGCATCTTTCCTATTATAGCCCCCCCCCCCCCCGTAATAATTTTGAAAAGAAAACAATAACTAAAAATTTAATTTGTAAAAATACTAGCAGGTTTATAAAATAGCAAATTAAATATATATACTTTTTACTCAGAAAAGTTTCATTTTTATCCCCAAAAGTTTCATTTTTATCCCCAAAAGTTTCATTTTTATCCCCAAAAATTTCATTTTTACCCCATTTGGGGTAATTTACCCCGGTTCCCCGACCGGGATAGATGCATTTCTTTTTTGTAATTATTTTTTGTCTTTTTAGATATGTACGTATCATTCATACTTGGATATCAAGTATAATTTATATATATATATATATATATGGTATTTATTTATTTATTTTGTTCATGCATAACTTGTTTATGAACATGCATTTCCCTCACGTCAATTCAAGGCGTGTTGATACAATTGTCGATTGTCTCAAATATCATTTTCAAAACCACAAGGTTTACTTGTACTGAATGTCAATCAAGCATGAATTGTCTGGAATGTTTTGGTTTGGTAAAATCTTAAATTACAATCTCATAGTATTTATATCTAATCATTCCCTCTCTTTCTCCCTTCTCCTCCTCCTCCTCTTCAGTTTACTTTTTATCCTTTTTCTTAGATGACAAGAATCTGTATCATCTGGATTTATAAAGGAGAGCAGCAGCAGCAGCAGCAGTAGTAACAGCTAATCTGACATCCCGTGACCCAGGCTCGTCAGCCTGATTAAGAATGGAAATCCAATTTGTTTCCGGCACACCTCCATCAAATAATTTCCCTTCCCTCTCTTCTTACCCCTTCTCCCCACTTCAATTTCCTCCATTTTGGTCCAAATGACATTTACTCGGAATATGTAGATTATGATTTATGAAATTTTGAATGATATTCAATTTAAACTAAATTATCTTAAAATCATGCTTAAATAATACATTTTCTATAAATATACATTACACTATTCTATGAATTTATAATACTAAACTATAAGAGTATATAATTAAGAATTCATAATAATTTAATAATTTATCTTTGGTAAGATATTTATTTCAATCTTTTCAATTCTCCACTCCAATAAGAATAACTAATTATTTTAAAATGATTAAATTAATTAAATTATATTAAAATCCAGTGCTACTTTTTTATTTATTTATTTAATTTTGTCACACACACACACACACACAATTGATTTTATTCTTTAAATTAATTGATAGCTAAATATTATATATTTCTGAATATTCATTTTATATTTTTTTTTTTAAAAAAAACCTCTGATTTTTGTACGTTCTACGCAAGGACAACGCCTATCAAGTCGGTTATATTTTGTAGATGTCCTATATTATCAGTAGAACGGGCCCTATCAACCTTTACCTTGATTTTCTTGATCGGATGCGCTACTTTTTAGCAAGTAGCTTCCCAATGTTGATCTCGGAGGCTGGGTTGACTCCGTCCCATAGACCCCAGCTAGAGGAATTCCCTTGCCAGCCCCGGGACTTGAACCCGGGACTACGACAATGTTAGCCAGCTACGCTTACCTTTCACCCTGTGGCGGCTCATTTTTTTCTTATTTAAATTATTAATAAAAAATTTAATTAATCGGATATCAAAAATAATTTTCCGTTTTACCATCCAAAATTTGTTTGTTTTTTTTCCTTTTCTTTTCTAATGTAAGTAATAGATTCCAGGTGATATTTAAACATAAATTAAAAGGAAGGGGATGATTCTTATGCGTTTAAAGATCCGGTCTATTTATTTAATAACAGTGATCTTTTCAAATGTCATCTAGAAATAAGAGAAGAAAAAATATTTCATTAATTTTATTTCGTCTATCAAGTACTTCTTTTAAATCTAAAGTCCACAGTACATCATTACTAAATTCCCATTAAAAGGTTTTTAATTAAAATAATTACATTGATATTTTAATAAACCAATTAATTTTGTTTTTGATTATGAGAGAAAAAGTGTGTGTGTGTGTGTGAGAGAGAGAGAAAGAGAGAGGCTGATGTCCAAATAAATGTATTGGTATGTTAGAAATATTGATATTGTGTATCTGCAAATTAGCATTTAAAAAAAATAATTAATTGGAATAATTTGTTTTTAATAATTTCAAGATTTAATTACTTATTATAAACAATAATATCAGTAGTTTTGATATTTAATCATTTCATTTTTTTATTTTTTGCTACTTAATTTGAAGAAAAATGTTTTTTTTTTCTTTGATTAATTAATAATCTATATAATATAAAAGTTAAAAATCAAATTAAGCAATCAATATATTCTAATTGTACTAGTAGTATGTATGTTATACAATTTTAACCTCTTTTTTATCTATAATAAACAAAAAATAAAGCAGATTATCTTTTTTACTAGCCTAGAATAGTCTCAATTCTTTATCAATACTTCTTTCTTTAGTATAAGTTTATAGGAATCCGGTTTATTATTTAAAATTTATTAGCAATTTTTTTTGTAATTAACTTACATAATTTAAAATTAAAATTAAATATTTACAAGCATGTAGAAGAGAAATCGATTATTAATTTAATTATATGAATATGGATATTTTTTTATTCTCTCAATTACCAGAATGAAAAAAAAACTCTTTTGAACTTAAAATCAAGAGTTCAAATCTCGCCAAGTTCATTTAGTTTTATGTGATTTAATAATTAAATTTATTTCAGAGCTGGATAGAATGGGTAGAATAGATCTCAAAAAGCTAATAAAATTAAAATAAAAAGTATATTCAAATGGGAATATTTTTTTTCATTTATATATTAATTTACAATATATTTTAAAATATATATTATAAATATATATGGAGGTAGCTTAGTCGAGAGTGTAGCGTGGCAATTTTCTACACAAGAAGTCGGCGTTCGATTCCACCTAAGAACAAATAAATAAATAAATTCAATTTAACTCAGCTGCCTCCGGCTCCAGTAACTTTCAGTTCCTGGTTCTATACATGCGAAAGGCAACGGAAAACCACAGCATTAACATTCCCAAGAAAAATCATCATGACTGCCTAGTCATGATGATAGCCAAACTCCGAAAGGGAGACGGCACCTTAAAAAAAATATATAATATTATCATTTCATATGTATTGTAACGATCGTATTTTATTTATTTTTATTTAAATTATTATTATTATTATTAATTTTGAGGAATCTGCCTGACGTTTTTGACTCCTGTAAAGTGTTGCTCTGACGAGCCAAATCAAAAGCATTGGGGGATTCCCCACCGACTTGCTCTCTACCAGCAAAAGAGAGTTGAGATCGAAACCTTGTAGTCGTAACTTGTGCCTTGCGAGAGTCGAAAACCAATACTTATATTGGCAGCTTCTATGTTCAAATCCTCCATTTTGTTCAGTAAACGACACTAAATCAAGCCAGAGTGTTGTCTTATTTGAATTATTTAACCATCCTACATCTTTTATAATATTCTTTTTTTTATGTTACTTTCCATTTTCTACTTATATTATAATTAAAATAAATTCAAATCTAAAAGCCACTAACAAAGTATTAGCTGTTTCCGCACATATCATCATCAACTACATTTTATCATCTGCATCATATCAATCAATCTCTATTATATTTTAATTTCAATGTTGGGCCATCATATCATATCTATCTTTAATAGAAAATATTTTTAAATATATTGCTCATAAAATAATATATAATTTACAATTAAATTATAATTATAATACCTTTTAAGAAAATTGTTATAATGTTAAAATTTAAAAAAAAAAATAATTTTTTTCTCAAGTGGTGTAATGTAAGAGTAATAAAGTGGCAAAAAAATCCTCTTCATTTACTATATTTTAACTTTCCATATAAAAATACCATTTGATTTTATAATAAGATAAAAATTACAAAAATATATTTATATTTAAATTAAAATTTATCTCTTAAATATTTTTACCCCTTCCCCTACACGAAAGAAAATTTCTTGCCATAGGTCGTACCATTTTTTTTTTATCTTTAATCTATTGATCTTCTCCTCCTAGTCTTTCTTTTTCTTTCATCTGTTCCGCATGAGCATTTTTTTTCTTGGCTCAATATCTCTAGTATTCACGTATTATACATGTCTTCATACATTCCTACTATAACATCAATAGTAATGTTCACCTCTAAATTTAACTCTATCAGTTGTTGTATTCGAATATTATTGATTTTAAATATGCAAATATTTTTCATTGCGCATTTTTTTTTCTATTACCCTTTTCTAATTTGATTATATCAAACTATTTTAAAAACAAAAATAGAATATTTTAAAATTTATGAATAATTTAAATATACTATACAATATTCAATAAAATTTGAAAATTCAAATACTTAGATTCTGTGATAATATTCGAGATGAGTTTAAAACGCGGTTACAATCGGGAAACGCCTGTTATCATGCAATAGAGGGGCTTATCGCGTCAAAATTATTATCAAAGGGGATAAAAGTTAAAATATATAAAACAATTATTTTATCGGTTGTATTATATGGTTGTGAGGCATGGTCTATGACCTTATGGGATGAGAGTAGATTTAGCGTATTTGAGAATAGGATTCTGCGAAGCATTTATGGGCCAAAGAAAGATGAGGAATGGCGAAGATTGCATAACGAGGAATTGCATGACCTCTATGCATCTCCAGATATAGTTTGAATTATAAAATCGAGAAGGCTGCGATGGGCAGGGCGCGTGACTAGAATGGGAGAGGAAAGAATGGCAAAAATTATATTGGGGAGGAGACCGAGTGGGAAACGTCCGTTTGGAAGTCCAAGGACGCGGTGGGTGGACAATGTAGAAATGGATGTAAGAGAGATGGGAGAGAGTAGTGATTGGATGGAGGGATTATACTTGGAGGGGTGTTGTGGTTGCTGCGGCCAATAACTTTCGAGTTCCGTAGAGCCACAGAGACAGGTAGATAAAATATTCAACACAAATAATAATTCATCTAATTAAAAATAACAAAATAAATAACATAAAATAATCATTGACCATTATTATTTTATTATTATTTAATTTGAGATTTGAAAATTGAAACCAAAAAGAATGAAATTTAATTGATTGAAAAATGAAACGAAATCTAAATATAAAACTTAGTTTAATAATTATTAAATGATAGTGTATACTATATTTAGAACAGACACTTTTATCATTTCATAATTATTTTTTTAGAATAATATTATATTATCGTACGTCTGGTAGGTTTGTGTCAGACTCAGGTCACAGGCCATTATTATTTTATGAATAGGATGATAACTTCCATAGTGAAAATGAACTTGGATTCCACCTCATATTTAATGAATGTGTCACTGAAATTGGAAATCATTTCATTTTAATTTAATTTTAAATCGATCGGTTCATTCGATGGGAATATTTTTTTTTATTGACAATATTCCTATGAAAATAAATAAATAATAGAATGCCAATTTTCAATATTTTTTAAATAATAGTTTAAATATTAAAATTAAATTTTACCAATTTTAACGATACTAAGATATTAACGATATATTAAGGCTAAATTTAAATAAATTATTAATTAATTAAGTGATATAAATGATTACTTTAGACTGAATTAGAATAATTAATTAAATTTATTATAAATAAATTCATCAAAAATGCCTTAAAAATAGAAAATAAAATATTAATTAAACCTTGAATATTATCCTTTACATATACCCAACAAAAAAGCGTGGGCGCATATGAACATAAATGGTATGTAAAGATTTTAATATTATTATATACCCCACACATCTTTTTGTTGTGCATATGTACTGGATAATATTCAAGGTTTAATTAATATTTTATTTTTTGTATCTTAACTAATCCAAAATAAATAAAAGAAAGAGAAAGAGAGAGAGAGAGAAATATAAATAAAAAACAAAATGTGATTTGTTAATTAAATTCTCAAATTTTAAAAATCCGTATTTTTGAAAAATTCAAATTTCTTTTTGATTATTGCTTTGTTATATTCAATATACCTTTCAAATTTGAGTGAAATCGCTCAACTAGAAGTGGATTAAAATCCAATTACAAATTTTTAACATTACAAACAGACAGACATACAGAAAAAAGCGTATAAAATTAGGAATCTCCCATTATCGATTAAAAATAATAAATACTACAAACAATTACTTAAATTGTATATCAAAATAGATTACTTATCAATCATTTAATCTTAAAATATTTTAAAAAAATAGACAATCAAATTTTTTTTAAAATTATTTTTTTATTTAAAGCAATTCTTTTAAAGTTATAAATTTTAATTAATTTTTTTTCTTGAATTATAATTTGAACATCTTTCTGAAACGGCGCCCTCTTTTTTTAATAAAAATTCTTGCGCCCCTCCCCCCCCCCCTTAATTTTTGTAATAATCTAATTTCATAAATACTTCCATAATGTAATAATTTATTGAATGGGCTACAAAATAATAAAACATATTACGAATAATTATTTAATATATATAAAAAAATTATTTATTATAAGATATAGTAGAAAATTTTAAATGTAACAAAACAAATCTTGCAAAAAATAGAATACATAATAATAATCATTTGTCGCCGCATCTTGCACCTGTGTGTCTGATACACATTACACACACCCACACACACTCAATTAAGCAAAAACATATTATAGATTATTATAGATTTTAGAAAAAAAAGGGCGAGGATGGAAGCTTGATCACAAAATCATCTGACCTCTTTTTTTTAGAATTCATAATTCGCCCCCCTATAAATTTTAACAGATAAAAATTCAAAATCATCTTACCTTTTTTTTTTTGAAAAAAAGCGGAAATGTTTAAAAAGCCTGATCACAAAATCATCTGACCTCTTTTTTTTAGAATTCATAATTCGCCCCCCCTATAAATTTTAACAGATAAAAATTCAAAATCATCTTACCTTTTTTTTTTGAAAAAAAGCGGAAATGTTTAAAAAGCCTGATCACAAAATCATCTGACCTTTTTTTTTTAGAATTCATAATTCGCCCCCCTATAAATTTTAACAGATAAAAATTCAAAATCATCTTACCTTTTTTTTTAGAACCATATTGAAAAACGCGGAAAAAGCCTGTTCACCCCCAAAACCGTATAGTCAAATAATCTCCCAGGTTGAGAATCACTAGTTTAAAATAATTAAAAATTTATTTTTATCGGAATCGAATGTAGTCCATTATGAAAAAAATTCTAAAAATGATAATTAAAATTTTCATCTCTTTCTTTTAATGAATGAAATATTAAATTAAATATTTAATATTATTTGAAATTTAAAAAAAAAAATAATGAAATTTGAATATAAGGTAAAATGTTTAATAAATTATAAATTTCAAGCAATTACTGCTATTAAATTATAAAAATTCAAGGGCAATCTTATAAATTCAATTGCATTGCATTTGTTAGTTGGATCTGTTGATTTGCTTTATCATTTGTATGATTTATTTTATCATGTTGCTTATTTTTCTATCGTCATGTGATGGATGATTGCTTTCTGGTTTACTCATGAATGGTGATCGCAATGGACTTTGAGGGGCCCCATTTTTAGTTGAACGTCTTGATCTGCACGGCATTCGAACCCGAAGCTAAAATTAGACAACGATTGCTGACCTGATAACGCGACTGATTAACGCAAGTCGTCGCGTTGCACAATCATTGGCTCAAAGAAGGGGGCTGGTTTCTCGATGGACCAATGGGTGTTCAGTCTACAACCCCCCCACCTCTCCTCCTTCCCCGCCATACACATCTTCTTTCTGCGCCTGGCGCCAGTCGTTTACATCTTCATCCTCGTTTGTCGTTTCTTTTTTACTATCTCGCCAGAGATAGTATTGCGATCATGAAAATTTTCGATGTTGAGATTTTGATGTTTTTATACGTTTTGAAGGTTCCTGAATCATTTTCACTAAGGTTGAGAAAAATGTCTGTGTGTGTGTATGTGTGTGTGTATGTGTGTATGTGTGTATGTGTGTATGTATGTAGGCAAGATTACGCAAAAACGGTTTGAGCTAGAATGATGAAATTTGGTACATGGACATTATTCAAAATTCATAGTTTTCTATCAACTTTTGAGAAATGTAGCTCAACCGGAAGAGGGTCATTACCTACAACGTTTTGATTTTTTTTCCTCTAAAGTGACCGTAAAAATAAAGATATATGTTTGATAATTTTTCACATGATTAATAATTATATAAAACTGCTATATATAGAATTTCAGCTTGATTGATTCGCTGAAATTACCAGAATTAATTTTTTAACACTGAAAATCTCACGCGTCAACACGTGACGTGGTGCCATCAACAAAAAGCCAAACATGCGCTGGTTTAATATTTATTATTTATTATTTATAATTTATAATTAATTAAATTTAATTTAAATATAATATATTATGTTATTTAATCCAATTCAAATTGCGAGATAGTCGAGTGGAGACACTCCAGCTAATTCTAGTTTATTCCCACTCGTAGTGGATTGACATTTGCCCATCCGAAAGATAGGAGGCAATATTTTTTTTTTCTATTTTTTTTTATTTCATATATCAATAGATAGCCATGATCTTCTTCCACTCTATTCCATTCCCCCTTCCATATATATATTTTCACTATTTTTTTTTTCTTCTAACATTTATCAATGTTTCTTTCCTTTTTTTCATCGCGATATTTGATATTTTTAATATGAATTTTGACTCTTCTATTCATTTTTTTTTTAATTATAAGATAATAATTTTGATTTCTATTCTAAATTTAGATTCATACGAAAAAGCAAACAAACTAATAATAAAATAAATAAATAAAATAAACATGTTTACCCCTCCTTGTTATCATTTCTTATTGATTTATAGTTAAAATTTTAGATCAACCATGCTTTTCTATATTTTATAGAATAGATAGTCTATTATAATATTATTTTTAATTTAAAGATATAATTATAAATCAATTCTTTCTAAGTATTCCATTGAAAATATTTTTTAAAAAAAAAGAAAAATTAATTCATTTTGAAATTTTTTTTTTTTTTTGAATAAATCACTAAAAACAATTCTATTAAAATTTTATTAATTAGTTATTGAATTTCTAAATGAAATAATATTTAAATTGAGATAATAATATTATTTTGATTTACGCCCATATCCAGAGGTGCCTATGGCATATACCGATCTTGCAATACCAATCACTCAATATGACAGTGATTCTCAACTTTTTTTTTTACCGCGGCACACTTTTAACACTTTTAAAAGTGAAAGGGAGGAAACCAGAAAAAATACCCAAATATCATTTATTTTCGAAAAAATCTTTTAATCATTTAAAACAATTTAATAAGGAAACGAATATTTTAAAAAAAGATAAACAAAATAATTGGGGGCAAAAAATACTTATACTCGAATTTACTTACTTATGAAATCGCCTTACGGTCTAAAATATTACATTTTTATAATTTCTTTATTTTATTTATATCAAACAGATTTGTATTTTGAAATTTACATTAATTTAGAACTCAAAACTACACTGAAATTAGATAAATATACTATCAAGAACAAACATTTTTTTGAATAATAATAGTTAAATCTATTTGCACAACAAAGATTTAGCCAAATGACTTTTGATAAGGCAAATGCTATTTTCCTAGTCCAATTGAAATGAATTAATAGTTGAAGCTATTTGCCCAAGCAAATGTTATTTTGGTAAAATTGCCATTTGCCTATGGCAGTGATTCTCAACCTTTCTTTTTTTTTACTGCGGCACACTTTTACCTGTTTAAAAATTTGGCGGCAGACAAAGAAAAAGATAAATGTAAAAGTTTTACCATATTGAAAAAAACTGGCACCAAAAACGGTTTACTTTTTTTTTAGAACCAAATTGAAAAATTTATAAAAAAAGAAAAAAGTCGGAAATGTTTAAGAGCATCAAAAGTTTACATTTTTTCTTTTAAGAACCAAATTGAAAAAAAATATTTAATAATTTGGCTGCATATTTTGATAATCTCACGGCACACAAAAGTGCCGCGACACAGTGGTTGAGAATCTCTGCAATAGGATAGGATGTCTTTTATTTTTTGGGAAGAAGATATTTCTTCTTTTATTTTTCAAATTCTCATAATACAATACTTCTCTTTTGTCTACCTACTTTTTTAATAATCATATTTTTATGTTAGATGTTTTTTCGCCCCCTTCCACCCGTTCAGTTGGCGTCTAGGGCTGCCAAACTTACCTATTTACCCATATCTATACAAAATTTACAAAAAATCTAATAAATGTAAAACTATTTGTAATGATTACAATAAAATAAAATATTATATAATAAAAAATATACTATACTAAATTTTAAATTTTAAAATATTTTTTGATAAATATATTTTTTAAAATAAAATGTCAAGAAAATAGGTAGTTATCCACATCAAATAATTATATAATAATAATTTGATTATTTATAGTTTAGATATTATAATATTTATTAATAATTATAAATATTATAAAATACTCTGATATTATTTTAAATTTTAAATCTAAAAAGTCTTCAATTTAAATGAATATAATTATTTAATTTAAAAACAAAAAAAAAATTAGGTTTCTTAGTAAAAGAGTCATAGGGAATACCATTGAAAAAAAACAAGCAAAAATGTAAACTTGATAATTCTTTGAAAATTCGGTTCATCGATAAACGATAACGCTCCTCGACTCCAACATTATTAGACTGCGACCGCCTTCGACCAAGACCTTGACGAAATGTCCTAGAAGAGCTTGCAAAAAGTTTATTTTTCATTTTTTCAATGATATTGAACAATTTAAAGAGATTAATTTTCTATCAAAAGAATAAATTATTTAATTTTAATTTTGTAATCAATTGATTTATATGTTTTATTGATTTATTAAATTTAAATGAATTTTATTTATTCGTTTTATTTAATGTTCATGTACCATATATATATACCCAATAGGATATTTTTTGGACTGTAAATATAAATTTCAAGAAAGAGGGAGAGACAAATGTTCATTGTTTCTTATTATCTGTATTATATATGCATTAATATTAATGGTTTTTATCATAATATGATAATTATATTTTGGAATTTATTCGGAAAATTAAATTTTATTTATCATTGAAATAAACATTTTTTGGAATGTTATATTAATAAGCTGGAGTGTCTCCACTCGACTATCTCGCAATTTGAATTGGATTAAATAATATAATATATTTTATTTAAATTAAATTTAATTAATTATAAATTGTAAATTAAAATTAATAAATAATATTTATTAAACCAGCGCGTTTTTGGCTTTTTGTTGATGGCCCCACGTTACGTGTTGGCGCGTGAGATTTGCAGTGTTAAAAAATTAATTCCGGTACTTTCAGTGATTCAATCAAGCTGAAATTCTATATATAGCAGTTTTATTCCATTTTTAATCATGTGGAAAACTATCAAACATATTTACGGTCACTTTAGAAGAAAAATAAATCAAAACGTTGTAGGTAATCACCCTCTTCCGGTTGAGCTACATTCCTCAAAAGTTGATAGAAAACTACAAATTTTGTTTTTCTCAACATTAGTGAAAATGATTCAGGAACCTTCAAAACGTATAAAAACATCAAAATCTCGACATCGAAAATTTTCGTGATCGCAATACTATTTGATGAGATAGTAAAAATTAATAATATAAATCAGTGCTCCGCAACCGGTGTGACGCGGCACACTGGTTTGCCTTAAAGGAGATACATGAATATAAGAAATTTATATTTTTTTGATTTATAATTATATTATATGCGGATTTCTAAGTTTCATTTGATCGCGGCGGCACACCTGTATCTCCTTTAAGGCAAACCAGTGTGCCGCGTCACACCGGTTGCGGAGCACTGATATAAATTGTATTTATCCTTTCTTTTTCCTTTTACTTTATGAATAATTTAATATATAAAAAATTAATTAAGAATGTTACTATGAATTTAATTTATCATTAAATTATAGGGTAGATAGATGAATGAATATACATAATAATGTATATAAATTAAAATGTTAATATTTGAATTTTAAAATTAAATTCTAATAATAATATATATGCTAATATATAAAATGAGAATATATTTTGACAAATTTCTATGAACATTAAAAAAGAAAATAATCTTCAAGAACAATTTATATGATTTAAAATATTTTTCTTTCCATTATTTGCTTTCTTCTGGAAATAGATTTAAAATAAATAGGAGAAAATATTTTTTTAAAATTTAGTTTGCTTTGCACAGTGAATAAAACAAGTCATTTAATTGGATGTATGAATTATCTTATACTATATATATATATATATATATATATATATATATGTATATGGATTTGAATTCAATGCTCAAATCTACCCTTTTTGAAAATTAAATTATTAATTTAATTAATACTTAAAATAAAATTAATTTATTTTATTATTATTAATGATAATTTTAAATGCAATTGACTTATATATAGAGAGAGATTTTTTTTACGGCGTTCGAAAGTAAAAATTGGCTTCGAAATAGGCAAAATGTTTCCAAAAGTGATTTCCAACAAAACAAAAAAAAACAAAAAAATGATTAATCTTTGTTATGTTGAATTTAACTATAAATTTAAGGGTATTTAATATTTATTGAAAATTATAAAAAAATACTTTGAAAATATTGTATTTTGTAAAATAAATTTATTAGTTTGTTCACACAACAAAATCTTAATTATCATCAATTTTATATATAGAGAATAAAATAAATTAAAATAAGTATTCATGTATTTAATTAAAAATTAAAAATACTGAGTAGATATTATAATTGCAATAATTTTGATTAGATCTAAAACATAATTTACAAATTCCTATAATTTATTAATATTGAAATAAAATACATTATTATAATTAATTAGGAATTTTTTTTTAGAATTCATCACAACTTTTATTGCATCAGTCATTCTTTTGTTAAATATTCTAGAATTCCCCAATAAATTCTTCTATAAAACTTTTTATAATTTGTTCTAAAATCTGCTGCTCATATCAGATTGCCGCCTGAACTCCACCTCTCTAATCTAATATAAAGATTTTACCTTGTTTGTTAGAAAAATAAGCAATTTTTTCTTAATTCCATTTTTATTATACTACTATATATATAATCGTCGTAGAAAAAATAATAATTAGATTCTTGTTTTGGTTTCATATCTCGATAATTTATTTTTTTGACATTAAATTTTATAGATATCATACAATTTTACATTTTCTGTCATTATTATTTTTCACATTTCTTTTAACTTCCACATTTGGTATATGTATAGTTTAACAAAAATCAAAAAAAATAAATTTCTAACTTTGTACGTCCTTCGTAAGGACAACGCCTAACAAGTCGGTTATATCAATGAGGTGTCCTATGATCAGTAAAACGGGTCCTCTCAACCTTTATATTGATTTTTTTGATCGGAGGCGCTATCAAATAGCTTTTCCCCAATATTGTTCCCGGAGGCTGGGTTGACTTTGTCCCATAGACCCCAGCCAGGGAAATTCCCTTGACAGGCCCGGGATTTGAACCCGGGACCATGTGAATGTGAGGCAGGTTCGCTACACACACACCCAATGGCGCCTTCAATAAAAATCAAAATCTCTTGTAAAATTACTTCTATCTCGTCTTTACAATAATTTCTATTCATTTTAATGTTAAACGAAATTTTACCACATAATATTATTTCTAACACGGTATGAAAATAAAGATGAGTTAAAAATAATAATAATAATAATAATGTATAAAAAATAATGTTAGTGGTTTAATATTTATTAGAAAAAAGTTTTTAAAGTCTTTGTAAATTGAAATTATTAAACTCTTTTTAGATGATACTCAAAAAACAAAAAACAAAAAACAAACAAACAAATAAATAAATACTTAAAAAAATGGATCGAATTTATATATATATTAAGTATAATAACTTTTCTCTAAGTTTTATTATTTATTTTTTTCTCTTTCCATTTTGTATTCCCCCAAGAATATCTGCTGAGCCGAGCTCATATATTTTTTAACTCCAAAGAAGCACTGGTAATAGATTCTTTCTTTTTACGTATAATCTTTCTCTCTCTCTCTCTCTCCCCTCCAACAAGCAAACAGAATATTATTCACACCACTTCTCTATCATCTTCGTTTAAAAACATCATACGAATTATTCTAGATTATTTACTTAAATTGATTGATAGATAATCTAGTTAATAAATGTAGTAAATGTTGCCTTGATCATCGTTCATGGGCATTCATGTTTGGTGTTGGTAGTATTACATTCTACAATGGGGAGAGAAACCAAAGAAAAATTACTTCGATATTTTGTAAGAAATATTTTTTTTTGTTTTTTTTTTGTTTTTTGTTTCTCTATGCTATTTTCTAAATGCATGCTTTTATTTGTGCAAATATCAGTCTATAATAAATTAAATTTTTAAAAAAAAATTACAATTCAATTGATTTGTATAAAATTTTGTATATTCTATTCTATTCTATATTATATTTTATATTATATTATAAATCTGTTTAATTAAATTGATTTAATTATTTTTAATCTAACGTTTCTTATTATAAAGCATTATGGTACATTATGGTAATACAGATGTTTGTAATGTGATTTGTCTAATTAAAGAATTTAATTTTGTTTATCATTCTACAGTCTACCTAAACAAATGGTCTTATCACACAATATAGGATTTTTTAAAATTATTTAAATATAATTATTTATTCGATTATTATAGTTGATTTTACGAGATATTTTTAAAAGTTTCAATTGCCTATATTTCAAATCTTATATATATATATATATATAAATTTTATAAAAACTTAATGAATTATTACACTAAAAGTACGAGGCTGGGGTGAAAAGTTTCCGGCCTGACCAAGAAAAAGGATGTTTTTAATTTTTTTTTTTTTTTTTTTTGCTTTATTTTTCAACATTCAAGATAGCTGAGACCTGTACGATGTCAGCTGAGCGTGTGCGAAATATTTTGCACAACCATTTGAACATGGAAAACTGTGTGCAAGGTGGGTGCCGCATTTGCTAACGTTAGACCAAAAACTGCTTCGAAAAACCATTTCTACCAAAAATTTGGCGCTGTAGGCGTAATCCAAACGAATTTTAGCGTCGATTCATAACTGTTGATGAGACTTAAACTAAATTATTAATTAATTAATTAATTAATTAATTAATTAAATTAGAGTTATGAGAAATGTATCAGTGTTGATGGAGATTATGTTGAAAAATAAAGCAAAAAAAAAATTTAAAAACATCGTTTTTCTTGTTCAGGCCGGAAACTTTTCACCCCACCCTCGTACAATCGCATTCAATTTCTATTTAAGTGGGTCTCTTTTATATTAATTATTATTAATAATTAATTCATTACAACACAAATTTAATTGAAATTAAATAAAATACATATAATATAATATATATAAATGTTTCCCTATAAAATTGATACAAATTCCTAAAAATTTGTGTGTTTTTTTTAATATTATTATTTTAGTTCATTTTGTATGTCACAAGATCATATTTCATGTAGAGGCAATTAGTATTTGATAAATAAGAATAAAAAAATTATTTATTTCATTTTGTTTTTATAGTGAAATTTTCTTTAAATAAAAAAAAAAGACATTCTAATAAATAAATAGAGGCTATATTTTATGTCAAAACAAAAAAATGATTGATGAGACTAAAAATTTCGAAAAAGTAGAACATTTCTTCAATCAAATAAAAAAATAATCCAATAAATTTTAGATAAAATAATATTTTTTTGCAAGAGTTTTGGAATTAGTTATTTATATAACTAAAATTAATTGAGATGGAATTATTTCAAATTATATTAAGGATTTGTAATAATTTAATCAGAACATTTTGAGTCTTTTATTGTTTATACTTATTTAATTTTAATAGTAAAATGATATATTTTTAAATATTACCGACCGATAGGACGAGAAGGGACTGTTTTTACACCAAATTTTACATGTGGAGATTTTTACACATTTCCACGAATCATGCATTTTGTTAATACCAAAAAGTATTTTTAACATGATGTCTCTCCGTCTGTCTGTCCGTCTGCCTGCCCCACTGTCCGTCCGTCTGTCAGTTTACAAATTATTAATTTTATATTCAATGTCGGAAATTTTTTATTACATTAAAATAACTGGTGGAATAATTATATATATATATATATTTATAAATAATGTTGTTTTTAATTATTTTTAAATTGTCGGTCAGTTCTGTGCCTGGCCACAGCTCATTTTTTTATATTATTGATGGTTCCATTTATTTAATTAAAATATTTTTCAAATTTGTAACAATACTAAATCAGCAATGAGAATAAAATTAAATTTAATCTTTTCAAAAGTTGACTTTTGAAAAATTACTCTTGATACTTTATATATTTATAGTATAAAATAATTTTAATAAAAAATTTTTAAATTTATTTTCAAAGTTATTTTATAATAATGTATTATTTATCTTATCTATTTTTCGAATATTATTTTGAAATATTTTTATTGGTTTTCTTATTAATTTTAAATGTTTGATAAGTTTTTATATACATATATTATTGATAATATTGCTATATATTAAAAGCTATATATGTTTACACTTTTATTTTACGATTACGATTAGAAAAGTGTTATTTTTTTTTCTTCTAATCACAAATTTGTCAATTTGAATTTCCGGATATCATTAAATTAACATAATGACAAGTCATTTCTCATAAAAAAAACTAAGTTCTTAATTTATATAATAGATAGAAAAAAATGATTTTTTTTTTATTTTTATAAATTTTTTTATAAAAATTAGCTGGATTGTCTCCACTCGACGATCTCGCAATTTGAATTGAATTAAATAACATAATATATTATATTTAAATTAAATTTAATTAATTATAAATTATAAATTAAAATTAATAAATAATATTTATTAAACCAGCGCATGTTTGGCTCTTTTTTGATGGCACCACGTCACGTGTTGGCGCGTGAGATTTGCAGTGTTAAAAAATTAATTCTGGTACTTTCAGCGATTCAATCAAGCTGATATTCTATATATAGCAGTTTTATACAATTATTAATTATGTGAGAAACTATCAAACATATATCTTTACTTTTATGGTCAATTTAGAGGGAAAAAATGAAAACGTGGTAGGTAATGATCCTCTTCCGGTTGAGCTACATTTCTCAAAAGTTGATCTACATACACACACACATTTTTCTCAACTTTATTGAGAATGATTCAGGAACCTTCAAAACGTATAAAAACATCAAAATCTCGATATCAAAAATTTTCAGATTTAGTAAAAATATTAATAATACTATTTTTAATTACCTTATTTTTTTATTGTATAAATTAAAATATAATTAATTCGAAATACCCTTATCTTTCTTCTATCCTTGCCCTGAAATTTGTAAATTAAATTAAATAACAATTTTTTATATTTTTTATATTATAAAAAGAGACATCGCCCTTCTTTTTTTTACATACGTTATTAAATCAGAATATGCAATATTCTTTGTATAATCTCTCCAAAGAAAAATCGATAAAAAATATTAAAATTTCATTCCAATCGCGTGCATAATATGTATGAAAAAAAACTAGAATTCATAAATTCAATTCATTTAATTTTTATAAAGATTCAAATTTTTATTATATTTTTATCTTGTCGTATATTAAAGAAAAGCAGTTTTCTTTCTCTTCTAATTTTTTAAATATCCTATTTTCATTCTTATCATTATTTTTTTTTTTAAAGTTCATTCACAAAATCAATATAGGAATTTTTTTTCATTTGATAAGATGATGCTGTTTGGAAGGTGAACATAATTTATTAAACTTTCAATAAATCCCAACCTTATTTTTTCAACAAATATTTTTCACAAATGATTTTAAATTTTATCAAGACAATACAATGTATTATGTACTGTGAGATAATGTGACTGAATATTGATTCTTTATAATTTAACAAAAGGATCAAAGTATGTGTTTATTTGAACTTGGAAGAAATACGTGACTAAAGTAAGGAAGAATTATTTATATTAATAAAATAATTATAGAAAATTGTGAAGTAATATTAATTTATTGCTTTTTATCATTAAATCTATAATTTTAAAATAACTTGAAATAAATAGGCGTGTGTTGTTTTCATTTAAATCATAGGTTCCTAAACTTTTTTGTGTCGTAGACCCCTTGCCATGTTTTTCGGTTTTGGGTAGACCCCCTAAATTGATTTTGATTTTTTATAAAATAAAATTTACCTTTTTTTTTAGAGCCATGTAGGAAAAACACGTAGACCCCTATTTTCATTTCATCAACCCCCAAATTTGTTATTCGCTGCCGTAGACCCCTTACAGGTTGCTATAGGGGTCGATATAGACCACTTTGGGAACCTCTGATTTAGATGATCAATATCTATTTTTATTTTAACATTTTGTTTTATTTTCTATAAATTTCATTTAATAGAAAAATCAAATCTCATTATCATATTTATACAGATAAAATTTAAGAATAATGCTAAAACTAAAAGAATTAAAAATTACTTTTTTTTATAAATTTAAATATGAAATTTATTACAATCGTTCTTTAATTTCAAAAGATTATTATTAAAATAAAAACAAAATAAAAAATAAAATAAATTTTTTTGTTATTCCAAAATACAAAATCTACTCTATAGTATACTTTGTGACCCTACGGAACTCGAAAGTTCTTGGCCGCAGGAACCACATTTCTCCATCTATGCCTATCCTGAGCTACACCCAACCAACTATTTTCTCCCATCTCTCTCACGTCCTTTTCTATATTATCCACTCATCACATCCTTGGTCTTTCAAGCGGATGTCCCCATAAATATGCCCTTGGCTATTCTTTCCTCTCCAATTCTAGCCACGTGTCCTGCAACCTTTCGATTTTATATTCCGAGATGCATGGAGCTCAGGCAATTCTTTGTAATGTAGTCTCCGTCATTCCCCGGTGACCTCATCTTTCTTTAGTCCATCTTTCTTTCGCAGAATCCTATTCTCAAATATTCTAAATCTACTCTCGTCACCTAAGGTCATTGACCATGCCTCACACCCCTATAATACAACTGCCAAAATAATTGTTTTATATATTTTAATTTTGATCTCCTTTAATAATAATTTTTACGAGATAAGCTTCCTTACTGTATGATTAATTGATTAAATTCTTTTCGAATATTATTATCCTTCGTGTGATTAAAGAACCTAATTTTTCTTTATATCTCTAAATTCAAAAAAAAATGCAATATTTTCTCTCTAGGTTTTTTTTATAGTTTATAACCTGCCCTTCCCTTCTTTGTCTTGAATTAATTATTTATGTATTTTTATTTTTATTTGTTCAACCAGAAAAAAATGGATAAATAATATCAAGTTCAAACTTCTTCAATATTCACTGATTAATGAACAAATGAATTAAGTGAAATATTTATGTTTTTAATAAAATTAATTCAAATAGAATTACAAAGATAATTTATTATTATTTATTTCATTATTTTTTTTCTTATTTTAAATTTTGATTTTAATTTATATACCAGTTTTTTTTTACATTTTTACATATAATATATAATATTTATTATTATTTATACATTTTTAATTTATACAGATTTGTTGGAATGACAATTCTGTTCTGTAATTTCCTGAAACGAAATAATCATTAAAAGAATAATATCTTTAATAAAGAATGTTATAACAAATAAATTAATCGTATCTTATTGAGTTTTGTTGATAAAATATATAAAAATAAATTAATAAAGGCACATAAAATATTTAGTTATAAATTCATACTAACTTTTATAAAATTAAATGTTTCACTTTTAACTTTATCGTATCTGACTGACCTCATTTTTCTATTCATTTCTCCTTGATACTTATGCAACCAATGATGATATTCTATTTAAAGAAAGACAATGGCTTATAAAATATAATTCCTTATTCATTAATTTATTTCAAAAAATATTTAGTCACAATTTTCACGATAAAATTTATTAATTTTTTTAGACAATTTGTTTATAGCCTATTTTTTTATTTTATATATATATCTCGTAGGCAAATTGGCAATTTTAGGAAAATAGCATTTGCCTGGCCAAATAGTTTCAAATATTTAATTTCAAAAATTAGGAAAATAGAAAAATGACACATCCAAAATTTATTTCCTAAAATGGTACAAATTAATTAAAATATCTCGACTTCCATTTCAAGATGAAAAAAAATGTTCAAAACCTAAGATTACTACTGCTGATATTATAAATTCTAAAAATATATTACCATATATACTCTAGATCAGTGATTCTCAACCTTTTTTTTTACCGCGGCACACAAAGAAAAAGATAAGTGTAAAAGTTTACCATATTGGAAAAAATGTGGTCCCAAACGGTTTACCTTTTTTTAGAGCGATATTGAAAAAATTCGAAAATATTTAAGAGCCTCTTTATATTTGTAATAATTTAATAATTTGGCGGCACATTTTGATAATCTCGCGGCATACAAAAGTGCCGCGGCACAGTGGTTGAGAATCACTGGCCTAGACAAAAGCCATTTGACTAAATATTTGTTGAGCAAATTGTTTAAACTATTATTTCATTTCAATTTGACTTTGGAAAATAGTTAAGAAAATATCGGTTAATTATTGGACCGATGACAGATGAACAAGACACACGATCAGTGTATTCGTCTGCTTTTTTGCATTCCGTTCTGAGTAAAAGTAGCAAACCTGGAAAAAAAGGGGAAGGGAAGACACCAGAAAAAATACCCAAATATCATTTATTTTCAAAAAAATCTTTTAATCAATTAAAACAATTTAATAAGGAAACGAATATTTAAAAAAAAAGATATAAACTAAATAATTGGGGGGGGGGGGAAATTACTTATACTCGAATTTACTTACTTGTGAAATCCCCTTACGGTCAAACATATTACATTTTTATAATTTCTTTATTTTATTTATATCAAACAGATTTGTATTTTGACATTTACATTAATTTAGAACTCAAAACTAGACTGAAATTAGATAAATATACAATAAAGAACAAACATTTTTTTGAATATATATTAATAGTTAAAACTATTTGCACAACAAAGATTTAGCCAAATGGCTTTTGATAAGGCAAATGCTATTTTCCTAGTCAAATTGAAATGAATTAATAGTTGAAGCTATTTGCTATTTTGGTAAAATTGCCATTTGCCTATGGCAGTGATTCTCAACCTTTTTTTTTTACCGCGGCACACTTTTATTTTTTTAAAAATTTGGCGGCACACAAAGAAAAAAATAAGTGAAAAGTGGTCCATAAAACGGCTTACCTTTTTTTCAGTGGTTGAGAATCACTGGCCTACAGTATATATACAGATTTGATAAATTGCTTATTCTTATTAATGTTTTTTCAATAAGTGTATATAAGTGTATGTTTGTTTAAACAAGTAAAAATAAAAATAAATAAATGAAAATTTTTAAAAAGTTAATAAGATAGTAACACGATTCCATCTACGATCAAAAGTTTTTTCTTTTTTAACTTCATTTTTTTGATAAATTATTCATTATTTATTATTCATTGTACATTAGAAAAATAATGCAAATATTTTTACTTGGCAAGAAAACTTTATTAAAGAATTATTCTCATAGACTTGTCTAAATTGATCGGTTATTTGATATATAAGAATCAAAAAAAAAAAAAAATCAGATTCAAATTACATATAATAAAAAGAATTCCAATTAGAATTATAATCTCTGATTCGAGAAGAAAATCCACCAACCGAGAAGAATCTGACAACATTTCTATGCGAGTTGACGACAATTTCCTGTTAATCATAATCTAGAATATGAAGTTTTTTTTTATATATTCCAAACGTGTTTTAAATTTAAAATACCTGTTAAAAACATTTCAACATGACTATGTCCCTTATTTTACTTTAAAGAGTGATTTTTTCTTATAAAAAAATATTTAATATCACCAATACCATTTTTATATTGTCGTTAATTAATTAAACTTTTAATTTATATATATAATTTCTACATATTTTAGTATTAATACATCTAATAAAACAAAAAAAAACCTCTGACTTTGTACTTCCTACGCAAGGACAACGCCTATCAAGTCAGTTATATCAATGAGGTGTCCTATGATCAGTAGAACGGGTCCTCTCAAACTTTATCTTGATTTTCTTGATCGGAGACGCTACTTTTTATCAAGTATCTATTCCCCAATGTTGATCCCGGAGGCTGGGTTGACACCGTCCCATAGACCCCAGCTAGGGGAATTCCCTTGCCAGGCCCGGGACTTGAACCCGGGACCCTATGAATGTGATTCGCTACCCACACACCCAATGACGCCTTATACCTACATCTAATAAAATATTTAAATACATTTTAAAGAGCAATAGCAAATAGGAATTCAAATCTGGAAAATAAATTGAAATGTTTATTTTCAATTAAATCCTACTATTAGTTCACACTCTCCCATTGAATAGGTAAACCTTATTTATCTTGTATAAATATTCTATTAGTGTTATACAGGAGGAAAAAAATCTCTTAAATAAGATATTTAGCAGGATATAAATGTGTCTTACAATGGATGAAGAGGGTCGGCTTAGAAACTTCATGCCTTGGGATTGAATATCGTTAAAGAAAAAAATTATTTTATTTGATTTTTTCAAATCGTTACTTTTTAATTTACTTTTTTTTTGTTACTAACTTAAATTTTTAGAATAATTATTTATTAATATTCTTTAATTTAGGTTTTCACTGATTTCTACAAATTTCAATTTTCTTATATACTAGTATATATCTTATATATAAAATTCTCGTGTCACAAAACTTTGAAATCATACTCCTCCGAAACGGCTTGACCGATTCTTATGAAATTTTTTATGTATATTCAGTAGGTCTCAGGGCATGTCAGACTTCCTTTAGAAAACCGCTAATTGGTAAGGTGTGTCCAGGAAATGCTAATTAATTAAAAATAGTTTAGTTACCATACTAGCTCATAGAGGCGCTGGTGGCAAAAATTTGAAATCTTATATATACCCTTATAAGAAGCTTCCAAACAATACTGGTTCATGGGTGAACGGTCTAAGGCGTTAAATTATGCTTTGCATCCCTCAGTTCCAAACTCGCAAAGGCACATTTTTTTTTTTTTTTTTTATTATATATTTTTTTTACAAATTTATTAATTTTTATTATTATTATTTTAATATTTTATTAAATTATTTTATTTTATTAAATTAATTTTATTAAATTAATAATTATGTCAATTAATTTTTTCTGCATAAATAAACATATATAAAAAACTATATAAAATTTGAATTTTCATTCATTCATTTAAAATGATATTAAAATATTCCTTTGAAATATAATAAATAATTAAATTAATCCCTACTAGGGCCTCGGGGGGGGGGGGGGGGGTAACTTTCTCTTCTTGGAAAAACCCATATTGCCATCCCCAGCTCGACTATCTATATATATAAAAAAGGTTTTTGTCTGCATATTGCTCAGAATTTAAAAATTATTATAATATTTCACTTTTTATTTTAAATTCTAATATTTAAATATCAATTAAATTAAATAATTTATTCTAAAAGTTGTCATTTAAATTTATTTAATAAAATATTTAGATCATATTTAACTTAATTTTTATTTATTCTTTCTATATAATTGAATATTTCTTCTTTTCTATTTGAAAGTGAAAGCTTAAAAAACTGAATATATTATTTTTTATGAATACAAAAATATTTTCAAAACTTCAATTAAAATGACTAAATTATATTATTTTTGTTTTTGTTTCAATTATTAATTACAACTATATTTTAAATGCAAAAATGATTTCTTGGTTATATAAAATTAAAATATGATTTTTTAGACAAATGATATTAACGAGATGTTTTAAATTTTTATGTCTTTTTTATATTGAGTATTATTTTGCCTTTTGTATTATATTGGTGGGACGCATGGTCTATGACCCTGGGAGATGAGAGTAGATTCAGAGTATTCTTTCCAGCATTTATTGGCCAAAGAAAGATGAGGTCACCGGGGAATGGAGGAGACTGCATAACGATTAATTGCATGACCTCTATGCATCTTCAGAAATAGTTAGGGTTATAAAAGCGAAAAAGCTGCGATAGGCAGGGGACGTGGCTTGAAATGGAGAGGAAAAAGATATTGGATTGGAAAACGGTGCGGAAACCGATTGGAAAACGTCCGCCTGGAAGACCAAGGACGCGTAGGAAGGGACGTAAAAGAGATGGGACAAGGGCTCAGGATAGGGACACTTGGAGAAATGTGGTTGCTGCGGCCAAGAACTTTCGAGTTCCTTAGAGTCACAGAGATAGATAGATATAACATATACAATAATAATATATATAATTAATTTACTGATTAAATTAAAATATATTTGAAATAAGAACACAAAAAGAAATGAATGTTTTATGTAATATACTGATTGAAACAAAATGGATGAAAACCTTTTACTACTCTTAACCAAATACTATGTATCACTCGGGGGGTACAGGGGGCGGAGCCCCCGTCTAGGTGCGGAGAGCGCCGAAGGCGCTCGGGGCAGCTAGTATATATATATATATTGTCGTATATAAGAGGATAAGTGGGTGAGGTATTTTATAAGAAATAATGTGTTAAAAATTAAGTTTAATTAATTGGTAGCACTCTGGATGAATTTTGGATAATTAAATGGGTTATTGAATCCGCGTAGGTTGATATGGGAAATATAAAATTGAATAGGTTCAATATGAAAAATGCTTATATAAAATTACAACTAAAATTATTTATTTAATAAAACTATAAGAATTTAGGTTACAATTGATAACAAAAGAAATTAAGATGAAATAGAATAATTGAATGGTACCGTAAAAAAAATATAAATATAAATTAAAAGAACTTTAATTTATATTTAAGCAATTGCAATGTTAATTAATTAATTATTAAGTATAAAAGTTTTATCACTTAGCATGAAAGAAAGGAATGGAGAGTTCATTGGAGACTTGAGTCCTGATTGTCTTCCTGCGGATTTAACTGGAACATCTATTGTGCAGCAACATTTCTCAAAAAGGGGTTGTGTATGATGTCCTTCCTGCAGGGATATATGTGTCTCCCTCCAATGCCTGATCAAGACTAACTCAAATATCATTTTCACCAATAATGAAACCTTTCCCCCACTTTGAACACATGGATGGGTCCCTGTACATGTGCAGACAACATGTCCCATGACCAATCGTCTTTTTCTTAAATTTAGCACGTGTTCAAAAATGAAAGTTCTAGCTTTCTCACCCTTATATACATAAAAACTGTATTTTTTAGGATTATATATTACAATATATATATATATATATATATATACGTGGTCTGTTCAAAAAGTATTTATTTATTTTCTCAATATCCATTTTGTCCCCTTGAAAGTAATTCCTCTCACATATAATGCACTTATGCCAGCGCTTCTACCAATCGTCACTTTTCGGTATGGCCATCAGCTCGTTCTTCGATTCCGATTTTATCTCATCCATTGTGGCAAAACGCCTTTTTTTCATTGGTCTCTTCAGTTTGGAAATAGGAAAAAGTCTCAGGGAGCCAATTCTGGCGAATACGGTGGTTAAAGCATGATTATGGTTTTGTTTTTGGCCAAAAAATCATGAACAAGCAATGTGAGCTGGTGCATTATCGTGATGCTCAATTCATGATTTGTTTTTCCACAATTCCGATTATTTGAGCCGTATTGCTTCACGCAAACGTCTTTGTGGTATTCCTTATTAACAGTACGACCTGTTGGCTAGAACTCATGATACACCACGCCATTGTAATCGAAGATAACAGTGAGCAAAACCTTCACATTCGATACCACTTATAAAATTTTTTTTGAGATAAAGTAGATTCGCCACAGTCAACATTTTAAGTGCGTTGAAGCACTTTATTCCAATTTAACGCAAAATTTAATACGGATTCTTTGATCCATTTTTTTTAATTAAAGAATTGAAGAACTTTTTCTTTCAGCTCCCTGAGCTGACCAGTCATAAGCTTCAAAAATTGGTTTCGGAGGTCGTACTTCATCCTGTTTACACAGTCCCGACCTCGCCCCATCTGATTTTTACCTTATTGGACCACGCAAAGACGCCCTACGTGGAAAAAGATTTGTTAACAATGAGGAAGCTAATGAAAAAGTGACTTCGGGGTAAATCGAAAGAATTCTTCGCCAAGGGAATTAGGACGTTACAAAAAAAATAAGCTGGAGTGTCTCCACTCGACTATCTCGCAATTGGAATTGGATTAAATAATATAATATATTATATTTAAATTAAATTTAATTAATTATAAATTATAAATTAAAATTAATAAAAAATATTTATTAAACCAGCGCATGTTTGGCTCTTTTTTGATGGCACCACGTC
This sequence comes from Labia minor, assembly GCA_963082975.1. Taxonomy (NCBI): domain Eukaryota; kingdom Metazoa; phylum Arthropoda; class Insecta; order Dermaptera; family Spongiphoridae; genus Labia; species Labia minor. The sequence continues at coordinate 115,108,429 of OY720344.1, forward strand.
ACGTGTTGGCGCGTGAGATTTGCAGTGTTAAAAAATTAATTCCGGTACTTTCAGCGATTCAATCAAGCTGAAATTCTATATATAGCAGTTTTATACAATTATTAATCATGTGAAAAATTATCAAACATATATCTTTATTTACACGGTCACTTTAGAAGAAAAAAAATCAAAACATGGTAGGTAATGACCCTCTTCCGGTTGAGCTACATTTCTCAAAAGGTGATAGAAAACTATGAATTTTGAATAATGCTCATGTACCAAATTTCATCATTCTAGCTCAAACCTTTTTTGCATAATCTTGTCTACACACACACACACACACACACATTTCAAGCATGACGATTCTCCGGAATGCCCGTCCTGTCCAGGAGTTATAGAAAATGCGGAACACGTTTTCTTTGAGTGTATACGTTTTTCTCAACAGCGAGATGATGTTGAGAAATCTATAAACATAGAAATCTATCCAGAGTCTATAGTGGAAGCAATGTTGTCATCAGAGGCTGCCTGGAACACTACCAGCATATTTGCAACGCAAGTTCTTACAGACTTGCGTTTCACAGAAAAAAAAAGAGCTAATGATGACAACTAGGAGAAAGGAAAAATAACACCTTAGCTACCTGAAGGAAGAGCATTAGCTATGTCCTCCCCCCACGAAGTAATGCCTAACGGCGGTTCCCGTGAGGGATTGAGGTTGGAGGAAAGCGGAGGTTTTAGTCGGTATTAACATCTTGAGTCTGACATACTAGGCAAACCTTATAAACCTAACGATACGTAAATGTATTTCCTTCGCTATACAAAAAAAAACAAACACACACACACACACAAATACACACATAATTTTCTCAACCTTAGTGAAAATGATTCAGTAACCTTCAGAACGTATAAAAACATGAAAATCTCAACATCGAAAATTTTCGTGTTCGAAAAAATGGAACAACTGCATAACTATGTGTGTGGGAGGAGGGGATTGACTATGTTGAAAAATAGGCTGAATTTTGTAAGAATCAAATAAACCGCTTTTGAACTATAGCCATTTGTCTCTTTAGTTAATGAATGACCCTCGTATATACAGTCAATGAAAGAGAGAATCATATAATGATTATATAATTGTATTTTTTCTTACCACAAGGTCCAGATACAGATACCCTATCGAATTGCATTGATAATCGATTTCATTTCAAGCAACGTCTGGTATTTTTGTTTTCTCAATAAAAAAAAAACACTCACACACAAAGCTATAATATCTTTTATTTGAGCAGTTTCGTTGAAGGCAGATGATCAACCCCACCATTCCGTGAGTGACCTTCTCTCTCTCCTCTTCCCCACTCTTGTTTTTCTCTTTTCATGTTATCGTCTTCAACATGTTGCTTCGTTCAATCTCCTAATCGAATGAGGAGGGTGGCTTTAAACATTCTTAATGGAATCTATTCAACTTTTTCTTCTCTCTTTATTCACCTTTAAATAAAACAAAATTGATCTTCATAAATTATAATGAGATATTGTAAAATACAGAAAGATCTTAAATTATTAAAGCTTTGGTGGCTGTTTTTATTTATAAGGGAATTTTGTAAATAAAACCACATATTGATATTTTTTATTGTAAATTTATTCAAAAAAATACAAAAAATACACAACGTTGCTTGATAACGATTGCAGAAGTAGCAATCGAAACGATGTCTATTTTTTGTATTTTTTTGTATATATAGAAAATCATTCGTATAATAGATCAGAACAATATATAAACTACATAAATACGTGTATAATAAGTTAAGAATACAAAGGTCCAACTCAACTTAAAAGTAATTTGCAAATTTTGATAATTTTCAGACATGTTTTCATACTGTATTATTCAATGCATATTTTGAAGACAATAAAAGGGTGAACTGAAATGAAAAATTCTATGAAGGGTTTATAACCTAATTTTGAATTATCCATTGAATCCTCATTTAGAGAAGAAAATTATCTTTCTATTTATTATTCTACATAGTATACACTTAAAAAGTAAATATGTTAATGTTTAGGTACAGCTCTAATTTGATAAACCTTTTACAAATTTAACTTTAAATACTTTTTTTTGTATAAAAATAAAAAAATATGGTTTATATATTTTTATTTTTTTATTTATAAATTTCAAATAATTATAATTACTATTAAAGTTTTGAGGTTTTTAAATTTGCTGTAATAATTATATTTCTTTGTGTAGCTTATATAAATCTTATCTTATTATACTAGCAAAAATTGTATATATTATATATATATTTGTATTTTTAGAAATATTAAACTGCTCCAAGGATTTTTTTGATATTCACACCATTGATAATTTTTATAAAGAAAAATCGATATATATTGGTTTCAGCCTCGGGGAAAAATAATCTTTATTAGTTTTTCTTAATTTAAAATAGGAAATTTAAATGACGTCAGCAACTACGCCAGATCGAGCGCTTCCTTAAATACAAAATTACGTTCGTTTAAGGGCTGTATGTTTTATGACTATTGTTTTTTAATTTATGTTCTTTTAAAATATTTGATCGGCGGTTCGGTGAATCAGGTATTATATTTAATAACAAAAAAAAAAAAAAAAAAAAAAAAAAAAAAAAATAATAATAAACAAAAAAATCATTAATTTATTGTCATCATATATGACTGATAAGGAAAAGTATAGAACGTTTTAAATCAAGATTCAATGCTCTTATGTTTATGGAATTAATATAAATATATTATGTAATTAATTAATATATTATGTTCCAAATCATTTATTTATTAAGAAAAGATAATAAAGGGAAACTCTTTTCCTTAATATAATACAGAATGTGACACATTTCTAAAGAGAATGTTATGAAATTATTAATGCCCTCTATATTTTATTAATATCGTATATATATATATATATATATATATATATATATTAAATTTGTGAATTAATGATATTTAATTATAAATTAAAAGAAATAATTATTTTGTATATATACATTAATACAGAAAGTTCAATTTATAATTTCTTTTTTTTTTTTGTAAAATTTCAACCCTTTTTCAAAAAATATTTATCTTTCTGTTTATTTCTTTGAAAAAAAAAATAAGAATAATTGAAATAGTTCATTAAATGAAAGCAATACGGATTCTTTTGGATGAAAATTATGCGAAGTTAGGAGAAAGTTCATCTTTTATTTATTTTTATTTTTATTTATTTATTATTTTTTTTTTTGTTTATGTTTTATTTATTTATTTTTTGCTCTTTAATTTACTAATATACGCCGTATTTTGATTGTGTTTGGTCTAAGAGCGTTTGATTGGTCTATTGACCAGCACAGCTCGGGGTGAGCTTATCAGCAGTAGAAGGCGTGATCCTCGACTATCAGCAAAAACCCGAAAGGCGCCGATGGCCGGTCTTGTTTAGCCTATAAAACCCTGAAGTCTTGGCGCCGGCCTCAAAATCACTTCACAACTCCACCTCTTACCATTATCACATAAAATCCACTGCGATTCATTCTCCTTCTACTACTACCACCACCACCACTACTACTACTACTACTACATAATTCGCGTAGAAAATTTACCAAGAATGACCCTCACCGGGTATTAAGTATCCAATCCTCTTCCTTTACTTATCTACTCCAAGTATTATTATTGGAATTTATTACAAATTCCTATACCATTAAAGTTTATTTATATATATATTTATTTATTTATATAAGTATAATGTTGACGGAATTGTGCCCGAAATATCGTTCAAGACGTGAGAGAAACCTTCGTAGATTAAGATTAATGAAAAAAGACGATTCCAAAGCTCTTGCATCAGTTACAATTGACATAGTGTCTAAGAATCTGGGCTTACAAACAAGCTACGTGCAAGAAATCATGGTGAGACAAAAAATTTTTACTTTTTTTTATTTTCAAATCAATTAATACTTAATCTAAATTATATTAAATTAACTATAATTATTCATATTTAATTTAATTTAATATTTGGTTTATTTAATTGATCATATTAAATTAAATTTTCGTAAATAATTTACATTTTAAGTAAAAATAATTATATAATTTGATTTTTTATTTATTAATTTGATGATAGATACTTTGTGACATCATCCATTGTATTTAATACTTGTTAATTTAATAGATTTTTTTTTTTTGTATAAAATTGGTAGAAAATTTGAATATATATATCTAATTTCATTTAAATCAGGGGTGTCCACCACCATTTCAAAAAAAAAAATATGCTGGGCCGCACATAAATATCATTTTACCTTTTTTTTCTTTTTATATTGAAAATTTCGGAAATATTTAAAACTCTAATCCCAAAATCATTTTACCTTTTTTAGAACCATATTGAAAAAATTTAAATATTTTCATAATTTTTTAATATTAATAATATTTAGACACTTATTTAAATCAAATATGTATATTCTTTTTTTTATTTAATTTTTTAATCACTATTATCATTTTACTATTATACATATATAAAATAAAATGTTTGGCCTTTTGATGAAATTATATTTATAAGAAAGAATTATTTATAGTATTCAAGGAGATGGTACACATAAACATAGCCACATTTATTGGATTAGCATTTCATTTATTATTATTATTATTATTATTATTCGAGTTTTTGCACTTACTCAGCATTTAATACTTGTAAATTTTCACCTATCCCCTTTTGGTCTTTTTTAGGGATTAGGCTCGGACGATGTGAAAACACACAGGTCTCTTAGGAATAATATTAATATTATTATTAATATTATTATTGTATTTATTTGTTGATCCTTTTTTCACTATTACTCTCTCTCTCTCTTTTAAAAAATATTTTGAGTTAAAATTATCTCAATCATTTCAAATAATTATATAAATATATAAATTTTAATTTTTTTTTCTTTCTAATAGTTTTTTCTTAATTTAAAATAGGAAATTTATATGACGTCAGCAAATACACTGGCCATGGATTTCTGTTTTTTAGTGCATTAATGCGTACGTTTAAGAGCTGTATGTTTTATGACTATTTTTTTAAATTTATGTTTCTTTAAATTATTTGAACGGCGGCTCGGTGAATCAGGTATTATTATTACCAGCCAATCCTGATAATAAGGAATAATTCTTTTTAATGACGGAGCAAGCGGTGGCTCGATGATCCAAGTATTAAATGTAATAGGTATATATATATATATACTTGGATCATCGAGCCGTCATATATATAATCTATAAATGTATACCTACCTTATACATGAATAGAGGAGAAAATAAAGAATACAAAAATAATTCAAAATTTTTACGAAAATAGATATTTTAAGTATCCCTAAATAAAATTTCTTTATATTTTATTATTTAATGTATTGTATTCTTAATTTGAATTACACAATTAATATCAACATAAATAAGTGTTGGTTGTTTTCAATAATAAATATAATACAGTAATCTTTTTATTTTCATTTGAATGCGTTTTACATTTGAATTAAAAAAAATTGATTTTCGCACATCACATCGTTTCACATGGATGGTTGAGTGGTTATTAGGGGTTTAAATTAATACGATGGGGCTCGAAGATAAATTGTCTTTATATATTGTTATTTTTTTTTTCAAAATAATATCTAATAAATAATCTTTATGTTTATTCATTTCATTTAAAATTTAATTGAAATGAATTTTTATTTATTACTTGTTTAATTAATTTTAGAGAGATTGATAAATAATTTAATATTAATAACAATAATTTCATTTTAGATATCATGGGGGAGGGTGGGGTGAATAATGTTGAGATTGTATCCAGAAAATTAGCAACTAGATTTTTTTTATTTTGTTTATTTTATGAGAAACTACTTGAACGGCTCAACGGATTTTGATAAAATTTGGTATATTTACTTAATGCATGAATTCATCAACTTTTGGTTTAAATCCGGAAAGTTTACAAAATATTAATTTTATATTCATTGTCGGAAATTTTTCACCTAAAATATAGTAGTAATTAATAATTGAGTAATTAAACTAAAAAATAAAAACCAAGATAATCTAATTCAAGTTTTTTTTTATACTTTCTATATATACCAATAATGTTATTTGGAAATTAATTTATTTCAAATCGTCTGTCGGTTCTAGCCTGGCCACAGCTCATTTTTTAAATTTTATTAGATTTTTTTTTCTTTTTAAATTAAAATAAACTGATTTTAATATTGATTTCTTAATTTTTTTTAATAAATACAAATATATAAAATTATATTTGAACAGATATTTTAAGAATATAATAAAAATGTTAAAAATAAATCATTATTTATCATTTTCTTTAATATTTTTACCGACCGACGATAGTAAGGGAGGTATTGTTAAAAACTGTTTTAGAAAGTGGCAGTGGCACTGAACCCTTCATTCATGAAATAAACCATCCATTAAAAAGTATTGACACTTTAAACTTTAAAAAAAAATCAATAATTTTATTTACTAAATTAATTTATCATAAAATAATTAAAAAATTTCATTAATTATAAATTGAATATTAATATTAATATTAAAGTTATGTTAACTTAACAATTTTCACTCAACTTGATCATGGATAGCATAAACTCTCTCTAGAAATTTCTCTCTTTTGTCTTGAAGAGGAACACATCTTCCTTCCTGTAAGACATCTTACAAAACATTTCACATCTCAATATTACAAAACATATTTTCAAACAACTTGAAAAAAAACTTGAAATGTTTTCTTTTCTATTCTGAACTGAACTCACAACTGAACTAGTTCCTGGAGCCGGATGCTGCTGATATTAAATTAAATTTTATTAGAAAAATTTGTTCTTAGTTGGAATCGAACGCCGACTTCTTGTGTAGAATATTGCTACGCTACACTCTCGGCTAGCTGTCTCCTTCATCTATATTATATTACCCTAATTATTAGATAAAAATATCCATTTGAACATATAATATGAACAATAATTAAATTAATCATGACATTATAACAAAAATAATTTCATTATGATAAAATTTGTAAAATTAAAAAAAAAACGAAAACTTAACAGATTCTTTCATTCTACATTAACAGTTAATTAATATGTTTGATAAATGTATGAAAAGGGATAATTCAATCAGACAATTTTATTAATTTTTCTTGAAGCATCATGACATACATGTATTTAAATTTCCTAAAATGTTATCATCATTTTAATACAATTTGATATAAATAAACATCTTAAAGGGAAATGAACTATGAACTGATATAATTTGATCATTTGAATAAACACGACATGAATAATAGCCTTCTAAGCGTTTTATTTTTAATTTTTTATTTTTTTTTAGTTTTATTTATTCCCAAGTAAACATCAAATATGATGATATTCATATTTTATGAGAAAAATATAGTCTTTATGCTTCATTATAAATCTTTCTAATTATATCAACTGATATAATATTGTAGGTATTCCGAGTTGATCATCAATAATTTTTTTTTGAATTCATTTTTTAAATTCTCTTTAATAATTGAAATTCATTTGTCGTTGCCGTTGATAACATTGAACGATTGGCAATTATTTACAAAATGGGAAGCTTCAGGGATTTGGATGAAACTTTGCCAGTGGATTCCTTTTTTAATTCCAAAGAAACTTTCCATATGCAATTTAATAATTTTTATCTCGTAAACTAGAAGAGACCGATAAAATATAGCATAAGGAAAGTTTCTTTGGAATTAAAAAAGGAATCCACTGGCAAAGTTTCATCCAAATCCCTGAAGCTTCCCATTTTGTAAACAATTTGCTTATATTATTAAATAATATTAAAAATTATTTGTAAAAAATCTAATTCACAAATTACATTATCAAAAAGAAGGAGGTTAAAGTTTCTATTTAATATAATTAATTTAAATTAAAAATAATAAGTTATCTTTTGTGAAACAAGCACATATTAGAAAAATTAATTACAATATTATATTGAAATGACATTTAGTGTCTGTATAATATTAATATTTATTTTATTAATAAATTTTTAAATTTTACTATTAAAAAATATCTTATTTTGTATATATACAATGGAATAAGTTAAACAAACCAATTCTAATGATCAATGGAAGACTTTTATATAAATGCATGTGTATTAAATTCGGAGGGGATGAGAATAAGAGGAGGGAATGGAGAGGTGCCTTGGTCTGTTTGGTCAGGAGACTTTTGGGTCGATACTCTTCTTCCTATCCAATTTTATATATATATCTACAAATTGGCCAAAAAGAATCGATCGTCAACCGAATAATTATATCGTTTATCTCAAATGGATAAATTAAAGCGATTTTTGTCATTTTAAGGTAATTAATTGAAACTTTATCCCATATAATTAATATATTCGTCTATTATATCAAATTTGTATTTCTATCCAACATATTAAGTAAATAATTTATTTAAAATATGAAATATTAATGTAATCATACTACAATATATTATTTAAATAGTATAATAATAAAATATAACACATTTGTAATTAAATGAAGTTAATATTTTGATTAAGTAATACTCGTCAATGATTTGACTCAAACCCATATCAATAGCTAATACAATAAATTTATTTAATTTCATCAGATATTAATGTATCTAGGAATTGTTTACTAATTATATAGTATTTCATTTATATAATACGATGATAATAATAATAAACTATATATATATATATATATATATATATATATTATTTTATTTTTATAAATATAAATAAATAATAATATATATTTAAAAAAAAAATATAAAAACAAAATTCTTAAAATATTAAAAATTAAATTTTAATCAAGGCGTTTAAAATAATAAAATTACAATTTAATTAAATCTTTTACGGTTGAATTAATTAATCAATTAATTAATACTTTAATGTATCATGTATTTATTATAATACAATGATAATTCTATACAGATGTTCTTTTGAATATTTTTAATTATCTTTTTAATTATTTTTCCAGTGCACCTTTTATTTTTACTTTAATCATGGAGCCTTAAATTACAGATATCCTTAGAAGATATCATTATAATCGGATTGAATTTATAACCACTTATATTTCTTTTCTAAATTTTTTTATTTTAATTAAATTCATATAAATATAATATAAATACAAATTTCATTCTATTCTTTTTCTCTATTATAACGTTTTCTTAACTTCACTTGGCATCTGTTTCTCTGTTTCTATGTCTGTTCGCTCTTTTGACAAATTGAAATTGATTTTTCATCGACTTTTTATTGACTTTTGAAAATTTTTATAGATATTTCAATTGATCCCTAGAAGGTATAGAAGAAATATAATTGAATTATAATTACTTAATTGTAATTAATTAGCGATTAATTACTTTTAGTAACTAACTCCTTTTTTATTGCTCCGATTAATTTATTTTCAACGGATTCTGTAGTATAAATATTGATTTCCGGATAGATATTCATTTTGAATGTAATTAAGATTATTTAATAACATTAAAACTATTGATGAAATCTTATTAATCAGCACTACCGTCAATGAAGTAAAGGGAGTTTTCCCCTCAAATGGAGAAATGGTTAAGTGTTTAATAAAATCTTATTTTATTATTACAAAAATTTGACTTAATTTTTCATATAAATAAATAAAACTAAATGCGCTCAATGTTTTTCGTTGAATATGAAGCAATTCATCCAGAAACTTTGTCAGGCTTATAGAAAAATTATTTTATAAATTTTTTTTATATTTATATTATTATTATTATATACGAGTATATAAAAAGGTAGTTTTCTTTCATTTTAGTTTGATTGTGACTAAAATTTAAAGAAAAAACGAAAAATTAAATCAGTTTATTTTTCTACTTTTTAACGAACTGATTCTTTAATGGTTTTCTCCGAGACAATGAAATAGATCACGATGCAACCATCCCTTGTTTTGCTGACAACACCAACGAAGAGGGTCTTAATGCTCCTTTCTACTACATTCAGAAAAGAGATAAATTTTAACGCAACACTGCGTAAATGGTCCTCGATATTTCATTACAAAATTTAGTTACAAACTTTTCTCTATACTTATATATATATATTATGAAAAATAAATGATTAACTTTTTTATTGATAAAATAAGATGCATGAGTATAAATAATAATTTAAAAAAATGAGTTTTTGAAGAAAATAATAAATTATTTTTTAATTAATATTTAATCTTTATTTTGATGTTATATTTTTTTTAATGAAATCTTATATCTTTAGAAAGAGTAATGTAAAAAGTTTGTTTTGGTTTTGTAGTAATTAATATTACTATATAAAAAATAACATTTATTCATCTCGTTAGTCATCTTTCATTTCCTTTCATTTTTCTTAGTTAAATGAGATTTTTGTTGTTGTTTTTTTAGTAGTTTTCGGAAAATGTAGAGATTTTTATTTTATGGATTTAATTATTTATTAAATATAGGTATTTAACAATAATATTTATGTTATTTTTGTAATATATAATTTTTTTCATGAAACTTTCTCTCACTTTTCTTTTTATTTTCTTATTCAATATAATTCAATGTGACCTAATTCATGGTTTTGATATTACTTATCTTATTTCTAATTTTTTCATTAACATGTATATATATATATATATTTGTTTGTTTACGCACTACAAATTCTTAATGAATATAATTCTACACAATAAATAAAGAGACCATCAAATCGTTTTTTAAACATTTTTAAAGAATATATAATTATTTTTTAAATTTACTTTACCATAAAATTCAGGGGTTTTTTTTGTAGATTTTTTTCTAAAATGTCTGTACATTAATAAAAAGTATAATACATTACTTTCAATTTCAATTCATTCCCAATTTACAGGTATAATTTTAAAATACTTTGATTAAATCATTCTATCCTATTAACTCTATTTTCATCTAAATCAAAAATAAAGAAATAGATTTTTAAAATAAAAATAATACAATTGATTTGAATAGCTTTAGTAAAATATTATTTTTACAATTTGAATAAAAATGAGAACGCGTTATTTCCTTCTTATTGGCTTCCATAAAGGCGAAAATTTATTTCTTGGTATTTTCATCAGGGATCACCTTAAAACAGTGATTCTCAACCTTTTTTTTTACCGCGGCACACTTTTAACGGTTTAAAAATTTGGCGGCTCACAAAGAAAAAGATAAGTGTAAAAGTTTACCATATTGAAAAAAAGTGATCCCAGAAACGGTTTGCCTTTTTTTTTTAAGAACCAAATTGAAAAAAATTTAGAAAAAAAAGTCGGAAATGTTTAAGAGCATCTTTACATTTGTAATAATCTCGCGGCACATAGGTTGAGAATCACTGCCTTAAAGGATATCCTTAAAACTTTGCCCACGTAATTTTTAATCTATGGTTATAAAATATTCCCGAATCTACAGTCTATCTAAATTTTTAATGGTTTTTTTCTGGTTTCTCCAGATTATTAAATATAAAAATCCATTAAAAATTGTAAATTCTAAGTAATATTCAGAAAGTTAGAGAAGATATCTAAAAATAATATATAAAATATTATTATTTTTTTTTATGATTTTTCACGTTCAATACAAGATTATTTAATATATTTCTTCCATTTTTTTTTTATTTTGAAAAAGTTGAACAACTTGTTTCAATTTGTTAAAATAAGGAGGGTTTATCTAGTCATACATTTTGGAAATTTATTATCCATGTCTTTCGCAACTGACAAGTTTGTGGGTTTGAAATTACCCTTCCGTACTGATTCCCTTTTGAAAAGATCATCTCTCATCTCTTTTTAACTTTTCTTTTCTTTTCTTTCCTTTTCTTTCTATATAAAAATCCTTGGAAATAAATAAGCTAATGCTTAATTTTCTCTTGGCTATTGGACTAAGCAGCCGTTCAATCCAACTTCATTCAGCTGCTATTCGACACGCCATCGAGAAACCTTACATCTGCATTGATATCCAATGTCACCCCCCACCCCCACCCCACCTCCCCTTCCTCTTTCCTTCCTTATCCATGTTCTTTAATCCGATTATTTTTCATAATATCCACTTTAGAAAGAATAATAATAATAATAATAATAATAATAATCTCTCATCTACATCTTTTAATTTATATGATATATTATATATTGTTAGGGTGAACATATTTTGAAAACACCAAACCGGGACATTTTACCTTTTTTAAACCAAATTGAAAAAATTCGAAAATCTTCAAAAGCTTAGTCCAGAAAACGTTTTACTTATTTTCTTTTTTTTTAGAACTAAATGGAAAAATTTTGAAAATATGAAATGTCCTAAATATTTCAAAAAACGGGACAATCGACTGTCCCGAAGACTTTTTCGGGACGCTGGGACAGATCACCTAAAAACGGCACGTTTGGTCACCCTATATATAGTATTTATTTTAGGATACGTGGCTAGAATGGGAGAGGAAAGAATGGCGAAGAGTATATTGGTGGGGTGGGGAGACCGTTGGTCCCGGTGCAAGACCAAGGACGCGTTGGGTGAACAATGTTGGAAGGGAGGCGAGAGAGATAGGAGAGGGTAGGATTTGGATGGTTATAGTTCGGGAAAGGGACACTTGGAAAAATGTGATTGCCAAGAACTTTCGAGTTCAATGGAGCCACAGAGAGATATAGATAGATAAATAGTATTTATTTTAGTTGGTTTCAAGGGTTTGAGAATATTTTCCTCGTTGTTAATTATTCTTTATCTTTTTGACCATAACATCACAATAATCAATTTTAACAACGATCCTTTTCCTTACCATTTCTATTCAACTAACCTTTTGAGTTTTTATAATAAATAAATAACTTAATTTTGGGTTGAATAGTGTATATATAATTCACACATACACATTAAAACATAACCTTCACCATTCTTCAGTAAAATCATTCATTTTTAAAATTTTTTTGTTAAAAACTTTAAATTTATTCTGTTATTTATAAAACACGAGACCACTGATAAGTACAATACAACTAACCGGTTCACAATAATAGTTTTATATATTTTAATTTTAATATTTCTAGACACAAGAATTTTGAAGATATAAGCTTTTTTGCTGCCATTTCATTAAAAATGGATGGTGATTAATAATTCACAAGGGTTTCAAGCTGACCCACCGACTCTTGGGAAATAAGATAAATTATATTCACTCAACGATTTATTTTTATAAAATTTTATATCACTTAGAATTCCATTAAGCCAAAATGAATGAACTTGTCAATTAATATTCAATTCAACTTTTTCAAAATGATTTTCTTTTTTTACTTCATTAATTATGAATTAAATCTATTTTTTAATTTTTATTTTTTATTTAATATTATTTGTTAGAGGTACTTCTAAATTTTTTTTTTGTTGGAGTGGACATTCAATATTTATAGTGCATAGACTATTTTCTAAAGGTTAATCTATTATAGACACTTGGATTCTATAGAAGAGATTCTACATCCTTTATTTCTTATCAGAATCTTTTTTATTTCTTTCTCACAGATGAAATATGTTGTATAATATTTGATAATGCACCCAAAGAAATCACGAGATTTATTTATTTATGACTAAAATGATAAGAAGATTGAAATATTATCCTGTCTCGGAAGAAATAACTAAATTTTTGAAAATAGTTATTTTTCAGCTTCATTAATTATTTGAAAAAAAAAAATTCTAATTATTTTTGTGTGAAATTTAATTATTTCTCATAAATCTTACTTATTATTATTATTATTCATAATATTATTAAGACTTTTCTCTACTAATGGTTTTTAAAAATTTAAAAAATAATAATATTTTAAGCAGTCTAAAGGTGACAACTTTTGATGCTACTTTGCTTTTGAAATATAATAATATATTTAAATAAATATATATTTTTTCTAATCTATTAATAAAAATGTAATTTGTTTACCTTTGAATTGAAAAAAATGTATATTTTTAAATATACTAACCTATTTTAATTACAAGTAGGGATATTAATATTTTTATAATATATCGTATCTTTATACTATTAGATCCTGGTTCCCCGAGCCTCCGCTCGGTCATTAAAAAAATTATTCCTTATTATCGGGTTTGGCTGGTAATATCTGGTTCACCGAGCCGCCGTTTAAATTTAAAAGAACATAAATTAAAAAAAAAATAGTCATAAAACATTCAGCCCTTAAACGTGTATGAATGAACGACAGAAAAGTATGGCCTGTGGATATAACATAATATATATTTCTTAATTTGATTTTATTTATACAGTAGAACTTCGATAAGTTAAAGTTCAAGGGAAACACAAAATATTTTAAGTTATTGAGGTTTTAAGTTATTAAGGGTCTATGTTAGGGATAGGCGGATAGGTTAATAACATTTTTTAAAATTTTTGATTTTCAGCGAATTAGCGAACTCTTCAGCTTTTTCTTTCAGTGTGGGGTGGACCCACACTAATGTTTTTTTCGACACTGTTTGAACCACGTAAACAAACATTGTTCTAAATTAGGGAATTCGACAATTTTTCGTCTTCTACATTGAAGACATTCTTCTGATTCTTGTTTCTTCAAGATTTCAGCTTCTGAGGGCCAATACAGAGATTACTTATTTAAGTTATAGAGGTTGCGTATTTTAAGTCATTGAGGTTTTGGGCTCTGATGGGAAGGGAACATATTATTTTTTGAACTTTTAGAGGTTTTTAAGTTACCGAGGTTTGAGTTATCGACGTTCTACTGTATTTATAATATTTTGTATTTAAGGAAGCGCTTTGTTTGTTTTTTATTTCCAATTGATAATATTTCTTTAAATTAATATTAATTAATATTAATTAAATTTAAATTAAGAAAAATCTAATAAAGATGATTTTTCCCGAGTCTGAAACCAATACAGATCAATTTTTCTTGATAAAAATTATCTAAGGTGTGAATTTTTTTAAAAATCCTTCGAGCGGTTTAATATTTCAAAAACACAAATATTATACAATTTTTCACTTATATAATAAGATAAGATATGTAAATCTTTTAGTTGTTTTTATTTGATATATATATCAAAAAATACTCAAGTTTTAACTTTCATTTTCAATTTAAATTGATAATAAATAAATGTTTGTTTTTTATTTCCAATTGATAATATTTCTTTTATTTAATATTAATTAATATTAATTAATTCATTTTTTAAATTAATCTTACACAATGATTCTTATTATTCTTTTATTCTCTTCAAGAGGATATTGATTTATAGTAGGTTGATATATAGTAGGTTTGTTTGTATATATATATATATATATATAATAAAAAAAAAATCTACAATAAATGAAAATATCTGAACCCAAGACTATAATCTTGTTTGTAATTGGATCGCACGAGTTATGCAACCAGGTGGCCAGTTGATACCAGAGCAACGTCGTTTCTCGTCCTTCTTCTCCCACTTCCCCCTCCCCCCTCCCACCCCCACCCCTCTACACTTACTTGGCTTTGAGAAAACTAGGGTCAGTTCCAAGTGAGCCCTCTAAGTGTGAACAAGCGATGTTTAAAGAACCCAATGAGTGACGGCGAATATTTGAAAAGAGCTACGCATACGTTTCCCAATTTTTCATCGCTACGCAATTCGTTAAGAGGTTTAACGCGACGAAAACAGTCGTCGACGGGAACAGCCGAGAGGAGCCAACCAAACAAATCCAAACTAAAAGAGAAAAACAAAGCAACGAACCTCGTTAAGAGGTTTGGATTAACGAAATATCGAAGCCGAGTGAAGCCGATCGTCGCCCGGACTGATCCAATGTCAAGCCAATCATCATCTGATGATGACACTCAATCACCAGCATCAACAGCAGCAACAACAACAACAACAACAACAACAACGGCAACGATAACGAAACAAGAGCCGGTTGCAGAATGCTCCCGGGACTCGGCTAATATGGAATATGAAGAGAATTCAGCTATAAAAACGGTGCATTTTTCTAAAATGGATGAGCAAGTGGAAAAAATTGTCTCCTCCTCGACAGAAAATGAAACCCTAAAAATGGAACATCCATTACAACTGGAAACAAATACAAACGAGACAAGATCAACGAAAGAAATCTTAGCAGAGTTGTCCAAAGTTTCAAAACCATCCTTGGAAAAGATTCAAAGTCCAAGCCAAGAGACCACAACCAAAAGACCTCCTCGACCTCTCAGCCTCGATGGGGTAAGGAAGGGAAGAAATTACGTATACATCCCCCCATTTCAGGCATCCTACTTCATTCATCCTTACAACATAAAATAATATATATATATATATATATATATAATAATTTAAATATTAATAAATAACACAAGTTTTATTTATTTATTTATTTATTTATTTTTAATAAAAATTCATTTATTTCATTGAAAAATTACAATTTTAATATATTTTAATATTTCTATTATATTTTCTTCTTAATTATTATTATAATATCAATTTATAATATTTAATTATTAATTAATTATTTAAAAATTAATAATTCTTTCACTTCTAAACACATATTTAAAAAAAAAATAATAACTTCTCAATTTGTAATAGAAATTTTAGGATAAAATTATTTTTCTTGGAATATAAAAATATTAATTAATTCAAAAATTAAATGATAAATTATCGTTTTTACATAAAATATCGTTTAAATATTAAAATTTATATATACAATTTATTTATATTTAAAATTTATATATACATATATTACTGTATTAACATGTTCCCGCCGGCTCCATAATTTGTCTATTTATTTTATGTGGCGGCATGAGCCACTGGTGGTATATGCCGGCAATCAATTATTGAACAATTTATGAGGATTCTGATTCAGATTTGCATATATTTTCAATAATCAATTTTTTTAAACACATTTTAAATATTTATTTATTTATTTTCAGATTTTAAATAGCAAATAATGAATTTTAAATTTATTTCTAAAAAAAAAAAAAATTATTGATTTTTTCTAAAATGGTTGGTTATTTTGTTTATGTTTCAGGCGCAACAGGGCCTTGCGTTAGAGAAACGCGAACACCTGTACAAAATTCTTGTGATTGGCGAATTGGGTGCAGGTAAAACATCGATTATCAAACGTTACGTTCATCAATTCTTCAGTCAGCATTATCGAGCCACTATTGGGGTTGATTTTGCTCTTAAAGTACTTAATTGGGATAGTAGTACTGTTATCCGATTACAACTCTGGGATATCGCTGGTAAGTTTAATAGTCATTTTAATTTTAAATTTTTTAATTAGAAAATTATGATATTTAGATTTAATATTAAATTTGACAGTATTTTTTTCGATAAATAAATGTAGATATACGAGGTATGTCTAAAATGTTTGGTAAATGTTATGATAAAAACATTAAAAAGAGAATGTTAATTGTAAATACCTTTATTAACCTTCAAAATACTCTCCACTAGCCACAACCCACTTCTGACAACGTTCGTATAACGCTTGAAAACTGTTGGAGAAGTCTTGATGTGGAATCGTTTTCAGAGTAGCCGTCACAACGTTCAGGTCGGCAAACACCGGAAAACACTACTTACTGTGTCTTTGCTAATACCCAATTCTTCGGATATTAGTCGCAAATTCAATCGCCGATCTTTTGTTAACATCTCTGGTACACGTTCAGTGTTTTCTGGTGTCCTGCTTGTGAATTGCCGGCCTGAACGTTGTGACGGCTACTCTGAGAACGATTCAATCAAGACTTCTCCAACAGTTTTCAAGCGTTATACGAACGTTGTCAGAAGTGGGTTGTGGCTAGTGGAGAGTAATTTGAAGGTTAATAAAGGTATTTACAATTAACATTCCCTTTTTAATGTTTTTATATTAACATTCACCGAACTTTTTAGACATACCTCGTATATGTATATATTCATATACACCAATACCTCACTTTGCGGCGGGGTCACTAAAAAAAAACGTAAATTGAGACGACGCAAGGTGATTTTCTATAGCAAACCATGTAAATAAAGAAGATAGGTTTCAGGGTTACGCAAATACAACTTTTTAAAAAGAAAATTGAACAAAGTAAACATTTAAAAAACAAAAATAATATAAAAATTTATTACATACATACAAAAAAAAAACAAAAAACAAAAACTTATTCAATTATAACAAAATAAACAATTCAATTAATTTATGAAAAACAAAATTAAAATTAATCACTGTCTGATGAGTCCATAGTGGCTGTTTTCGTAAGTCGGCTTTCTTTCACAAAAAATTGGTCCAATGTTTGCTGAACAGCTTTTTTTCAACGTAAAATAAATTTCCTTGTAGTAATTGATATTTGTAGCTACCGCCTGGGACACTTAAAAACTTTTTCCGCTGTCAGGATCCATTTTTAAAAAAATCTAAATAGCTTCATCAATCAAACAATTCACTTTGGAAATTTGTTTGGAGGTTAAATTAAGATTAATAAATATAATAAATAATAAATAAATCAATTAATTAAAATTACAAAATATTATTTACAAAATTTGCAATAATCTCACTAGTAAACATAAATTTTTTAAATATTGTTTTGTTACACATTCTATTTAATTTTTCACTTAACATTTCACTTAATTTTCGACAAAACATATCACCTTGATGCACATTCTGGGATATACTTCCAGAGAATAAAAAAAAAATTTCAAAATATTAAAAAAAAAACAAAACAATTAAATACTCGAACCCAAAACGACGCACAGTGAAAACTAGTATTAATTAAGTAGCGACGCAACTTGAAAACGAAACGACGCAAAGCGAGGTATCCGTGTATAAATAAATTAAAGAAAATTATTAAGAATATAGAAAGGTTTATTAATATGTGTACACAAAATTCATAAATAAATTGAAATTGAGCTTTTTATTCATAAATTTTCATTTTGTATTCAATTTCAACTTTAACTAATTTATTTTTCATACACATATTTCAAAAATAAAAAAATAAAAAAGTTTATCATTCTACCTGTTCAAATAAGAAATGCGTTTTTCTTTTTATTACCTATCAATAATATTTAAAATAGTACATTCATATTTTTATTTTGAATACATGCATTGGTATTATTTATTTTATTTTTTTGTTTTTTTTTCAACTCTCTTTTTCCTCTCTCTTAGCAATTGATATACATTACAAACTACTAAATAATTCTTATGTCGTTTATTCCTTTTCAAATGCCCATCCAAGTACGTGGCGGGTTTCTTAAAGGCCTCAAGGGGAGGGGGATGCTTTTGCTATCGATTGCACTTCTATTTGACCCTTTTAGAAGATCCTCTTCTTTCTCTATTTGAAAAAATGAACAGGAGTAGTAGTAGGAGTAGAGTTAAGAAGAATATGCTACCTTTATACGTAGTTATTTCTAAAACAAAGTAATTGCCTCTGGGTGTTTATTTTTTTATTATTTTTTATAGTACTTCCAGCCTTGATATACTCTTATGTTGGGGTCGTATTATACCTATATGCCCATAAACCTTATTCTTTCATTTTCTTTTACCTTACCTTTATTAGATTACCCTTTTATTATATATATTGTTTTTTTTTTAGGACAAGAACGGTTTGGCAATATGACCAGAGTATATTACAAAGAGGCTGTGGGCGCTTTTGTTGTTTTCGATGTGACAAGAGTTGCCACATTTGATGCAGTAGTCAAATGGAAACAAGATTTGGATAGTAAAGTACAACTCCCAGACGGTTCTCCAATTCCTTGCGTGCTTTTAGCCAATAAGGTAAATTACTATTTGCTTCTTCTTCTTCTTCTTCTTCTTCTTCTTCTTATTATTATTATTATTATTACTAGATATATTATTATAGTTGATATTTCAATAGAAATATTTATTTAAAATAAATTCAAATAAATAAATGTTTATCTATTATAATTCAGTGATTCTCAACCTATTTTTTTTTACCGCGGCACACTTTTAACGGTTTAAAGATTTGGCGGAACACAAAGAAAAAGATAAGTGTAAAAGTTTACCATATTGAAAAAATGATCCCAAAAACGGTTTATCTTTTTTTTTAAGAACCAAATTGAAAAAATTTAGAAAAAGTCGGAAATGTTTATAATAATTTTTGTATTTGTAATAATTTGGCGGCACACTTTTGAAAATCTTGCGTCACATAAAAGTGCCGCGGCACAGTTGTTGAGAATCACTGATCTAATTCATTAAATATGTAAATTAATAATTTGATTTTGTTTTCTTTTAAATAAATAATTAATAAAAATAAAATATTTTGATGATTAAAAATCATTATAATTAAAATTTATAAACTTATATTCATTTTGTTTTTAAATAATTCATTAAAATAAATAAATAAGATAATTTTTTAGGAAGATAAAAAGAATGAATAATATATATATAATAAATAATATATATATAGACGAGTCATTCAACAAGTACTTAGCCTCACCACCCGATGGCGCTGCTATCGCAAAATAGTTTTACCAACATGTAGTACATTATTTTACTTGCCTACTGTCAAAGTTTCAGTCAATTCCCTTCACTAGTTTTGTTTTGATAGCCTTCGGAAGCGAGCATGTTGATCAGTTGTACAAAAATGGAAAAAGAACAATATCGTTCGGTGATTAGATTCTTATTTTTGGAAGGGAAAACGCGCAAAGATCGCTTGGATGCTGTGTACGGTGCATCTTCTCCTTCGATGGCGACCGTCAAAAATTTGTTATGTACAACAAAAAATGGTTTTTGTACAACTAATCGACACGCTCGCTTCCAAAGGCTGTCAAAACAAAACTAGTGAAGGGAATTGACTGAAACTTTGACAGTAGTCTAGTAAAAGAATGTACTACATGTTGGTAAAACTATTTTGTGATAGCAGCGCTATCGGGCGGTGAGGCTAAGTACTTGTTGAATGACCCTCGTGTATATATATATATATATACATATAATAATTAATAATTCTAAGAATTAAAAAACAATATTCAAATTAAATTAAATACAATTTTGTTTTCTTACAGTGTGATCAACAAAAAGAAGGTATTGTTAATTCTCCAGGTAAAATGGATGAATATTGTAAAGAACGAGGTTTTACTGGATGGTATGAAACATCAGCAAAAGAAAATGTCAATATTGAAGAGGCTGCACGATTTCTTGTTCACAAGGTGATTAATCATTTAATTATTTAATTAAGGGTTGGATGGGGGGGGGAAGGGATTAAACATCCTGGAGTCCATTTTGTCGAATAAATAAATTATAAATTTTGAAATCGATCATAGCCTGTTATTTATAATAGAATTTTTTTTTTATTTATAATAAAACATCAAGAAATATTATTATATTTTGCAAAATGACTTGATATCGGTAGATCATATATCAATAATGATTGATGGAATGTCTAAAGAATTTTCAATTGGTTTTTTCAGATTCTACAGAATGATCAAATGCTTCAGGCGGCCAATAGCGATCAACGAGACGGTGATAAATTTTCTTTGGATGGCTCGAAAAAGGGTGGCAATAATTCGGGAAGCAGAGACACATCGGGAAGTGGAAAAAGTGTTTGCTCTTGCTGACCTCCTTTCTACTACATGCTTTTTAATTACAACAACTCAACAATAATTACAAGATCTTATTACCTTTGATGATGGCAAAAGACTTCCAGTGAAGCCTACGAAATTTTATCGTGTCTTTAGAAACAAAAAAAAAATTAATTAAATGAATAGACCTACCCATTTGGTAGATCATATATCTCAATTTATATATATAATGTATATTTATATATATTCATATATTTTTTTTATTTTTTATTTTAAATCATATAATGACAAAACCATCTAAAAGTGACTAAATATAACACAAAAACTTTAAAAAATAAAAAAAATTTCAAAAGCATAAACAAAAACTCAAAATATTTCATACCCATTAAATATAAATCGTGCGTTGGGACTTGAAAAAAAAATCATCATTCATGTTTATTTTTGTTAATCAATTCCTAAAAATCAGCTTTAACAAAAATCTTAAAAAAAAAAAAATATTAATACATTCCATTTGCTCAATCATTAAAAAAAAATTACAATATGGCTTTTTCTCAAACTTGTTAAAATTTATTGATGAAAAAAAGAGTGTATCTATAAGATAAGTTGAGTGATTTTCCAAAACAATATTTATTTATTTGTATCAGAAAACAAAAGTGATAAAAAAAATGTGAGAAAGCTAATTTTAGTGTTATTAAAAATCAACACTATCGATGATATTGTATAAATGTTCTATTTTTTTTTTTAATTATAATTTTTGTAAATGTTTTAATTTTAATTAATAATAATAATATAATAATAATAATAAATAGAAAAATTATAAAATAAAATTTATGTTTTTGTTATTAAATGTAAAATATTTTTTATAAATTTTTGTAAAGAGAAAAAATATTGATTACAAATTAGTTCCTTTATATATATATATATATATATAAATTTTATTTATAAATTTGATTATTATTATTATTAATATACATTTTCTAATCTAATCATTTTTCTAATTTCAAATAATTTATAGGAACTTTTTTGATATTTTCTCTTGAATTTAAACATTAATAATTTTTCTCTTTATAAAATTTAACATTTTTATTTTTTGTTTTTTTTTTTTTGTTTTTTGATCTAAATTTTAATTTAAAATATAAAATATAAAATTCTTTGATTATTTAATGTTTTCATAAAAAATTAATATAATATATAAAACTCTCAACTATTTCTTTTAAATACATTCTAGACATAACTACTAATAATTAATAATATTAATAATCTTATATAATAAAGACCAATGTTCATAAATCAATTTTTTTTAATAAATAATCTACGGTAGGCCTTGATAAAAAAGACTTGGACTTGATATTTATGGCATATTCATAGAATATATTTAAAAAAAAAATGCTTAAAAAATCCAAAAACAAAATAAATTAGACAAACATTATTGATCGTATCTCTAAGAAAGTATTATTGTTAATATAATTATTATTATCTTCTATATATATATATATATATATATATATATATATATATAGAAACCATCTTTGGCTATTTTAAAATGAGTGACGATCATCAATCATTAAAAAAAAAGTCACAAATAGGCTTATTTTTGCACCAATTGTATTTTATCAATTTACTCAAAGACTGGAAATAAACAATGTTCAATTCACGATTAAATAAATAATAATAATAATAAAATATGTATAGATTTATTTGATTTTAAATAAATAAAATATCCTCCAATTTATCATTGACCCCATCAGCACTTTTTTTTATTTTCAGCTACTTTAATGGATTTCATGAATTCAATTTTTAATTTGTCTATCCCAGTGATTCTCAACAACTATGCCGCGAGATTATGAAGTTCTTAAACATTTTTGACTTTTTTTTTCTAAATTTTTCAATTTGGTTTTAAAAAAAGTAAAATGTTTTTGGGACTAGGCTCTTAAACATTTCCGACTTTCTAAATTTTTTTAATATGGTTCTAAAAAAAATAAAAAGGTAAACCGTTTTTTTCAATATGGTAAACTTTTACACTTATCTTTTTCTTTGTGTGCCGTCAAATTTTTAAACCGTTAAAAGTGTGCCGCGGTAAAAATAAAAAGGTTGAGAATCATCCTCTTCAATATATATTCGTGTAATTATATACCTTTTCCATTTTATTATTCAGCATTACCATTGCTATAGTTCAGGAGTTGACAAATTTTTGAACCCCAATAAAATAATTTTTCAGTTAATTATAAATATTTATACATTTATTTTATAATTTTTTTTTATTAAAATGTATTGTGTATAATAATAGTTTTATGAAAAATACAATAATATATATATATATATATATATAAATTTTTATACTTAATATTAAGTAATTGTAAATATTTATTAACAATAAATAATTAGAGTTTAGGTCAAATCAATTCCATTCGACCACTTTGGCGACCTTTGCTTAAATTAATTATTTATCATTATTATTATAAAAAAAACAAAAAACAAAACAATCTCAATGGATTGTTATCAGATACTAAGCGACCTTTTGCGACTTTATGGATTTAGTTAAAAAAATTTATTAAAATGATAAAAATAAACACCGAACAATCGGTTAGTGATTAGAAATTAATTTTCATTTAATAAATGTTATTTATTTATGTTCTTTTTTTTGGAATATTTATTTATTTGTTGATTTATATTTAATATTATTATATATATTCTAATACCATAATATAAATATTTAATATTTTCAAGTTATTGATTTTGTCCATAATTTAACCCAGAACTGGCCAACCCACGGCCCTCGGGCCGCATGCGGCCCACCGTGAAAAATTGTGCGGCCTGCTAATTAACTTTATATTTCTTTTGTAACTTTCATTTCTCATCTGTATATTCAAAAACAGAATATAATTGAAATAATTATATTTTTATATTTAATTTATGTCCTACAATTTTTAAACTAATATATTTGATTCTATAAATAGGTAGAAAAAAGTTAGAAATAATAGTAATTAATAGAGAATATATTTTTTTATTTTAAATTGTTATTATTATTTTTATTTAAAAAAAAGTAGCCTAAAAATAATAAATAAAAACATTAAACATTAAGCATCAAGAAAGTATTAAAAGTGTTTTTTAATACATTGTAAGGTTTAAGTTCGTTTCCCTAAAATGCGGCCCCTGTAGCATTGCTTCTAATCAAAGAGGCCGATGGAGTCATTTGGGTTGGCCAGGCCTGATTTAACCAAATGTATTAACTTGAAACATCTTCTATTCCCCTGATAAGTTATCATTGTTTACAAATTTTAAAAATTGAAAAAAACAAATCACCAATTTTTGTTCAAAACAAAATTCTCTGATAGACAGTCTACTAGAAAAAGAGATAATAATTTATAAATATGAATAATAATATTATAAGTTAAGTTTAATTTTTAGATTACATTTTTTATGTGATATTATATATTAATTAATTTAATTACTAATTATTATTTTTTTATTTTTAAAGAAAAAATGTAGAAAAAAAATGGAACGGCCCAATAGTAGAGAAAGAAAACGTGTTTATAGTGCACCAACACAAATGTCTGATGTGATATCGAATATTTTTGAAATACCAGTCTCGCCGACAACCCAACAACGACTTTTGTTGGTCTTTAAAGTAGATAAAAATTTATTATTGTATTAATTATTTCGTTGAATGCATATCCATCTTTCCTAATTAAATTAAATTTACTTAGAATTAATTGAAATCAGTGGTGTATTGGGAGGGGAACGCGGGGGAACGACGTTCCCTTACCTTTTTTCAGAACCGGAACGCGTTCCAGTACTTTTTCATGTCCCGATAACTCCCACTTAAATCTACTATTAGAATTTATTTTTTTGTGTTCATTAATATTTTGTATAGTAAGAATAAGAAAAAATAAAAACTTATATGGAAAAAAATAGTTTGCTGAAAATAGGACTTTTTTGTGCTCCCACTATGCGTTCCCTTACTTCTTATCTTACCAATACATCACTGATGGAAATATAAAATAAATGAAATTAATAATTTTTTTTTCTTTAGGAGGGTGATAAAAAACATGCTTTAAATCAAACCACCCAAACGGAAAAAATTATTATATCAAGTCACAAACCTTTAGCTACTAGGTAAATATTACCATTTAAAATTTACATTTTTTTAGATTTTTTTTAATACTTCAATTTTAAAAACTAATTTTTAAGTCATAAAAAAAAAACATCCAAAAGATTGTGTATTTTTTTTCATCCAAACTCGCCCCTCACCTAAATTCTTTGTTATTACTATCTCGCCAGAGATAGTATTGCGATCACGAAAATTTTCGATGTCGAGATTTTGATGTTTTTATACGTTTTGAAGGTTCCTGAATCATTTTCACTAAGGTTGAGAAAAATGTCTCTCTGTGTGTGTGTGTGTGTGTGTGTATGTGTGTATGTATGTAACCAAGATTACGCAAAAACGGTTTGAGCTAGAATGATGAAATTTGGTACATGAGCATTATTCAAAATTCATATTTTTCTATCAACTTTTGAAAAATATAGCTTAACCGGAAGAGGGTCATTACCTACAACGTTTTGATTTTTTTTCTTCTAAAGTGACCGTAAAAATAAAGATATATGTTTGATAATTTTTCACATGATTAATAATTGTATAAAACTGCTATATATAGAATTTCAGCTTGATTGAATCGCTGAAAGTACCAGAATTAATTTTTTAACACTGCAAATCTCACGCGCCAACACGTGACGTGGTGTCATCAACAAAGAGCCAAACATGCGCTGGTTTAATAAATATTATTTATTAATTTTAATTTATAATTTAATTAATTTAATTTAAATTAATATATGTTATTTAATCCAATTCAAATTTCCGAGATAGTCGAGTGGAGACACTCCAGATTTTCTTTTTGTTTACTTTCTTGATCATCTGCCAATCACAAAATTATATTTTTTCAGCAAATATTTTAATCTAATTAATTAATTATTTTTTTTTTTTATAGAGGCTGTCAAACGAAATTTACAAGAAGAAAAATTGAGATAACCTCTCGAGGCAATTCACCCATATGCCTGATACCAAGAAACGAACCAATTTATAAAAGGTTTCTTTCCAATTTCTACAAATATTTTGTATTCCCGTCAATATTAATTAATCATTTAAAATATGTTATTTAAATTTTTGAATATAATACAGTATATAATAATTGTAATGTTCATGGAGCGTACCAAATTATATTTATTTTGTTGTTTTGATTTATATTAATCACACATAATTAATGTTTAATCATTTAACTAAAATAGATAAGAAATGTTTTTATCGTTGGAAAATTCTTGACCTGTACTTTGCCAACCACCATATTTGGGCTCCTTTTGAAGTTGAAAGGCAAAAAGCGGTTTTTTTGTCAACCCATTAATTTTAAAATAAATTTTTTTAAATCTCAATAGAAAAACAGTAGGGTTTATTTATATTACAAATAGAAAAGAAAAAATATAATTCTTTTTATTTGAAAAAAAAAATTCTTAAAGTATAATTTAGAGTATAAAAAGTAAGTTTATTATATTTTAAAAAAATTTTAATAAAAATAAAAATTGCTTATTTTTTCGTACAGAATTTAATATAAGAAATAAAAAAAATATTTTATTATTTCTCCTAAATCATAAAAAAAACAAACAAGACTTAATATAAGATTACTAGATGATTGTGGAAATTTTCGAATTTGACTATTATTTAAATATAAAATAAATAAAAATATTACTCATATTCTAAATATTTTTTATTATTAATTGCTAATTTCATAAAAATTATGAAGCGAAGACTAATTTTTTCAAAATATTCTGTCACTACGGGCGGACGAAAAGCTTTCGAAATTTTAAAGTAGTTTTTTTTTTATAAATAACTCCTTTATTATTAAGTTTTGGTAAAAATGAATATAATGAAACTTTTAGTAAATTCAATTCCCTATAAATTTAATACGATAATTCTTATAAAAATCGGTATTTATTGAGAAAATCAATAAAATGTGCTTTGACACCTCTTTAAACTACCCTTACTTATGGTCCGATCTTGTCCAAAAACAATCCAATCCCCGCCCATCATTCTCAAAAAAAAAAACATCTAAATATCAAATTTCAAGACAATATCTCATTTTGTTTAGACGTAATTTCGGTAACGAACGGCCGGCCGGCCAGTTCAAAAAAATTTTTTTTGCAGTTTTGGATTCAGAAACGTCTGAAAAGTGGAGATCTCAAAATCTCGGAGCAAAAATTTTCAAAATTTTCCGACCATCGTATAAGCTAATTATTAAGAGAATTTTTATTAAAAGACCACATTATTTGTATAAAATTCCATGAGGAAAGCAAAAATGATTTAATTATAGCTGCAAAAAAATATTTTCTTTCTAAAACTGTAAATACGAGTAAATAAAATACAAAATTAAATTTTTTTTACCAGATTTTGTAAAATCAGTGTTTCATTTACAAAACTTTTTTAAATATTTAATTTAAAAAAAAAATCTTAATGAAAATTTGTCTTTGAGAGAGCCCGGGGGAGGGGGAGGGACCCCGCCATAGGAAGGTGGAGCGGCTAGTCAAACCCCCCCCCCCCCCCCAGGATCCAGGATCAAATCCTGGTTGCGCCACTGAAAAAAATAATTAAAGTATAGAATGTTCTACATCTTCCGATTTAGCAGTATTTATCTTCTATTCAACAAATTCAAATTCAAACTTCTTGTAGATAGTCTATCAATTCAAATAAGGAGTTGATAAAGAAAGGCATTGGAAGGCCATCTTGATAAGATTGGGAAAATCAATGGCCTTAAGTTTTTGGAAAGCGAAAAAATTGATTAACATTTTACATTTATAATCATTTTCAACTTATTTTGTATGTGTATGTGTGTGTGTATAATCTTAGTAGAATAAACTTTTTTATTTTTTTCAGAAATAATTCCAATGATACATGTCAAAAATCGGCAAATGAAGTGATCAAAGCATCTGATATTGTCATTTTAAAAGTATGCTAATATTTCAAATTTATTAGAGATTGTATGTAATTGTGCTTATATATATATATATATATATATATCAGATTTATCAGGGATATAATCACGTATTTTTGTGAGATTGTTTTCTCGACGTTTCGGCACCCATTTTGGCTCCATTTTCAAGAGATTTTTTTGGTGGGAATATTTTTGGAATTCTGGGTCTTAGTCTGTGTGACCAAGGGTTAATATCGGGATTATGGGTTGAGCCTCGGGTTGTTGTCCAGTGCGGACGTGTGCCAGTCTCAGATTGACCAGGATTCTTCGGAGCTCCACAGCAACGCAGTGAGTACAAAACCACCCAATCTATCAACCCAAAATCCCAATATTAACCCTTGGTCACACAGAGTAAGACCCAGAATCCCAAAAATATTCCCACCCATATATATATATATATATATATATATATGTCTATATAAATATAGTATGAAGAATTTAAAATGGTTTTATACCAAAAATTAATTATTACGTTTTTTTGTATTGACTAATTTGATTTCTTCAAGAAAATATAGAAGAATTTTCATAATTGTCAGCCTAAAATATAAATTATAATTAAAATATTGCATACAATCACAAGAAATTTTTAAAACAATATAAATTTGGAATGAACAGTACTTGAAACATGAAGATTTGTAAAAATTTATTTATTTCTAAACAATGTTTTGTCAAACCCTTTATAGATATAGGTTTAGAGTAAAGTGCGGATGTTAATTATAATTTAATTAATTATATGAATATATTCACAGAATTTATTAAAATTTTGTTGATAATTATTATTTTTAATTGTCTAATTATGGTACATTTTAGGAAGCAATCACTTTATCAAATAATTCTACCTCGGTTGAAGAAAATTCAAGTTTTTCAAGATTAATCTGTTGGCATCAACCACAAAAAATTCTAGATTATTCTGAAAATCAGGGTATTTATTATTCTATAATTGCAATTGCATTTTAATATTAAAAATAAAAAAAATTTTTATTGACCGACGATAGGAAGGAAAGGTATTGTTTTCAACACCAAATTTCACATATGGAGATTTTTACATACCTCCATAAATCATGTATTTTGTTAACAGAAAACAAAGTATTTTTAGTATGATGTCTGTCCGTCTGTCCGTCCGTCCATCTGTCCATTGTGTGTTCGAATAGACGTGTACAGCTGGAACGGCTCAACGGTTTTTGATAAAATTTGGTATGTTTACTTAATGCATCAGTATCATCAATTCATCAACTTTTGGTGTATATCCGGACACAGGGAGTGGTACTTTACAAAGTATTAATTTTATATTCATGACCCTAAAATATTTCACTTAAAGTATAGTAGTAATTGATAATTGAGTAATTAAACTAAAAATAATAAAAAGATAATATAATTTAGTCATTTTAATTCAAGATTTAAAAATAATTTGTTATTTTAGACTTTATATATATATATACCGGGTGTCCCAAAATGAAAGAGCAGATTTCAATTTCGTATTACAGACAAACTTCTCTTTCATTTCGGGACAATTTCAATTTCGTATTACAGACAAACTGCTCTTTGGGACACCCATTGGAAATTGCTCTTTCATTTTTGGATAATTTCAATTTCGTATTACAGACAAACTGCTTTGTCATTTTAGGACATTGGAATCTGCTCTTTCATTTTGGGACATCCATTGAAATCTGCTCTTTCATTTTGGGACACCCTGTATATATATAATGTTGTTTGGAAATTAATTTATTTCAAATCGTCGGTCGGTTCTGTGTCTGGCCACAAATCATTTTTTATAATATTATATATTATTTGAAAAGTATAGTATAGTTCTAAATAAATCAACTTTTTTTTTAAAAAATATCAATCGTTGATTGATCATTTTCATACCTTATATCATAGGTTCCCAAAGTGGTCTATTTGGACCCCTGGGGGTCTATTTTAATCCCCAGTCCACGGTAGCGAATAACAAATTTGGAGATCCATGAAATGAAAATGGGGGTCTACGGAGGTCTAGGGGGTCCACCGGGGACATGAAAAAAAAGGTAAATGTTTTTCCGATATGGCTTTTGACACATTTGTTGATTTATTTCCAATATGTCTCTCGTAAATCGTTTATAAAAAATCAAAATCAATTTAGGGAGTCTACCCAAAACCGAAAAACATGCCAAGGGGTCCATGACAAAAACAAATTTGGGAACCTATGCCTTAGATGATATATATTTTCAATTTATATTTTCTTTGTTTTTATGTAAAAGTTATTATTTTTTTATTTTACATTTTTAGAATTACTGAAGGATGGATATTATATCGTAGTGACATTTGGCGATCCCCGAATCAGCCCTTTTACCGAGGCCTCCAAACCTTTCTCCGGTTATTTACACTACGTGACAAATATTCTGGACCCAACACCAAATGACCTCATTCATATTTACACTATCTACCCCATGGTCCTGCCAAGCGACAGAGAATCCGATAAACGAGTCCCCAGGATCTACAAAATCACAAAAGCCAATGCTGAAAACTATTTATCAGCGTACAATAATTTATATTATCTTATACCACAAATCAAATCTCATTTTCAAGACCAAAAGGATCTCTATCGGATTGAGCCAATCATAAAAACGGTCATTAACGTTAATGGACATAAATTAAACAGTCCTTCATTTATATAATTATCAATTGTTTGTAAATATAAAAATATAAACGAAAAAAAAATAGTAAAACATAATTTAAATAAAATAAATACAAAAATAACATAAAAAAATTATTATTTTATTTTCATTTTTACTATCTCGCCAGAAAATTTTCGATGTCTAGATTTTGATGTTTTTTTACGTTTTGAAGGTTCCTGAGGCATTTTCACTAAGGTTGAGAACAATGTCTTTTGTGTGTGTGTGTATCTATGTAGACAAGATTACGCAAATACGGTTTGAGCTAGAATAATGAAATTTTGTATACAGGCATTATTCAAAATTTGTAGTTTTCTATCAACTTAAGAGAAATGTAGCTCAACCGGAAGAGGATCATTACCTACCAAGTTTAGGATATTTTTTCTTCTAAAGTGATCGTAAAAATAAAGATATATGTTTGATAGTTTTTCACATGATTAAAAATTATATAAAATTGCTATATATAGAATTTCAGCTTGATTGAATCCCTGAAAGTACCGGAATTAATTTTTTAACACTGCCAACACGTGTGACGTGGTGCCGTCAACATGCGCTGGTTGAATAAATATTATTTGTTAATTTTAATTTATAATTTATAATTAATTAAATTTAATTTAAATATAATATATGCTATTTAATCCAATTCAAATTTGCGAGATAGTCTAGTGGGGACACTCCAGCTTATTTTTTTAAGTTATAAATTTTAATGAAATGAAATAATAGAAATGTTTATTAAAAATTTTATAATTATTTATTTATTCTATAAAATAATAATTTTAATATATCTATTAATGTAATAAAAACAAAAATTATAAATCAAAAAAATAATAAAGGAAAGGTAAGTAAGAAAAACTAAAAATTATTTTTTTTTTATTTCTATTTAATTTACAAAAATAAATAAAATGCTAAATAATAATTACGATCCAATTTTTGAATTAATCCATGAAAGGTAAGGATGAACTTTTGTATAGAGGGATGGATTGTTCATATGGGCACATTGGCCAATAACATTTGCAATCACGCCCACAATATAATAACTTCCTTTATATTGGGCGATAATAGGCCCTCCACTGTCTCCCGAACATGAATCAATTCCCTTATCAGAGTAAGCACAAAACTACAAAAAACGAGAAATTAATTTTGTTTTTTTTTTAAATAATTATTTAAGATTGTTGAGAAGAAAAGGTGAATTTGGAATTATTTCTTTCACATTTGATTGAACTTGTTTTTTTAGACAATGTAGACTCGCCGTATGCCACAGTCAACTTTTAAGTGCGTTGGAGCACTTTATTCCATTTTTAACGAAAAATTTAATACAGATTCTTTGAAAAATCAAAGAACACAGAAAAACGTAACTAACATTTTCAGTTGTCAAAAACAAACTACTAATCTAAAATGGCTGATAATGTCAACATATGAGAAACAAGTGTACCAACATAACAAAAAAAAATTCGATAGTCGAATGTACACAGCCCGCGAAAATTCAAAATTTTCATCTTTTCTTTTGAACAAACCTTGTATAAGTATAGATTTAAATTTCTTTTTACTATAATTATATGTATTATAACTCAATTTGACGAAATATATTCAAACTACTTCTAATACTTATGCTATTAATTACTAAATTTTCAAAATTCCTTCTCTATGAGATATTTATATTCAATTTCTATTTTCTAATATTTGCATGAACTGAAAGAGAAACAGTTTTTGCCTACCATTGATTGTGCTAATTTAATGCTTTCATCCCTCGTTGCATTTTGAAGAAGTATTTGACATTTATTCATATTTCTCATCCTCACTTCTCCATAGGAGAGTCGATCATTTACATTTGCTCTCTGAGTTGCTAGAAAATTATTTAAATTATTTTAAAATTATTCAACAAACGCAAGAAGTAAAATCTTTCAAACATAACTATGTTTTAAATATTAAAATTTTTATTTTTATTTTTTAAAGTTTTTTATTTTAATTATTTTAAATAGACATATTAATGTACTAGTATTATTTTTGTTTACTTGATGTAGTAGAACCCCATCCAGCGATAATCATTATATTTCTCAAAAGAGCCTCTTCTTCTAAAGGTTTAGTTGGAAAACATACCGGAAAAATATAATCTACAAAAATACAAACATATGATAGAATAAATCAGTTGTATATATGTGGTATATATATGACTATTCATTCGGTATATACAGTAGTTTACCTTTTTCATAATATAAGAGAGAGAGAGATGAAATTTTATATAGAATAAAATTCTCTATAAATAGTCTTATATAGAAAATTTTCTCCATTTTTTCATAGTTTAGAAAATATTGCTATTTTACTTTTTTAATATTTATTTATTTATGAATGGATTTAAGTGAAATCTCAATAGAAGCTTTTGGCGTTATAGGTGTAGAGGATGTAGGATGTTGTGGATGATGAGGAGGGGTAGTAAATCATTGCCAAAGATTTGGAGTCATAACTCAATTTATTACTTCATAACATTCACACTATATACCAGGTGTGGCCAAACTTTTAGCTTTTAGGGGCTACTTTTTGAATAAAATATAGTCTGCGGTCGACTATGGATATGGGCAAATAATTTTAAAATTTTAGAAGATAATTAAAGAAGTCATTATATCGCCGATTTAGATATATGAAAGATATGTTAGTTTTAATTATTATAATAATATTAATAAAAAAAAATTGTAAATAGAAGGGCTGTTATTTTTCATTTAAATTTATAACTTCAATTAAAATAAATACTTCATTTTGAAATGGATATGATATGAGAGGAGAGGGGGGGGGTAGAGGCGATATTTGGGTAGAGTAGAGTAGTCTAGGACTGAGAAAGGGAAGCCCTTGGATAAAAAGTATATAAATTATCGGGATAAGAAAAATATAAATATATGGTATATAAAAGATGTAATAACATATAGGATGATTATGATCTAAAATTATTTTTTAATAAATTTAAAAATAATATCCCGGGTAGCGAGTAGATTCTTTTCTATTAACCCAGTAGAAAAGAATTCTATTTCAGGGATTAGCGTCCCTGCCCTCACGTGAGCTCATGATTTCTTCTAAATCCCTCTTCTACCTGGAGGAATCATGTCCTTAACCCATTCCCTTACTCTTACTCTCTCTCCCCCCCCCTCCCCTGATCATTCAAAAAATCAAATTTATTTGGATGAAGGAGAATACCTAGCATAACTTCATTAAAAAGAAAAAAATTGAAATCTTGTCTCTTATAGGAGACTCTTTAGAGTCTCCTATATATATTTGAATTAACCCCCGAAGGGGGTTAATTCAAATATATCCAGATCACGTCAACCCTTCAACTAGCAAAACCCCGTATATTCACGAGTGAGACATGTCTTATGTGCCTCTGAGAGGACCCACCTCTCCTACGCTTCATATTAGTAAAAACTTGGAACTCATATTTATAGAACGCTTTGGAGAATTAGGAAAAACCAATCAAATCAATGTTTTACATTTTATTAAAATTTTTGACTAAATCTTGTAAATTGTGATCAAAACCAATCCATTGACCATAATTTTAGCCAGATTCTAAATAAAATTGATTTTTTATATCATTAAATGGAAATTTTTAATTAATTTTAATATTGGTTTATTTTTACAGTTCAACAAAAATCTTGCCTCATAACAACAGATAAAATTTATACGAATAGATTCATTATGAAACGTAGATTAATTTTCACTACTATTATATAATTTTACGGTGCTTCGTTGATTAAATATTAATTATTGAATTTTGACAGATTGAAATGATTTGCCGCCATGATGGCCCCCTCCGCCACCTCTTCTCACCTCCCACCCACCCTCCCTCCTGGCCTGCCTGCATGCCTGCCTGTCCGTGTGCTTCGAGCGCTTTCAGTACGCATTCCCTTTCCAGTCGAAGACGTTGATCGGCGTCACCACCGAAATCATCCCAAAATCAAGAATTAATTGTAAATTTATTTATTCCTATTAATTTAAATGAAGTTTAATAAATTTTAGAAAAGATTCAAATAAAAATTTAATTTTATAAAATATAGATTTTTAACTTTTTACTGTATATTAATTATATATATTTAATAAATTTCGCCCCCCACCTCCAATGCTTTGCTTCTCGGTGACCTTGAAGGGGACAGCATAGCAATGCTGCATTGCTTACCCCCAATGGATGAGATTCAACTGCCTTTGACTTTATTTTCAAAATAAATTATATTATTTCCCGTTCGTTAAATGAAATTATATATAAATTAATTATACTACGTATTATACGACAAATAAATTAATACGAATTATTTTAATAATTCGATTTAACCAACTTTTCCATCCCAATCATTCCTTCTTTTTTGTATTTTAACATTGAAACATTTTTCCTACTATTCTATTCTATTTTCAAATTTTATATTCAAAAATAAATAACTCATGAAATGTAAAATTAATTTTTTATAAATTTAAAAATAATATCCTGGGTAACAGGTAGATTCTTTTCTATAATCCCAGTAGAAAAGAATTCTATTTCAGGGATTGGCGTTCCTGCCCTTATGTGAGTTCATGATTTTTTCTGCCTTCCCTCTCCCAAGGAAAAATCATGTCCTTTACCTTTTAACTTTTTTCTATCAGTTCCCTTACTAGTCCCCCTCTGATCTTTAGTAAAATTCAACCTTATTTAGAGGAAGAAGAATATCACTTATCAATTCTTTAAATAAGAAAATAAGCTTAGTTAGGGGATTAATTATATATACAGGTATATTATATCGTATATAAATTTCTCACTTTCAATTATGAAATATTTAATTTGCAATGTTACTTTCACGTGCATTATTCGACCTGTATAACTATTAGATATCTTCACCATTTCTTCTTCTTTCTTAATATAAGAAAATTTCTAACTCCTATATAATATTAATATATTAAAATGGACGAATCGAATGTGAGTTAAGTTAACATACAATTATCTAAAAAACCATATTTACTTTTGTCAAAAAAAAGATTTCCATATATTTTAAAGAGCATCCAATATAATTAAATTACAGCGGACCCAAAACAATATCTTGAGTATAATAACGAAGGCAACTCGGTATCTACCAGTTAGACTATTTTACATAGAGAACTCAATTTGCGCACAATAGAGGAAGTAATTAAATTCATTTCTAATTAATTAGAGGATGATGCTTCTAGTTTAAACATGAAATGGAAAGTATGCATGTTTTCAATTCATTGTCAAAAATTGTTATTACGGAGTAAAAATTTAGACTCTATAAACGAAATTCTGGTTGAACACTTTCAGAAACGCTAAAATTATATATTCATTTGTATAAAATTATTTCAGAATATAAATGATTGTATATATCAGGTGTGGCCAAACTTTTAGCTTTTAGGGGCTACTTTTTGAATAAAATATAGTCTGCGGTCGACTATGGATATGGGCAAATAATTTTAAAATTTTAGAAGGTAATTAAAGAAGTCATTATATCGCCGATTTAAATTGCAAACCTCCACTTTTGGTCAAAAATTACATTTTCACACTATTAGAAAGAGAAAAACACCTTACATTGGCTATGAAACACCGCTATTATGCACCTATTTAATTGAAATCAAGCAAAAGATTTATGCGTTTTAAGAAAGTTGTGCAAAATATGCTGAATATGAGTTAGCAGGTTTGCAATCTAAGCCGACGATATATTTTTCATTTTATGAATTCTAACAATATTTATTAAAATTTTAAAAAATACAATGTTAATAAATAAATACAAACAAAACAAATTTTAAGCATACAATTTTTATTTGGATGAAACCTGGCATTGCATAAGAGCAGCAAGTTTCTCAAAATTTGGCTCATATGAACTTAAAGCAATTTTTAAGCATGACTCTAAAATATAGATCCGTTATTTGCGATCGCTGTTTTGTTTTGATCGCATTCATATAAGAAAATGCGGATTCACATAAATATGTGGAGCCAAAGAAGGAATTGAAACGAGCAACCATTGTCCAAATATTTGGATATTTATCTTTGCTTATTAGTTTCCAAAAATTGCTATCTGAAACCATTGATTTTAGATTTATATCGCATTTAATATTTAGTATTTCTTCTTCTAATTCTGCTATATTTGTAGTATTAAGAAAATTGTGAAGTTTCTGAGCAAGACTTTCAACGTCAATGTCATTAAATGGGTAAGATAAAAAACAGGCAATATCTTCAAGTTCACTTAGTTTGAGAAATCTTCTATTAAATTCATTTAGAAGCATTCCAATAACATCAGCATATTTGTCGTAAGCAACAGTCTTGTTATTTTTAGATTCATCTGCCAGATTTTGAAAGTGTTTTAAATCACGACGCTTTAGTTGCACTGCAAGCATATTTAATTTTTCCTTAAATGACTTCAAAATGCTAATCATATCTATTATTGTTGTACCTTTACCCTGTAGCTGCTGATTTAATTGGTTTAATTTTTCAGTAACATTGCAGAAAAAAGCAAGATCGAGAAGCCATTCTCATTTAATTGCGGATATGAATCACCTTTAGATTGTAAATATGAGGTTATTTGTGGCAGAAGTTCTCTAAATCTTGCTAAAAATGTAGCACGACTTAACCATCTTACATCAGTATAAAGTAACAGTTCATTGTGTTCTTCACCACATTCATTCAGCAATTCGTGAAACTGACGACGTGACAAACTTTTAGATCTTATGGAATTTACAATTTTAAATGCAACATCCATAACGTGATTGAATTTTAACACTTTTGAACATAATATTTGAGTATGTATGATACAATGATAGACAATAAAATTTGGAATGTCATCATCACCTTTACACAAAGCAACGAAGGCACTTTTGTTGCCAATCATTGCTGGAGTTTATTGATACCAACTTGCAGATTGAAAAATTTGTTCGTGCAATATAATTTTTAAATAAATCAAAGATATCTTGACCTCTTGTGCGATCATGCATTGGAATAATTGTTAATAATTCTTCTGTAACCAACATATCATCGAAAATCATTCGAATAAAAACACATGAAGCTATCGTAGCTGTCTTCGAATTTGTATTGTATTTTGAAAAACTATTTTGTTGTGCAGTTATTTGTGCCTTCAGTTGTTACACTTTTGCTTTGCTTAACGCAGTGCCACGTGGATTAATTTGTTAGATAATGTCTTTTAACGTTTTCTTTCTTAGACAAAGCTACTGTTGCATTGCAAATAAAACAGATACATTTACATATCTTTCATCATAGTAAAGAAATACTCTTCTTCCCATTCACTGTGATAATGATTCGTTTTTTTGGCTTGTACTTGGATTATTCATTCTAAAATAATAGGGTTAAATATTATTTTAGAATTTACCCACTAAAGATATTATTACGGAATATTTAAAACAATAACTAACATACTTACTTCTGTTCTCTATCACTGACTGTCACTTCACTGGCTGTCACTTTACAATCTCTCTAACACACACTGATACTGATATGCGCCCTGACTATGTTCGCTACTGAGAAAAAGCAATTTGCGACACACGGCCACACAGCTACCAAGTAGCACGACAGAGCGCATTCAGTATTACTACATTGTTTATCTTATCAGGATAAATATAAACAGTATGTATATGTTTCACAAATAATTTATTATTGTATAGAATTAAGAATTTCAAACATTTATTTAAGTTATAACGGGCTACTTTTAAAGCCTTTGCGGTCGACGAGTTGGCCACCCCTGCTATATACACTATCTCCATAATGTTATTATCGTCCCTGGTTGGTACACGTTGGCGTGGCGCCATCTGCTTGTGGTGTGGGGCACCACAAGCTTAAATATAAAATTTGGTCAAATTTTGTTTACAAGATTTCTGACACACACACACACACACACACACTTCAACCAGAAAACCACTTTTTTTGTAATCAGAAAGACTTGAAACGTAGAGTTATGTCAAAAATTGCATATCGGTAGTTATATTGTATATATATATATATATATTATATATAAATCGGAATTCCAATACCTTTACTCTCAAAAAACTTAGAAATTTAGAAATTTATTATAGAAATTTAGAAAACAATTATAATCAGAAAGGTATGATTATTATTACTTTGAAAAAACATAGCTAAACTTAAAAATACACAATTTGATTCATTTTTAAGTTCATTATAATAAAATTATTGAAATTGACATTAATTAAATAAAATATATTAAAAAATTTGAATTTGAAACTAGTTTTAGTTTATTTTATTGAAAATTAAATATATTTGAAA
Source organism: Labia minor (assembly GCA_963082975.1). Lineage (NCBI taxonomy): Eukaryota > Metazoa > Arthropoda > Insecta > Dermaptera > Spongiphoridae > Labia > Labia minor. Next base: position 115,147,667 of record OY720344.1, read on the forward strand.
TAATGTATTATTTTAAAATAATTGAAATGTGGTTACAAACCTGTAAATCGGACACTATATGGAAGTTCCAATAAAGCAATATCATTTTCAATTTTTTCATAATTATGATGACAATTTACTCGAACATTTCTATAAATTATTTTTCCATCGCAATATTTTTGATTACGAAAAATTGTTTCATCTTCTTCAGTCATTAAATTGGATTCCCCTAAAATGACAGTATCTCTAAAAAAAATATTAATAATCAATATTATTATTGATTAATATGTTAATAATAATACTATTTAATTAAATATATACTTAAATACAATTTGCTATAAATTTATTATAATATAAATAAAATTATTAATGGAGGCAGCTGACCGAGAGTGTAGGATAGCAATTTTCCTCCCAAGAAGTTGGTGTTCGATTCCAACTAAGAACAAATTTTTCTAATAAAATTCAATTTAACATCAGCTGCCTCCGTCTCCAGGTCAGTTCATGGTTCTATACATGCGGAAGGCAACGGGAAACCACCGCATTAACATTCCCAAGAAAAATTATCATGGCTGGGCAGCTTCTAAGGCTATCCTAGTCATGATGATAGCTAAACTCCGAAAGGGAGACGGCAAGAATAAAGCAAAGTCTAATCTAAGAGTTTTTCAGCACTTGCTTACAAAAAATAAATTATTTTTATTTTTTCGATAATAAGTTAAATTTTCTATTATAGATTTCACAAAATATTATCTAAATCAGAGGTTCTTAAACTTATGTACTCCGCGAACCCCCACTTGAAAATTTTTTTTTTGACGGACCCCATCCCAACTTTAGGTACTTAACGTCATTTTATTAGTTAATTTCTGGCTTACGATCTCATAAGAACAAGGATATATGATGAATATTTCTAACAGTGATTGGTGAATAACGATTTTTTTGCATATTGTAGAACACATTTTATTAGAAATTATAATATTGAAGAAAGAAAATTCAGCTTTGCGGACCCCCAGGGGTCCGCGGACCACAGTTTAAGAACCTCTGATCTAAATTATTTTTTTTGTATTACTTAGATAATTTTAAAATTTTTATAATAAAATTTATTTTGTAATTTTAATTTATTGCATATTTAATAAGGAAAAACAAACAAACAAAAACAAATAGAATTTATAAATATAATGCATTTTTTATTTACACAAACAATTGCGGTGGAATTTCACTATTTGGTGGACAAAAACAATGGCTTGCTGAAATAATATGACGAGCTGTAATTAATGCTCCACCACATAATCCACCATAAGCTAGAAAATAATAGAAATTCGTTTCAAGTCTTATTGATTCAATATAGAAATCAATTAATAATACAATGGCGAAAAAAAGTAAACGCCAGGGTGGCGCTGTTATCGGGAAATTAACAGGTTGAGGATTATCATTGCCCGAAAACAGCGCCACCCTGCCGTTTACTTTTTTTTCGCCACTGTTCATATTTCTTCAGTTTCCTTACCGTCACGGATTAAAGCAAGCCAAGGGAAAGTTCCCAAAAGGGCTGGTTGTCCATTGATGATATGTTTTTTCTCCACACGACCACAATGGTAATTCAACTAAAATTTATTATTTTTGATTCAAGTAAATATTTATTTATTTTATTAATTATTAAATATTTCTATTTTTAGGTAAAATGTATTTAAAATTATTCATTGAATTAAAATAAATTTCTTACATTGACTGGTACATTTTCATCTGGATAAATGACTTTGTCTGTTCCGCAGCTCGTTGAAGAAAACTTCATTGCACGTCCTGTTCCTTCTTTTGGAGAGTTTATCTGTAATTTTTTGTATTAGATTTTAAACGCATTTCCATCTACAAGAAATCAACAAAAAGATAGAAAGAAAAGATAAGATTCCCTGTCGAAATGATTGCAATATTTTCTTAATTTTTGTCAATAGACACCAATTGAAATTGTTTCAATACAGTGGGTGATCGGTTAACGAACATATAATCCGATCCAAGACTATGTTTGATATCTGAATTGTTCGTTAACCGATCATCGATTTCCCATAGATTTTTATGTAAAATCAATTAATTTGTTCTGGAGACCCTAAATATTAAATTAAATAAGTAGGACGACTATCTCGCAATTTGAATTGGATTAAATAATATAATATATTGTATTTAAATTTAATTTAATTAATTATAAATTATAAATTAAAATTAATAAGTAATATTTAAAAATTTATTTATTTGGCTCTTTGTTGATGGCACGACATCACGTGTTGGCGCGTGATTGCCAGTCAACATGTTAATAAATTAATTCCGGTAGTTTTAGCTATTAAATCAAACTGAAATTCTCTATATAGCAGTTTTTTTTACAATCTTTAATCAAATGAAAAATTATCAAACATATATCTTTATTTTTACCGTCACGAGGAAAAAAAGCTAGAGTGTCTCAACTCGTATATCTCGCAAATTTGAATTGGATTAAATAGCCTATATTATATTTAAATAAAATTTAATTAATTATAAATTATAAATTAAAATTAACAAATAATATTTATTAAACCAGCGCGCATGTTGTGGGCACCACGTCACGTGTTAGCGCGTGATTTGCAGTGTTAAAAAATTAATTCCGGTACTTTCAGCGATTCAATCAAGCTGAAATTCTATATATAGCAGTTTTATACAATTTTTAATCATGTGAAAAACTATCAAACATCTATCTTTATTTTTACGATCACTTTAGAAGAAAAAAAATCAAAACGTGGTAGGTAATCACCCTTTTTCGGATGCTAGATTTCCACATTTCTCAAAAGTTGATAGAAAACTACGAATTTTGAATAATGCCCATATACCAAATTTCATTATTCATGCTCAAACCGTTTTTGCGTAATCTTGTCTACATACACACACACACACAGACATTTTCCTCAATCTTAGTGAAAATGACTCAGGGACCTTCAAAAACATCAAAATCTCTGGCGAGATAGTAAAAAGGATGTATATGTTTTCTATTTATTTCAAAAAATGAAACATACCTATAATTTTGTACTTTAATCAATCTGTTTATAAGGCGTTAAAAAACATGTCTAACGTCGATTGCTTTTTTCTTTTTTTTAAGGATATTTCGAAAATGGGTAATAGCATTATCATTATAGATATCTTCAGCCCTACTCGGTTTAGTTTGTTGTCCGAACATAAAAATCTTTCGTGAATGTGTTCATTGCCCGAACTGTTCGTTAATCGATCACCCACTGTAAATTTAATATTAATAAAACAAAAATTAAATTAATTCTTTTCAATGATAATTTTTAAAGATTAAAATAAGCAACAGTTATACAAGAAAATATTTATTAAATTTCAAATTGATTTGACAATTATTTTATTCTTAACACTGAATTATTTATTCACTAAAAATTAACTTCATTTTAATATTTTATTTATTATAAGGTAAATGTACCAGTGATGGATCATATGTTAAGAGAAATTTTCATTAAAAAACACTATTATTCTGTAATAAAAGTGAGAATAACAACAAAACAAGTGCTAACATATTGTACATCTATTTTTAATTATCACTATACCACAAACATTCGGTTAATTTATATTTAAATATTTTTTTAAAATTTTTTTCAAAACGTATTTTTGTTCTAGTAGTGGGCCATCTGAAAATCGAAAGTTACAGTAGTGGGCCACTTTTTGATCCTAAAATGGGTTTAAAATAAATAAATGGAATAAAATTCACTAAGGATTGGTTTTATTAATATTTTTTATAAGTTCTTATAATTTATTTTAATTATTCTTTATATTTACAGCTTGTTTCTTTATATTTACAATTCTTATCCATTTAAACGCCCGGTTTTTAAACAAGAAAGAAAGTCAGTTAATGCAATCGAAAAGAAAAAGATAATTACATTAATATAATTTAAAAAATATATTGGAAATTTTAGTAATTATAATTATTCATACTAATATAATAATAAATATATAAATTTATTATTATCAGTAATAAGATATTTAAATATAATAAATTGTTGTTGATTTACTTTCATAAAATAAAATTATAAATTTAATAATGTTTATAAATTGGGAATTAACCTATTTACACAATATATTATCAGCATAAAATTTAGTTATTTAAAGGAATCTGGTGAAAATATAATTTAAATTGTAAAGATTTAGTGATTTGCCATGTTTATCTCAGTATTTGGCGTACTGAATAAAATTGTTCTAGACACTTAAAACAAAAAAAATTAGCATATATCACATTTATTTTAATAAAAAAAAAATTTAATCGTATTTTTTAGTAATGGGCCACCTTTATTTGATCTGGTACACTGGCCCACGACTGGTACATTGACCTTAAATTTTTTGAGAATATCATACGGTAGTTAACCTGTTCTGATTGATTAAATTCTGGATAAACAATAACATGGTTGTTACTGCTAGCAGAGGGAGTGTAGGTGGTATCCATGGGACTTGGTTTAAGCATTTTAGGCTTTTCCATCCCCCCAATCGACATCTCCATATATGTGGTGTTGATATCCAACCACTTAAATGGACAACAGACCATTCGGTAATCGCATTCAACGAGTACAGGCAGTGGTTGCTTCGCCATAATTAATTTCTCCAGGTAGAATTGGCATGTATCGCCAAGAATACAGGCTTGATGTGTTGGATGACATTTGTAGAAAGCATCACCCTCCACATGAGACAATGTCACAGATACTTTATATTGCAAACAAACAAATAACAAAATAATTAAAAAAAAATTATTTGTTAATAATAAATAAGATATATATTTAAATTATTTATTTATTAAACATAATTTGCTCAAATCATATTTTAGAAATAAATATAAGAGATTTATACCTTAAGTAAATTTTCCATAAAAATATTTAAAATATATGGACATACAAGGTCTTTTCAAAAGAAAAGATGAATTTTAAATTATTTCGAAAAGTGTGTTTATTCCTCAATATCCAATTTGTCCCCTTCAAAGTAATTCCCCTCAGATATAATGCACTTATGCCAGCGCTTCTTCCAATCGTCGAAGCATTTCTGAAATGCGCTTTTCGGTATGGCCATCAGCTCGTTCTTCGATTCCGACTTTATTTCATCCATTGTGGCAAAATGCTTTCCTTTCATTGGTCTCTTCAGTTTTGGGAAGAGGAAAAAGTTGCAGGGTGCCAAATCTGGTGAATACGGTGGTTGAGGCATGATTACGGTGTTGGTTTTGGCCAAAAAATCACGAACAAGCAATGATATGTGAGCTGGTGCATTATGGTGATGCTGAATCCATGATTTGTTTTTCCACAATTCCGAGCGTTTTAGACGTATTGCTTCACACAAACGTTGCATAACTTCCTTGTAGAATTCCTTATTAACAGTACGACCTGTTGGCAAGAACTCATGATGCACCACGCCATTGTAATCGAAGAAAACACTGAGCAAATTTAATCGAAATTTTCTGCCTTCTGTCAAGCGCTTGTACTACTTGTAAACATTTTTTTGATACAATGTAGACCGGAATGCTACAGTCAACATTTTAAATGCGTTGGAGAACTTTGTTCCATTTTTAAAGAAAAATTTACGAGTTTTTTGATGCATTTTTTTTAAGTAAAAAATCGAAGGACACACAAAAACATGATTCACTTTTTCATTTGACAAAAACAAACTACTAATCCAAAATGGCTGATAATCTCATCATATGAGAAACATATGTTTACCAACATAACAAAACAATTTCGAAAATCGAATGCACAGAATCCGCGATAATTCAAAATTCACCTTTTCTTTTGAACCCACATTGTAGATTAAGATAATCTAAAGTACTATTCCATAATTGTGTTTAATAATTTACAACGAAAGAAGTGGAAACAAAGAAAATAAATATAAATGTATTTTATATTATTATAGTAAATTATTATATTGATTTCGAAATAAAATAACAAATATTCAGGAATAATTATACAATACATATAATAAAATACACACACATTTAATTTATTAAACATCCTAAATGAATTTTAATAAATAAACCTAAAATTATTTCTAATTATATAATCATTATGTAAGTATTAATTGTAATTACTGTGCATAGAGTACATAGGTATTGAATATACATAATTCTGTAGTATGTATAAATAGGCACTCCTTTAAATGTTTATAATGAAAATAAAATAAATTTTTGAGACTGGCAACTCAGCTTTTGATTAATTTTCATATTAATAAATTAAAATTATTTATTACAAATTATTTAAATATAAGTAACTAATAATAATAATAATAATAATAAAACACTTACAGTAAATTATCAAAATATTAAACTACATCAATGATTTAAGAAAAAATTAAATTAAAATGATGATACAAATCCAATGGATTGATAATCTTGTAATATTCAATACATTTCTTTATAATATTTAAGTTGAGAATGAAATATTTTTAATTTATAATAAATAGTAAAGAGTAATTTATAAATAAAAAAAAAGTACTTACATAACCAGAGTGCTCTAGGATAAAAATTCATTTTTGAAATAGAAATTTAATAGAAAATCAACTAATAAAACGGAGAAAATGAAAAAGGATTTATAATCCGCAATATCCTTCTTTCGAGTGAAAAAATCTTATCACCTATTTCCGGAAATAAATTATCAAAAGTTTTTTTTTTTTTTTTTTTTTAAATTTTAAAATTATGATATTTAATAAGAAAAAGTTCAAATAGCATTTTTCTAATTTTTGTTATTTTATTTATTATGTTTCGAGGATTGTACTCGTTGGCATTTGGATGCTGAGTGCTTTTCTTTTGTCACTGCATCGGATTTGTTGCTGGAAGAAACTTTCGAAGAAGCCTTCGAAGATTTTGATAATTTCGATTTTGCCGATTGTGATGATTTCTAAAAAGAAAGAATGATTAAATATTTTCCATGTTGAAAGTTTTAAATAACGATGATTAAATAAATATAATTAAATATAATTTAAAAAATAAATAATGGAACCAAATTATAAGATAAAATTTAAATTATAATCTCATTTTATCACTCATTTTAAATCTTTAGAAATTTCAACATCTTTATCAAGTCCGTTACTGCCTAAGTGAGTTGTATGACGTTGTATTATCAGTAAAACAGATTCTCTCTATCTTGATTTTCTGGAGCAGGAGAGGCCGCTACTTCTTATATAAAGTAGCTTCTCAATTTTAATCACATAGGCTGGGTAGACCTAATTATCGTAAACCCGGTCTACAAGCTTTAAACGCAAACAAGCTGTCTTCAGATTAGAGTGGATCACTTTAAAATAATCGTTAAAAATTACAATAGAAATATACGAGGTCCGATCAAAAGAAAATGTGAATTTTGGATTTTCGCGGGCTGTATACATTCGACTATCGAACTTTTTTTTTGTTATGTTGGTACACATATATTGACATTATCAGCAATTTTGGATTAGTAGTTTCTTTTTGACAACTGAAAAAGTTAGTCACGTTTTGTGTGTTGGTGAATTTTTATTTATTTTTATTTTTTTTTTTAAAAAGGAATACTACAAGGAAGTTATACAACGTTTGCGTGAAACAATACTTCTCAAACGATCGAAATTGTGGAAAAACAAATCATGCTTTCTGCATTAAGATAATGTACCAGGTCAAACATCATTACTTGCTCGTGATTTTTTGGCAAAAAACAACACTGTAATCATGCTTCAACCACCGTATTCACCAGATTTTGCCACAATTGATTAGATAAGTAAAAAATCCAACAACACACAAAACGTATATTTTATAATTATATATTTTTTAATTTCTCTACATTTTTTTGATACTCCCTAATCATAAATAAACACAAATTCTCTATATTCTTATTAGCTTTGATATATAAAAATATCAAAAAACTATATTTTCCCCAAAAGCGCCATTTTCAGTTCAGACTACTACACCATATTTCTTCAACAATGAATATAAACATATATTATTATATAAATTTATTTATTTTATTTTTCTTTTCTAATTAATTATATGAACTTTTTCAGTTATCAAAAACAAAAAAAAAAAATCGATAAATAGATAACCTTAGAAAATTCAAAATTCACCTTTTCTTACGAACAGACTTTTTAAAAAAATGATAGTATAACTTCACTTCAACTGATAACTTTTATTTATCCAGATTTCTTATTGTAATCTCATCCAAAAAATTAAATTACTATTATTATTTTAGTTTTTGTTTTGGAATATATTATTTGTCGATAAAATTGTCATACAAACCATTCGTTGTTCTTTCTTGATTTCCGCGGGACACGTTTCAGGCTTGCCTGGCTCGGCTTTGCAGGTTTGTGGAAAACATTCTTCCGTTGCCTGGTTCATTTGATTTTTAACTTTTTCAGCTTTTTCTTTCACCACTGTAAACAAATTATTCATTCATCGTATTTAATGAAATGTGTATTATCCATGTTAATCTTTTTTAAAAAAAATATTAATATTAAAAAATAGATATAGGTTAAAGCATACAGTCGTTGGCCCCCTTAAGCAATTTGTAGCCGTCTTTAATGCATATCTGGGCAAATTGCAGAACAATCTGTGTCAAATTAGGTTTGTAGAACATCGATACTATGAGTATTTTGATGAATAAAAAAAATCATTTTCTCATGGCATTTTCAATAAGCCCTAAAAAAAATCCTAAAAAATACTGTTATTAGCCCCTGTTATAGTGATTGGCCTAGGTATTATATATTGATTATACAACCATATAACAAATGATTACATAACCATAGTTAATAGGGCAATTTTAAAAATAAAAATCTCTTATTATTTGTGTTTTAGTGATAGGGGGCCAATGACTCCATCGGGGCCAACGACTGGATACTTTACCCTACTAGTATTTATCTTTAAAATATTTTTGTGTGGCATATTTTGTTCAAATTTTGAAATGAATAAAATTTCTTTTTAAGTACTAGTGATTTAATTAATCACTTACTACGTGCCAGTCTCTCGTATGGTTTCTCTTTTTGTTGTGTAGTTTTACTCTCCTCTTGTTTCTTGTCTGTTCCATCGTTTGCACCACCTCCTCTTTTAATTCTTTCCATATCTTCTATATATTGTTCTAATTTTAATTTTTTTTCTAAATCTTTCACATATTTCTCAGGCATTTTATAACTTCTTAAATTTTGAATTTTATTTATCATCACTTCAGCCATTTCACGATCCCGTTTTATATTATCTTGTTCTAAAGTAAGACCATCCTCAAATAATGTTCTTCGTTGTTCAATTCTTTCATATTCTTTGGCATTAATCTGGCTTAAAATTTCACATCTTGCTTTTTCATTCTCCTATAAAAATAATAATTGGAATAAATAATAAATAAATAATAAAATATATATTTATTATATCAAAAATATTAAGATTATTTTTAACAGTTTTTTAAAAAATTGGTTTTATATAATAATATTGTGATAATTTTTATAGTATTACTAATACTGGATAATACTATAGTCCGGGAGATGAAAGTTGGTGCGTGAGGGGTGGCGGCCAGGGCCTCCTCCACCACAGTCTTCTACTCTCTCAAACTAAACTATAAAAAATGTGGTTTCGATGGAATTTTGGGGGCAAGCGCGGGAACTGGTTGGCCGAGGGTGGGGGTCGGCTCGAGCACCATCTTTCATCTCTCGGACTATAGAAATGGATTACTATTGAATTTGAGAATGAAAATTCAAACCTCACCAAGTACAGAAATTTTTTTAATAAAGTATTTAATATTTAATGGGATTTAATGAAATAAAAATAAATAAATAAATAAATTTATAAACTGACTATATGAGTTAATAAAGGGTAGCGAGTAGGTACTCCTTTACAATTCCGGTAGAGGATAGACCTACTTCAGGGACGCGACCCTGCCCTTTCGCGATGCCTTGATACATCCTCATCACCTCCTGAGAGGAGTATCAAGTCCTATTCAAAAATCCTTCCAATCCCAATCCATTCTTTTAATCCTTACCGGGATACGGTAGTTCCAAGGAGCAGAAAGACAGTGATGTTCTTTATTCGTCGGTATGCAGGTTAGTGAAGAGTCTCTCTTCACATTATGAGCTTAATCCAAATATTATTAATTACTACTATATTTTAAGTGAAAACTTTCCAACAATGAATCTAAAATTAATATTTTGTAAACTACCACTTCGGGTTTCCGGATATACACAAAAAGTTGATGAATTCATGCTACTGATGCATTAAGAAAATATACGAAATTTTATCGAAATCCGTTTAGCCGTACATACATGTCTATACGGACACCCAGACAGACATGATGCTAAAAATACTTTTTTCTATTAATAAAATGCATGATTCGTGGAGATATGTAAAAATCTAAACATTTAAATTTGGTGAGAGAACAATACGTTCCCTTCCTAAACAACCTGGTCTATTATATAAATGTTTATTGATTAGATATTTAAATAATATATAGCTGTGTGTGTTCAAAAAGGGGTATTTAAGAATATTGTGGTGTAATTTCATGGTAATCGGTACAGCCAATTTTCCTGACAGACAGACAAACACATGAACAATTCTAAAGTCACTTTTGGATTTTAGAGGTCATGAAACTCGAAGAAATGCAAAAAATTTTAAATTCTGAGCAATGTGCAGACAAAATCCTTTATATATACATATATAGTACCTGGTTCACCGAGCCACCGCTCGGTTATTAAAAAAACTATTCCTTATTATCGGGTTTGGCTCATAATATTAATACCTGTTTCACCGACCCGTCGATCAAATAATTTAAAAGAACATAATTTATAAAAAATAGTCATAAAACATACATGAACGTATTAATGCAGTGAAAGACAGAAAAGTATGACCTGTGGACCATTTATAAAAATGATTCCTTATTATCGGATTTGCCGGTAATATTAATACCTGGTTCACCGAGTCGTCGTTCAAATAATTTATAAAACATAAATTAAACAAAAATAGTCATAAAACATACAGGCCTTAATCGTACCTATTAATGCACTGAAAGACAAAAAAGTATGACCTGTGGATATAACATAATATATATTTCGTAATTTGATTTTATTTATATTTATAATATTTTATATTTAAGGAAGTGCTCGGTCTGACGTAGTTGCTGGCCTTGTTTAAATTTTCTATTTTAACAAAAATCTTATAAAGATGATTTTTCCGGAGGATGAAACCAATACAGATCGATTTTTCTTTATAAAAATTGTCTATGGTGTGAATTTCCAAAAAATCCTTCGAGCGGTTTAATATTTCAAAATTACAAATATATATATATATATATATATATATATATATACAATTTTTGCTAGTAGAATAAGATAAGAAATAATTTAAGAGAACCTTTTTCCGTTTTAATTCTTCTTTGTTAAGTTTATCCGATAAGTCCCTTTGATAATTGAGTATTTTTTCAAAATCACGTTTGTCCCTTTCCACCTGAACGGCTTCCATTCGTTGTCTGTCTCGGATTTGTTTTTGTCGTTCACGATGCAACTCCTCTGTTTCTTCCATACGTCGCTTTGCTTCCGCTTTTTCCCGATCACGCCATTCTTTCTCAACCGCGTCCCGAGCTCGCAATGCCTGTAATTCATCCGCCTCCCCCTGACGTTCCTTCAAACCACCAAAACATACACATTGAAATGATTTCTACAAGTAAAATAAAACAATCCATATCATACTCGGATAATTATTTTTAATTTTTACCTGGGCCGACTTTTGAAGGGTGTAAAGTCGATTAATTTCTTTCTCTTTCGCTTTTTTTAACATCATTTGCTCTTCATCCCAAGCATCATCCCTTTCTTGTTTTTTTTTCATAAATTCTCGTATCTAAAATCCATGAACATTCTATTTAAATATTTTTTAAATTTTGAGTGATAAAAATTGATATTATGGTATTAAAAATAAAATTTTATATTTTTTTTAGATTAATTAGATTATTTAATTAACATTTGATTTATTGGCATACACACTCATTATATATCTATATAGTACATACAATTATTATAAAGTGAATTCAATTTTAATAAATAGAAAAGTATATCTATATATCTATATCTATCTATATATATATATATCTATATATCTATATATCCAGTGGCGTACCTAGGGGGGTGCGGTGGGTGCGGTCCGCACCGGGCGGCACTTATCTTGGGGCGGCATTTTTTATATTTAGTTATAGTTGTAAAAAGCAACTTATTCATTTCATATTTATTTTTTTTCTTTCTTGAATAATAAATGATTATTATAAGTTTACTATTTGATTTATATAAATTATGATTAACTATATGATTTCGAATATTATTCCTCGGTGTATATAAATGCATTTTAGTGTGAATTTTGAATTCTAATTAAAAGAACAGGATAATAATTTTATTTTATTGTATTCATTAAAATTCGTTGAATTCGTAAACGCATCTTTACGATTTTGTTCAGCAATTTTTCCTAACTAAAATTTTTTGATATCAGTTTATAAATGCCATTTCTTTTGAAAAGTTTATATGATTACTTTGAAGTGATATACCAATATTTTTTTAAATCATCGATTTTTCTTTTGAAAAGCAGGGCCGGCGGAAAAAATATAAATACATATAAATTTTGAGAGCATTATACACGATTTTTCTAGTATGAAAGCTAGAAGAGTAAATATTATATTTATGTTTACTAGTGCATACAAATATGTGTAAAAAAATTTACTCTCTTTGTATTAATTAATATTGATTAAATAACTTAATAATTTATTTATGTGCATTAATTTATAAATACCACTATTTGATTGACTTATAATAAAAAGGGCGACAAACTGGAGATCGCCCCGGGCGGCAAAAGTTCTAGGTACGCCACTGTATATATCTATATATCTATATATCTATATCTATATCTCTCTCTCTCTCTCTATATATATATATATATCTATATATATATATATATATATAGATATATATATAGATATATATATAGATATATATATACGTTCAGCTAGCCATACTTAGGTACTTTGTTTAATTACGAGTATCATTCACATATATGAGCCGTTTATTTTGAAAGTGGCCTAACTCTCCATTTATTTTCAAATCGAGATATTTAAGGGTTTATATTTCAATGAATTTTAAAATATACTTATAGGTAGGGTGACCATATTTCGAAAACACCAAAAAAAAATTTAGAAAAAAAGTACGAAATGTTTAAAAGCTTGAATTTTGCTTTTGTAATTGGTGTGAGATTTTTATAAAATGGTGTCAATACAAAATTTTCGAATTTTTTTGGTCTACCCCGACGTGGCAATAAATTCAGCATTTTAAAATTTTAATTCTCAATCATTGATGTTTTATAGAAAATTTTATACGGCTCATTTCTGACAAAACGCCTCCAACATACTAACCAGTTTACGAATTCTCATTCCCATTCTAGCCAAGTAATCTGCTCATCACAGCCTTCTGATTTTATAATTCTAACTATATCTGGAGATGCAAAGAGGTCTTGAAATTCCTCATTATGCAATCTTCGCCATTCCTCATTTTTCTTTGGCCCATAAATGCTTCGCAGAATCCTATTCTCAAATACTCTAAATCTACTCTCGTCACCTAAGGTCATAGACTATGCCTCACATCCATATAATACAACCAGTAAAATAATTGTTTTATATATTTTAACTTTTATCCCCTTTGATAATAATTTTGATGCGATAAGCCCCTTTATTGCATGACAATAGGATCGTATTTGCTTAGAAAATAAACAACCTGAAATACTTCACTGATAAATAACATGAAGTTGTACATTTATCCATGATAACCGACAAAAAAATGAAAAACGGAGTTAGGCCACTTTCCAAATAAGCGGCTCATCATTAGAAAAATAAGTTGACCTGTGGCCAGGTCCGAACCGACCGACGGTTTGAAATAAATTAATTTCCAGCTACAGAAACAATTTCAAATAATTTTAATATATCTATTAATGTAATAAAAAACAGATATGGATACATAAATAATAAATATAAACATTTTTAATTTTATTTTATTTATAATATATATGCAAGACCAGGCTGTGACGTCATGAATGGCTGGATGACGTCATATAATTTTAAATCAAGAAAAAACTAATAAATATGATTTTTCTCGAGGATAAAACCAATACAAAGTGCATGATTCGTGGTGATATATAAAAAAATCTCCTTTGGTGTGAAAATAACCCTTTCCTTCCTATCGTCGATCGCTAATACTACCACTTCCGGTTTCCGGAATTGCACCAAAAGTTGATCAATTCATCCCACTGATGCATTAAGTAAATATACTAAATTTCATCAAAATCGGTTGAGCCGTTCAGGCTGTACACATCTATACGGACGGACGGACGGACAGACATCATGCTAAAAATACTTTTTTCTGTTTAGAAAATGCATGATTCGTGGAGATATGTAAAAATCTCCACATGTGAAATTTGGTGTGAAAACAATACCTCCCTTACTATCGTCGGTCGGTAAAAAAACCTAAAAAATAATAAATTGAGCCACTTGATAATAATACAATACAATATATTGAATAGGGTAAAGCATACAGTCGTTAGCCCCCTTAAGCAATTCCAAGCAGTCTTTAATGCATATCTGGGCAAATTGCGGAACAATCTGTGCCAAATTAGGTTTGCAGAACATAAATACTATGATGAGCATTTTGATGAATAAAAAAAAATTTTTCAATAAGCACTTTTCTAAAAAAAAAAAATCCTAAAAAATACAGTTATTGGCCCCCTGTTATAGTAATTAGCCTAAGTATTCTATAGTTATTATACAACCATACAACAAACGATTACATAACCATAGTTAATAGTGCAATTTTTAAAGTAAAAATCTCTTATTATTTGTAGGGGGCCAATGACTGCCTCGGGGCCAACGCCTGTATACTTTACCCTATAGAGAAAGCAATAATTAATAAATAATTAAATAAATAAATAAGTATTTTAAAAAAACTTATTCACTTTGAAAATGTAAATGATTATAGTCGTACCCTCATTTCTAGTAGTTTCTCTTGATGTTGCTTCTCTTCTTTCTCTCTTCGCATTTGATCATTAATTGCTAGTAATTGTTTTCTAAAAAGCGTCTTTTCTTCTTCCTTGCTTTTTTGATTATCCAATTCATCCAATTGCATTTGAACTAAAGTTTCATCCATTAATCGGGCATCCTCCGCTATTTTTTCACGCAAGAGAACATTAGATAACTTATTTTCTTCAATTTGATGAATAAGCCCTTTTAAAAAGTTTTGTCTTCTCGCCCTATCTTCATCTTTACGTCGAATTTCTTCTTTAATGGCCCAACGACGTCGTTCCTCCATCATTTCGTCTAAACGTTTCTCTTCTGCCTCTCGTTCTCGGCTAAAAGTTGAAAAAATAAATTTACTATTGATTGTGTAAAATATTTCCAATGAAAATAAAGTGAATTTTAAATATGTTTAAGTTAATATGTTAATATATATATATATATATATATATATATATATATATATATATATATATATATATGTTTGGTTTAAGTTAATATGTAAAAAAAAATTTATAATAAAAAAAAACCTTTGACTTTTGTACGTCCTACGCAAGGACAACGTCTATCAAGTCGGTTATATCAATGAGGTGTCCTATGATCAGTAGAACGGGTCTTATCAACCTTTATCTTGATTTTGAGCTATTCCTCAATGTTGATCCCGGAGGCTGGGTTGACTCCGTCCCATAGACCCCAGCTAGAGATATTCCCTTGCCAGGCCCGGGACCATGTGAATGTGAGACAGCGAGGCTAGCTTCTCACCCACTGGCGTCTTAAAAATTTATAATATTTTCAAAAATATTAACACCTACCCGCGGTCTCCATAATTTGTCTATTTATTTTATATGGCGGGATGAGCCACCGGTGGTACATAGGACCCAAAATCCCAAAAATATTCCCACCTAAATAATCTCTTGAAAATGGCGCCAAAATGGGGCCGAAACGCCGAGAAAACAATCTCACAAAAATACGTGATCATATCTCTGATAAATCTGATAATATATATATATATATATATATATATATATATAATGTTATAATAAATATAAATAAATAATAGATTTAATTTAAATATTGTCTCTCTTTTACTTTTAATAATTTAATATTAAAATTAAATTAAAAACTTCATATATTAATTTAATTTATTAAATTCTACATAGAGAGAGATATATGATTATATGTGTGAATTATATAAATAAAAATATCGCTACTATTAATAGTAATCATTGGAAATAATAATTGACTAATAAAATATTGATATTTTACTTTTTTAATTAAGTATTAAGTATTAATTGAATATAAGAATATATTAGTTAATAATTTAATAATATAAAATGAAAAATGAATAAAATGGGAGAACGATTCAAGGAATCTAAAATATTATTTTTTCGATAAACAACTCCTGGAAAGAGATAAAAAAATAAAAATATAAATAAATGAAAATATATTTTTTTTTTATTTAGTTTGCTTTGCACAGTGTATAAGACAAGAGTAACCAAAATGGCTGTAAGAGTGATAGTGAGTAATTGTATTAATCTTTTAATTAATTTTTAGACTAAATTAATTAATTTATTATGTATTTTATTTTAATTAATGATTAATTATCTAAGATTAAATATAATATAATTTACTTTTATATTGTATTTTATATTGTTTTCTTTCTTATGGCATGTGTGTCAATAATATAATTTGTTTGAAGGATGGTAAAAGTTTTACAATAGTTATTTAAAATTTATTATAAATATATAATACACGAGGTCTGTTCAAAAGAAAAAGTGAATTTTGAATTATCGTGGGCTGTATACATTCGATTATTGAATTCTTTTTTGGTATGTTTTTTGAATGTCCCTGAGTTATTTTCACTAAGGTTGAGAAAAATATCTATGTGTGTGTATGTATGTGTGTATGTGTATGTATCTCGCGGCACAGTGACGGTAAAAATAAACATTATTGTTTGATAGTTTTTCACATGATTAAAAATTGTATATAAAACTGCTATATATAGAATTTCAGCTTGATTGAATCGCTGAAAGTACCGAAATTGTTTTTTTACCACTGCAAATCACGCGCCAACACGTGACGTGGTGCCATCAACAAAGAGCCAAACATGCGCTGGTTTAATAAATATTATTTATTAATTTTAATTTTATAGTTCATTTATAATTAATTAAATTTAATTTATATATAATATATTATGTTATTTAATCCAATTCAAATTGCGAGATAGTTGAGTGGAGACACTCCAGCTTATTTAAGTAAAAAATAATTTCTTTCCTAAGTGTTTTAAAATGTAAAATAAATTCAGTATTGTTATTTGTTCAATTTGAAGCATCTTAAATTATGTTGAATGGGCTTGTGGGCACCTTCAAATTTTAAAATGAATCTGGCTGTTGATTTTCTATGTGGTTTAACTCCCTTCTTGATAAGAAAACGGAAATTATTCACTTAATAATTGCCACTGTTTTAATAGGAACTATAAATTTAACACCCTTCGATACACTTAAGCAGTATGACTCATTAGGATCCTATAATCCCGTTTTTTGGTGCTCTGTCCCGGCGTCCCCAAAAATGTCTTCGCGACAGCCTATTGTCCTGTTTTTTAAATATTTAAGACATTTCGTACTTTTTATCAAACTTTTTACAATTTGGTTCTTAAAAAAAAAGGTAAACCGAAATCAAAATATGGTCACCCTACGTATAAGTATATTTTTAAATTCATTGAAATACAAACCCTTAAATATCTCGATTTGAAAAAAAATGAAGTCGGGCCACTTTCAAAATAAACGGCTCATATATAGACTTGCCATACGTTCCGGTTTCGCCGAGACAGTCCCGGATATACTGGGTTGTCCCGGCGTTCCGCCCGGTTGTTGAAATTGTCCCAGTTTAGATTCAGGGCACAGTTTCTTGGAAATAATTGAGCAAAATTATTAGATCAGAGAATGATTAATCTGCTCTAGTGTGATTAGTAACGTTTTGGCAAGTAACACACTAATACACATTTTTTGAACTAAACGTGAGGCTATAATATTAAATGTAATAGCACCTTTAGCACTGGAAGAATTAAAGAATGATTAAATAAATGCAAATTTTGTTGCACTAAGTATGGATGCTTATTATCTATTCTATATTTTAAGTGTTTTTTACATTACTGTTTTCATAACCCCCCCCCCCCAAAAAAAAAAAAAAAAACGACATCCCTAAACCTAAAGTAAAATAGACAGAACTGTCCCGGTTGGTCCGTGAAAAAATATGGCAACCCTACTCATATATATTATACAAAAATAAATACAGGGATAATTTACTGATAATTACCGTATGAGTTCTTTTTCCTGTAATTGTGCATCCCTGATCGCATAGCATTTAGTCTCAAGAATAATCGAATTAGCTTCCTTCACTTCATCTTGCTGTTCTTGGCGAAGTTCATTAGCCCTTTGCAGCGTATATTGAGCTCTTTTTTGAGCATCTATCTCAATCTATTTAAGAAAAAAAACAAAACAATAAATTTATTTATATTAAAATATCATTAAAAATTTAATAAATATATATTAAATATTAATAAATGTCCTATATTCTTTTTTACTATCTCGCCAGAGATAGTATTGCGATCACGAAAATTTTCGAAGTCCAGATTTTGATGTTTTTATACGTTTTGAAGGTCCCTGAATCATTTTCACTAAGGTTGAGAAAAATGTCTGTGTATGTGTATGTGTGTGTGTGTGGATGTGTGCATGTATGTAGACAAGATTACGCAAAATGGGCTTTATTCAAAATTCGTAGTTTTTTTGAGAATTGTAGCTCAACCGGAAGAGGGTCATTACCTACGTTTTGATTTTTTTTTCCTCTAAAGTGACCGTAAAAATAAAGATATATGTTTGATAGTTTTTTACATGATTAATGATTGTATAAAACTGTTATATATAAAATTTCAGCTTGATTTAATCGCTGAAAGTACCAGAATTCATTTTTTAACAATCCAAATCACGCGCCAGAACGTGACTTGGTGCCACCAACAAAGAGCCAAACATGCGTAGGTTTAGTAAATATTATTTATTAATTTTAATTTATAATCTTAATTAAATTTCATTTAAATATAATAGATGTTAATTAATCAAATTCAAATTTGCGAGATAGTCGAATGGAAACACTCTAGCTTATTTAAATGATAATTTCTTCTTAAATAAAAATAAATATTTATATTTTTTCATCTATCAATTCTTTTTTTTTACGAAAGAGTGATGAAAAAATAATGATTATAATTAATTTTTATTTTATTAAATTCAATTTTTCTATTTTAGTAAATTTCCAAAAGATGGCAGAAGCTTATAAAAGTTAAATAAATAATCATAAAAAATGGTTATAAAAATTTTCATATTATTTGATTTATTTTAATTAAAGTCTTCAATTATTATACATTATTTATTATTATTATTATTATTATTATTATAATTATTATATTTTATTATATAATTTTTTTTCTTTTGGTTAAATTTTAATTATATTCATATAAATCTCTTTTTTAAAAATATATTTCAGTTTTTTATTTCATATTTTATTAAAATAAATACTAATATAAATTGAAATGGGAAATAATGATTAAATTATTTAATTATTTCATTTAATAGGAAAGCTGGACCCACTTTAGAAAGCGGTAAACTGGAGATTTGTCCGAGGCGGCATATCTGAAGGGTGGAATTTGTTTGTGAATGTAATAA
The DNA here is from genome assembly GCA_963082975.1 of Labia minor. Classification (NCBI taxonomy): domain Eukaryota; kingdom Metazoa; phylum Arthropoda; class Insecta; order Dermaptera; family Spongiphoridae; genus Labia; species Labia minor. The sequence continues at coordinate 115,167,381 of OY720344.1, forward strand.
ATTTTACGAATATAGGGGCGGAAATTTATACTATTTTTCGGGCCGCCGTAAATACTATAGCGGATGTATATTGGAAGAACAATTTTTATACTTTGGAATTAAATTTCAATAAAATAAGCTGGAGTGTCTCCACACGACTATCTCGCAATTTCAATTGGATTAAATAACATAATATATTATATTTAAAATAAATTTAATTAATTATAAATTATAAATTAAAATTAATAAATAATATTTATTAACCAGCACATGTTTGGCTCTTTGTTGATGGCACCACGTCACTTGTTGGCGCGTGAGATTTTCAGTGTTAAAAAATTAATTTTAGTACTTTCAGAGATTCAATCAAGCTGAAATTCTATATATAGCAGTTTTATACAATTTTTAATCTTGTGAAAAATTATTTATCAAACATTTATCTTTAATTTTACGGTCACTTTAAAAGATAAGTGTAAAAGTTGAGAAAAAATTGAAAAAAAATCGAAAAAATGTTTAAGAACCTGATAGCAAAACATTTTTTTTACATACAAAAATTGTAACTTTACATTTGTAAAATTTGGCGGCACATTTTGAAAATCTCGCGGCACACAAAAGTACCGCGGCACAGCGGTTGAGAATCACTGGTCTTAAGTGACCGTAAAAATAAAGATATATGTTTGATAGTTTTTCACATGATTAAAAATTGTATAAAACTGCTATATATATAATTTCAGCTTGATTGAATCGCTGAAAGTACCGAAATTGTTTTTTAACACTGCAAATCACGCGCCAACACGTGACGTGGTTCCATCAACAAAGAGCCAAACATGCGCTGATTTAATTAATATTATTTATTCATTTTAATTTATAATTAATTAAATTTAATTTAAATATAATATATGTTAATTAATACAATTCATTTTTTCTCTAAACTGACCGTGAAAATAAACATTTATTTTTGACAGTTTTTCATTTAATTAAAAATTCTATAAAACTGCTATACTTATATAGAATATATAATTTCAGCTTGATTGGATCGCTGAAAGTACAGGAATTAATTTTTTAAATTTTGACTTAAATAAAGGTAAAAGTTTTAAATTTAAATTTAATATATGTTAATTAATTAATTTAATTTAATGTATATACTGTAAATTTAAATTTGTTTAATTAATTAATTCATTCAATTTAATTAAACTTAATTTATAATTTTAATATAATTAATTAAATTTAATTTAAATATAATAAATATATATTAATTATAAACTAATTCAAATTTGAGAAATAGTCAAATGGAGACAGTCCAGATTTTTTAGGAATGCACTTGTAATCTCATATTTGCTTTTAAAACGACAGCCCTTTGAAGATCTCTTTATTTTTGGAACCCGGGGCCATCTCTGGTGAATATGGAGGATACATTATTTTGTTGTTTTTATTAAAAAATTCACTACCAAAAATTTCGCGATACGACTGTCATTAATTTTAAAATCTCGATACTTTCGTTGAATTACTAGAGTTTGTGCCAAAAACTCATAATGTACTACTTCTTTGACAATTCTAATTTATCTAATTCTAGATAATAATTTAAAAAGAATTCACAAATAAATAAATAAAAGAAAATTATTTTATAAAACTTATTAAGAATATATAAAATTTATTAGTTATACTACTTCTTGATGGATAGTAAGATAAGAAATAAAATTGATTGAGAAGTTGAAATATTATAATATTTTAAAGGTCGAATTCGTATCTATTTGTGGTTTCCTGAATTGATTAAATTATTTTTTTTGAAGTGACTAGTGAAATATTTAAAATAGATTTTTGAACACATCTATTTAACATAAAAAATTAAAAAAAAGAAAATTTAATCGACAAATTCATATAAAATGACATGCGAATGAACAGAAGTTACTAAATTTTAATATATGTATATTATATACTATAATACGCCTCGTTGGAGGTTTGTTTATATACTATAATGTCCTCAAACCAGTCTGACAAAAATTAATTGAACATAAGAACCTGTTAAGTTTTATTTAATCAAATCGATTCTCGCATTTATTTTGTATTTAAGCATAAATGAATAAAAAACTAATTTATTGATTTTACAAGAAAATTTAGTTATAAAAAAAATTAAAAGTTTTTCTCTTTTTTAAAAAATATATACTATTCATATTTTAAATATATATACATCAGAAATTATTTCCTGGTTATTTTCACGTTTAATTGTATGATTTGTGTCTCAACGTTTCGGTACCCATTTTGGTGCCATTTTCAAGAGAGTTAATTTAGAAGGCAATTTTTTGGAATTGTGGGTCTTAGTATATAGGTCAGGGGTGTCTAAACTGTGGCCCCCGCATGCGGCTCAAACGCAAATTATGAAAATTTAAATTTTTTCATATGGTTCTACAAACAAAAAAAAGGTAAAATGATTTTGGGATAAGACTTTTAAATATTTCCGTCTTTTTTTAATTTTTCAATATGGTTCTAAAAAAAAGAAATAAAATGATATTTATGTGCGGCCCAGCATATATTTTTTTTCAATGTGGCCCTCGAATGGTCATAGTTTAGACACCCCTGATATAGGACAAAGAGTCATTAGGAACTAAGAGGCGTTAGTGTTAGTTCCAAGGATTATTTGGAGCTTCTGAACACAAAATCATCGACCCTATTCAACCAAAAAGCCCAGAATCTCAAAAAATCCCCCAATTAAAGGTGAAAATAACCCGGAAATAAATTCTCATAATAATAAAAACTTTCACGTAAATCTAAACAAAAAAATATATAACTCATCTTATTATACTAGCAAAAATTGTATATATATATATATATATATATATTTGTATTTTTGAAATATACGGCTCGAAGGATTTCTTTTTTGAAATTCACATCATAGATAATTTTTATAAAGAAAAATCGATCTGTATTGGTTTCAGCCTCGGAAAAAATCATCTTTATTATTTTTTTCTTAATTTAAAATAGAAAATTTAAATGGCATCAACAACTACTCCTTAAATACAAAATATTATAAATATAAATAAAATCAAATTACGAAATATATATTATGTTATATCCACAGGTCATACTTTTCTGTCTTTCAGTGCATTAATAGGTACGTTTAAGGGCTCTATGTTTTATGACTATTTTTGTTTAATTTATGTTTTATAAATTATTTGAGAACTCGGTGAACCATCTATAAATATTACCCGGCAAATCCGATAATAAGGAATCATTTTTTTTAATGACCGAGCAACGGTTTAATATTAATTCATATATTAAAGTGAGAGGTAAAAATATGTTTTATTGATGTTGATTATATTAACGATCAAGATTTATAATATTTAATGGTCCATCAACTTCACTAATACATTAAAAGTTTCGTTGTTTTATGTTTCCTAGACCTATTCCCACTCTCTTTTTATTATGACCATCAATAATCTATGCTTTGCAATGAATGGAACTCATTTCAGGGTAAATAAGAGTGAAAAAAAATATGGTTATAAAACTATGACCGAGACAAATTTCTTTCAATAGTAATTTCAGATTAATTGAACTAAAGACCTTGAGCATTCATGTTTGGTTCTTTCTTTTTCTCTAATTATTATTTATTATTATAAATTGTAAATTTTTGCAATTAATTGATCAAAGGAGTGGCTTTACTTGCGTGAGTTTCATCCCTTTTTGTTTGCGATACACCATCTCTTTCGCTTTTTCTTTTCGAATTCTGCTTGCCTCGATCAGACTTGCCCGACGAGATTCTTCCTCATCACGTTCCGCCATTATCTCTTGAAAACTTTTTACCTGACATTTAAAAATTACTATATAGGCATAAATGTATTTATATATGGTAGTTATAATATGTATAATATGTATGAATAATTATACAGAACATCATCCAGTCATGGAATTGGATACAACTTTACCAGTAGGTCCTTTTTTAATTCCAAATAAACTTTTCTTATGCAATTTTTTCGGGTCGCTTCTAGTTTACGAAATAAAAATTATTAAAATTTGCATGTAAATTCATTGATATTCTATTTAGCTACCATGTTTTATTAATTTGACCATCAGAGGGCTCTACTAATATTTCTCTTTTCGGATTGAATGTAGAAAAATTAAAAAATTAATTAATTAAATAATTTTCCTATATTCAAACCGAAAATTAGTGAATAAGTGAATAATTAGTGAATTAGTCAATAAAACATTACTTAATGGCATATATATTTCGACATTCATAACCAGCTAATCTGTCAAACTTAAAAAATCTTTATTTATCTCTTATACTAGAAGCGACCCTCAAAAATTGCATAAGTAAAGTTTATTTGGAATTAAAGAAGAAACCCACTTATCCAAATCCACAAAAAGATGACTGTTCTAAATAATTACAAATTTATAAGAATAATTTTGAATATTGAAACAGTCAGAGTGAATTTTCAATATATTTGATTTATGCGCATTACGGTTTTAGGCCATCTCTGGTTGAAAAGAAGAAAGTGTTTGATGATGTAATTTACAGAAATGCGCATAAAACAAATCCATCAATCAATAAACTAGCAGGGCCCGCTCTAGAAGGCGGCAAACCGGGCATTTGTCCGGGTCGGAAAATCTAGTATTTAGTTTATGAATGTAATAAATTTTATAGAATATAGAGGCGCCAATTTATTCATTTGTCCGGGACGGCGTAAATGCTAGAGCGGACGCTGAAACTAGTATAGAAAGTGATTTAATTAATAATTATTTTAATTAAGTTTATATTTCAAGTTTAATTATAGTTATTATAATATGTTAATATACTAGTTTCAATTAGTATTTATAGGTAGATTTAACTCATGAAAATATTTCTTCTTTTTTCAAAATATCTAATTATTTATCTTGTATATAATTAATATAAATTCTTAATATAATAATAATAATCTTATTAATTAAAAACAAATATAATAATTATTATGATTGCAATAATTCACCTTGGACTGTTCTTTAAGCCTCTGGAATTCTTGGGAATCGATTACTGCATGGTAGAGATTAGGTTTATTGCTTGGGACGATCAGTTCTCGGGGTCCATCCATGTCGTTGACAATCACCACTTCTTTGGTGTCGTAAACCCTTGGAGGGACAGGTTGACAACATTTCGGTCTTAAATCGTGTCGTATCTCCTTTTCATAACAGGAATTGGAAGAATTACGATGCAAATCCAGCGATCCTTGTCGTTTTCTTGATTGAAATCTGTATTCAGAATTCACCGTTTTGCCCATTCTATAATAATAAAAAACAAAAATTTATAATTTTGTTGTGTTTATATATATATATATATATTACTTTGGTACTATACTTTAATAGTAAATATACCAATGGTCTGTTTAAAAGAAAAGGGGAATTTTGAATTTTCGCGGGATGTGTACATTAGATTATCTAAATTTTTCTTTTGTTATATTGGTATGCATATGTTTCTTATATGTTGACATTATCAGCCATTTTGGATTAGTAGTTTGTTTTTGACAACTGAAAAAGTTAGTCACGTTTTTGTGTTTTCTTCGATTTTTTATTTAAAAAAAAGTTCGATTAAATGTGAAGGTTTTGCTCACTGTTTTCTGCGATTACAATGTCGTAGTGCATCATGAGTTGTTGCCAACATGTCGTTCTTTTATTAACGAATACTACAAGGTAGTAATGCAATGTTTGCGTGAAGCAATACAGCTCAAACGATCGGAATTGTGGGAAAAACAAATCATGGATTCTGCATCACGATAATGCACCAGATGGGTGCATCATTGCTTGTTCGTGATTTTTTGGCCAAAAACAACACCGTAATCATGTCTCAACCACCGTATTCACCAGATTTTGCTCCCTGTGACTTTTTCCTCTTCCCAAAACTGAAGAGACCAATGAAAGAAAATTGTTTTGTCACAATTGATGAGATAAATTCAGTATCGAAGAACGCGCGCATTTCAGAAGTGGTTCGACGATTGGAAGAAGTGCATAAGTGCATTAAATCTTAATAACTTTGAAGGAGACAAATTGGATATTGATGAATAAATAAATAATTTTTGAAATAATTCAAAATTCAGCTTTTCTTTTGAACAAACTTCGTGTGTATCTATCAAATTAATATGATAAATTAAAAAAAATCTCATTGGTTCTTCTTCCCTCTATTAATTTAATACAAAAATTATTGCCTATTTCTATTTTTCAAAAAAACAATTTTCATGTCCCAGAAACAAAAAGATTTGAATTTTTCCAGAGGAAGAAAGTTAATCTATTATCAACTCTAGGATTTATAAATAAAATTCCAATTGCAGTACGAGAGTGAAATGTTGTTTACAGGGAATCTACAACTGGTAAGTAAACCAAGGTCATGGTGAGGATTCAATAAAAACGAGAACAGGTGAGGGAACAGAAAAAGATGTGGTTCAGATGATAAGGTGTACTACTAAAATAAAAGAAAAAATAAATTGATTGGAAAGATTACTTATTCTAACTCATCACTTAAGTAAAATTAATCTTTAAACTAATGAAAAGACATTTTTTACTATAAAGTATATTAATAGATTTATGCTTTAATAAAATATTAAAAAATAATAAATAATATAATCTAGATTACATAATATATAAGCAAGAATTATATTTACATTAGAATACTAATGATTCATAAAGAAAATTTGATCTAAAATAGACTTATAAATAATTTATGTATATTTATAAATATTAATAGCATAAATTACATTCTATTATTTAAATGCATAAATATATGAATATATATACGAGGGTGGGGTGAAAAGTTTACGGTCAGACCAAGAAAAACGATTTTTTTAAATTTTTTTTTTTTGCTTTGTTTTTCAACATTCAAGATAGCTGAGACCTGTACGATGTCAGCTGAACATGTGCTAAATATTTTGCACAACCATTGGAATATGGAAAGCTGCGTGCAACGTGGGTGCCGCGTTTGCTAACGTTAGACTAAAAACTTCTTCGAAAAACCATTTCTACCGACAATTTGGCGCTATAGGCCTAATCCAAATGAATTTTTGCGTAGATTCATAACTGTTGATGAGACTTAAATTAAATTAAATTAAATAATTGATTTTAATTTATTAGAACACCGTTATGAGAAATGTATCAGTGTTGATGGAAATTATGTTGAAAAATATAGCAAAAAAAAAATTTAAAAACATCGTTTTTCTTGGTCAGATCGGAAACTTTTCACCCCACCCTCGTATGTATATATATATATATATATATATATATATTACTGTCAGATTATCAGGGATATAATCACGTATTTTTGTGAGTTTGTTTTCTCGACGCTTCGGCACCCATTTTGGCGCTATTTTCAAGAGTATATTTAGGTGGGAATATTTTTTGGAGTCTGTGTCTTAGTTTGTGTGTCCAAGGGTTAATATCGGGATTTTGGGTTGATAGGTTGGGTGTTTTTTGTACTCACTGCGTTGCAAACTAAGACCCAGAATCTCAAAAATATTCCCACCTAAATATACTCTTGAAAATAGCGCCAAAATGGGTGCCGAAACGTCGAGAAAACAATCTCACAAAAATACGTGATTATATCCCTGATAAATCTGATTGTAATAATAACAATAACATTCACGGATACCTAAACCAACATATATATATACAATTTTTTATTAAAGTAATGAAAACTTATTTAATGGTGTGTATTAGTGAACCTCGATAAATAATTATAATTATATTCTCTTCTTTTGGATTTGTATACATTTTTGCTTAGTAATTGTAAATTGTGAAATGAATGAAATAATAATTAGCACTTACTTGAATGTTCGAATTGGTTTTGATTGGTATAAAAAATAGTTAAATCGTCCAAATGAATTGAAAATAAATAAAAAATGAGCGAGAGAGAGGAATGAAGGATTTAAGAACAGGCAGGTTTATTTATTTATTTGACTGGTTGCTAGGAACGGCCCTCAACTTAACTTCTTGTTTAGAATTTATTTTATCAAATAATCAATCAACATTAAAGTTGGACTTAGTAGAGAGCGATGATTCACTGAAATCAAGAATGATAAAGACAATTTTTTTGTTTTTATACTAAAGAACTAAATTAAAAATCTGGAGCGTCTCCACTTGACTATAACTCAAATTTGAATTGTATTAATTAACACGTATAATAATTATAAATTAAATAAGCTGGAGTGTCTCCACTCGACTATCTCGCAATTTGAATTGGATTAAATAACATAATATATTATATTTAAATTAAATTTAATTAATTATAAATTATAAATAATAAATATTAAACCAGCGCATGTTTGGCTTATTATTGATGGCATCATCGCACGTGTTGGCGCGTGAGATTTGCAGTGTTAAAAATTTAATTCTGGTACTTTCAGCGATTCAATCAAGCTGAAATTCTATATATAGCAGTTTTATACAATTATTAATCATGTGAAAAATTATCAAACATATATCTTTATTTTTACGGTCACTTTAGAGGAAAAAAAATCAAAAACGTTGAAGGTAATGACCCTCTTCCGGATGAGCTACATTTCTCAAAAGTTGATAGAAAACTATGAATTTTGAATAATGTCCATGTACCAAATTTCATCATTCTAGCTCAAACCGTTTTTGCGCAATCTTGTCTACATACATACACACACATACATACACACACATACATACACACACACAGACATTTTTCTCAACCTTAGTGAAAATGATTCAGGAACCTTCAAAACTTATAAAAACATCAAAATCTCAACATCGAAAATTTTCGTGATCGCAATACTATCTCTTACGAGATAGTAAAAATAATAATTATTAAACCAGCGCGTGTCTTGCTCTCTGTTGGTGCTGACGTGCTGTGGAGCGTGATAAGCAGTCAACATTTTAAAAAATTTAAAAAATTAATTCCGATACTTTCAGCGATTCAGTCAAGCTAAAATTCTATATATAGCAGTGTTATACAATTTTTAATCATGAGAAAAATTATCAAACATATATCTTTATTTCTACGGTCACTTTAGAGGAAAAAAAATCAAAACGTGGTTGGGGTAAAGGTCCTCTTCCGAATGAGCTACATTTCTCAAAAGTTGATAGAAAACTACGAATTTTGAATAATACCCGTATACCAAATTTCATATTTCTAGCTCAAACCGTTTTTGCGCAATCTTGTCTACATACATACACACATACACACACGCACAGACATTTTTCTCAACCTTAGTGAAAATGATTCAGGAACCTTCAAAACGTATAAAAACATCAAAATCTCGACTTCGAAAATTTTCGTGATCGCAATACTATCTCTGACGAGATAGTAAAAGGTAAATTTGTATATATTTTTGGCCACAAAATGATCACAATTGTATTATTTCTAGCATAAAACTCTTCTTAGAGGGACAGGCGGCTTCTAGCCGCACGAGATTGATTAATAATAATAATTTATAGGAAATTTTGTTTCAAATACTTACAAAACAACACAAATATAAATATAAATATAAAATTAATAACTTTATTCACATCGTCGTAATATTTTTTTTAATTTTTTTTTTAATATTTAATAATAACAAAACAAAATTTAAAAAAATAAAGTTAGTAACAAATTAATAATATCGATAGGTTTCTTTTTATGTTTATTATGTTTAATAAATTCTCTTTTATGATAAAAAAAATAATATTAATATCAAAAATTAGAATATTTCAATTTGTATTTCAAATTTTTTTTTTATTTTAAATTCTTAAAAAATTGTAAATTGTAATATTCTAAATTTGTAACTAACTTCTAATTTTACTGTTATTTCAGACATACTTAGGAAATTATATAAATTGATTATTAATATCCGATTTTATTAAGCACTTTCTCAGCGATGTGATGAAAATATTGATTTGCCCTTTAGAAGGATGGAACTATAGTCGCGGAGGTAAGAGTTGGTGCATGAGGGGCGGAGCTATCCCCTCCTTCTAGAGTGATTTCTCCTTAGTTAATTACTTTTTAATTTTGTCACCATTTTTAATTTAAATGCAAGCGTTTTATTTGAGAAATCCCTAGAAAATTAATTAACTAATTCATTTTAATTAGGCTCTTTAATCAAAGAATCTAGACCATTGTTGTTAAAGTGCTAAGTAGGCGGACCATTGTACAACTCCATCTTGATGAAGAATATACTATTAAGGCTAAGAGAAAAGTTATTTTCTAGTTTTTAGTGCATTTATAAATAAAACACTGTAACTTATTATTTTTTTTAATAATAATTGCCTCCTACATTCTAATGGAATCTTTTCTTTTTTCCAGATCAAAAGAACTAATTTGTGCATACACTTTACTAAAGTTTTTCCACTATATTTGCTTAATTCTGCTGGGATCCCATCTAAACCCGCTGCTTAATTATTTTTAAATTTTCCCATTATCCTTTCTACCTCAAGTAACATTGTTTCTACGAGATTAATTTCTACTGAACACAATTAAGTATAAGATCGAACAATTAACTTTCAGTGATTCAATCAAGCCGAAATTCTATATATAGCAGTTTTATACAATTTTTAATCATGTGAAAAACTATCAAACATATATCTTTATTTTTTCGGTCACTTTAGAGGAAAAAAAATCAAAACGTTGTAGGTAATGACCCTCTTCCGGTTGAGCTACATTTCTCAAAGGTTGATAGAAAACTACTAATTTTGAATAATGCCCGTATACCAAATTTTATGATTCTAGCTCAACCATTATTGAAAATGATTCAGAAACTTTCGAAACGTATAAAAACATCAAAATCTCTGGTGAGATAGTAAAAAAGAAAAGATTTTAGCCTGCTAAATTTCAAATAATATTTTCTATATGGTTAATAAAAAAAGTTTTCCTTTTAAAAGAGGATTAAACCATGCATCAAATAAATTTTAATTCATTGCGCAAAGTTTTCATTATAAAAAATAGTTGAACCAGTGATTGATTTAATCCTATTCGTATTTATTTTCCTTAAAATTTTTCTATTTTATTATTATTGTAGCTTTCTTTGTTAATATTTAATGGGAAATTAGTCAAAGAAGTGAGACTAATAAATAATCTTGGGATCTTTTCTACAAGGACATTAAATAATAGAAGAACCATGTCTATTGTGCAAACACCTTTAGACAGCTGACTAAGCTTATATCCTAGATCTATGTTTACTGGTATTGTATGTATGATTCTATGTAATTAAACGATAAAAAAAATTAATAATTAATTTTCTTACTCATTTTCTCCTAGGAAAAAAGTGGTAAAAAAATAAATAATAAAAATTACTTTTAAATAAATTACTATTATAAATTTTAATATTATTTATTTATTTATTTGTATATAATATTATAGATAGATTGAAATGTTTAGGAAAATTTAAATGTTACAATTATATTGTTATATAAAAAAAATCTGGAGTGTCTCCAATCGATTATCTCGCAAATTTGAATTGGATTAATTAACACATATATTATATTTAAATTAAATTTGATTTAATTAAATAAATTATATAAATAAACTATAATTGAATTGGACAAATTAATTATAAGAAAATTAAAATTTACAACAGGGGTAGGCAACGCAGCGGCCTCGCTGGACTTTTTTCATATGCTTCTTAAAAAAAAAAAAAAAAAAAGTGGGAAATTATTTTGCGGTCACGATTTTTCAGGCTCTAAGTATCACCAAGTGTGCCAAACCATGTTATATTATTTCAAATTAGCTGGAGTGTCTCCACTCGACTATCTCGCAATTTGAATTGGATTAAATAACATAATATATTATATTTAAATTATATTTAATTAATTATAAATTATAAATTAAATTAATAAATAATATTTATTAAACCAGCGCTTGTTTGGCTCTTTGTTGATAGTTCCACGTCACGTGTTGGCGCGTGAGATTTGGAGTGTTAAAAAATTAATTCTGGTACTTTTAGCGATTCAATCAGGCTGAAATTCTATATATAGCAGTTTTATACAATTATTAATCATGTGAAAAATTATCAAACATATATTTTTATTTTTACGATCACTTTAGAGGAAAAAAAATCAAAACGTTCTAGCTCAAACCGTTTTTGCGTAATCTTGTCTAAGAAATTTGATACATGGGCATTATTCAAAATTCGTAGTTTTCTAACAACTTTTGAGAAATGTAGCTCAACCGGAAGTGGGTCATTACCTACAACGTTTTGTTTTTTTTCCTCTAAAGTGATCGTAAAAATAAAAATATATGTTTGATAATTTTTCACATGATTAAAAATTGTATAAAACTGCTATCTATAGAATTTCAGCTAGATTGAATCGCTGAAAGTACCTGAATTAATTTTTGAACACTGCAAATCTCACGCGCCAACACGTGACCTGGTGGCATCAAGAAAGAGCCAAACATGCACTGGTTTAATAAATATGATTTATTAATTTTAATTTATAATTTAATTTAATTAATTTAATTTAATTAATATATGTTATTTAATCCAATTCAAATTTGCTAGATAGTCGAGTGGAGACACTTCAGATTTTTAAATTTATATCAGAAATATATATATATATATATAAAAATAAAAATAAAAATTCTTTAATTCATTAAGATTTTTATTTAAAAAAAACTAAGAATGAATTATTTTTATTTTATACATTTTTTTTTTATAAATACCGTTATGGAATAATTTCAATATCAGTGAATAGGTATGTATATTAATTATATAAAATGATAATTTATAATTTCTTTATGTCTGTAATCTAAATTTATTGTCCAATCCCATCATGGTTTCTTTAATGAATACCAATCCAATATTGATTATGTGATCTTTTTATTTGGATGAAATAAAAAATTAACTGAGTTAATATTTGATTGTCCTGTTTTAATAAATTTTATTTAAATTTGTTTCTTCGCTTCCTTTACCACTGATTAAAATTTCCTTATTAAATTTTATAGGCACTAAGGGAATGAAAATGAGTGTACCCTTGAGAAAGATACCTAATAAAAGCAACAGCACACATCAGAAGAGAAAGAGAGAGTATGGGAAAGAATTAATTTAATAAATTAATTTTTCAATTTTAGTAATTAAATTAATCGAGTGTAGTGAACATTTTAAAAATTCATACCTAAATATCTATTTTCAAGAATAATATTTATTTATTTTTTTTTTTAAATAAAATAATATTTCAATTAAAAATTTGATTATTGTATAAAGGCATGAAGAATTAAACAACTCTTTATCTTTTATAAATTTCAAGATAATAATTATGTACACTTTTAAAATAAAATACGAGGTGTGTTCAAAAGAAAAGGTGAATTTTGAATTTTCGCGGGATGTGTACATTAGATTATTTAAATTTTTCTTTTGTTATGTTGGTATGCATATGTTTCTTATATCTTGACATTATCAGCCATTTTGGATTAGTAGTTTGTGTTTGACAACTGAAAAAGTGAGTCACGTTTTTGTTAGTTCTTCGATTTTTTAAAGAATCTGTATTAAATATTGTGTTAAAAATGAAATAAAGTGCTGCAACGCATCTTAAAATGTTGTATGTGGAATATGACGAGTTTATTTTGTCTCAAAAAAATGTTTATAAATGATAGCTCTTTACAGAAGGCACGCCAAGTTCGATCAAATGTGAAGTATTTTCTTCGATTATGGTGCATCATGAGTTCTTGCCAACAGGTCGTACTCTTAACAAAGAATACTACAAGAAAGTTATGCAACGTTTGCCTGAAACAATACTGCTCTAACGATGGGAATTATGGAAAGAGAAATCATGGATTCTGCAGCACGATAATGCACCAGCTCACACATCATTGCATGTATGTGATTTTTTGACCAAAAACAACACCGTAATCATGTCTCAACTACCGTATTCACCAGATTTCGCCCTCTGCGACTTTTCTCTATTCCCAAAACCGAATAGGCCAATGAAAGAAAAGCGTTTTCCCTCAATGGATGAGATAAAGTCGGAATCGATGACCGAGCTGATGGCCATACTGAAAAGCGCATTTCAGAAGTTCTTCGAAGAAGCGCTGGCATAAGTGCATTATATCTGAGGGGAATTACATTGAAGGGGAGAAAATGGATATCGATGAATAAATAAATACTATTCGAAATAATTCAAAATTCATCTTTCCTTTGAACAGACCTCGTTTTATTAAAAAAAATTAGAATAATAATATTAAATATTATATATATATATATATGTTATAACATTGATTTAGAAAAATATTTATTACTCCTAACTATTATATATTAATTAACTTAATATTATATTATATATACATAGACTCTCCCAAATCAAAATAATCATCTGTATAAAATTTCACAAAATCTATGTTAGTATTGTGACGAGTAGAATGTTAATGATAATTTTATATTTAAGAAACTAGTAATTAGAATTGAATGATAAGTTATAGAATCGAAATAGTAATAACAATGAAAATTTTATTAGGACATATTAATAAATTATATTAAAAAACTTTCCATTTTGTATTATAACATTGTACTATGTTATTAAGACAAATGAGTGATGATCTACGTCAATAAGTTCTTATTTGTAATTTCAAATTTCAAAGATAAGGAAAATTAAATCAGGAAAAAGTAATAATAAATTAGGTAAAAAAAGGAAATAGGGAAAATTGTCTAATAACAACATATAACATGTAATATTAAATTATAAATATTAAAAACCTTATCGATATATAATTATTGAGTAATCTAGTTTTAATTTTTTTTTCATATTTTAATAAAAAAAATAAGTTGACCTGTGGCCAGGCGCAGAACCGACCGACGGTTTGAAATAAATTATTTTCCAGTCACAGAAACAATTTCAAATAATTTAAATATATCTATTAATGCAATAAAAAACAGATATGGATATAACATAAATACTTTTTATTTTATTTTATTTATAATATATTATATAAGGAGGCGCTGGCTGTGACGTCATGAAGGGCTGAGTGACGTCATATCATTTTTAATTAAGAAAAAAACTAATGACGATGATTTTCCCAAGGATAAAACCAATAAAAAGTACATGATTCGTGGAGATATGTAAAAAAATCTCCTTATGTGAAATTTATATACATCAGCGGACGGACGGACGGACAGACATGCTAAAAATAATTTTTTCTGTTAACAAAATGCATGATTCGTGGAGATTTGTAAAAATCTCCACATGTGAAATTTGGTGTGAAAACAATACCTCCCAGGTTTGTTATTATTATTATAATTATATTTTATTAATTAACATTTTTTTGAAGAAATCTAAATGTTACGCTTTTTTTTGCCCGGTAATTTAGTTTCAAAACTATAATTTTTTTGTACAGTTAAATTCTACATAAATATAATAGTAGTAGGTATATTGGATGTTTTTAATTTTTAAAATTTTTAGGCACATTTCGGAGCAAAATAATTTTTAGGTTGAATTTTTCTTTACCTGATATTTTTTTTTCATTTTAATTTATTTAAAAAATAAAATTATAAATATTTTAATAAAAAAAAAAAACATCTCGACATCTCGAACTGAAATTAATTCAAACTTGTTAAATTTGTACTTAAGAAAGTTATACATGGATTTAAAGCAGGCGCAAATGTGAAAAAAAAGAATTTTAATGAATTCTTAGCTGCTCTGAGCAAATTCCAACAGGTTTTTTATTTTTAATTTATAATGTTTTGTAATTTCTCACTTAAATAGTGATGATTTTATAAAAGCTTGATATCCACATGGAACTTGTCTAAATGACAAATTTAATCATTTATTTTTTTATTCGATTTTTATTTATAACTTTAAAAGTAATTTTTTAAAAACTCTAAATTTGATCAAGTTATACTTAATAGCATTGCATTATTATTAAATTTAATAAATTTAATACTGAAATCTAATTTATTAACAACAATAACAAATAACGTATAATTTAAAAAAAAATATAATTATAAGATAAATTATAATTTTTTTCATCATTTTGTTCGATTCAATTCAAAATAAAAAGAAATTTATATATCTAATCTTATTATGCTAGCTAAAATTATATCTATCTGAAACCGCTCGATCGATGTTTTTGAAATTCACACCATAAATAGTATTTATAAAGAAAAATCGAGTTTTATTGATCACATCTCTGGGAAAAATCATCTTCATTAGTTTTGTTTTTAATTTAAATAGATATGACGTAACAAATAACGTCACAGCCAGCGCCTGTAAGATATATCTATTCTTAAAATAAAATTAAAAATACTTATATTATATCCATATTTGTTTTTTATTAATAGATACATTTAAATTATTTGAAATTGTTTCACAACGTTTAGAAGATTCAATTTCGTCATTCAGCGCCTCCGTAAATAATCTGTACAATTTTGAGTCTATATCGTTACAATTTCCCGACAGAATCTCTTAATTTCTGTGGTTATTGAATATATATCGAATAAATAGACGCGTATGTAATTTCATCGAAATCGGTTCATCTAATTTTGACCCTATAACGTCAAAATTTCCAGAGAGACAGCCATGAAAAATTCTAAAGTCACTATTGGATTCTAGAGGTCATGAAACGCGAAGATATGCAAAAATTTTAAATTTACAGCAATGTGCAGAGAAAAACCTTTTTATCTATATACACTTCTAAATAGATCAAATTTACGAAAATATATATATTTTATATCAACAGGTCTACTTTTCTGTCTTTCAGTGCATTAATACATACGTTTAAGGAATATATGTTTTATTAGACATTTAAGTTCTTTTAAATTATTAGAACGGTGACTCGGTGAATCAGGTATTATTATTACCAGCCAAACCCGATAATAAAGAATCATTTTTTTATTGACGGAGTGGTGGCTCGGTGAACCAGGTATTATTATTGAGGACCCCAAGTTCCCAAGTTTAATCAGATTGATGCAATGATGTAACATTTAATAATTGTAATAAATAATTAAAGAATTGTTTATCAATATTTTTTAAAGGGTCGAGCGAGAGCTTGGTGTCCCAGGTACTCATATCTGTATTTTATTAAGAATAAAAATTTTAAGTGAATATTTAAATGAACTTGATTAGGTTTCTTTAATTCCAATTAACTTTCAATTAATGGTTATTGAAAATTGCTTCCTAAAAATTTAATTTCATTAAATATAACCTGTTTTTTATTATAAAAAAATGAAATTATTATATTATTATTATTATTTTATGAAAACAAATTAAGTTCATCTCTTTATTTATTTATTTATTTTATTATCAATATATATCAATGGCACACACACACACATCAAATGAACATATTGCAAAACTTTTACTTACAATAAGAATTATGAATGAATGTAAATTTAAAATAATTCTTATTTTTATTAAGTAAAAGTATTGCAATAATGTTAACTCTAAGTGCCATTGCCATTTACTATATATATACTTATTCTAAATACTAATTGTATACTCTATATTATAATTAACTCATTATTTTAAAATAAGTTAACTGAATGAATGTAAATAATATTAATTATTATTATTATTATTATTATTAATAAATCACATATATTATTCAGTTAACACAATAGGTATTTCTAATTAAAATCTATGAAGCCTGGAGGGTGTTTTAAAAAAGGTTAATTGATAGCTAGTTATCAGAAATTTTGTTAAATTAACCTCAAAGTTGCCAAAAAAAAACTTCCGTTTTTTTTTTAAATTCTAAGAATCAATTGTAAGAATGTATAACGAGCAAGTGTTTCAATGTTAATCATTTAAAATATAATATATTAAATTGTAGTATTTAGTCAAAATCACTTTTGCAATGACAATTTCTAAGTTTCAGGGGCACACTTTTGAAAAAGTAATTATCACCAAGATAATTTTGAATACTCACAATCATAATTTATATTTACAATTAATTATATCTATCTATCTCTCTGGCACTACAGAACTCGAAAGTTCTTGGCCGTAACAACCACATTTCTCCAAGTCTCCCAATCCTGAGTGACCATTATCCTACCCTCTCCCATCTCTCTCACGTCCCTTCCTATAATGTCCACCCACCTCGTCCTTGATTTTCCAAGCGGACGTTTCCCAATTGGACTCCCCTCCAATATATTTTTCGCCATTCTAGCCATTTGTGTGTTAATACTATACCTCTCTGTTACTAAATACTTTGTTTTAGTAATATTAATTTCCAGCCCTCTATTTCTGATTCCATTAATTTATCTACGCTATCTTTAATTGCAATTGCCGAATCTCCTATTATATTTAAGTCGTCTTCGTAACCTAATACTTGATTTTTTTTTGTTTAAATCGATTCCGTTTGATTTTTCCACAATTTGTCTAATCACATACTCAAGTACTAAATTAAATTTAATTGGTGATAGTGCCTCTCCTTGTTTTAACCCATTCCAAATTTCGAAAGTTACTGATAGTTGATTCTCGCATCTTACTCTTCCTTTTCTACCTTCACGACAATTTTGAATTATACGTACTAGTTTTTTCGGAATTTCCTTTAAGATCAAAACTTTATCATGGTCTATTGAGTCATATGCTTTTGTAAAGTCTACAAAAAATTAGTGAACAGAAATATTGAATTCGCGTTTTTTTTTAATATCTGCCTCAATGATTTAAAGTTGATTGATTTGACCTGAATCCGGATTGACAATTTGCTATATTTCTTCTACTTAATTTTAATAAAATAATATTCGAGAGAATCTTATACTATGTCGTCACAAGAGAAATTCCCCTATAATTATTGCAGTCAGTTCTATTTCCCTTATTAAAAAGTGGGATAATAATTGCCTCCTGACATTCTAATGGAATCTTTTCTTTTTTACAGATCAAAAGAACTAATTTGTGCATACACTTTACTAAAGTTTGTCCACTATATTTGCTTAATTTTGCTGGGATCCCATCTAAACCCGCTGCTTAATTATTTTTAAATTTTCCCATTATCCTTTCTACCTCAATTGTTTCTACGAGATTAATTTCTACTGAACAGAATTAAGTATAAGATCGAACAATTAATTTTCAGTGATTCTATCAAGCCGAAATTCTATATATAGCAGTTTTATACAATTTTTAATCATGTGAAAAACTATCAAATATATATCTTTATTTTTACGGTCACTTTAGAGGAAAAAAAATCAAAACGTTGTAGGTAATGACCTTCTCCCGGTTGAGCTACATTTCTCAAAGGTTGATAGAAAACTACGAATTTTGAATAATGCCCGTATACCAAATTTCATTATTCTAGCTCAAACCGTTTTTGCGTAATCTTGTCTACATACACACATACACA
Source organism: Labia minor (assembly GCA_963082975.1). Classification (NCBI taxonomy): domain Eukaryota; kingdom Metazoa; phylum Arthropoda; class Insecta; order Dermaptera; family Spongiphoridae; genus Labia; species Labia minor. Next base: position 115,186,570 of record OY720344.1, read on the forward strand.
CACAGACACTCACACACACGACATCTCTCAAAAAACTTAAAAATTATTCGATTGAAAAGTAAAAAGAGATAAATAAATATTTTAGCTATTTTTTTTCTTACTTTCACTATTTAGAATATTTACTAATATAAAATTAATTTTTATTGTTTTTATTAATTAATTAATTTATTTTATTAAATAATAATATTTTTAAATTCTACACACACACACACTCACAAAGAAACATTTTTCTCAACCTTAGTTGATTCCTTCCCATAGACCCCAGCTAGAGAAATTCCCTTGCCAGGCCCGGGACTTGAACCCGGGACCACGAGAATGTGAATCTGCGATGCTAACCCACGCCATGTGGTGCCTTCAAACAAATTTTAAATGATAGTGAAATATCCTAATTTATTATTTATATTTTAATGTAATTAATTGAATATTTAAACATTGAATTAATTAATTTAATAAGTTTTGCTTTAAATGCTTAAATAAAACACGAACCACTTTATTCTATTTGTTCAATTCAAATTGTGAAACATGAATTATTATTGGTGGGGCTTTAATTCACTAGTTGAGTTGATTTCCTATCTCTTTGGCCATGATACAAGTGTTTTTTTAATGGAAAAATGATTTCAAGCGTGGAGTATGGTATGAAATAGGAAGTCGACCACAATAACATTACACATCCGTTGAAATACGTATTTACAAAATCCCATTATATATATATACTAGTATATACATTTAATAAAATTATTTCTATATTTTTACCACAGGAAAGAGAGTCAAAAGTTATAATAATTTTATTGAATGGTAGATAGATAAATTTAATAAAATAAAATATTATTTAAAACATTCTATTGTCTTTTTTATAATAAACATTTATTCTACTCATAAAAAATCGTATAATATTGTGTCAAACATTTTCAAAGGAAATCTTGTGTCAATTTTATGTTAAAAATATGAATTTTTTCAAAAATAAATAACCTGACTTTGTAATTTTAATTTATAACTATTTTACTTTTTATAACGTTTTTATATATTCATATTTGTATATTTTGAGATATTGAACGAATACAAGGATTTTTTTGAAATTCGCATCATATATAAAATTCATAAAAAAATCGATCTGAATTGGTTTCAAAATTAACTTTATTAGTATTTTCATAATTTAAAATAGTAAATTTAAATGACGTCACCAACTACATCATCCATATTGAAATTTGCCTTCTATTCATATACTTTTTTAATTGATATTGTATTAATATTTTTTTATATTTAAAATATTTTAAAATTTTTAATTTTAATAGAATTAAAAATATTTATTTTAATAATATTTTGAAATGAAATTACGAAATATATTTATTATTCCCCCACCCAAAAAAATATTCATGGAGAGTTAATAACATATAATACATATAAACAATTAAAGAAAGAAAAACTTTTAAAAATAATTTTTTTCTTTAATTGATATTCATTTAAAATGATAATTAAAGAATATCTTATTTCAAATAAATTGTTGAATAAATTTGATCTAATAATATTAAATAAATTATATTAAATTAATTAACATGTTTTTTAGATTAAATTATAAATAATATGAATGATATTCGATTATTATAAATAAAAAGAAAAAATATAACCGCCTACTTAATTAAAATATAGACAAGTACAAGTGTCAAAAAATTTCAGAATTTATATTATTATCAAATGTAAACCTTGTGTGGTCGAAACAGTCTATAAGCTATTGCTACTTTGAAAAATATAAAGCTCAAGCTATCTAATTATACAACATAGATATGGTATATAATATATGACCAAATATTTTATCAAGTAAATTTGAATATATTTTTCATTTTGAAATGAAAATCAAGTTATTTTAATTAATTTGTACCATTTTAGGAAACAAACTTTTGATGGGTCATTTTTAGAAAACCCATTTAACAATTGTAATAAATAATTAAAAAATCGTAAAATTTTTAAAGTTTATAATAATATGTATAAATTTGTTAAATGGTCGAGCGATATCTCGGTGTGCCAGGTACTTATAATAATATAATTTCCAGCTACAGAAACAATTTCAAATAATTTAAATGTATCTATTAATGCAATAAAAAACAGATATGGATATAGCATAAATATTTTTAATTTTTTTTATTTATAATATATAAGGAGGCGCTGGCTGTGACGTCATATAATTTTAAATTAAGAAAAAACTAATGAAGATGATTTTTCCAAGGATAAAACCAATACAAAGTGCAGATATGGATATAACATAAATATTTTTAATTTAATTATTTATAATATATAATGAGGCGCTGGCTGTGACGTCAATAAGGGCTGGGTGATTTGTGGAGATATGTAACAAATCTCCTCATGTAAAATGAAAACAATACCTCCCTTACTATCGTCGGTCGGTAAATAACCTAGAAACTCATTTTATATAAAATTTATTTTAAACAGCTTCACATGTTGTCCATGGAATCACTTTCATATGGGGGGGGGATGAATATAAACATTTATTTCTTTATTTATTTATCTATTTATTCTCAAATGTATTCAGCCACATTCGGCATTACATAATATAAACATAAAAAGATAAATATTTAATAATAAATTAATTTCAATTACTTTTAATTTAATTCAAATTAGTTCTCATTTAAATTTATTTTCTTTTTTGAAGTGAAACTTCTTTAGCGGCGTCCTGACATTTGGTTGAGAATGGAGAGTGAATTGAAAAATTGAAATTTCGTAACGCGTTACGAAACGCAAGAGAGAAAAAAGATATAGATATAACGAGTGAGAATGAGATAGCCTCTATCTCCGACTCTCTTTTGTGCGGTGTTTCGTTCTTGAGAGAGAGGCTATCTGGGTCTTTCTTTTGTCCGGTCTTTCGTCTTTGAGAAAGAGGCTATCTGCCTCTTCGTTTTGTGCTGTCTTTCGTTCTACTACGCTCTCGCTAGGTCCAAAGTCCACGGCGCGCATGCGCGCTAGTACGTTGACGCGGAATAATATTTCTCAGCTTCTACTGGGTCAAAGAATAAAAATTAGTATGACTTATGATCAAAAGAGGGCGAGATCTCCACCTTGTCCAGTAGATATCGCAATTAAATACAATTTGAATTTAAATATATATTAATTTCAAAATTTGCCTAAACATTTATAAAAATAAATATACATATGAAATTTGTTATTTTTTTTTAATATTAAAAAATATTTAATTTGAGATTAATTATATGTAAAAAGATCAACTATCAAATAGATTCAAACTTTTATTTTCTTTGATTAGATTATAATTAAATATTATTTATATTATTTAAAAATTATTATTAAATTTAATTAATTATAAATTATAAATAATAAATAATAAATATTAAACCAGCGCATGTTTGGCTTTTTGTTGATGGCACCACGTCACGTGTTGGCGCGTGAGATTTGCAGTGTTAAAAAATTAATTCTGGTAATTTCAGCTAATCAATCAAGCTGAAATTCTATATATAGCAGTTTTATACAATTATTAATCATGTGAAAAATTATCAAACATATATCTTTATTTTTACGGTCACTTTAGAGGAAAAAAAATCAAAACGTTGTAGGTAATGACCCTCTTCCGGTTGAGCTACATTTCTCAAAAGTTGATAGAAAACTATGAATTTTGAATAATGTCCATGTACCAAATTTCATCATTCTAGCTCAAACCGTTTTTGCGTAATCTTGCCTACATACACACACACACACACACACAGACACACACACACAGACATTTTTCTCAACCTTAGTGAAAATGATTCAGGAACCTTCAAAAAGTATAAAAACATCAAAATCTCAACATCGAAAATTTTCGTGATCGCAATACTATCTCTGGCGAGATAGTAAAAAATGATTCATTATTATTGGATTTGGCTGGTAATATTAATACCTGAGACACCGAGCTCGCTCTACCCTTTAAAAAATATTGATATACAATTTGTAGAGATGATGTGTGTATGCTTGACGAATTATTTGAAGAAAGCTGTTGTGATCTGTAATAATGTAATCTGGAGAAATAATGTGAAATGAATAAATGTTTATAAATCAAATGCTTGCAAATAATATAATATTTATTGATGTGTTTTAATGAAACATAAACATTTAATGTGTTATGATACACGTTCAAAGAAATCCGATGATGTGGACTGATGTCCTGCAATGATGTGATTCAGTGTATGTTCAAAACACGAATGAATGAACATGGCGTCTCGCTGAAGTGGCGTACATCTCTCTGGCGGCGTCGAAGATGGTGCATTTCAGGGCTTGTAGCACCCCCTATATTAATTCTTCGAAGCTTGGTGCTTCTCCATCCCGCCGGCCTTGAAGTATCTTCAACGAAACCCCTCTTAGTGGACTGTATCTTCTTGGTTGATCGGTAAAGGGCACAGCTTCATCACCGATCGTCTGATGATGTTTCCATTTGGCATGGATACATCAACAACTCTGACAATCTTGTCCTTGCCAGGATATAATTTTGCAATTCTTCCAAGTGACCATTTCAGCGGAGGTAAATTGTCTTCTTTCAAAAGAACCAGAGCTCCAAGTTTGACATTTGCAGATTGATTCGTCCATTTCTGACGAACCTGCAGTTCTGAAATGTACTCAGCAGCCCATCTCTTCCAGAATGACTGAAACAGCTTGGTGATATATGCATATCTTTTCAAACGATTGTCTTTGATTTCAACAAAGTTTGATTCTGGAATATTTGTTGCTGGTTTTCCAATTAAAAAATGTGCAGGGGTTAATGGATTATGATCTGATGGATCTGATGATAAAGGTGTAAGTGGACGAGAATTTAGAATGGATTCTATCATAGTTAGCACAGTGGTATATTCTTCAAAATTCAATTTGGATTCGCCTAGAATTCTATTTAAATGATGTTTTGTTCTTTTTATCATGCTTTCCCAGCAGCCTCCAAAGTGTGGGCTTTTAGCTGGAATAAAATGCCATTGTATATTTTCTCTCATTAGAGCTTCATATATTTGGCTGTTATTAAGAATTTTGAAAAGGTCCTTTAATTTATGATGAGCCCCCACAAAATTTGTACCATTGTCTGAATATATGGCTAATGGTCTGCCTCTGCGGGCAATAAAGCGCTTCAATGAATTTAAGAACATATCCGCCGATAGATCTGATACCAATTCTAAGTGCACTGCTCGGGTTGATAAACATGTAAAAAGGCAAATGTACGCCTTGACTATTCGAGGCCGTCTACTGTTACCTTCCTTCAAAAGTACGGGGCCTGCATAATCAACCCCTACATTGTGAAAAAGCATATACTGTTCTACCCGTGCAGTTGGTAAATTCCCCATTTGATAATTAATTGATTTTGGTTTGGCTCGAAAACATTTAATGCAGTTATGAATTATTTCCCTAGCCAGATTTCTGCTCCCAATAGGCCAATACTTTTGTCTAATGGAATATAATAATTGTTGAGGTCCACAATGCAATAGTCGTATATGCTCCTACACGACCTTTTTAAATCAAATTCAAGTTCAGTTAATCTTAATAAATTCACTTTGAAATTGTTGTTAAGTGAATTTATTGCCTGCTACGATCCAACCGAATTTACTTTTTTGTAATATGGGACGGCCCTTTCCTAAGAATATTTGCCCTGCACACAACGAATCATAAAATATGTCTGCACCTATTAACATATCAATATCCTCGCTTTCATTAAATGTTTCATCTGCAAGTTCAATATCATCTGGAATATTCAAATGATTGATATTAAATGAATTAGTCGGTAATTTGTCAGTGATATGGTCCATAACAAGAAACTGTGAATTTCGCTTATACTGTGATTTCAACGAGCATATCTCTAAATTTGTTTTATGTTTAATTTCATGTTGTATATTACCTATACCTGCAATTGTATGTTCTATTTTGAATTTTTTTGATTTTAATTTATCGCACAATTTTTTTGTAATTAAATTGCTTTGCGATCCATTGTCTAAAAGCGCTCTACATATGTGATAATTGCCATGAATGTCCTTTACCTTTACTTTAATTGTGGATAATAATGTTTTATTTGACTGTATATCAGAGCATATTCCTACCAACCCGTGGGCCGTGCTATTTGAATCGCTATTGTTATCATTTTCTTTGATTTCTATGTCATCTGTTGGCTGCATTTTTGATTGTATTTCAACGGGGTCTAAATGAAGTAATGTATTATGGGATTTGTTACACTTAGTGCATTTTGAAGATTTACATGACGAGGCGTAATGGGAGGGTTTGAGACAATTTAAACATAATTTTAAATTCCGAATGTTGTTAATTCTTTCCCTGGTGTTTAATTTTAAAAATTTTGAACATTTGTATATTGCGTGTGGCTCTTTACATAAGGCACACGATTTTGCAGTTGATATATGAGTATATCCTTTGTTTAATTTTGGTGATATTGGCCTAGTGGGTTTCGAATCTCCAACTCGTATTAAAATAGCAGATTTTTCCCTAATAAATTTTAATAATGTTTCGAAAGAAATATTATCGTCCCTGGTTGTCTGTATTTCCCAATCCCTTCTGGTTTTACTATCAAATTTTGATGAAATTAAATAAACTAATAATGTATCCCAGGAATCAGTTGGTTCACCTAATGCTTTTAATGCTCTTAAATTTTTGTTTATATCATCATGTAACATCTGTAGATGGCTCCCCGATTCTCTTTGTAGTGAGGGCAGTTCAAATATAGATTTTACATGATTGTGAATTAATAATTTTTTATTTTCGAATCTTTCATTAAGAAGATCCCATGCTATTTTATAATTTTGAGCCGTGACCTTCATTGATTCCAAAATTTCTAAAGCCCGCCCCTTTAGAGTTGATTTCAAATAATATAATTTTTGAACCTCAGATAATTGATCATTTTGATCAATTAGAGCTGAGAATGCATCTTTGAATTCGAGCCAATTGTTATAATTCCCATCGAAATTAGGTAGTTCTATGGTAGGTAATTGTATGAATTGATTTTTAGAGGACGATGATGCTAAGCTAATTACATCAGCGTCTGGCCTAACGACAGACGCTCTCTCAAATTCATGAACCGCTTTTTTAATTTTGGATTTTAATGCAAAATAACTATTTTCAAAAGTAGATCGTTCCTCAATTTCTATTTCGAAAGATTCCGCGTTATCAATACATTTCAGTTCAATTTGATCCTGAATTGTATTGAATTTTTCGAATTTTGATTCAAAATTTTCTAAACGATCCACTGATTGAATAATTGATTCTTGGTCGAAAGTTTGTATGGACTCAACATAATTTTTGAATTTAGTCAATTGTGCTTTTATTAATTTTCTTGAATTTTTTAAATGCTGCAATTCCATATTGAATAAAGGCTACACCAATTATGCAACTATAATGAATTATATGAATTAATGAAAGGAATGAAAAGGACTTACCGCACAAATTAATTCCAGCAACAAATATTAATTGTTTGTTAAATCAAGTTGCTCAATTTCTCCAGATACAAATACTGTTTTCGGATTTCTTGGCTTCTCAAATATGATTCGTCTCAATATGTTGAATTACTTGCTGTATCTAGCTCGATTGAACTAAATGTTGAATATACTGGATGAATCCGGCTCAATTGGACCAAATGTAGAGATGATGTGTGTATGCTTGACGAATTATTTGAAGAAAGCTGTTGTGATCTGTAATAATGTAATCTGGAGAAATAATGTGAAATGAATAAATGTTTATAAATCAAATGCTTGCAAATAATATAATATTTATTGATGTGTTTTAATGAAACATAAACATTTAATGTGTTATGATACACGTTCAAAGAAATCCGATGATGTGGACTGATGTCCTGCAATGATGTGATTCAGTGTATGTTCAAAACACGAATGAATGAACATGGCGTCTCGCTGAAGTGGCGTACATCTCTCTGGCGGCGTCGAAGATGGTGCATTTCAGGGCTTGTAGCACCCCCTATATTAATTCTTCGAAGCTTGGTGCTTCTCCACAATTCTTTAATTATTTATTACAATTATTAAATGTATTAAATAATATTTTATTGAAAAAATATTAAAAATTATAAAACTATCTAAAACTTAATTAATAAAAGAACAATGAATAAATAAATCACGAAAATAGATAAAAAAAAAATGCACGCGGCGAGTTTCGATCCTTCGAACTCGGGGAGTAAAAACAATTGTTCTTACTGCTGGTCTATGATATTTTGATAATTACAAAGATATTTTTACCATCTTTCAAAGACATTTATTTGTTTTGTTGTTTTTTTTTGAGAGAGATTAATAAATATATATATATGTGGGAATGGAGCCTTTTGGCTCATCACCGTCCGAATCATCAAAAGCCTGGCACATCTTACTGCCTCAGGGTCGGCCATTCTCAACCACAATATCATCGGAGTTGGTGCTTCCTCTCAACGCCGCTCCAAGCAGCGAGCGCCCCAGACGCCGTCGCCGCCTCCCCACCATGAGCTACCATCACCGTCGCCGCCATTCTCCCACTCCACGCCACCGACCAATAGCAACCGAGTTCCAGCTGTTTGGACTTCCTTTTAAAAAGGACACGGACACGATTCGAGTTTATAGTTGTACAGTTTCAGTTTAAGTTTAAGTTTATCAGTTTTACAGTCGACACTTTACAGTCCTTTGTACATCGCCAGAAGTATTCAAGAAACGAAGAAGTTACATTTTCATTTATTTTTACACTGTTTTTTATCTTGTTCATCTTTATTCAATAAAACGATATTTTTGCAACCATTTAAACAAAACAGATATTTTTTGCTAAACAACCCCTAGACAACGAAATTCCCTACAAATTGGAGGCTCAGTCCGTGATTGAAAACAACTCGTTTATCGTTCGGGCAAAAGAAGATTCCTAGACTTATTCACTCTCAAGATTTTATGTGAATAATCTTCAAGAAAAGATACACGATTCAAGATTCAAGTTTTATTCACTTTCAAGATTTTTGTGAATAATTCTTACGAAAAAGATACAAGATTCAAGATTGAAGATTTATTTACTCTCAAGATTTTTGTGAATAATTGTCAAGGAAAAGATACAAGATTTAAGATTGAAAACTTATTCACTTTCAAGATTTTTTTGTGAATAATCAGCAAGAAAGAAAATACAAGATTTAATACAGTAAAGATTAAAGAAATAAAAATATATTAAGATGATGAATTTGGTTTTTTTTCCAAAAATCGCAAAAAACATCAATGAGGCCAAACCATATGAATTGAAAGGATTAAAAACGATAATAACGGGTGACGCAACATGCCGCCTCAGTAGAAAAACCCTACTCAACTTTGAAGGGTTCAACTTTGTTGAAGGTTCTGAGGAATACGAAAAGAAAAATGAAGAATTAAAGGAAAAACTTACCAGTAAGCAACTACGTCGAACATCTAATATACTCAATCTTCCTGAGCAAGACAGCGACGAACTAATCAGAGGTAACATTCTATCTTGGTTATGTACACTGGACGAAGATGATGAAGAAGAAGAAAAAGAAGAGACTGATAAGAAAGAAGAGACTGAAAAGAAAGAATCTAATAAAAAAGAAGAGACTGATAAGAAAGAATCTGATAAAAAAGAAGAGACTGAAAAGAAAGAATCTGATAAAAAAGAAGAGACTGAAAAGAAAGAATCTAAGAAAAAAGAAGAGACTGAAAAGAAAGAATCTAAGAAAAAAGAAGAGACTGAAAAGAAAGAATCTAATAAAAAAGAAAAAACTCAAAAGAAAGAATCGGAGAAAATTAAAGAGACTGATAAGAAAGAATCTGATAAAAAAGAAGAGACTGAAAAGAAAGAATCTAATAAAAAAGAAAAAACTCAAAAGAAAGAATCGGAGAAAATAGAAGGGACTGATAAGAAAGAATCTGATAAAAAAGAAGAGACTGAAAAGAAAGAATCTAATAAAAAAGGAGAGACTGAAAAACAGGAAGTCAAAGAAGAAAAGAATGAAGATAAAGAATCTCTAACGACTGATAATGAAAAAAAGACCGAAAGTGAAGTTAATGAAGAGGATAAAGTAAATGACGATGAATCAATGGAAGTTGATAAGGATGAAAGCACTTCAGAAGATCGAAATAAAACAATTCGTGAAGAAGAGATTGATCCCAATGATAAAATTTTTTATCTTGATGAAACAATGCCTGAAAGTGAAGATGGTGAGAAAGACAGTGAAGAAGATGACGTTACTAATTTAAAATTCGCCTGGAAAGTTTTAAAATTGGCAAAAGTGATTTATGAAAAACAAGCAAATGAAGGAAATAAAGAAACAAAATTAAATTTAGAAAATGTTTTTTTAAAATTAGACGAAATTAAAGAAGAAAGTTCTAACGATAATGATAAAACACAAACTGCAAGTAAAGTTGAAACTGAAGATAGTGTTTTAAATAAAGAAAATGAAGATTTTAATGTGGATTTAAATTTAGAAACAGGCATAAATGATTTATCCAAATCACAAGATATACTATTTTACGTGAAGAAAAAAATCGATAAATATCGAAAAACGAAGGCGAAGTGGAGAGATAAGGAAAAGAAGATTAACGTATTCGAGGCCGAATACATCGCAGGACGGCCGAATGTGGGAATGGAGCCTTTTGGCTCATCACCGTCCGAATCATCAAAAGCCTGGCACATCTTACTGCCTCAGGGTCGGCCATTCTCAACCACAATATCATCGGAGTTGGTGCTTCCTCTCAACGCCGCTCCAAGCAGCGAGCGCCCCAGACGCCGTCGCCGCCTCCCCACCATGAGCTACCATCACCGTCGCCGCCATTCTCCCACTCCACGCCACCGACCAATAGCAACCGAGTTCCAGCTGTTTGGACTTCCTTTTAAAAAGGACACGGACACGATTCGAGTTTATAGTTGTACAGTTTCAGTTTAAGTTTAAGTTTATCAGTTTTACAGTCGACACTTTACAGTCCTTTGTACATCGCCAGAAGTATTCAAGAAACGAAGAAGTTACATTTTCATTTATTTTTACACTGTTTTTTATCTTGTTCATCTTTATTCAATAAAACGATATTTTTGCAACCATTTAAACAAAACAGATATTTTTTGCTAAACAACCCCTAGACAACGAAATTCCCTACATATATATTTTATTAAAAATAAATATTTTTAATTTTATTTCGAAATTAAATAATGAATTTTAAAATATTTTAAATATAAAAAAATGTTAATACAATATCATTTAAAAAAAAGCGGGATTAATAAATATATATATATATTTTATTAAAAATAAATATTTTTAATTTTATTTCGAAATTAAATAATAAATTTTAAAATATTTTAAATATAAAATTTCGAAATTAAATAATGAATTTTAAAATATTTTAAATATAAAAAAATGTTAATACAATATCATTTAAAAAAAAAGCGGGATTAATAAATATATATATATATTTTATTAAAAATAAATATTTTTAATTTTATTTCGAAATTAAATTATAAATTTTAAAATATTTTAAATATAAAAAAAATATTAATACAAAATTAAAAAAAGGCGGGAGTAAAATTTCAAAATGGATGCCATTTACGTCACCCATATATAATTTTCAATTAAGAAATTAATAATGAAGCTGTAAGTTTCAAGAGATGTAATCAATAAAACTCAATTTTTCTTTATAAATACTATATCTAGTGTGAATTTGAAAAAAATCGTTAGAGCGGTTTTTGAGAACCAATGGTTATAGATAAATAGATAGATATATACAATTTTAGCTAGCATAATAAGATAAGATATATATCGTGAAATAATTAAAATTCTCAAGTCAAATATACAGCGTGCACGCATACCGACGCATGTAATTGTGTGTGTGAACATGGTCGGCGATTCACACGCCAACACATACAGTTATGTGCGTCGATGACCATTCACGTTATTTATCCGAATCTCAACATTACTTTAACACTACTAAATCAATTTAAAATTATTATTGCATTTAAAACTGCTTTTCTCTACTCCACAGATTTCACTATGCCGAAAAAAAATAACGACCAAAATTTAGACGATATTATTTATTTCATACACCGTTCACTACTGGTTTATAGCCACACAGGTGCAAATGCACTTGAACGAGGCGAAGATAAAATCCCTCTAATTCTCGGGGGAGATTTTAATGTAAATTTTGGATCTGATGATTCGTTGCCGTTGATCAACTTTCTTCGAGAAACATTTGGTCTGCTTATAAATAACGATCCCAAGGAATCAACAACAAAATCTGGAACTACAATAGATGCTGTTTTTACACGTTATATAGAAAATATCGAATCACGAACATATATATCTTATTTTAGTTATCACAAGCCATTAATATCAGTATTACCAATTGAAGCACCAACCGACATTAGTACAGGCAATGTAGATATGATGATAGAGTAGATAATAATAATAATAAAGCGAATATTTGTTACGAAAATTTTATACTGTTATATGTCTTTCGAAATGATCCCTTTATTTTTCTCTATTTCTCTCTCACTCACACTCTCAACTAAAATTTCTCTTATTCTCTAGATTGTAAGAAGTTTCACTTCCGCCACGTGTACGATGCTGCACATTTTGCTTTTTTAGCTCATTTCTATTTTAATACAAAAAAAATATTTCTATAAATATTTTATAAATAATAGATATTTAATTATATACATATAAGATAAAATCATACCTATACATATTCTTATGAGAATTTTACTATTTATTAAATGTAAAAAATGATGATAAAAGTGTATTTGCATTGAAAAATTAATTATATATTGAACATTAAACAGTAAATGTATCCTTGAGGAGTGGGATCTTCTATTTTCTATATTCTATACTACATATATATGAATTCATTAGTAATCAGTTGACCTTGTCTTTCTTTAATTCATCGCCCTTCTCCTTCTTACTCTAATTATAAGATAATCCACATTCATCAATAGTTATCTTTTTCTTTTTGAATCAACAGTTCTGTTTGAATGATTTATTTACAATTTCCAATCAGTTTGACATCAACAACTCATTAATGTATAAACAGGAAATGCCGGTTTATTAAATTTTAAAAATACCCAATAAAGGGATTAATTCAATTTAATTTATAATTCATATATTAATTGTAATTTGTATTTATTTTAATATATTAAAATTAATTAAATTAAATCTATTATTTATATAAAATTTGGATTAATGTTTTTCTGTTAGAATAACGTGAATGAAAGTAGTATAATTAGGGTGACCATATTTTGAAAAAAAATTCGGAAATGTTTAATAGCTTAGTCCAGAAAACGTTTTACCTTTTTTTTCCTAAATGTTTAATAAGTTGACCTGTGGCCAGGTCCGGACCGACCGACGGTTTGAAATAAATTTCCAGCTACAGAAACAATTTCAAATAATTTTAATATATCTATTAATGTAATAAAAATTAGCTGGAGTGTCTCCACTCGACTATCTCGCAATTTGAATTGGATTAAATAACATAATATATTATATTTAAATTAAATTTAATTAATTATAAATTATAAATAATAAATATTAAACCAGCGCATGTTTGGCTTTTTGTTGATGGCACCACGTCACATGTTGGCGCGTGAGAATTGCAGTGTTAAAAAATTAATTCTGGTAATTTCAGCGAATCAATCAAGCTGAAATTCTATATATAGCAGTTTTATACAATCTTTAATCATGTGAAAAATTATCAAACATATATCTTTGTTTTTACGGTCACTTTAGAGGAAAAAAAATCAAAACGTTGTAGGTAATGACCCTCTTCCGGTTGAGCTACATTTCTCAAAAGTTGATAGAAAACTACGAATTTTGAATAATGTCCATGTACCAAATTTCATCATTCTAGCTCAAACCGTTTTTGCGTAATCTTGCCTACATACACACACACACACACACACACACACACAGACATTTTTCTCAACCTTAGTGAAAATGATTCAGGAACCTTCAAAACGTATAAAAACATCAAAATCTCAACATCGAAAATTTTCGTGATCGCAATACTATCTCTGGCGAGATAGTAAAAAGATATGGATACATAAATAATAAATATAAACATTTTTAATTTTATTTTATTTATAATATATATGCAAGACATATAATTTTAAATCAAGAAAAAACTAATAAATATGATTTTTCTCGAGGATAAAACCAATACAAAGTGCATGATTCGTGGCAGTGGCGTACCTAGAACTTTTGCCGCCCGGGGCGATCTCCAGTTTGCCGCCCTTTCTATTATAAGTCAATCAAATAGTGGTTTTTATAAATTAATACACATAAATAAATTATTAAGTTATTTAATCAATATTAATTAATACACAGAGTACATTTTTTTACACTTATTTGTATGCACTCGTAAACATATTTATATAACATTTACTCTTCTAGCTTTCATACTAGAAAAATGTGAAAACAAAAACCATTTTTTTTATATATAAATAGAAGGTTTAACTTTTGTTTTTGTTTTTTAGAACCAAATTGAAACAATTTTGAAAAAAAGTACGAAATGTTTAAGAGCTTAGTACAGAAAACGTTTTACCTTTTTTTTTTTTTATTAAAATTATTTAAAATAAATCTAATATTTATATAAAATTTCGATTAATGTTTTTCTGTTAGAATATCGTGAATGGAAGTAGTATAATTAGGGTGACCATATTTTGAAAACAGCAAACCGGGACATTTTTTTTTAGAACCAAATTGAAAAATTTTGAAAAAAAGTACGAAATGTCATAAATGTTTTAAAAAACGGGACAATAGGCTGTCCCGAAGACATTTTTTAGGGCGACGTGACAGAGCACCTAAAAACAGGACAATCCCGGAAAAACGGGATGTTTGGTCACCCTAAGTATAATGCTCAGTCAATATTTTATTATAGTATTAAATATAAAAATTGATAATGAATTGATTAATTTTATGTTTATAATTAATTAATTATGAGCGACTTTCAAACAAAAAGTAAAAGTAGGAGGATTGGCCTTTCTATTATACTACCAACAATTTCCACATCTCATTTTCTATCTCTTTCTCTCGCTCTCTGAAGTCCTTCGCGTTCGTCAAAAGACCAAATAACCAAGTATTAAAGCGGAAGTGTGAACAACAACAACAACAACAAACACACTTCTCCATACAGGTGCGTTCATTTGTTTAACACCTAAAAGTCACCTATAAATATGATTGATTGAGTTCAATGATGAAAACTGTCGAATAAATTCGTGACTGTTACCAAATGACCTTAACGACCGTTACGCACCAAAGGATTCATTGATCTGTTTTTACTTTACCATTGATAAAGTAAAGTAATGTTAAAAAGAGACCCTCAGAATATAATGGGAGTATTTTTGAAATGATATTGAAACTTTATCTTAATCTAGGATAAACAATAAGTATGTAATTATTTTTATTATTTGCGGATAGACCCTGAGAATAACGCGAAGCTTTAAAGAGAAATTATTAAATATTGAATTTCCATAGGCCCGAACTCGAGTCATCAGTGTAGAGACTGTCGTGCTAACCACTATTTTTTTGTTTTTTTTATTTAAATTGTTTTTATTGAGCCAATAATATACAATAGATATTTACAAAGAAGATTATCCATAAACAGAAATGGGATATACAATTTAATAAGCAATACAAATTTATAACAAAATTGTGCAATATAGTACATTCGTTGTTAAGTAAAATATTATAAAAAAGATGCACTTAAAAGCTAAATTATTACATTGTTTCCTTTACTTTACTAATTTAATTTATAATGTTTAATTATACAGCTGATAATAATATGCACAGACTATAATATAATATGGTTAACTTTATTCAGGAAAAGAGCTTTTATAAAAACCTGAAATAATAACATTATTTACACTGTAGGTGTATTTTATTACTTAGTTTATGTTGATATGTATAAATCATTATAATTATAATTACATCTATTTACAATAAAAATGATAAAAAATTATATGTAAATTAGCTGGAGTGTCTCCACTCGACTATCTCACAATTTGAATTGGATTAAATAATATAATATATTCTATTTAAATTAAATTTAATTAATTATAAATTAAAATTAATAAATAATATTTATTAAACCAGCGCATGTTTGGCTCTTTGTTGATGCCACCAGGTCACGTGTTGGCGCGTGAGATTTGCACTGTTAAAAAATTAATTCTGGTACTTTCAGCGATTCAATCCAGCTGAAATTCTATATATAGCAGTTTTATACAATTTCTAATCATAATCAATTTGAATTGGATTAATTAACAAATATATTATATTTAAATTAAATTTAATTAATTTTAAATTATAAATTAAAATTAATAAATAATATTTATTAAACCAGTGAATGTTTGGCTCTTTGTTGATGGCACCCCGTCACGTATTGGCGCGTGAGATTTGCAGTGTTAAAAAATTAATTCTGGTACTTTCAGTGATTCAATCAAGCTGAAATTCTATATATAGCAGTTTTATACAATTTTTAATAATGTGAAAAATTATCAAATATATATCTTTATTATTACGGTCATCAAAAAAAATCAAAAAGTTGTAGGTAATGACTCTCTTCCGGTTGAGTTACATTTCTCAAAAGTTGATAGAAAACTACGAATTTTGAATAATGCCCGTATACCAAATATCATGATTCTAGCTCAAACCGTTTTTGCGTAATCTTGTCTACACACACACACACACAGACATTTTTCTCAACCTTAGTGAAAATGATTCAGGAACCTTCAAAACGTATAAAAACATCAAAATCTCAACATCGAAAATTTTATTGATCGCAATACTATCTCGCCAGCTTTTAAGTACATCTTATTTATAATATTTCACTTAACAACGAATGTACTATATTGCACAATTTTGTTATAAATTTGTATTGTTTCGGTTTTCTTTTTATCTTTTTCTGATATCTGTTTGCTGTATCTCCATAGCCTACCTATATCGTGCTAACCATTAAACCACTGAATAGTCTAATAAGTATGTAATATATATTATTTATATAATAATATTTACAGTCAATTCGATTTCATTTCATTATTTTTTATTAATCCTTTAAAAGTATATAATAGTACCAATATCCAAAATGTCTCTCAAGCCGGGTTCTTTTGAGAAGGAAAGTAAATAAATGTACACTACTATAATATTATACTTAAAAAAATATACAATTTATTAAGAATATTCTTTTTTGTTAAATTCCATTTGCCTGTTTAATGATAGATTTGTTTTATACACATTCACACACCATCACAAACCAAAACCATATTTCACAGAAAATTGTTCATCTTTAGAATTAAAATAAGCTGGAGTGTCTCCACTCGACTATCTCGCAATTTGAATTGGATTAAATAACATAATATATTATATTTAAATTAAATTTAATTAATTATAAATTATAAATAATAAATATTAAACCAGCGCATGTTTGGCTTTTTATTGATGGCACCATGGCACATGTTGGCGCGTGAGATTTGCAGTGTTAAAAAATTAATTCTGGTACTTTCAGCGATTCAATCAAGCTGAAATTCTATATATAGCAGTTTTATACTATTATTAATCATGTGAAAAATTATCAAACATATATCTTTATTTTTACGGTCACTTTAGAGGAAAAAAAATCAAAACGTTGTAGGTAATGACCCTCTTCCGGTTGAGCTACATTTCTCAAAAGTTGATAGAAAACTATGAATTTTGAATAATGCTCATGTACCAAATTGCATCATTCTAGCTCAAACCGTTTTTGCTTAATCTTGCCTACAAACATACACACACACATACACACACACACACACACAGACATTTTTCTCAACCTTAGTGAAAATGATTCAGGAACCTTCAAAACGTATAAAAACATCAAAATCTCAACATCGAAAATTTTCGTGATCGCAATACTATCTCTGGCGAGATAGTAAAAAGTTGTGCGAAATTAAGGCTAATCCATGACTGAAAATTTAATCTTAGAAGATTTTTAATAGAAATAAAAATTTTTAATAGAAATGGAAGAGGAATTAAATGTAACATCAATAATTCTATACTGTTTTCTGCATCACATCATTTATCACATTAAAAATTGATGTTTATCTTTAAACAGATAATTTTGATACCTGTATACCTACAAATTCTTAAACTTAAAAAATTGTATTATTTTTTTTACTTTTTCTAGATATAATTATATATTTATAAACTCTTGTATTATATTGTACACTAAGTAAGACTTGTATTTTTAGTGTAATTCAAGATATTTAATAAACAAGTATTCAATTTATAAATATAATAGAGCAGTGATTATCAACCACTTTTGTATGCCGCAAGATTATCAAAATGTGCCGCCAAATTATTACAAATGTCTTAAACATTTCCGACTTTTTTTTTCTAAATTTTTTCTATTTGGTTGTAAAAAAAACAAAAAAGGTAAAACGTTTTTGCGACTAAGCTCTTAAACATTTTCGACTTTTGTTTTTCTAAATTTTGTCAATTTGGTTCTTAAATAAGGTGACCTGTGGCCAGGTCCGAACCGACCGACGGTTTGAAGTAAATTAATTTCCAGCTACAGAAACAATTTCAAATAATTTTAATATATCTATTAATATAATAAAAAACAGATATGGATACATAAATAATAAATATAAACATTTTTAATTTTATTTTATTTATAATATATATGCAAGACCAGGCTGTGACGTCATGAATGGCTGGATGACGTCATATAATTTTAAATCAAGAAAAAACTAATAAATATGATTTTTCTCGAAGATAAAACCAATACAAAGTGCATGATTCGTGGTGATATATAAAAAAATCTCCTCATGTGAAATTTGGTGTGAAAATAACCCTTCCCTTCCTATCGTCGATCGCTAATACTACCACTTCCGGTTTCCGGATTTGCACCAAAAGTTGATCAATTCATCCCACTGATGCATTAAGTAAATATACCAAATTTCATCAAAATCGGTTGAGCCGTTCAGGCTGTACACATCGGACAGACGGACAGACGGACGGACAGACATCATGCTAAAAATACTTTTTTCTGTTTAGAAAATGCATGATTCGTGGAGATATGTAAAAATCTCCACATGTGAAATTTGGTGTGAAAACAATACCTCCCTTACTATCGTCGGTCGGTAAAAAAGGTAAACCGTTTTTGGGATCACTTTTTTCAATACGGTAAACTTTTACACTTATCTTTTTCTTTGAGTGCCGCCAAATTTTTAAACCGTTAAAAGTGTGTCGCGATAAAAAAAAGGTTGAGAATCACTGAGTTAGAGAAATACTGCATTACAGTTTATGTGCCAAGACAGATGGTATATTAAAATCATCATTTTTCTTCTTGTTGTCTTCATCATTTATGAAGAATGTATCAGTAAACTATACAAGTTATAAAATCTAAAATAAGATTAAAATTTGAATTACCTATATATCTATATAAAATTATATTCAATATATTATATTTTACATTTTATTATTTAGGGTGACCAAACCTCCCGTTTTTCCGGGATTGTCTTGTTTTTAGGTGCTCTGTCACGTCGTCCTAAAAAATGTCTTCGGGACAGCCTATTGTCCCGTTTTTTTTAAACATTTAGGACATTTCGTACTTTTTTCAAAATTTTTTCAATTTGGTTCTAAAAAAAAGGTAAAACGTTTTTTCTGGACTAAGCTCTTAAACATTTCCGAATTTTTTTCAATTTGGTTCTAAAAATAAAAGGTAAAACGTTTTCTGGACTAAGCTCTTAAACATTTCCGAATTTTTTTCTAAATTTTTCACAATTTGGTTGTAAAAAAAAGGAAAAAAGTAAGGAAAATGTGTATTTGTGTTAAATTAATAAATACAGTTATTTTCTATTTTAATAAATTATTGTCTCGTTTATTATTATAAGATATTATACTCTATTATTTTAATAAACAAAACAATAATCTCGAGAAAATGTCTCTCCCTATTCAACGTTTGTAATTATTATTAATTATAAGGATTATTTCCTTGGTAATATTCTCATTTCATTTTTTTCATTTATTTTTACTTAATAAGACAAGCCTATTAATTATAATAATTCATAGATAATTTATCTAAACGAAGTAAACGGCCTCCTCCCCGACTCAAGCGCATTATATATTCTATATTCATATTCAGATTCATCTCTCTCAAGACACATACAATGCCCTTATATGTCTAATGTCCACTTTCACCAACCCTCCTATTCTAGGTCACTATGAGTGGTCGTAAATAATCAAACTCAATGTTGCTTGGTTTAGTGGAAGATAATTAATATGTTTTAAATTATGTTACTGTTGTACTTAAAAGTTTGTGGGGAAAATGTTAATAAAAAAATTTCAATCACTATTTTCATTTGAAAAGGCGCCACGCAGGTTATTATAATATTAATTCCCACATATTACTACATCCTCGTGGTCCCGGATTCAAGTCTCTAGCTAGGGTCTATGAGACTCGTGTCAACCAAACCCCTGGAATCATAATTGGAAAGCTCACTTGATAAAAAATAGCAAGTAAATCAAAATAAGAAGACAAAAACTGAATCCATTTCATTATTAATTCTTTTAATAATAAGATCCTTCCAAAAATACATTTCTAACAACGAGAAATTCTCTAAATAATTTAAACAACTAATAAAATAATAAGTCCTCGATTGAAGGTACGAGCCAGACGTGTGTTAGTGTTAGAGTCTTCAGAACTCAATAAGCCAAACAATACAAAATACCAACAATGATCTTAATAACACAATATAGTCAACCTCAGATTGTCCATGGATCAATTTAATTCAAAACTTATAACCTATATATAGATTTTTTTTAAATTCACATGTTATCATATTTATTGAATCAATTCAATTGATTCTTGATTAAGTCTAATGAGAATAACGACATAGTTAGTAGCGTCGGGCCGGGGGGGGGGGGGGGCACGTGCCTCCCCAAACATTGTGCAAAAAATAAATTTAAAAGTGATTAGTTTTGTAACTGACAACTCAAAAGTAAAAAAAAAACATCATTAAATTAGGTATAAGTATAGTCTAAACGTTATGAATAAATAAATAATTTATTTTGTCAAAATTATTTCCGGGGGAGACCCCCAGACCCCCCTCCTGACCCCCGACATAGTAGATCACGCTACGCCATTGGACATACTCATAATATCCCTTAGAAAAAAATTTACTTAAAAGAATCCTACAAACAAATCAAAACCTGTTATTTTTTTTAATAAAAATAAATATTATGACATAACATGTTTAAATAATTAGGCAAAAGGTTGTATTTTATAAATAAATAATTATTATTTGAATCATTTGAGTTTTTTAACGTTCACTTCCTATAATTCGAAAAATCATTTCTTTAAAATCAAGATTAAACAAATGATTTTTTTATTAATTCACTAAAATGTATTTCAATCGACTAGTCACAGGTGATTAAATATAATTAAAAAAATATATTGGAAAATAAAAAAAAACTTATTACTATTATAAAAATTATAAACTGAAATTGCAAACACCGTTTGCAACGGGTTCAACTAATTATTTACATGTGAACTTAATATGTATTCTATAAATTATAAAAAATCAAGATTAAACAAATGGTTTTTTTTAAAATTCAAGATTTATTTCAATCAATTAGTCACAGGTGATTAAATATAATTAAAAAAATATATTGGAAAATAAAAAAAAAAATTATTACTATTATAAATATTACATAATAAAATAGTAGGTAGGTAATAATATTTTAAAAAGCAAATATATTTATGTATATATATATATATATAAATTACAAAATATCCTTAGAAACAAACAAACAAATAAATAAATAAATAGAATCGAAATGATACCATCGGAAGGAAATTTAAAGAATTTTAAATATGAATAAGGATTTTTGCAAATAATGAAAGTTGTATTAAGATATATATCGAAATATAAAGAAAAATGTTATTACTATTATTTTCTTTGCTGGAATGAAATTAATTTTGAAAGAAAAAAAAATATATAAATAAATTTCAAGGTTGTAATTTCAAATGGAAATCAATTAGCAGGCCAACACCCGGCTTATTAATTTGTTCAGATTATTGCAACAGGGATCTTTATTTTTTTTTATTTTTTTTATTCTTCCTTTGAGATAGGAGGCCATTTTAGCCAATTTATTTTAATTTATCAAATCTAATTGATAATATTTCCCATTCAATTAACTACAGTTATATATTTTGACAACTTGGTGAGGATTCAGTTGTTCAGTTGTTAATTGTCATTTTACTACAAAATATTTAACAGTTCTTCACCCTGCCTTTCAAAATCAATTGTATTTTTGATAAATCTATATTTATCTTTTTTTAATCTTCAAAAAATTTCAGAATTTTTAATTTTCTTAGTGGTTCATAGGCATATTATGAAATTTAAAAATTAATATTAAGCTGATGAAAATAGAAAAATAAAAATTTTATTAATCTGGAACATCGATTATTTCAGATTTGACTTAATTGTAAATTATATATATAAGAAATGTGTAATATTATGAAGAATACAATTGCTCAAGACATGCTGGGTAATTTAAATTTAGTTTTAATTGATTGGATCTTGAAAATAGAAACAATGATCGATGATTTAGTAGCTTTGAAGGCCTGAAAATTGAAATTGTTATATCTATAGTCATAGACACATTGTTATATTTTTAGTTTTCAATTTTTATTATTTGTTCATCATATATTATTTGTCATTTATATTAACATTTTCGTTTACTAAATTTCTTATTTACTTATTTTATAATTATGTATATCTAATAACAAACATTTTATATTATTGAAAGATTTAGAATAGGAAGAGATCAAATTAGATTTAAAAAAAATTAAGAATTAGGCTACGAGGATGATAGAAGAGTTTTGATATTACTTTAAATTCTAAAGATTCAAGATAAATCACACACAACTAGTTAATTTTAAATTGATTAAATAATTATCATTTTTAATAAATTACCCCTTAGTATTAGGCATCAAGGTTATACAATCTCTGTGGAAAATTACTCGATTAATTTACATTCCTTTCAATGCTGAAATGTTGTTCCAATTCTTATTTAAATTTAACTATATATATATATATATATAAATCTCCTTTAACGTTGTCTGGTCGTTTTAAGCTCATATACTAAAATAAAAAAAAAATTTCTTTCAAAAAATTCAAATTCAATATACATACATTTTGAGTTTTTGTTATAAATTTCAAGATTATCGACTTCTTTTGGATCAAATGCATAACTTGTTTTATATTGAAAAAATAAATACATTAATTATGAAATGAAAACAATTTTTTATTATTTATAAAGTGAAGTTTTTTATTATAGTTTTATAAATAGAACTTTTTTTAATTTTGAAATACAGTTTTCAATTAAATATATGTATGTATATGTAATCTTGTTTAATAATATTTACTTTTTATGTTAAATGTTTTATTGTTTAATAAAATTTATGTTATAACGTTATAACATTATTTCAAAACCTTAAATTACGTCGTTTTGGTTTTATATCAATAAACGATGATGGAACAACGTTAAACGGGTTTTACTTGTATATAAAATGTTTTGAAAATATTTTTAATTTTTTTTACTATCGCGCCAGAGATAGTATTGCGATCACGAAAATTTTCGATGTCGAGATTTTGATTTTTTTATACGTTTTGAAGGTTCCTGAATCATTCAATCAAGGAGGAGAAAAATGTCTGTGTGAGTACGTGTAAGTGTGTATGTAGACAAGATTACGAAAAACGGTTTGAGCTAGAATCATGAAATTTGGTATACGAACATTATTCAAAATTCGTAGTTTTTTATCAACCGGGGGAGGGTCATTACCTACAAATTTTTGATTTTTTTTTCTTCTAATATGACCGTAAAAATAAAGATATATGTTTGATAATTTTTCACATGATTCATAATTGTATAAAACTGCTATATATAAATTTCAGCTTGATTGAATCGCTGAAAGTACCAAAATTAATTTTTTAACAGTGCAAATCTCACGCGCCAACACGTGACGTGGTGCCATCAACAAAGAGCCAAACATGCGCTGCTTTAATAAATATTCTCTATTAATTTTAGTTTATAATTTATAATTAATTAAATTAAATTTAAATATAATATATTATGTTATTTATTCCAATTCAAATTGCAAGATCGTCGAGTGGAGACACTCCAGCTAATTTTGATTTTGTTTTGAAAAAGGATACTTCAACTTAATTTCGGTTCAAAATCATAAGAAATGTAAGATTCTCATTCTTTATTTTTTTTATCATTGTCAATTTTTAAAATTTTATTTTAATTAAGAAATTCCTTTTGGATTGTTCATTTAACAATAAATTTTAGTTTTTTAAATTATTTGTATTTTGTTAGAAAGGATAGATACAATAGATAAAAATACCCTAAACATTTTCAATTATATTTATGAAATTATATGAAAGAAAAAAAAATATTTTTTTTTTCAAATTTTTGTTTATTTTGAATTGAAAAGATTTACCTGTAAAAATTTGGTCTATTCTTCAAAGGGTCAAAACAAAAAACCAATACAAAAGGTACCTGCATGACCCATGCAACTTGTATTCCTTTGTTAAAAGGGACTATATATACCTAAAATTTGTGTTGAGACTCATTCAGTGTTCAGCTCTCTTCGCAAGCAGTTGCTCTACAAGGAATTCTCTGACCAACACAACCAAACTATTTTCAATATTTCTTCGCTCATCTATCCTCTTCATTTTATTATATATCATTAATTATTTTTGTTTTTGTTTTTTTGATTTCAGAATGGCTTTCAAACAGGAGTGGAATGTTCTTCACAATATCATAGAAGAAGGACTCAATTACTATCATCATAGACGGCATTTCGTTGTTTTCCAGGATGAATCCATAAGAATTGAAACCCCGGTAAGATTAGTTGGTGGTGATATCAATTATTTAGATATCATGGCAAATAAAGAAAATATTCCGCCGAACGAGGATGACATCGAGACGGTGATCAATCACCCGATTAATCGTCGGTTAAGCCGGAGAAGAAATCTGGACTTAACAAATAATGTAGTCCATAGGAAAAGAAATTACTATTATAATTTAAGAATTTAATTATTCTTTTATATAAAATCTAATTTGTATTTTGTTATAAATAATGTAAAATAAATATAATATTACTATTCTCTAATCCTATGTAAATATTATATTATATTAATATAATTGTATACTTAATAATATTAATTTTTTATATTTTAATAAATATTTTTAAATATAAGTAAATTAATTTTTGAATTTTTCATTCAAACTCCTTATATTCCTTTCCCCAACCTTAAAGGATATTTTAACTTGATCAAAAAAAAACAATTTATATATAATTAAAATATTACTTTTAAATATTAAAAAATATATTTGCTATATATATCCAAGCAAACAATAAACTTTTTTAATCCCTCTATAATATAGAGATTTTATAAAATTAATTTAATTTTTATTTTTTCACATTGGAAACATATCTTTATTAAAATTTACACTCAATTAAATTATATATCCATTAACATTGATTTTAAATAACCTATATTAGAAGTTTTAGTTTTAGAAAAAATTCATAATTAAATCAAAAATGTTTGCAAAAATAAATGTTAAAAATTTGTCAATAAACCTTGTACAAAAACCCCTCTTAACGCCCACCAATGAATACCTTGGAATAATAATAATTAAATTATTATCTGTCCTAATAATTAACTTATTTAATTCTCTCCTTGTAATATTTTTTTATTTTAACGAGAGAATTACATATTATTCAAATATATTAGTGGATGAACCATACATAATAAAAATTGTAAAAAGTAAATGTTAAAACAATAAAAGTATAAACAATTTATAATAAGTTGACCTGTGGCCAGGTCCGAACCGACCGACGGTTTGAAATAAATTAATTTCCAGCTACAGAAACAATTTCAAATAATTTTAATATATCTATTAATGTAATAAAAAACATATAGGCATATAACATAAATATTTTTAATTTTATTTTATTTATAATATATGTATATATTTATATGTAAGACCAGGCTGTGACGTCATGAATGGCTGGATGACGTCATATAATTTTAAATCAAGAAAAAACTAATAAATATGATTTTCCCGAGGATAAAACCAATACAAAGTGCATGATTCGTGGTGATATATAAAAAAATCTCCTTTGGTGTGAAAATAACCCTTTCCTTCCTATCGTCGATCGCTAATACTACCACTTCCGGTTTCCGGAATTGCACCAAAAGTTGATCAATTCATCCCACTGATGCATTAAGTAAATATACCAAATTTCATCAAAATCGGTTTAGCCGTTCAGGCTGTACACGTCTATACGGACGGACGGACGGACGGACGGACAGACGGACGGACGGACAGACATCATGCTAAAAATACTTTTTTCTGTTTAGAAAATGCATGATTCGTGGAGATATGTAAAAATCTCCACATGTGAAATTTGGTGTGAAAACAATACCTCCCTTACTATCGTCGGTCGGTAAAAATGGATGTTGTTGAAGTGTTAAGAATATAGGGAAGGATTTTGATGGGTGGGATGGTTTATATTTGAAAAGGGAAGGGAAGATTACAAAGGGGGGATTTTTAACTTAACATGCACTGGTTTAATAAATATTATTTATTAATTTTAATTTATAATTAATTAAATTTAATTTAAATATAATATATTATGTTATTTAATCCAATTCAAATTGCGAGATAGTCGAGTAGAGACACTCCAGCTTTTTGTTTTATATCAATAATAACCAACGATGATGGAACAACGTTAAACGGGGTTTACTTGTATATAATATAATTTGAAAATATTTTTAATTATTTTTACCGACCGACGATAGTAAGGGAGGTATTGTTTTCACACCAAATTTCACATGTGGAGATTTTTACATATCTCCACGAATCATGCATTTTCTTATCAGAAAAAAGTATTTTTAGCATGATGTCTGTCCGTCCGTCCGTCCGTCCGTCCGTCCGTCCGTATAGATGTGTACAGCCTGAACGGCTCAACCGATTTTGATGAAATTTGGTATATTTACTTAATGCATCAGTGGGATGAATTGATCAACTTTTGGTGCAAATCCGGAAACCGGAAGTGGTCCGTCCGTCCGTCCGTCCGTCCGTATAGATGTGTAAAGCCTGAACGGCTCAACCGATTTTGATGAAATTTGGTATATTTACTTAATGCATCAGTGGGATGAATTGATCAACTTTTGGTGCAAATCCGGAAACCGGAAGTGGTCCGTCCGTCCGTCCGTCCGTATAGATGTGTACAGCCTGAACGGCTCAACCGATTTTGATGAAATTTGGTATATTTACTTACTGCATCAGTGGGATGAATTGATCAACTTTTGGTGCAAATCCGGAAACCGGAAGTGGTAGTATTAGTGATCGCCGATAGGAAGGGAAGGGTTATTTTCACACCAAATTTCACATGAGGAGATTTTTTTATATATCACCACGAATCATGCATTTTCTTAACAGAAAAAAGTATTTTTAGCATGATGTCTGTCCGTGCGTCCGTCCGTCCTTCCGTCTGTCCGTATAAATGTGTACAGCCTGAACGGCTCAACCGATTTTGATGAAATTTGGTATCTTTACTTAATGCATCAGTGGGATGAATGATCAACTTTTGGTACAAATCCGGAAACCGGAAGTGGTAGTATTAGCGATCGACGATAAGAAGGGAAGGGTTATTTTCGCACCAAATTTCACATAAGGAGATTTTTTTACATATCACCACGAATGTATTGGTTTTATCCTCGGGAAAAATCATCTTCATTATGTTTTTCTTAATTTAAAATTATATGACGTCACCCAGCCCTTCATGACGTCACAGCCTCGGGTAACGCCGGCTATTTCAGCTATATATTATAAATAAAATAAAATTAAAAATATTTATGTTCTATCCATATCTGTTTTTTATTACATTAATAGATATATTAAAATTATTTGAAATTGTTTCTGTAGCTGAAAATTAATTTACTTCAAACCGTCGGTCGGTTCGGACCTGGCCACAGGTCAACTTATTTTTTTTATTTAAGATTAATATTAAAGTTCAAATTTTTGTTAATATACGGAAGCATACTTACGGTTTTCAATTTTAGATTTAATTATGAATTTTTTCTAAAATTAAATATAGGTTATTTAAAATCAATGTTAATGGATATATAATTTAATTGAATGCAAATTTTAATATACCTATGTTTCCCATATGAAACTTAAATTAGTATATTTATATAAATATACTATACGATTATATACGATAAATGATGAATTAATTTACAATAATATATATATATATATATAATGACGACCAATGCATAGAATGTCGTCATCATTTCCGTTTTCTTTGTAATAATAATTAAATTTCTCATTTCTAATAATTTTTTTTTTTAGGATGGCGCTTCTAGTAAAACGGTGGAAAATCCTCCGAAAGTTGCTTTGGTTAACCATGATGTAATTGGAACCTGTTTCTTACTAATGCAGCTTCATCAACGAAGTTTTTTTTTTAATGATATTATTCTCTGGAAAAACAACAAACCTCAACCTGACACCATTCACGAAGGCCAAAACAAAACTGAAAAATTTTCCATCAATTATTTCCGAGAGTTCATTTCAGAATCGGATATTTTTTTTATTAATTTAAAATTTAAATTCTTAATTAATTAATTTAAAAGGTAATTTACAATTTTTTTTTTTTTTATTTAATATTTAAATATTAATTAAAAGAAAATATATCAGTTCTTTTACACTTTCTTTAAATTCATTAATAATATTTATTTCATTATGTATAATTACTATCAAATTATTAATTATTATTGATGGTTATGTTTATTAATACAATAATTTTGTAAATAATACTACATATAATTATATTTTACTTCACTTTTATTAAATAAGCTGGAATGTCTCCACTCGAATATCTCGCAAATTTGAATTGGATTAAATAATATTTATTATATTTAAATTAAATTTAATTAATTAATTTTTTAATTAAAATCAATAAATAATATTTATTAAACCAGAGCGTGTTTGGCTCTTTGTTGATGGCACCACGTAACGTGTTGGCGCGTGATTTGTAGTGTTAAAAAATTAATTCCGGTACTTTCATCGATTCAATCAAGCTGAAATTCTATATATAGCAGTTTTATACAATTTTTAATCATATGAAAAATTATCAAACATATATCTTTATTTTTACGGTCATTTTAGAGGAAAAAAAATCAAAACGTTGTAAGTAATGACCCTCTTCCGGTTGAGCTACATTTCTCAAAAGTTGATAGAAAAGTACAAATTTTGAATAATGCCCGTATACCAAATTTCATTATTCTAATTCAAACCGTTTTTGCGTAATCTTGTCTAAATACACGCACACACAGACATTTTTCTCAACCTTAGTGAAAATAATGCAGGAACCTTCAAAACATATAAAAACATCAAAATCTCAACATCGAAAATTTTTGTGATCTAATATTATCTCTAGATAGTAAAAACATAAAAATACAACGTTTCGATTGCCCTTTTTCAATCGTTATCAAGTAACTAAATTACCTGAAGGGTCAGTCCAAATAATTACTATTCATAAACAATTGTAAGTTATCAATTATTAATATTTAATTAACTTCAACTATTAGAATATATTAAATAGATACAATACATTTAAAAAAAAAAATTTATAAAAGACCAATGAAGTCAAATTTATAGAAATGCTTTATAACTATAATTTTGAAAATTAAATACTACAAAAAAAGGGAAATAAATTAAAATTGGATATCATCACGAAATTCAATTATATATATTTAACATAAATCATTAAATTAAAATTTAAAATTATAAACAATCAAGGACAATGCACAGATAAAATTTTAGAATCTCAATTACAACTTCCTTAACACAAAAAGACATATAATATACATTTATTATTTATTTTTATAAATTGCATATATTTGAAATAAATAAAATTTTCATATTTATTTGAATAAATATTATTTAGAGAGAATTTTTAAAATTATTTATTAAAAAAAAAAACAAAAATAAAAATTATCAAAGTGAGGTTAATAACGCGAAAGGAATTCACATAGCAATGATAAATATTAATCATGGAAATCCCCGAAAGGAAATTGGATACCGAAGTCTATTTCTTCGAAATAGAAATAAATAAACATTTCTATGATTAATATTTTGAATCTAATATGTGAAGAGAGAAGGAAAAATTTATCATTTACATGATTTGAAAAAAAAAAATTCGTAGTATATTTCAATTGAATTAGCCTTGAGTTTATTTTCTATTCTTTAATAGTTTTTACTATCTCGCCAGAGATAATATTGCGATGACGAAAATTTTCGATGTCGAGATTTTGATGTTTTTATACGTTTTGAAGGTTCCTGAATCGTTTTCCTAAAGTTGAGAAAAATGTATGTGTGTGTGTTTGTATGTGTGTATGTATGTAACCAAGATTACGCAAAAATGGTTTGAACTAGCATGATGAAATTTGGTACATGGGCATTATTCAAAATTCGTAGTTTTCTATCAACTTTTGAAAAATGTAGCTCAATCAGAAGGAGGTCATTACCTATAACGTTTTTATTTTTTTTCCTCTAAAGTGACCGTAAAAATAAAGATATACGTTTGATAGTCTTTGACATGATTAAAAATTGTATAAAACTGCTATATATAGAATTTCAGCTTGATTGAATCGCTGAAAGTACCAGAATTAATTTTTTAACAGTGCAAATCTCACGCGCCAACACGTGACGTGGTGCCTTCAACAAAACATGCGCTGATTTAATAAATAATATTTATTAATTTTAATTTATAATAGATCATTAATTAAATTTAATTCAAATATAATATTTATTTAAATTCAAATTGCGAGATAGTCGAGTGGAGACACTCCAGCTTTTTATTATTTTATTTAAATTAAATTTAAATGTTTTAATTATTTTAAACTAATTATATAATATTTGGAAAGGAATATTAAATTGTAATTAATTTACTTTAGTGTACCGCGAGATGACGAGGCCATTAAACTATTTTTTTT
Source organism: Labia minor (assembly GCA_963082975.1). NCBI lineage: Eukaryota > Metazoa > Arthropoda > Insecta > Dermaptera > Spongiphoridae > Labia > Labia minor. The sequence goes on from OY720344.1 coordinate 115,217,608, forward strand.
CAATTTGGTTCTAAAAAAAAGAAAAAAAAAGGTAAACCGTTTTTAGGACTACTTTTTTTCAATATAGTAAACTTTTACACTTATCTTTTTCTTTATGTGCCGCCAAATTTTTAAACCGTTAAAAGTGTGCCGCGGTAAATAAAAATGTTGAGAATCTCTGTATTAAAGTATTAAAAATATTAATTACATAGATAGTCAGGTGGAGACACTCCAGCTTATTTTTTTACCGACCGACGATAGAGTAAGGGAGGTATTGTTTTCACACCAAATTTCACATGTGGAGATTTTTACATATCTCCACGAATCATGCATTTTCTTAACAGAAAAAAGTATTTTTAGCATGATGTCTGTCCGTCCGTCTGTCCGTCTGTCCGTCCGTCCGTCCGTATAGATGTGTACAGCCTGAACGGCTTAACGGATTTTGATGAAATTTGGTATATTTACTTAATGCATCAGTGGGATGAATTGATCAACTTTTGGTGCAAATCCGGATACCGGAAGTGGTAGTATTAGCGATCGACGATAGGAAGGGAAGGGTTATATTTTCACACCAAATTTCACATGAGGAGATTTTTTTACATATCACCACGAATGTATTGGTTTTATCCTCGGGAAAAATCATCTTCATTATGTTTTTCTTAATTTAAAATTATATGACGTCACCCAGCCCTTCATGACGTCACAGCCTCGGCTACCTCAGTTATATATTATAAATAAAATAAAATTAAAAATATTTATGTTATATCCATATCTGTTTTTTATTACATTAATAGATATATTAAAATTATTTGAAATTGTTTCTGTAGCTGGAAATTAATTTATTTCAAACCGTCGGTCGGTTCGGACCTGGCCACAGGTCAACTTATTTTAAATAGTAAACTATAAGCTTGTATATTTGAACAGTTGATCCAAAATCTATAGATAATATTGAAAATAATGTTCACTTGATTTATATTTTTAATAATTCTATAATATTTCCAATATTTGCAAAGAGTTGATCATCAATACCATTTACTGATTTCTATATTTTAAAAAAAAAATCATAAAAATTAAAAAAAAAAATAAAAGTCACATAAACGAATATTACAAGAATAATATAAATTTTAGTTTAAATTTGTAAAAATAATTTTAATTTTATTATATTTTGTTCTTTTGCGCATTGGAAAATATAAACATACATTAGTGGTTTTTAAAAATGATGAGTATAAAAAAAATGTTTATGTTATTTCATTTTTGATGTTGATGATATGTAAAGGTATTATTAAACTTCATTTTCATCAGAATAATCATATACGAAACGAGTTTTAACTCGGTGAGAAAATTTTTAAGCATATTATTTTTTGAAAAAACAGAAATTATGCGTTGTTCATCTTTTTTTTATTTAGAATTACTTATAAAAAAAAATCAACATCCCTATACAATTTAAATCTTTAAAGATAATAATTAGATCTTTTCTCGTGAAAGGATTTGTAAATGTGATGAAATACTTACATCTATTATATATTAAATAAAGAATAATTATTTATTAAAAAAAAAATTATTAATTAGAAAAATATATCTTATCTTATTATACTAGCAAAAAAGTTTATATATTTGTATTTATATGAAATATTAAACCGCTCGAAGGATTTTTTTGAAATTCACACCATAGATAATTCTTATGAAGAAAAATCGATCTGTATTGGTTTCAGCCTCGGGAAAAATCATCTTTATTAGTTTTTTTCTTAAATTAAAATAGGAAATTTAAATGACGTCAACGACTACGTCAGACAGAGCTTTCTTAAATATTAAATATCAAATTACGAAATATATATATAGGTGCAGAGGCCATACTTTTCTGCCTATCAGTGTATGAATACATACGTTTAAGGAGTATATGTTTTATTACTATTTTATGTTCTTTTAAATTATTTGAACGGTGACTCGGTGTGAACCAGGTATTAATATTACCAGCCAAATAATAAGGAATAATTTATTTTAATGACCGAGCGGCATCTCGGTGAATCAGCTTCTAGTATATTATACCCACAAATCAGAAGCAAATATTTATAAATATTCTAATATATATATAATCTTTTAATTTATTTAATTAATCATTTTCTTATTTAGATTTTTTCAAATTACTATAATTTATTTTTGGGAGCCATCCACTTATTAAAGACATATATATATATTTTAAATATATTATAAAATTTTTAATAATTTTCTAAAAATAGAGTTTGGAATATAAAGTCATTAAAATTTCTCTACTCCAAATTAACAAATTAAAAAATGTATTAATTCATTTGAAAATTCATGTTGTTTAAATTTGACCAGGTAACATACAAACGACAGTTACTAAAATAGTTATGAATTAATTCAATTTGATAGATGATCTTCAAGAAATAAACAACTCTGCAGTGAATTCATTTAATGTTAAAAAACCCAAACATTGGTAAGTTACATTGCTTTGAGGTTCACACTTCAATCAAGGTAACTGACTGTGAGTTTATCCTAAAGTACTTAGACTTCTAATATTACCTCTAATGTTACGTCAACGTACTTCTAAACGTGCTTCACGCTCTTAGGAATTCTCAATTCGTTCTGCATTTCGTCGCCTTAAATTCTTCAAGTGTTGTTTATTAATTAATTTTGATGTACTTTTCATTCTCTCGTTTGCCAATTATTTTAGTTGTTCGTACCTGTTTTGATGTAAATATTATTAAATAAAATAATTTAATCTGATTGAAACCCGATCTTACTTACTATTGAAGCAATACAATTATCATAAAATATACACATGAATATGTTTATATTTTTTTACAACTTAAGATTTCTAATCAATGATTTAATTGAATGTTTAGTAATCAAAGCACACACATGTTTCTTTCATTATAATTTTTCATCCATGTCACTAACTTCATGGAAAATCCTTTATAACAATCAAATAATTAATATTTATATAAATATTAATATTATACATATTAATATTAATAATAATAATAATAATAATAATATCATACGTTGTATTACCCGATTTTACCAGACAGGTAAAATTTTACTGGCATAACACGCCGAGTAAATATCACAACTCAAATAATAATAATAATACAAATACACAAGACCAGCTGTGCAAATAAGCAAATAAAGATTATTTAGAAGGAGCAAAAGGTCATAATTCCATATTTCTTTAAAGGAGTGGTCTCCAAAAACACTGAAGAGAATAGAGGATCTTGAAATTATCATCAAGACATAATAAAAACAGAGCAGAAGATAATCCTCATTCAGACCTAACGCATTATCCAGAAGTTTCTCAAATGAAAAATAAACGTCGACATGTGAACCAGGGTACATTTTCTTTTGGCACCGTCCGAGCCTAGTCCAATCTTTTTACAGTAAAGGACAGCAATATTACTGAAGAGGTGCAAAATCAAATGGGACAATAATAATAATAATAATAGAGTAGAAGGTAGACACTCCTTTATATCCTCAAATGGCCAACCAAGATAAAGTTTTAAGAACTAAGAACTATGAAAAGCATGTACTAAAGATGCACGTGAATGATTGGGGCGGTAAATGTGGGGGTATAGGGGAATCATTTGAACATGTCATGACTGGATGCTCTTCACTTGCTAATACGGCATACCTGGGAAGGCATAATCAATTGACTAAATTAATCTATCAAGAACTAGGATTCAAGTACGGTATAATGGACAGAGGCACAACACCACCCTACTATAAATACAACTCTCTACAAGTTGCTGAAAAGGAAAACATGATGCTCTACTGGAAAAGACCAATCGTTACGAACCAGACAATTAATTACAATCTCCCATATATACTCTTAATTAATTAAAATGACAATAAGGTCGCATTAGTTGAGATAGCAGTTTCTCTAATACATAACCTAAAAAAAGCTTAAAACGAAAAACAAACCAAGTATGAGGAATGTGCATTCCAAGTAAAAAAAATCTGGAAACTCGAGAGAGTCTTTGTCATCTCTACAGACGGATTAATATCGAAATAATCATTAAGATCTTTTGAGAGACTGAGAATGGTCCAAAGAGCAATCTTGCTGCATACCAGTTATATAGTTCGAAAGTTTCTTAATTGAACATTGTCCGGAGGAATACCTGGGATAGGGTGAAATCCCCCTCCACGTCGGTCGAGTCTAACCCTTAAAAAAGAAAAGAACAACCAAGGAAGGTGAAAGTTTACCAGAACGTAGTACTGAGTAAATGTAACAACTGGATAATAATAAACTTTCCACCATTGTCAAAAAAGCATTTATACTACAAAATTGCTATACTTTCAAAATATAGTATTAATGCCATAAAGGCAAACTAAAGGTTGTGGATTTAGGTCAATTCCTTCTTCGCAGTAATCGTGAGGCTATTCTTCATGAAAATTTTGGGATAAGTGAAAAAAAAATTGAATGACACTAAAAAGTGATAAGGATTTCTAAATGTCAATACTATTAATAATAATAATAATAGTATATCTATTATATAATAGTTTTATCTAAAACCACCTTGAATCACTGTAATTTTTTGATATGGACATTTGACAATTATTATTAAATACTTTAATTAAGGCAAAAACAATTAAAATAATTTTTATTTTCAATGAGACCTATACAGATGGATTCTTCACTTGAAAAATCTTTCTAATTTTGTAAAAATTCTGTTCATAATTTTTAAGATAAGAAATACATATCAATATTTAATTACATTATTTATAATCAAGAATTAACTGATTTATATTAAATATTAATATAACTTTCTTAATTTTCATTAATAATTAACTAATTATATTTAGAAATTGATAATTTAGTGCAAATAAGTTTTATTTAAGTAATGGAATCTAATTGTATAAGATGTATTATATTTTTTCACAATTTTGAAAATAAATACATATTGCAGGAATTAACTAACATAAGATAATTCAAATGAAAAGTATTTTAGAGTGAAGGTTCAACTCACGATTACTTCTAAATTAAGTATTCTTTGAGCACTTATTATGATAATGTGTGTCTGCCTCATTAATAACTCATCAAAAATTGTAAAAAAAAAGAAAAAAATTTAATACTTCATTAAAGACCATGACAAATAGAACCTAAACTAGATAAATATAAGAAATTATTTTTTCCTCACTCACTCTTTATTTATCCAAAGTCAATACCAAAGAGACAAGTCATTTTTTTTATGTAAATATGAAAATCATTGAAAAACTTGAAAATAAATATTTTCATATTTATACTATTATATATGTTTTTGTAATAAAAATAATATTTTTAAGGGAAAGACAATGACCTTTAAAATTGGTACATAAAAAAAATCATGGCCGAAATGTGATTTTAAAATTAAATGTAAAATGGAATGGTTAGTAATGACCTCCAGTAATGAAAGAAAAACAAAATTAAAAGCTTGATGCATAAATATTTCCATTCTGTGATTCTCTGTTATTTTTGGTTGCCCTCTTAATGGTTAAAAAAAATCAAAATATACAACTCACTGTGATATTATTTGAATTGATTATCCATTAAGTGACCTTAGGAGATGATAAATTATCAGAATGAAAATAAGTATTATATATATTATAATATTTTAATCCTTTTTCTATCCACAATCATCGATGATATGGGGATAGAGTCAAATATGTGGATATTACCTTTTACAGCAAAAACAAAAGATCATAAGCTGGTTACCAGTTGTTAGAGAGTCCTTGAAGATGAATCTTTCATTTCTTAGTAAACCATTTAGAATACAGGAGCTGAATAATAAATGAAAAGAGTTGAAAAGGTTTTACTTGCAATATACAAATAGTATTTGGTGAAAAATTTCACAGATTACGGTAAAAATAATAAATGCTTAAGAAGAGCAAAGTAAAATTGCAAAACTCTTTTCCAAAATCGCTCCAAAACAATTTGAGAAAGGGAAACTATCAAAACATTTTAAAATATCAAATTTACTGAAAGTAAAAACTTGAAAAATGTATGCTTTAAATTAAGTGGTACAATTCAGCTGAAAATGCAAAAGAATGGAAATTATAAAGAGAAAAAATTGAACATATTTATAAAATTTGGCGATAAAAATACATTTAATTGAATGGCTTAAAATTATACATTAACTTAAAGACATTTTGATTCCTAATTAACTTCTAAAGTTTATTACGAATTATTGGGGTAAGAGAAACCAAACCAAGAAGAACAAAAATTTTAACCTTATGTTGCATATAGATTCAACATGAAAAATATGACAGACGTCATGCTAAAAATACTTTTCTCGGTTAACAAAATGCATGATTTGTGGAGATATGTAAATATCTCCACTTGTGAAATGTGGTGTGAAAACAATACCTCCCTTACTATCGTCGGTCAATAAAATTTTTTTATTTTATAACAACTTTCAATTTATAAATGGAATTGAAAATTAATGATATCATCAAAAAGATTATAGGTAAGTATTATTAACAACACTCGGTTTTTTGTTTCAATGATAACGCTAATGTCGAAATGATCATAAAGTTAAATAAAAGTTTATTTTGAAACAAAAAACCTAGTTTTGTTAAAAATAACTTAACTTTAACCTTTTTGATTTTATTATTAATTTTCAGTCACATTTATAAATTAAAAGTAAAAAGATTTCAGGTTGAATCTACAAATAATGTTACAACGAGAGTTGTTAGCCAAATCTTTAAATCTCATCCATATTGCATACTTAATTATACTGTACAAGGCTCTTTTATGAGTCAAAGCAATAAAATTTAAAAAATATAAAAATGAAATATCAAAGAAAATTTCCTTTAAGAACTGTAGCTGCTTATATCTGTCTCTGTGGCTCTATGGAACTCGAAAGTTCTTGTCCACAGCAACCACATCCCTCCAAGTATTCCTATTCTGAGCAACAACCTTCCAGTCACTATCCTCTCCCATCTCTCTCACGTCCTTTCCCACATTATCCATCCCCCGTGTCCTTGGTCTTCCAAGCGGGCATTTCCCACTCGGGCTCCCCCCCCCCCTCCCTCCAATATATTTTTCGCCATTCTTTCCTCTCCCATTCTAGTCACGTTTCCTGCCCACCGCAGCCTCCTCGATTTTATAATTCTAGCTATATCTGGAGATGCATAGAAGTCATGCAATTCCTCGTTACGCATGTAACTGATAATAGAAAGATTATCAATGAACCTGAAACCAGGGAATCCATATATAGTTTTAATAATTCAAAAAAGGGTGGATAGTAAACATAATGCTAGGACAAAATATAAACAGCACAGTAACGAATAAATTAAATTATACTCTTAATGTTCTGAATTAATGATTAAGTATTAATAAAGATTTTACTATAATCTTTTATTCATTTTACAAACATAAATATCAATATTAATAATCTTTTTAATTAATAATATATAATAATGTTGAATATCAACGAAGGTTGTACCAGAACAATAACTCTTATAATTGGAATTTAATTTAAGTTAATAAAAAAAATGTCATAATATAGAAATAAATCAAAGAAACATTTTTATTCAATGGATTTTATTATTATTATTATCAGTGATGTATTGGTAAAATAAAAAGTAAGGGAACGCATAGTGGGAGCAAAAGTAGTCCTATTTTCAGCAAACTATTTTTTTCCATATAAGTTTTTATTTTTTCTTATTCTTACTATACAAAATATTTACGGACACAAAAAAAAATTCTATATTAGATTTAAGGGGGAGTTGTCGGAACATGAAAAAGTACTGGAACGCGTTCCGGTTCTGAAAAAAGGTAAGGGAACGTCGTTCCCCCCGCGTTCCCCTCCCAATACACCACTGATTAAGATTAATCTATCCATTTTTAATATTCCATAAATAAATTTATTTATTAAAAACTATAATTTATAGGGTTGATACAAAGATCTAATAAAAAGTGTAAATGATAAAAATTAGATAAAAAAAAAAGTGATAAATTTAAATTGGAAATTCAAACATTTAGACAAATTTCATCAAATCATATCTAATTTCAAAGAATACTCGTAAAAATGTAGAATGCAGTCATTATAGTCATTAATAAAAGTTTAAGTTTCATATTTCTTTACATTGCGACATAGAATTTTAAGGAATAATTTATTGCAATTATATAGTAAATGACAAATTCATTTCCAGTATCAAACGATTTTAAAATTATATTCAATATATTATATTTTACATTTTATTATTTAGGGTGACCAAACCTCCCGTTTTTCCGGGATTGTCTTGTTTTTAGGTTCTCTGTCCCGGCGTCGTTAAAAATGTCTTCGGGACAGCCTATTGTCCCGTTTTTTTTTAATATTTAGGACATTTCGTACTTTTTTTCAAAATGTTTTATTTTATTAAATTATTATTAATTTTAATTTAATGTATTAAAAAATTAATTTTCTTATTTAATTTTACAGACCGACGATAGTAAGGGAGGTATTGTTTTCACACTAAATTTCACATGTGGAGATTTTTACATATCTCCACGAATCATGCATTTTCTTAACAGAAAAAAGTATTTTTAGCATGATGTCTGTCCGTCCGTCCGTATAGATGTGTACAGCCTGAACGGCTCAACGGATTTTGATGAAATTTGGTATATTTACTTAATGCATCAGTGGGATGAATTGATCAACTTTTGGTGCAAATCCGGAAACCGGAAGTGGTAGTATTAGCGATTGACGATAGGAAGGGAAGGGTTATTTTCACACCAAATTTCACATGAGGAGATTTTTTACATATCACCACGAATCATGCACTTTGTATTGGTTTTATCCTCGGGAAAATCATATTTATTAGTTTTTTCTTGATTTAAAATTATATGACGTCATCCAGCCATTCATGACGTCACAGCCTGGTCTTGCATATATATTACAAATAAAATAAAATTAAAAATGTTTATATTTATTATTTATGTATCCATATCTGTTTTTATTACATTAATAGATATATTAAAATTATTTGAAATTGTTTCTGTAGCTGCTAATTAATTTACTTCAAACCGTCGGTCGGTTCGGACCTGGCCACAGGTCAACTTATTTATTTTAATCAGCAAATTAATGATGTATTTTATTGTAAAATGTTATAATATGATATATATAATAATACAACAAAATTGTGTGGTATCGTATGAGCGATGTCAAGGACCGTAATCAGCACATCCACTCATTTCAATTAGATTATTCTCTAATTGCGAGTCAATTTGTTGATTATGGATTTTCCCGTTGAGGGATGTCCCCCTTGGGTCCCATCCCAGGGGCCACTCCTCTGACTCAGCGTAAAACTTGAAGAAACACTTCTCTTTCGCTCTTTCCCCCCCACCCCTCTACTATTACCACAGACCAAAGGCTTAGTCCTTCTCCTCCACTTTGGTTCAGCTCCCTACCCTTTCTCTCCCCCCTCCTCATCCACTCCCTCTCATTCACATTCCCGCATCCACGTCCCGTTTCGTATTCTCTTACTTAATATAAATAAAATTAGTAAAGCCAAATAGCGAGTCAATTTTTCATTCACAATTGTGCGATAACATCAACACACCTGTTGCATTTTTGGTTTACTTGACGGACCTGTCTTTCTTGATTAAACAATAGTGAGTACTTAATTTGTATACAAAATTTATTTATTTATTTATTTTATAATTTGTTTTTTTTTTCTTTCAATAAGTGGGAAAGTGAATGTTTAAATAATTAAAAATCATTGACCTAAACTTATTCACCACTAACGTAATCTCTATAAAAAAAATTTATTTATTTATTTAAAAAACAAAATTAATTACAATTTATTAAATACTTTTGTATTCAATGAACATTTTATTTATTTTTATTATTTCGTTTAGATTAAATTATATTTAAATGTTTAAATTAATTTAAATTAATTATACAATATTTGGATAGGAATATTAAATTGTAATTAATCTAATTTTTTATATATTAAAGTATGAAAAATATTTATTATATAGATAAAATATATATAGGAAGGTAGATTAGTGATAATTTATTCAGTTAAAAATTTTAAAATTTAGTTATCCTTAAGATCTTTTTAAAATTTTAAAAATTTATGAACTGAAACCATTGATTGTAAAATACATGTATATAATATTTCATTTTCAATAAGTTAAAGAAATTCTAAGCCCCAACAAATATTTTTGGTTAAATATAATCATCTATATTTTTAATTCAGATTTTTAACAATTTACTGAAATTTTAGATTAAAACAAGAAATATTTTTGTTAATATCCTATATTCCTATAATGTTTGTTTGTACCGACCGGCGATAGGAAGGGAAGGTATTGTTTTCACATCAAATTTCATATGTGTATATTTTTACACATCTTCACAAATCACCCAATTTATTAACAAAAAAAAAGGATATTTAGCATGGTGTCTGTCCGTCTGTCCGTCCATCTGTCCGTTGGGTGTCCGTATAGACGTGCATCCGCAAACCGGAAATGGTAGTTTACAAAGTATTAATTTTATATTCATTATCAGAAAATATTTTACTTAAAATATAGTAATAATTAATAATTAAACTAAAAATAAAAACCAAGATAATATCATTTAGTCATTTTAATTCAAGTTTTAAGAATATTGTTTTGTTTTTTTGATACTTTAAATATATATATATTGTCGTATATTGGAATTAGGTTATGAAAAAATGGATTTTAAAATTTAAATTTTATGTTTTATTTAATTTGAATAGAATATAGTTTATTTATAGCATTATAATGCTATTTCCCTATTAAAGGGCATATATATTACAATATATAATGTTATAATGTTGTTTGGAAATTAATTTATTTCAAATCGTCGGTCAGTTCTGTGCCTTTTTACCGACCGACGATAGTAAGGGAGGTATTGTTTTCACACCAAATTTCACATGTGGAGATTTTTACATATCTCCACGAATCATGCATTTTCTTAACAGAAAAAAGTGTTTTTAGCATGATGTCTGTCCGTCCGTCTGTCCGTCCGTCCGTCTGTCCGTCCGTCTGTCCGTCTGTCCGTCCGTATAGATGTGTACAGCCTGAACGGCTTAACGGATTTTGATGAAATTTGGTATATTTACTTAATGCATCAGTGGGATGAATTGATCAACTTTTGGTGCAAATCCGGATACCGGAAGTGGTAGTATTAGCGATCGACGATAGGAAGGGAAGGGTTATATTTTCACACCAAATTTCACATGAGGAGATTTTTTTACATATCACCACGAATGTATTGGTTTTATCCTCGGGAAAAATCATCTTCATTATGTTTTTCTTAATTTAAAATTATATGACGTCACCCAGCCCTTCATGACGTCACAGCCTCGGGTAACGCCGGCAACGCCGGCTACTTCAGCTATATATTATAAATAAAATAAAATTTAAAATATTTATGTTATATCCATATCTGTTTTTTATTACATTAATAGATATATTAAAATTATTTGAAATTGTTTCTGTAGCTGGAAATTAATTTATTTCAAACCGTCGGTCGGTTCGGACCTGGCCACAGGTCAACTTATTTTTTTTTTTTTTGATTTTCACAAAAATTTTTCTTATTATAGTTTAAAATATCTATTATTTTGATGTTTGTATGATAGTTATTACAAATAACTATTTTAAAAAAATATTGTTATAACCATTAAATTCTAAAAAAAAAAATATTAATCAAAATTTAAAATATATGTAAGTATAGATAATAATATAGTAGTATAGATAATAATAATGAGAATCTTGATACAGATTTATTAAATTCATTTAAAATAAACAAATTTTAAATTTTTACAAAATTTTCGAATAATAATTTGGGCATTAAATGAATTTATATTATTAATTTGGGTAGTCTTAAAAAATCTCTTAACAAAATTTTCGAAAAAAAATACTTTGATATTTTTATAAATTTTTTAGCGAAATCATCATTTTAGATTAATTAAAAGAATAAATTATATTTTTAAATATTTTATAAAAATTCCAGATGAAAGAAAAATAAAATAAAGATTGCTAAAATATATTACAAATTAATGGTATTTCATTTCCGAATGAATGAATTTAGTGATTATTCCCGCAATTTTGTTTATTCTATTTGTATATGGTATAAATCAGGGGTGTCTAAACTGCGGCTCCCGGGTAAAATGATTTTGGGATTAGACTTTTAAATATTTCCGACTTTTTTGCAATGTGGCCCTGGAATAAATAATAATATTTGTGGGTTTATCATTTTTGTAAATATTAAAAATAAATAAATAAATAAATTTGTAGCTAAGTGACCTCGGACTATCAAAAAAAAAAGTTGTATTATTATTTGATTTAAAGTTTCATCACGATTTTCTTTTTCTTTGTGTTTTTAACATTTTTTTTCGGTCAAGACCACCTACAGATATTATGCAATTGTGAAATGCTTATTGTGTTATGATTACGCTGAGTTTTGGTTTACATGAAAGGAATATTATTATTATTATTAAATTTACTTTAATTTCACTTAATAATAATTCAATGAAACTATTAATGAGTAAACAAGTATCCAAATTAAAATATATATATATATATATTAATTTAATATAATATAATATACATACAATTTCAAATTAATAATTATTACTATATTGTTTTTACTATCTCGCCAGAGATAGTATTGCGATCACGAAAATTTTCGATGTTGAGATTTTGATGTTTTTATACGTTTTGAAGGTTCCTGAATCATTTTCACTAAGGTTGAGAAAAATGTCTGTGTGTGTGTGTGTGTGTGTGTGTGTGTGTGTGTGTGTGTGTGTGTGTGTGTGTGTGTATGTAGGCAAGATTACGCAAAAACGGTTTGAGCTAGAATGATGAAATTTGGTACATGAGCATTATTCAAAATTCGTAGTTTTCTATCAACTTTTGAGAAATGTAGCTCAACCGGAAGAGGGTCATTACCTACAACGTTTTGATTTTTTTTCCTCTAAAGTGACCGTAAAAATAAAGATATATGTTTGATAATTTTTCACATGATTAAAGATTGTATAAAACTGCTATATATAGAATTTCAGCTTGATTGATTCGCTGAAATTACCAGAATTAATTTTTTAACACTGCAATTCTCACGCGCCAATATGTGACGTGGTGCCATCAACAAAAAGCCAAACATGCGCTGGTTTAATATTTATTATTTATTATTTATAATTAATTAAATTTAATTTAAATATAATATATTATGTTATTTAAACCAATTCAAATTGCGAGATAGTCGAGTGGAGACACTCCAGCTAATTTAAAAAACATTTAGTTTATATTATTATTATTATATAGTGAACAAAATTTATATATAAAATATGAAATTAGTTAGTTTTCTTAAAAAAATTAAACAATTAAAGGGCCCCTACATTATTCACTCTCATCATTGGTCCTCAACTCTTCGTTTTTTCAAGAGGAATTCAAAGTACAATATAAATCATCTGAAGACTGATTGATTAATTTATTCCTACAATCACTTTATAGGAATGTGAGAGGACACTGTTTCTCTGTGATTATAATCAAAAAATCTGGAGTGTCTCCACTCGACTATCTCGTAAATTCGAATTGGATTAATTAACATAAATATTTAAATTAAATTTAATTAATTATCAATTATAAATTAAAATTAATAAATGATATTTATTAAACCAGCGCATGTTTGGCTCTTTGTTGATGGCCCACGTCACGTGCTGGCGCGTGATTGCCAGTCAAAGTGTTAAAAAATTAATTCCGGTACTTTCAGCGATTCAATCAAGCTGAAATTCTATATATAGCATTTTGATACAATTTTTAATCATGTTACATTAATCTTTAATTTTACGGTCAGTTTAGAAGACCTTCTTCCAGTTGAGCTACATTTCTCAAAAGTTGATAGAAAACTACAAATTTTGAATAATGCCCGTGTACCAAATTCCATTAATCTAGTTCAAACCATTTTTGCGTAATCTTATATACATACACACACAAACACACACACAGATAGACATTTTTCTCAACCTTAATGAAAATGACTCAGGGACCTTCAAAACCTATAAATACATCAAAATCTCGACATTTTCGTGATCGCGAGCATATCAAGGGCCCGCGAAGGCATTTCAAGTGCCCGCAAACTTGAAAATTTTTGATTTTTTTTCCAATATGGTTCTAAAAAAAAAAGAGGTAAACTGTTTTCATTTTATTGTACCTGGTGGGGAGGGGGGGCTTTGTAAATTATGGTTGAAAATCGGGCCGTGAATACTAAAAGGACGAGAAACACTGGAGTGATCTAAAATACATTTTTTTTAAATTCTCCCTCTCCTCAAATACTTATTTAGAAATAAAATAAAATACTCTATATCATTTGTGTAAATTTAATTATTTTTGTTTTGTTTTTTATTTTATCTGAATTTCAAATCTTATCTATACTTGTTAGAAATTTCTACTATTAATACTTTGCATAATATATACTTAATTATATTTGAAGATAAGATATAAAATTTTCTAAACAATTATAATTAATAATATACAATAATGTGCATTATCAATTATTGCATTTTAATCTTAAAATAAAATGAAATATTATAACCGTAATTTAATTATTTCCTGTTTATTAATTTTACCTTCGTTTACTTAATTTGCTTTTATTTATTTATAACTAAAAAAAAAACATATATATATCATATTTTGTTTAATTATAAGACATACTATCACTAAACGATAAAAATTAAATTGTAAAATAAGTCAATTAATAATAATAATTAATTTTTATTATACAACTTTTTCTTTAATATTTGAAATAAATTGATTTTGTCAAGTAATTTTAATATAAATTATTCCTAGTTATATTTTTATAATATATATATAAATGTTATTGATATTCTATGTTAATTTAACATAAATGTTTTGATCTAATCTTGTTTCAGAGTTTAATTTTGAAAAATGATCTTTTGACTTGTATAAATTTGAATTGGATTATTTTGAGTTATTTTGACTTCTAATATAACTTTTTTTTTTCAATATACTCATTTAATAATATATCGTAATATATTGTAATAAATCCAGTGATATATTGGTAAAACAAGAAGTAAGGGAACGCATAGTTGGAGTAAAAAAGTCCAATTTTGAGTAAACTATTTTTTACCATATAAGTTTTTATTTTAAGAAAAAAATATCAATATTAAAAATCTTTTTAATTAATAATATATAATAATGTTGAATATCCATGAAGGTTGTACCAGAAACATTTTTATTCAATGGATTTTATTATTATTATCAGTGATGTATTGGTAAAATAAGAAGTAAGAGAACGCATAGTGGGAGCAAAAATAGTCCTATTTTCAGTAAACTATTTTTTTCCATATAAGTTTTTATTTTTTCTTATTCTTACTATACAAAATATTAACGAACACAAAAAAAAAAGAAATTCTAATAGTAGATTTAAGTGGGAGTTGTCGGGACATGAAAAAGTATTGAACGCGTTCCGGTTCTGATAAAAGGTAAGGGAACGTCGTTCCCCCGCGTTCCCCTCCCAATACACCACTGAATAAATCTTATTAACTATCATTGGAAAATTAAAATGATATCCATATAAATAATTTAATAATAACAAAAACAGTATTTTTTTTTATTTAATTTTTTTAAAATTAAAAGTTGAAATGAAAACTTAACATAATGAAATTTCCCTAGTTTAATTAATTAAACTATTTCTGTCTTAAAATTAAAGTTAAAATGGCCTACTGATAGTTTACTAATCAAATTTGTTATTTGACATTTATGGAAAGGTCATGTTTTTTACAATCCATTTTATTTAATACTACTTGAGGGCATATTTCGGGACAATTAAGATCATTTTAGATTAAGATACATTTTTTTTGTCTTTAATACCAATTACAAGGTTCAAACTCTAACATTTACTTATTAAAAGGTGAAGTTAAAATCACTATCTCAGTTGATATTAATATTCTTTATATATAATTCATTTATATTTTAATTATACCTACCAAATAGTTATTCTCAATACCTAATTAAGTAGTAACAACAGCAGTAAGAAAGATGGTTGTCTAAATTATCATAATCTTGTATGAATTTTTCAATTTAAATTGTTTAAATAAAAAATCTGGAGTGTCTCCACTTGACTATCTCCCAAATTTGAATTGGATTAATTAACACATGTGTATTATATTTAAATTAAATTATAAATTAAAATTAATAAATAATATTTATTAAACCGCGTGTTTGGCTCTTTGTTGATGGTACCACGTCACATGCTGGCGCGTGTTAAAAATTTAATTCCGGTACTTTCTCAAAAGTTGATAGAAAACTTCGAATTTTGAATAATGCCCGTGTACCAAATTTAATTAATCTAGCTCAAATTTATTTTGTGTAATCTTGTATACATACATACACACATACACACAGACATTTTTCTCAACTTTAGTGAAAATGACTCAGGGACCTTCAAAATCTCGACATCGAAAATTTTCATGATCGCAATAATATCTCTGGCCAGATAGTAAAAAGATGATTAGATACATCGATCTGATATTTCTATCGTTTTTTTTGAAAAAATAAAAGTTAAAAACATTAAAATATTCTAATTTTGAGATATGAAAATTTTATATAAAAAAAGAATTTAATTCTGCTAATATTTGTTAAATTTATTTCATACAGATATTTAATAAAAAAAAATATTATATTAATAATTTATTTAACATAATTATATAGTTTATATTTATGATTAAACCACTTGGTTACATTAAATAAAAAAATCTGGAGTGTCTCCACTCGACTATCTCGCAATTTGAATTGGATTAAATAACATATATTAATTTAAATTCAATTAAATTAATTAAATTATAAATTAAAATTAATAAATAATATTTATTAAACCAGCACATGTTTGGCTCTTTGTTGATGGCACGTCACGTGTCGGCGCGTGAGATTTGCAGTGTTGAAAAATTAATTCTGGTACTTTCAGCGATTCAATCAAGCTGAAATTCTATATATAGCAGTTTTATACAATTTTTAATCTTGTCAAAAACTATCAAACATATATCTTTATTTTTACGGTCACTTTAGAAGAAAAAAAATCAAAACGTTGTAGGTAATGACCCTCTTCCGGTTGAGCTACATTTTTCAAAAGTTGATAGAAAACTATGAATTTTGAATAATGCCCATGTACCAAATTTCATCATGCTAGTTCAAACCATTTTTGCGTAATCTTGGTTACATACATACACACATACAAACACACACACATACATTTTTCTCAACTTTAGTGAAAACGATTCAGGAACCTTCAAAACGTATAAAAACATCAAACATCTGGCGAGATAGTAAATAATAAAAAATTTGAATATACTCCCACCACTTTTAAAAGAAACAACACACTAATTTATTTAATTTATTTTAGATATATTATAGAAACATTACTTATATATTTAATTTTATATTAAATAAAATACTTATATATGGTTGAAAGTCAAATAATATTGAATAACTAATATAATGGGAGATGATAAAATGAGGTTGAAGATATGTGCAGGGCCAATTAAATAAGTTAACTTGGTGCCTATTAGATATTGATTAATTAAATTATAATATAATTAAAAAAAATTATATATATATAAATGAATGAAAAATATTATAAAAAATATAAATATATAAAATAACTTTCGATTGATAAAAATGTAAATTCACAATTTTTGGGATTGTTTACTGAACAAAAATGAAGGATAGGAGAATATAAGCTACAAGTATAATTATTGGGTTATAAGGAGTAGGTTAATTTTTTATAAATTATAATAAAAATCATAATTTGTTTATTTTTTTATTATTTTATTTTAGTCTTAAATCATGAAGTCAATTTGAATTGCAATTTTAACAAAATGAAGGACAGAATTAATCAGTAAAGTGTTTTTTAATAATCATAGACTTTCATTAACGTTGATTTTTGGCTGCATAAATTATCATTTCAATTAATGAACACATATAAAAGTAATTGAAGTAATAAAGTCATAGAATAATTTTTTTATCATTTAATTTAACATTATATATATATATATATATATATATATATATATATATGTATATACTTACGAAGGATAATAATATTCAAAAAGAATTTAAATCGAGGTTGCAATTGGATAACGCCTGTTATCATGAAGTAAAGGGGCTTATCTCGTCAAAATTATTATCAAAGGGAATTGAAATTAAAATATATAAAACAATTATTTTGCCTGTAGTGTTACTTATATGGTTGTGAGGGATGGTCTATGTCCTTACGAAACGAGAGTAGATTTAGAGTATTTGAGGATAGGATTCTGCGATTAATTCTTTGCACAGCTGGTCTTGTGTATTTGTATTATTATTATTATTTGAGTTGTGATATTTACACAAAATCTTAATATACAATATATAGAATATAGAATTATTAGATTTTGTGATAACGAAAGATAATAATATGCGAGATGAGTTTAAAGCGAGGTTACAATCGGGAAATGCCTATTATCATGCAATAAAGGGGCTTATCGCATCAAAATTATTATCAAAGGGGATAAAAGTTAATATATATAGAAAACAATTATTTTACCGGTTGTATTATATGGGTGTGAGGCATGGTCTATGATCTTAGGTGACGAGAATAGATTTAGAGTATTTGAGAATGGAATTCTTCGCAGCATTTATGGGCCAAAGAAAGATGAGGTCACCGTGAAATGGCGGAGACTGCATAACGAGGAATTGCATCTCCAGACATAGTTTGGGGAAATAAAATCGAGAAGACTGCGATGGGCGCAGGACACGTGGCTAGAATGGGAGATGAAAGAATGGCGAAAAATATATTGGTGAGGAGACTGAATGGGAAACGTCCGCTTAGAAGACCAAGGACGCGGTGGGTGGACAATGTAGGAAGGGAAGGGAGAGAGTTGGGACAGTGTAGGAGTTAGATGGTTATAGCTCAAGATAAGGACACTTGGAGAAATGTGGATGCTGCGTCTAAGAACTTTCGAGTTCCTTAAAGTCACAGAGATAGATAGATAAATAGATATACCTACTATAATTTTCCTTTCTCTATGATCCAAATAAGTTTTTTTTTAATATCTATATTATAAATATTTTTAAATAACTTTTACCTCGATAACATTTTAATAATACGTTTTATGAATAGTTAATAAAAAAATAAATTAATAAATATGATAAATGTTCTTTACAAAAATATTGAATACTAGTTTACTTTTTCAATGTCCCTTGAATAAGTTTCATATAGCCTTGCTATTTACACGTGCTTACAAAATTAGATAGGACAATATATTTGGTTCAGATAAAAATCTCTTATAATATAGGATTAAAAAAAAAACTATTAAAATAAGGAACAAAACAACCAGGAAGAGTCATCCATGATTCCTGAGTTTGCTTCCTATAATATAGTAATCCAAGGTTATCAGCAGAGGAGTAAAGAAACCCCCTTGGGGGACAAAACCCATCCATTATACTAGTAATAAAAAATAATTACACCCACTACTACTTTTTGCTTCATTAAATTAATAATATATTAAACAAATTGCATAGTATTCATTGCGGATATTACTACTCAATATCCTCGAATAATAAATCTTATGAAAAAATAAATTTCATAAATAAATAAAATAATTGATTAAAAAAAATAATTTATTAATTAATCTAAGCGATATTAAAAAAAATATATTAGCAATTAATTGAATAATTGAATTTTTTTTAATTTTCTACAATAATATACTTATACCTGGAACACCGAGCTATCGCTCGAACCAATCGTTAATTATTTAATAAAACTATTTAAAAATTAATTAATAAAAGAACAATGAATAAATAAATATAAAATAATAATATAATAAAAAACAAACACGAAAATGGATAAAAAAATAATAATATAAAATTAACTAATAAAGATTTATGAGAATTAAAAGAAAATTTAAGGAGAAAACATATTAAAAAATTTTCCTTTTATCTCTATTTTATTGAAATTATTTTAATTTTTATTTTTAAATATCGATGCACTCGGCGAGCTTCGATCCCTCGAACTCTAGTCGCCTTTCCTTTGCTTTAGCCCCGCAAATTTCAAAATGGATGTAATTTATGACGTCATCCATATATAAATTTAAATTAAAAAAACTAATGAAGATGATTTTTCTCCAGGTTGAAACCAATATTGATCGATTTGTATTTATAAATATTATCTATGGTGAGAATTTCAAAAAATCCTTCGAGCGGTTAATTAATAGAACAATATACATATATATATATATATATATATAATTTTTGCTAGAATGATAAGATATTAATAAATAAATGTTGTCGTTGTTGTAGATTTATAAAAATGGGGTCAATACCTCAATTGTCTGTGATCCGTGGTCCATCATCGCAACTTGCTGAACTGACAACTCCAAATTCAAATTCTGAATCATCGTCCACTAAATATCTTCCAACCACGATCCAAGAACTATGGTCATCAAATGCCTCTCGGTTTGCCTCTCAAGTGGCCATCCGTGATCTTTCCTCCGGTTTAGGCAAAATCCAAGAGATTACTTACGAACAAATGGAAAAGGATGCCAACCGTTTGGCACGTGCGATGCTTCAACAGGCCAAGCATCATCCTGTAAGTATCTACACTCTCAACCCTTTAAAATAAACAATGAGATAACCAATGGAATTTTACATACATTTATACCTAAATTGATATTTAGATTATATTCAAACGTTGCTATTAATAATGTAATTTAAATAAAAGTAGTTTTTCATAAATTTATAATCTTGATTTTATGGTTTTACATGTTTTTTGAATCACATAATTTAAATTATTTTATATATGAACACTCTAAAGAAAAAATATATGAATGTTATTTATACTGTGAATACGTGATTCTTATAAATAACATTTTAGTATACGAGGTTTGTTAGGTTTATTGATAGATTTCAAAGAAGCATTTAGATTTAGCATAATATACTTTATTCTATGCTAAACTAAATTAAATGACATTCATACATTCATTCACCTTGATTTATATTTGAAATTAGAAATGTACTTTTATTTGATTAATAATTGATCCTTGGCATTCAGAAAACTCTCATACACACTACACTACAGACACAATCTATTTGTGTAGGTTTATGATGCAATGAACTTGAAAATTTTTTAATATATATATATATCTATATCTTATCATTGAGTTATAACACAAATTCAAGGTCATATTTGTTTTTAACAAAAAGAATATTCAGACACACACACCTTAGGATATTATATTTGATAAATATTTAAAAAAAGAATTTAAATCAAATAATTATTATGATGAAAATTGTAAAAGTTAAAAAAAAAAATTAAGAAATTAAAAAATTTAAATGTTTCTATATTTTTTTATTATTATAAAAAGAGTATATTTTCATCATTAATAATAATAAATGAATAATATTAATTATTTTTTTTTGGTATTTTTAACTAAAAGTTGATACAAAAAAAAAATAATTAATAAATAATAAACGAGAAAGAGAGTGAAGAGAATTCAAGAAATCGTTTATTCTTGATTTATGATTTGTTCTGTCTTTGGAGATTAAGAATATCACTAGAAAATTAAAACTCTGAATATTATATTTAAAGTGGAGGGGAAAGAAAGGTTCAGAATATTAATCCCAGTTTCTATAATATTAACGTGACCATTTTTTTGAAAACAGCAAATCAGGACATTTTACCTTTGAAACCAAATTGAAAAAAAATTTGGAAAAAATTTGGCAATGTTCAAAAGCTTAGTCCAGAAAACAATTGAGCTTCTTTTTTTAGAGACAAATTGAAAAAATTTTGAAAAAAAGTACGAAATGTCCTAAATATTTCAAAAAACGGGACAGATATCAAAAAGGAGGAGAGTTAGGAGGGCACTTACAAAAGAAGGACAGAGCTTACAAATGGAGGACGGTTGGTCAGCTTAATAATATATAATTAATTTTGAAAAAATATTTATTAATTATAAAATAATTATATTTATATTGTTATTGTAGAAAAATCATTTTCATATATAAAAATAAATTTTCATATGTAACAAAATCCAACAACATGTGTTCAACTTGTCATATGATTTATGAGACAGGAATCTAGTAGAAATGTAGACTTATCATATATATATATATATATATATATATATATATATATCTTAGATCAGTGATTCTCAACCTATGTGTCGCGGCATTATTACAAATGTAAAGAGGCTCTTAAACATTTCCGACTTTTTTATCTAAATTTTTTTCAATTTGGTTCTAAAAAAAAGATAAACCGTTTTTGAGACCACTTTTTTCAATATGGTAAACTTTTACACTTATCTTTTTCTTTGTGTGCCGCCAAATTTTTAAACCGTTAAAAGTGTGCCGCGGTAAAAAAAAAGTTGAGAATCACTTTCTTAGATAGTAAGTTATGAGGTTTTAAGTGCGATATAACCCATATTTTATTGATTATGATATGATTAGAATAGAATATATAATAGTATTATGTGTGGAACTATCTAAAAAAAACCTCCTATACTAATAACAATTGATTTCAAAAAAAAAAGAATTAACTAAACTGTTGCATATATTAAAGGCAAACTTTTTAGTTTGAGAGAAAATTTATTATATAAAATTATAAAGTGAACAGTTAAAGAATAAATTATCATTAATAATTATATAAATATCGATGAAAATACCCTTAAAAGAAATAATAAAAAAAAAATTAGATCCCAGCCTTGAAAAAGCAGTTCAATTATAAGCTACCGATTTCGGAAACGGAAAGTTACTAATCAAGATGTTAAACATATGCTAATGTCTATCTACCTGAGAGAGTAAGGTTACAAATTATATTAATATTTTATTTTTTATTAATCAACCAACCACTTATTTCTATGAGAATTTACATATTATATGTATATGATAGATATACTAGGTTTATTTAAAAGAAAAGGTGAATTTTCAATTATTTCAAAAAGCTTTCCTTTCAGAAGTCTCTTCAGTTTTGGGAATAGGAAAAAGTCGCAGGGAGCCAAATCTGGTGAATACGGTGGTTGAGGTATGATTAAGTTGTTGTTTTTGGCCAAAAAAATCACGAACAAGCAATGATGTGTAAGCTAATGCATTATCCTGATGCAGAATCCATTATTTGTTTTTAAACCTCGTATATATGTATGTATTGTAGGTAAAATATGATTTAGAAGCGATCGTTCGTGGAGGAAGAAGAACTTAAGATATCCCCTTTCAACACTTTTTAATAAAAAAAAAATCATTTCTATCTTAACATTATTTACTATTTAAGAAATGTTAATAGCCATCCGCGAAATTGTTTACAATTTATTGTTATTTTGGTTTTCCAACTTCCTTATTGAAGATATAGAAATTTATATCTAAAAATTAAAAATAAATTGACATTTATTTGAGTGTTATGTAAAGGATATTTTTTTAAGTAAATTAAGATATATATATAATTAAACGACTACGCAATTCTAAACTCCTTCTAAACGGCTTCATGGATCTTAATGGTTCGGGTATCATTAGAAGGATAACGTATGAGATTGAAAATTTCAAAAAAGTCCACCCGTTAAAAGAGAGAGAGAGAGAGAGTTATAGGCAAAAACCAACCCAACTCAACGTTTCATGTCCCGCCTCTGGTGGCTCAGTTAAGAAGTTGACACTCATAATAAAAATAATAATTCTAGAATTTACATACAATGAATGTTTATAATATTAAAATTCTAATATTCTATAATATTAAAAGTAAAATTAAATTAAATTGAATATTACTCCTAATCGATTAATATTTTCTAAAACAAAGTAAATAATATTTTTACCGACCGATGATAGTAAGGGAGGTATTGTTTTCACACCAAATTTCACATGATTTTAAAATGAATTAAAACCTTTCGCATATAGACTTTCGGCGCTCTGAGAAGCTAGTAATATATTAAATATCTATTGCCTTGGTACCTACATCTTTGAGAAATTTAGTTTTATGGCAAAATAAATTAATAATCTAACGGACGATATAACATGAAAAAATAATTTTAACTTTCTAAAACTCCATAATGTCTTATATATATAAAAAATACAAGTTTAAAATCCTAAAACTAATATTTTCAATGTACTAACTTTGTCATTTTTTTCAAAAGTGTAGGTGTTTGTTGACCCAGATAAAATATATGAAGGACTATATTTAAAGGATCTATATTTCATTTATATAAAATAAAAATAGAAAATGCTAAATCCGATTTCCTTTGCAAATTCATAACAAAGCTATTTAATTAGAAATTTTCTTAACATCTAAATCCTTGAAAATCTATATTGCTTTCATTTTTTGTTTTTCTTATTTTTTTTTTCTATAATTTGTTTCGGTAGTTTAGTGTTTATTTTGTTCCCACGCCAAGATGATCATTACAATTGAATAATAAAAAAAAATTCTAATAAAGCTTTGTCTAAAAAAACCTAAAAATAGAGAAAGAAGAGAAACCTCACCTAACCTTTTTGGGATTATCTTTATAAATTACATGAGTACTGGTCTTTCAGTGCCTTTTAAAGAAAACAACTATACAAAAACTTGTCAAACGGCATTAAAGTACAAAAATATACAATAATTAGGTATATACAAGGAATGGCAATATTGTATATAAAAAAGAAAATAAAAATTTATAAGACATTACGAGAATATAGAGAAATTACAAGAAATTAAGAAATTTTTAAAGAATGGAAATTTAGAAAAAATTTCTATTTTTTAAAAAAAAAAACAAAAACAAAAATTGAAAAATTTTCAAAAAGAGGATTTATCATTAATATTATAGCAAAATTGTGATAAAAAATTAAATTAAAAATAACAATATTATTAATTAAATTGTTCATATCAATAAATAACAGTGATATAATAAATAAATTATATGAGATTAAAAAATATAATTTTTAAAATTATATAATTTAGAAAAAAATAAGATTTTTAGATGATAAAAAAATATTTAAATTGGATCTCTAATGTAATATATTTATTCCAATATATTTATAAAAATTAATATTCACCTTGGAGTTGACATTTTAAATTGAATAAATCGTTATAATACTTTAATCATTATATAATTAATCAAAGACAATTTACCGTACTATTATTATTTTTGTAATATTATAATCTGTCCAGCACAAGAATACCTCTATAATTGGATAATTTTTTTATGTTTTAATGTTTAAGAGCAACAAGGATGGTGATTACTTGGTGGCTGTGTCTTTGGAGCCTGGTTATGATCTCATCGTTACACTGGTTGCAATATTGAAATGCAAAGCTGCTTATTTGCCACTCGATCCAAGTTTTCCTGAAGATCGTCTCAAGCATATTTTGACTGAAGCCCAACCTGTAATGGTAGTGGCTGATCGAGGTGCGAATACAAAAACAAAAAAAACAATCAAACGAAAATAAAACACAATTCCATAATTTATATTAAAGTGAACCTTTAAATAAATATAAATAATAATTACAAATCAATATGATTAATGTTTAATATTTTTTTTTTATTATAGAATCAACTACAGTTTTAAATCTAACGAATCGAGGAGTAACTATTGCCCAGTTATTAAAAACATCTGCAAATTTAAATGAAAAACCTTTGAATGATGAAGAATGTTTTTTAGAAGACCAACCAACCTTGGCAATTGTATTATATACTTCCGGAAGCACGGGGATACCAAAAGGTATAAAAGGTTTACATTTGAATTGATAAACCTAGTACATTAAATAGTAAATACTAATAGATCGATGATTCTTAGAAGAATGAAAAGAGAGATTACTATAAAGATTGATATTTCAGGAGTACGAATATCTCATCAAGCAGCATTGAATCGACTTCGATGGCAATGGCAAGAATTTCCATATTCAAAAACAGAGAAGGTGTGCGCTTTTAAAACTGCATTGACTTTTGTGGATTCAGTCTCGGAAATTTGGGGACCCCTTCTAAATGGACTTATTCTTCTTGTAGTTCCTCGGTCTATTACAAAAGATCCACAACAATTGGCTAAAATATTAGACAGTGAAAAGGTAATTGCACTCTCGAATTATAAAATATTATATTTTTAGTATTATAGAATTTTTCGATGGCTAATTGACTATTTCAATTTCAGGTTGAAAGGCTGGTTTTAGTTCCTTCACTTTTGCGTTCACTTTTATTTTTCCTTGAAATGGAAAGTAATTCAAATCTTCTTGATTCACTGCGTTTGTGGGTGTGTAGTGGCGAACCTCTTTCGTCTCGATTAGTTAAACAATTTTTTGACCAATTTCCACAACATATATTATGTAATTTCTATGGAAGTACTGAAGTTATGGGTGACGTTACTTTCCATACGATGACGTCGCCTGTCGAAGATGATCATGTACCAATTGGAATCCCGTTAATGAATACATCCATTTATTTGCTTGATGATGGTTTGCAACCTGTGCCAATTGGACAAACAGGCGAATTATTTGTTTCCGGATTGAATTTATCCGAAGGTTACGTCAATGGACGTGATCGAGAACGTTTCCTGCCAAATCCACTTGCAGTGGATCCACACTTTTCACGATTATATCGGACAGGAGATTTTGCACGGATTCATAAAGGAGTTTTGATGTATGAAGGCAGAACGGATGCTCAAGTAAAAGTGCGAGGCCATCGTGTTGATTTGGCCGAAGTCGAAAGAGCAATACTCTCACTGCCAGAAATTGAAAAGGCTGTTGCTCTTTGCTACATGCCCGGTGAATTAGAGCAGGCACTACTTGGATTTGTAATTCTCAAGAAAGAATTCCAAACGACAACTACCGACCAATTAGAAGCTATTCTACAATCAAAGTTAGCATCGTATATGTTACCACAAGTAAGTTATTAATTATTACAATTAGAACAATTATATTATGATATTATATATAATTAAACAAATATTAATTTATTTTTAGGTCATTATAATGGATTCAATACCATTACTCGTTAATGGAAAAAATGACAGACAATTTTTATTACAGTATTATAAAAATAATATCGGTAGGTTAACATATTAATTAATTATTATTATATGTCATTTATATTTATTATTTCAAATCAAAATTTCAATTCTATTTGAAAGTTAATCATTTTTTCGACAGGTGGTGGGATCCCTTTGGATCGGAATTGGTGTTTAGAATGCCTGCCTAAAGAGAAACATGAAGCTGCTAAAACTTTATTAGATATTGTCGCCGATACGTTGGGGGCATCGGCAAGGTCCAAATTAGATTTAACTAAAAGTTTCTATCAATTGGGTGGCAATTCCCTCAATTCCGTTTACACTGTAACAAAATTACGACAAAATGGATGGCATATCGGTAAATATCAATTATTAGTTGTTTTTTTTTTAATTCATCTGAATTGAATTATTTAAAATTGAAAATACACTTTATATTGTAGGAATGTCTGATTTTCTACAAGCAAAAGATTTAACTGAAGTTGTTTCCTTGATGCGAGTGGTTGTTGATGGGAAAAATAGTTATGAAGAACCCGAAGATGAAAGCTCCATTGAATATCCAGCACAAATGCTAGCAGATCAACATCGACTACCAGTCACCAAAATGATTATCAATAGTTTTTATGAGAAAGCTGATCTTGAACAATGGCTAATGCCACCAGTTGAACCTTCTAATTACCAAGAATTGATGGATAAACTTTGGCGACCTCTTGTTAAGAAAGGATTTAGTCTTGTGGTGACAGATCCTAAAGATAACAACAAACTTTTAGGCGTTGCGCTTAATTTTGATATTTATGACGAACCTGAAGTTGTTATTGATAATAAATTGTGTATTATTTTCGAATTCTTAGAACATTTGGAAAGTCCTATAAGGTAAATAAACATTTAAATTATTTCCATTTTTGTATACAAAATTTATCTTCAAATAATATATTTCAATATACTTTTTTAATTTATTTACTCTATAAACCAAACTTAATAAATTTTCTTATAAATTTCTTAACGATTTTAAAGATAAAATGTTATTCATTAAAAAGTTTTTTCTGTTTTTTTTTAGGGAAAGTCGATTGCCTAAGGGTAATGGTCAAGTGTTGCATAGTTTTATGATGGCAACAGAACAATCCTTATCATCTCAAGATAATGTTAAAGTAATCCAAGCTTTAGAACAACATTGTTTGATATTATCGAAAAAAAAAAACTTTGCTGGAATTTTCACTACTAATACAAGCCCATTGACACAGGTAATAATTTAAATAGAATTAATCAAAAGTCCAGCTTGTTTCTAAAATTTCAATGTCATTTTATTTCTTTCTATCTCCTTTTTAATTATAATCAATTCATCCAATTATGATCTCTCCATTTTTAATTATTTAATAATATAATATATACTATATTAATATATTAAATTATTATATATATTATATAATTATAACTTTAAGAAATTCTTAATTACTTTAAATATTTATTTATAAATCATTAATTGGGCTATAATTATTATTTTTATAAAAAATGCTTTTAATATAGAAAAAAATTTACATCTACCATATACAGTGATGAATTGGTGAAATAAGAAGTAAGGGAACGCATAGTGGGAGCAAAAAAAGTCTTATTTTCAGCAAACTATTTTTTCCTTTATAAGTTTTTATTTTCTTCCTATTCTTACCATACAAAATATTAACGAACACAAAAAAATCAATTTTAACAGTAGATTTA
Source organism: Labia minor (assembly GCA_963082975.1). Classification (NCBI taxonomy): domain Eukaryota; kingdom Metazoa; phylum Arthropoda; class Insecta; order Dermaptera; family Spongiphoridae; genus Labia; species Labia minor. The sequence goes on from OY720344.1 coordinate 115,246,241, forward strand.
ACTGGGAGTTGTCGGGATAAGAAAAAGTACTGGGACGAGCAGTGCCGCTCTAACCACAGGGCTAAATGGGCTATAGCCCCAGGGCGCAAGCCTTTTGAGGCGACAATTTTTTATTTGCGATATAGTAAAAATTTATTTTTCATTTTATTATTTTTAAATTAAAACACTTCTTAAAATATTAAACTGATTTTTATTTCTTTCAAATGTGCTGAAAAACGATAGATAGAGAAGGGCAACGCGAAATAGGAGTAACACCCTACCGATCGTACTTTTGTTTCAGTCGAATTTCAACCACCAATCATATAGTAGTTCCGATCAAGTTCTAAGGATTAGACTAAAAACTGATCGGAACTGTCATTATTGAGATAATCCCCTCAAATCTGGGTAAACCATCTTTTAAATACCCATCTTTTAAATAAGTGACTTTAAAGAAAAGTTACAATAAAGATAACAGTTTATTATAAAAGTAATAAATAGTTTTTTTCTAGTTCTGACACTTTTGTTTTGTATAACTTTTCCGACTCCCATTTGCCATTCTGTGTATTTTCTTAGGAAGAAGGGCGCATTATTTTTAGTAGCCCATGGGCGCCGAATTCCTTAAGACGGCCCTGGGAACGAGTTCCGGTTCTGAAAAAAGTTAAGGGAACGTCGTTCCCTCCCAATACACCACTGACCATATATTATTTCTTTTATTTAATTTTTATATAATCTTATTATTATTTATTTAAATGTATTTAATTTCTTTCAATTGAATAAGTTAAAAAGTAAAAATTATTATATTTTTTTTTATTAGCAAATATGTTTGGATGTTTTGGGCTACGAGTCACTTCTTGATTATCAAGTGAATCGTTATGTTACTGAAAATGGAAGTAAACCATTTGGAAAAGCACCAGATTCTCAAAGAACAATATGTTGTTGGAAAAAATTTAAAAAGCAGTGATCCGTCTTGGATTTGCATTTAATATTGATATTCTACAATTAATATCTAAATATATGTTCCTCAAATCTTTTCAAGAATTCTCTTCTCAAATGACATTTGTTGGTTCCTTTTCATTTATATATATATGTAATACTAAATTGGATATTCATTTCAACACCTTCAGATATTATAAATTTCATTTGATATTCTTCATATTTTAATTTATATTTATTACAATTATTATTATAATTATTACTTTTTAATTTTTTAAAAATATTTAAATAATTGAGAATTACGATTGGAAAATATTTTTATAAATATGTACTATTTAGCACTATTATTTTTTTTTTTTTTATAAAATAATCTTATAAATATTTCTTTTATTTTGTAAAAAATAAACAAGATAGTTATGTATATTTAAAAAAAACCATTAATTTTCAATCTTCACTTTTCCTTGATTATAATTATTAATTGGTAAATTTATTAAATTAATATTATATTATTTTTATTTAATTCATAATTATAAATTAAGCATATATTTTATATTCAATCATATTATTTTATATTATTACACGTAATTGAATTATTTATAAAATCTCTTAAAAATACATAAATATATAAATACTCATTTGTAAATATTCAAAATAAAGTTCACTTATTATCATTAACAGTTTCATTATTGCATGTTCTTAAAAGTTTATAATATATAATGTAATGTAAGAGACTTTGTATAAAAAATAATAAAATATGAAAACAAAACAAGTCAACAAAATATATTTTATTAAAAGCATCTATAAAATGTAAAATAAGGACATAATGGTAAGTCTCAATAATAAATGAAAGAGATTTGTAAGACCATCAAGAGGAAACTTTCATGTTTTTTTAGTTTCCTCTTGAAACATCTTCAGGCATTGTGAAAGGGAGAATAGTAGTTTGGATTAGTAGTTTGATTTTGATAACTGAAAAAGTTAGTCACGTTTTGTGTGTTCTTCGATTTTTTACTTAAAAAAATAAGGAATACTGCAACGTTTGCGTGAAGCAATATAGCTCAAACGATCGGAATTGAGGAAAAAAAATCATGGATTCTGCATCACGATAATGTATCAGCTCACACATCATTTCTTGTTCGTGATATTTTGACCAAAAACAACATCGTAATCATGCCTCAACCAACGTATTCGCCAGATTTGGCTCCCTGCGACTTTTTCCTATTCCCAAAACTGAAGAGACCAATGAAAGGAAAGCGTTTTGCCACAATTGATGAGATAAAGTCGGAATCGAAGAACAAGCTGATGGCCATACCGAAAAGGGCATTTCAGAAGTGCTTCGACTATTGGAAGAAGCGCTGGCATAAGTGCATTATATTTGAGGACAATTACTTTGAAGGGGACAAAATGGATATTTATGAATAAATAAATACTTTTGGAAATAATTCAAAATTCACCTTTTCTTTTGAACACACCTATATTTATTAAAAAACTTTAGAAGAGAAGAATAAAAGTAAATTTAATTTTATTGGAATGTGTGGTTAAATCTCAGTACAAATAAATTTCACGCCTTTATTGATACTTAAAATTTATAAAATATACTAATACAGTGATTCTCAACCTTTTTTTTACCTCAGCACACAAAGAAAAAGATAAGTGTAAAAGTTTACAGTTTTCCTTTGTTTTTTTTTAAGTCCATATAGAAAAAATTTTGAAAAAAAAAGTCGGAAATGTTTAAGAGCCTCAAAATCTCGCAGCACAGTGTTTGAGAATTTCTGTACTAATACTAATTCTTTCAAATGATATTTCAAATAATCTTGATTCATGATTTGGGTATCTAGAAATTATCTTGGAAAGATATTTAATTGAAATCAACATATAATTAAATAAAGATTACTTAAATTTCAAATTTCCCATAATTATTCAAAAGTATCTATTATTTATATTAAATAAAATTAGATATTTAGGGATTAGATAAATATAAATAAAAATAATTTCAAATTTAATTTACTTAAATAAGAATAACATTTATATTGTTGAAAAATGTTAACTAATAAATGAAGAAAATCTTTAATTAGAGGCAACATATAAAAAGAAAATAATCCAGAAAGTGCTTTAAATAATTAAAAATCATTATTATATAATTAAAATAATACATTCTTCAGTGGCGCAACCAGGGGGGGGGGGGGTTTTGGGGGTTAAAACCCCCCCCAGGAGAGAAAAAAAATAATAATTGCTGTATATTCAGTGGCGCAACCAGGGGGGGGTTTTGGGGGTTAAAACCCCCAGGAGAGAAAAAAAAAATAATTGCTGTATATTATGTTTTCAAATAGAAAAGAAAAAAAATTCTTAAAATATAACTTAGTGTATAATAAAAAAGTTTTTTTTTATTAATACATGTGGAAATTGATACCGAGGTCAAGGGATGTTTCGAGCTCCTCACTCCACTTCCTTATCCCTGGTTGTAAAATTTAACAGAGGGATAGCGGAAACGCAGGCCCTCACCCCCACAGGGCCTTTGTTGACGTCCAGGAGAAAGTCTCCCCCCTTCTCCACCACAACGGGTAGGGCATTTGTAAATAAACCATTTTATAGAAATTCGCAAACAAGAAGTTGCTCTATCGAGAACATTTACCCTAGACACCAATTCAACCCCTTCCACATTGCTACATACATTAATTGCTAATTTCATAAAGATTATGAAGCGAAGACTAATTTCAGATTTTTTTCAAAATAAGAAAAACAAGAAAGGTAAGATTTAAAATTTTTTTTTAAATTAGTGAATTAATTCTTAAATACTTTTCCATTTAAGAATTAGATAGTGAAGCTGGACCTTCAGAAACAACAGATTGTGTTAATAGCAATAGCGAAGAAGACAATAAAGAAATAGTTGATTTCACAACTGAAAAGGTTAATTTTTTTTATTTGTTTATATATATTAACCCATTTGTAGAGCCAGCGTTCCCAAATGGGAACATTTATTTTTATACACCAAAAACCCTTTCAAAAATATTTTTTTCTATATTTATCTACATGATATCTGGTCACCAATGGGTTAAAATCAAATTTCATTTTTTCACGTAGCCAGAGAAGAGGCAGGGGGGGGATTCGGGAGCTTCAGTTCCCACACATAAAATCTTTTTTTTTCTAAATTTTCTTAAGTTTAATTTTTTCAAATTATCCTACCACTACGGGCGGACGAAAAGCTTTCGACATCTTAAAGTAGTTTATTATAAATAACTCCATTATTATTAAGTTTAGGTAAAAATGAATATAATGAAACTTTTAGTAAATGCGATTTCCTATAAATTTAATATGATATGATAATTCTCATAAAAATCGGAATTTATAAAGAAATTCAATAAAATGTGTTTTGACACCTCTTTAAACTAGCATTACTTATGGTCCCATCTTGTCCAAAAACAATCCAATCCCCGCCCATCATTCCAAAAAAAAACATCTAAATATCAAATCCCAAGATAATATCTCATTTCGTTTAGACTTAATTTTGGTAACGAACGGCCGGCCGGATCAAAATTTTTTTTTGCAAGTTTGGATTCAGAACCGTCTGAAAAGTGGAAATCTCGAAGAATCTCGGAGCAAAAATTTTCCGATCATCGTAAAAGCTATCCTTATTTCATGAGGAAAGAAAATGGTTTACTTATAGCTGGAAAAAAATATTTTCTTTCTAAAACTGTGAATACGAGTAAATAAAATACAAAATTTGCCAGATTTTGTAAAATCAGTGTTTCATTTACAAAACTTTTTTAAATATTTAATATAAAAAAAAAAATCTTAATGAAAATTTGTTTTTGAGTGAGCCCGGGGGGGGGGCATAGGAAGGTGGAGCGGCTAGTCAAAACCCCCCCCAGGAGCAAATTCTGGTTGCGCCACTGCATTCTTTGCCTTAAACTTAAATCTAATTTTTTTTAAAATCGTACATCTTAAAATTTCTTGAATGTTAAATATTTCATCACCAGATGGGGCAAGTCATTCAATAATTTAAATCTCTCAAAGTTTAAAAATAAAAAAATATTCTCTATATAATATTTAATTCTTTAAGGTTTAATGCACAGACCATCCGATTTAATGGAATATGAACAAATGGACATTAAATATCCAATTTATATAGGTAAAAATAATTAATAATTCTTTAATTTACTATTCAAGTTTAGTCAAATTTAATTGAAAAAATGTCACGAGAGGTTATAATAATAAAATATCCAACTACAATATAAATATTCTTTTCGAATAGAAATTTTTTCTATATTTAATTATATATTTAATTATTTTTTTAGGTGAATTAGTGACATGTTGTTATTGTCACACTAATTTCATTAGTGAAGATTTTTTATGTAAACATCAAAAAAAATGTATTCATAAGAAAATATTTGCACTTTTAAAATTCCAAATAAAATTTATAAAAGATTCAAAAGAAACCTGTCATGAATATTTTAATCAACATGAAGAACATGGATCAAAAATTTGTAATCAGATGGAAGATTGTCGAAAAAATGATAATGAAAATCAATCTAGTGGAAAATCACATTTATTAAATCATCCTAATAATAAAACTTATGAATGCCCACATTGTAAAAAAAAATTAAAAAATAAATGTAATCTTCAACGACATATATTAATTCATACTAATAAAAAGGTATTTGAATGTGCACAATGTGAGAAAAAATTCGCTAGAAAAGGCGATTTAAAAGTACATTTAGTAACTCATTCTAATTAAAAACCATTTGAATGTTTAAATTGTCAAAAAAAATTCAATCGGAAAAGAGATTATGAAATACATTTATTAGTTCATAATGATAAAAAACAATTTCAATGTTCATACTGTAAAAAAGAATTTATCCGTAAAGGAAGTTTACAAAAACATTTATTAATTCATACTGGCGAAAAGCCATTTGAGTGTAAATATTGTAAGAAAAAATTCATTCAAAGTGGTGATTTAAAAATTCATTTATTCATTCATACGGGGGAAAAACCATTTCAATGCTCAAATTGTATGAAAAAATTCTATAAAAATAGTCATTTACAAAGACATATATTAATTCATACACGTGAAAAAAAGTACAAATGTGAATATTGTGAACAAAAATTTAATGAAAAGAGTCTTATACAAAAGCACGTATGTCCTTATTATACATTCAAATAAAAAAACTAATTTGAAATGCCACAATGCTGCAAAAAATTAATTCGAATACAAAATTTAAATCCACATTTAGAACATCAATCTATAAAATAAAATTAAGTATTATATTTATAATTAATTTATTTTTTGATATTCAAATAAATATATAATTATTCGTTTATTTATTTATTTTTCCTATATATTAAATTTTATCATTAAAAGATAATAAAAGAATATATGTATTAATCAATATGAAAAGGAAAACTTGAATTAAAGTATATTTTAACTTCTTAGGAAATTATTATGTCTTTCCTAATAACCAATATATTTTCCTTAATGACTATTTTAAGATAAAATTTATAAAACTTTTTTTTTATGTAATAATAAAATTTATGTTTTTAAGTACGTAATTCAGTAGAAAAATGCCAAACCTTATCAAGTATAATATTTTTTGTGATGTAATATAAATAAAGTAATGTTCTTAAATCCCTAAAGACAATCAAACAAAATAAAACAAATTATTTAAATAAAATTAATTTGTCAATAATTGTATTTCTTTTAATTTTTAAATATACACAAATAAACTGGTTTAAAAATATTACACTACATTTCTTAATAATTACATATAGAAATATAATTATTACTAAAATCATTTTGAATATTTCATGTTGATTATTTTTAAGATCTGACAGACATATCTAAACCTACAATTTTTACTAGGATAATAAAATTATTTAAAAATGAAATTTTTTTTTGCAATTATAATGAATGCATTATATTTAGAAATATTTTGGAGATATTAATTTCTTTCATTCATAATATTGAATGAAAATTTTTACTGATATAAACAAATAAATTGATAAAAAAAAATTTTTGGTGCGTTGTTTTGGACATAAACAGGTTCCTTAAACTTCAAGGACTATCAAAATTTGTAAATATTAAATTAAAATTTTTGGATAACATACAATCACATTTATATACATTCAGACAGGCATACATGCAAAATTCTAAAGTCTTTGGAATTCTACAGATCTTATATTTTTACCGACCGACGATAGTAAGGGAGGTATTGTTTTCACACCAAATTTCACATGTGGAGATTTTTACATATCTCCACGAATCATGCATTTTCTTAACAGAAAAAAGTATTTTTAGCATGTCTGTCCGAAATTTGGTATATTTACTTAATGCATCAGTGGGATGAATTGATCAACTTTTGGTGCAAATCCGGAAACCGGAAGTGGTAGTATTAGCGATCGACGATAGGAAGGGAAGGGTTATTTTCGCACCAAATTTCACATAAGGAGATTTTTTACATATCACCACGAATCATGCACTTTGTATTGGTTTTATACTCGAGAAAAATAATCTTTATAGTTTTTTCTTAATTAAAATTATATGACGTCATCCAGCCATTCATGACGTCACAGCCTGGTCTTACATATATATTATAAATAAAATAAAATTAAAAATATTTATGTTATATGCCTATCTGTTTTTTATTACATTAATAGATATATTAAAATTATTTGAAATTGTTTCTGTAGCTGGAAGTTAATTTATTTCAAACCGACGGTCGGTTCGGACCTGGCCACAGGTCAACTTATTTATATAAGCAATGTGTGGACAAAAATATTATATTAAATATATAGATATACATATTTATAACCATGAAATGAATGCTGGGTAATTTAAATTTAGTTTCAATTGTGTGTGATTGTAATTTTATTGGATCTTGAAAATAGAAACAATGATCGATGATTAAGTAGCTTTCAAGGCCTGAAAATTGAAATTGTTATATCTATAGTCATAGAGACATTGTTATATTTTTAGTTATAAATTTTTATTATTTGTTCATCATATATTATTTGTCATTTATATTAACATTTTCGTTTACTAAATTTCTTATTTACTTATTTTATAATTATGTATATCTAATAACAAACATTTTATATTATTGAAAGATTTAGAATAGGAAGAGATCAAATTAAATTAAAAAAAATTAAGAATTAGGCTACGAGGATGATAGAAGAGTTTTGATATTACTTTAAATTCTAAAGATTCAAGATAAATCACACACATACTAGTTAATTTTAAATTGATTAAATAATTGTCATTTTTAATAAATTACCCCTTAGTATTAGGCATCAAGGTTATACAATCTCTGCGGAAAATTACTCGATTAATTTACATTCCTTTCAATGCTGAAATGTTGTTCCAATTCTTATATATTTATAGATAAATCTCCTTTAACGTTGTCTGGTCGTTTTAATCTCATATACTAAAATCAAAAAAAAATTTCTTTCAAAAAATTCAAATTTATTTAACCTGTATTATCATAAATATGTATATGCATACTATACCTACATTTTGAGTTTTTGTTATAAATTTCAAGATTATCTACTTCTTTTGGATCAAATGCATAACTTGTTCTATATTCAAAAAATCTGGAGTGTCTCCACTCGACTATCTCGCAAATTTGAATTGGATTAATTAACATATATTATATTTAAATTAAATTTAATTAATTATAAAATAAAATTAATAAATAATATTTATGAAACAAGTGCGTGTTTAACTCTTTGATGATGACACCACGTCACGTGTTGGCGCGTGATTTGCAGTGTTAAAAAATTAATTCCGGTACTTTCAGCAATTCAATCAAGCTAAAATTCTATATATAGCAGTTTTATACAATTTTTAATTACGTGAAAAACTAGAAATCATATATCTTTATTTTTACGGTCACTTTAGAAGAGAAAAAATCAAAACGGTAATGATAATGACCCTCTTCCGGTTGAGCTAAATTTCTCAAAGTTGATAGAAAACTACGAATTTTGAATAATGCCCGTAGACCAAATCTCATGATTCTAGCTCAAATCGTTTTTGCCTAATCTTGTCTACATACACACAGACATTTTTCTCCATCTTAAGTTGACAGGGATCTTCAAAACGAATAAAAATATCAAAATGTTGGTGATCGCAATACTATCTCTGTCAAGATAGTAAAAACTGAGTCAATCAAATATTTGGTTAGTTTTTTATTCTTGTGTAAATAAATTATAATCATCAAATTTATATATACACCCTCCATTCCAAAAGACGTCGGTCGTCGCCTTCTCACTGGCTTCAATCGATGCGTGCCACTTTCCTTTCATCGCCAAATGCAGTTTAGGGCGAATGATGCAAAGGAATAACGTAATTTTTGACCAAAAATTCAGTTACAAGTCGCGAACGATGTGATGATGCATTATCGTGCAAAAGAGTCCAACTGCCGATTTCTCGATATTCTGGCCGAATACGACGAATTCTTCCCAGCAAACGCTTCATTTCGCTCAAGTAAAACTCTCCAGTGACTGTCTGGCCGGGTGGAACAAATTCTTTGTGGATAATTCCTTTTTAATCGTAAAAATACGGTTCTGGGACGGCCTGATCTTTCGTCATCATCCAGCGTCTCTCTACCCGATTTAAATCGCCAGAACCACTCGTAAACTTGCGTACGGGATAGACAATCATTACCATTTATTAATAAAAATCGCTTTGTTAACTCTTATATGAATAATATTTATTAGTATAATAGAATAGTTGATATAATTAATAAAAATAATAGTAAACACATTGACTTAATAGATTTAAAATTAAATTAAAATGTAATAATATTGATATAAGTAATAAAAATAATAGTAAAAATTGATTTAAAAGGAATTAAAATAAAAATAAAATGTATTACTATTCAATATTTCAATTCATTTATTTCTCTTTGCTTCATTATTCAAGTGAATATACAAATATGAATTTATTAGTAAAAATCGCTTTGAGAACTCTTCTATGAATAGAATATTGATAATTATTAAGAGAATTTTTATTAAAAGACCACACATTGTTTGTATAAAATTATTTATTAAATTAAAATAACTGTACAACGTTTCGACTGCTTATACTGCATTCGTTTTCAAGTAACCGTACGTTTGCTCCGATTCAAGCGGACTTAGAATATTGCTTACTATACCAGTAACTGTAACAAGTGGGGAAAGGAGTTTCACTAAATTAAAATTAATTAATAAAGAACTTCTTACAATCCACTACCACGCAAAATTGTCTAATGGATTTGACTATTTTGGCTATTGAGCATGAAATAACTGATCTAATTGACATAAGAGAGATAATAAAAAAGTTAGAAGAACTTAAAGTGAGTAAAAAATAATTTTTGTGATTTTAGCGAGTGTCTTTAGATATGTTACTTTTGTTTCCTTTTGATCATATGATATAATTTTTGCTTATTTGATTGGATTTTTTTTTATGTGCAGTTTTTTTATATTATTTGATTGTTAGTTTTGTGTTTTTTATAGTATCTATTTTATAAAATAAATGTTGTTATTTTTTTATAATCTAAAATCATTTTTTATTTATTATTATCAAATAAAGATATACACTGCTAAGTCCAGTAAAAGTAAAAATATTATAAATATTTCTTCGTAGGTTCTGGTAAATTTCTGTAAAATAATTATTGTATTATTTTACTCGTCTTAAACTTTTGCTCTGACTTAAAAAAAATTTTGTTTAAAAGGGCGGCAATTTGTCTTTTTGTCCGGGGCGGAAAAAAAGCTAGAGCGGGCACTGAAAGTAATTAATTTCTACATACAATATATCATTTTAGAATAATAACTGGATATTGTCTTCTAAAACATGTTTTTTGTAAATGTGTGAGGGGGCGGCAAATGTGGCATTTATTTTTGACACCATATTGTTGGTTTATAACAGTGTTTCTCAAACTGAGCGCTACCGCCCCCTCGTGGGCGCTGGAGCGATCCAGGGGGGCGGTGATGGCCACAGGTGCATTTAGGGAAAATTACTTGCATATTACTTTTCTATTCTGAGATCAATAAATAGATACATAAATTCAATGTTTCTAATTTACACCTTTATTTATAATATTTTGCAAATAGGTATATTTATCTTTCTGTTTAAATGTTATTAAAATTAAAAAAAGTTAATTTCCAAGGGGGCGCTGAGTAAAATATTTTCTGGAAAGGGGGCGCTTGGCCAAATAAGTTTGTCAACCACTGGATTATAAACAGAGATAAAAAAAATAAGATAATATTTATGGTTGTAGTTTGTTCATATTGGATTGTTACTAATGATAAATTTAATACAATTGGTATATAAAATTAAATTAAAGTTTGGACTAAGCTTGAGTTTTTTTTGTTTTTTTATTAATATTTATAAAAATTTGATTTATAGTCAGAATGTATTATTCTATTTTAGCATAAATTCTTTCATTTATTCAAAATATTTAAACTAAATTAAGAAAAGTCAAGATTAGAATGTACTGTTTTAGAAAAAACAATCGTTCATTAATGGAAATTAAATGGAAGGAAAAGAAAATGAAATAAAAATTACTTTTAAATAATAATAAATGTATTAAACCCACTCCAAATTGATAACGTATTTTGACAATGACGTAAACTATAAACTATACTTGATTTTCATTTTATTTCCTTCTTTATTTAACACTTATTCACTCTTTTTCCTTTTTAGTCTTTCTGATTAACAGATAATTTAAGCCGAAAAAAACAAATTATTTTTTTATTTCTATTTTTGCAAACACATCATCAACACCTTTAGGTTCTTCAGTGAGGCAGTTCTCTCTACATTGATCAGTGAGTATATTATTTTATTTTATTGTATATTAAGTGTGTGAGTGGAATAAAATCCTTACTCAATTCTGTAAGTATAATAGTTTTATTTTAATATAAAATTATCAACCAACCCAGTGCCGGATTAAGGAATTTTCGGACCTTAGGCAAGGACAGAATTCCGGGCCCCCACCCATAAAATAACATAAAATCTATTATTTATTTTATTTTTCATTTATGGAGGAGTACTTTTTTGAAATATAGGGTTGATGGATAAATTATGACGTTTTTTGGTATGAGAGAAACCGAGAAACCATTCCTAGGCGATGCAAATGATCTACCACAGTTGATTGGTTAATGTCCATCTTCAATGGTATCTCCCGAGTGGTTAAATGTGGAACAGCTATCAACTTCAATTAATGCCTTTAAAACATCGTCATCGTCAATGAAAAATCTCCCGATCGGAATGTTGTATACCATCTCTGAGCTTGTCGAACTTTAACAACACCTCCGTATACGGCACAAATGTTTTTGTGGCATTGTTTGCATTATTCCCTTTACGAAATTCGTAAAGCAAACAGTGTCGTAAATGCACTTTGTCAACGGACATTTCAAAAAATCACTAGGGTTGTTAATTAGGTGTTAGGCGAACCAAAACTGAACTAAAAGCAAAATGAAAAGCATATTTATAAGACAAAATAGTCTATCTATCTCTGTGGCTCTACGGAACTCGAAAGTTCTTGGCACACTTCTCCAAGTGTCCCTATTCAGAGCCACAACCCTCCAATCCCTATCCTCTCCCATTTCTCTTACGTCTCTTCCTACATTATCCACCCACCGCGTCCTTGGTCTTCCAAGCGGGCGTTTCCCACTCGGCTTCCCTCCAATATATTTTGCGCCATTCTTTCCTCCCCCATTCTAGCCACATGTCCTGCCCACCGCAGCCTTCTTGATTTTATAATTCTAACTATATCTGGAGATGCATAGAGGTCATGCAATTTTTCGTTTTGCAGTCTCCACCATTCCCCGGTGACCTCATCTTGCTTCGACCGATAAATGTTTCGCAGAATCCTATTCTCAAATACTCTAAATCTATTCTCGTCTCCTTATGTCATAGACCATGCCTCACACCCAAATATAATACAACCGACAAAATAATTGTTTTATATACATATTTTAATTTTATCCCCTTTGATAATAATTTTGATGAGATGAGCCCCTTTACTGCATGATAACAGGCGTTACCCGATTTAAATTATCCTTCGTGATTACAGAACCTAAATAATATTTAAATTTTTCTACATTTTCAAATTCTATATTTTGTATGTTAAGACTTTGTGTGTTAATACGATTCCTCTCTGTTACTAAATACTTTGTCTTATCAATATTTATTTCCAGCCCCATCTCTTTTCCTGCTTCGATTAATTTTTCTACGCTATCTTTAATTACACTTGCCGAATCTCCTATTATATTTAAGTCGTCTGCGTAACCTAATACTTGAATTTTTTTGTTTAATTCTATTCCGTTTGATTTTTCCCCAATTTGTCTAATTACATATTCCAGAACTAAATTAAATTGAATTGGTGATAATGCGTCTCCTTGTTTTAACCCATTCCGAATTTCAAAAGTTTCTGATAGTTGATTCCCGCATCTTACTCTTCCTTTACTACCTACAAGACAAATTTGAATCATACGTACTAGTTTTTTTGGAATTCCCATTAAGATCAAGATTTGAAAAAGTTTTTCCCGGTCTATTGAGTCATATGCAAAATAATCTGGAAACAGATGTTATTCGGAGATTCCAAGAAAAATTATTTTTTATGAGCACCATATAAAAACGTCATAATTTGTCAATCAACCCAACAGTTCTACTCGTATGTCCGCATGATCATATACGTGACCAAACAATTGGAATAACTTAGAATTCTATTTTCACAAATTTGGGTTTCTTTTAATTGCAAACCTGACTCCTTGTTAACAAAAGAAATTAGGAAAAAGGAAACAATTCGTAACTGCGTCGAATTGTTTGCAGCATCACATATATAAAATAACACTTTACCTTTTTGCAAAGAATATAATTTTTCTATTGTACTGATAATACGTTTTTGGAAAAAACAAAATGCAATCTTAATAAAAATAAATTAAAGTATAATTTTTCTATTTATATAATAAATACCAAATTTTTCGTTTTGATAAATGTGATATTCATACTTTTCCTGACTTCCTTAGGGATCTTATCTAACCTGTTTTTTTTTCAGTCAAGCTGGACTTTGACGCCCCGATGCAGCAATAACCTCCCTCAAATAAGAATTAGAAAAAAAATTGATTTTTCTAGTTTTTATTGATTTATTTTAGAAATAGAAAAATAAATGTGATTAGTTTTACAAACAACTAAAGAAATAAATATTTATTTCTATTTTATTTATTTTCAAAATTTCTATTTTACTTATTTATAAAATTTTTACACTAAATGATTATTCCTTATAACTACATGCATTTCTCATATTAATATGCAATTTTTTATGCTTTTATTGACACAAATTCCTCAAAAATTTGGTACAAAAATATTGTCATATAATTGAAAGTTGGCTGCGGGCGTCTCTGCCATGTGGGATGTTGGAGCTGCCGAGGTATGTTCTTGTTCGTAATGACAGAGGGGTGGGTTCATTATTACGATCTTTAACTGTGAGTAGGTTTAATTTACCCAATAATTACTAATTTTATTACTGTTGGCGGGTGGCGAAACCATTTTTCGGTTTTATATATTTTTTATTTAAAAAATTAATTATATAAATGATGCTTAATAAGTATTTAATAACTTTTATGCAATTTTAATATTATAATTTGAGATTATCGTCAATATAATTAAATTATGGTAACTGTTCAATCTAACGGTTAGACTCTAACCGATGTACGAGGGTGGGGTTAAAAGTTTCCGGGCCTGACCAAGAAAAACGATGTTTTAAAATTTTTTTTTTTGCTTTATTTTTAATACACTTTACTTAACTCATACTGTCCGGTTGTCCGTTTGTTTGTCCGCGGCATTTTATAATCGATATTTCAACAACTTCCCGTCATTCAATCATTTACAGTGATTTTATTTTTTACTTTTTAGTGCAATTTTAAGTAAAGTGTGTTTTTTAAAAAGATTTCTTTTTACTTAAATTTATTCAACATTCAAGATAGCTGAGAGTTGTAAGATGTTAGCTGAACGTGTCCGAAATATTTTGCACAACCATTTGAATATGGAAAGCTGTGTGCAACGTGGGTGCCGCGTTAGCTAACGTTAGACCAAAAACTGCTTCGAAAAAACATTTCTACCGACAATTTGGCGCTGTAGGGGTAATCCGAACGAATTTTTGCGTCGATTCATAACTGTTGATGAGACTTAAATTAAATTAAATTAGAACACCGTTATGAGACATGTATGTTGATGGAGATTATGTTGAAGAATATAGCAAAAAAAAAAATTTAACAACATCGTTATTCTTTCCTTGGTCAGGCCGGAAACTTTTCACCCCACACTCGTATCGTGGATTTGGATAAAACTTTACAAGGATATTCTTTTTAAATTCAGAACAAACTTACAACAAACAAAATAAATTATAAATTTATAAATTCTGAACAATGTGTAGACCAAAACATTTTTTTATATATAAAGATATTATAATAAATAAAAAGATAAAATATATATTATATAAATAATTGATGGTGTCTTTGTAGAAGATTAAAACAAAATGAACTCAATACCTCAAGCATCGGTGATCAATGGACCATCTTCTACCATTTCGTCCACTAAATATCTTCCAACCACGATCCAAGAACTATGGTCATCAAATGCCTCTCGGTTTGCCTCTCAAGTGGCCATCCGTGATCTTTCCTCCGGTTTAGGCAAAATCCAAGAGATTACTTACGAACAAATGGAAAAGGATGCCAACCGTTTGGCACGTGCGATGCTTCAACAGGCCAAGCATCATCCTGTAAGTATCTACACTCTCAACCCTTTAAAATAAACAATGAGATAACCAATGGAATTTTACATACATTTATACCTAAATTGATATTTAGATTATATTCAAACGTTGCTATTAATAATATAATTTAAATAAATTTAAATTCTAGATTTAATGGTTTTACATGTGAATACGTGGTTCTAATAAATAATACATATTTTAAAGCAAAGATTCATAATATAATAATGGAAATTAAATTTAATATGTTTTATTAAATGATTATCAATCAAATTATTTATTTTTTAATTTATTAGAGACTGGAATGTTTTTAGAGAGAACAATTTTATATTAATTTACCTCTAATACATGTAGAGTATATAAAGAAAATATATGTGAACAATTCTTGTTTGAATCATAATAGAAAATAGGAATAAATTGAATAAAATGCTATTAGACAAGAAAATGTGATTCTATGTTATTTTGTTAAAGTGCAACAAGGATGGTGATTACTTGGTGGCTGTGTCTTTGGAGCCTGGTTATGATCTCATCGTTACACTGGTTGCAATATTGAAATGCAAGGCTGCTTATTTGCCACTCGATCCAAGTTTTCCTGAAGATCGTCTCAAGCATATTTTGACTGAAGCCCAACCTGTAATGGTAGTGGCTGATCGAGGTACGAATACAAAAACAAAAAAAAACAATCAAACGAAAATAAAACACAATTCCATAATTTATATTAAAGTGAACCTTTAAATAAATATAAATATAATTACAAATTAATATGATTAATGTTTCGTATTTTTTTTTATTATAGAATCAGCTACAGTTTTAAATCTAACGAATCGAGGAGTAACTATTGCCCAGTTATTAAAAACATCTGCAAATTTAAATGAAAAACCTTTGAATGATGAAGAATGTTTTTTAGAAGACCAACCAACCTTGGCAATTGTATTATATACTTCCGGAAGCACGGGGATACCAAAAGGTATAAAAGGTTTACATTTGAATTGATAAACCTAGTACATTAAATAGTAAATACTAATAGATCGATGATTCTTAGAAGAATGAAAAGAGAGATTACTATAAAGATTGATATTTCAGGAGTACGAATATCTCATCAAGCAGCATTGAATCGACTTCGATGGCAATGGCAAGAATTTCCATATTCAAAAACAGAGAAGGTGTGCGCTTTTAAAACTGCATTGACTTTTGGAGATTCAATTGCAGAAATTTGGGGACCCCTTCTAAATGGACTTATTCTTCTTGTGGTTCCTCGGTGTATTACAAAAGATCCACAACAATTGGCTAAAATATTAGATAGTGAAAAGGTAATTACACTGTTGAATTATAATGTTATTATGGAATTTTTCAATGGCTAATTATATAATGAATATTTCAATTTCAGGTTGAAAGGCTGGTTCTAGTTCCTTCACTTTTGCGTTCACTTTTACTTTTTCTTGAAATGGAAAGAAATTCGAATCTCCTTGATTCACTGCGTTTGTGGGTGTGTAGTGGCGAACCTCTTTCGTCCCGATTAGTTAAACAATTTTTTGACCAATTTCCACAACATATATTATGTAATTTCTATGGTAGTACTGAAGTAATGGGTGACGTTACTTTTCATACGATGACATCGCCTGTCGAGGATGATCACGTACCAATTGGAATCCCATTAATGAATACTACCATCTATTTACTTGATGATGGTTTGCAACCTGTGCCAATTGGACAAACAGGCGAAATATTTGTTTCCGGATTGAATTTATCAGAAGGTTACGTCAATGGACGTGATCGAAAACGTTTCCTGCCAAATCCATTTGCAGTAGACCCACACTTTTCACGATTATACCGGACAGGAGATTTTGCACGGATTCATAAAGGAGTTTTGATGTATGAAGGCAGAACGGATGCCCAAGTGAAAGTGCGAGGCCATCGTGTTGATTTGGCCGAAGTCGAAAGGGCAATTCTCTCACTACCAGAAATTGAAAAGGCTGTTGCTCTTTGCTACATGCCCGGTGAATTAGAGCAGGCACTACTTGGATTTGTAATTCTCAAAAAAGAATTCCAAACGACAACTACCGACCAATTAGAAGCTATTCTGCAATCAAAGTTAGCATCGTATATGTTACCACAAGTATGTTAATAATTAGAATTAAAATACTTATATTATCATAATATAATTAAACAAATATCAATTTATTTTTAGGTCATTATAATGGATTCAATTCCATTACTCATCAATGGAAAAAATGACAGACAATTTTTATTACAGTATTATAAAAATAATATCGGTAGGTTAACATATTAATTAATATACCAGGTGTAGAAGTATGATTCCCTATAGATGGTTCTCGCTATCAGTTTAAAGACTGCAAGACCTTTTCTGTAGCGCCATCTCCTGCTATCATTTGTAGAAAAGTCCTGCAGAATCGCATAGAACTTGTTGAAACATGCTCTTGGCAAACTTAATGCAGTGAGTGGTTAAAAAAATTTAAAAGTAATGTTTTGGTCGTGAGAAAAATATAATGGTAGGGAGAACGAGTGAGAAGCGCCTGCTTTGAAGACCAAGGACGCGGTGGGTGGATACTGTAGGAATGGAGAGATGGGTGAGGGTAGGGATTAGAGGGTTGTGGCTCAGAATAGGGATACTTGGAGAACTGTGGTTGCTGCGGCTCTACGGAACTCCAAAAAGAACTTTGGAGTTCCGTAGAGCCACAGAGGTAGATAGAAAACCTGGCGAAACTGTTAACACTGATCGCTGATTGAATAAACTATTTTTTACAATTTTCAAAAAACAGGTGCAATTTTTTACAAAAAAATTCCGATTTCATGATTCAGCACCTGGTAATTAAATTAATTCTTCAAATTAAAATTTCTATGCTATTTGAAAGTTAATCATTTTTTTGACAGGTGGTGGGATCCCTATGGATCGGAATTGGTGTTTAGAATGTCTGCCTAAAGAGAAACATGAAGCTGCTAAAACTTTATTAGATATTGTCGCCGATACGTTGGGGGCATCGGCAAGGTCCAAATTAGATTTAACTAAAAGTTTCTATCAATTGGGTGGCAATTCCCTCAATTCCGTTTACACTGTAACAAAATTACGACAAAATGGATGGCATATCGGTAAATATCAATTATTAGTTGTTTTTTTTAATTCATCTGAATTGAATTATTTAAAATTGAAAATACACTTTATATTGTAGGAATGTCTGATTTTCTACATGCAAAAAATTTGTCTGAAGTTGTTTTCTTGATGCGAGTGGTTGTTGATGGGAATAATAGTTTCGAAGAACCCGAGGATGAAAGTTCCATTGAATATCCTGCACAAATGCTAATAGATCAACATCGACTAGCAGTCACCAAAATGATTATCAATAGTTTTTGTGAGAAAGCTGATCTTGAACAATGGCTAATGCCACCAGTTGAACACAAAGACTTTCAAGAATTTATCGATAAATATTGGACATCATTTTTAGATAAAGGTTTTAGTTTTGTTGTAACCGATGCCAAAGATAACAACAAACTTTTAGGTGTTGCGCTTAATTTTGATGTTTATGACGAACCGGAATTTGCAATTGAAAATAAATTGTGTATTATTTTGGAATTTTTGGGATATTTGGAAAATAATCTTTGGTAATTATAAACATAAATATATTATGTATACTGTATACTCATTTTTTTTTTTTTTTTTTTCTTTTTTTTTCTTTTTCTATCCTGCGACTTAGCAATCTTTTTCTGCAGAAACAATAATCTAATCTGATGTCAGATTTACATCAGAGGAAATAAATTTTTTGAGTATCTCTTTTATTTCAGTGGTATCTTCCGAGCTGTGGAGACCTCTCAAAACAACTCTGTATGGTCTTTCGCTTTTCAGCATGTATGTGTAGTGGCTAATATTGATTGAGATAAATTTTTCTCTTATTGATTTATATTTTTCAATGTTTGCTGGCATTATTTTGACAATGTGCCCTGACTTCAGTGTAGTCATAGTGTAGTCATCCGCTGTTGTATTTTCTTTTAATTAATTTCTGAGTGAATTGATATCCAGGACCCCAGTTACGAAGATTGGCTCTGGTTTAGGTGGCTTTTCTGTATCTTTATTGTCTGTTGTGGCTTCCTCATCGTCCAAAATATCAAATTTATTATGTGTAGGGATCGCATAATTATTTGTATTAGACTTTTTCTTTATATTTTCAGTCTGAGGAGACTTGGGTATCTCTCTTTTTATTTCTTTCTTTTGGCTTGGGGAATTCTGTCCTGCTGCCAGTCATTCTTGTTTTGTTGTGTTATTTGCACTGTATGCAATTGTGTTGTTTGCTTTAATAATCCAGTCGGTTTCCTTATCTAGCTCTTCCTCATCAGTTAAATAAACTGGTTCATTCATTGTTTGGTTGGATGTTGATGCACCTTCTTCATCCATTTTCTTAATTTTACTTTCCAGATTCTTGTTCTGATGTTGCAGTTTATTTACAATTTCTTCAAGAGCTTTTTTTTCGTTCAGCTCTTTTTGCCATTCATTATAATAGTTATTGTTAATTGTGGGAGTGCAAGTCGTGAGTGAAGGGGAAGAGATTTTTGATATTTGTTCTCTATCATTCTCACATTTGTTATCCAGGTTTGGTGTTGACGGTGAGCGGTTTAAGGTTTTTCCTTTGAATGGATTGAAACCTCCTTGGTTATCCATATTATAATTAATTTAATCTTTTTGACTAAATATATTAACAAATATAAATATAATATAATTAATTGAAAGGAAAAATTGTCGCCTCCGAGGCCGTTCGGGGCATTTTTGGACAGGAAGGCCCTGGAGATAATGTTAGTTTGTGAAAATATTTATTAAAGGAAATTATATAAATCTATTTCAATATAATACTTCCAGCTCACTCACCAAAATAGACAAAAAAAAAAAAAAATGAAAAAATAAATAAATAAATAAGGTAAATTAATAATAAATATCAAATAAAATAAATAAATAAAGGGTAAACAATAGGATAAAGAGGGGAGATCGATCGTAGCAGGAGGGGTAAGGGGAGCGATCTTGGTAAGGAGTGGGAAAAAGATTGAGAGAGGGCAGGATTATTATTAAATAAAAATAAAATAAAGTAAAAATAAAAACTAAATGAATCAAAAATAGCAGCTATTAATAAATAACTATATTTCTTTAGAATATGATTCAAAGGAATTAAAAGGTTATGGAGTTCAGGATTGTACTTGAAATATGTAAAGAAAATATACTAAATCTATTGAAAAAGGGCAGAATAGGAGTAATTTGGAGTCAGGATAATGGTTCTAAATACCAGTAGTCACTGAGAGAAGTGGACGATCAAAAATCCAATCGGTATGTCAAAAATTGCCAAGACTACGACCAAAAAAGTCAGGTGCTCGTCTATATACGACCACTCGCCACACATTATCTCACTCGAATCCTGTATACTCATATTTATTTAAATTTTTAATATAAATGCAAAAATGAATTTTATTTTTTCATTATTAATTAATTACTTCTTCTGACTTTCTCTATACTTGATCTTCTTGTATTTTTCCAGTAATGGTCGAATTCTCAAAGGGAATGGTAAAGTATTCCATAGCTTAATGATGGCAACACATCAATCATTAACACCTCAAGAGAATGTCAAGGTAATCCAAGCTTTAGAGCAACATTGTTTAATATTATCGAAAAGAGAAAACTTTTCTGGAATTTTCACTACAAATACAAGCCCATTGACACAGGTAATATCATTTGATTAGTTAATTTTGAATACAATATATCAAAAATATTTTTTGAAAATATTTTCTTATAATTTGTTTATTTAGCAACTATGTTTGGATTTGTTGGGCTACGAGTCGCTTATTGATTATCAAGTGAATTGTTATGTTGCTGAAAATGGAAGTAGACCATTTGGGAAAGCACCAGATTCTCAAAAAGTAATCTGTTGTTGGAAAAAATTTAAAAAATAAACATTCGTCTTTTTTTTGTGATCATCTATTCAAATAACATTTCAGTACCGGGACCCCGAGCCTCGGCTCGGTACTTAAGTTAAAAAAAATGATTCATTATTATTGGGTTTGGCTGGTAATATTAATACCTGGGATACCGAGCTGTCGCTCGAAAAAATGTTTAGACATTATTATAGACATTTTCATTCTGTAAATTAAATAATTTTATTTCATTTAAATAAATATCTATTTTTAAATAATTTTTCTCTACATTATTTATCTAATTCTGACAATATATTAAGATCACACCGGGACCCCGAGCCTCGGCTAGGTAATTAAGTTAAAAAAAAATAATTCATTATTATATTGGGTTTGGCTGGTAATATTAATACTTGGGACACCGAGCTGATATACAATTCTTTAATTATTTATTACAATTATTAAATGTTGCATCATTGCATGGAACTTGGGGTCCTCAATAATACATAAATATGTATTATTAGATATGTTTCTAAGTGCATGAATATTTTTTTTTTATTGGAAGAATGATAAATATATATCGTAATTTATAATTATAAAATATTATTAAAATATATATTTTTAATTTTATTTCGAAATTAAATAAAAAATTTTAAAATATTTTAAATATAAAAAAAATATCTTTTAAAAAAAGGCGGGAGTCAAATTTCAATATGAGTGTCATTTGTCCATATATAAATTAAAAGATAAGATAAGTTAATTAAAAAATATATATAAACAAAAGCAAAATTAAATAATAAAAATTTATAAAATTTTGAATTAATATTAAATTATTAGTTAATGACTAATAAGTAATTAATAAAATAAAAAAAATAAAATTTATTACAATATTACAATTATTAAATGTTGCATCATTTTAATTAATAAAATAAAATAAAAGAAATTAAATTTAATCAAAGAACAATGAATAAATAAATATAAAATAATAGATAAAAAAAAAAAAAAATTTTTTCCGCCTGTTTCGATCCTGCTAAGTTGACTATTCAAAACAGTGCCTTTACCCATTAGACTGATATATATTTAGTTAATTAACATGACATTTTTACTCTCTTTGCAAGAATTATGTTTTTTTGTTTTTGTTTTTGTTTTTTTTGAGAGTGATTAATAAATATATATATATATTTTATTAAAAATAAATATTTTTAATTTTATTTCAAAATTAAATAATGAATTTTAAAATATTTTAAATATATAAAAAAATGTTAATACAATTCATTTAAAAAAAAGCGGGAATCAACTAACCGTATTTTATTTTGTTAATAATTAATTAATTAAGATTAATAAATATATATATATATATATATTATTAAAAATAAATATTTTTAATTTTATTTCGAAATTTATTTTATTTTAAAATATTTTAAATATAAAAAAAATATTAATTGAAGTAAAATTGATGACGTCACACCCATATATAATTTTCAATTAAGAAATTAATAATGAAGCTGTAAGTTTCAAGAGATGTGATCAATAAAACTCAATTTTTCTTTATAAATACTATATCTAGTGTGAATTTGAAAAAAATCGTTAGAGCGGTTTTTGAGAACCAATGGTTATAGATACATATATAGATATATAGATACAATTTTAGCTAGCATAATAAGATAAGATTTATTCATTTTATTCGAAAAGTTGGATTTATTGATTATTTTAAAATTAAAAAATAATTTTTTAGACAAATGATATAAAGAAGTTGTTTAAACTTTAATTTGTTTTAAATTTTTAAAATTTTTTAAATTATATTTAATTATCTAATCTTATTATTCTAGCTATAATTGTATATATATATGTGTGTATAATTATATTATTAAGGTATTAAATAACTACCGACTGAGGTAATTATATAAATATAATAAAAGGCGATGTTTAATTCAAGAAAATAATTTATTTGTGAAACTAAATACAATCAGTAAATGGCCGAAAGGGGAGAGGAGTCGATACCGACTGTTGCGATTCAAATTTTAAGTTAAGGGGTTAGGTGATGTGGAGGGGTTCGTTTCTGGGGTCTGAATAGATGTGATCCCCTTAACTAAAATTTGTATCGAAACAGTCGGTATTGACTCATCCCTCCTTTCGGCCATTTAACGATTGTATTTAGTTTCACAAATACATTCTTTTCTTGAATCAAACATCCCCTTTTATTCTAATTATATAATGACCACAGTTGGTAGTTATTTAATACCCTAATAATATAATTATATTTATTTTAATAATATTTTAGAATCAAATTAGGAAATATATTTATTAATCTTTTACCAAAAAAAAAGAAATCTAAAAGTGATCTTTATTTGTCTTGCAAACATTGTAAGTTTATTTATGATATTTTAAAAATAATTTTTAACCTGTTTTGTCCTTTAATTTTTTGTTAATTTTTATAAATTTTTATTAGTTAATTTTATATGTTTTTTTATATATTTTCGCGTTTATTTTTTATTAAATTACTAATTTATATTTATTTATTTATTATTCTTTTACTTTTTAGATAGTTTTATAATTTTTAATATTTTTTCACTAAAATATTATTTATTATTATTATATATTATTATTTAGGACTCCAAGTTCCATTCATTTTATTCAGATTGATGCAATGATGTAACATTTAATAATTGTAATAAATAATTAAAGAATTGTTTATCAATATTTTTGAAAGGGCCGAGCGATAGCTCGGTGTTCCAGGTACTTATAAAAAGCCAAAACCAAGAACATTAGATCAAATTTAATCTCGCTAAGTACATTCAATAATTCTGTTTACAAATTATCGAGAATTTTGCCAAAGCGTATAACTCAGTTCAAATTAAAACGTAAATAAATTAACAAAATGAAAAATTAGTTATGGGGAGACCAGGTGAGAAACCATCAGTTGGTAGACCAAAAGTAAAGGAGAACTTGAAGAAGTTGGGAGAGAATAGGTATTGTGGATGGATGTCGTTCAGAACAGTACCTGTTAGAGAAATCTGTGTGTGCTTGCTTCCACTAATAATTTTCAAATCCCCCAGCACCACAGAGTAAGTTAAGTTTCTTCTAAGGGAAGAACATAATTAGGTCTAGAAAAATTAATAAAAGAACTTAATAGTAAAAAATCTGGAGTGTCTCCACTCGACTATCTCGCAAATTTGAATTGGATTAAATAACATATATTAATTTAAATTAAATTTAATTAATTATAAATTATAAATTAAAATTAATAAATAATATTTATTAAACCAGTTATGTTTGGCTCTTTGTTGATGGCACCACGTCACGTGTTGGCGCGTGAGATTTGCAGTGTTAAAAAATTAATTCTGGTACTTTCAGCGTTTCAATCAAGCTGAAATTCTATATATAGCAGTTTTATACAATTTTTAATAATGTTAAAAATTATCAAACATATATCTTTATTTTCACGGTCATTATAGAAGAAAAAAAACAAAACATTGTAGGTAATGACCCTCTTCCGGTTGAGCTACATTTCTCAAAAGTTGATAGAAAACCAGGGCTTCGAACCGTTATTTTTTTCGTTTCGGTTTTCGTTCCGGTTCAATAAAAAAAAAATATCAGTTCGGTTCCGGTTTTCGTTACGGCAAAAATACCGGTTTTTTTCGGTTTTCGGTTCAGTTCCGATTAATTAATTTTAAAGACCTTTTATTTGTATTAGAAATTTAGGTCGGGGTATGCCGAGTCTGCCATAAATATATAAAAATATTTCTTGCTACCACCCTAAATCATACTACATGAATTGATACAATATAATATAAATAATAATAATTATTTAAAGGTATAATAATTAGAAGTATATAATATAAGATGTTAATATAATTTATTAAACGGAACAAATAAGTATGAATATTTTTTTACATCATTCTACTTTCAAACACTCAACAAACGAAACAAATTCGTATATTTAATGTTAAAGTATACAGGATTCTTGGATATATTTACTTACAATTATAACTATAATTATAAAAGATGAAAATTACCTCTAATTATTAAAATATCTTCCAATATATTTGTATTTAAACTATTTCTATTGTCTCGTAAAATAAACTTTAAACCAGAGAAAGCTCTTTCAACACTAACTTGTGTTGGAGTAGCTACTAAAACCACCATTGCAATTTTGTATAAATGAGGATATGTATTTTTATTTTCCTCCCAAAATTCTAAAATAAGTTTTTTACTGTCTAATCTTCGTACCTGGTCAAAGGTATTCAATATTTGTTTAAATTTATTTAATAATTTTATTTATATTTATGAATCATTTTCTTTATATCAATACATAATCCTGTAACAAATGGAATAAATAATTTAAAAAATTAATACTATCATTAAATCAAAATATCAGAATTAAACAAACGATGAAAACATTAAATTCTGTATTGCGACTACGAGACGCTGCCAACACAACCGAAGGGAGAGTATGACTAGGACACTAATTTTTGAAACAAAGTTTTTAGCGACACCATGCAGTACGAGACATAACTAATTGAAAAAAAGTTGACCTGTGGCCAGGTCCGAACCGACCGACGGTTTGAAATAAATTAATTTCCAGCAACAGAAACAATTTCAAATAATTTTAATATATCTATTAATGTAATAAAAAACAGATATGGATATAACATAAATATTTTTAATTTTATTTTATTTATAATATATAGCTGAAGTAGCCGACGTCATGAAGGGCTGGGTGACGTCATATAATTTTAAATTAAGAAAAACATAATGAAGATGATTTTTCCCGAGGATAAAACCAATACATTCGTGGTGATATGTAAAAAAATCTCCTTATGTGAAATTTGGTGCGAAAATAACCCTTCCGTTCTTATCGTCGATCGTAAATTATACCAAATTTCATCGAAATCCGTTAAGCCGTTCAGGCTGTACACATCTATACGGACGGACAGACGGACGGACAGACATCATGCTAAAAATACTTTTTTCTGTTAAGAAAATGCATGATTCGTGGAGATATGTGAAAATCTCCACATGTGAAATTTGATGTGAAAACAATACCTCCCTTACTATCGTCGGTCGGTAAAAATTCGGGGTTGTGTGTTGCCAAAACGCCCAAAAACACACTTCTGGCAACTCTGGATTGAACACTGAACTGAAATAAACCGATATTATTTTTTTCGGTTCAGCTCCGGTTTTCGTTCCGACAAAAATACCGGTTTTTTCGGTTTTCGGTTTTCGGTTCAGTTCCGGTTCGAAGCCCTGTAGAAAACTATGAATTTTGAATAATGCCCATGTAGCAAATTTCATAATTCTAGCTCCAACCGTTTAGTTAGTTTAATAAATATTATTTATTAATTTTAATTTATAATTTTTATAATTAATTAAGTTTAATTTAAATATAATATATGTTAATTAATCGAATTAAAATTTGCGAGATGGTCGAGTGGAGACACTCCAGATTTTTTGTTTTTAACAGTAACAAGTTTATAAAAATCTTACATAATTCTATTTCATATTATATTATATGTATATGTATACCTACAAAATTATATAAAAATTTAAAATGTTAAATATTTTCTTCATCAGTTGGAAGGAGTCATCATTATATTAAATTTTCAAAATTTAAATTGAAAGAAAAATATTTTTCTAGAATATGAACAAGTGAACACAAAATATACCTACTTTTTAAATATAATCTACATTTAGGTATATAGTTAAAAATATAATATAATTATTATTAAATATAATTATTTTTTTTTTAATAATATCTGAAGTTTAATATATTTCTAATTATTTTAATAGAATGTCTTTAATTGTTTAACGATATTTATTTATTAATAATTGTATTTGTTTATATATATATATATATTATATATATGTACATAGATAGATAGATAAAATTTATCATTAAAAGATAATAAAATAATATATGTATTATTTGATATGAAAAGGAAAATTTGAATCCAACTATATTTTAACTTCTTAGGAAATTATTATGCATTTCTTAATTACCAATATATTTACCGACTATTTTAAAAATAAATAAATCGTTTTTTATGAAGTGATAAAATTTATCTTTTTAAGAACGTAATTCATTATAAAATTAAAATAATCGATGGCAAGGAAGAATGTAGAGGACCCTTTCATTTAAGATGACCTGTGGCCAGGCACAGAACTGACCTACGGTGTGTAATAAATTAATTAAAACTAATGAAGATGATTTTTCCCGAGAATAATTATTTTTTTATGCCGAAAACGGAGGGTCATCCAACGATGACCTTTCATAATTTTTACGGTAAAATTAAAAAATGAAATTTTGAAAAATAAATAATAAATTCGTTCATTTTACATCTTAAAAATAATAAAAAAATATATTATTGATATTTCTTATGAATAATTCTTTTTTTATGCCGAAAACGGAGGGTCATCCTACGATGACCTTTCATAATTTTTACGGTAAAATTAAAAAATGAAATTTTGAAAATTAAATAATAAATTCCTTCATTTTACATCATAAAAATATTAAAAAAATATATTATTGATATTTTTGATGAATAATTATTTTTTTATGCCGAAAACGGGGGGTCATCTTACGATGACCTTTCATAATTTTTACGGAATATTTAAAAAATGAAATTTTTAAAAATAAATAATATAAATTCGTTCATTTTACATCATAAAAATATTAAATAAATATAAAATCCATTACAAAGTGCATGATTCGTTAAAATATGTAAAAACTCTCCTCATATGAAATTTGGTGTGAAAATAACCCTTTTCTTCCCTTCGTCGAACGGTAATACTACCACTTCCGGTTTCACACCGGTTTATACACCAAAAGTTGAACAATTCATCATACTGATGTTTTAAGTAAATATACCAAATATTATCAAAATCCGTTCAGCCGTTCAAGCTGTACACATCTATAAGGACGGAAATACGGACAGACAGCATGCTAAACATACTTTTTTCTGTTAACAAAATGCATGTTTCATGCACTTAACAAATAGTAGTAATTAATAATTGAATTAATTACACTAAAAAGAAAAACAAAGATAATATAAATAATTTCTCTCTTCCCCTCACACTTTCTGTTTAACATGTAATTTAAAACGTTAAAACTAAATTATTTTTTATTTATATTTTTTCCAATCACATCAACAAGACCTTTAACACTTTTGTGTTCTTCAGTGAGACACTTCTCACTCCATTCATTAGTGAGTATATTATTATATATTAATAAATAATTAATTAATGATTTCATGATTACTGTTTCTTCATGATGTTCTTTCTTTTTAATTAAATTAAATATTTTTAGTAAAATAAATAAAAAAAAACCTCTGACTTTGTACGTCCTACGCGAGGACAACGCTTATCAAGCCGGTTATATCAATGAGGTGTCTTATGATCATGTCCTCTCAACCTTTATCTTGATTTTCTTGTTCGGAGGAGCTATCAAGTAGCTTTTCCCCAATGTTGTTCCCTGAGGCTGGGTTGACTCCGTCCCATAGACCCCATGTAGGGAAATTCCCTTGCCAGGCCCGGGATTTGAACCCGTGACTATGTGAATGTGAGGCAGGTTCGCTACCCACACACCCAATGGCGCCTTTTTTCAACGAGAAAATTCACATGAATCAATTTCAAATAATTTAAAAGAACATAAATTTAAATAAAAAATAGTCATAAAACATACAGCCCTTAAAAGTACGTTTTAATGCACCGAAAGAGAGAAAAGTATCGTCTGAGGATATAACATAATATATTTTTCGTATTTTGATTACAAAATATTATTAAAATAAATATTTTTAAATTTATTTTAAATATAATTTTTTGTATTTAAGGAAGCGCTGTTCGGCGTTACCCGGTCCATTTTTTTATTATTAAAATTCCTATTTTAAATTAAGAAAAAACTAACAAGTAAAATAATTAGAAAATAATAAAAAGATAGAAAAAATAGTCATCTAAATAGTTTAAAGTAGTGATAAGATGAGATGATCTGTTTAGGAGTCGGGAAAAATTTTTCGGAGTGAACATAAATTTAAACAAATTCAAATAACAATATATCATAGGCAATATTTGTAAATTGTTATTAAAATTAGAATTATATTTATTTTTATACGAGAACAAAATTGTTTACAGAACATCTTCGTGCTCTTGGAAATTATTTACCAATTTTTTTTTTAAAAAACGTCAATCTCTATCATAATGAACAAATTAATTGAATTTCGTATTAATATATAATTTCAATGAAAAAGCTTTATTATCATGAAATGAAAACTTTAGTGAAATTTGTTATATAGAAATTCAAATTGATAAATATTAAAATAATTAGAGCTTTTGTAATTGACGTTATTACAGATAATTCTAATCTCTATCGATAGATCAAAACACACAAAAACTAAATTAACGTGTGAAAAATAAAATTAGTTACATTCCATTTACGCATAAAATAAACATAGTTAATTTGAGTAAAGGACTCTAAAACGCAAAGGGATACCAAAATCCTAATCATAATTTCATTTTTTTCTTAGTCACATTGACTAGTACTGAAAGATAAAATTTTATCTTATATCATATGTTATGTAACATGGGAGGCCAAGAAAAGAAATAAAACAAAAATTTATTTCAAATTGCTTGTCTCATATCCCTCTTACTCCGGATCTGGTCAAAAATTTCAAAAATAAAATGCCGGTCCTATTTAAATTGCCTTCGCTTGGCCTAGATGGCTGCATTATTTTAATGGACACTCAGCTATCGTAGCAAATTTGTTCTCCCTTCGAAAATTTTTAGCATGATCTCTGTCCATCTTTCCTTTGTGTGTATGTACAGTTTGAACAGCTAAACGGATTTTTATAAAATTTGGAATATTTACTAAATGCATCAGTAGCATGAATTCATCAACTTTTGGTGTATATAAAAAAAGCGGAAGTGGTAGTTTACAAAGTATTAATTTTATATTCATTGTCGGAAATGTTTTCATTTAAAATATAGTAGTAATTAATAAATGAGTTATTAAACTATAAATAAAAACCAAGATAATAGAATTTATTCATTTTAATTCAAATTTTAAAAATATTTTTTTTTATAATTTATATAAATTTATATCTATAATTTATTTCAAATCGTCGGTCGGCTCTGTCACAGCCTTTTTTTTTTTGTTTATTCTTGTAATACCACAACTATATGTCTTTTACTCTAACATTTTCATCAGATTTGACGAGTTAAAAAAGTGGAGACCGAACCTGGGACGTCTACTCTCGTATCAACTTCTTCACTGAAGGTTTCATCATAATTCGATGATAATAAGCCTATTGATACATCGGTATTCTACTCTTTTCCAAAATTGCTAAAATTTCCTCCTCAATTAAGTCTTTATTTGAAATGCGCAACCTACTTGTCATGGTGTCTAGTCAAATTTTGAACTTGATTATATGAGCCAATAAAATTTTTTAGTGGGTAATTCATGTTTATACACATGGAGGCATCCCTACTAAGCAGCTGTGTAATGTCAGAGGGCGAAATTTACGATTGCTTTGTAACTAAGCAATATATTTATGAAGAGTGAAACACGAGCGCTTTGGAGCGTTAAGGCCGGGAGGCGACGTTTATATTTCGAGCGTTCTAGAGCGTTAGGGCCGGCAATGGGTTAAAATTTATTTATGTGTTATTATGTTCAAATTGATGTAAATATGAATCTTGTAATTGTATAGTTTAGTCTATATTGAGTCCATAGCTTTACAATTACCCTAATAGACAGATAGGAAAATTCTAAACTAATATTGGAATCCTTCAGGAGATGTGAAGATATGACGAAATTTATAAATTCAGAAGAATGTGGAGACAAAAACTTTTTTTATATATAAAGATTTTATAATTTATAAAAAGATAATAACAGATTAATATTTTATAAATGTTTTGTTGTAAAAGATTAAAACAAAATACACTCAATATCTTAAATATCGGTAACATTTCCGAAGGAGGGAAGAAAAGTTTTCCAATTTTTCAAGAGAGTAAAAATTTATATAAAAATCGCATGTATTAAGGGAGCCTCGGAAAAATCCGATTATTTAGGGAGCCGCAAACCAGAAAAGTTTGTGAACATCTGATGTAAACTATAAACTATGGCCATTCAAGGGCCGCATTACAAAAAAAATATGCTGGGCCTCAGATAAATATTTTTTCAACAAATGGAATAGACAGATAGGAAAATTTTAAACTCATATTGGAATCGTTCCGGAGACGTGAAGATGTGCAAAATTTATAAATTCTGAACAATCAAAACATTTTTTTATTATATATAAATAATTGATGGTGTCTTTGTAGAAGATTAAAACAAAATGAACTCAATACCTCAAGCATCGGTGATCAATGGACCATCTTCTTCTACAATTTCGTCCACTAAAAATCTTCCAACCACGATCCAAGAACTATGGTCAACAAATTCCTCTCGGTTTGCCTCTCACGTGGCCATCCGTGATCTTTCCTCCGGTTTAGGCAAAATCCAAGAGATTACTTACGAACAAATGGAAAAGGATGCCAACCGTTTGGCACGTGCGATGCTTCAACAGGCCAAGCATCATCCTGTAAGTATCTACACTCTCAACCCTTTAAAATAAACAATGAGATAACCAATGGAATTTTACATACATTTATATCTAAATTGATATTTAGATTATATTCAAACGTTGCTATTAATAATATAATTTAAATAAAAGTACTTTTTCATAAATTTAAATTCTAGATTTAATGGTTTTACATGTGAATACGTGGTTCTAATAAATAATAAATATTTTAAAGCAAAGATTCGTAATATAACAATGAAAATTAAATTTAATATATTTTATTAAATGATTATCAATCAAATTATTTATTTTTTAATTTATTAGAGACTGGAATGTTTTTAGAGAGAACAATTTTATATTAATTTACCTCTAATACATGTAGAGTATATAAAGAAAAAATATGTGAACAATTCTTGTTTGAATCATAATAGAAAATAGGAATAAATTGAATAAAATGCTATTAGAGAAGAAAATGTGATTCTATGTTATTTTGTTAAAGTGCAACAACGATAGTGATTACTTGGTGGCTGTGTCTTTGGAGCCTGGTTATGATCTCATCGTTACACTGGTTGCAATATTGAAATGCAAAGCTGCTTATTTGCCACTCGATCCAAGTTTTCCTGAAGATCGTCTCAAGCATATTTTGACTGAAGCCCAACCTGTAATGGTAGTGGCTGATCGAGGTGCGAATACAAAAACAAAAAAAACAATCAAACGAAAATAAAACACAATTCCATAATTTATATTAAAGTGAACCTTTAAATAAATATAAATAATAATTACAAATCAATATGATTAATGTTTAATATTTTTTTTTTATTATAGAATCAACTACAGTTTTAAATCTAACGAATCGAGGAGTAACTATTGCCCAGTTATTAAAAACATCTGCAAATTTAAATGAAAAACCTTTGAATGATGAAGAATGTTTTTTAGAAGACCAACCAACCTTGGCAATTGTATTATATACTTCCGGAAGCACGGGGATACCAAAAGGTATAAAAGGTTTACATTTGAATTGATAAACCTAGTACATTAAATAGTAAATACTAATAGATCGATGATTCTTAGAAGAATGAAAAGAGAGATTACTATAAAGATTGATATTTCAGGAGTACGAATATCTCATCAAGCAGCATTGAATCGACTTCGATGGCAATGGCAAGAATTTCCATATTCAAAAACAGAGAAGGTGTGCGCTTTTAAAACTGCATTGACTTTTGGAGATTCAATTGCAGAAATTTGGGCACCCCTCCTAAATGGTCTTATTCTTCTTGTGGTTCCTCGTAAAATTACAAAAGATCCACAACAATTGTCTAAAATATTAGATAGTGAAAAGGTAATTACTCTGTTGAATTATAATGTTATTATGGAATTTTTCAATGGTTAATTATATAATGAATATTTCAATTTCAGGTTGAAAGGTTGGTTCTAGTTCCTTCACTTTTACGTTCACTTTTACTTTTCCTTGAAATGGAAAGAAATTCGAATCTCCTTGATTCACTGCGTTTGTGGGTGTGTAGTGGCGAACCTCTTTCGTCCCGATTAGTTAAACAATTTTTTGACCAATTTCCACAACATATATTATGTAATTTCTATGGTAGTACTGAAGTAATGGGTGACGTTACTTTTCATACGATGACATCGCCTGTCGAGGATGATCACGTACCAATTGGAATCCCGTTAATGAATACTACCATCTATTTACTTGATGATGGTTTGCAACCTGTGCCAATTGGACAAACAGGCGAAATATTTGTTTCCGGATTGAATTTATCCGAAGGTTACGTCAATGGACGTGATCGAGAACGTTTCCTGCCAAATCCATTTGCAGTAGATCCACACTTTTCACGATTATACCGGACAGGAGATTTTGCACGGATTCATAAAGGAGTTTTGATGTATGAAGGCAGAACGGATGCCCAAGTGAAAGTGCGAGGCCATCGTGTTGATTTGGCCGAAGTCGAAAGAGCAATTCTCTCACTACCAGAAATTGAAAAGGCTGTTGCTCTTTGCTACATGCCCGGTGAATTAGAGCAGGCACTACTTGGATTTGTAATTCTCAAAAAAGAATTCCAAACGACAACTACCGACCAATTAGAAGCTATTCTGCAATCCAAGTTAGCATCGTATATGTTACCACAAGTATGTTAATAAATAGAATTAGAATACTTATATTATCATAATATAATTAAATAAATATCAATTTATTTTTAGGTCATTATAATGGATTCAATACCATTACTCGTTAATGGAAAAAATGACAGACAATTTTTATTACAGTATTATAAAAATAATATCGGTAGGTTAACATATTAATTAA
Source organism: Labia minor (assembly GCA_963082975.1). Taxonomy (NCBI): domain Eukaryota; kingdom Metazoa; phylum Arthropoda; class Insecta; order Dermaptera; family Spongiphoridae; genus Labia; species Labia minor. The sequence continues at coordinate 115,280,668 of OY720344.1, forward strand.
TATACCAGGTGTAGAAGTATGATTCCCTATAGATGGTTCTCGCTATCAGTTTAAAGACTGCAAGACCTCTTCTGTAGCGCCATCTCCTGCTATCATTTGTAGAAAAGTCCTGCAGAATCGCATAGAACTTGTTGAAACATGCTCTTGGCAAACTTAATGCAGTGAGTGGTTAAAAAAATTTAAAAGTAATGTTTTGGTCGTGAGAAAAAGGGATTAGAGCGTTGTGGCTCAGAATAGGGATACTTGGAGAACTGTGGTTGCTGCGGCTCTACTGAACTCCAAAATGAACTTTGGAGTTCCGTAGAGCCACAGAGGTAGATAGAAAACCTGGCGAAACTGTTAACACTGATCGCTGATTGAATAAACTATTTTTTACAATTTTCAAAAAACAGGTGCAATTTTTTAAAAAAAAATTCCGATTTCATGATTCAGCACCTGGTAATTAAATTAATTCTTCAAATTAAAATTTCTATGCTATTTGAAAGTTAATCATTTTTTTGACAGGTGGTGGGATCCCTTTGGATCGGAATTGGTGTTTAGAATCCCTGCCTAAAGAGAAACATGAAGCTGCTAAAACTTTATTAGATATTGTCGCCGATACGTTGGGGGCATCGGCAAGGTCCAAATTAGATTTAACTAAAAGTTTCTATCAATTGGGTGGCAATTCCCTCAATTCCGTTTACACTGTAACAAAATTACGACAAAATGGATGGCATATCGGTAAATATCAATTATTAATTGTTGTTTTTTTAAATCATCTGAATTGAATTATTTAAAATTGAAAATACACTTTATATTGTAGGAATGTCTGATTTTCTACATGCAAAAAATTTGTCTGAAATTGTGTTCTTAATGCGAGTGGTTGTTGATGGGAATAATAGTTACGAAGAACCCGAGGATGAAAGTTCCATTGAATATCCTGCACAAATGCTAATAGATCAACATCGACTAGCAGTAACCGAAATGATTATCAATAGTTTTTATGAGAAAACTGATCTTAAAAAATGGCTAATGCCACCAGTTGAACACAAAGACTTTCAAGAATTTATCGATAAATATTGGACATCATTTTTAGATAAAGGTTTTAGTTTTGTTGTAACCGATCCCAAAGATAACAACAAACTTTTAGGTGTTGCGCTTAATTTTGATGTTTATGACGAACCGGAATTTGCAATTGAAAATAAATTGTGTATTATTTTGGAATTTTTGGGATATTTGGAAAATAATCTATGGTAATTATAAACATAAATATATTATGTATTCTGTATACTCATATTAATTTAAATTTTTAATAAAAATGCAAAAATCAATTTTATTTTTTCATTATTAATTAATTACTTCTTCTGACTTTCTCTATACTTGATCTTCTTGTATTTTTCCAGTAATGGTCGAATTCTCAAAGGGAATGGTAAAGTATTCCATAGCTTAATGATGGCAACACATCAATCGTTAACACCTCAAGAGAATGTCAAGGTAATCCAAGCTTTAGAGCAACATTGTTTAATATTATCGAAAAGAGAAAACTTTTCTGGAATTTTCACTACAAATACAAGCCCATTGACACAGGTAATATCATTTGATTAGTTAATTTTGATTACAATATATCAAAAATATTTTTTGAAAATATTTTCTTATAATTTGTTTATTTAGCAACTATGTTTGGATTTGTTGGGCTACGAGTCGCTTATTGATTATCAAGTGAATTGTTATGTTGCTGAAAATGGAAGTAGACCATTTGGGAAAGCACCAGATTCTCAAAAAGTAATCTGTTGTTGGAAAAAATTTAAAAAATAAACATTCATCTTTTTTTTGTGATCATCTATTCAAATAACATTTCATTTATTCATTTTATTCGAAAAGTTGGATTTATTGATTATTTTAAAATTAAAAAATAATTTTTTAGACAAATGATATAAAGAAGTTGTTTAAACTTTAATTTGTTTTAAATTTTTAAAATTTTTTAAATTATATTTAATTATCTATTCTTATTATGCTAGCTATAATTGTATATAGTACCGGGACCACGAGCCTCGGCTCAGTACTTAAGTTAAAAAAAATGATTCATTATTATTGGGTTTGGCTGGTAATATTAATACCTGAGATACCGAGCTGTCGCTCGAAAAAATGTGTAGACATTATTAAAGACATTTTCATTCTGTACATTAAATAATTTTATTTCATTTAAATAAATATCTATTTTTAAATAATTTTTCTCTCTACATTATTTATCTAATTCTGACAATATATTAAGATCACACCGGGACCCCGAGCCTCGGCTAGGTAATTAAGTTAAAAAAAAATAATTCATTATTATATTGGGATTGGCTGGTAATATTAATACTTGAGACACCGAGCTGATATACAATTCTTTAATTATTTATTATAATTATTAAATGTTGCATCATTGCATCAATCTGATTAAAATGAATGGAACTTGGGGTATGTTAGGTATGTTTCTAAGTGCATGAATATTTTTTTTTTATTGGAAGAATGATAAATATATATCGTAATTTATAATTATAAAATATTATTAAAATATATAATTTTAATTTTATTTCGAAATTAAATAAAAAATTTTAAAATATTTTAAATATAAAAAAAATATTAATACAATATCTTTTAAAAAAAGGCGGGAGTCAAATTTCAATATGAGTGTCATTTGTCCATATATAAATTAATAATAAATAATATTAATAAATATTAAATTTAATAAAAGAACAATGAATAAATAAATATAAATTAGTAATTTATTAAAAAATAATAGATTAAAAAAAAAAAAAATTATTTCCAAACCATTTTTTATTTTGTTGTTATTTTTTTTTGAGAGAGATTAATAAATATATATATATATTTTATTAAAAATAAATATTTTTAATTTTATTTCGAAATTAAATAATAAATTTTAAAATATTTTAAATATAAAAAAAATATTAATACAATATCCTTTAAAAAAAGGCGGGAGTAAAATTCCAAATGACGTCACACCCATATATAATTTTTAATTAAGAAATAAATAATGAAGCTGTATGTTTCAAGAGATGTGATCAATAAAACTCAATTTTTCTTTATAAATACTATATCTAGTGTGAATTTGAAAAAAATCGTTAGAGCGGTTTTTGAGAACCAATATATATAGAAATATAGAAATATATATAGATATATAGATATATACAATTTTAGCTAGCATAATAAGATAAGATAATTTATGTCATCCTATGACATAAACAGATGGTTTCCCACGCACTGGACCATCTAGCCATATGAGCATCCTGAAAATAGATTAAACCTTAGCAAAAATAGTAGAAAGGAGAACGATCCCACAGGGATTATGTTACAACCATTTGACCACCACGCGAAGTCAGATAGGATAAACAGACATTCACAGAACCTGGACATCTGGAAATCAGATAAGATAGCAATTCCCACACATGGCTAAACTCATTACACCAACACTAAGAGGGCTGGGACCCCCTTTAAATATCGACTGCTCGGTCAACTCGAGTTAGTTGAAGTGTCATCGATGCCGTGTCCACGTCACTTTGATCACGGTTTCATCAACATCAAATTGACCCTCAACTCCGGCTAATATCAAGAATTAGTCGTTAAACCAACAAACGGCTCACTCTCAACCTCATCGGCGCATAATACCTTCTTCTAACCCCCGTTCGTGTCTGAGCCTACTAGTGTCAGGTGGCTCCGAGGTGAAATCCCTCGTCTTGAGGTGAATGGATATTGTTAATCGCGATATGCTGGTAATAGCTGCCTACCAGAGTTCACACTCCTCCTGATAGACCATTGTGGTTAAGTCTATCAACCTGCCGAATAGGGTCGACATGTTAGTGTAGCCAGACGTCAAAACGAACAACTCCCCCAATCCCCATTCTTATATTTGCTTCTACAAATACTTTATTGCAAATAATTATAATACAATTTATATTAATGGTATAATTAATGCAAATAAAGAAAATTATAAATAATAATTTTGTACTGTCCTTTTAAACCCTGTTTCCTGTACTCCAACCTTTAGATAAAATAAATTTGATAACAAACATTTAACATCAATACATTCCTCCTTTCAATCCTATTTGAAACTGAGCCATCCAGGTGGAGGATGTAACTTATATATGTGTGTATAATTATATTATTAAGGTATTAAATAGGAGGCAGGGTAGCCGAGAGCAGTCTCGTTTGTGCCTCAGTACGGTCAACACCTATTGTCAAATTGGCCACCCTTAGCCCAGACGAAACATCTTTTACGGACCAAAAGGCAGGACATATACCTGACCCTTTGGGACCTTTTAAAACTAACAGCCCGTTCCGGACATCACCGTTCAAAATAAAATTAAAAAGCCCCAGCAGTAGGCAGCGAATTAACAAATTAGTTAATTATAAGCGGCCACTCTCGGCTAACCAATTAAAAAATTTTTTAATCTCAATGGCACCAAAAAATATAGAAAACTCTTCTCAAGAAGAGCTTCTTAAAAAAGAAAATGTGCTTTTAAAAAAAAAAATAACGGAATTGGCGGCCCTTATTAAAAATCTCCAGAATCAAACTATACCGACGGATTCGCAAGAAATAGAAGATATCCAACCTACAGAATGGACTACGGTCCGATCGAAAAGAAAATCCACTCAAGAAGAAGCAGATATCAAAAAAAAAATAAAAACGGCAGGTCCTAATCCAGTGAACATAACTACAGCTCCAAAAGAAAAACCTAAAAAATCGGCACCTTCCAGCACTTCAAGGGATTCAGCAATAAAAACAGCATCGACCAGCATTATAACTCCAAGCCAATCAGTGAAATCTGAAAAAATTCCACCATTAAACCTAAGGTATAGTGACATTTTAAAAATTATCCACCTTCTTCCAAATAAATATAATATCAAAGATTTTTATGTTAAAAAATATACGATTGATAGACATTCGATATTTGCTAAAAATTTAAATACTTACCAAAAAATTAAAGAAGCGCTAGTAAAGGAAGGAATTCATTTCTTCACCTTTACACCTAAATCTTTAAAAAACATATCTTTTTTACTAAATTAGATCCAGCCAGCGATTTGGACGAAATTCGGAATGAGTTAAAATCTCATTCTCATATTTCCTTCGAAAAAATAGAGAGATTTTCAACAAAAATCTCCCAACGTAAAGGATATATACTTCCTCACATTTTGGTTCAGATATCGGCCAGTTCCAATCCTGCAGACCTAGTAAAGATCAAGCATTTAAACTATCAAAAAATTAATTGGGAGAAAGTGAAAAGAAACGAAAATGAGATAATTATTTGCCATAATTGTCAACAAATTGGCCATTTCGCCGTAAACTGTTTCTTACCACATAAATGTTGTAAATGTGAAAAAGCACATGGTCCGGGGGAATGCGAAATCCCAAAAGGGGAGAAAATAGACAACGTTTATTGTATAAGATGCAAAAAATTCGGGCACCCAGCTACTTTTGAGGGATGCGAAATCCTAATAAAGTACGCAGAAAAGGAAAAAGAAAGGAAAGATTTAGCTAAACAAATTAAAAAAGAAAAACTTGAAAAAATAAATAATTATATTAGGCCCAATACGCAATTTTCTGAATTATTTAAAAATAATGAGAATAAAAATCAAAACAATAACAACAATAATAACGAGAATTTGAATAAATTTATGAGTGAAATTCAAACTATATTACAAAAAATGTGTAAGGACATTGAATCAAACTCATTAAGTATTATTAATCTCACAAAAAATGTATTCGCTTTCGCCATGAACACTAGAAGCAATAAATCTATAAAAGTCATTACCTTAAATGTGAACTCGATCATATCAAACCAAAGGAGATATAATTTGTTGAATCTATTAAAAAAATTAGACCCAGATATAGTACTATTGGGGCAGCATGGCTGAGTGGGTAGAGTACTAGTCTTCTACACAGGAAGCCTGAGTTCGAATCCCAGCATAGAACTCAAGATTATATATTTATTTAATTAATAAATTAATAAATATAAAAATCTAATTCAATTTAACATCGGCTGCCCCACCGAAGAAGGCAAGGGGAAACCACTTCGGTCAAATTTTCCCATGAACACCCTATGACTCCTGTGGAGTTATTAGGGCCACGACACTTCCGCTAGGAAGTTATCGACAACGAAGAAGATAGTACTATTATCCGAAACAAAACTTAACAAAAATCACAAATTAGAATTCAAAGATTACGATATTATTAGAACAGACAGGCCAAATTCCATTAGGGGTGGGGGTACTGGCATATTGATTAAAAAATCCATTAAATATAAAACAATAAATAGAATCCAATTACAAAACGTATTAGAAACATCAATTATAAAAATTAATCTTACAAAAGGTGAGGCTCTATTCATAATTTCAACATATGCTCCTGCTGGGGATGATAATAATTTCATAATAGAGTGGGATAATATTTTCAATACACTAGATTTAAATAACAATGCTCATTATTATATAATAGGGGGTGACCTAAACGCCAAACATAATAAGTGGGGTAATAACTCTAGCAACACTAGAGGAAAAAAATTTTGTATGTGGATGGATGAGAATGAAATACAATACAAAGTAAATATATATTCTTCAAACCGCCCCTCCTTCCCAAGCGCGAATTCTTATTTAGATTTATTTGCAATAGACGCTAGAATAGAAATTATAAATGAAATCGAAAATAAAAAACTACCAATTATTCCATACGACAGTGATCATAACGCAATCTTAGCCGAAATTCAATTCAATTCTGCCCAAACATTTTTCGAAATAAATAATTACAAAATCTCTTATAATTATAAAAAAGCAAATTGGTCCAAATTTGCTAATCACCTTAATAGAAGTTGCGAATTGTATATTCCCCGTTACTCAAACTTGAATAACAAAGAAATCGACTCTCATATAAAAAACATTGATGAACACATCCTAAAAGCCATAAATATTTCAGTCCCAAAAATTAAACAAAAAAATTCAGTAGAAATTTATATAAACCCAAGAATTCAGCAACTTCAGAAGCACAAAAATTACCTATTCAAAGAGAGGAATAAATATCTCTCACAAGGTAAAAACAAAAATTCTATTGAATTTATGGTTATAAAAAAACTATTATCTGAAGTAAAAGAACAATTGGCAAAAGAATTCAAAAAATCGACTAACAATTACTGGTCTGAAAAAATTAAAAACATCCCACATAACGATTCACTTAAAACATTCCCCCAATTAAATAATATATTTAGAAAAAAACAAACAGCTTTCCCTTCTATTCTAGAAATTCCAGACAATAAAACAAATATCTTAACAAATGCAAAAATAGATACCCTTTCTATTCATAAAAATAAAAAGGGCGAATTCACAATACACGATAGAGACAATATATTGAATGTATTAGGAAGTCATTTCTCATTGATCCACAAACAAAACGAACACTTAGGCAAACCAGGGCTTTCCAACATCGTAAATAAACACGTTAATAATTTAAAAAACGAAATAGAAAAAGAAAACGGAAGTGGAATATATCAATTTTCAATTTATAATTCTTCACTTGACCCTTCAGATGACAATGAACAACTTCTTACAAATGAAAGCTTTGTAAGCACACTATTTAAAAAATTAAACAACAAAAGATCCTCAGGTAATAACCAAATTCCAAATGTAGCTCTAAAACATATACCAAAAAAAATTTCTCAATATTATACTATTATATTCAATAACTGTTTAAACAATAGATATTTTCCCCAAGCCTGGAAACAGGCAAAAGTCGTTCCAATTCCAAAAAAAAACAATTCTAAATCATTATTAAATTTTCGACCTATTAGCTTATTACCTAATATTGGAAAAGTATTCGAAAGAGTAATAAATAATAAACTAATCTCTTTTTGCGAAGAAAACGAAATTTTACCAGAAGCTCAATTCGGATTTCGAGCCAAACATTCAACCGTTCACGCTATCACTAAATTAACCTCGGATATACATTGGGCCCTTAATAATAAAGAAAGTGTAGGTGCATGCCTAATTGATGTAGAAAAGGCTTTCGACACGGTTTGGCGAGATGGACTAATTTTCAAAATGCTCAAAAAAGGATTTAATAGAAATTTAATAAAAATGATCTCTGATATGATCGAGGGAAGGTCTTTTAAAGTCACCAACTTTAAAGAAGAATCTTCAATTGCATTTGATGTAAGCGACGGTTTGCAACAGGGGACAGTAATTTCTCCAATATTATTCAATATTTACATAAGCGAAATCTTAGAATGCTTCGAACTAAATACTTCTCCAAATAAAAAAGCCATTGCCTTCGCTGACGATCTCATAGTGTATGTTTCAGGGAAAAAACCTTCAAAAATACAAACAGAACTACAATCACTTTTTGAAAAAATCCATTCATTTTATGACACATGGAAACTAAAAATTAATCTACACAAATGTGAAACAATCCTATTTAGAACAACCTTAGACAAAGGGAACTCTAATTTAAAAAAAAATTGGAACAAATTTCAAATCAAATTTGAAAATGAAACCATCCCTAACAAACGATTAGTTAAATATTTAGGCGTAAACTTAGATGATTTATTATACTTGAATAAACATTTACATATCCAATTAGCTAAGGCAAAGGCTTCATTTATGTCACTAAAGAATCTTTTCTTTAATCGGGACCTCGATCACAAAATAAAAATATTATCCTATCAGCTTCTAATCCGCCCTATCATCACATACAGCTGTAACGTTTGGTTTAATCAGAGAGCGTCTGACATGGAACTCATCCGACTATTTGAAAGGAAATGCCTGAGAGCTTGCCTTGGTAAATACAGATCAGCGCATTCTGGTTATACTCGGTATATCAGTAATGAAAAGATATATAATGAAGCAAACATAAATCGCATTGATTGCTTCATATTAAAATTAATAAGGAACCTTTATTGCCAAGTTGCACAGGTTCCAAATAGTCTCATTAGCTGGTCAATCTTCCAAAACGAACCATATTTCAAAAACACTTTAAAAAGCGGTTTTATCCCACCAGAGGCGTTCATATTCCTTGATAAACAAGGATATATACAAGATGATAATGCAATCCCAATTATCTATCATGTATTTAGGAGATGTGGAGATAAATCCATAACTTATGATCCGTTTCTGGATGGAAGAGATCCTTACAGAATATGGAGATATAATATGCAAATTTCGAACAAAGACAAATTAGATTGGAAAAAGGTGGATAAAAAAAGATGGTGGATCACATAATCTTTTATATATATATATATATATATATATATATATATCTTTAAAAAAAAAAAAAATGTAAATATTTATTTGTATCCTTATAATTATATAATATATTGTACAATGTAACTTATAAGAAAAATTGTAAATAAATAATATTATCACCCCTCATCCCTCCCCTCTTCCTTCACTTGCAATCTCCAGGTTTTACTAGCCTTTCCTGGTGAGTTGACAATCACAACCCTGATTATATGTATATTAAACTTAAAATATACTTAAGCAAAAAAAAAAAGAAAAATGTAAATAAAACATAACTAGCTGCTCCGAGCGCCTTCGGCGCTCTTCACACCTAGACGGGGGCTCCGCCCCCTGTACCCCCGAGTGATACATAGTATTTGGTTGAAAGTCTGTATGTAAAAGATTTTCATCCATTTTGTTTCAATCAGTATAAGTAGATAAGACATGTATTTGTTTTCTTGTAAAATATATTTTAATTTAATCAGTAAATTAATTATATATTATTATCGTATTTATCTAACTCTGTGTCTCTACAGTTTTCGAAAGTTCTTAACCGCAGCATCCACATTTCTCTATGCGTCCCTATCCTGAGCTAAAACCAAATCCTACCCTGTCCCATCTCTCCCATGTCCCTTCCTTCATTGTCTACCCACCTTGGTCCTTGGTCTTCCACCGGATGTTTCCCAATCGGTTTCTCCCAATTTCTAGTTTCTCCAATTCCAACCACGTCCCCTTCCCATCCCAGCCTTCTTGATTTTATAACCTTAACTATATCTGGACATTATTTCTTGTTATGCCATCTCCACCATCCCCCTGTAACCTCATCTTCTTTTGCCCTATAAATGCTGCGAACAATATTAATCTCACAAATACTCCAAATCTACTCTCGTCCCCCAGAGTTATCGATAGGGTGACCAAACGTCCCGTCTTTAGGTACTCTGTCCCAAAAATGTCTTCGGGACACCCTACTGTTTTTTCAATATTTATGACATTTCGTAATTTTTTTTTCAAAATTTTTTCAATTTAGTTCTAAAAAAAAAAAGGTATACCGTTTGTCCCGGTTTGGTGTTTTCGAAATATGGTCACCCTAGTCATCGATCAACATGAAAAATAATTGTTTTATATATTTTAATTTTGATCCTCTTTGATGAGATAAGCCTCTTTACTGCATAATAACAGGCGTTACTCAATTACAACGTCGATTTAAATTCTTCTCGAATATTATTATCCTCCGTGATTAGAGATCTTAAGTATTTAATTATTTATACTTTTTCAAATTCTACATTTTGTATGTTAATTGTATGTAAGTCGTATCCGTATCATAAATCTTGAATTTTTTGTTTAATTACATTTCGGTTGATTTTTCCCCAATTTCTCTAATCACATGTCTCCTCTTCCAGTCCAATTCTTTTACCTGGCTTAAGAAATTTTTTAAAATTTTAAATAGAGGGAGAGAGAGAAAGGTTCTAATTAAATATATATATATATATCTGTTTCTATGACAGCAAAAAAGTAAACAAATTATATACATACAAACGCTCTCCTTTATATATATTTCTGGAAAATGGAACACCCGTAGCTTAGCTCAGGAGTTACCTAAGATTCTAATTTCTTTTTTATTTTTCATCATTTGAGGTACCCTTCACCTCAGAAAAATTTGGTTACCTTACTCCTTGTAGTTTAGGCTCTGGAGTTTTATGCGTACAGACGGACACTATCGTATTAAATATATAGATATAATTAACTAAAATTGTAATAGCGTATCAATAAATGATCGCAAAAGAAACAATTTAATCTTGTAAATATTGTAACTTTCATCTTTTGTATGTTCTGATAATCAACTATTGTAAAAAATTTTTTTGGCTAATAAACATACTCTTTAAATTGAAAATTGAAAAAATTGGGTAGCCGAGAGCGTAAGATACCAACTTTCCACGCAAGAAGTCGGCGTTCGATTCCAACTAAGAACAAAAATTTTCAATTTAATTTAACATCAGCTGCCTCCGGCAAGCCCCACCATGGATGTCACCTTGTCGTGTTGGGGGGCTTCGACTTAACTAAGAACATCCACGTCTCGGAGATGAGACTAGCAATCTACTCAAGAGACGCAAATCACAATTGCTCAAAGAACCACACACAGCCTCGAAAATTGGAATGATTAACACATTGACGACACGGCAACGAACCTATTACGGCAAATGGGTTAAGATTCGCCGTAAAAATGGAACGAACACGTAGGAAGAGCCAACGCGGAAGAGCTCCTGAGAATATAGCTCGGGATGGAAGGCCAGCAACACAAGAGACCAAGCCACCGAAAAAATGGGCTGACTGCTGGGCGTACTCTTCCCAAAAAAAGACCTGAGGATTGTGAAGAAGAACAGGCCTTAGGCCTATAATAGAAGAAGAAGAAGAGAAGGTATTAAATAACTACCGACTGAGGTAATTATATAAATATGATAAAAGGCGATGTTTAATTCAAGAAAATAATTTATTTGTGAAACTAAATACAATCATTAAATGGCCGAAAGGGGGGAGGAGTCGATACCGACTGTTGCGATACAAATTTTAAGTTAAGGGGGTAGGTTTCTGGGGTCTGAATAGATGTGACCCCCTTAACTAAAATTTGTATCGAAACAGTCCGTATCGACTCATCCCTCCTTTCGGCCATTTAACGATTGTATTTAGTTTCACAAATACATTCTTTTCTTGAATCAAACATCCCCTTTTATTCTAATTATATAATGACCACAGTTGGTAGTTATTTAATACCCTAATAATATAATTATATTTATTTTAATAATATTTTAGAATCAAATTACGAAATATATTTATTAATCTTTTACCAAAAAAAAAAAAAAATCTAAAAGTGATCTTTATTTGTCTTGAAAACATTGTAAGTTTATTTATGATATTTTAAAAATAATTTTTTAACCTGTTTTGTCCTTTAATTTTTTGTTAATTTTTATAAATTTTTATTAGTTAATTTTGTTTTTTTATATATTTTCGCGTTTATTTTTTATTAAATTACTAATTTATATTTATTTATTTATTATTCTTTTACTTTTTAGATAGTTTTATAATTTTTAATATTTTTTCACTAAAATATTATTTATTATTATTATATATTATTATTTAGGACTCCAAGTTCCATTCATTTTATTCAGATTGATGCAATGATGTAACATTTAATAATTGTAATAAATAATTAAAGACAGCTCGGTGTTCCAGGTACTTATAAAAAGCCAAAACCAAGAACATTAGATCAAATTTAATCTCGCTAAGTACATTCAATAATTCTGTTTACAAATTATCGAGAATTTTGCCAAAGCGTATAACTCAGTTCAAATTAAAACGTAAATAAATTAACAAAATGAAAAATTAGTTATGGGGAGACCAGGTGAGAAACCATCAGTTGGTAGACCAAAAGTAAAGGAGAACTTGAAGAAGTTGGGAGAGAATAGGTATTGTGGATGGATGTCGTTCAGAACAGTACCTGTTAGAGAAATCTGTGTGTGCTTGCTTCCACTAATAATTTTCAAATCCCCCAGCACCACAGAGTAAGTTAAGTTTCTTCTAAGGGAAGAACATAATTAGGTCTAGAAAAATTAATAAAAGAACTTAATAGTAAAAAATCTGGAGTGTCTCCACTCGACTATCTCGCAAATTTGAATTGGATTAAATAACATATATTAATTTAAATTAAATTTAATTAATTATAAATTATAAATTAAAATTAATAAATAATATTTATTAAACCAGTTATGTTTGGCTCTTTGTTGATGGCACCACGTCACGTGTTGGCGCGTGAGATTTGCAGTGTTAAAAAATTAATTCTGGTACTTTCAGCGTTTCAATCAAGCTGAAATTCTATATATAGCAGTTTTATACAATTTTTAATAATGTTAAAAATTATCAAACATATATCTTTATTTTCACGGTCATTATAGAAGAAAAAAAACAAAACATTGTAGGTAATGACCCTCTTCCGGTTGAGCTACATTTCTCAAAAGTTGATAGAAAACCAGGGCTTCGAACCGTTATTTTTTTCGTTTCGGTTTTCGTTCCGGTTCAATAAAAAAAAAATATCAGTTCGGTTCCGGTTTTCGTTACGGCAAAAATACCGGTTTTTTTCGGTTTTCGGTTCAGTTCCGATTAATTAATTTTAAAGACCTTTTATTTGTATTAGAAATTTAGGTCGGGGTATGCCGAGTCTGCCATAAATATATAAAAATATTTCTTGCTACCACCCTAAATCATACTACATGAATTGATACAATATAATATAAATAATAATAATTATTTAAAGGTATAATAATTAGAAGTATATAATATAAGATGTTAATATAATTTATTAAACGGAACAAATAAGTATGAATATTTTTTTACATCATTCTACTTTCAAACACTCAACAAACGAAACAAATTCGTATATTTAATGTTAAAGTATACAGGATTCTTGGATATATTTACTTACAATTATAACTATAATTATAAAAGATGAAAATTACCTCTAATTATTAAAATATCTTCCAATATATTTGTATTTAAACTATTTCTATTGTCTCGTAAAATAAACTTTAAACCAGAGAAAGCTCTTTCAACACTAACTTGTGTTGGAGTAGCTACTAAAACCACCATTGCAATTTTGTATAAATGAGGATATGTATTTTTATTTTCCTCCCAAAATTCTAAAATAAGTTTTTTACTGTCTAATCTTCGTACCTGGTCAAAGGTATTCAATATTTGTTTAAATTTATTTAATAATTTTATTTATATTTATGAATCATTTTCTTTATATCAATACATAATCCTGTAACAAATGGAATAAATAATTTAAAAAATTAATACTATCATTAAATCAAAATATCAGAATTAAACAAACGATGAAAACATTAAATTCTGTATTGCGACTACGAGACGCTGCCAACACAACCGAAGGGAGAGTATGACTAGGACACTAATTTTTGAAACAAAGTTTTTAGCGACACCATGCAGTACGAGACATAACTAATTGAAAAAAAGTTGACCTGTGGCCAGGTCCGAACCGACCGACGGTTTGAAATAAATTAATTTCCAGCAACAGAAACAATTTCAAATAATTTTAATATATCTATTAATGTAATAAAAAACAGATATGGATATAACATAAATATTTTTAATTTTATTTTATTTATAATATATAGCTGAAGTAGCCGACGTCATGAAGGGCTGGGTGACGTCATATAATTTTAAATTAAGAAAAACATAATGAAGATGATTTTTCCCGAGGATAAAACCAATACATTCGTGGTGATATGTAAAAAAATCTCCTTATGTGAAATTTGGTGCGAAAATAACCCTTCCGTTCTTATCGTCGATCGTAAATTATACCAAATTTCATCGAAATCCGTTAAGCCGTTCAGGCTGTACACATCTATACGGACGGACAGACGGACGGACAGACATCATGCTAAAAATACTTTTTTCTGTTAAGAAAATGCATGATTCGTGGAGATATGTGAAAATCTCCACATGTGAAATTTGATGTGAAAACAATACCTCCCTTACTATCGTCGGTCGGTAAAAATTCGGGGTTGTGTGTTGCCAAAACGCCCAAAAACACACTTCTGGCAACTCTGGATTGAACACTGAACTGAAATAAACCGATATTATTTTTTTCGGTTCAGCTCCGGTTTTCGTTCCGACAAAAATACCGGTTTTTTCGGTTTTCGGTTTTCGGTTCAGTTCCGGTTCGAAGCCCTGTAGAAAACTATGAATTTTGAATAATGCCCATGTAGCAAATTTCATAATTCTAGCTCCAACCGTTTAGTTAGTTTAATAAATATTATTTATTAATTTTAATTTATAATTTTTATAATTAATTAAGTTTAATTTAAATATAATATATGTTAATTAATCGAATTAAAATTTGCGAGATGGTCGAGTGGAGACACTCCAGATTTTTTGTTTTTAACAGTAACAAGTTTATAAAAATCTTACATAATTCTATTTCATATTATATTATATGTATATGTATACCTACAAAATTATATAAAAATTTAAAATGTTAAATATTTTCTTCATCAGTTGGAAGGAGTCATCATTATATTAAATTTTCAAAATTTAAATTGAAAGAAAAATATTTTTCTAGAATATGAACAAGTGAACACAAAATATACCTACTTTTTAAATATAATCTACATTTAGGTATATAGTTAAAAATATAATATAATTATTATTAAATATAATTATTTTTTTTTTAATAATATCTGAAGTTTAATATATTTCTAATTATTTTAATAGAATGTCTTTAATTGTTTAACGATATTTATTTATTAATAATTGTATTTGTTTATATATATATATATATATTATATATATGTACATAGATAGATAGATAAAATTTATCATTAAAAGATAATAAAATAATATATGTATTATTTGATATGAAAAGGAAAATTTGAATCCAACTATATTTTAACTTCTTAGGAAATTATTATGCATTTCTTAATTACCAATATATTTACCGACTATTTTAAAAATAAATAAATCGTTTTTTATGAAGTGATAAAATTTATCTTTTTAAGAACGTAATTCATTATAAAATTAAAATAATCGATGGCAAGGAAGAATGTAGAGGACCCTTTCATTTAAGATGACCTGTGGCCAGGCACAGAACTGACCTACGGTGTGTAATAAATTAATTAAAACTAATGAAGATGATTTTTCCCGAGAATAATTATTTTTTTATGCCGAAAACGGAGGGTCATCCAACGATGACCTTTCATAATTTTTACGGTAAAATTAAAAAATGAAATTTTGAAAAATAAATAATAAATTCGTTCATTTTACATCTTAAAAATAATAAAAAAATATATTATTGATATTTCTTATGAATAATTCTTTTTTTATGCCGAAAACGGAGGGTCATCCTACGATGACCTTTCATAATTTTTACGGTAAAATTAAAAAATGAAATTTTGAAAATTAAATAATAAATTCCTTCATTTTACATCATAAAAATATTAAAAAAATATATTATTGATATTTTTGATGAATAATTATTTTTTTATGCCGAAAACGGGGGGTCATCTCACGATGACCTTTCATAATTTTTACGGAATATTTAAAAAATGAAATTTTTAAAAATAAATAATATAAATTCGTTCATTTTACATCATAAAAATATTAAATAAATATAAAATCCATTACAAAGTGCATGATTCGTTAAAATATGTAAAAACTCTCCTCATATGAAATTTGGTGTGAAAATAACCCTTTTCTTCCCTTCGTCGAACGGTAATACTACCACTTCCGGTTTCACACCGGTTTATACACCAAAAGTTGAACAATTCATCATACTGATGTTTTAAGTAAATATACCAAATATTATCAAAATCCGTTCAGCCGTTCAAGCTGTACACATCTATAAGGACGGAAATACGGACAGACAGCATGCTAAACATACTTTTTTCTGTTAACAAAATGCATGATTCATGCACTTAACAAATAGTAGTAATTAATAATTGAATTAATTACACTAAAAAGAAAAACAAAGATAATATAAATATTTTCTCTCTTCCCCTCACACTTTCTGTTAAACATGTAATTTAAAACGTTAAAACTAAATTATTTTTTATTTATATTTTTTCCAATCACATCAACAAGACCTTTAACACTTTTGTGTTCTTCAGTGAGACACTTCTCACTCCATTCATTAGTGAGTATATTATTATATATTAATAAATAATTAATTAATGATTTCATGATTACTGTTTCTTCATGATGTTCTTTCTTTTTAATTAAATTAAATATTTTTAGTAAAATAAATAAAAAAAAAACCTCTGACTTTGTACGTCCTACGCGAGGACAACGCTTATCAAGCCGGTTATATCAATGAGGTGTCTTATGATCATGTCCTCTCAACCTTTATCTTGATTTTCTTGTTCGGAGGAGCTATCAAGTAGCTTTTCCCCAATGTTGTTCCCTGAGGCTGGGTTGACTCCGTCCCATAGACCCCATGTAGGGAAATTCCCTTGCCAGGCCCGGGATTTGAACCCGTGACTATGTGAATGTGAGGCAGGTTCGCTACCCACACACCCAATGGCGCCTTTTTTCAACGAGAAAATTCACATGAATCAATTTCAAATAATTTAAAAGAACATAAATTTAAATAAAAAATAGTCATAAAACATACAGCCCTTAAAAGTACGTTTTAATGCACCGAAAGAGAGAAAAGTATCGTCTGAGGATATAACATAATATATTTTTCGTATTTTGATTACAAAATATTATTAAAATAAATATTTTTAAATTTATTTTAAATATAATTTTTTGTATTTAAGGAAGCGCTGTTCGGCGTTACCCGGTCCATTTTTTTATTATTAAAATTCCTATTTTAAATTAAGAAAAAACTAACAAGTAAAATAATTAGAAAATAATAAAAAGATAGAAAAAATAGTCATCTAAATAGTTTAAAGTAGTGATAAGATGAGATGATCTGTTTAGGAGTCGGGAAAAATTTTTCGGAGTGAACATAAATTTAAACAAATTCAAATAACAATATATCATAGGCAATATTTGTAAATTGTTATTAAAATTAGAATTATATTTATTTTTATACGAGAACAAAATTGTTTACAGAACATCTTCGTGCTCTTGGAAATTATTTACCAATTTTTTTTTTAAAAAACGTCAATCTCTATCATAATGAACAAATTAATTGAATTTCGTATTAATATATAATTTCAATGAAAAAGCTTTATTATCATGAAATGAAAACTTTAGTGAAATTTGTTATATAGAAATTCAAATTGATAAATATTAAAATAATTAGAGCTTTTGTAATTGACGTTATTACAGATAATTCTAATCTCTATCGATAGATCAAAACACACAAAAACTAAATTAACGTGTGAAAAATAAAATTAGTTACATTCCATTTACGCATAAAATAAACATAGTTAATTTGAGTAAAGGACTCTAAAACGCAAAGGGATACCAAAATCCTAATCATAATTTCATTTTTTTCTTAGTCACATTGACTAGTACTGAAAGATAAAATTTTATCTTATATCATATGTTATGTAACATGGGAGGCCAAGAAAAGAAATAAAACAAAAATTTATTTCAAATTGCTTGTCTCATATCCCTCTTACTCCGGATCTGGTCAAAAATTTCAAAAATAAAATGCCGGTCCTATTTAAATTGCCTTCGCTTGGCCTAGATGGCTGCATTATTTTAATGGACACTCAGCTATCGTAGCAAATTTGTTCTCCCTTCGAAAATTTTTAGCATGATCTCTGTCCATCTTTCCTTTGTGTGTATGTACAGTTTGAACAGCTAAACGGATTTTTATAAAATTTGGAATATTTACTAAATGCATCAGTAGCATGAATTCATCAACTTTTGGTGTATATAAAAAAAGCGGAAGTGGTAGTTTACAAAGTATTAATTTTATATTCATTGTCGGAAATGTTTTCATTTAAAATATAGTAGTAATTAATAAATGAGTTATTAAACTATAAATAAAAACCAAGATAATAGAATTTATTCATTTTAATTCAAATTTTAAAAATATTTTTTTTTATAATTTATATAAATTTATATCTATAATTTATTTCAAATCGTCGGTCGGCTCTGTCACAGCCTTTTTTTTTTTGTTTATTCTTGTAATACCACAACTATATGTCTTTTACTCTAACATTTTCATCAGATTTGACGAGTTAAAAAAGTGGAGACCGAACCTGGGACGTCTACTCTCGTATCAACTTCTTCACTGAAGGTTTCATCATAATTCGATGATAATAAGCCTATTGATACATCGGTATTCTACTCTTTTCCAAAATTGCTAAAATTTCCTCCTCAATTAAGTCTTTATTTGAAATGCGCAACCTACTTGTCATGGTGTCTAGTCAAATTTTGAACTTGATTATATGAGCCAATAAAATTTTTTAGTGGGTAATTCATGTTTATACACATGGAGGCATCCCTACTAAGCAGCTGTGTAATGTCAGAGGGCGAAATTTACGATTGCTTTGTAACTAAGCAATATATTTATGAAGAGTGAAACACGAGCGCTTTGGAGCGTTAAGGCCGGGAGGCGACGTTTATATTTCGAGCGTTCTAGAGCGTTAGGGCCGGCAATGGGTTAAAATTTATTTATGTGTTATTATGTTCAAATTGATGTAAATATGAATCTTGTAATTGTATAGTTTAGTCTATATTGAGTCCATAGCTTTACAATTACCCTAATAGACAGATAGGAAAATTCTAAACTAATATTGGAATCCTTCAGGAGATGTGAAGATATGACGAAATTTATAAATTCAGAAGAATGTGGAGACAAAAACTTTTTTTATATATAAAGATTTTATAATTTATAAAAAGATAATAACAGATTAATATTTTATAAATGTTTTGTTGTAAAAGATTAAAACAAAATACACTCAATATCTTAAATATCGGTAACATTTCCGAAGGAGGGAAGAAAAGTTTTCCAATTTTTCAAGAGAGTAAAAATTTATATAAAAATCGCATGTATTAAGGGAGCCTCGGAAAAATCCGATTATTTAGGGAGCCGCAAACCAGAAAAGTTTGTGAACATCTGATGTAAACTATAAACTATGGCCATTCAAGGGCCGCATTACAAAAAAAATATGCTGGGCCTCAGATAAATATTTTTTCAACAAATGGAATAGACAGATAGGAAAATTTTAAACTCATATTGGAATCGTTCCGGAGACGTGAAGATGTGCAAAATTTATAAATTCTGAACAATCAAAACATTTTTTTATTATATATAAATAATTGATGGTGTCTTTGTAGAAGATTAAAACAAAATGAACTCAATACCTCAAGCATCGGTGATCAATGGACCATCTTCTTCTACAATTTCGTCCACTAAAAATCTTCCAACCACGATCCAAGAACTATGGTCAACAAATTCCTCTCGGTTTGCCTCTCACGTGGCCATCCGTGATCTTTCCTCCGGTTTAGGCAAAATCCAAGAGATTACTTACGAACAAATGGAAAAGGATGCCAACCGTTTGGCACGTGCGATGCTTCAACAGGCCAAGCATCATCCTGTAAGTATCTACACTCTCAACCCTTTAAAATAAACAATGAGATAACCAATGGAATTTTACATACATTTATATCTAAATTGATATTTAGATTATATTCAAACGTTGCTATTAATAATATAATTTAAATAAAAGTACTTTTTCATAAATTTAAATTCTAGATTTAATGGTTTTACATGTGAATACGTGGTTCTAATAAATAATAAATATTTTAAAGCAAAGATTCGTAATATAACAATGAAAATTAAATTTAATATATTTTATTAAATGATTATCAATCAAATTATTTATTTTTTAATTTATTAGAGACTGGAATGTTTTTAGAGAGAACAATTTTATATTAATTTACCTCTAATACATGTAGAGTATATAAAGAAAAAATATGTGAACAATTCTTGTTTGAATCATAATAGAAAATAGGAATAAATTGAATAAAATGCTATTAGAGAAGAAAATGTGATTCTATGTTATTTTGTTAAAGTGCAACAACGATAGTGATTACTTGGTGGCTGTGTCTTTGGAGCCTGGTTATGATCTCATCGTTACACTGGTTGCAATATTGAAATGCAAAGCTGCTTATTTGCCACTCGATCCAAGTTTTCCTGAAGATCGTCTCAAGCATATTTTGACTGAAGCCCAACCTGTAATGGTAGTGGCTGATCGAGGTGCGAATACAAAAACAAAAAAAACAATCAAACGAAAATAAAACACAATTCCATAATTTATATTAAAGTGAACCTTTAAATAAATATAAATAATAATTACAAATCAATATGATTAATGTTTAATATTTTTTTTTTATTATAGAATCAACTACAGTTTTAAATCTAACGAATCGAGGAGTAACTATTGCCCAGTTATTAAAAACATCTGCAAATTTAAATGAAAAACCTTTGAATGATGAAGAATGTTTTTTAGAAGACCAACCAACCTTGGCAATTGTATTATATACTTCCGGAAGCACGGGGATACCAAAAGGTATAAAAGGTTTACATTTGAATTGATAAACCTAGTACATTAAATAGTAAATACTAATAGATCGATGATTCTTAGAAGAATGAAAAGAGAGATTACTATAAAGATTGATATTTCAGGAGTACGAATATCTCATCAAGCAGCATTGAATCGACTTCGATGGCAATGGCAAGAATTTCCATATTCAAAAACAGAGAAGGTGTGCGCTTTTAAAACTGCATTGACTTTTGGAGATTCAATTGCAGAAATTTGGGCACCCCTCCTAAATGGTCTTATTCTTCTTGTGGTTCCTCGTAAAATTACAAAAGATCCACAACAATTGTCTAAAATATTAGATAGTGAAAAGGTAATTACTCTGTTGAATTATAATGTTATTATGGAATTTTTCAATGGTTAATTATATAATGAATATTTCAATTTCAGGTTGAAAGGTTGGTTCTAGTTCCTTCACTTTTACGTTCACTTTTACTTTTCCTTGAAATGGAAAGAAATTCGAATCTCCTTGATTCACTGCGTTTGTGGGTGTGTAGTGGCGAACCTCTTTCGTCCCGATTAGTTAAACAATTTTTTGACCAATTTCCACAACATATATTATGTAATTTCTATGGTAGTACTGAAGTAATGGGTGACGTTACTTTTCATACGATGACATCGCCTGTCGAGGATGATCACGTACCAATTGGAATCCCGTTAATGAATACTACCATCTATTTACTTGATGATGGTTTGCAACCTGTGCCAATTGGACAAACAGGCGAAATATTTGTTTCCGGATTGAATTTATCCGAAGGTTACGTCAATGGACGTGATCGAGAACGTTTCCTGCCAAATCCATTTGCAGTAGATCCACACTTTTCACGATTATACCGGACAGGAGATTTTGCACGGATTCATAAAGGAGTTTTGATGTATGAAGGCAGAACGGATGCCCAAGTGAAAGTGCGAGGCCATCGTGTTGATTTGGCCGAAGTCGAAAGAGCAATTCTCTCACTACCAGAAATTGAAAAGGCTGTTGCTCTTTGCTACATGCCCGGTGAATTAGAGCAGGCACTACTTGGATTTGTAATTCTCAAAAAAGAATTCCAAACGACAACTACCGACCAATTAGAAGCTATTCTGCAATCCAAGTTAGCATCGTATATGTTACCACAAGTATGTTAATAAATAGAATTAGAATACTTATATTATCATAATATAATTAAATAAATATCAATTTATTTTTAGGTCATTATAATGGATTCAATACCATTACTCGTTAATGGAAAAAATGACAGACAATTTTTATTACAGTATTATAAAAATAATATCGGTAGGTTAACATATTAATTAATATACCAGGTGTAGAAGTATGATTCCCTATAGATGGTTCTCGCTATCAGTTTAAAGACTGCAAGACCTCTTCTGTAGCGCCATCTCCTGCTATCATTTGTAGAAAAGTCCTGCAGAATCGCATAGAACTTGTTGAAACATGCTCTTGGCAAACTTAATGCAGTGAGTGGTTAAAAAAATTTAAAAGTAATGTTTTGGTCGTGAGAAAAAGGGATTAGAGCGTTGTGGCTCAGAATAGGGATACTTGGAGAACTGTGGTTGCTGCGGCTCTACTGAACTCCAAAATGAACTTTGGAGTTCCGTAGAGCCACAGAGGTAGATAGAAAACCTGGCGAAACTGTTAACACTGATCGCTGATTGAATAAACTATTTTTTACAATTTTCAAAAAACAGGTGCAATTTTTTAAAAAAAAATTCCGATTTCATGATTCAGCACCTGGTAATTAAATTAATTCTTCAAATTAAAATTTCTATGCTATTTGAAAGTTAATCATTTTTTTGACAGGTGGTGGGATCCCTTTGGATCGGAATTGGTGTTTAGAATCCCTGCCTAAAGAGAAACATGAAGCTGCTAAAACTTTATTAGATATTGTCGCCGATACGTTGGGGGCATCGGCAAGGTCCAAATTAGATTTAACTAAAAGTTTCTATCAATTGGGTGGCAATTCCCTCAATTCCGTTTACACTGTAACAAAATTACGACAAAATGGATGGCATATCGGTAAATATCAATTATTAATTGTTGTTTTTTTAAATCATCTGAATTGAATTATTTAAAATTGAAAATACACTTTATATTGTAGGAATGTCTGATTTTCTACATGCAAAAAATTTGTCTGAAATTGTGTTCTTAATGCGAGTGGTTGTTGATGGGAATAATAGTTACGAAGAACCCGAGGATGAAAGTTCCATTGAATATCCTGCACAAATGCTAATAGATCAACATCGACTAGCAGTAACCGAAATGATTATCAATAGTTTTTATGAGAAAACTGATCTTAAAAAATGGCTAATGCCACCAGTTGAACACAAAGACTTTCAAGAATTTATCGATAAATATTGGACATCATTTTTAGATAAAGGTTTTAGTTTTGTTGTAACCGATCCCAAAGATAACAACAAACTTTTAGGTGTTGCGCTTAATTTTGATGTTTATGACGAACCGGAATTTGCAATTGAAAATAAATTGTGTATTATTTTGGAATTTTTGGGATATTTGGAAAATAATCTATGGTAATTATAAACATAAATATATTATGTATTCTGTATACTCATATTAATTTAAATTTTTAATAAAAATGCAAAAATCAATTTTATTTTTTCATTATTAATTAATTACTTCTTCTGACTTTCTCTATACTTGATCTTCTTGTATTTTTCCAGTAATGGTCGAATTCTCAAAGGGAATGGTAAAGTATTCCATAGCTTAATGATGGCAACACATCAATCGTTAACACCTCAAGAGAATGTCAAGGTAATCCAAGCTTTAGAGCAACATTGTTTAATATTATCGAAAAGAGAAAACTTTTCTGGAATTTTCACTACAAATACAAGCCCATTGACACAGGTAATATCATTTGATTAGTTAATTTTGATTACAATATATCAAAAATATTTTTTGAAAATATTTTCTTATAATTTGTTTATTTAGCAACTATGTTTGGATTTGTTGGGCTACGAGTCGCTTATTGATTATCAAGTGAATTGTTATGTTGCTGAAAATGGAAGTAGACCATTTGGGAAAGCACCAGATTCTCAAAAAGTAATCTGTTGTTGGAAAAAATTTAAAAAATAAACATTCATCTTTTTTTTGTGATCATCTATTCAAATAACATTTCATTTATTCATTTTATTCGAAAAGTTGGATTTATTGATTATTTTAAAATTAAAAAATAATTTTTTAGACAAATGATATAAAGAAGTTGTTTAAACTTTAATTTGTTTTAAATTTTTAAAATTTTTTAAATTATATTTAATTATCTATTCTTATTATGCTAGCTATAATTGTATATAGTACCGGGACCACGAGCCTCGGCTCAGTACTTAAGTTAAAAAAAATGATTCATTATTATTGGGTTTGGCTGGTAATATTAATACCTGAGATACCGAGCTGTCGCTCGAAAAAATGTGTAGACATTATTAAAGACATTTTCATTCTGTACATTAAATAATTTTATTTCATTTAAATAAATATCTATTTTTAAATAATTTTTCTCTCTACATTATTTATCTAATTCTGACAATATATTAAGATCACACCGGGACCCCGAGCCTCGGCTAGGTAATTAAGTTAAAAAAAAATAATTCATTATTATATTGGGATTGGCTGGTAATATTAATACTTGAGACACCGAGCTGATATACAATTCTTTAATTATTTATTATAATTATTAAATGTTGCATCATTGCATCAATCTGATTAAAATGAATGGAACTTGGGGTATGTTAGGTATGTTTCTAAGTGCATGAATATTTTTTTTTTATTGGAAGAATGATAAATATATATCGTAATTTATAATTATAAAATATTATTAAAATATATAATTTTAATTTTATTTCGAAATTAAATAAAAAATTTTAAAATATTTTAAATATAAAAAAAATATTAATACAATATCTTTTAAAAAAAGGCGGGAGTCAAATTTCAATATGAGTGTCATTTGTCCATATATAAATTAATAATAAATAATATTAATAAATATTAAATTTAATAAAAGAACAATGAATAAATAAATATAAATTAGTAATTTATTAAAAAATAATAGATTAAAAAAAAAAAAAATTATTTCCAAACCATTTTTTATTTTGTTGTTATTTTTTTTTGAGAGAGATTAATAAATATATATATATATTTTATTAAAAATAAATATTTTTAATTTTATTTCGAAATTAAATAATAAATTTTAAAATATTTTAAATATAAAAAAAATATTAATACAATATCCTTTAAAAAAAGGCGGGAGTAAAATTCCAAATGACGTCACACCCATATATAATTTTTAATTAAGAAATAAATAATGAAGCTGTATGTTTCAAGAGATGTGATCAATAAAACTCAATTTTTCTTTATAAATACTATATCTAGTGTGAATTTGAAAAAAATCGTTAGAGCGGTTTTTGAGAACCAATATATATAGAAATATAGAAATATATATAGATATATAGATATATACAATTTTAGCTAGCATAATAAGATAAGATAATTTATGTCATCCTATGACATAAACAGATGGTTTCCCACGCACTGGACCATCTAGCCATATGAGCATCCTGAAAATAGATTAAACCTTAGCAAAAATAGTAGAAAGGAGAACGATCCCACAGGGATTATGTTACAACCATTTGACCACCACGCGAAGTCAGATAGGATAAACAGACATTCACAGAACCTGGACATCTGGAAATCAGATAAGATAGCAATTCCCACACATGGCTAAACTCATTACACCAACACTAAGAGGGCTGGGACCCCCTTTAAATATCGACTGCTCGGTCAACTCGAGTTAGTTGAAGTGTCATCGATGCCGTGTCCACGTCACTTTGATCACGGTTTCATCAACATCAAATTGACCCTCAACTCCGGCTAATATCAAGAATTAGTCGTTAAACCAACAAACGGCTCACTCTCAAACACATCGGCGCATAATACCTTCTTCTAACTCCCGTTCGTGTCTGAGCCTACTAGGGTCAGGTGAAATCCCTCGTCTTGAGGTGAATGGATATTGTTAATCGCCATATGCTGGTAATAGCTGCCTACCAGAGTTCACACTCCTCCTGATAGACCATTGTGGCTAAGTCTATCAACCTCCCGAATAGGGTCGACATGTTAGTGTAGCCAGACGTCAAAACGAACAACTCCCCCAATCCCCATTCTTATATTTGCTTCTACAAATACTTTATTGCAAATAATTATAATACAATTTATATTAATGGTATAATTAATGCAAATAAAGAAAATTATAAATAATAATTTTGTACTGTCCTTTTAAACCCTCTTTCCTGTACTCCAACCTTTAGATAAAATAAATTTGATAACAAACATTTAACATCAATACATTCCTCCTTTCAATCCTATTTGAAACTGAGCCATCCAGGTGGAGGATGTAACTTATATATGTGTGTATAATTATATTATTAAGGTATTAAATAACTACCGACTGAGGTAATTATATAAATATGATAAAAGGCGATGTTTAATTCAAGAAAATAATATATTTGTGAAACTAAATACAATCATTAAATGGCCGAAAGGGGGGAGGAGTCGATACCGACTGTTGCGATACAAATTTTAAGTTAAGGGGGTAGGTTTCTGGGGTCTGAATAGATGTGACCCCCTTAACTAAAATTTGTATCGAAACAGTCGGTATCGACTCATCCCTCCTTTCGGCCATTTAACGATTGTATTTAGTTTCACAAATACATTCTTTTCTTGAATCAAACATCCCCTTTTATTCTAATTATATAATGACCACAGTTGGTAGTTATTTAATACCCTAATAATATAATTATATTTATTTTAATAATATTTTAGAATCAAATTACGAAATATATTTGGAGAAGCACCAAGCTTCGAAGAATTAATATAGGGGGTGCTACAAGCCCTGAAATGCACCATCTTCGACGCCGCCAGAGAGATGTACGCCACTTCAGCGAGACGCCATGTTCATTCATTCTTGGTTTGAACATACATTGAAGCACATCATTGCAGGACATCAGTCCACATCATCGGATTTCTTTGAACGTGTATCATAACACATTAAATGTTTATGTTTCATTAAAACACATCAATAAATATTATATTATTTGCAAGCATTTGATTTATAAACATTTATTCATTTCACATTATTTCTCCAGATTACATTATTACAGATCACAACAGCTTTCTTCAAATAATTCGTCAAGCATACACACATCATCCTTACATTTGATCCAATTGAGCCGGATTCATCCAGTATATTCAATATTTAGTTCAATCGAGCTAGATACAGCAAGTAATTCAACATATTGAGACGAATCATATTTGAGAAGCAAAAAACAAGCCGAGAAATCCGAAAACAGTATTTGTATCTGGAGAAATTGAGCAACTTGATTTAACAAACAATTAATATTTGTTGCTGGAATTAATTTGTGCGGTAAGTCCTTTTCATTCCTTTCATTAATTCATATAATTCATTATAGTTGCATAATTGGTGTAGCCTTTATTCAATATGGAATTGCAGCATTTAAAAAATTCAAGAAAATTAATAAAAGCACAATTGACTAAATTCAAAAATTATGTTGAGTCCATACAAACTTTCGACCAAGAATCAATTATTCAATCAGTAGATCGTTTAGAAAATTTTGAATCAAAATTCGAAAAATTCAATACAATTCAGGATCAAATTGAACTGAAATGTATTGATAACGAGGAATCTTTCGAAATAGAAATTGAGGAACGATCTACTTTTGAAAATCGTTATTTTGCATTAAAATCCAAAATTAAAAAAGCGGTTCATGAATTTGAGAGAGCGTCTGTCGTTAGGCCAGACGCTGATGTAATTAGCTTAGCATCATCGTCCTCTAAAAATCAATTCATACAATTACCTACCATAGACCTACCTAACTTCGATGGGAATTTTAACAATTGGCTCGAATTCAAAGATGCATTCTCAGCTCTAATTGATCAAAATGATCAATTATCTGAGGTTCAAAAATTATATTATTTGAAATCAACTCTAAAGGGGCGGGCTTTAGAAATTTTGGAATCAATGAAGGTCACGGCTCAAAATTATAAAATAGCATGGGATCTTCTTAATGAAAGATTCGAAAATAAAAAATTATTAATTCACAATCATGTAAAGTCTATATTTGAACTGCCCTCACTACAAAGAGAATCGGGGAGCCATCTACAGATGTTACATGATGATATAAACAAAAATTTAAGAGCATTAAAAGCATTAGGTGAACCAACTGATTCCTGGGATACATTATTAGTTTATTTAATTTCATCAAAATTTGATAGTAAAACCAGAAGGGATTGGGAAATACAGACAACCAGGGTCGATAATATTTCTTTCGAAACATTATTAAAATTTATTAGGGAAAAATCTGCTATTTTAATACGAGTTGGAGATTCGAAACCCACTAGGCCAATATCACCGAAATTAAACAAAGGATATACTCATATATCAGCTGCAAAATCGTGTGCCTTATGTAAAGAGCCACACGCAATATACAAATGTTCAAAATTTTTAAAATTAAACACCAGGGAAAGAATTAACAACATCCGGAATTTAAAATTATGTTTAAATTGTCTCAAACCCTCCCATTCCGCCTGGTCATGTAAATCTTCAAAATGCACTAAGTGTAACAAATCCCACAATACATTACTTCATTTAGACCCCGTTGAAAGACAATCAAAAATGCAGCCAACAGATGAGAAAGAAATCAAAGAAAATGATAACAATAGCGATACAAATAGCACGGCCCACGGGTTGGTAGGAATATGCTCTGATATACAGTCAAATAAAACATTATTATCCACAATTAAAGTAAAGGTAAAGGACATTCATGGCAATTATCACATATGTAGAGCGCTTTTAGACAATGGATCGCAAAGCAATTTAATTACAAAAAAATTGTGCGATAAATTAAAATCAAAAAAATTCAAAATAGAACATACAATTGCAGGTATAGGTAATATACAACATGAAATTAAACATAAAACAAATTTAGAGATATGCTCGTTGAAATCACAGTATAAGCGAAATTCACAGTTTCTTGTTATGGACCATATCACTGACAAATTACCGACTAATTCATTTAATATCAATCATTTGAATATTCCAGATGATATTGAACTTGCAGATGAAACATTTAATGAAAGCGAGGATATTGATATGTTAATAGGTGCAGACATATTTTATGATTCGTTGTGTGCAGGGCAAATATTCTTAGGAAAGGGCCGTCCCATATTACAAAAAAGTAAATTCGGTTGGATCGTAGCAGGCAATAAATTCACTTAACAACAATTTCAAAGTGAATTTATTAAGATTAACTGAACTTGAATTTGATTTAAAAAGGTCGTGTAGGAGCATATACGACTATTGCATTGTGGACCTCAACAATTATTATATTCCATTAGACAAAAGTATTGGCCTATTGGGGGCAGAAATCTGGCTAGGGAAATAATTCATAACTGCATTAAATGTTTTCGAGCCAAACCAAAATCAATTAATTATCAAATGGGGAATTTACCAACTGCACGGGTAGAACAGTATATGCCTTTTCATAATGTAGGGGTTGATTATGCAGGCCCCATACTTTTGAAGGAAGGTAACAGTAGACGGCCTCGAATAGTCAAGGCGTACATTTGCCTTTTTACATGTTTATCAACTTAGAATTGGTATCAGATCTATCGGCGGATATGTTCTTAAATTCATTGAAGCGCTTTATTGCCCGCAGAGGCAGACCATTAGCCATATATTCAGACAATGGTACAAATTTTGTGGGGGCTCATCATAAATTAAAGGAACTTTTCAAAATTCTTAATAACAGCCAAATATATGAAGCTCTAATGAGAGAAAATATACAATGGCATTTTATTCCAGCTAAAAGCCCACACTTTGGAGGCTGCTGGGAAAGCATGATAAAAAGAACAAAACATCATTTAAATAGAATTCTAGGCGAATCCAAATTGAATTTTGAAGAATATACCACTGTGCTAACTGTGATAGAATCCATTCTAAATTCTCGTCCACTTACACCTTTATCATCAGATCCATCAGATCATAATCCATTAACCCCTGCACATTTTTTAATTGGAAAACCAGCAACAAATATTCCAGAAGCAAACTTTGTCGAAATCAAAGACAATCGTTTGAAAAGATATGCATATATCACCAAGCTGTTTCAGTCATTCTGGAGGAAATGGGCTGCTGAGTACATTTCAGAACTGCAGGTTCGTCAGAAATGGACGAATCAATCTGCAAATGTCAAACTTGGAGCTCTAGTTCTTTTGAAAGAAGACAATTTACCTCCGCTGAAATGGTCACTTGGAAGAATTGCAAAATTATATCCTGGCAAGGACAAGATTGTCAGAGTTGTTGATGTATCCATGCCAAATGGAAACATCATCAGACGATCGGTGATGAAGCTGTGCCCTTTACCGATCAACCAAGAAGATACAGTCCACTAAGAGGGGTTTCGTTGAAGATACTTCAAGGCCGGCGGGATGGAGAAGCACCAAGCTTCGAAGAATTAATATAGGGGGTGCTACAAGCCCTGAAATGCACCATCTTCGACGCCGCCAGAGAGATGTACGCCACTTCAGCGAGACGCCATGTTCATTCATTCTTGGTTTGAACATACATTGAAGCACATCATTGCAGGACATCAGTCCACATCATCGGATTTCTTTGAACGTGTATCATAACACATTAAATGTTTATGTTTCATTAAAACACATCAATAAATATTATATTATTTGCAAGCATTTGATTTATAAACATTTATTCATTTCACATTATTTCTCCAGATTACATTATTACAGATCACAACAGCTTTCTTCAAATAATTCGTCAAGCATACACACATCATCCTTACAATATTTATTAATCTTTTACCAAAAACAAAAAAAATCTAAAAGTGATCTTTATTTGTCTTGAAAACATTGTAAGTTTATTTATGATATTTTAAAAATAATTTTTTAACCTGTTTTGTCCTTTAATTTTTTGTTAATTTTTATAAATTTTTATTAGTTAATTTTATATGTTTTTTTATATATTTTCGCGTTTATTTTTTATTAAATTACTAATTTATATTTATTTATTTATTATTCTTTTACTTTTTAGATAGTTTTATAATTTTTAATATTTTTTCACTAAAATATTATTTATTATTATTATATATTATTATTTAGGACTCCAAGTTCCATTCATTTTATTCAGATTGATGCAATGATGTAACATTTAATAATTGTAATAAATAATTAAAGAATTGTTTATCAATATTTTTGAAAGGGCCGAGCGATAGCGATTTAATCTCGCTAAGTACATTCAATAATTCTGTTTACAAATTATCGAGAATTTTGCCAAAGCGTATAACTCAGTTCAAATTAAAACGTAAATAAATTAACAAAATGAAAAATTAGTTATGGGGAGACCAGGTGAGAAACCATCAGTTGGTAGACCAAAAGTAAAGGAGAACTTGAAGAAGTTGGGAGAGAATAGGTATTGTGGATGATTGTCGTTCAGAACAGTACCTGTTAGAGAAATCTGTGTGTGCTTGCTACCACTAATAATTTTCAAATCCCCCAGCACCACAGAGTAAGTTAAGTTTCTTCTAAGGGAAGAACATAATTAGGTCTAGAAAAATTAATAAAAGAACTTAATAGTAAAAAATCTGGAGTGTCTCCACTCGACTATCTCGCAAATTTGAATTGGATTAAATAACATATATTAATTTAAATTAAATTTAATTAATTATAAATTATAAATTAAAATTAATAAATAATATTTATTAAACCAGTTATGTTTGGCTCTTTGTTGATGGCACCACGTCACGTGTTGGCGCTTGAGATTTGCAGTGTTAAAAAATTATTTCTGGTACTTTCAGCGTTTCATCAAGCTGAAATTCTATATATAGCAGTTTTATACAATTATTAATCATGTGAAAAATTATCAAACATATATCTTTATTTTCACGGTCATTATAGAAGAAAAAAAACAAAACATTGTAGGTAATGACCCTCTTCCGGTTGAGCTACATTTCTCAAAAGTTGATAGAAAACTATGAATTTTGAATAATTCATAATTCTAGCTCCAACCGTTTAGTTAGTTTAATAAATATTATTTATTAATTTTAATTTATAATTTTTATATTTAATTAAGTTTAATTTAAATATAATATATGTTAATTAATCGAATTAAAATTTGCGAGATGGTCGAGTGGAGACACTCCAGATTTTTTGTTTTTAACAGTAACAAGTTTATAAAAATCTTACATAATTCTATTTCATATTATATTATATGTATATGTATACCTACAAAATTATATAAAAATTTAAAATGTTAAATATTTTCTTCATCAGTTGGAAGGAGTCATCATTTTATTAAATTTTCAAAATTTAAATTGAAAGAAAAATATTTTTCTAGAATATGAACAAGTGAACACAAAATATACCTACTTTTTAAATATAATCTACATTTAGGTATATAGTTAAAAATATAATATAATTATTATTAAATATAATTATTTTTTTTTTAATAATATCTGAAGTTTAATATATTTCTAATTATTTTAATCAATTGTTTAACGATATTTATTTATTAATAATTGTATTTGTTTATATATATATATATTATATATATGTACATAGATAGATAGATAAAATTTTTCATTAAAAGATAATAAAATAATATATGTATTATTTGATATGAAAAGGAAAATTTGAATCCAACTATATTTTAACTTCTTAGGAAATTATTATGCATTTCTTAATTACCAATATATTTACCGACTATTTTAAAAATAAATAAATCGTTTTTTATGTAATGATAAAATTTATCTTTTTAAGAACGTAATTCATTATAAAATTGAAATAATCGATGGCAAGGAAGAATTTAGAGGACCCTTTCATTTAAGATGACCTGTGGCCAGGCACAGAACTGACCGACGGTGTGAAATAAATTAATTAAAACTAATGAAGATGATTTTTCCCGAGAATAATTATTTTTTTATGCCCAAAACGGAGGGTCATCCTACGATGATCTTTCATAATTTTTACGGTAAAATTAAAAAATGAAATTTTTAAAAATAAATAATAAATTCCTTCATTTTACATCATAAAAATATTAAAAAAATATATTATTGAACTTTCTGACGAATAATTATTTTTTTATGCCGAAAACGGAGAGTCATCCTACGATGACCTTTCATAATTTTTACGGTAAAATTAAAAAATTAAATTTTGAAAAATAAATAATAAATTCCTTCATTTTACATCATAAAAATATTAAAAAAATATATTATTGAAATTTCTGACGAATAATTATTTTTTTATGCCGAAAACGGAGGGTCTTCCTACGATGACCTGTCATAATTTTTACGGTAAAATTAAAAAATTAAATTTTGAAAAATAAATAATAAATTCCTTCATTTTACATCATAAAAATATTAAAAAAATATATTATTGAAATTTCTGACGAATAATTATTTTTTTATGCCGAAAACGGAGGGTCATCCTACGCTGACCTTTCATAATAAGCTATTCTGCAATCAAAGTTTGCATCGTATATGTTACCACAAGTATGTTAATAATTAGAATTAGAATACTTATATTATCATAATATAATTAAACAAATATCAATTTATTTTTAGGTCATTATAATGGATCCAATTCCACTACTCATCAATGGAAAAAATGACAGACAATTTTTATTACAGTATTTTAAAAATAATATCGGTAGGTTAACATATTATTTAATTACTATATGATAATTGTATTAATTATTTCAAATTAAAATTTCAATGCTATTTCAAAGTTAATCATTTTCTGGACAGGTGGTGGGATCCCTTTGGATCGGAATTGGTGTTTAGAATCTCTGCCAAAAGAGAAACATGAAGCTGCTAAAACTTTATTAGATATTGTCGCCGATACGTTGGGGGCATCGGCAAGGTCCAAATTAGATTTAACCAAAAGTTTCTATCAATTGGGTGGCAATTCCCTCAATTCCGTTTACACTGTAACAAAATTACGACAAAATGGATGGCATATCAGTAAATAACAATGATTACCTTTTTTTAATCATATAAATTAAATGATTGAAAATTGAAAATACACTTTATATTGTAGAATTATCTGATTTTCTACAAGCAAAAGATTTGACTGAAGTTGTTTCCTTCTTGCAAGTTGTTGTTGATGAGAAAAATGGTCACGAGGAACCCGAGGATGAAAGCTCCATTGAATATCCTGCACAAATGCTAACAGATCAACATCGACCAGCAGTCGCCAAAATGTTTATCAATATTTTTTATGAGAAAATTGGTTTCGATCAATGGATAATGCCACCAGTTGAACTCAAAGACTTTCAGGACCTTTTCGATAAATTATGGACTTCGTTTGTAGATTCTGGTTTTAGTTTTGTTGTAACTGATCCTAAAAATAACAACAAACTTTTAGGTGTTGCGATTAATTTTGGTATTTATGATGAACAGGAATTTGAACTTGATAATAAAATGTCTATTATTTTCGAATTTTTGAGATATTTGGAATATCATCTATGGTAATTATAAACATAAATATACTATTTTTTACTCTTATTTATTTAATTTCTTAATATATAAATATAAAAATCATTTTTTTTCACTGTTCTTCCGCCTTTTTCTATCATTTTACATAATTCGATTATGTTATTAGTTTTTGTGAACAGAAGTCACATTTCACCAACTGTTTTTATTTTCAGCTATTAATTACTTGTTAAAATTAAAAATAGTAAATCTATTTCTTTATATATATATATTTATATTTCTCTTTATGTCATAAATTTATATAATTTAATATAAGTGAGAAATGGTAATTTTATTTTTGTAGTATAAATAATCTTTATATATATATAAGTATATATTTCTTTTGTATGCCATACAGTGGCGTAACTAGGCGAGGGGGGCAGGGGGGGACATATATCCCCGGGCGCCAAATTTAGGGGGCGCAAAATTAGGGTCATTAATATTCTTTAAAAAAAATTAAATTAAATATATATAAGAAAGGGGGCGCTAATTTCTCAGTTGCCCCCAGGCGCAAGAACCTCACGGTACGCCACTGATGCCATAAAATTGTTTAATAAATTTCAATATATGTGTGAAATGTTAATTTTGATTTTCTTGTATTTTTCCAGTAATGGTCGAATACCCAAAGGTAAGGGTCAAGTTTTTCATAGCTCAATGATGGCAACACATGAATCATTAACACCTCAAGAGAATGTCAAGGTAATCCAAGCTTTAGAGCAACATTGTTTAATATTATCGAAAAGAAATGTTGTTGGAATTTTCACCACTAATACGAGCCCATTGACACAGGTAATAAATAAATAAATTAATCATTTGATTAGTAAATTTTGAATACAATTTATCAAAAATATGTTCTTATAATTTGTTTATTTAGCAATTATGTTTGGATTTGTTGGGCTACGAGTCGCTTATTGATTATCAAGTGAATTGTTATGTTGCTGAAAATGGAAGTAGACCATTTGGGAAAGCACCAGATTCTGAAAGAGCAATCTGTTGTTGGAAAAAATTTTAAAAATAAATATTCATCTTTTATTGATCCTCTTTAAAATTTTTAAATAGATTATCATTTGGTTATGTTGATTTCAGTGGTGTATTGGGAGGGGAACGCGGGGGACGTTCCCTTACCTTTATTCAGAAAATAAATATTCATCTTTTATTGATCCTCTTTAAAATTTTTAAATAGATTATCACCTGGTTATGTTCATAATTAAAAACCCTAAATTGTTTATCTGAATCTTGTGAAAAGATTCAATAATTAAAATTACAATTTTATATGTAATAATATTAAAAATAATTATATTTAAAAATTAATACTAAAAAGTTGAATAAAAAAAAACAAATGTTATAAATATGATTTATTCATATTAAGGTGAATTTTAACATTGATAAATGATCTGAAAATATATATTTATACATCATTAATATTGTTCTATAACATAATACCATATACGACATATTTTTCAAGGTTCCTAAGTAATAATTAAACCTTAAGGAAACATTGATGTTACTTTTGTATAATTTAATAGATACCAAGTAAATGGAATTGAAATATTATATATTTAAAAAAGATCAATACTACTATAAATATATTATTGTTTATTCAATCATTTAAATTAAAGTGAAGTAACATTATTATTTAACTGAGTAACATTGTACAAATTTGAAATATTAATTAGCAGCCACCTACTCTATTCAATTCCTATATTCACCCAATTACCAGTTTTTATATTATTCCTCAACGCGATTTTGAATTAATAGTCCTTATCACCAATAACAATTGCGTTAAAGCAGTGATTCTCAACCTTTTTTTTACCGCGGCACACTTTTAACGGTTTAAAAATTTGGCAGCACACAAAGAAAAAGATGAGTGTAAAAGTTAACCATATTGAAAAAAGTGGTCCCAAAAACGGTTTACCTTTTTTTTAGAACCAAATTGAAAATATTTAGAAAAAAGTCGGAAATGTTTAAGCTTCATAATCTCGCGGCACAGTTGTTGAGGGTCACTGCGTTAAAGGGACGTGTTCTTAGCAGTCTCTATTTATAATACCTATTCATAATGGAATCATAATGGAAAGAGTATTTATTTAAAAAAAAGAAAATATAAAAATTTATCTGACCTCGAATTTGTTTTAGCCGTATAGGTTTATAATTGTTGATTATAATATTAGATGTAATATTAGAATTTTTTTTCAATAGCATATCTAATAAAATTTTTTTTGAGTATTATTTGTAATAAGGACGGTGAAAAACTACCCCAATGATAAAAATTATCAAGAAGTAAGAACACTTTATTGGTTATATATATATATAATATAAAATATATAGTAATAGATATATATAGCTTTTGTATTAATAATTTTTCATTGATATTTTATTTTTTTATGGGTCTGTTATATTCTTTATAATATTTTATAAATATAGAGTAAAAATTATACAAATAAATATCAAATGGCACTTGCATATACTTTTATAAGGAGTATATGTATTTAATTATATCTTTTTTATCTATATATATATTTGGGTATATTAAAAATATTAAATTATCTAAAAAAAGACTATAAAATTGACTAAAATAAAAATAAATAATTATATTAGATCATCCTTTAGTTGTTCTTCAACTGTGATGAATTCGATATTATCTTTTTCATAAACACTGTCATGTTTAGCAAGAATGCGTAAAAGAGGTCGTAATTTCAACCACCATTGATTCTGTGGAATTCGATGTCTAAAAATAATTAAAAATTTTATTTAAAAAAAAAAAATCTTCAAATGTCAAACAATGAAAAAGTTAAGAGATTTTTTAAAAATTTATAATTGAATTAAATCTGATATAGATAGAAAAAAATATTAATAAAACTTACTCAAAATCAGTTATAGGCACTAATTCTTGAATTGGAGTAATTTTATATGAACGTTTTAAAATGCCCATTACAACAACTTCAGATGATCCATTAGCCAACTGAGTAGCGAACCATTCGACAGCCTGGGAACCCAATTTTGTACCCAAGTTCCGATCGAATGGTGATGGAGAAGCGCCTTGTTGCATATGACCTGAAAATAAAAAACATTTATATTAAATAATCTACAAAAATCTGTTCATATATTTTATTGTAATAAATGAAAATACATACCTAATATATTTTGACGTGTAGTAAAATGCCCTTCTCCCTCTTGACTATATAATCTATATATAAATTCAGTGTCATAATGTGGATTACATTTTTCATTCCTGAAATAAAAATAATTTAAATTTATTTATCAAATAAATAGAAAAAAAACATGATAATAATGAAAATATAAGAAATGATAAGGATTATTATTATTATAATCTTACGAGGGTCATTCAACAGGTACTTAGCTTCATCGCCCAATGTGTGGCGATGCTATCACAAAAGTTTAACCATCATGTAGTACATTCTTTTACTAGCCTAGTGTCAAAGTTTCAGTCAATCCCCTTCACTAGTTTTGTTTTGACAACCTTTGGAAGTTTGAAAGCGAGCGTGTCGATCAATTGTACAAAAATGGAAAAAGAACAATATCGTTCGGTGATTAGATTCTTATTTTTGGAAGGGAAAACGCGAAGCGAAATCAGAGATCGCTTGGTTGCTGTGTATGGTGACTCTTCTCCTTCGATGGCGACCGTCAAAAATAACAAGATATTGTTCTTTTTTCATTTTTGTACAACTGATCGACACGCTCGCTTCCAAAGGATGTCAAAACAAAATTAATAAAGGGAATTGACTGAAACTTTGACAGTAGGCTAGTAAAAGAATGTACTACATGATGGTAAAACTCTTTTGTGATAGCATCGCCATTGGTCGGTGAGGTTAAGTACTTGTTGAATGACCCTCGTATATTAAAGGTATTTCTAAAACTGATTAATTTTATTTATTATTTCTAAATTAAAGAATTTAATTATGAAATATTTATTAAAAAAAAAATATTGACCTTAAAATTAACCCACGTTGTACGCCTTCATCCATTTTACATGTCATATGTGAAACATCTTTAACTAAATCATGAATTGTGATTTTTTCTTCATAAATATAAGCGGCATCTGCGCCACCTGCTAAACCAGCTAATGTTGCTAAATATCCACAATACCCACCCATCGTTTCAACAATAAAACAACGACGTTTTGTACCTTGTGCTGACTGGCGAATTCGGTCACATATCTAATTAAAAAATCAAAAATATACTAATATTTAAGAAATTATGTCACAAATTTTACGTATCATTTAATGACTCGGCCAAATAAGAAGAAAACCAAAATGGAAATGTGATTTTCTTATAATAATAAAAAAAAAATTTAATTAACTAAATATAGGCTAGTTTAAAATATATTATTTACCTCAGTAATTTCATTTACTGCAGTGTCAGAGCCTAACGAAAAATCTGTTCCAGGGACATTATTACTAATAGTAGCTGGAATAATAGCAATTGGAATTGTTAATTCACAAAATTTCGATCGGTAATCTTTTAATTGAATGGCTGAATGATAAGCCTGAAAAAAAATAAATAAAAAATTGAAAATAAAACTTTGAGAAAAATAAAAAAAATGTGTAATTTATAGTATTGTAGTATAGTAAATTTAATTTTTTTACTGTAGAGTTTGAATGTTTGACGCATTAATACTTATTCAAATTACCAATAATCATCTTAAAAATAATCAGTTAATTAAAATAAAAATTTTACATTACATTAATTATTTTTTTTAGAAAATGAAAGTAATTTTGATTTTCCTTCTGATCTTTTATTTTGATATAATATAATTACCTCAAATCCTCCTATAATTAATAGAGCTTGAATTCCCTGTTGTTTTATTTGGGCTACAATATCTGTTATATATTTTTCAGGAAGCTTACGATTAGTGCCCAAGTTAGCTCCACCTTGGCTTACCCAGCCTGTTACTGAAGACCATTCTAAATTTTTAATCTAAAAATGTAAATTAAATTCAATCATAAAAATGTTATTTTTATATGTGTTCAATAGAAAGAATTCAGTAGAACTAAAAGAATAATATGCAAACCATATTTTGGTAAATTAATTAAATCATTTACCTTTCCTGTTGCTAAGCCTTCCATTCCATCATGGATTCCAAGAACACGATCACCACGAGAAATTGAATTTCGTATAAAAGATCGGACAGCAGCATTCATTCCACATGCAGGAGCACCAACATGCATTACAGCCAAAGTTCGTCGCTAAAAGGAAAAATATCTTTATTTTTAATTATTTTTTTCCATCATTATTAAATATTTAGGTTCATTGATGTTAAGTATTATGAAATTATGACAAATATCCATGAAAAGATTATATATTTTATTTGTGTAATAAATTAAAATAATTCTTTAGTTTCTTAAATTATATTTAATTATCTTAATTTAAAACTAACCTGACCAGTGATCATTGATGAATCTGGAGGACGTAATCTTGTTAAGAGTTTATAAGCGAGTAAATTCCGTTTAAAAGCCCTGCAAAAAGTAATTCTTATAGAAATTACTAGAATAAAGAAGATTAATATTATTAATATTAAAATAAATTAAAAAAATACAATTCAAGTTTAATCAATATAATTTAGATTTAATAATTATACAAATGTTCAATAAAATTTATTTATTTTTACCGACCGACGATAGTAAGGGAGGTATTGTTTTCACACCAAATTTCACATGTGGAGATTTTTACATATCTCCACGAATCATGCATTTTCTAAACAGAAAAAAGTATTTTTAGCATGATGTCTGTCCGTCCGTCTGTCCGTCCGTATAGATGTGTACAGCCTGAACGGCTCAACCGATTTTGATGAAATTTGGTATATTTACTTAATGCATCAGTGGGATGAATTGATCAACTTTTGGTGCAATTCCGGAAACCGGAAGTGGTAGTATTAGCGATCGACGATAGGAAGGAAAGGGTTATTTTCACACCAAAGGAGATTTTTTTATATATCACCACGAATCATGCACTTTGTATTGGTTTTATCCTCGGGAAAATCATATTTATTAGTTTTTTCTTGATTTAAAATTATATGACGTCATCCAGCCATTCATGACGTCACAGCCTGGTCTTACATATAAATATATACATATATTATAAATAAAATAAAATTAAAAATATTTATGTTATATGCCTATATGTTTTTTATTACATTAATAGATATATTAAAATTATTTGAAATTGTTTCTGTAGCTGGAAATTAATTTACTTCAAACCGTCGGTCGGTTCGGACCTGGCCACAGGTCAACTTATTTATTCTTATTATATAAAAATCTTTTATATGAAATAATTGACAATGTACGAGGGTGGGGTGAAAAGTTCCCGACCTGACCAAGAAAAACGATGTTTTTAAATTTTTTTTTTTGTTTTATTTTTCAACATAATCTCCTTCAACACTGATACATTTCTCATAACGGTGTGTTCTAATTTAGTTAATTAATTTAATTAATTTTCGAAGCAGTTTTTGTTCTAACGTTAGCAAACGCGACACCCACCTTGCACACAGCTTTCCATGTT
This sequence comes from Labia minor, assembly GCA_963082975.1. Taxonomy (NCBI): domain Eukaryota; kingdom Metazoa; phylum Arthropoda; class Insecta; order Dermaptera; family Spongiphoridae; genus Labia; species Labia minor. The sequence goes on from OY720344.1 coordinate 115,322,058, forward strand.
CAAATGGTTGTGCAAAATATTTCGTACACGTTCAACTGACATCGTACAGCTCTCAGCTATCTTGAATGTTAAAAAATAAAGCAAAAAAAAAAATTTAAAAACATCGTTTTTCTTGGTCAGGCCGGAAACTTTTCACCCCACCCTCGTATAAATTATACCTTCCTCTACGTTCCACTGCTTGTTCCCAAGACTTATTATGCATCGCATCAGTAACATCTTGGGTTCGTTGCACACAATCAACAAGTGGTAAACGGACGGCCTGATTGCCGCTCAATGACACCACACATGAGATTGTATCAGGGGTAGCTTCCATTAAAGCAAGAACAGCTTCAGCACCCATTCGACATCCCTAGAAATAAAATATGTGTTATTTTAATAATTTAAATAAGTCTCCTAATTAATAAAAAAAATTAATTAAAAGATTATTACAGAATTGTAAATAATAAAAAAATAACACTGTAACTATCTGTTATTTTTAATTATAGTAAATTACAAACCAGAATTCTATCAAAAGCTGAAGGTCTTCCGCCTCGTTGTACATGACCAAGAACAGTAATTCTTGCGTCTTGTTGAAGACGATCGACTACAACTTTTTTAACATCTTCGGATGTAATTGGTTTTCCATCACGATCAACCGCTCCCTCTGAGACAATTATTATATTCAGCCGTTGGCCATTTTCACGCTCCTATAAGCATAACAGGTAAATAAAAAAATATTTGAAGAAATATATATAAAAAAATTAAATAATTTTTAAGCGATTAATCATTTATTAGTGCAAACATATAACATAACAACTACAAGTTTAGATACCTTTGTGATTCTCAATATTTTTAAACAAAATTTGAAGTAAAAAATTTTAAGATTGATATAAGTTTAATTATGATATATATCAGGGATGGCCACACTTGGTGATACTTAGATCCATATTGAAAAATCAAAAATATTTAAGAGCCAAATAAAAAAAAAAGTTTACTATTTTTTTTGGGGGGGGGTTCGTAGTCATAGAAGCAAAAATTACGAATACGTGCGCGATTAATATACCTAATTATATTAATAATAAGTCGTACGCCAAGCATGCAATAGTTCTGTTGTTGCTGTAATAAAGTAAACAGAGTTGGGATAGATCGGATACATTTTACAACAAAGTTTTTGTGTAGAAAATTGCTATGCTACACTCTCGGCTAGCTGCCTCCTAAATAACTAAATTTTAAATTTTCTTTAAATAATTATATGTAAATAAATATGTGTCATGACGTATCCTATTTAAAGTTTAATATATGTAAATTCTAAATTGTGATAATTTTAAATTTTTTAATTGAGCCACAATAAACTCAAAAAGAGCCATATGTGGCTCGCGAGCCACGGTTTGGCCACCATTGATATATATGACCATATTATAACAAATAACATAACAAAACCAAAAAGCCAAGATCAAAAAATAAATAAAAAAAAATACCAAATTATTTGCAAAATTTAAATTTAAATTATTTCAAAAAAATACATGCATGTTGTGTATTTGTAAGGATGGATGCTTGCCTCCTTAAGCTTTTTGCATAGTTTATCTGGCCAGTCGCTTTCAGGAGGCCACTCTGGGATAAAGACATAATCGGCTTCACCAGCCAACGCAGCAGCCAGGGCAAGATACCTTTAACATGAACAAAACAGCCCAAACTAAGGACATCACATCAGATGAGATACTAACTTAAAATTAAATAAGACATCACTTGTAATGTAATTATATACAAAAACAATTACATTTTTGTACAATTAGTTTACTAACAAGTTAATCCTTTTTATTAAATAAAAACAAAAACAAAAGTAAATTGAAAGTTAGAAATCCAATTTTTTTCATTACCAATTCTATTGAGGTTTATTAATGTTTAAATTGAAACATTTTCTTTTAAATTTACTTTAAAAAATAAACAAAGATTAATATAAAAAACATCTTTATCTTCTAAAAATATTCTTTTTCTTCATTTATTTAATCTTAAAAAGTATTCTTATAGTCCGGGAAAAAATATTTTGATTTTTTTTATAATATTAAATTAAATTTTAAATAAATTAATAGATTACTATTAAACAAAAAAAGCTACATAATAAGTTTGTACAACCTTTATTTTAATTTTGAATAATAGTTATGGAATGGATTTATGAAAATTCTATTGAACATTCAGTTCAATTTAGTTTAGTTTGTAATCTCGGTTTAACTTGTAGTTTTTAGAAGCTAAATTTAAAAGGTTAAATTTTAAAATTAAATACAAAAAAAAAAAAATTATTATTTAATATTTTTTATTGAGGAAGGGAATCAATCATGATTGCTTATCTATTTTATATATGTAAAAGTTGAAGAATTGGTATATTTAAAAATCAGATTTTAACTCTTAAATTCTCGTTAGTTTTTTATTCATAATTGTATGCATATGACCAGCGTGCAAATGAATAAGTATATAAGAAATGTATGATTTTCAACAGGAAGGCAACTCGTCAAACTCGTCAGCTTGCCTGCATGAGCTTTGAGCAGAGGCGTTCAGGCCAATCATAAGGCGGTGGCAGCTCTGGTATGAATACATAATCGGCCTCACTTGAAAGGGCCGTCACCAAAGCTAAATATCTGTCAGGAATGTAAAATGAAGCAGAAAAAAGAGAAGAGAATATATATTTACGAGGGTGGTGTGAAAAGTTCCCGACCTGGCCAAGCAAAACGATTTAATTATATTAATTAATTAATTAATTAAATTTAAGTCTCATCAACAGTTATGAATCGACGCAAAAATTCGTTTGGATTATGCCTACAGCGCCAAATTGTCGGTAAAAGAAGTTTTTCGAAGCAGTTTTTGGTCTAACGTTAGCAAACGCGGCACCTACCTTGCACACAGATTTCCATGTTCAAATGGTTGTGCAAAATATTTCGCACACGTTCAGCTGACATCGTACAGCTCTTAGCTATTTTGAATGTTGAAAAATAAAGCAAAAAAAAAAATTTAAAAACATCGTTTTTCTTGGTCAGGCCGGAAACTTTTCACCCCACCCTCGTATAGTATAAGTATATACTGTACCCGCAATGACGTCCCATTACTTCCATAATAAAAGTACGTTGATGAGAGTAAGCTGTTGAGACAATTGCATCGATTGCTTCAATGATACGATGAAGAGCAGAATCTGTACCAATAGTCATATCGGTGCCGCAGAAATCATTATCAATTGAACCCACCATACCAGCAATATGCAAATGGGCGAATTTTTCTCTACATTCTTGTGTGATTTGATTAGTTTGTTGAAGTTCATCGAGAAGACTTGGCCATTCCTAAATTTAAATATTATTATTCATTTAATTAGGGTAAAGTATACAGTCGTTGGCCCCCTATGACTAAAACACAAATAATAAGAGATTTTTATTGTAAAAACTAGCTGCTCAGAGCGCCTTCGGCGCTCTTCACACCTAGACGGGGGCTCCGCCCCCTGTACCCCCGAGTGGTACATAGTATTTGGTGGTTGAAAGTAGTAAAAGGTTTTCATCCATTTTGTTTCAATCAGTATATTACATAAAACATTCATTTCTTTTTGTGTTCTTATTTAAAAAATATATTTTAATTTAATCACTATATTAATTATATATATTATTATTGTATATGTTATATCTATCTACCTATGTGGCTCAAAGATACTCGAAAGTTCTTAGCCGCAACAACCACATTTCTCCAAGTGTCCCTATCCTGAGCCCTTGTTCCATCTCTCTTACGTCCCTTCCTACGCGTCATTGGTTTTCCAAGCGGACGTTTTCCAATCGGTCTTCCCACCAATATCTTTTTCCTCTCCCATTCTAGCCACGTGCCCTGCCTATCGCAGCTTTTTCCCTTTTATAACCCTAACTATTTCTGAAGATGCAGAGAGACCATGCAATTTCTTGTTATGCTGTCTCCCCCATTCCCCGGTGACCTCATCTTTCTTTGGCCAATAAATGCAGGGAAGAATCCTATTCTCAAACACTCTGAATCTACTCTCATCTCCCAGGGTCATAGACCATGCCTCCCACCCATATAATGCAACAGGCAAAATAATTTTTTTATATATTCCCTTTGATAATAATTTTGATGAGATAAGCCTCTTTATTGCAAGATAACAGGCGTTTCTCGATTGCAACCCCGATTTAAATTCTTCTCAAATATTATTATCCTTCGTGATTACATTCAATTTTTCTACATATTCAAATTCTACATTTTGTATCTTAAGATTTTGTATGTCAATACTCTTCCTCTTTGTTACTAAATATTTTTTCTTATCACTATTAATTTCAAACCTCCATTAATTTTTCCTCGCTATCTGCAATTGCAATTTCCTAATCTCCTATTATATTTAAGTCGTCTGGGTAACCTAACATTTTACAATTGATTTCTTCATCTTATTTTTTCTTTACTACCTTCAAGACAAATTTGAAGATCAAAATTTGAAAAAGTTTATGCTGATCTATATTGAGTCATGTGTATGTTTTACTAAAGTCTACAAATAATTAGTGAACAGAAATATTGAATTCGCAGTTTTTTTCCTAATATCTGTCATAATGAAAATATCTTAATTAATGTTGATCGATTTGGCCTTAACCCGCAATGATATCTCCTAATATTTCCACCGCCTATGGTTCTTAAGTATTTTCTATGTTATTATAGTGAAATAGAGTATAATATTTCTTGATCATTACATTTTGATATTTTATTTTCATTGCTAGATTATTATTGAATATTTTTAATTATAATGAAACTTGGGAAAATGCAAAAATAGAGACTTGAGACAATTTATAAAAATTAACGGTATAAAACTATAGATAAATTACCAATATATACATTCATTAATAGTATTAATTTAAATTAATTGATTTATTTGTTTTTTTATTATTAAGTTCATTTATTAATTTTTTTAGATCATAGTTATTTTCCTCCCTTAAAATAAACTTATCTAATTCTGGTGGTGCTAGGGGATTTGAAAATTATTCGTCGCAATATGAAGATTTCGCTTACAGTTTCTGTCATGTCCGACCTCCATCCAACAGTTATTTTCTGTCAAGTTTTTTGCTTCTCTTAATCATTTGATCTATATATTTAATTTTTTTTGATTCATTATAATAAAATTTAAACAAATAAAAATTTTTACTTTGTTAATTTATATAAATTTCAATATAAACTGATTGTGAGTGATACGCTTAGCCAATACTCTGAATAATTTGTGTACAAAAATATTGAATGTTCTTAGCGAGATTTGATATAATGTTGTACGATTTGTCCTAAATCTGAATTAGAAGAAAATTATAAATTGCCTCCTTTTCCAGCTCAATTCATTTACCCACCCATGTTGCATATGGCATCTAAATTTCTTAAAACTCCGTTTTTTTAATTTAAAATAGAAGGAGAGAAAGAGTTTTAAATTATATTCGAATAGTCTATATATTCTATATATCAGTATTTTTTTTCTGAATTTAATAGCAAGTTGATTTTAAAAATTTTCCATTCTTAATGCATATGATTGATTACATGTGTTAAAATTTAAAAAAATTCAAATATTCTAATTTTTATATTTATATACAATTTAATATTATTTTTTATTAATATCATATCAAAAAAAAGAGAATTTATTAAAATTAAAAATAAAAAAAGAAGCCTATTAATAAAAAATTGAATGGTGATTTAAATATTTTATTAAATTAATTAAAATGAGACCTTTTAGAATAAATTATTTAATTGAAATGATATTTAAATATAAGAATTTAAAAAAATATTATATTCTTTGTTTGGCAATTGTTATTTAATTATGTGCAACATGATTCGACTTGCACAGAGCATCGTTATTTTTTTATTAATATCACATAATAAAAATGAATCTTTTAAACATAATAAATAAAAAAGACATTTTAATAAATTTAAAAAATATACCCAATTTAAAAATGTCAAAAATTTGAAACAACTTTATATCATCATATTTTAATTTTTATATAATATATATATATATTTAGTAATTAATAATAGAGTAATTAAATTAAAATAAAAAACAAAGATAATATAATTCAGTCATTTTAATTCAGGTTAAATAATATTTTTTTTTATTATTCAATGATAAAATTTATATATTATTATATATATATTATAGAAAAGAAGAAATATTCAATTAAATAAAAAATAATTTAAGATAAAAATATGATCTAATAAATATTTTAATTAAATTGAGAACTTTTAGAATAAATTATTTAATTGAATTGATATTTGTATATTAGAATTTAAAATAAAAAGGGAAATATTATAATAATTCTTTGATTGGGAATAGCTATGATAATTCATTGTTTGAAATGATTCCGCTAGGCCGGCAGTGAGCCGCGAGCTGCTCTTGAATGAACAACACGGAGAATTATATAAACTTTAAAAAATTAATTTCTGCGGTTATTGATAAGATATTAATAAAATGTATAGCCTATGTTACTCTAGAGATATATAAGAATATTGTGATGTAATTTCAAAGAAATCGGTTCAGCCAATTCTGAGTCTATAAAATAGTAATTTTCCGGACAGACAGACAGACAGACAGACAGACAGACAGACAGACAGACAGACAGACAGACAGACAGACAGACAGACAGACAGACAGACGTGAAAAATTCTAAAGTCACTTTTGGATTCTAGAGGTCATGAAACACGAAGATATGCAAAAATTTTTAAATTCTGAGCAATGTGCAGACAAAAACCTTTTTTTATATATATAGATTGCGCTATTAACTATGGTTATATAATCGTTTGTTGTATGGTTGTATAATCACTATAGAATACTTAGCCCGATAACTGTATTTTTAATGATTTTTGCGTGCTTATTGAAAATGTCATGAGAAAATGATTTTTTTTTTATTCATCAAAATGCTCATAGTATCTATTTTTACAAACCTAATTTGACACAGATTGTTCCACAATTTGACCAGATATGCATTAAAGACTGCTAGGAATTGCTTAAGGGGGCCAACGACTGTATGCTTTACCCTATTTAATTTTAAATATTTTTCTATATATATATAAATACATATATAATAGGTATATAATATACCTTACGAAATAAATCAGCTCCTGTAAGGCTTCCATCTCCACCAATGCATATTAAATTTGTAATTCCTTTTTCTAATAAATTTTTGGCCGCTTTTAATCTTCCAGATCGTTCTCGAAAATCTTTACATCTAGCGGATCCAATTATAGTACCACCCTATAATAGATTTGAAAACATAAATTATTCAATTAAATATTTTTGAATTTCCTTTTAAAATAAATCGTGATATATTATATACAAAGGGATCTGATTTAATATGTAATTAAGAAATAATCAAGTAAATACTTAACTACTTTATAATTAAAAATTGTTTTATTTAATAATATGTAAAATTATGATAATGTATATTTTCAATCCATACGTTATAATAAATAATTGTTTAATTAAATACTTTATGAATTATAGATGAGACTGAGGCCCATGTAGCTTCTTCTATATTATCACCACCATCGACCATCCCTTGATAACCTTCACGGATGAAAAATACTTTACAGCCTAAATAGATTCCCATACGGACGACTGCTCGAACAGCAGCATTCATCCCTAAGAAAATATTTTTTTAAAGATAATATAATATTAATTAAAACAAAAATATTAAAATCAAAATAAAATTAATGTTAAAACAAATATTAGTATATTAAGATTTTTTTTGTTTTTTTTTAAAAAAATTATAATGTAAAGCAAATTACCTTATAGAAAATTATTTCATTAGCCCAGAAAGTAAACATAGTTACTATTTTTTATATAATAATACAAGAATAAATAATTATAAAGAATATCAATAATCTTATATATATATATATAAATGTAAAATAAAACAAATAAAACACTTTTCAATTTTACCTTGAGAATCTCCTCCACTTGTAAAAACTGCAATTCCCTTTCCTTTATGAGATCCAGCTTTAACCATTTTTTTACAATCCATTTTGAATTTTATCTTATATTGAACTTTTTTTTGTTTAAAAAATTGACTACTAAAATATAATCTATGAGGAAAACAAAAAAAAATGTTAATTTTTCTTTTAGTTTCTCCGATAAGATTAAAGTTTTAAGTTTTTGAATAAATTAGTCGGGAAATATATTGAAATATAGTATTTTTATGTAATAGTGTTAATTGGTAAATATTAAATCGAAAAATTTCTTATGGCATTTGTTTTTTTTTTTTTGTGGAATAAATAACGAATTTTATTTTCTGGAAACAACTTTATCAATAAACTATTATTAATTAACTGATTAATTTTAAATTTTAAAATGAGCAGAAGTATATTGGTTTTAAATGATTAAATTGTCAATAATTAATATATTTTTAGAAAAGTTATTTACTTTCTGTTTCTGTTTGTAAATTTATGTGTTTAGAAAAAAGTGTTAACTTCGTTAATATTAAAATCCTTAAATGGAATAAATATAAATATAAATATATAAATAAATACTGACGATAGAATTTAGATATTTTTTTTCTGAAATTTTGATTAAGAATCAATTTAAAATTAAAAAGGAAACAAACATTTAAGGGTAATAAAAAATAACTATCATAGATTCAAATTAAATTTTATTTAATTAACAATTGGTCACATTCATTATTAGATAAGTAAAATGTTAGATAACAGTAAAATTAAGTTAAAATGAAAATAAATTTATTTATTTATTAATTTATTTTAAAAAATATTTTATTAAGGTTATTAAAAAATTAAAAAAAAAAACATTCGAATTTGAAATATATTTAAAATAACTTCAATAAAATAAATGTATAATTTTAATAAAACATGAAGATCAATATCAATATGTTAATATTAACTTGAAATTTTTTTCTGAATTTAATTAGAAGAATATATATAATAAATAGAAAAACCAATGCTAATAGATACCTGTATAATGTATTGATTAAATTTGGAACATATGTGATCAAATGTCATTCCCATATGATTGTGCCGAAGCTAAGGTCACCTTTTTGACCTCTAATTGATTAAATGATTAAACCAATCAAAAAAATATAAATAAAAATTATATTCTTTAAATGGATTGTTATTAAAATATAAAATATTGGAGAAAGTAATATTAATATAAAAAATTTAAAAATAAGTAATTTTAAGTTATCGAGCGGGAATTTAAAAAAAAAACAATTATATAAATATCATAAAGTATATGATTTAATAATATAATAAAATTAAATATATACATTAAAAATAATAATAATAAATTTGAATTATATTTAATCAATATTCATCGATTCATCTTCATCATCTTCTTCATCTTCATCTTCTTCTTCGTCTTGCTTTTCTTCCTCAGCTACTTTTTTTTCTTTTTTTCCTTTTCCATTTGTGTATTTATTATTATTTTTAGATTTTTCTTTTAATTTAAACTTCTCAAATATTCCTTTTTTGGTCCACATACTTTTAATTGTAATTTTAAATTCTGCCATTTTATTGCCAAGAAGTTTCTGAAAAAAAAATTAAAATTAAGTATTTTATCGAAAACAAAGATAATTTTCTTTAAAATAAATTCTAAATAGAACATGCCTAACAAATTATAATAAAAAAAATAAAAATAAAAAAATTTGCCGTGACCAGGATTCGAACCTGGGTTATTGCGGCCACAACGCAATGTACTAACCACTATACGATCACGGCTGCCATTTAGACATCAAATGTTAAGTGAAAATGAGTAGAAAGTCAAATCGATTAACAAATATAACTTTAATATAAAAATATATTTTATTATTTAAAATTTATTTTAAAAGATAATAAAAAATTATTTTAAAGTTATTTTTTGAATTTAAATTCTTGCAAATATTAATTAATAGTATATAAATTATTTAATTTTAATATTTTTAATAATTTACATTTATAAAAAATATTATAATAATTAATATTAATAATTAATTTTTATAAAGATATTGAATAATATAAATAAAAGTTATTCAATTAAATAAGAAAACTAAAAAATATGCACAATTTGATTAATCGGGGAAAACTTAATATTTTGATTTTATTAAATATAGAAATAAAATTATATCAGATATTTTAGTTGAAGATAGTCAGAGATTATTATAAATAAAAGAAGAATTTACTTGGATTATTAAATGACATTTAGATTTTTTGAATAATTAATATCAGAATAGAAAAACATTAGATATAGTAAGTAAGAAGAATCAATAAACCTTCTCATTTAGTGAATTGATACAAATTAGTTTTATTTGAAATTAAAAAATGAATTACCAGTATTCTTGCTTGTTCAGGGTTTAATTCCTTTCCCTTAGTGCATACTGTATAGTCGGAAATGAGTGTAACAATTCCTTTTTGTAAACTCGTTGGAAGTCCCAGTTGTCGTAATTGGGGCTCAAGTGAATGTGGGAATTGTTCTAATGGACCCTGAGGTAACTCTACCGTTTCCGTTGCAATAGTACCAGCTCTTGCATAATCCGTATCAGAATACTCTTTAAACCAACTTAAATGAAAAAAATATTATTTATAAAATATTTGTTAAATACTTTGTAATAAATTTAATTAAAGAATTAAACCATGGCATAGATTTGAAAATATATATATATATATATATATAAAATATAAACCTTAAGTATAATTTTTAATTAAAAATTTAATTAATTTAATTAAGAGTTGAGAAGAGAAGATTTTGATGAACAATAGAAAAGAGTATATCAATCAACTTCTTGAAACTTCATAAAGTTTTTTTAATTAAAAATAATACTTATTAAGATTTATATTTTTATGTTTTAGTTTATCTAAAGACGAGGTTAGGGTAATAAATTTCGCGGCCGCAACAGATTTATTAATGAAAAGTACATTTTTTAGAGATAGAAATATTCATAAGTGTAGACGGATATAAATCAATATTAGATCAAATATTTTCATTAGAAGAGAAAGATGGGAGAAACTTTGAGAAATACCAAGAGCTTTCGAGTTCCACAGAGATAGATAAATTTTAGTTTATATATACATATACATATATATTTAGATATCATTTCAATAGAACAATTTTTCTTGAAAATATATAATTATACTTACTTTAATACTTCATCTCTTTCTTTATTTGTAAATAAAAGGCCACATTGACCCGTTAATTGTTTAGATAACTTATATAAATTTTTCTCAATTTCATCTTCTGAACTTTTACCAAAAGCGATAGCCATTACTTTATTTTTACCAAAGAAAAATCTAAAAATGATAACAAAAACATTTAAAATAAAATATACATAATATATTAATATAGTTTATAGTAATTATATTTATTTATTTAAATAATAGAACTTTTATTAATGAATTTTGAAGCAAATTGCTGACAAAAGATTTTTATAAATAAATAAATAAAAGTTAGAAATTTCTAGGATGACCATATATATGGTCGTGATTAAAACTGGACAATGATATAAAATAAACAAGACTTGAGAATTAGAAAGGTCTATGAACAATTTTTTCGTATACCATTATAAAATGTAGGCATATTATAATAAATATAAGCTCAAGTCTTCAAATATTATGTATTCATAAAAAAGTAAAATGATAAAAAAATGTTTTTATAAAAACATACTAAATCCTTGAACAATTATACTATAGGGACAGAACTGATACAAAAATGTAGTTAAATCTACAGTTAAGGATTTCATTACGATGGTACCATGAATATTTAGGAAATCAAATTTCGATCTTTTAAAACCTTATAATAAAATTTTTCACACTACATAACACAATTTTAGTGTTACTAGCTTGTTAAAAACGGAATAAAATTGGCATTTTTATTAAAACGACGGTACTGTGAAAAAATATGAACAAACAGTAGTGTCGAGTTCAAAACTGTACGTATGGTTATCATTGAATTTTTAAATTTTAAATGAAGGAAAATTCAATAGTACAATAAAATTTATGATAATACTTGGCTTTAAAATTTAATGCATTTAATTTTATAATTGCCAGTTTAAAGAACTTAATTTATAATTAGAATTACATTCTATTTCTGCAAAAAGATAAATGATTAATTTTAATAAATTTCAAAATTAATCTTGTTAATTTATATTATTAATAATTAAAATAGAAAAATCTACCCTTAATATTTTTATAAAAGTTAAACATATTTAATTTAAATTAGGATTTAACTAAATTGTTAATATTTTTAAAGGGCTGCAGAAAGGATAATAATTTAAATCAATTTACACATGATAGTATATATAATTAAAACACGAACTAAAATTCATTGAGACAATCAAAAAAATTTACTTTTAATAAATATAAATAATGAATGAATAAATAATAATAATTGAGTTAAATATTAAATACAATTAAAGTATTTATATATATTTATCAAATAACCTGCTATGCCTCCATTCCACACGGAGATCTTTTAATTTTCCATTACGCATATTTTTCACTGAAAAAACAAATATATTTGAATATTCTTCAACACATCTTCTTATTTCGTCAATTAATTGTTGTTTAAATTGAAGTCCTTTTTTCGTTGTCTTAGTTAATGAAACTGAAAAAAATAAGTAAATTATTAAAAAAATAAAAATAATAAATTAAATTAATATAAATACCTTTTTTATCTCTTTTAGATTTAGGCATATTCGTAAACTTTAATTAAATTTATATATTAAAAAAAAACAGATATGAAGTCAACACGTGTATATATATTTATTCAATGATATTAATTTATAAAGAACCCGCTTAGTAAAGAGTGCGCTGTTGTTGAACAATATTGAAGGCGGGATATCAAAAAATATCTGTTAAATGAGTTTTTACGAGTCAATGATTGGTTTCTTCCTTAAATAATTACTTACTTATTATTATCTATTATTTTTAAAGATTATTTGTAATGATTTTTAAGTTAGTTATATTTTACTATTTAACAAAATAGAATAATTCTTTTTTTGATGGAAATATGTTGAAATTAATTCCTTTTTAAAATATATTTACCTCTCTATAAATATTAAATATTTTTAACATTGCATAATATTTAAATTATCTAACTAAATATCTCATATCGTTTAGAAATTTAAATCTACCATAAAAATCTTTTTAATTACAAATAGAAAAAAAAAATACTTATTAAACTCATACGTAAGCTACAAAGATAGATAAGTAAAAAATAGAAAGACAAATAGTCTACTGATAAAATATATTTTTAATTATAAATATATTAGGTAACAAAGAAATCCTTAAACAATATATTATATATTTAATACTTTTATTTTTAATAATAATAATAAAATATAAATTACAATAATTAGAATATAGTTATATATTTATATAATACTAAATATTTGTATCATAAAAAAAATAAACAAATTTAAAAATTAAACTTTTTTATTTTGATTGAAAAAATTCTTTAAAGATGTTTGTTTTGTTGATTTGGATGTATTATCTTTATTTGGTTTTATTTTCTTATTTTTTTCATTATCAGAAATAATTTCCAATTTTTTTCTTTTAATAACTTGTTTATTTTCACTTTCTGCTTCACTATCAGTGCTACTTTCAACAACCACTTCCTTTTTTGTTACTAAAATGCAAGCAGATAATATTATTATATTAAATAAATAATAAATAATTGAAATCAAAATAATGACATACAAATATATCCTTCTTCGTTTTCGTAAGTTTTATTTATTATTTTCTTTTTACGTTTACGTCCTTTTTGTACTGGAGTTGGTGGAATAACTTCATCATCGCTTTCCGAATGTTTTTTTTCAACTTTCATCTCTTTTTCAATCTTATCATCTTGTTCAAGATCCATTCTCATTCGATCTTCTTTAACAAAAATATCTAAAAAAAAATATGGCATTTTTATAAACATTAAAAATTAGATCTTATATCTAAAGTTAAATACAAAATTTAATTTACTAAACAAAAAAAAAATACCATCTTCACTTTCACTGCTACTGATGTTGCTTTCTGAATCTGACATTTGTACAATACGTTTCCTTGTTTTAGTTTTTTGTGATTCTTTGTTTTTTGTTTTATTATTTTTTACTTTCGTTTTTGATAATCCATTTGTTTTTATATTATCTTTTTTTACTACAGATGGCTTATTAGATGTTTTGATAGCATTTTCTTTTTCCTGCGATTTATCAATTATATCTTCAGTTTTAATATTTATTTTGGGTGATTGATCTACTTCCGTAGTTTTATTAACAATTTCCTTTTCTTTTACTGTTATTTGTTTTTTCGGTTCTGTTTTTTGTTTATTAAAAAACGAGGCAATTCCTTGTTGTCCTTTAGATGGAGGTTTTTTCTAAAAATAAAAAATAAATTAAAAAAACAATATAAACTACACATTTAATCTTGGTTTCTTTTTTATCTAATAAAAAATTTTAATTATAAATTATAAAATAAGAATATCAATTAAATTAGCTCATTTAACTGATCAGAATTATGTCGTTGCCTATTTGAAAAATCACCAAATTTGTTGAAGTTACAATTGTAAAATTTAGACAAATGTTATATTGAATTTTTTATTTAGTAATTCAACTTGATATATTAACTCCTAAAATATTTAATAGGCTCGATTTTTTTTCAACAAATCATATCAGATGGAATGATTTGAGGTTGATTTCATATAAATAAGTCCACATACATAACGATAAAAGGTAAAACTAACAAAAATTCAATTCAATTTGAGTAAAATCGATATATTAATAATGAGAAAAATATATTTATACTTTTCCTGCTGGTTGTTTATTACTAATTGATTTGTTTGATATAATTTCTTTTTCCTTTTCTTCATTATCATTCTTCTTTTTCTCATTTTCATCTTTTGTATTTGTTTCTGTAGATTCGTTGTTTTTGATAATTTTATTGGAACTTTCTATATTATTTTGATTTTTTGCCTGAAATATAAAATGGAATATACATAAAATATTTATTTATAGAAATAAATTACTGATTACATTTTATAGAATATATAGAAAGTTAGGAATAATAATTGGACAAATCACATTAAAATCGAAATAAATACAATATATAATTGAGAAATTAAAATAAATTTTGGTTCTCTTAAATAATAAGTTAAATTAATATATTTTATTTAATAATAAGAACTTGGTGAATGAATAAGATATGCTTTACCACACATCATGATCAGACAAAACAGGTTTAAATGATTTTTTATTATATCTCTCTCACCTGTGTTTATGCAGTATATAATTAGTTTACAATAAAACTTTAATTTATATAAATATAATACATATATATAGATTAGAATTTAGATTATTTTTTAGTTGCTAAATATAAATAATACTACCTGTGGTTTAAACACTTTTGATGGCGGATCTTCTTTTATGGCTTTAACCGCAAGTGCAGCATCTCTACGCTTTTTTATTTCTTCGTTATCTTTAATTACACAACTATTACATTGAATGATTTTCCTTAAAAAATATTATAAATAAATGTTTTGAATTTGTTTTTCTTAAGTATTTATATTACAATTTTACATAAATAAATGAAAATTATGAATTTAAGAAATACAGATTAACTTGATAGAAATAAATGATATATTGACTTACTTATTTTTCACATCAAAATCAATATTATGTAATATATTGATATCTTCAACTTTTGGTAATACTTGTAAACTATAAACATGTTCTGAAGTTACTTTTTCAAATTTCTTTCTATAATTATCTAAATCGACCTCGTTACATATTTCAAAGGCATATCCTTTATCATGTAACAAAAGACCACCAATTAAATATGTTGAACTTAATTCATTTTCGTCTTGTTTATGATTTTTTATGAAATTTGATAATAACCTTAAATATTTAAAAATTTATTTTTAACATTTTTATATTAAAAATAACTAAATAATAAATAATTATATATTTTAAGATTTTATTTGTTTATTTTTATACTATATATACTATATTTTTAACAAATAAATGAAAGGTTAATTTAATATTGAAAACATTAGTAAAATTCTTTTGACTTTGAAGTGATTTTTCTCGTTTTTAGTTAAATAATTCAAATGACACTTTTAAATATTTTTGGAAATATACATATACATATTTAAATATATAACAATTTTTCATTAATATAAGTAATAAAAATTACAACCTTTTAGATGTATTTACATGAACATCTAATTTAGAGCTGAGCCATTTATATGTTATCTAAAAATAAGAATAATTATAGATATATATAAGATAAAAAATAGTCTATTTATATTTACTATTTGCTGTTGATTTGACAAAAAGTTCTTAATTTGATTAAAATATTCTTCATCAGTCATTATATATTGAAAAGAAGAAATTAATAAAAAGGAAATAAATAATATAAAATCATCAATAAAAATAACTATACATGACAAATTTCAAATTAAATTATACAAAAATATTGTTAAATGATGACGTTTATAGGATATTTACCGCCAACAGAATGGCCAACATATTTATTTTACATTGTATTATTCAATTAGAATAATTTTCTCTCAGGATGAAAAAATAATAAATTTAAAATTATTTTTAATAAATTTAAACAATGATAAAAATTCCAATAAATTATAATTACATTTTATTTTCTTTGAAATAGTTTATTAATTGTCTTTTTAGTTCATATATAAAATGTACGCTTGAGTCCAAAAAAATGGAGCAACCTATTTTTTTTCTTTAATTTCACTTATCTCATATTCAAGTTATCAAATTAGAATAAAAATTATATCAAATTTTAGGAAATTTAATTATAAAAATAAATTGCCTTGAATAAAAATTTTTTTGCTCAGAAATGGTTTCAACATCGACAGACAATGCTTCATTAGCTTCAAATAATTCCAGCTAATTGGCAAATTAACAAATAATTTTATTTAGAAAAAATTAGGCATTTTCCAAAGCTAAAAATTAATGATTTTTTGATAATTTTCATTAAAATTTAAAATGTATGAAGTAGTAAACCTAAAATAATAAATTTTATATCATTTTTTTGATTATTTCATTCAAAATCATTATATAAGAGTAATTTTTATAAAAATTAAAAAGTAAATGTTTAATAATATACTATATAAATATATATATATCAATTAATTCAGTTTTTATATGTAAAAAATTACTTAATAATAATTCATATATATCTCTGATAGTTTTAATATATATTGGCCTTTTAAAAAACTGAAGAAGTGATTTTTTGAAATTTTTTTTTCTAAATTTCAACAATATTAAAAATGACATGTAAATATATAATAAAATATGATATAATATTAGTACATGTTTTTATTTTAAATAATTATATAATAATTATCTTAAATAGTTTAAATTTTATAAGTGTTTTCTAAAATTGTAACTACTTATGAGTTTTTGCTAATGTTCACTTAAGAAGTACCAAATAATATGTGATGAAATTTTATAATAATCGGCACAGCAAATTTCGAGTTTATATCTTTAAAATTTCCCGAATCATAAACAGAATTTGAATTGAAATTTAAATTATTAAAATGTGTTGCCAAGTTTTTCGCCATTAAACAATGATGGTCTTATGAAGATATCCGGAAAATGGCAAAAGATTATTGATAATAATTGACAATATGTACTTAAATAAAATTTTTGAATAAATCAAAATTCTATTAAAAAAATGATCAAAAATTATTTACCCAAAAGATTAATTGAAATTTCAATTACACTTAAACAATTTTTGAATAAATACATACAAAGAAGATATTTTCATTGAAATCTTAGTTTATTAGTAAAATAATTTCTATAGAAAAACTAAATACCTATATTATAACATATATCGCCGAATATAATATGATGTGAGTTGTAACTTAATATAAAACCCTTAGTATCATAGGAGCTTGACATGATAGATTTAAAATAAAATCTACTATTCTTCCTTAACAGAAACTTCTCGTAATTAATTAACAACTACAATGTGATTTATATCCAGTTGATGTACCTATCATATTATTTAAGTTAACTTCTCTGATCAACAATCAATATCTATAAATTATATTTAAAATTTAAATAATATATTTGCTGATTTTTCGATTACCGTTAAGTATTCTTAAAATTCTTTCTACACTACTGTATAATACTTCTATAATACTTATTTTTATAAATTAATTTAAATTAAATAAATCTACATCCAACATATAACAAAGTTATTAAAATGATAATAGATGTATTGATTGTTATGGTACCCGTAGGCGATGGTGGTGTAATGGTCAGCATAGTTGCCTTCCAAGCAGTTGATCCGGGTTCGATTCCCGGCCATCGCACTTTTTTTTTCTTTAAATTTAATTATTTTTTATATAACTTTTATAATTAATTATTTTATTTGAAAACAAAATAAATATAAATTATAGAATAAATATTAATGCAGTGAAAATCCAAATCCATGACTAGGTGGGTCACCACTATAACGCCCTCATCTCTTCAATCTCTCTTGCTATTAACTATATAATTTAATAAATTTAAAATCATATTATTAATAGTAGTACTCTCCTATCATGATATTCTATTATGAATTGGATAATTATATTGAATGGTCATCCAGTCATGGATTTGGATAAAACTTTACCAGTGGCTTCCTTTTTCCAAATAAACTTTTCTTATGCAATTTTTGCGGATCGCTTCTATGTAGTTTACAAGATAAAATCATTAAAGTTTGCATATATAAATCCATTGATATTCTATTTAGCTACCATGTTTTATTAATTTGACCATCAGAGGGCTCCACTAATTTTCTGGTTTTTTTTTTAGTTCAGATTCGATATAGAAAAATTTAAAAAATAATTAATTAAATAATTTCCCTATATCCAAACCGGACCGAAAAAAAAACAGAAAATTTGGAATAAGTGAATAATTAGTGAATTAGTCAATAAAACATTACTTAATAAGTTAATCTGGCAAACTTTAATAATTTTAATCTCGTAAACTAGAAACGACACGCAAAAATTGCATAAGAAAAGTTTATTTAGAATTATAAAAGGAACCCACTGGTAAAGTTTTATCCAAATCCATGACTGGATGGCCATTCAATATAATTACCTTATCCTTTATTATTCAAAGTATCAATAGCATTTTTTAAGCCAATTTCTGAGAATTATAATAATTACGCTATAATATCGAATTATAAACCAATTTATTTAGTTTTTAATTATATATAAAGTATATATAAATTTGAGAATTTATTATATTCTTTCATTAGGTTTAACTTCAATGCAGGATTTGAAATCCAAGGTTCCACTCATTGCTACTATGTCAAATTTATGCTATAATATGCCGTAATCATCCAGGTTGGTTGAAGTTCTGTGTGAAAAAAAACCTGGACATTCCCAAAACACCACCTTCGATTTATTTCGACATACCTCTATTTGCTATGAGCTTGGATTATCAATGGGTTTTTTAATAGTGTTTTCGTTTAAATGACCATAGAAAGGTTTGATTATAATTATCGAAGGGCAGGCACCAAGAGAATTAAGTTTTTGGTAGCTTGCATAAATATGGTATGATGCATGGTATGATGCCTATGTATCATATTTTGTTTTTAATTGAGTAGCTTAGAAACTTTTCCAAGACTTTCTTGGTAATTTTATGCTTCAATCTTGAAACAAAAAATCTTTTCATTGGTTTCTATGTGGATAGGGACACGATATCCAAAGCAAAGCATCGATACTTAGTATAGGTAGGTATCGATTCTTCGATAATATCGGACTCAAAAGAATCGATACTCCAAAGTATCGGTATCGGAAAAAAAGCTTAGTCCAGAAAACGTTTGAAAAAAGTACGCTGCTAAGTGCGCTGAGTACCATTCGATACTTTTTTCGAAACCACAGATATAGGTATCGATGCTGTATGTACTGGTATGTACTATAGTCGGAGAGGCGAAAATTGGTGCCTGAGCCGACCCCCACCCTCGGACAACCAGTTCCCGCGCTTGCCCCCACCATTCCAACAAGACCACATCGCGCAACTCTGTTGCGCATATCACATTTTTTATAGTTTAGTTTGAGAGAGTAGAAGACTGTGATGGAGGGGTAATCTTATAAGTTATATTTTCAACATTGTTAATTGTAGTTATTATAATTGATTTTTTATTTTTTTATACATTTAGAGTGGAGTTCTCTTTTGTATTTTCCCTGGCAAACCATTTTATTTAGGTTTTAATTGTATATGTATATTAGTATTAAATATTAATTTATCGTTTAATTAGCCTTAGTCAAAGTATAAATTCGTTGTTTTTTTTAGGTTTTTATGACAAAATGATAAATTTACGATATAATTCTAAATATACATCAGTTTAGTTAGTTTTTAATTATAAATAATTATATATAAATCATCTTTATATATATTTATAATTATTGTTTTATTTACCTTAGTCAAAGTATTACTAATATTTTTTTAAGCCAATTTCTGACAAAAGAAATATTTACGCTCTAAATTCGAATTATTATAATTTATTTAGTTTTTATTAGACATTATAATAATAATTTTTATCAATCTTTATATATTATAAATCTTTTATAATTATCGTTTTCTTGGATTTTGCCAAAGTAGTAATTAAAAATTTCTGACGTTAATGAAGTAATAAATATATGATATCGAATTATACACCATTTTATTTCATTTAGGTTTTAATTATGGATTAATATATATCCATCATATTTATGTAACTTTTATAATTTTCGTTTTATTTCCCTTGGTTAAAGTATAAAGTCGTTTTTTTTGGACGGTTTTTATTACAAAATGAAATATTTACGCTATGATCTCAAATTATTCATCAGTGTAGTTAGATTTTTACTAACTCGCCAGAGATAGTATTACGATCACGAAATGTCGGGATTTTTATGTTTTTATACGTTTTGAAGGTCCCTAAGTCATTTTCGCTAAAGTTGAGAAAAATGTGTGTGTGTATGTCTGTATATCTTATATATATATATATATATATTGTCGTGTATATGATATAAGGGAGAGGTATTTTTATATGAAAAATTCGTTTGGAAAATAAGTTTAATTAATTGGTAGCACTCTGGATTGAATTTAGAATAAAAAAGGTTTATTGAAACCGCGAAGGTTGATATGGGAAATGATAAAATTGAAAATGTTCAATTAAAAATGCTTATATAAAATTATAACGATTAATTATGTATTTAATAAAACTATAAGAATTTAGATTACAATAGATAACAAAAGAAATTAAGATGAAATAGAAAAATTGAATGTTACCGTAAAAAAAAATAGAAATATAAATTAAAAGAACTTTAATTTATATTTTTGCAATTGCAATTTATAATTAATGATTAATTACCAATGGTCGACCACAGTTGGTATATTGTGTAGTTAAGGAATTGAGAATTCATTGGAGACTTGAGTCTTGAGTGTCGTCCGGCGGATTTATCTGGAACATCGAGTCGGCAGCAACATTTCTCAAAAAGGAGTTGTGTATACGATGTCCTTCCAGCCAGGAAAAATGTTCGTCTCTCTTCTCTCAATTCTTGATCAAGACTGACTAAAATATGTCGAAGCCAATCATCCCCTCCTATGCCACTTGGCAAAATTGTCCACCCCTCCTCCCTCTTGGGGTAACGAAGAGGTATATCATCGGGGTTTTTCCCTGGGTTTTTTTTTTGTAAACAATAATTTTAGAAAGCTACCTTTTATACACTTTGCCATGTGTTCACACAAATAACTTTCTAAAATTCCGTATCATAATATATGTATATAAAAAAAGCATTTTTATATTTATATATATATATATTACAATATATATGTGTGTGTGTGAGTGTGTATGTAGACAAGATTATGCAAAAACGATTTGAGCTAGAATAATGAAATTTGATACACTGGAATTATTTAAAATTCGTATTTTTCTTTCTACTTTGGAGAAATGTAGCTCATTAGGAAGAGGGTACCTACTACTTTTTTATTTTTTTCCTCTAAACTGACCGTAAAAATAAAGATATATGATTAATAGTTTTTCACATGATTAATAAGTTGACCAGGCACAGAACCAACCGACGGTTTGAAATAAATTAATTTCCATCTACAGAAACAATTTCAAATAATTTAAATGTATCTGTTAATGCAATAAAACAGAGATATGGATATAACATAAATATTTTTAATTTTATTTTATTTATAATATAAAAGGAGGCGCTGGCTGTGACGTCATGAAGGGCTGGGTGAGGTCATATAATTTTAAGAAAAAACTAATGAAGATGATTTTTCCCGAAGATAAAACCAATACAAAGTTCATGATTTGTGGAGATATGTAAAAAAAATCTTCTCATGTGAAATTTGGTGTGAAAATAACCCTTCCCTTCCTATCGGTAATACTACCACTTCCGGTTTCCGGATATACACCAAAAGTTGATGAATTCATCATACTGATGCAAGTTAATATACCAAATTTTATCAAAATACGTTGAGCCGTTCAAGCTGTACTCATCTATACGAACGGACAGACAGACGGACGGACAAACATCATTCTAAAAATACTATTTTCTGTTAACAAAATGCATAATTCGTGGAGATATTTAAAAATCTTCACATGTGAAATTTGGACCGGAATTAATTTTTTAATACTGCAAATCACACGCCAGCACGTGACGTGATACCATCATCAAAGAGCCAAACACGCGCTGGTTTAATAAATATTATTTATTAATTTTAATTTATATTTGAATTAATTAAATTTAATTTAAATATAATATATGTTATTTAATCCAATTCGAGAGGAGACACTCCAGATTTTTTTTAATATAATAATTGCTTTATTTTTCAACATTCAAGATAGCTGAGAGCTGTTCGATGTTAGCTGAACGTGTGTGAAATATTTTGCACAACCATTTGAACATGGAAAGCTGTGTGCAACGTGGGTGCCGCGTTTGCTAACGTTAGACCTAAAACTGCTTCGAAAAACCATTTCTACCGACAATTTGGCGCTGTAGGCATAATCCAAACGAATTTTTGCGTCGATTCATAACTGTTGATGAGACTTAAACTAAAAAAATAAT
The DNA here is from genome assembly GCA_963082975.1 of Labia minor. NCBI lineage: Eukaryota > Metazoa > Arthropoda > Insecta > Dermaptera > Spongiphoridae > Labia > Labia minor. Next base: position 115,345,075 of record OY720344.1, read on the forward strand.
AATAACAATTTAATTAAATTAAAATAATTAATTGATTTAATTAATTAACTAAATTAGAACACCGTTATGAGAAATGTATCAGTGTTGATCGAGATTATGTTAAAAAATAAAACAAAAAAAAAAATTTAAAAACATCGTTTTCCTTGGTCAGGCCAGAAACTTTTCACCCCACCCTCGTATGCTTGTTTTGGATTAAGTTGATGATCATGGTCTTAGCTTATGGATAGATCAATGATTTCGACCTTTTTGAAAAAAATATATAGATCTAGATTAAAGTATTTTTAATTTTTTTATATTATATTAATTCAAATTTTAATTATAATTTTGTTTTTTCTATTTTTATAAATATATTTAATTTCAATTCTAGTGAATGTGTTACTTTAAAAATAAAATACAAATTGTCATCTCATTATGAATTTTAAAAAGTCATAAACCTCCAATGTTATTATAATTTGTGTCAGATTTTAAATCTATCTAAAAATTATAATTATTTTTGAAATATAATAAAGCTGTTTTATTGTGTATTCGCTAATTTCATCCACATAATCACTAATTAATTAATTTAAATAAACTGTGTAGGAACCTTCTTGTGTGGGACCCATAATACTTTCAAAAAATCTCATCAAAAATTGCCCAATCTTTTATGATGAGTACTTTTCCTAAATTCTGAACTTGAATTTTATATGTTTTAATTTATAAGTGTATATATTTATAAAAATATTTTATAATTTGAAATTATTTTTTTATAATTTTTCTTAATATTTTATTTTTATTTATTGACTTTTAAATTTGGAAAATTTAACTCTAAGGTCAACAAAGATCATATGGTTTGAAGTAGATTATCTAAGTTTTGATTGATGTATTTCATCAGAGAGATCAATAATTCATTGCAATCTCATACATCAAAAGTGGCCTTTACAAAAAGAATCAATTTTAGCAAAGGAAATGAAATACATATTTTTCTCAGTTCAGGTTAGAAGAACACAATTCAATATTGGTTAGTTATGTTAATTATATATATATAATTTATTTTTACGGTCACTTTAGAGAAAAAAAAATCAAAACGTGGTAGGTAATGGTCCTTTTCCGAATAAGCTACATTTCTCAAAAGTTGATAGAAAACTACGAATTTTGAATAATGCCCGTATGCCAAATTTCATGATTCTAACTCAAACCGTTTTTGAGTAATCTTGGTTACATACACACATACACACACACAGACATTTTTCTCAACCTTAGTGAAAATTATTCAGGAACCTTCAAAAAGTATAAAAACATCAAAATCTCAACATCGAAAATTTTCATGATCGCAATACTATCTCTGTCGAGATAGTAAAAACTGAAGAAGTGATTTTTTGAAATTTTTTTTTCCTAAATTTCAACAATATTAAAAATTACATGTAAATGTATAATAAAATATAATATAATATGATATAATATTAGTAAATGTTTTTATTTTAAATAATTATATAATAATTATCTTAAATAGTTTAAATTTTATAAGCGTTTTCTTAAATTGTATCTACTTATGAGTTTTTGCTAATGTTTTGAAGATTATAATAATTTTATAAAACTATTTTCATAAATAATTTTATTGCAATTTATAATTTAATAATAAAAATACAATATCAAATTTAATATTTTTCTAGATATTTATCATTCAGTTCAATTATTATTTACGCTCATAGCTCCAGATCTATCATGTTATTGACTATCTTTGTTTTATCATCCCCTTTAACTCTTCACTGACTTGACTTTGATCGAAAGATTTCTTTTTTCATCTCATCATACTCTATTTCTTACCCATCCAAAGGAGAAGATTCGTTATCACCCATGATTAGCATTATTTATATTTTATTTTATATTATTAATTAACCACAAAAATAAAGGTTAAGTAGTAAATTTAAATTTGTGGCAACTATCAGCTAACTCCTGTCAAAATTTGAACCAGCTGGGTCTTTAAGTTTTTGTTTGACATCCATAATAATATCAGACTATTTCGTGATTTGAGAAGAAAATAGAAAAATGTGAATTTCGTGTACTCATTAATGTTTGGCGTTGTTTAACCGCAATATAGACGAGTTTTTGCGCCGTGAATGAACTACGACATACCAGAGACCAAACGGCAGTCAAAACAGGGTTTTTTTCGGGGTGATACGGAACAAATCCTTATTTTGATGTCCTTTTTTAAGGGATCAAAAAAATGGAGAAACGTTGAACAAATTGTTTAGAACTCAAAGGTGACCAGGTTATAAAATAAAATAATTTTTATCTAAATACCTGTGTTTCATTCAAAAATTCACGGAATTATTGACCTACCCTCGTAGATATCTTTTACCATATTTAATTAGATGTCATTTTGTAATTAGTGTTAATTTTTACTATCTCGCCAGAGATAGTATTGAGATCACGAAAATTTTCGATGTTATGATTTTGATGATTTTATACGTTTTGAAGGTTCCTGAATCATTTTCTCTAAGGGTGAGAAAAATGTCTCTCTCTCTCTGTGTGTGTGTGTGTTTGTATATATATATATATATATATATATATATATATATATGTGTGTGTGTGTGTATGTAGACAAGATTACGAAAAATCGGTTTGAGCTAGAATCATGAAATTTGGTATACGGGCATTATTCAAAATTTGTACTTTTCTATCAACTTTTGAGAAATGTAGCTCAACCGGATGAGGGTCATTACCTACAACTTTTCCGGTTGAATTACATTTCTCAAAATTCCCGTATATCAAATTTCATTATTCTAGTCCAAACTGTTTTTCCATAATCTTGTTTACATACATACACACACACATATACTCATATACATTTTTCTAACCCTTAGTGAAAATGATTCAGGAACCTTCAAAACGTATAAAAACATCAAAATCTCAACATCGACAATTTTCTAGAACCTTAAAAATAAAGATATTTGTTTGATAGTTTTTCACATGATTAAAAATTGTATAAAAATGCTATATATAGAATATCAGATTGATTGAATTGTTGAAAGTACCGGAATTAATTTTTTAACTCTGCAAATCTCACGCGCCAGCACGTGACGTGATGCCATCAACAAAGAGCCAAACATGCGCTTGTTAAATAAATATTATTTATTAATTTTAATTTATAATTTATAATTAATTGAATTTAATAAAAATATAATATATTCTGTTATTTAATCCAATTCAAATTGCGAGATAGTCGAGTGGAGACATTCCAGCTTTTTATATAATAAATTCACTCAATAGGCCTTTTTAAGATTTTTCAAATAATTACTACCTAGTAAGTCAATTAAAGAAAAACTTATAGAGTGTGTGTGAGTGAGAGAAAAAATTGACATATACCTACTCTTCTCTTATCATTAATCTTGTAAGAAGATTTTGTAGTAAAAAATTCCATCTCCATTCAAGTACATTAAATTTTAATATATTCATTGTTGTCAAAAAATTACCTATTTATTTATCTAAAGCTTTTCGTTCAATTAACTTAAGTAGTTTTGTTAATAATATAAAATAATTATTTATAATAAATGTTTACTTTCATTTACAGATGTTAGTATACTCTAGAATAGAAACAATATATGTATTTTTTGATTTCAACACACAAATATGCTATTTTAAAATTATTTAAAAAAATTACAAAATTAGTCTCTATGTGTGCTGTACATATGTCAATCTGGAGCAAATACTTAAAATGTAAATGTAGAAATTTTATAATTAAATTTATATTCAATATTCTTTTAAACATTTAAGTTTTTATTTGTCAAAATTGTTTATATACCTATATATATATATAATATACGAGGTTTGTTCAAAACAAAAGGTGAATTTTGAATTATTTCGAAAAGTATTTATTTATTCATCAATATCCATTTTGTCCCCTTCAAAGTAATTCTCCTCAGATATAATGCACTTTTCTGCCAGCGCTTCTTCAAATAGTCGAAGCACTTCAGAAATGCCCTTTTCGGTATTGCCGTTCTTCTATTCCGATTTTATCTCATCCATTGTGGCAAAACGCTTTTCTTTCCTTTCATTAGTCTCTTCAGGGAATAGGAAAAAGCCACAAGGAGCAAAATCTGGTGAATACGGTGGTTGAGGTATGATTACGATGTTGTTTTTGGCCAAAAAATCACGAACAAGCAATGATATGTGAGTTGGTCCAGAATCCATGATTTGTTTTTCCACAATTCCGATCGTTTGAGCCGTATTGTTTCACGCAAAAGTTGCATAACTTCCTTGTAGTATTCCTTTTATTTAAAAAAAAATAAAATAAAATAAAAATTCTACGAAAACACAAAAACATGACTAACTTTTTCAGTTGTCAAAAACAAACTACTAATTCAAAAAGGCTGATAATGTCAACATATGAGAAACATGTGTACCAATATAACAAAAAATCTAGATAATCGATTGTACACAGCCAAAAAAATTCAAAATTCACCTTTTCTTTTGAACAGACATATATATATTTTGTTCAGGATAAATGTGGTTTCTATGGTCACGAACTTTCAAGTTCATTAATGTAACAGATATATAAAATAAAATTTAAATTAAAAGTTTATAAGAATGCAATAATGCATAACAAAAGAAAAGTTAAGCTCAACGTTGATGAAGTTGATGTTAATTTAAATAAAAGATGAAAGCTAAAGGAACTAAAAGATCCAATTTAAATAATTAATTATCATACCTGATAATGAAAAAAACGTGTTTTTCTCTTTTATAATCTTAATTAGCAATTAATAAATTGTTTTCTTATGAAATTAGTTTAAATGCGTGTAATATGGGTAGTATTTTATTAATTTTAAGGGATAAATATGAAGTGTCTCGAGTCTTTGTCAAAGTGGTGGAGAATATTTGAAGATAAATGTGTAAGTAGATGTGTTGTTTCCAACAGAAACGAGGCCACTGGAGCTAATGGCGAGCTTTGGAGGTATGCCCCTTCTCCTTGGCCCACACCAAACCATACCAACCTCATCCCCATTGGTAGTCCCCTCCGGAACGGGCGCCGGCGTTCGGAGCACTCGGCAGATCGATATAGTAACACGTCGGCAGCAGGCCGAGGAGGAGGACAGTTGTGAGCTGCCGAGGGAGCTCGTCAGTGAACAAGAACCAGAAATCATACAAATTACAGGTAAATCCCTGATTCATCTCCATTCAAAACCCATCATGAATAGACGCTTAGCAGGTTGTAAACATTCACCCTATTCACCTGATTTATCAACACGAATTGACCCTAACAACGAATTCATTGACGACAAACCACCCTCCAATTCTTCTTCATCCAATCCCCACGATACATCTTTCTAAAGATTTTACTTTCTACATTAATCTTCCATTAATCCTCCATAATATTTTATTACTAAAATAATATTCAAAAATCAATAATCAAATAATCAAAGATTTTTAATTTTACCAATAAAATTATTTAAATGCTTTTTATATAAATACAATTTTTGACTTTTCCCTCTCAAAAAAAGAAAAAAAATGGTAAATTCTACAAAATTCCTTAAAGATACATTATTTATGAGACATTATCACTTACCCTCTTCTTAAATAGATTTATCGTAGCAAATGACCCCTCATCTATATTTTCACATATGCCAAAATTTTTAAAACAAACAAAAATATATAATCTATATTTATATTCATTCAAATTATTATATTGTCATTTTGAATTATATAATAATTATTATAATTTGATTTTAATATTATTTAAAAATAAAAGTATTGTAAATTATTAATTAATATTATATACATATTATTATAATTGCATTATGAATTTAAATATATTTTAAAAGATGGCTGAAATTTTTTTTGAAATTTTTTTTTATAGAATTATATTTATTTTATATTATAATATCATAAAGAATATGTAAAGTCTTTTTAATGTTGATAAATCGAATATCTATATGTACTAAAACCTCTATCACTTTCTCTTTCTATTTATACATATATGTATGTATGGTATATTAAATTTGCAAATGGCTACCATTATTATCTCAAATTAATTTATTTTATATATATATATATATATATATATGTGTGTGTGTTTTGATTAAATAATGGACCTATAATATAATAAAAATTAAAAGAATAGACCAATAAGAGGGATACATTTTTTCTAAAAAAAATATTATTTATATAAAATAAAAATATTAAAATATTAATATTCGTTGTCTAGGCAACCAAAATATCATTTGAATGACTGTATATTTATGTAAATTCTTTTAATTAATATATCTACAAATTAAACCAACACTTAATACATATAAATTAATTAGTTTTCTTTTATTTATTAGTTCGGTTAAATGAATAGAATAATGGCTAAACATAGCTATTGTATATTCAATAGTTGTTTAAGAAATTAGTCATTAAAAAATATTTTCTAAATAACTAAAAGTATTAATTTCATCAAGAAAAATAAAAAAAAAAAAATAAAAAGTGGAGATCTAACAGAAATGAAATAATTTAATGATGACTTTAAAAGTTTATAGTATTAATTTCAAACAAAAATTTAATCATAAAATTAAAAAACAAATGATAATATTACATAAACCTTGAATTCAATTATATTATAAATTTTTGATCTTTACATTTTATAAAAATTTTAAATATATAGATAAATAAATAAGTATTGATGTAAATTGATAAAATATATTTATGTATAAGCAGATAATATTAAAATAAGAAAATGGCAGCAATCCATTCTCTCCTTCTTTTATTAGTTTTTTTAATTAAAAAAAATATGTTTATTAGCCAATTTTTTGTGATACATAATTTGTTTTTTATTTTATCCCATAACATAACAAAAATGGGTTTACAATAATTTTTACAATCATTTGACTATTAGTTAACATTTACATTTTTACCGACCGACGATAGTAAGGGAGGTATTGTTTTCACACCAAATTTCACATGTGGAGATTTTTACATATCTCCACGAAATGCATTTTCTAAACAGAAAAAAGTATTTTTAGCATGATGTCTGTCCGTCCGTCCGTCTGTCCGTCCGTCCGTCCGTCCGTCCGTATAGATGTGTACAGCCTGAACGGCTCAACCGATTTTGATGAAATTTGGTATATTTACTTAATGCATCAGTGGGATGAATTGATCAACTTTTGGTGCAATTCCGGAAACCGGAAGTGGTAGTATTAGCGATCGACGATAGGAAGGAAAGGGTTATTTTCACACCAAAGGAGATTTTTTTATATATCACCACGAATCATGCATTTTGTATTGGTTTTATCCTCGAAAAAAATCATATTTATTAGTTTTTTCTTGATTTAAAATTATATGACGTCATCCAGCCATTCATGACGTCACAGCCTGGTCTTGCATATATATTATAAATAAAATAAAATTAAAAATGTTTATATTTATTATTTATGTATGCCTATCTGTTTTTTATTACATTAATAGATATATGAAAATTATTTGAAATTGTTTCTGTAGCTGGAAATTAATTTATTTCAAACCGTCGGTCGGTTCGGACCTGGCCACAGGTCAACTTATTATTTTTACAGCGAATTTCATTATTTACATTGTACATATTTTGAAATCTTTTTTTATTATTATTTGACTAACTAGGAAAAGAATATACTAACTAGGAAAAGAATATATATAAAGAAAACCTAGTCTATATTCCTTCTTTTATACTTCATAATCAAAGCAGATACTTAATCCAGTTATTGTATTTAATTATTGAATGAATATTAATTAAAACAATAAATAAAAAAAAATTAATAATTAAACTTTATCAATATATATATTTTATTTATTGAGATAAAATAATTAATTTCACAAACGAGATTATTATAATTTCAAAGACTTTACGCTTCAATGAATTTCATCGTGTTACCCCATTAAAAACCATCGCTTTGCAAATGAAAACAATTCAAATGTTATTTTATTACAAAAACGATTTATTTAATAATATTAAATATCTAAATTAATTGGTTATAATGAGTAATAAGTAGATATTAATTTAATTGTATTATTTAACAATAATAATAAATTAAATTAAAAATAGATTCTATGTATTAAATAATGTCGGAATAAAGAAAACTGAAATCATGTAGTTATTTCTTGTTTTATCCTTTTTGGCAAGCTTATCAAGCTAAGATAATAATTAACGGATAAAATGGGGGATAAATTTATCAAGAGAGTGGTTCTGACAGAAATGGTTGCTAACAACCAAGAATTATCTACAAAAGAAACCAATTTACAATTATTTTATTCTCTTGACAAATTATAATAATATCCAGTATTTTAGAAAGAATTAAATTATTTATTAAATAAATAAATTAAATAGAATTAAATATATAATTAAATTCAATTAATTTTGTTTTTATTTTGTACTATAAAATACTAAAAATAAAAAATACAATAAATAAAATTGAATATATATTAAAAACTGAATATACTTTTATATATATTTGTGAAAAATCAAACACAGTTTAATTCATTTAATATTTCGAAATAAATACTATATATTGTCGATCACACTAATATATAAATAAATAAATAATTTTATTTAATAATTCAAAATTAATCATATGATTCATTTTTTTATATTCTTTGCCTATTCAATGAAATATTTATTTTATTTTTCATGAAATAAACAAATAAGAGTTTATTTATACTTATATTAAATTTATAGATGTTACTTAAAAAATTATTGGATCTAAATAATAAATCATCTTTAGTTAAAATGTTAAACGATTATTGATGCACACCTCCCTACTTTAAAATAATCAATTAAAAAGAATATAGAAAAATTCAATCAAAAACAGCTTAAATTGATAGTAATTTTTAATATTTAGAAATAAATCTCCTATATATTGTCGATCATACTAATATATAAATAAATATTAATATAATTATTTTATTTAATAATTCAAAATTAATCATATGATTCATTTTTTTTATTCTTTGCCTATATAATGATATATTTATTTTATTTTACAAGAAATAGACACAAATAAGAGTGAAATTATACTTATATTTAATTTATAGATGCTACTTAAAAAATTATTGAATCTAAATAATGAATCATAGGGAAAAATATAAATTAGTCAATCGTTTTCAGTGATTCAATGATACATTAACATCAATCAATAAAGAGTATTTATTTAATATTTAATAATTATTAAACCAAATGAAAAAAAAGGCTATCATCGATTTAAACAGTCAAATAAGTTAAAATGTTAAACGATTATTGATGCACACCTCCCTATTTTAAAATAATCAATTAAAAAGAATATAGAAAAAGAGATTTTATAATTTAAATATAGTTTATATATTCGTATTTCATCTTATCATTTTTTTTTTGATATAAATGTAACTTTTTATTTATTATGTTAATTAATGAATCACAAAAAATAAAAAAAAAAACAATATCATCTTTTTATGACTTTTATTGATTTATAAATAAAATTTGTGTTATTTCTTTTTATTTTTAAATCAATATTTAGTCGCCATATTTTATAAAGTAATCTTAATGGATATTATTAATTAAAGATTTTTTTAATTTTGTTGGTAATGTTATCAATTAATTTAGTTAATAAACACACACACATTGTATATTATTAAGTTCAATTATATTATTAGAAACAAATAATAATGATAAGTAAAATCATTAATTAGAAAAGTTATTTATAGAATCAAAAACAAATTTGTTTAAATGTTTTAATTCTTTCCCCCTCACTGATTTGATAAGAGACCAAAAGCCAAAGAGAGTGATAGAGGAAGAGGAGAGCATCAGAACACAAAGCGTATTGTGATCAATATCATAATAGGCGTCCCATTTCCTTTACCGAGGACAAATTGCAAAACAGTCGTCTGTCAGTTGGTATGGGACTTTAAGTAAAAATAGTGATAAGAAGAGGCGAGGTGTGGAGATATTTGATGAAGAAGTGGGGGGTGGGTTTGGCAAAGGATGTCGGTTTTATTCGTAAATTTTGACATGGAGAGGTTTTTCTGGCTGCGAGGGGCATCCCTGTCAGCTACGAAGCACTCTCCAAGCTCTCTTTATTCAATTAAAGAAAGACGAAAAGTTCGATTGCGCCCTGATAAATATAAATATATGTATATCTACATATATATATATATATATATATATAAAACTCTCATAGCTCTTTATATATAAGAGCATCCGCTTGTTTTCATTATCGGATTTTCGTGATGGAATAAAAAACAAACTCTTTTTCTCCTTTTTTCGGCTCTTTAACAATACTTTTATTTGTTTATTTATTTATTTTATTTTTTTTTAAATAAAAGTACTTAGAAAATTGTTTATTTATGGTATTGTGAAAACATTAATAAATACGAGGATAAACCAATGCATCATTGCAAACACATGGATTCATTCATTATTAGTAAATGAAAAAAAATAAAGATATGATTTATGTTAATATTTATCATTTCAATCACCTATATTTACCATACAATTTAAAAAAAAAAGTCTGAAAATCACAAAATTTTTATTTCAATATTTGAAATTGAATCAATATTAAATTTCCATGCTTTGAGGATTAATAAAAATTAGAAATAAACAGTGTAGTAATTTCTTTTTTTTAGTGGAAAAGGGCACAAACCTTCTTCGTATATTTTCGATTATCCGATTAAAAGATTTACTTCTTCAAACTGAACTATTTTTAAAAAATGAGCTGTGGCCAGGCACAGAACAGACCAACGATTTGAAATAAATTAATTTCCAAAAAACATTATATATTTATAAAATCTATATATAAAAAAAAATATTTTTAAAACTTGAATTAAAATGACTAAATTATATTATCTTGGTGTTATCTTTAGTTTAATTACTCAATTATTAATTACTCCATAATATATTTTAAGTGAAATATTTTTCGAAATAAAATTTGGTTTATTTACTTATGAATTCATCAACTTTTTTGGTTTATATCCAGAAACCGGAGAAGTGGTAGTTTCCAAAATAATTAAGTAATTTTATATTCATTGTTGGAAATTTTTCTCTTAAAATATACTTAGTAGTAAATAATAATTGAGTAATTAAACTAAAAATAAAACCAAAATAATATAATTTAGTCATTTTAATTCAAGTTTTAAAAATATTTTTTGTTTATACTTTATATATTATCCGGAAACCGGAGAAGTGGTAGTTTCCAAAATAATTAATTAATTTTATATTAATTGTCAGAAATTTTTCTCTTAAAATATACTTAGTAGTAAATAATAATTGAGTAATTAAACTAAAAATAAAACCAAGATAATATAATTTAGTCATTTTAATTCAAGTTTTAAAAATATTTTTTTTTATACTTTATATATATAACTATATAATGTTGTTTGGAAATTAATTTATTTCAAATCGTTGGTCTGTTCTGTGCCTGACCACAGCTCATTTTCTTATACTCCTTTTATTAATTCTTAATAAAATCTGTATAATGATTATATTAATTAAAACATTTTTAAATTTTTCCAAATTATATACCTTTTCTTAATACATAAAATTGGAAAATAAAGTTTAAAAAAAATATACATGATCTGAGACTTTCTTTATTCTCTAAAATAATATTTATTATAATTGAATCGATTATTTCGAAAAGGTATTATCTCCAAAAAATGTAATTCTTCAGAGGAGTAAAAAAACTGATTTTTGAAAAAATTAGAAATTTTATTGAACTAGTTCTTGTGTGTTTCTTTTTAGCTATCTTCAGGTAATATTAATTTGTGTTAATCATTATTTTAATAAATTAGTTTTTAACTGAAAAATCAAAAAAAATTTTTTGATATGTTCCCTTTTCGAAATCAACGTCCTTTGTTTGGTTGAAATAAGTTAAACAATTTGTTACTATGACTTGTTTTTTTATTTAAAAATATGAAAAAACCTTACAAAAATAATAATATACTAAAAACACAAGTATAATATGCAATAAATGTCATTTTTGATAAAATTTTGGACTATTTTTATTTCTGTAGACCAGAGGTTCTTAAACTGTGGTCCGCGGACCCCTGGGGGTCTGCGAAGCCTTTACTGGGGGTCCGCAAAGTCATCGTACAGGTGCACGAGAAAATGATGAGTCAGTTAAAACTTTAATTAATATAAAAGAAGCGATGGCATGGCTTTGTGAGGAAACAGAGATCAAATACCCAAATTTAACGAAATGTGCAAGAAAACTATTGCTACCGTATCCATCTTCATATTTAGCTGAATTTTCTTTCTTCAATATTATAATTTCTAATAAAATGTGTTCTACTATATGCAAAAAAATCGTTATTCACCAATCACTGTTAGAAATATCCATCATATATCCTTGTTCTTATGAGATCGTAAGCCAGAAATTAACTAATAAAATGACGTAAAGTACCTAAAGTTGGGATGGGGTCCGTCAAAAATTTTTTTTTCAAGTGGGGGTCCGCGGAGTACAAAGGTTTAAGAACCTCTGCTGTAGACAATTTAAAAATCTTGGTCGGTATTTTCATTAGTTGTGGGCCACAAAAATAAATCTTCGTAAAATTGTGTATATTTTGCCGGAATATAATCACCTTTTTGATGTCGACTATTTTTTTGCATTAATTGGCACTTTTGAAGAATAGGCAGGAAAATCCATTTAATTTGGTAAAGAAGGGAAATTTGTTTAATGCTTTAGTAAATGAAATTCCTCTTCGTTCATATCATTATTTATATATTGGCGTACCTTAACAGTTCCAGGGGTGACGGAACTGTACACAAACTCGTTATAGATGCTTACAGCAAACGAAACCCTTTGCTCTCTTGGAATTTGCTTTCCAAAACTTCTTTTGGATAGTACAGTTTTTTTTTTGTAAAATTGCAGCCACCATTTTTTAATTTAATAATTTCGGAAGCTGTAATGTTGTAGATATCAAATTTATTGGTATTTGAACTGCTAGAGTTGTTACCTTTTCGAAATTAATAATGTTATCAGAATTTTTTTCTTAATGATAAAACTTCGGAGATGTCTCCTTTCCACTCTAAATACGTGTTATTACGCTTATTTTACAAAATGGAATTTTTTTTCTCTATTTTGAAAAAATTCGGAGATGTTACTTTTTCGAAAAATTGATTCAATTAGATATTAGATATTCTATCCGTTGAAAGTATCAAAAGAATTGATAAATTTTATTATATGTAGAATTGATAACTGTTAAATGATGAGTTCCAATATTCGAGAGTACACTTCCTATGATCAATTTCAATTATTATAGGGGTTTGGAATTGAAATAAGACCAACGATTAATTTATTTGTTTAATTAATCATTTATTCGAATGCTATAGGCACAATTACCAAAATCATAATTCTAGTTTAGTAGGATATATTCATGACAAATAAACAAATCGTTTCTGCTTTGGAACATTTCTTTTTTATCTTAATAAACAGGGTGTTGGTTGTCAACCGTGGAATGCATGGCACGTGGACGCGAAGGCGCGCAACCGATCATGGTTAGGGGTTGATGAAAGAGTGGGTGTACAAAGCCAATTCCAAAGAATGGTAAAAAATAAAAAACAAAATACATTGAATTATACCATCACTTTCTATTACACAAAAATTTAAATGTATGAATTAGAAAATATGTTTTCTAGTGTATTAAAAAAGTGATTTATATAGCTTAAAGTACCGTTGAAATTAATAAATATTACAACGGACTTACTTTAATTGTAAGAAATATCTATAAACATCATATTCATTTGATAAATAAATATTCAAATATATTAATTAATAAAAAAAAACCTCTGACTTTGTACGTCCTACGCAAGGACAACGCCTATCAAGCTGGTTATATCAATGAGGTGTCCTATGATCAGTAGAACGGGTCCTCTCAACCTTTACCTTGATTTTCTTGATCGGAGGCGCTATCAAGTAGCTTTTCCCCAATGTTGTTCCCGGAGGCTGGGTTGACTCCGTCCCATAGACCCCAGCTAGGGAAATTCCCTTGCCAGGCCCGGGACTTGAACCCGGCACCATGCGAATGTGAGGCAGGTTCGCTACCCACACACTCAATGGCGCCTTTATATTTAATTAATATATAAATTAATGTAAATAAGATAGGGGTAATTTTAAATTTATTGTTTTTTATGAATTTTACTAAGGGGGTTGATTTTATTAGTTTAATAAACACTTAAGTATTATCTTATGTTTTTGTTATTATTTATAAGTAACTGGTTCACCAAGCCGCCTTTTAAATAATTTAAAAGAACATAAATTAAAAAATAATAGTCATAAAACGTACAGCCCTTAAACGTATTAATGCACTGAAAGACAGAAAAGTATGGCTTGTGGATATAACATAGCATAATATATATTTCGTAATTTTATTATATTTGTATTTATAATATTTTGTATTTAAGGAAGCACTGTCTGACGTAGCTGCTGACGTCATGTATATTTCCAATTTTAAATTAAGAAAAAAACAATAAAGATGATTTTTTCGGAGTCTGTAACAAATACAGAACGATTTTTCTTTATGAAAATTATCTATGGTTTCGAAAAAATCCTTCAAGTGGTTTAATATTTAAAAAATACAAATAAATAAATATATATATATATATATATATATATATATACAATTTTACCTAGCATAATAAGATTAGATAGATATATTATTAATTGTTTAAGTTTTGAAATATCTTCAAAAAATGTTTAAACCCTCTCCAATCTTCATTTCATTATAAAATATTAGCATTAATAACAAGATATTTTGTTAAAATTGACAAAGATTCTCCGCGTTTCATTTGCTGCATAATTAAAGTAATGAATATTAAAAATAATTTTATCTTCTTGCATAGACGCGTTAAATGTTGAAATTTTGTTTTTATAGAGGTAACCATTACAAATCGTCCCTACTCATGACCTTTTCAGATCGATGGGACACATAAATTATTGTAAAGTCCCAAAATATCTACGTTTAAATAAGAAAATTTCGAAAATAATTATAAAAATATTGAATGAATTAAAATATAACAACTACGTTTATTGAATTTCATTGATGATTGTAAGTTTTTTTTTTTCATTTATTAACCATTATGAGGCAAAATCATTTTTTTTCCCGGTCAACTCTTTTATAAATATGCCATATTATTATATGATGATTAATTATTTTTTTGAATACCTTTCTTTTGATAAATACTACAATAGATAACGTTATATACATATAATCAATTTAATTATCTTGTGTTTATAATATTTCATATCAAGATGTTTTAGATTATAATATTAATTAAATATAAATATATTTTTCATTAAAGAAATATCATTACTAATACCCCAATAAGTTAAAAGTATTGAAAAAGATATTTATATAATTATATAACCAGATTCACATAGATGTGAAAATCTGGAGTGTCTCCACTCGACTATCTCGCAATTTGAATTGGATTAATTAACATATATTATATTTAATTTAAATTTAATTAATTAAATTATAAATTAAAATTAATAAATAATATTTATTAAAACAGTGCTTGTTTAACTATTTGCTGGCGAGTGATTTAGAGTTTAGAGGGAAAAAAATTAAACGTGGTAGGTAATGGTCCTCTTCCGAATGAGCTTTATTTCTCAAAAGTTGATAGGAAACTACAAATTTTGAATAATGCCCGTGTACCAAATTTCATTATTCTAGCTCAAACTGTTTTTACTATCTCGCCAGAGATAGTATTGCGATCATGAAAATTTTCGATGTTGAGATTTTGATGTTTTTATATGTTTTGAAGGTTCCTGAATCATTTTCACTAAGGTTGAGAAAAATGTCTATATGTATGTATGTATGTATGTATGTAAAGATTAAGGAAAAATGTTTTGAGCTAGAATCTTGAAATTTGGTATAGGGGCATTATTCAAAATTCGTAGTTTTCTATCCACTTTTGAGAAATGTAACTCAACCGGAAAAGGGTCATTACCTATAACGTTTTGATTTTTTTTCCTCTAAAGACACCGTAAAAATAAAGATATATGTTTGATAGTTTTTCACATGATTAAAAATTGTATAAAACTGCTATAAATAGAATTTCAACTTGATTGAATCGCTGAAAGTACCAGAATTAATTTTTTAACACTTCAAATCTCACGCTCCAACACGTGACGTGGTGTCATCACCAAAGAGCCAAACATGCACTGGTTTAATAAATATTATTTATTAATTTTAGTAGTAGATAGTACAAAACACTTTAAATTCTAATTCACTAGTAATATATTTTTATTTCTATTTCTTAATTTCATTCAAAACGTCATCTCTAATTATATTTCATAAAAATCTTGAGTGTCTCCACTCGACTATCTCGCAAATTTGAATTGGATTAAATAACATATATTAATCATGTGAAAAATTATCAAACATATATCTTTGTTTACGGTCACTTTAGAAGAAAAAAAAAATCAAAACGTTGTAGGTAATGACTCTTTTCCGGTTGAGCTACATTTCTCAAAAGTTGATAGAAAACTATAAATTTTGAATAATGCCCATTTACCAAATTTCATCATTCTAGATCAAACCGTTTTTGCGTAATCTTGGTTACATACATACACACATACACACACACAGACATTTTCTCAACCTTAGTGAAAATGATTCAGGAACCTTCAAAACGTATAAAAACATCAAAATCTCAACATCGAAAATTTTCGTGATCGCAATACTATCTCTGGCGAAATAGTAAAAAAACAATTACTTTTTTTAGCTTCTTAAAAATAAATACTAAATTGACTCTTTTTATCTGATGTTATAGATGAGTACGTCGGAGCGGCAATTGATTCCTCGTCGTCGGAGGCGTCGTTGGCCAATCCTTCCTTGTCTTCTCGTGTTGATTTGGGCGGTATTAGCGGCTGCGCGCAACACTCCACCACCAACATTAAAATCCTCAACCGTATCACCAGAACGAGAAGCAACCCTCTCAGCTGATATTGCAGTAATCGCTGCCCTTGGAGCCAAAGAGAGAGAGAAACAGGCCAATGAACAAACACAAGATATTAGGTATTGGTTTAATTCAAATTTATTTAGAATAATAATAATAATTAATTATTAAAATATTTTGATTCAATAGGATTTGTTATAATAAGATAATTTTCTATTTTTTCTTGATCTTTGTAAACATACACTTTAATATCAACATCGTTTGTTTGAATGTTATAATAAATCGTTGAACGCGAACTTTCTTTTTTTTCTTGTGGTAAAATCAAACATGAAACAAATTGCATCAATTTATAGTATCAGATCAAATTATCCATTATCCATTTTAGTAACAAATTTGAAGTTTCTAAGTCCCCTTTGACGTGAACAGTCAGTCAGAACAAAATGAAAATATTATTTATCAAACTTTAATAATACTAAAACCAGTGATGTATAGGTAAAATAAGAAGTAAGGGAAGGCATAGTCGGAACAAAAATAGTTCTATTTTCAGCAAACTATTTTTTTCCGTATAAGTTTTTATTTTTTCTTATTCTTACTATACAAACAACACAAAAAAATAAATTCTAACAGTAGATTTAAGTGGGAGTTTTCGGGATATGATAAAGTACTGGAATGCGTTCCGGTTCTTAAAAAAGGTAAGGGAACGTCGTTCCCCCGCGTTCCTCTCCCAATACACCACTGACTAAAACTATATATAATAGATATTTTAATACAGAGGTTCTTAAACTGTGTTCCGCGAACCCCTGGGGGTCCGCGAAGCCTTTACTGGTGGTCCGCAAAGCCATCGTACAGGTGCACGAGAAAATGATGAGTCAGTTAAAACTTTATTTAATATTAAAGGAGCGATGGCATGGCTTTGTAAGGAAACAGAGATCAAATACCCAAATTCAACGAAATGGTCAAGAAAACTAATGCTACCGTTTCCATCTTCATATTTAGCTGAATTTTCTTTCTTCAATATTATAATTTCTAATAAAATGTGTTCTACAATATGCAAAAAAATCGTTATTCACCAATCACTGTTAGAAATATTCATCATATATCCTTGTTCTTATGAGATCGTAAGCCAGAAATTAACTAATAAAATGACGTAAAGTACCTAAAGTTGGGATGGGGTCCGTCAAAAAAAATTGGGTCAAATGGGGGTTCGCGGAGTTCATAAGTTTAAGAACCTCTGTTTTAATAGATATTGAAGACAAATATACAATAATAAGTCTTAGTCAATAGTTATAGATTTATTGAGTATATAATTAGTAAATATACTAAAATATATAAGATAATATGAATAATTTTAATTCTCGGTGAAGTTACAAGTTTATTCCTTGATGTGCATTGTGGTTGTTACACCAAAATTAAAAACTTTCTTTTTTATAGGGTTATTGAAAATTACTAATTCGTTGAAATAATATACAGAGTTATTGAAGTTGCCAAAGATTTTCTAAATGTAGATATTATTCAATTTTTTAAAAAAAATTAAAAAATAATAATCTTAATAATTCAAACGCCTGGGAAAGTAATGTGTTTGGTGGTTACCTATGAATATTAATTCAATAATTTTATTTATTAATGAGGGGAAAATCCAGGTAATATGTAAAAGAAATGTTGATAATATATTCTTATAATAGTATTTTTTTTATATTTAAAAAAAGTAGAAAATTCAATAGTTTAAATAAATGAGTTTATAGATAAGAGAATTATGATTATTTATCAAGATATACTATAATACTAAATACTTTTTAATTTTAGTTTTTCATGTTTTTTTTTAAATTTTTAAAACTTGATTGTTGATCAAATGAAAAGTCTAGTGTTTTTTTTTTAAATTTAAATATCAAATGTAGTTCTTGAAATAAAATTGATAAAGAATGATAATAATTTCTTTTGAATGCATATAAGGCGGAAATGATAGAAAAGAAAATTGGAAAAAAAAAGTTGAAAGAGAAAAAGTATGGGAGGGAGAGAGAGGGAGAAAGAGAGAAGGGAGCAAGATAAAGTCAATTGCTTTGAAATCAAATTATTTAATTTAACGAACAATAAAATGACGTTGAGGAGTCTTGGTTCTTCATCTTCTTCTTTCTCTAGCTAAGAGTTAATTATCTCTTATTTCAAGATAATAATAATTAACCCCTTAAAAAGGACACTTTAGAGAGATTATTTGAATTTAAAATGAAGAATGAGCATATTTGAATATTTAAGTTAATTAAAAAAAAAAAAAAAATATATTCGTAGATAAAAGAAAAAATAAAATAAATAAGAGATGTTTATTTTTATTAAATTTAAATGATTTAGTAAAAGTAGATATAATTAATAAGTTTTTAATTAAAGTTATTTAAGTATAGGAGAGGTTAAAACTTTTAAAAGTTAAAAATTAAAATAGGGTCTTAGTGTTTGTAATAAATTAAATAAAATAAAATAATTCTTTTGCTATTTTTTATTAGAATAAAAAAAAAATATAAAATATCTTCTTTGATTTAAAATATGTAACAATAATTTAATTAAAAAAAATAATTTCAAGAATAAAAAGGACCTGTGGCCAAGCACAGAACCGACCTAAGATTTAAAAATAATTAAAAACATTATATATATTTATATATATATATATATGTATGTATCTTTTATTTCACCAGTTAGTTTAATATAATAACAAATTTCCGACAATGAATATAAAATTAATAATTTGTAAACTACCACTTTCAGTTTCTCGATATACACCAAAAGTTGATGAATTCATGTTACTGATGCATTAAGTAAATATACCAAATTTTATCAAAATCTGTTGTGCTGTTCAATCGAACAGACGGACGGACAGACATCATGGTAAAAATACTTTTTTCTGTTAACCAAATGCATGATTCGTGGAGATATGTAAAAATCACCACATGTGAAATTTGGTGGGAAAACAATACCTTACCTTCCTATCGTCGGTCGGTAAAAAGGCATTTAAAAAATAGTAGAGATATACATACTTTTTATAATTATAATTTTTATTTTTTAAAAAATTAAATAATATAATATAATAAGTAAAATAAATATTATTAATGAAATTAATAATTGAGGCTGATCGGCAAGTCAAGTGTTTATAAATTTAAAATTTATTTATGAATATCAATAATTATACTACTTTAAGTCTATTAGTGAGAGAGATTAATGTATTCTTGAGGATCAGAAAAATTAATTAATTATTGTTACACATGAAATTTCTTGATTTATTTTTTGCAGCCTTTTGAGGTGTGTGTTGAATTACATACATTAAAATAATACATTACCTACTTAAAATTGGATTCTTGTTTTTTTCAATTTTTATTAAATTTATCTACCCTTCAAGAATGCATCAATCTCTCACTAATAACATTTAAAGTAGTATAATTATTTATTTTTCATTTTAATATCAATTTTAATTAAAAATATATGAGTGAGATTCTTTGATTTAGTTTGGTAAACAAATTATATTTTATATTTTTTTTAAGTAATTCTTTTCTTATTTTCATTATGTCGTTAATTAAAAAAAAAAATTTAAAAATAAAAATTCAATTTTAAATTATAAAGGTTCGATGAAATGTATTTTTACCGACCGACGATAGTAAGGGAGGTATTGTTTTCACACCAAATTTCACATGTGGAGATTTTTACATATCTCCACGAATCATGCATTTTCTAAACAGAAAAAAGTATTTTTAGCATGATGTCTGTCCGTCCGTCTGTCCGTCTGTCCGTCTGTCCGTCCGTCTGTCCGTCTGTCCGTCCGTATAGATGTGTACAGCCTGAACGGCTCAACCGATTTTGATGAAATTTGGTATATTTACTTAATGCATCAGTGGGATGAATTGATCAACTTTTGGTGCAAATCCGTGAACCGGAAGTGGTAGTATTAGCGATCGACGATTGGAAGGGAAGGGTTATTTTCACACCAAATTTCACATGAGGAGATTTTTTTATATATCACCACGAATCATGCACTTTGTATTGGTTTTATCCTCGGGAAAATCATATTTATTAGTTTTTTCTTGATTTAAAATTATATGACGTCATCCAGCCATTCATGACGTCACAGCCTGGTCTTACATATAAATATATACATATATTATAAATAAAATAAAATTAAAAATATTTATGTTATATGCCTATCTGTTTTTTATTACATTAATAGATATATTAAAATTATTTGAAATTGTTTCTGTAGCTGGAAATTAATTTACTTCAAACCGTCGGTCGGTTCGGACCTGGCCACAGGTCAACTTATTTTTTTTGTAATTCAACTCCTCAAAAGGCCACAAAAAATTAATCAAGAAATCTTATTCTTCTCAATTTTCAAGGCGCAATGTCCTCCTCCTTGGTTATCAATTTTCAATTGAATTTCATGGTCATTCGTTCATTACTTTCAAGGTTATATTAAATATCTACTCTTAATTTTGAAACTTGTTAAAAGAAATAATCATGAATTAAAATAATTAAAATAGAAATGAATCAAATTTAAATTATCATCATGAATTTGTTCTCAACTCTAGAGAGGGTCATTCTGCAAATAAAGCCAAAGAGAATGTAGCAAAAGCTGAAATTGATGCTGGCGTTGCGATGGTAGCGGCCGCTGCAGCGGTCAATGCAGCTGAAAAAGCGCATTCGAATAAAGAGAATAAAAATAATGAAGCAGACAAGGCAGCTGAGTTGGCGGTTCTAGCAGCAGAGGAGGCATCCCGGTCAGCCGTTAATGCCGAACAGGAATTGAAAGAAGCTGAAAAAGAAGCTGGAATGGAGTCAAGTGGCACAGTGGAGACCACAACGCCCACCCTTGAGGTGACCTCAACGGTATGTTATATTATATAATATTTATATTATATATAGTTATGGTATTTATAGATATATATGGTACTTACTAATACTATTTAAGGAGGCAGCTAGCCGAAAGTGTAGTGTAGCATAGCAATTTTCTACACAAGAAGTCGGCGTTCGATCCCAACTAAGAACAAATTTTTCTAATCAAATTCAATTTAACATCAGCTGCCTCCGGCAACGGGAAACCACCGCATTAACATTCCCAAGAAAAATCATCATGGCTGGGCAGCTTCTAAGGCTATCCTAGTCATGATGATAGCCAAACTCCGAATGGGAGACGGCACCTTAAGAAGAAGACTAATACTATATAAATACTATATATCAGTGTTTCTGAAAGTGTGGGTCGCGACCCGGTTACCGGGTTGCAGAAAAATTTTACCGAGCAGCGAAAATTTTTTAGAAATTCTTATTATTTTTTACATCATTAGAAACACACAATTATTTATATTTTTCTTGTATAATTATTTTGTAATTTTTTGTTTAAAATAAACAATTTGAAAATTATTAATTTTTTACTTTTATTGTTTTCTTTTATAATTATTTTGCAATTTTTGTGTATGAAATAAACATCTTGATTTTTATTGAAAAATAAAATTTGTGTTCTAAATAAATGTTTTTTTTAATGAAGTGGGTCGCGACAAATTTTAAGACCACAAACCGGGCCGCGGTCAAAAAAGTTGGGAAACACTGCTATATATTATATGTACTGTTTTAATATTATATTTTACAAGTTCTTTTTTTTGAAAAAAAAAAAATTACATATAAAGTACAATTTTCAAAAAATTATTATTTTTTATTCTTTTAAGTGAAATAGAATCTGTTGTCTATTGAATTGATTAATTGCAGTGGCGTACCTAGAACTTTTGCCGCCCGGGGCGATCTCCAGTTTGCCGCCCTTTTTATTATAAGTCAATCAAATAGTGGTATTTATAAATTAATGCACATAAATAAATTATTAAGTTATTTAATCAATATTAATTAATACACAGAGTAAATTTTTTTACACATATTTGTATGCACTTGTCAACATATAATATAATATTTACTCTTCTAGCTTTCATACTAGAAAAATCGTGTATAATGCTCTCAAAATTTATATTTATATTTTTACCGCCGGCCCTGCTTTTCAAAAGAAAAATCGATGATTTAAAAAAATATTGGTATATCACTTCAAAGTAATCATATAAACTTTTCAAAAGAAATGACATTTATAAACTGATAATAAAAAATTTTAGTTAGGAAAAATTGCTGAACAAAATCGTAAAGATGCGTTTACGAATTCAACGAATTTTAATGAATACAATAAAATAAAATTATTATCCTGTTCTTGGAATTAGAATTCAAAATTTACACTAAAATGCATTTATATACACAGAGGAATAATATTCGAAATCATATAGTTAATCATAATTTATATAAATCAAATAGTAAACTTATAATAATCATAATAATGATTTATTATTTAAGAAAGAAAAAAATAAATATGAAATGAATAAGTTGCTTTTTACAACTATAACTAAATATAAAAAATGCCGCCCCAAGATAAGTGCCGCCCGGTGCGGACCGCACCCACCGCACCCCCCTAGGTACGCCACTGATTAATTGTTTAATTTATATAATACAAACACAAATAAATCCTAATACTATTATATTGGTCTTTAGCTTTGTTTGCTACTATATGCTTTCATAATTTAAAGTGCATATTTCTTTTATATAGAATTCGGTCAGGATGCAAATAATTCAAATTAAATGCTAATAAATATCCAGGCGTAGTTTTTTAACTTGAGGATAGGGGTAATCCTTATTTTATAATATAATATAAAAGAACAAACTTTCTCGGTGCGGGGTATATATAGATATATAAATAAATATACATACAAGATATATATACAGGGTATCTCAAAATAAAAGAGCAAATTTCAATGGATGAACAATTTTTTTTTATTATTAATATTCCTATTTTAAATTAAGAAAAAACTAACAAAAATTATTTTTCCTGAGACTGAAACCAATACAGATCGATTTTACCTTATAAATATTATCTATGCTGTGAATATCAAAAAAATCCTTAGAGCAATTTAATATTTCAAAAATACAAATATATATACATATATATACAATTTTTGCTAGTTTAATAAGATAAGATATGATATATTCATAATCTTTAATAGTTTTATTTATCTGGTTAAAAAATATAATTACTCTTATAAAAGTATATTAATTTTATTTTTTATTTAAATAAATTAATAAATTTCATTAAATAAATAAATTATTATTTGTGTAAATTTAAATTGCCTGAATTGTTTATTTATTTGATTAATTTTTAAATTTTTCAATTATTTTCTAATGATTAACATTAAAATATTAAAATTTGATATTGTTTAGATATTATAAATTTTTAATCTAATATTTTTTTATGTATTTGTTTTTACAAAGCAATGAATTAATTTGTTTATAGAAAGCACCACATTTAAAAGAATCGTTACCTACTTTTCGTCCTCGTCGTGTCAATTGTACTCCACCCGCTATTGAACAATTTCCACATCCGATAATGAGTCGATCAGCGAGAAGACACGGCGGATTAATTATCCATGTTCTCGTTGCCGTTTATACTTTCATCGGTCTCGCTATTGTCTGTGATCATTATTTTGTTACATCGCTTGATCGTATTTGCGAAGGTCAGTATTCTCTCTACTATAATTCAAATTTATACTCACTAAAATACTATCAAAATTTATTTCATATTTTTATGTATATTTATTCTTATTCGATTATATTCAAAATTAAATCCAATATACCAGAACATCAATTTTAAAAAAAATCATATTTCAGTTATTTATTAATGTAGTCATCCTCCTCCTCATTTTACACACTTTTATTTAGTTTCACATCGTGTCCTGTTATGAAATCTTGCAAGATGAATTTGATCCACTTCCCAATGTTCTAATGAGCTGAAATTTTACATACATATGTAACACCAATGACAATGCAATATTCAGGTTCATCCCAGGTCAAAAGTGACCTCAGAAGTATTATGAATTAATTAATAAGAATCTTATTATTAATTATTAATAAATTAATTAATTCTTAACACTATAATCTGAAATCATAAACCGGGCGAAATTTGTGTCAAGACTTTTTTAGGAAATAAAAAAAAAAAATATAAAAAAACTTTTTAAAAACACGCTTTTACTTAAGTGCATTAAAAAGAAGAAAATAATTTCTCCAAACACACCACGCTTTCCTTACAATTAATCATATGTAAAAAATGAAAGCGTGGGAGACAAACATGCAGGGAAAGGAAAAGAATACGAAGGACATTTCATTGTACATGCACAAAACTTTCTGTTTTTTTTTTTTTCCTTTTTCACTATACTTGATAATTATGTCTATTTAAAGTAGAATTTAAGTTTTTCCCTGCATGTTTGGCGCCCACGTTTCATTTTTTAGTGCATTTAAGTAAAAACGTGTTTTTTAAAAGTTTTTTCTATATTTGTTTTATTAAATTAAAATTAGTTATTTGCAAGATTTCGATAATATGTCAATATTTTAGATCTTATTTTTAAAATATAAATAAGTACATTAACACAAAATTTTCTCCCATGGTTATCACTTTATAAAAAATAAAAATTATTTTTTTTCTTAATCGTTCATGTATTGTTTTTTTTTTATTGAATATAATCAATTTTATTCTTTGTTTTTTTTATTCAATTTTTCCTGTGTGAACCTACAAGATTGATTACTTCCAGGCTATATACTAAGATATTATGTATATGTTATGTTATAATATATCTACTATTAACAGTTCAACGTTCGTTCCGCTAATTTAATTTCTTTGCAAATTCATTTGAATCTATTGAAATATTTTTTTTTTCACTTTTTAACCGAAAAATACTTCTAAGATTTTTATACTGTAATCCCGAATGACTAGTAATATAGGGTTTCAAGTAATTCTGATTTCAAAAAAGTGATTTTCTCGTTGGCAAATGTGTGTGTGTATGTGGCAGAAATTTTGTGAACAAAATTCAGGTCATACGATAAAATCATGATAAAATTTTATATGTAAGAATCTATTGGGTTTATAACGAACGACCTGGCAATATTTTTGCTTAAATTCATTCATAAATAAATTAATATTAAAAAAGTAAAATAGTCATATTTCCTAATATATATAAGAGAAAAAGTGAATTTTGAATTTTTTCGAAAAGTATTTATTTATTCGTCAATATCCATTTTGTCCCCTTCAAAGTAATTTCCCTCAGCCAGTGCTTCATCCAAGTCGATGCACTTCTGAGATGCGATTTTCGATTCCAACTTTATCTCATCAATTGTGGCAAAACGCTTTCCTTTCAGTTTTGGGAATAGAAAAAAGTCACAGGGAGCCAAATCTGGTGAATACGGTGGATGAGGCATGATTACGGTGTTGTTTTTGGTCAAAAAATCACGAACAAGCAATGAAGTGTGTGTGCTGGTGCATTATCGTGATGCAGAATCCATGATTTGTTTTTCCAAATCGTATGCTTCATGCAAACGTTGCATAACTTCCTTGTATAATTCCTTATTAACAGTACGACCTGTTAGCAAAAACTCATGATGCACCACGCCATTGTAATCGGAGAATACAGTGATCAAAACCTTCACATTTGATCGAACTTGGCGTGCTTTTTTATAACGCTTTTACCACTTATAAACATTTTTTTGAAAAAAAGTAGTCTCACCGAATGCCACAGTCTACATTTTAAGTGCGTTATAGCACTTTTTTTTCATTTTTAACGCAAAATTTAATACAGATTCTTTAAAAAATCAGAGAACATACAAAAAGAAGACTTCAGTTGTCAAAAACAAACTACTAATCCAAAATGGCTGATAATGTCAACATATGAGAAACATATGTGTAACAACATATCATAAAAAAAATTCGATAATCAAATGTACTGACCCCGTAAAAAATTCAAAATTTCCTTTTCTTTTGTACACACCTCTTATATTACTATTAAGAGATCAACGTTCGTTCCGCTAATTTAATTTCTTTGCAAATTCATTTGAATCTAATCATTATTTTTATTTTTTTTTTTAAATTGGCCTTGTTATTTTATATATTGATTCGTATGTGATCAAACTAGAATAAATAAAATAAATATTCTAAAAAGTAAAATATTAATTAATTTTAATAATTATTTTCTAAAATTTAATATTTTAAATTATTAGTCACTCTACGGCATTTTTTAGTTTTTAGACTTATTATATATATTATTTTTTTTTTTTTTAAATCAATTTTTTTTTAATTTTAAATTTAATTATAAACATTCTTTGCATAAATTTGAATAGAATCTAAATTTAAGTTGTTCATGCTATATTTTTCTTTAAATATATCATTAAAGAAAAAAATAAATATTTATTTAATTATTTGTATATAGGTATGTATGTATGATTCATTAACTGTGTTATTGAACTGTCAAGGGTGAAGAGGATAGAGAGAAGAATAAATGTAAGAGAACAACGTTGTTCAGTCCTTTGGCGTAGAATTTAATTGTTTTCTTTTTCCTGACAACCTTTAATTATGTGTTGAGTATTTCTCTCAGATAATCCTCTTCTATTGTTTTATATTTCATCTCCTTTTTGAATAGTTCAACAACATTAACTAATTGTATTGCTTCCTATAATTTCTTTACTCCAATTACCTTCCATAATTTAATTTTATTTAATTAAAATATAATTAAATATAATAATAAATAAATAAATTAAATTAATAAAAAATTATTAATGAGAAGTAAAATCTATATAAAATGCGTTTAGATAATATAAGTATATTTTAGTAGAGTGACCATATTTCGAAAACATCAAACCGGGACAAACGTTTGACCTTTTTTGATTTTTTTTTTTTTTTTTTTGAAAAATTTTTGAAAAAAGTTACGAAATGTTCAAGAGCTTAGTCCAGAAAACGTTTGACTTTTTTTTTTAGAACCAAATTGAAAAAATTTTGAAAAAAAGTACGAAATTTCCTAAATATTTTTTAAAAAAAACGGGACAATAGGCTGTCCCGAAGACTTTTTTCGGGACGCCGGGACAATCTCGGAAAAACGGGATGTTTGGTCACTATATTTTAGTATTCTTATCTCTTTTCTCCCTCATTTCCCTACAAAAGAAGAAATATTATTATTTTTTTTTTTTTTTGAATTTTATTTGTGGTTTAAGAACTTTTTAACAAGATTTTATTTTTTTTTTAGTATTATTTAAATTAATTACAATAATCTAAATTATACATATTTGATTATTTTTAATAATTATGTATTAAATATTAATTAATATTATTTTTGTTTTTTACAGAATTAAAATTATCGCCAGATGTTGCCGGGGCAACATTCATGGCTGCAGGTTCATCGGCACCTGAACTTGCAACGGTTATCATCGGCGTATTTTTTGCAAAAGATGATATTGGCGTTTCGGGTGTAATTGGCTCGGCTGTCTTCAATATAATGTTTGTGATTGCGGTGTGTGCTCTATGCACTTCGACAGTCTGCTACCTCAACTGGTGGCCTCTAATAAGAGATTGTTTCTTTTATTCACTCGCTATACTCATCATGCTAATTACAATATTTGATGACATGATTAGTTGGTAAGAAGAAATCAAAATAATATTCGGATATAATATTATTATTTAATACAATGTATTAGTATTGATTCATTGGACTACATCAGGGTTTACCAATCTTTTTATTATATTATAATTATAACGTTTTTTTATCAACTTCATTTCATGTTTGTCTGTCTGTCTGTTGGCTCTAATGACAAATTGAAATCGATTTTTCATCAATTTTAAATTGAGATAGACTTTTGAAAAGTTTTATAGATATTTCAATAGATCCTTAGAAGGTATGGAAGAAATATAATTGAATTATAATTAATTAATTTTAATGTAAATAGAGATTAATTACTTTTAATATTTGAATTTTCATTCACGCCATCTGACGGATAAATATCAATATAAGTATATTACAGTGAAAAATAAAAAAAGATTAATTTCTTAGCTCTTAATCTATCAATTTTATTGCATAATAAAAAAATATATCTCTATATATATATAATTAATAATTATATATTTTTTCTAGGGGTGAAGCGCTATTTATGCTGATTGTTTATGTAATTTATTGTATCACATTGCATTTCAACCCCCGATTAGAGGCCTGGGCACAAACTTTACCTGTACCATGCAAAAGACAACCGGAAGAGGAATCTGCTCTTGTTACATATAAAACACTTAGTGATGATAAAAATAGGCCTACAAATTATACAGATA
Organism: Labia minor; assembly: GCA_963082975.1. Lineage (NCBI taxonomy): Eukaryota > Metazoa > Arthropoda > Insecta > Dermaptera > Spongiphoridae > Labia > Labia minor. The sequence continues at coordinate 115,374,105 of OY720344.1, forward strand.
TGAATAATTCAGAGGGGGCAACACAAACAACAACAACGGCACCAGTTCCTGAACCTGTGGTAAATTTCAATGCTCAACAAAATCAAGGTGATTATAAAAAAAAATGAATAATTATTATAAACGAAGAAAAATGTTAAAACGTTTATAGTTGTTTTGATATTTTTCTTTAATAATTTAACATCTTAATTTTAAAATTTATTTGTTACTTCTTCAAATGGTTTTAGAAAAAAAAATATTATTTTATTTATTTTATCTTTAAAATTTATTGACTTTTCCACTGATATAGTTGTTGAAATACTATTTATTTTATATTTATAATCAGTGATTCTCAATCTTACTTTTACCGCGGCACACTTTTAACGGTTTAAAAATTTGGCGGCACACAAAGAAAAAGTTAAGTGTAAAAGTTTACCATATTGAAAAAAGTGGTCCAAAACGTTTTTTTTTTAGAACCGAATTGAAACAATTTAGAAAAAAAGTCGGAAATGTTTAAGAGCCTCTTTACATTTGTAATAATTTGGCGGCACACCAAAGTGCCGCGGCACAGTGGTTGAGAATCACTGATTTATATTATATATATTATTATTATATTATTTATATTTGAATTTTATTTTCTCAAGGCTGGGGCGATGGTTGGGGCGATGGTTTTCCTGCATTTCCACAAGAGCAACCCCCTGCTCCAGTGGTGCAACAGGAGCCACCACCTCCAGTTGCTTCACCCCCACAAAGACCCCCGCCTCCAGGTCCTCAACAACAAATCGTAGCAAAACCGCAACAAGAAATTTATAAATCTAAAGAAACGAATGCGGACGAGGTAAACATTTTTATAAGTTCAATTTACAATACAAAAAAAAACTAATCGATACATTTTAATTAATTTAGTAAATAAATATAAATCAATAATCTCTCTCTATATAACTTAAGGTGGGACTTTAATTAGACTATCTTTAAGTAATATAATAATTGTAATAAGTTTTAGTCGAAGAACAAAAATAATTATCTTAAATTTCAATTGAAAAAGATTTCGGTAATTGTTTAGTCTAACCGATGTAACATGGATTTAGATAAAACTTTACCAGTGGATGCATTTTTTGATTACAAACAAACTTTTCTTAAGCAGTATGTGGCGGTCGTTTCTAATTTACGAGATAAAAATTATTAAAGTTTTCATATAAATCCATTGAGATTCTATTTAGCTACCATTTTTTATTATTTGATCACCAGAGGGCTCCACTAATTTTCGGGTTGTTTTTTATAAGTTCGGATTAAAAAATTAATTAATTAAATAATTTTTCTATATCCAAACCGAACTTATAAAAGCTGAAAATTAATGAATAAGTGAATAATTAGTGAATTAGTCAATAAAATATTATTAAATGGCTGCTCATTCATCTCACTAGTTTATATGCAAACTTTAATTTTTATCTCTTAAATTAGAAACGACTGCCACATACAGCTTAAGGAATGTTTGTTTTGAATCAAAAAAAGGAAGCTACTGGTAAAGTTTTATTCAAATCCATGATGTAACAGTTTTACTAAACAATTACCAAGATTTCCTTAATTTCATTTTGTTTTCTTGAATAATTTGAATGTTGTTTGCTTTATTTTTTTACCGACCGACGATAGTAAGGGAGGTATTGTTTTCACACCAAATTTCACATGTGGAGATTTTTACATATCTCCACGAATCATGCATTTTCTAAACAGAAAAAAGTATTTTTAGCATGATGTCTGTCCGTCCGTATAGATGTGTACAGCCTGAACGGCTCAACCGATTTTGATGAAATTTGGTATATTTACTTAATGCATCAGTGGGATGAATTGATCAACTTTTGGTGCAAATCCGTGAACCGGAAGTGGTAGTATTAGCGATCGACGATAGGAAGGGAAGGGTTATTTTCACACCAAATTTCACATGAGATTTTTTTATATATCACCACCAATCATACACTTTGTATTGGTTTTATCCTCGGGAAAATCATATTTATTAGTTTTTTCTTGATTTAAAATTATATGACGTCATCCAGCCATTCATGACGTCACAGCCTGTCTTACATATAAATATATACATATATTATAAATAAAATAAAATTAAAAATATTTATGTTATATGCCTATGTTATTTATTACATTAATAGATATATTAAAATTATTTGAAATTGTTTCTGTAGCTGGAAATTAATTTACTTCAAACCGTCGGTCGGTTCGGACCTGGCCACAGGTCAACTTATTTATTTTATTCTAAACATTGTAATTTATAATTTACAGCCATCTCCATTGCTTCGGCCTACAGAGGGAGGTAAAATTGCCCTATTCAAATGGTATATCGTCTATCCAATCCATTATGTTTGTACAACAACGATGCCCGACTGTAAAACCGAAAAGTATCGCAGTCTCTATCCATTAACCTTTGTCATTAGTATGATATGGATCTCATTTTTTTCATATATTATGGTCTGGATGATTACAATTATCGGTAATTATTATTGATTTTATTTTTTTACTTGTTTATTAAATAAAATATTATTTGAAATATTAATAGCAATAATAATAATAATAATAACACAATTAATTTTGATTAATTAGGAAGTACTCTTAGCATTCCTGATACCGTTATGGGATTAACATTTGTTGCTGCTGGAGTCAGCGTACCGGATGCACTCAGCAGCTTAGCAGTCGTCCGTGAAGGTAACTTATTTCAAATTATTATAAATAGAATAATTATTGTTTATATTATACGCGTTATATCCAATAGATGACAAACTTATTTGGCCTACAGCTCCCTTTTCTTAATAAATATTACACACTTGAAATTATCTTTTTTTTATAAATTTTAATTGCAATTAAACTGAAAGATTTAATTATGTATTCATTTTTCTCCATTTTTCGTAAAACTTAATTAAGAGTGGTCATCACTGCCACCTGGATCTCTGCAGGAAGTACTCGCTTTGGGGCGTAGAGTAGGGTGACCAAACTTCCTAATTTTCCGGGATAGTCCCGTCTTTAGGTGCTCATCAAACATTTAGGACATTTCCGGCTTTTTATTCTTATTTTTTTTCAATTTGATTCTTAAAAAAAGGCAAAACGTTTTCGGGACTAGGCTCTTAAACATTTCCGCCTTTTTTTTCCAAATTTTTTCAATTTGGTTCTTAAAAGACGTTTTCTGGACTAGGCTCTTAAACATTTCCAACTTTTTTCTCTAAGTTTTTTCAAAAGGTAAATCGTTTGTCCCGGTTTGGATTAGGAAGGTCAACTATTTATTAAAAGTTGATAGCACTATGATTAAATTATTTTAATGATTTTTTATTTATGTCTGATTTAAGTCTTAGTATATTCCCAAAATGGGGGATACCGTACCAGGTGAATGTTGCAGCGATCCAGGAGAGCGGTGATGACCACTGTATTGTATTTCCTTTCTATTCTGAGATTAATTAATAGTTGCATAATTTCAAATTACAATGTTTTTTTTATTTACACCATTTAAGAAAGTTTAAGAAACATTTTATACATTTACTTATATCTTTCTGGGTAATTGCTATTAAAATTTATAAAAAAAACATCGTTTCCACGTGGGGGTTCTCAATCATTTCTTTTTTTACAATTTATTTATAATATTACTAAAATTGATTGATTTGAATTTTATTTCATGATTAAATTTTATTAAAAAATAATAAAATTAAAATTCTGGTGCCAGCATCACATTATTTTCATTTCTATATATATGTCCATAAGTATATTGATTTATAAGAAAAATTTAAAATATAAAAAAAATATTTTGTTGTTTTAAAGGATTTTAATTGAATGAAAATTTATTTTCTTCAGGTTATGGAGATATGGCAGTTTCCAATGCTGTGGGCAGCAATGTTTTCGATATTCTTATTTGTTTGGGCCTCCCTTGGTTTATCCAGACCGCTATCATTAAACCCGGCAGCCGGGTTCACGTTTATAGTAAAGGTAAATTTATAAAATAAAAAAAATTAATCTTTTTTAAATAGATTTAAAAAAATTGAAAACCTTTTTAAATGATCTTTTTTTTTAAATAAAATTTCAAAAAATTGTACCTCCAAAGAAGGCGCCCCTTTCTTTTTGATTGGCTCTATTATAATTTATTTATTTATTTATTATATGTTTAATTGAAGATATTTCTTTCTTATCAATTAATTCGCATTAAAGGAAATTAGTATTTGATCTTCAAGTTTAATTATCATTTAATAATTTTTAAAAATATAAATTATATAAAAAAATGATAAAATAAAATATTTTTTTTTGTATATATAATTTAAAGATTTAGGTAGAGGTAATGTTTTTTAATAATAATATAGAAAGTCATTTCAGTAAAAATATCTTATATATATCTATATATATATGAAATAACGATCTGTATTGGCTTCAGCCTTGGGAAAAGTCTACTTTGTTAGATTTTTCTTAATTTAAAATAGGAATTTTAATAATAAAAAAATTGGCGCCGGGCAACGTCGTGCAGCGCTTCCTTAAATACAAAATATTATAATTTAAATTAAATTAAAAATATTTATTTTAATAAAATTTTGTAATCAAATTATGAAATATATATGTTTTATCCACAGGCCATACTTTTCTGTCTATCAGTGCTTTAATACGTATGTTTAAGGGCTGTATGTTTTATGACTATTTTTTTATTAATTTATCTTCTTTATTTGATTTTATTTGAAATTAAATAATCTTATTCTTAAATATTCATAGTTCATAAGGAATAATTTTTTTAAAGTATCGAGCCGCCGCTCGGTGAACTAGGTACTATATATATATATATATATATATATATATATATATATATATTCACCCTCCATTCCAAAAGAAACCGAACTTAAAAAAAAAATAGTACCACTAATGCCATCTGTTGTAATATTTTACCCGTAGATGGCTTAGTCCCTCATTGACAACCGGTATAAATTTCATGACATTTAGATGCATACAACAAAAGTTATTGCGTTTCAAATGTCAGTGTGTTTTGTACATCGGTCGGAAAATGAGTTTCAAACAAAGAGCTGCAATTGATTTTTGTGTTAAACTTGGTAAAACTTTTACTGAAACGCACCAAATGCTACAAAATGCATATGGGGATGATTGTCTATCCCGTACGCAAGTTTACGAGTGGTTCGTGCGATTCAAATTGGGTAGAGAGACGCTGGATGATGACAAAAGATCTGGCCGTCCCAGAACCGGATTATCGGAAGAAAATATAGAAAAATATCGAAAAAATGAAACAGTCACTGCAGTGTTTTACTTGGGCGTCATGAAACGTTTGCTGGCAAGAATTCGTCGTATTCGACCAGAATATCAAGAAATCGGCAGTTGTACTATTTTGCACGATAATGCACCATCCCATCGTTCGCGACTTGTAACTTAATTTTTGGTCGAAAATCACGTTATTCCTTTGCATCATTCGCCCTATTCACCAGATCTGGCTCCGTGCGACTTCTCTCTGTTCCCTAAACTGCATTTGGCGATGAAAGGAAAGTGGCACGCATCGATTGGAGCCATTGAGAAGGCGACGACCGACGTCCTAAAGACCATTCCAATAAAGGACATGAAGAAGTCGTTTGACAACTTGTTGGAGCGTGCAAATTTGTGTATCATTGCAGAAGGGAAATACATTGATTAATAAAAATGATTTGTTCCAAAATGTACATTGGTTTTTTGTTTTTTTAAAAAGTTCGGTTTCTTTTGGAATGGAGGGTATATATATATGTGTGATTAATAAATAGTTAATAATAAATAAAAATAAATAAATATAAAATATTGAATATAATTGCGGTAAAACATTATTACTAATTTTTTTATTATTTATTATTTAATTAATTTAATTTTTTTTTTTATGTTTGAGGTCTCACTTATTCCACACTCTCATTACTGTCGACTGTCGTTTTCTTGGTAGTTGCTACTCACCTAAATGGATGGAAATTGGACAAGAAATACGGTGTCATTCTAATGATTTGGTATTTGTTATTTATTACATTCGCTAGCCTTTACGAATTGAATGCTTTTGGATTTTTAAATCCAGAAGTATGTCCAAGTTCATACTAGAAAAAAAATGTTTCTCGTTACAGTTGCATTTATATATACACACAGTCATACTGTACACATGCATACACCATTTCACTTCATTTAATTAATTAAATGTACTTGATTATAATATATAAAAAAAAATTCACAATATTCATTTTCAACTAAATATATTCTTTTTATTTAAAATATCTAAGAAAATAAAATAAATATAATCTGTTAAAAATTAATTTATTATCAAACGGATAGCGTTGGTATTTAAGAAATTATTAGAAAGAATAAAGATAAGATATAAAAAAATAAATTCATAGAATGAAAAAGTGGATGATATGGGAGTAGAAATGCTATTGAATATGGATGATAATTGAATATTAAAAATGCAAATTAATTAGTTCCTGAAGGCTTTATAAATCACTGTTTTGCTGCAACTCTAATAGAAAGAATATTCTAATATTATTACCATTTTTTTGAATATTTAGATGATTTTAAATCACTAATAATTTTTCTAAAATGAAAAAATATCCATAATATTTTTTCAATCCAAAATATATTAAATATTTTTTCAATCCAAAATATATTAAATATTTTTTCAATCCAAAATATGGTAATTATACAGAAGACTGGCGAAAGGAGGTAGGTGGTTGAAACTTACTTTGAGGTGTTCCTTGAATGATTCTGAACAACTTTATATGCAACTTTTTTTATGATCTCTTTTAGTTTAATTAATTAAACTATGTATCCATACTAAAGTTATTTAAAGACTTTCGGTTTTTTAAATTCAGTTTATTTTATTTTAGAAATAGTTTATCCATGCTAAAGTTATTTAAAGACTTTTTCGGTTTTTTAAATTCGGTTTATTTTATTTTAGAAAATATAAACCTCGAAAAAGCGTTTAAATAACTTTGGTATGAATAAAACTATTTCTAAAATAAAATAAACCGAATTTAAAAAACCGAAAAAGTCTTTTAATTAATTAATTTTTATTAATTAAACTAAAAGAGATCATAAAAAAAGTTGCATATAAAGTTGTTCAGAATCATTCAAGGAACACCTCAAAGTAAGTTTCAACCACCTACCTCCTTTCGCCAGTCTTCTGTATAATTACCCAAAATATATTAAATATTTTATCTCAGGTCACCTTTTTTGTTAGCATGCATTTAACACGTTCCTGCCTGCTCCATAATTAGTCTATTTATTTTATGTGGCGGCATGAGCCACCGGTGGTATAGGGTGGGGCAGAAAAACCTATCCGATTTCAAAACGTTATAAAATTAAAACCACTCAGCTTGTCAAAAAATTTCTTATATTACCTTATCGAAAATTTTATGCCATTTTTAAATTTAAGTTTTGAAAAGCACATCACTCAAATATTGTCCTTGAGAGAGGATACACTGATAGCGGTAGCTTTCCATGACTTTCACCGTCATTTCCACAGGAATTTCTTCAATTGCCCGAGCAATTTCCCTTCGTAAAGCAAGAAGGGTCCTTGCTCGATGCTGGTAAACCTTCGATTTGAGGTAACCCCAACCGAAGAAGTCACACGGAGTGAGATCCGGTGAGCGCGGCGGCCAGCCAAGATCACTTCTCAGAGAAATGAGGCGACCTGGAAACATTTCCCTGGAGACTTCTTTTTCAATGCTGAACCCGTATGTCGAAAATCTGACACCCCACAATTATCTATCCGCCGTTTTCGATAAACCGCTCAATAAAAAAAGCACGATGTTCACCAGACCAAGGCATGTTTACTACTGACAAATGGCATAAAACCGGCTTTCTAACGGTTTTTACCCCACTACTCTACCTGCTCCCTCTTCTGAGAAAAAGGGATTTGAAATCGGATAGGTTTTTCTGCCCCCCCCCCCCCCCCCACCCTGTACGTGCCAGAGGGAACGTGTTAAAACTAGGTCCCTACACCATCTATGAGAAAGAATTTGACCATCTATTCTTAAAAAAAAAATCGATTAAAAATTATTAGCAATTATATAAATAATAAAATTGGCAAAAAAATAATTATAATAATTAAATTAACGATAGTGCCAAAATTCGAAAACAATAATTTTAATTACTTTAATAAAAATATAAATTACCTTACAGTATTATAAATAAGTAAATAATATATTTTATATAAATATAATATTTATTATTATTGTTAAAAATATGAATAAAAAAAAACAGGACATTAAAAGGGATCAAATTTATATTTATTATAATAATATATATATATATGTATTTCAAATTATCAATAATTTAGATTATTATATCTTGGTATATGATTTATAAAATCGGGGATGAAAATACGAATGGAAACTTGAATAGAATTAATAGCAATTATCTATGAATTTATTAAAATATGCATATTATAGTAGACGTATAAAAAAACTTAGGTGCCCAGATAATATCAAGGTAGAGGAAAAAAAAAAGTGAAAATTAAAAAAAAAAAATAAAATAAACTTATATTAAATTAAAAATGATGAATAATTAGAAAGTATGTTATAAAAAAGTCTATCTCAATAAAAAGTCGATGAAAAATCGATTTCAAAAGAGCGAACAGACAGACAGACGTCAAGTGAAGTTGAGAAAAACGTTATAATAAAAAAATTAAAAATTAAATCACACAATATATATTCAAAATATTCTACATTAATTTAATTTTATTTTTTAAGAGATTTACCCAATAAAAACAAATATAATAAATTAATTATTAACAGATAACTATTTATTTTCAATTAATAAATTTTATTTATTCATTTTTTTTTTTTTTTATTTAATATACCAATCTCACTTAAACACATATATACATATATACATTACCATTACTAAAAATAAATAGAAATTAAATGAGAAAAATAGAAGAAGAAAAACAAAAACAAAGAAAAATGTGTATTTTTGATTCACCAATTGACTACTTATTGCACCGAAGTGTTTTTGGATATTCACAAATAAAGCCAATAAGGATTTGACGCACCCACCAAAAAATATTAAATAAAATTAAATAATAAAAAAAAATGAATTCATTCCAATGTATATATATATATATATATACTTACATATATACATACATGCATAAATCAGAAATTTCTAGAATATAATAGCTTTAATAAAAAAAAATAAATAAATAAATAAATTAGAAGTTTTTACGAAAATAAAAAATATATAAAAATTGTATTGAAGAAATAAATAATTGTAATACTATTACTACTAATAATATTATTAATAACATTAATGTTAAAAAAAAAATGAAAAACAATGTTATAGAACAATTTTGCTTGTGAATGATAATTCTAGTCATAAATTGTTGATAATATAAATACTATTATACAATGAATTAATTATATTTGACAAAGATAAAAAAATAAAAAAAGAAGGCCTCTTAAAGATGAAAATAAATAAAATTTGCGAGTCCAAAATAAAAAAAAAAATCGGATATGAAGTTTATAAAAGTTGATAAAAGTTAAAGTTAAGAAGAATATTAGATAAAAAATATCTCTATTAATATAAAATACCAAAACCCTGTTATATTGGATTAAATTGTTTAAAATATTGTTTTCTATTTTATATTAAATCTACATAATAAAAGGTGCTAAATATATTTAAAAAAAAAAAATAAGTAAATAAAATAAATGATTTTTTAAACGTAGCCATAAATTACATAAACCTATTTCTATAATAAATATATCTATGATTATTTGGATGTTTCTATAACATCTGTTCTTCATATTCGTTATCTTCTAACTATTCCATGAAAAAAAAAGTGTCATCTGGATAATTTCCTAATGAAAGTCTAGAAAGACAATTGCATGGAAAATCAAGGCCTTCTATTACTGTTAATATATCACTTTATTCATATCTTAATTCTAGTCAAAGAAATAATTCCTATTTTTTCTAATTTTTAATTTATAGTGTCTGGTTTCAAGTGTTTTCGGATATTCGATTTAAAAATAGCGTTTTGAGTTTTTGGTTTGAATTGTATATATAAGTACATATATATATATTTGAAAGAGAGTTGAGTTAGATTGATCAATAGTAAGGTGTAAAAAAAATTAAACTTTTTTTTTTCTTTATAAAATACCCTGAAAGGAATATAACGAGGAATAAATTGCAACGGAAAGCGTTTTTTTTTTTTGTTTTTATAAACATAAATGCCCTAACATATAATTTATCAACATACTTTTTTGGATAATAAAATTTTCAACTAAAATTTATTCCATCATAAGAGTACAAAATAAATTTAAATAGCAAAAATTAAAATTTTTAACAAAGGTATATATATACGAGATGTGTCTAAAAATACATTTATTAACCTCAAAATACTCTCCACTAGCCACAACACACTTCTGACAACGTTCGTATAACGCTTGAAAACTGTTGGAAAACTGTTCTCAGAATAGCGGTCACAACGTTCAGGCCGGCAATCCACAAGCAGGACAACACAAAACACTACTTACTGTGTATTTGCTAATACACAATTCTTCGACTATTAGTCGTAGAGTTAATCGCCGATCTTTTGTTAGCACATGTTTTCTGGTGTCCTGCTTATTGTTTGCCGGCCTGAACGTTGTGACAGCTACTCTGAGAACGATTTCACATCAAGACTTCTCCAACGTTATACAAACGTTGTCAGAAGTGTGTTGTGGCTAGTGGAGAGTATTTTGAAGGACAATAAAGGTATTTACAATTAACATTCTCTTTTTATGTTTTTATCATACCATTCACCGAACATTTTAGCCTCACCTCATATATATATATATATATATTTAGCTTGAAATTGTATTTATAAAGAAAAAAAGTATATAATAAAATGTAAAATGTAATTTAAATAACATCAGTATAATATAATTAAAAAATATGATAATAATTATTTTTATTTAAATAAAAAAAAACTAATTTACACATAATTTTATTAAATTTCTTAATACAATTAATACAAATTCATGAATATTGAAATAAACCTTTGTTAAAAATATAGTTCATATAACATAGATTCTTTTGATGAATGAATTGAAAATATTTTTGGAGGGTGATATACATAAAAACTTTACAAAAGGTATTATTTAGAAAGATTTAATTTGAGATCTTTCACAAAATAATATCTTTTATGTTTTTGTTTAGGGCTTTTATATATATAAAAAAAACATTGAATAACAATAATAAATTATAGTTCTCTTTTCAATGTAATACTTGTGCAAAAATTTAGCCCTAAAAATATATTATTCAGTGATAAAACAGTATCAAATGGAAATGGAGATAATTTTTTGTCTATAAAAATTGCTAGATATATTTATATATATATGATATAATATATCTATATATAAAATGATGAAATTATACTCTTTCAATATGAGCGTTCAATATGAAATAAGGACAAACTCTATTCAAGTATATTATAAATTAAAATAAAATTTTTCTAAATTCTTTCCCCTTTTCTTGAACTGGCACTTGTACTTTTACAAAAATGAAAAAGTTATATATATATATAAAGAAACCCTTAAAATAAATTAATTTCATTATATATTTCATTTTATATTTAATAAAAACAAACAAAATAGATAAATTTAATGGCTACGCGAGTGATTCAACATTGATATTATTCATAATTTCTTTTTTTTAAAAAAAAATTAAAATTAGTGTGAATAATTTTTTTTTTTTTATAAAAATTTAAAAGTCACGACAAAAATCATGTAATTTGAAAAGAATTATTGATATAAATGTTATAAAATTTGTTTTTTCTCTAACCAAATTAAAAGATTTTTGTTGTTTCCCTTTCTATAAAATTTGATAAACTATTTATATATAAAAATAAAATTAATAATAATAAAAAAATGAAAAACTTTTAAATGAGATTTTAAAAACAACTCGATTTATCTATTTTTTTCTTATAAATTATGTAAAAATAATATTAATGGCATATAGAATTAAAGAAAAAAGCAGAGCAATAATTTTTCTGATTTTCATTAAATTTTTTTATAAAAATATTTAAAAAAAAAAAATTTGATAAAAACAGAAAAATAATATTTCTTATTTTTCCAAAAAATTATTTATTTGCTCAAAACAGCAATATGAATATATTCATATATTATTTTAAACGCTCTTGCTATTATAAAAAAAAGTGTTTGAAAAGCGATTTAATGATTAAATAATTTTATACAAATACATATATAATAGAAGAAAAATAATATATATATATATAAGATTTAATTGGAATTCAAATTCACAAAAAAAAAAATAATTATATTTTTGTCGTGGCTTCTAGTTCAGTGATTCTCAACCTTTTTTTTTTTTTACCGCGGCACACTTTTAACGGTTTAAAAATTTGGCAGCATACAAAGAAAAAGATAAGTGTAAAAGTTGACCATATTGAAAAAAAGGTTCCAAAAACGGTTTACCTTTTTTTTAGAACCATATTGAGAAAATTTAGAAAGTCGGAAATGTTTAACAGCCTAGTCTCAAAAACGTTTTACTTTTTTTTTAGAACCAAATTGAAAAAATTTTGAAAAAAAGTCGGAAATGTTTAAGAGGCTTATAATCTCGCGGCACAGTGGTTGAGAATCACTGTTCTAATTAGTTAAAGTTATTAAATTGTTAAAAGACCCCATTATTATATAAAAACTAAAAAAACAATTGAGATTTCCCCTCTATTATGTGATGTAGAATAATTTTACCTTAAATATTTCTGTAATATTATATAATAACCATTACTTATATTTACCTAAATCTCTCTATATCTAAATATATTTAAGTATTATTATATTATATACCTAATGGATTGTCAAATTTAAAGTTCCTCTCACGAAGAGATAATAAAAATTTACTCGAATATTGTGCTGCTATCAAGAGCTATCGAATCGTAATAGATATACCATAAATATTTCAAATAAAAAAATAATAATAATTCTAATTAATTTAATCAATTACTATAATTTCTTGGCGTAGCGTAAATTAGTTTCAAATAATAAAATTGAATCTCCCCCCTGTTCCAATGAGCAATATGAAATTATTATATAAATAAAAATTTTTTAAAGCTAAGAAAATTGACAAAAGAAATTATTATAACTTATAATATGTTAGAAATAAAAATAGAACTATATTTTTTAAATTGCAAATTTTATTTTACTTTACTTTTCCTCATCTCCTTAAATTGCTATTCATTCTTCTTCTTAAGGTGCCGTCTCCCTTTCGGAGTTTGGCCATCATCATGACTTGGATAGCCTCAGAAGCTGCCCAGCCATGATGATTTTTCTTGTTGTAATGTTAATGCGATGGTTTCTCGTTGCCGTCCGCATGTATAGAACCAGGAACTGACAGTTCCTGGAGTCGGAGGCAGCTGATGTTAAATTGAATTTTATTAGAAAAATTTGTCTTAGTTGGAATCGAACGCCGACTTATTGTGTAAAAAATTGCTACGCTACACTCTCGGCTAGCTGCCTCTTTGTTATTCATTGAATCTGAATTATTGTAAAATAAAGCCTCTTTTCTTTGTCCTTACCCCCCACCTCCCACCACCACCACGACACCATCTCGCTACGCCAATCCAATGACTTTTTTTAGTTCATAGAAAAACAATTGTTCAATTAAATTATCAATTATCGATTGATATTAATTCTTGAATTAAAGGTTAAAAGTTATTATCATATATATATAATTAATTTCTTGATCAATTACTATCTTTGAAATGCTGTTTTTGTAAATTACATTTTAAAAATAATTCCATTACATCCATTTTGAAAAATCAATTGGAATTTTTTTGAAAAAATACATCTACCGATAGCTCTGATTTTCCAATTGTTATTTTAAAATAAAATAAATACAAAAAAGTTAAAAACAACAAATTTTATACATAATTCTCGTCTATCAAAATTGAATAATAAAATACATAAATAAAATTCAAAAATTATATTATCATTTTCCTTCAGATCGTTGTAAACAATTATTTTTTTCTACGTCCATTACCATAAACAGGCCAAAATTATTTTTTTATTCTCTCTCTCTATTTATGAAGCACGTTAAGAGGAACTTTAAAAAGAAATCTGATTCTTTACCAATTTGGTGTGGATAGGTTGGGTTGTATTCCTCAATCGAAACATAAGACAATAATGAATAGCCTTAATATTTCCAATATGTCCATTATTATATGTAAAAATTAATTAAAATTAGAAATAGAATTTATTTAAAATTTGATTTTTTTTTAATTTATGATTTAGAAAAAAAAAGACAAAAATAAGAGAATATATAACTCTTGCATTTATTATTGTTAATATTAATTCATTAAAACAAATATGATGGCGTTTAGAATGTTTTTGTTGTTTTTTAAATGAAAAATCAATACAACGAATTAAAATACAATAAATAGTAAACAAAACAAGAATCGTGATAAAAGATTATATTAGATATTTTAACTAGATTCCATTTAATAAATAATTTTAATCAGATTAATGGAATAACAAAATTAAAATAGATTTGAAAAATGATAGGGTAAAAAGTAAAAAAAGACTATACCTATATAAAGAAGATATAATGTAAGACGTATATTTATAATAAATATTAAATATCTTTCAATAAAATTGATGATAGTAGTTTTAGTAGGAATAGTAGTAATATTGCGTATCTTGATCCGAGACATTCTAATCCTATTTTTTGGCCAAACGCCAAATTATAACATATTATAACAATTCAGTTTACCTAGTAAAATGAATTTAAGATTCTTATATATCTTATATTCCCTCCTAAATATAAATCCAGTGATGTATTGGTAAAATAAGATGTAAGGGAACGCATAGTGGGAGCAAAAAAAGTCCTATTTTCAGCAAACTATTTTTTTCCATATAAGTTTTTATCTTATCTTATTATACTAGCTAAAATTGTTTGTTTGTTTGTATATATATATTTAAATGGGTTCTCAGAAACCGCTCTAACGATTTTTTTTGAAATTCACACCAGAGATAGTATTTATAAAGAAAAATTGAGTTTTATTGATCACATCTCTGCAAAAATTTATCTTCATTAGTTTTTTTTTAATTTAAATAGATATGACGTCACAGCCACAGCCTGTGAGATATATATCTATTCTTAAAATAAAATTAAAAATATTTATATTATATTCATATTTGTTTTTTATTTCATTAATAGATATATTTAAATTATTTGAAATTGTTTCACAACGTTTAGAAGATTTATCTTTATTCGATTCGATTTAGGAGAATTAAATGACGTCATCAATTTATTATACAGCGACTCCGTAAATACAAAATATTATGCTATACTGGCTGTTCAATCAGTATATTAGATATAACATTTACAATAATAATATATAATTAATTTACTGATTAAATGAAAATATATTAAAAGTAAGAACACAAAAACAAATAATTTTTTTCTTATTCTTACTATACAAAATGTTAACGAACACAAAAAAAGAAATTCTACTGGAACGCGTTCTGGTTCTGAAAAAAGGTAAGGGAACGTCGTTCCCCCGCGTTCCCCTCCCAATACACCACTGTATAAATCGTTCACAAATGAAATATAAATAAACAATGCTTTTCACCACCGCATTCTGGATTAAAGTCAATAACAACGACAATCAAATGTAAATATTTCAATATTATATATATATGTAAATAACATTTCCATCTTATATATATATATATTGATATAAAACAAAATCTTTCTTAAAGTAAGATACTTTACGATTTTGGTCTCGGATGATGATAAGCAATATTATTACTACCCTTATTAAAACTACTTCTACTACTACTACTACTAATACTACTACTACTACTACTAATAATAATAATAATAATAATAATTAAATTTGTAACCAAATATGGAAAATTTTTGAAATATTTTTAACATCATTTGTAATAATATTCATATTAAACTGAAAGAATAGTTTGTCGATTATTAATTATTTGAAAGGAAAAATTAAATTTATTTTTTATTACACTACAAAATTTTAAGAAAATATTTATCAACACAAAAGAGGAAGGAAGGATTTGGGGAAATTATTTTTATTAAGTTTTTTTTTCTTTTTCAAATTTTTATTGTTTAGATAAATTTCAAATATACTTTAAATGAATTTCAATTCCACATTTTTACAGATAAAATCTCATGATATTTAATAATCAATTTTGGATGAGGTAGCAAAGCTTCCTAGTCCATTGATGATTTGCCAGCATTTTTATGTATATATCATTTATCATCTGTAATTTACATTTAAATTAAAATTCTTTAAAAGGTAAATTAAGAACCACTAAAGCATACAAAAATGGTATATTTAAAGTGTGTATTTAAGCATTTTTGAATAAATTTATCAATATATAATTAAGTATTGTTTAAACGCCATTTTATTATGTTCTTAATGAATAAATATTAAAAATCAAAGAAAAGTATTCCAAAAACAGTATTCCAACTCTTAATATAATATAATGCTTTAAAAAATACTTATTTTAATATTAATATTATTTTTATTTAAATATATATATATATATATATATATTTATAATATAATTATAACATATTTTTACTTGCACATTTAATTTTTAAAAATATTATTATATTTATATATCATATTTCTATCCAATAAAAAATTACTATGTTTAATTAATACGAAACAGAATAATTAATAATTAATTTATATAATAATTATAATTCGACTAAAGTTATGATGAGCTAAAATAAAAGAAAAAAACAAGTTGTTATTGTAGATTGTTGTGAATGAATTAAATAAATCCTAACCATGTTAAAATTAATATGTGTTTTATTTTATTTAGTAAAAAAATGAACTGTGGCCAGGCACAGAACCATATTAATTTCCAAACAACATATATATATATATATATTTTATTTTAATTACTCAATTATTAATTAGTACTATATTTTAAGTGAAATATTTTCCGACAATGAATATAAAATTAATACTTTGTAAACTACCAGTTCCGGTTTCCAGATATACACCAACAGTTGATGTTTTCATGCTACTGATGCATTAAGTAAATATACCAAATTTTATCAAAATCCGTTAAGCCGTTCAAGCTGTACACGTCTATACGGACACACAATGGACAGACAGACAGACGGAGGACGGACAGACAGACAGACGGAGGACGGACAGACATGATGCTAAAAATAATTTTTTCTGTTAATCAAATGCATGATTCGTGGAGATATGTAAAAGTCTCCACATGTGAAATTTGGTGCGAAAACTATGCCTACCTTTCCTATCTTCAGTCGGTAAATAATTTAATTTTAAAAAAGTTATTAAAAGATTATTAGATTGAACTTGGCACTCCCATAGATAATATTTTGAACTATTTATAAGCTACATTTATCAGTTCTCTCACTTTTTACTATCTCTCCATGATGTCGAGATTTTGATGTTTTTATACGTTTTTAAGGTTCCTGAATCATTTTCACTGAGGTTGAGAACAATGTCTGTATATATATATATATATATATATATATATATATATATATATATATATATATATATATGTGTGTGTGTGTGTGTGTGTGTGTGTGTGTGTAGACAAGATTACGCAAAAACGGTTTGAGTTAGAATCATGAAATTTGGTACATGGGCATATTCAAAATTCGTAGTTTTCTATCAACTTCTGAGAAATGTAGCTCAACCGGAAGAGGGTCATTAGTCATTACCTACAACGTTTTGATATTTTTCCTCTAAAGTGACCGTAAAAATAAAGAAATATGTTTGATGTTTTTTCACATGATTAAAAATTGTATAAAACTGCAATATATAGATTTTCAGCTTGATTGAATTGCTGAAAGTACCAGAATTAATTTTTTAACACTGAAAATCTCACGCGCCAACACGTGACGTGGTGCCATCAACAAAGAGCCAAACAAGCACTGGTTTAATAAATATTATTTATTAATTTTAATTTATAATTTATAATTAATTAAATTTAATTTTAATATAATATATTATGTTATTTAATCCAATTCAAATTGCGAGATAGTCGAGTGGAGACATTCCAGCTAATTTGATCTTCAAATAAGAATTGAACATTAAGTGTTTTGCAAAATGTATGAGAAAAATATCGCCCTCATTTCGTTTCATTATTTTAAATAATATTAAGTATTACACTAGTCCTCTAATTATCAAATAGAAAATAGATGAAATCAATCACCATGCTAGCTTGCATGTCTATTGAGGCTTCCTCCAAAAGAATAATCCCTTATTTTCATAAGAAAATATTTTCATGTGAATATGGTTCATCTCCTATATATACGTGATTAAATAATGGATACTTTATAAATGACCTGAATTATAGATTCAATTATACGAATTTCAAAAGATTATAAGAGTATGGCCCAAACACCGAAACAAGCGATAATCTATTGGATCTAGTCTTCTTTTCTAGTTTATTAATGATAATTGTGTTGTTTTTGTTTTTTTAATAATTTTCAGTGAACAAATTTTCAGATGTAGATAAAAAAAATTTGTTTTAAGAACAAACAAAAAAAAGGTAATTGAGGTTTGTTAAAAATAAATTAATTATAATATATATTTACATACTAGTATAATAACTTGAGATAATAGCGTGGTATGATAGTGGGACATTTTTAGAAAAAAAGTATAAACTATAATTTTTAATAACTTCGTCATTGAAATATTAATTTACTCGAGCATTAAATTAAAATATTAACTATAATTTGGTTATATATTTTTAAAATCCTTATTTTAAAATAAATTTGTTTTTTGATATAGAATCAATTAATAATTTATTCAAAATTTGATAATATTTTTTAATCGACACTAAATTTCTTATTAAAAATAAAAATTAAAATTAATTTAATCATAAATAATTTAAGAGAAATTTCAATTTTAAATTTTAAGATGAAGTATGGTGCTGCCTTTAGTTCGACAGGGCGCCGTAAACGCCTTCAGATCGTACTGCAGGTGCCCGACAGATCGCACTACAATCTCATGTGTAAAAACATCTGGTCCGCAATCATTTGATTCGAATATCAAAGGCTTATCAACATGTCTTCTCAGGTAAATTATTTGGTACTAGTATCATTTAGTACTTCCCTCAACGGATTGGAAAAAAAATACCAGTTTCGTTTTTTTTTGGCTTTTCACCAACTCTCACAAAAATATTTTGGGATAATGATTAAATAAGTTCCCCGACCGCTGGAGCATATTTTAAGGTGACCATTTTTTGAAAACACCAAATCAGGACATTTTTTTAGAACCAAATTGGAAAAAAATTCGTAAATGTTCAAAAGCTTAATGCAGAAAACGTTTTACTTTTTATCCTTTTCTTGCAAAAAAATGTTTAAATTAAGAATTTTTCTAGTAGATAATTTAGGTGAATTTAAATTTAAATCAACATCAGTATTTAAATATAAATGTTTTATTTTGGAGAATGAAAAAATCAAGTTAAAATTTAAAGTAAACATTTATATTATATATTTCATATCTAATCTTATTAGGCTAGCTAAAATTGTATATATGTATGTATATATATATTTGTAAATGGGTTCTCAGAAACCGCTTGAAGGATTTTTTTGAAATTCACACCATAGATAGTAGTTATAAAGAAAAATCGAGTTTTATTGATCACATCTCTGAGAAAAATCATTGATCGAAATCGGTTCAGCCAATTTTGAGTCTATACGTTTAAGGGGTGTATGTTTTATAATTTATGTTCTTTTAAATTATTTAAATTCGGTGAATCAGGTATTAATATTACCAGCCAAACCCAATTGTAATAAATAATTAAAAAATTGTAAAATTTTTAAAGTATATAATAATAAATTTGTTAAATGGTCGAGCGATACCTCGGAGCCCAGGTATTGAAATGAAAATCAATTTATTTTAATTAATTTGAAACATTTTAGGAAACAAATTTTAATGGGTCATTTTTAGAAATCCCATTAAACAATTGTAATAAATAATTAAAAAATTTTAAAATTTTTAAAGTATATAAAAATAAATTTTATAAATTTGTTAAAAGGTCGAGCGATAGCTCGATGTCCCAGGTATATATTTTATATCAACAGGCCTACTTTTTTGTTTGTATGTTATTATTTGAATGGCGATTCGGTGAATCAGGTATTAATATTAACCTCCAAACCCAATAATAATGAATCATTTTTTTTTAATTTAATTACCGAGCGGAGGCTCGGGGTCCCGGTACTTAAGATTAAATAGCATCACTATGTTCGGTCGAAATCATCAACCACCTCATCTTTTGACATAATATGATAAAAAAATAAATTATTTTTTATTTTATTATCTAAATATTCTATTAAATTTCTCACACAGACCGACCATCCGTTTCTCTTTTATACTTTACTATAAATAAAAATAGTATTATTCAAGTAATGTCCAAGGTTCGAAAAAATAAGAAGTGTGGTCTTTAATATTAACATTTGTAATTGAAAAGATTAACTTTACTTTTTAATCGTTTTATCTATAATACTTTTTAAAATATAAAAGGGAGTGGCTAGTTAAGCAACAGGAAATGCGATAAAATGTTTAATCGACCTCCTATTATATATTCTTGTATTTTTGTAATAAAAAATTAGCCGAAGTGTCTCCACTCGACTATCTCGCAATTTGAATTGGATTAAATAACATAATATATTATATTTAAATTAAATTTAATTAATTATAAATTATAAATTAAAATTAATAAATAATATTTATTAAACCAGTGCATGTTTGGCTCTTAGTTGATGGCACCACGTCACGTGTTGGCGCGTGAGATTTGCAGTGTTAAAAAATTAATTCCGGCACTTTCAGCGATTCAATCAAGCTGAAATTCTATATATAGCAGTTTTATAAAATTTTTAATCATGTGAAAAACTATCAAACATATATCTTTATTTTTACCGTCACTTTAGAGGAAAAAAAAAATCAAAACATTGTAGGTAATGACCCTCTTCCGGTTGAGCTACATTTCTCAAAAGTTGATAGAAAACTACGAATTTTGAATAATGCCCATGTACCAATTTTCATGATTCTAGCTCAAACCGTTTTTTCTCAACCTTAGTGAAAATGATTCAGGAACCTTCAAAACTAGCGAGATAATAACCAACATAAGTGATTATCATTTTAATAATAATAAAAGATTAAAAAAGTTAATACAGGTCTTTTAGTATATATCTAAAGTGAGAATGATGAGATAAATAATGAATAATAATGAGATAAATAATAAATAATATTATATATTTGTTTTAACTTTAAAAGATTAAAATTTTTGATATATGAATATTATTAATAATAATTTAATTTTGTGATAATGCCTTTGAAAGAGGCAAAGAGGACTCGACTGACCTCAAAAATATCGGGAATTAATTAATTATTACTTGATTCCTACTCCGCTTCCATTGTATAAATAAATAATTTATTAATTTTTCTTTAATTATATTAAATAAATTAACAAGTGCTATATTAAACAACCCTGAAAATTTTAATTTTTTGCATTACTAGATACATTTAAATTCTTTTTATTTTTAATTCGCAAATTATGACAATTTTTAGAAAGAATTATTTCTGAAACTTCGGAACTCCTTAATTGTTACATTTTTAAATTATATATCTAAAATTATTAAAGAATATATATTCCAAATGGAAATTTATTTCGTTACTAATTTTAAATGACTGAAATTAATAATTATTAAAATTATAAACATAAAAGAGTATTAATAAAAAAACAAATTATATTAAGCATTTATAAAAAAAAAATGAACGAACACATGCACACCATATGACATTATGTAAATGATAATTCTAAATTATTAAAATTTTATAAGTTAATTTATGATTTTTGATAATTAATTTCATAGTTTTTTTTGATACGGATTTATTTGTGTTTAGGTTTATGTAAATTGTAATGTGACAAATATTTTAAAAGATTTTTTTTTGTTATATTTATGAGTAAGAATTGAGACTAGCCATATCAAATTTCACGAAAATAGTTTCAAATAATTCAATAGTGGGAGCAAAAAAAGTCCTAAATCGCCTTTTTTAGCATCTTTTCTATTATAGTTCCCATGATAATTTTGAAAAGAAAACAATAACTAAAAATATAATTTGTAAAAATACCAACAGGTTTATTTATAAAATAGCAAATTAAAAATATATAAAATAAAAGATATTTAAATTTCATTTTTACCCCAATTGGGGTAATTTACCCCGGTACCCCGACCGCTGACCTAATCAGAGCATTTGATGCAGAATCATCAAACTTAATATATAATAAAGTATAAATATATTTTTAGTTATCGCCTACATAATTTGAATGAAACATACATTTTTAGATCTCTTGTTAGAAATTATTTAAGACTGAATTAATAAAGTAGAAATAAAATAAGGTCTGACCAAAATAAATAAAACAAAAATTTAAGTATTTATGTATATATATATTACAAAATTTTCTTTTTGATGATAATTAAAACATTTATATATTTTCTATAATTAAAAAAGTTTAGATAATTATTTAAAAAAATCTAAACCAAATATAATTACCTAAAAATGTTAAAAAAAATATAAAAAATTAAAAAAAAAATTACAACTAACTACTTGTATGATACATTAGTCGAATTTAAAGATTTAGATAAAAAGTCTATACTTTATGATAATCTAAGAATATATATATATATACATATATGAATATTAAAATATATATATGTATATATATAAATATGATTTTTTTTTTAATTTTTTAATTTTTTTTTAAAAAGTTTTTTGTCATGGTTGTGTATAATTATTTTATATATATATATAATGTATATATATATATATATATATTAAAAACAAGCTCTAGACAAATGTCACAACTAATTAAAATTTTAAATTCTATAGTTAATATAGTTAAGATTTTTAAAATTTTTGTCAAATTTAATAAAACTAAATAAAAATATTTATGTTTATAAATATAATTTGTGACATATATTTCCTAGAGCATTACATATGCATACAAAGAATATTAATATTTTTTAAAGCTGGCTTTCCGAATATATAAAAAAAATACAATTTTATTTTAATAGTTAATTTTTAAAATATTATTAAAATGGAAGAAATATGTATGTCGATCACGAAAAGATTTCCAGTCTGAATCACTTTTTTTTTAGTTTTATTTGAAATTAAAGTCGTTAATAAAAAGTACATAATACATATAATTGTTTAAGAATTTAATAAAAATATTTATATATAAATATAAATATTATAAATAAAATAATTGTCTTTTTTTGATAATACTAATAAATGACTTAAAAAATTAATAAAACATGTTTCATGATTCAAGCTGAAAATATTCTACACTTCAGGACACGTTCAGGATAGGGTTGATCACATTCTCAAATTGGGAGTGGAAAGAAAGATGGTCAAAAAAGGGTTGGGAGGAGAAAATTAAACAGGAGTATTGAATACAGGTGGGAGCATCTTTCTTTTTTATAATAATACTAAATTTTCAGATCATTTAAAATAGGTACTGTTTCAAAAATTTACATGACAGTACAATATTTCCCTTTATTAGGAGTAGAGGTTGGAGATGAAGGAGTAGTGGATGTACTTGTAGATGGGGCGGCTTTGGATTCAGGGCATTTCAAATCGATATCTTCAAGTTCCTCTTGTATACATTCTTCCTTTAATTCTGTACCAATTTCAATTTTTTTCTCCTCTTTATTAGGAGAATAGATTGACTTAGTGAAAAACTTAAATGGGGAAGAAATTTTAGAAAAGAAACCTGGTGATGATAAAAATCGAGCCCTTTTATTAATTCCAGTAGATGTTTCAGGTGAACAATCCGCTTTTCGTTTATGTGTAATTGTAATATCGGAGTCATCTGTGTATCCATCATGAGTGATCATACTTTCTGATAAACTATTGCTATATGCTTTTTTATATTTTAACATAAAGTCAGGTTCGCAAGATCGAAGAGGACGTCGAGCAGAAATAACAGGCATGGTATATTTTTGAAATCTTATATCTTCCATTGGTTTATCAATTTTTTGTTCTGGTGGTTTTTCAACTTCTATTTCTTCAATATTCTCAACTTCCTCCTCCTCCTCTTCATCTTGTTCTACTTCTTCAATAATTACTTCTTCCTTTTCTTTCTGTTCGGCTTCTTCTATTTCGTCTTCTTCTTCTTCTTCTTCTTCTTGTTCCATTTCTTCTGTATATGAAGTAAAGGAATCTTGGAGAAGTCGAGCCGACCGTCGTGTTTTCAACGTTGGTGTGCTTACAGGTGTAATATCCGGTGTTGGTTCAACATTAGAAACTGATTGATCGGAACCATCATCATTTAATTTCGATGAAGAATCATCATCCAGCGTTTTTTCTGAATCCGATTCATTTAAATTAGCTCCATCAATACGGATTAATGGAATTGTTAATTTTTTATGCTGATTTGTATTTTGAAAATTTTCAAGAGTTTTATTTTTTTCATCCTCGTTTTGTTCTTTTATACCATTTTCATTTTCTTCCTCATTGATTCCATTCTCTTCTTTCTCACCATTTTCATTATTTTCAATCTTTTCATTCTTTTCGCCATTTTCACTGTTCTCGCCGTTTTGTTGCTCTTTCTCTTCATTGACTCCATTTTTATCAATCATCACCAATGGTTCATCATCCTTAAGAGATACTTTAGGGTTTGTTTTTTTATCAGACACTAAATCGATTTTATTTTGAATCGTTGGTTCACCATCTGTCTGCGGTTGCATTTTCTTTTTTGAATTTGATTTCTCCTAGAAAATATAAATATTATGTTTATTATGTTAATAATAGAAACAAATTTTACAAATAAAATATTACATGCAGTAATAATTTTAATTTAAGAATAATAATTAAAACTTGAAATCTTATGTTGATTAAAAATTTATTAGTAAATATCTAATTCTTTCTTCTGAAATCCTTTTAATTCTATTTCCAGAAGATGAAAAATAAAAAAATAGTAAATTTAAAATTAGATATATTGAAAGAATGAAGAATTAATCACGAACATGTATTTTTATGTAATAATTTCTAAATATATATTATAAACTCAGCTTATTCTGCTATTTTTTGTTTGATTTTATCAACTTATTCTAATCTAAAATATCTAATTTTGATTAATTAAATAATTTCAAGTTTTTAATTAAAATGAAAAATATTTATTTATTTATTTAAATGAAGAACATGAAAAATAACTTACAGAACTTTTCTTATGAAGATTTTGTTGTTGATTATGTGTACGTTTGCTAAAAAAAAGTGAAAGAAAATATATTCAAATTTGAAATTTTAAAAAATAAAATAAAAATTATTTGAAATTTTTTAAAAATTACATTATAAGCAGAAGCAAAAAGGAAAGGAAAAGAAGATGAAAAAAACTAATAGAATAAAATAGATGGGAGAGTGGGTCAAAAAAAAAAACTAGGATAATGATAGAGATAGAGATAGAGATAGAGAGAGAGAGAAAGAGAGAGAGCAGGCCAGTACAACTTTAGAAAACGCTTAATTATAAACATCACACATTATTTATTTATTTTTACCTTTTAATATTATCTGACTCGATTTCTAAATGGGACTTGGTAGATTCTTTTGTCGTTCTTCCAAAGTTATAAGGCCTGTTTCTCTCATGTGCCTCTTTCTTTTTCGAGAGTTTTCCCATTTTTTATAATAATTTATTACTGAAACACATATGTATATGTATATAATATATATATATATATATATATATATATATATATGAAATGAGAGACACTTATCTTTAGTTGTAATTAATATTTTAAATAGAAATTTGTAAATTTTATAAACATGTAACACGATTAAAAAAAAATAAATAAAAATATCGATAAATTGTTTGAACAATATCAATTAAAACAAAAACATAATGTCTAATTAATTTTGTAAATTAGATTATTATAACTTTTTTTTTATATTATAAAATTATAAATAAATAAGATAAATAAACAATTAATAGGTTAAGAATCTGTTTAATATTAAATAAAACTAGATTATGGTTAATTTTCTTAAAAATTAAATTAAAACTTTTTATTGATTTAAAATTTAACATTTAATACTTTCATCTATTCATTTTAAATTTGATAAGAAAAATTCAATATTATAAAATATATAACTTATGATGTAATCAAAATACCGCTTTTTTTTAATGTATCCATTGCAATTTTCTATAAAATAAATATTTTTGTTTATTTGTCAAGAAAACAACAAGCAAGGAAGATAAATATTTATATAGATTAGAAAGTGAGATAAAAAGCCTTGAATGAATGGCAAGTGTTAAAAGGATATTAAACAAATTTTTGACGTCACCCAAAATAAATATCCCTTAAAAATAGCAAGCAATTAAATTAAAAAAAAATACTTCACAAAATTACCTGAGCTCTTAAGTATGATTTAAATTGTATTAGATGAATATAATCAAACGATTCCTTTGTTTATAAATCGATTAAATAAATAACATATGCATGTATCGTTGTTATGAACATGAGATAAAACAAGTAGTTTTGTTGGTGGGTTTGATTGAGAGGTGTGAGGCTTAGCTGGGTCCAATGCACTCGAGGGACGCCGGAGGACGCCAAGGGCAAGGTCAAAATATAATAAAAATATACTCCAAAGATATAATATTAATTAAAATAATATTTATTCACAAAGGATTTTGTTATTTAAAGAAAAGATGATGAATAAAATAATATATACAAAATTAATAAAAAATAAGAGTATTTATTTTGACTTTGTTATTACCGCGTAAATTTAAACATTATATAATTCTTATTTATACATAATATACATTAAATATTATAAATATAATTAATTCAAAATCACATTTAGAAAAATTTAATTTAAATACATATCGTTAAATACATTGTTTTTGATGAAAATATATATTAATATAAAATGTATTTTTAATATATAATACTGATAATTAAAGAGATTAAATTAAAAATTAAAAAATGCCATTGTGAATAAAAATACAATACATCACAGGAATGTTATGAAATTATTAATCATGGGCTTATTATGGTAATGGCTTTGAATATAAAAATATAAAAGTATAAAATATGAGTTCATTCAGAGAATAATAATTTGAGAATAAATGATATATTATTGAGTTAATAATTTGCTGGAATTAATGTAAAATTTCTTTTAAAAATATTACAATATTTATTTTTGAAAAAAATTTTAAATTTTTTATCTTAATAACAAACGTTACATGCACAGACGCATGTCAGATTGCAAAATGAGAACAATATATAATATCTGAAATATCTCTATAGTGAACTCGAAAATTCACAGCAAATTCTATTATCACTCAATTCTACATGATATTTTCTTGTGTTCTTAAATGATACAAATTCACAAATGGCTTCCCTACATAAAAAATTTCTTTCTTCTTTCTCTGCTTATTCAAAATATTTGTTATGATTTCAGGTTTAAAGACGACCAAATATTATATATTTGTTTTGAAAAAATAAATTTATTTATGAAAATAATTGTATATATTTTTAAATGCATTTTTTTTAAATATAAATTATGTAATATATTAATTGAATCTTTAAATATATTTAAGAACATAAAATATATAATAATAATCTTTGAAAATTAAAATTATTTAAAATACTTATTTTATTTTCATAAATATTTTAATATAATAGAATCGAGGAACAATAAGTATACCATTTTAAGGTGATTGAATGTTTATTTAATTTATTTTAGTTGAACACCATCCTTATAAGAAAACGACAAACCTCATTTATACCGCCCTTTGATTTATTAATACTTGAAAATGGCATTTACGAATTTTGAATTCAATCTCCTCTTTTAAATGTCTTTATAATGAGTTTTAATCTTTTTAATTATAGAAAATAAATAAAAAATGATTATTTTTTATACATGTAAAATAAAAAAAAATGTAGGGTATCTATACGATCCCCCCTACACCTCGCAGAATTTGATGAAACTTCGCCAGTTGATTCTTTGATTAATTCTAAGAAACTTTTTCCTTAGGCATTTCTTGGGAGAACTTCTAGTTTTCGAGATAAAAAGGATTAAAGATTGGATATCAATTAGATGGTTATGAATGTCGAAATGTGCAGCCATTAAGAAATTTTCATTGAGTAATTTACTAATTATTCACATATTCACTAATTTTTGGTTTTTTCTGTTCGGTTTGGATATAGGAAAATTATTTAATTAATTAATTTTTTAATTTTTCTATATACAATCCGAACTGAAAAAACCGAACATTAGTCGCGCCCTCTGCTGGTCAAACTGATAAGACATGGTAGCTAAATGGGATATCAATGGATTGATATCCAATCTTTAATCCTTTTTATCTCGAAAACTAGAAGTTCTTCAAAGAAATGCCTAAGGAAAAAGTTTCTTAGAATTAATCAAAGAATCAACTGGCGAAGTTTCATCAAATTCTGCGAGGTGTAGGGGGGATCGTATAGATACCAGTATATTTGTAAAAAAATATATATATATATACAAAATTATTAATCACTTTTGTAAATACAACTCATTCGCTCTATATTTTTTATATTATCAATTCAAAAAAAAAAATTGTATTTAATTTAAATATATTTATCTTATCACAAAAAAAATATATTTTTACTTTATAAAATATTATAAAATAATAGTACCGGGACCCCGAGCCTCGGCTCGGTACTTAAGTTAAAAAAAATGATTCATTATTATTGGATTTGGCTGGTAATATTAATACCTGGGACACCGAGCTCTCGCTCTACCCTTTAAAAAATATTGATACACAATTCTTTAATTATTTATTACAATTATTAAATGTTACACATTTGCATCAATCTGATTAAAATTAATGAACTTGTGCTCCTCAATAATACATAAATATATAATATATAGGTACATATATTTTTTTTCTATAGTGTTTTTTTGAAAAACTGTTTAGCGCCCCAAGTGGTTATAAAACAAACTAAAGACAAAAAAACGTGCTTTGCAGCTTTTCGGAATTAAAAAAGCAAAATTGGCAGTCGTGGGACTGGCCGACAGAAGTGAAAACTTCTGCGTAAGAAATTTTAAAACAGACGAAATTCGCGCTATTTCACGAGAAAGATGAATTTCATATGCATGTATATATATATAACTTATATATTATTTTAAACATATATTTTAAACAAATTTGTAACTTATATTTATATATATATAAATACACAACTTTGTTTAAAATATTGCAATACGAACTGTTTTATAATTCTTATCTCTAACATAAAATATATATTTATTATGTGAAGTTCATTTCGTATAATTTTGATTATATATGTATATATGAAATGAACTTTACATAATAAATATATATTTATATGTTAGAGATAATTTATAAAACAGTTCTAATGACAATTCAAATTTCGCGCTCTGTTATAAGAAATTTGAAAGCAGATGGTTTCATGGTGTTGGTCACGATCACGCGAGTTCTATACTTTTTCCCCATCCCGCAAAAGTGCTCAACGCCGCTAAAGAAGTTTTCACTTCAAAAATTATTTAATATTTGGAAATATATCTGACTTATAGAAAAAATGAATATTAATTAAAGAAAGAAATAGTTTTTAAAATATCCTGAATAATATGTAACAATTTTCAAGATAGAAATTTATTACAATATTACAATTATTAACTGTTGCATCATTGCATCAATCTGATTAAAATGAATGGAACTTCGGGTACTCAATAATAATAAATAAAATAATATTAATAAATATATTGAATAATATTTTATTGAAAAAATATTAAAACTTATAAAACTATCTAAAACTTTATTAATAAAAGAACAATGAATAAATAAATATAGAATAGTAATTTATTAAAAAGTAAACAATAGATAAAAAGAAAAAAAAATAACAAAATCATTATTTTCATTTTTAAATAACGATTCACCCGGCGAGTTTCGAACCGACGAAATCCACTCGTTAAAACATCAGTCCAACCGCTGGACTATATGTATTTAGATAAAAAATTGTCATTTTTTTACTGTCTTAGCAGGCAGTATTAAAAATTTTGACGTTTTCCATATAATATATAATTTTCAATTAAGAAATTAATAATGAAGCTGTATGTTTCAAGAGATATCATCAATAAAACTTAATTTTTCTTTATAAATACTATATCTAGTGTGAATTTGAAAAAAATCGTTAGAGCGGTTTTTGAGAACCAATATATATAGATAAATACATATATACAATTTTAGCTAGCATAATAAGATAAGATATAAACTCAATGAAATGAATATTAAAGAATTATAGAATGTAAACCTTTTTCCACTATTTTTAAATTTTCGTTGTTCTGAAAAGAAAAAAATTTAATTATTAGAAACAAACATATCTGAAAATATGTGAAAAAATAATTTGGTTTCTACATGCCAATTTACTTTATCTAAATGTTTTATGTTATGTTATTGATACAATATAAAAATCAATGATAATTTTTATTACGGATTTAAAATTAATCTCTAAGAAAATTGTAAAAAATGACTGAGACAAAGAATTTGAAGAAACTTTACAAAGAATTAAAATAGATAATATAAAAGTGAAATGATTAATTATCATAAAAAACATTTATTCAAATATGTCTACTCTTTTGGTAAATATTTGTTGTTTACTTTGATGTTGCAGCTTATATTATATTTTTTACTTTAAAAAGAAGAGAATTTCTTTCATTTAAAAATTTAGTCTTTATGTGGTCAGATAAAAGGTAAGTATAAGTATTTGTTTTTTGAAAAAGTAAATAAATAAACTTGGTGTGTTCAATTAATAATTATTCTTATTAAGTTTTTTATGTTTTTTAATTTTAGTATACATAACTAATAAGTTTAAAAAAAATGTTTTCTATTGTTAAATCTATTAATTTCATATTTCAATTTTATGCTCAAAATAAATATCTAATTTTGTATTATATTTTTAAATGAATCTGAATATAAATTGATACTTAGTTCATAGAAAAAAAATATGTTTGTGATATTCTATAACAAGCCGTTCTCAGAATTATATGCTGCCGACGGCATAAAACTCTTCTTTAGAGGGACAGGGGGCTTCAAACCGCACGAGATTGATTAATAATAATAATTTATAGGAAATTTTGTTTCAAATACTTACAAAACAACACAATATTTAAATATAAAATTAATATCTTTATTCAAATCGTCGTAATATTTTTTTAAATTTTTTTTCAATATTTAATAACAAAACAAAATAAAAAAAACATGAAGTTAGTAACAAATGAATAATTTTGATAGGTTTATTTTTATGTTTATTATGTTTAATAAATTCTCTTTTATGATAAAAAATTAATATTAATACCAAAAATTTTTCAATTTGAGTTTCAATTTTTTTTATTTTAAATCACGGAAGGATTAAGGCCTCGGCAACCTAGGCACGTGCCTAGGGCCAGTAATTTTTGGGCCCCGAAAATTAGGTTTACGAAGTATGTGTTCTGACTGAAAAATAGGCCTGGAATTACAATATTGCCTAAGGCCCACTTTAGCTTTAGTCCGCCACTGTTTTAAATTCTATAAAAAAAGTAAAATGTAAAATTCTAAATTTGTACCTAACTTCATAATATTACAGACAATTCATACAAACCATACAAACATACATAAAAGAAATTAAATTACAATTACTCTATTTTTATTATTTGAAAGTATAAGCAAATAGTTTTATTTTTATTTATTGAATTATTTTTTTTATATTAATTATTTTTTTCAACCTCTAATAATTTTTCATTTCGATAATTTAATGGCTGTTTTTTGAATATTTCTAATTGAATCTTATTTCTTCAAATAATTAATAAACAATTTTCTTCTAATTAATGTGTATATTACCATTTTTAACAATAATATTATTAATTGTAACTGGTGAAAGGTTTACTTACTCTTTTCATTGGGATCTGTGGAGCCGCAAGGTCGATAGGAAAGTTCAGTCTTTCTTTTGTAGTCTGGTACATATCCAGGAACGTAGAGACTAGGGGAGATGAGTTTCCCGTTATTTAAGAGTCGACTCAGGTCTTGTTCCAATTGATTAGCAACAGGTCCTTTAATCGAAAGACATTATAAACGGTGTTATTTCTTTCTTTTACATAAAGAGAATAATAAAACATAAAAGCAAACCAAGGCATAGCCAAGGAAAATGTAATTAAAAATGATCTTTACCTTTAAAATGTAATAAAAGTTGGATACACGCTCGATTATGTAGAGTACGTGTTTTTCTTGTATCGACTGTCATCATCCATTCAGGAATACCCATTACTTCACGAATATCTTCTAAAAATTGAGCCCTAAAATAACAGAAAACATAAATAAATAAATAAAATCATTTAAAATTGATTGAATTCTTGAAATTAATTAAGTAAAAAATAATTTGTGTAATAAATGTATAATATTCTTTGATGAAACAAAATGTAGTCATTGAAGACTTGTTACAGGGATGTTGAAAGGGTTTATACATATTGTATATATCTATATACGAGGGTCATTCAACAAGTACTTAGCTTCACCGTCCGATGGCGCTGCTATCACAAAAGAGTTTTACCATCATGTAGTACATTCTTTTACTAGCCTACTGTCAAAGTTTCAGTCAATCCCCTTCACTAGTTTTGTTTTGACAGCCTTTGGAAGCGAGCGTGTCGATCAGTTGTACAAAAATGGAAAAAGAACGATTCGACCCAAATTTATTTTCGGAGAGTGACTTTTTCAGGTTTGGAAACAAAAAGTAATCACATGGGGCCAAATCTGGAGAGTAAGGTGGATGAGGCAGCAATTCGTAGCGCAATTCGACCAATTTGGTCATGGCCATTTATGTACAACTGATCGACACGCTCGCTTCCAAAGGCTGTCAAAACAAAACTAGTGAAGGGAATTGACTGAAACTTTGAAAGTAGGCTAGTAAAAGAATGCACTACATGATGGTAAAACTCTTTTGTGATAGCAGCGCCATCGGACAGTTAAGCTACGTACTTGTTGAATAACCCTCGTATCTATATCTCTATAATATATATATAGATATAGATATATAGATTTAGCCAATTTAAAAAATTCTATGGAATTATATATATATATATATATATATATATATATATATATATATCACAAATATTGTTAATGATAATTTTTATATTATAAAATTCCAGTACATAGAAAAATATTGTATTTATATCAAATGCTTTTGATAAAAATCCCCAGTCTTTTTTTTTCGTTTTCTCCATTGAAGGAAGTCTATTAATAGAATGATAACAAGGTCAACTTCCTCGGAAAAAG
This sequence comes from Labia minor, assembly GCA_963082975.1. Classification (NCBI taxonomy): domain Eukaryota; kingdom Metazoa; phylum Arthropoda; class Insecta; order Dermaptera; family Spongiphoridae; genus Labia; species Labia minor. The sequence continues at coordinate 115,407,392 of OY720344.1, forward strand.
TCTCTACCAATTATAAAAAACAGTAGAGGGTACCATTTAAATCTTTCATATAAAAAATAAATAAAAAAAAAAAAATAATTGATAATATTTCTAATTCACTTGAAAATTAAATAATTTATGAATTTGTATGAATGAGAGAGAGAGACAATAATAATTATTTCATAGATTTAAATTCTAAATTTTTATAATGATACATGAGCTATAAGGATTTGTGACCGTGAGAAAAAGAAGGGTTTGTCATTTGATACATATTTGGTAAGATCTTGTATCATACTTATATCTTTTACAAAGGTAGATTAATAGTAATGGAAAATGTAAGTATATTTATATTATTATATAAGTATGTTAATATTAGTAAATTATTATATAAATAATTAATTAAAATTTAATCAATATATGAATACTTACACAACAAATCGAGGTGGTCTTTCAATATTGACATATTTAATAATATCGTTATCTGGTTCAATATTGGCACAGGCAAATCTTTCATGGCCTCTTTCTTTGGTCAAAATGACAATAGAACGACCCATCGCTGATACTTCACCCTCTAAATTAACATTAATTTCTATTAAAATTTTGTTCATAAATATTGAATATAATTTTTTTATTTTAATAAATTAACTTGAATGCAACTTTAAACTAAAATTTTAATTGAATAATTAATATTTTTCAATATATTTAGTCTTTTCAGTGAAATTATTATTGGAAAAATAATAATTAATTTTTTAAGTATCGGTTTTATATAATTGTAAGGTATAGTAGATACATTTAGAGAAGAAAGTTAGAAATTTTAAAAATAATATATTTTGATAAAAAAAAATTGATAAAATTGATATATTGATACTATTTCAATGCATCTTTAAATTTTTAAGAAATATAATGTGGGCCTCGAGAATAATTATTATTATATAGTATATTATTTAAAAACTCAATTGATATTAATATTATATTAATATCAATTGAATTATCATGAATTGTTTATTATAAACAATTCATGATAATTATATTAAATGGTCTGACAGTCATGGATTTGGATAAAACATTACCAGTGGATTCCTTTTTTAATTTTAAATAAACTTTTCTTATAGAATTTTTGCGGGTCGCTTGTAGTATATGAGATAAAAATTATTAAAGTTTGTCAGATTAACTTATTATGAACCACGATATATGATGACATTAAGTAGTGTTTTATTGACTAATTCACTAATTATTCACTTATTCCAAATTTTCTGGTTTTTTCGGATCGGTTTGGATATAGGGAAATTATTTAATTTATTATTTTTTTAATTTTTCTATATCTAATCTGAACTAAAAAAACAAAACAAAAATTAGTGGAGCCATCTGATGGTCAAATTAATAAAACATGGAAGCTAAATAGAATATCAATGGATTTATATATGCAAACTTTAATGATTTTATCTTCTAAACTTCATAGAAGCGATCAGCAAACATTGCATAAGAAAAGTATATTTGGAATTAAAAAAGGAATCCACTGGTAAAGTTTTATCCAAATCCATGACTGGATGACCATTCAATATAATTATCCAATTCATAATTGAATATCATGATAGGAGAGTACTACTATTAATAATATGATTTTAAATTTATTAAATTATAGTTGATAGCAAGAGATTGAAGAGATGAGGGCGTTATAGTGGTTGGTGACCCACCTAAAGGGAGATTCGGATCGGTGAACACACGTCGCTCTCCACCCAAGTCGATGGTGCCCACACGGCCACTAAGATCACCCACATAACAACGTAATGGGTTATCAGGGCCACATTCCGCGTTGTACAATTCATCCTGGTTATAGAAATGAAATATTCAATCCATTCAATTGCATCACATAAATATTAGTTAATGTTATCACTAAAGTGTTATCAAGAAAGTCGAAATATGAGATAATCAAAGTTAGTATATATATAATTAAGTCATATATATATTAAAATTAACAAAACAAACAAATAAATAAATATAAAAAAATCAACTAAAAAATAAATTAAAATTAATTTCATATTTTCAAAAAAATTCAACTAATATAATTATTTATAATTTTAATTATTAATAATTTTTTTTTAATTAAGTAACAGTCAGATAGACAGATGTGAATATGAATTATATATATATATATATATATATATCGAATATAGAATTAAATGTATGTTTTTGTTCCTAGTTTTTTAAAAATAGATCAAAAGAAGATTTAAAATATTTTTTTTTATTGTATAATAAAATAAAATTAGCTGGAGTGTTCCACTCGACTATCTCGCAATTTGAATTTGATTAATTAACATAATATATTATATTTAAATTAAATTTAATTAATTATAAATTATACATTAAAATTAATAAATAATATTTATTAAACCAGCGAGTCTTTGATTCTTTGTTGTTGGCGCGTGAGATTTTTAGTGTTTAAAAATTAATTCTGGTACTTTCAGAGATTCAATCAAGCTGAAATTCTATATAAAGCAGTTTTATACAAATTTTAATAATGTGAAAAATTATCAAACATATCTTTATTTTTACGGTTACTTTAGAGAAAAAAATAAAAACGTTGTGTGTGTGTGTGTAGATAATGACCCCCTTTCAGTTGAGCTACATTTCTCAAAAGTTGATAGAAAACTACGAATTTTAAATAATGCCCATGTATCAAATTTCATGATTCTAGCTGAAACCGTTTTTGAGTAATCTTGTCTACATACACACACACACACACACACAGACATTTTTCTCAGCCTTGGTGAAAATGATTCAGGAACCTTCAAAACGTATAAAAATATCAAAATCTCAACATCGAAAATTTTCGTGATCGCAATACTATCTTTGGTGAGATAGTAAAAAAATGAAAACATGGTAGGTAATGGTCCTCTTCCGAATGAGCTACATTTCTCAAAAGTTGATAGAAAACTACAAATTTTTAATAATGCCCGTATACCAAATTTCATGATTCTAGCTCAAACCATTTTTCGTAATCTTGTCTACATCCACATATACACACACACATACAGAGACAGACAGACATACATTTTTCTCAACCTTAGTGAAAATGATTCAGGAACCTTCAAAACGTATAAAAACATCAAAATCTCAACATTGAAAATTTTCGTGATGGCAATACTATCTCTGGCGAGATAGTAAAAAGTTCTTATATTTTCAAGTAGGGTTGCCAACCTTGTTGCACAATTAAAGGGGAAATTTGGAATCAAGGGATATAGGAGAGTAGGAAATACAATTAAATATGTTTTGTACTTTATCTAATTATATACAGGTGCATATATGGGAGATTAATTTTTTTAATGTAAACATTTTATTTTTTTATTTCATTATACAAATAAGGGACACGATATCGAAAGCTTACTATCGGTAGGTATCGAAAGGCTAAGTATCGATTCTTCGATAGTATCGGTCTCTAAAGTATCGAAGTTTTGGTATCGGAAAAAAAGCTTGATCCAGAAAACGTTTGAAAAAATTTTGAAAAAAAGTACGCTGCTAGGTGCGCTGAGTACCATTCGATTCTTTTTTTGATACCACAGGTATGGGTATCGATGCTGTACTAGTATCGGAAGTTAAAGTATCGAGTACAAGAATAGATGGTATCGGATGCAAAGTATCGATACTTCGATAGTATCTAAGTATCGTTATTGTCCCAAATACAAAGAACTTATTTGGAACATTACATCATGAGAAGTGTAATATATTCGGAATCTTTTCAGAATATCTCCAAATTTAGATTTCTCTCTGTGAATTCACTTGATATAAGGACAAAATTTCAGTTTTCAAAAAAAACAATTTTACTATTGTCTGAAAATTCAATTTTCGATAAAACGGGACTATTAGAGTCGCGCATTTATGTTTGTCTTTAAGGCTCTTGAAGCAGAACGGTGACACGACTAAAAAAAATCCCGATTTTGAGTTAAGTACACTGGTGAATGGATCTGTTATACAACTTGAAGCAAGAAAAATGTCATATGTGTAACTTTAGATTTGTCCGCAATATGGCAGTTGTGTCACCTTTACTTTTAGGTTAGTAGACACTTTTAATTTTCTTTAATTCAATATTGTAGAAATTCATGGTTTTTTAGTTGTGTCCTGTTCTTGCCGGGGTGCGATATGTTTATTCAAATTAAGATTTCTCATTTTGAAATAATTTTAGCAATATAAGATATTGAAAAATAAACTTCCAAGCAAGAAAATTATCCTTTATAATAAACTTAGGGAACATTTCTTTTTCTTAATACTCGTTTATATGTTTGTTTGCTTGTTTGTTTGTTTTTATAAAAAATTCACTCTTGTAGATTGTAAGACAAAATGTTAATGATAATGTTAATGATAACAATTGGTTATATTTACATAATAATAAATAATAATTTAGATTGTGTGCAGTAGGAGGTATCACTATTGATAGTCTGTGTATCACTCTCTATGGGATATTTTTCCCCACAGAGTTGCAAATTTATAAAATTGGAATTATAAAACTAAAATTAAAAAAAGCTTTTTGTAATCTATTAATGGTAAAAGTAAGAATCTAATTTTGGTAACTAAAAACATATGAAAATCATTAGAAAAAAAAGTTATGAAAATAAATATAAATTAATATGATAAGCACATTAATAAAAAATCAATTATATTTCTATAATAAATAAAAATAAATCTTATGATAATTTTATATATACGTATATGTGACATATAGACATATATATTATGAATACTACAATAAAAATAATTTATTATAATAATATTTAGTTAGGTTCACCTAGCCGCCGATCAGTACTTTAAAAAAATTATTCCTGAGCTATGAATATTTAAGGTTAAGATTATTTTTTAAAATAAATAAAGGACAAAATATATGAAACAAGTTCAAATAATTGAAAAGAATATAAATTAAAAAAAAATAGTGATAAAACATACAGCCCTTAATTAATGCCCTGAAAGACAGAAAAGAATGGCCTGTGGATATAACATAATATATATTTCGTATAACATAATATATATTTCGTAATTTGATTACAAAATATTATTAAAATAAATATTTTTAATTTTATTTTATTTATAATATTTTGTATTCCAGTGTTACCAGGGACAATTTTTTTTTATTATTAAAATTCCTATTTTAAATTAAGAAAAAACTAACCAAGATTATTTTTCCCGAGGCTGAAACCAATACAGATCGATTTTTCTTTATAAAAATTATTTATTAAGTGAATTTTAAAAAAAAATCCTTAGTGCGAGTTATTATCTTAAAAATAGAAATATATATATATTTGTTAGTATAATAATATAAGATATATATATATATATTATACTTATTTACTCGATTCCATTAAAAATTAAATCTTATTTCTAATGAAATATTGTAAAAAATGATTTAATATAAGTTTGTTAAAATAATTAACTAATTGAAATCATATCTTTTATAATATATGTTTTTTTTAATTTAAGTGATATTTGATTAATGAGAATTAAAATTTATACCTATATACATATATAAAGAAATTTGAGTATTTTAGTGATTGATGATTTTATATTCATTATATTTTGAGTATTTGTTAATCATGGTACTGTCATATATATTAGTTAGTTTCAATATTGAAGAAACTATTTTGAAAAAGTATTTTTAATTTTTATTTTACTTATTGTATTAATTATATAATTTAGAGTTATAAAATATTTCATATAAAAATGCGTTAGTCAAGCAGCAGATCAAGGCAAAAAAAAGTTGGTAATAATACAAGTTATTTTATGTGACCCCTGGTTAAACCGGCAGAGCCTCTGGTTATGGCATGAGTTAGCAAAGAACTGACTATAAACGTGAAGCGCCTTCTTTTATAATTAGTTTTGTGATGAGCTAGCAGAATTCATTAATTCTGTTGGGGTTGGAGAATCTGAGACTATAATTTATATTATTTATATATATAATGAGAGAGAGAAAGAGGGGGCGAGTGATTCTCAACCAATGTGCCGCGGCACTTTAGTGTGTCGCGAGTTTATGATGCTCTTAAACATTTCCGACTTTTTTTCTAAATTTTTTCAATTTGGTTCTAAAAAAAAAAGTAAAACGTTTTTGGGACCACTTTTTTTTCAATATGGTAAACTTTTACACTTATCTTTTTTTTGCGTGTCGCCAAATTTTTAAACCGTTAAAAGTGTGCCGCGGTAAAAAAAAAGGTTTTAAATATGGTTCTAAAAAAAACAGGTAAACCGTTTTTGGGACCACTTTTTTCAATATGGTAAACTTTTACACTCCTCTTTTTAATTATTAAGAGAATTTTTATTAAAAGACCACATTATTTGTATAAAATTATTTATTAAATTAAAATAATTGTACAACGTTTCAACTGCTTATTCTGCAGTCGTTTTCAAGTAACCGTACGCTTGCTCCGATTCAAGCGGACTGATGCATGTCGGGACACGTCACCTCTTATATAGGCAGTGATATTGGCGCCAATTTTTGGCTCCAATTTTTACCGCCAATTCTTAATCTCAACATGAAGTCAGCAGCAATTGTCAAAGCAAGCGTTTACAATCAAGAAGTATGATAGTGCATTATGTCTCTAAAATGAAGATACTAAATTATTTCCATAATCAAGATATATACACAAATACACATTAGATTAATTATATTTAATTTAATTTGACAAATTTTATTCATCCAACACTATGTTCCACATCTTATTAAGTCTATATCCATCCTCTTTGTTAATATTATTGGGATGATTATCAATTTCTATAGATTCTTTTATTTTTCTTTTCCACCAATTATTTTCAATATGAAGTGTTTCTACATTATCTAAATTTATTTTATGTCCTGTTGTTAAGGCATGTTCTGCAATTGCTGATTGATTTGGATGTTTCAATCTAATGGCTCTCTCATGTTCAGACAGTCTTGTAGAAATCTTTCTACTTGTTTCACCAATGTATACTTTTTTCTACATACTTTATTTATGATAAAAAGATTTATAAGCAAAAAGAAGGATGTGCTATGGGTAGTCCACTAAGCCCAGTATTCGCTAACATATTCATGGAAGAATTTGAATCAAAATTGATCAATAATGCAATAAAGAAACCAAAACTGTTTCTTAGATATGTGGATGATATTTTGATGATTTGGCCTCATGGTAAGGATTCTTTAGTTAAATTTGTAGAAGCAGCAAATAATTTACATAAAAATATAAAACTAAGCGTTGAATGGGAAATAAATGAAGAGTTACCGTTTCTTGATGTATTAATTAAAAAGAAACAGAATAGATTAAGGTTTGATATTTTCAGAAAAACAACTCACACCAACAGATATATCCACGCAGATTCCCACCACCATCCATCACAAAAATATGGAGTGATAAAAACACTGCACAAAAGAGCCGAAGAGATATGCTCAAATGAAAACATTAAAAAAGAAAAACAACGATTGAAGGAAGCTTTCATAAACAATGGCTTCTCGGAATATGAAATTAGGAAATTCAGTAAAACAAAAAAGACAGAAATCAAAAATGAAAATGAAAAACCAATATACAGATCACAAATAACATTACCTTATATAAAAGGAACAACAGAAAAAATAGCGTCAAAATTGAGGAAACACAACATCAGAGTAACATATAAACCTCATAAACAAATGTCTTCTCTCACCTCAAATATAAAAGACAAAATTAAAAACGAAAATAATGGAGTTTATAAGGTAACTTGTGAATGCAAAAAAGTATACATTGGTGAAACAAGTAGAAAGATTTCTACAAGACTGTCTGAACATGAGAGAGCCATTAGATTGAAACATCCAAATCAATCAGCAATTGCAGAACATGCCTTAACAACAGGACATAAAATAAATTTAGATAATGTAGAAACACTTCATATTGAAAATAATTGGTGGAAAAGAAAAATAAAAGAATCTATAGAAATTGATAATCATCCCAATAATATTAACAAAGAGGATGGATATAGACTTAATAAGATGTGGAACATAGTGTTGGATGAATAAAATTTGTCAAATTAAATTAAATATAATTAATCTAATGTGTATTTGTGTATATATCTTGATTATGGAAATAATTTAGTATCTTCATTTTAGAGACATAATGCACTATCATACTTCTTGATTGTAAACGCTTGCTTTGACAATTGCTGCTGACTTCATGTTGAGATTAAGAATTGGCGGTAAAAATTGGAGCCAAAAATTGGCGCCAATATCACTGCCTATATAAGAGGTGACGTGTCCCGACATGCATCAGTCCGCTTGAATCGGAGCAAGCGTACGGTTACTTGAAAACGACTGCAGAATAAGCAGTTGAAACGTTGTACAATTATTTTAATTTAATAAATAATTTTATACAAATAATGTGGTCTTTTAATAAAAATTCTCTTAATAATTATCAAAATAACCACAAAAGCTTTAATAAATACACTCCTCTTTTTCTTTGTGTGCCGCCAAATTTTTAAACCGTTAAAAATGTGCCGCGGTAAAAAAAAGGTTGATAATCACTGGCTTAGACCCTTAGACGTTTAGTCCAATTGGTTTTTGAAAAGTCAGAAGCCAAGACACTTGACGCATTTGCTTCATTATATTATTTTATCAAAAGATAAAATAATTTAATTAATATATAAATTATATTCTATATATTTAATATATAACTGAGGAGATAGAATATCCAAAAATAAAAATTGCTTGTATTGTCAATATCATCAAAAAAAAAAAAACAAAAAAAAACGAAAGAGAACAAAATGTGATAATTTATTTGTCACTTACATTAAGAGGATCTGCCAGTTGAGTGTAAAAAGGATTCCACATATAACCAGCGGCTACACAACGTGTATTTAAGATTTTCACGGAAGCGTCTACTCCCACAGGATTCACATAAATCGCCCAATTATGATTGCGAGTCTATCAAAACAATTGGTGTGAAATAAATTAATTATTAGATTATTAAATAAAAAGATATTTAATTTTTTTTATAAATTTCTAAATATAAAACTAAAATAATTTTACTTACAAAATTTCTATCATTGACTCCTGGATGTCGTAAATTAACTTCTATAATTGTATCACTTTTACTATTATCATTATAGACGAGTTGAGTCTGAAAAAAAATTATTTTATTGGAAATTAAAACAAAATTTGTAAAAACAAATAAAATTTAAATAGGGTAAAGTATAAAGTCGTTGGCCCCGAGGCAGTCATTGGCCCCCTATCACTAAAACACAAATAATAAGAGATTTTTACTTTAAAAATTGCACTATTAAAACTATGGTTATGTAATCGTTTGTTGTATGGTTATCGAATACCAATAACTATATAACAGGGGGCCAATAACTGTATTTTTTAGGATTTTTATTTATTTATTTATTTATTTTTATCAAAATGCTCATAATATCTATGTTCTGCAAACCTAATTTGACACAGATTGTTCCGTAATTTGCCAAGATATGCATTAAAGACTGCTAGGAATTGCTTAAGGGGGCCAACGACTGTATGTTTTACCCTATAATTTTTTTTTTTTTTTTAAATAAAAGAAACGGATTCAGATATTATTTAGTATATTTGTTATTGTGATAATAAATTTTCAACTTAGATGTGAATAAGAAATAATATTACCTATACAATAATCAATTTTTATTTTATAGAATTTTTTAAAATTAAATAAATACCTATCTATGCTCCCCCTCGTGGGTGCTGCAGAAATTCAAGGGGGCGGTGATGGCCACAGAGTGCTTTTAAGGAAAATTACTTGTATATTATTTTTTATTCTGAGTTCAATAAATAGATACATAATTTCAATGTTTCTAATTTACACCTTTATATTTTGCGAATAGGTGCATTTATCTTTTTGTTTAATTGTTATTAAAATTAAAAAAAGTTAATTTCCAGGGGGCGCTGATTAAATTTTTTTCTGGAAAGGGGGGCGCTTGGCCAGATAGGTTTGGAAGCCAATGGTTTATAGTAATTTTATTATTTTAATTTTTGTATAATTTTCTATGTTAATAAATAATATTTTAAGTTAAAAAGAAAATAAGTTGACCTGTGGCCAGGCACAGAACCGACCGACGATTTGAAATAAAGCTACATAAATAATTTCAAATAATATATCTATTAATGTAATATCTATTAATATCTATTAATGTAATAAAAATCAGATATGGGTATAACATAAATATTTTTAATTTTATTTTATTTATAATATATAAGGAGCCGCTGGCTGTGACACCATGAAGGGCTGGGTGACGTCATATAATTTTAAATTAAGACAAAACTAATGAAGATGATTTTTCCGGAGGATAAAACCAATACAAAGTTCATGATTTGTGGAGATATGTAAAAAAAATCTTCTCATGTGAAATTTGGTGTGAAAATAACCCTTCCTATCGTCGATCGGTAATACTATCACTTCCGGTTTCCGGATATAAACCAAAAGTTGATCAATTCATCATAATGATGCATTAAGTAAATATACCAATTTTGATCAAAATCCGTTGAGCTGTTTTCAAGCTATACACATCTATACGGACGGACAGAGGGACAGACATCATGCTAAAAATACTTTTTTCTATTAACAAAACGCAAAAAATATAAAAATCTCTACATGTGAAATATGGTGTGAAAACCCTTACTATCGTCGGTCGGTAAAAAAATATTTCATTCAAATTTTTCATCAATGGAAAATAGATATAAAAAGTTTAAATATGTGATATCTAACATAATTGGATATATTATGAAAATTAATTTTACTAATTTAAAGAGTTTGAATATATTATAATTATATATTTAATTTTATCAACATAATATTAATATTAATAAATTATTATATTATTTAAAAATAAATAAAATAAATACATACCATACGAACATAGCCCCAAGCAAATCCCAATGGATGATGAAATGATGCAATTGCTCTTAATTCACGTGCTTCCGATGGTGCATAACCTCTTTCAATCGTCGAACAAGCCATTCTAAAACAATTGATAAATTTATAAGATAAGAAACAATTAAATACTATCAGTGGCGCAACCAGGATTTGATCCTGGGGGGGGTTTTGACTAGCCGGTCCTCCTTCCTATGGCGCCCCCCCCCACCCCCGGGCTCTCTCAAAGACAAATTTTCATTAAGATTTTTTTTTATATTAAATATTTAAAAAAGTTTTGTAAATGAAACATTGATTTTACAAAATCTGGCAAAAAAATTTAATTTTGTATTTTATTTACTCATATTCACAGTTTTAGAAAGAAAAATATTTATTTATATAAGTAAATTATTTTAGTTTTCCTCATGAAATAAGGATAGCTTATACCAGTGTTTCTCAACCTTTTTGGACCAAACGCCCCCTTTGTAAGACCCGCTTCTTAATTCGCCCCCCTATAAATTTTTATAGATAAAAATTGCATGATAATCCCTAATATAAGGTAGGTACATTAGGTGATACTTAGAGCCATATTGAAAAATCGAGTTTCAGAACCTGATTGACCTTTTTTTAAAACCATATCGAAAAAATTGAAAAAAAGAGGAAATGTTTAAAAAGCCTGTTCGCAAAATCATCTTACCTTTTTTTAGAGTTGAAAATGATTTTTTAGAGTTGAAAATGATTTCGCCCCCCAAAAATAACTCATCGACCTCCAAAATCATATAGTCAAATAATCGCCCCCTTTAAGATGTCGATCGCCCCAGGGGGCGATATCGCCCAGGTTGGGAATCACTGGCTTATACGGTGATCGGAAAATTTTTGCTACGAGATTCTTCGAGATTTTCACTTTTCAGACGGTTCTGAATCCAAAACTGCAAAAAAAAAATTTTTTTGAACCGGCCGGCCGTTCGTTACCGAGATTACGTCTAAATAAAATGAGATATTGTCTTGAAATTTGATATTTAGATGTTTTTTTTGGGAATGATGGGCGGGGATTGGATTGTTATTGGACAAGATCGGACCATAAGTAAGGGTAGTTTAAAGAGGTGTCAAAGCATATTTTATTGATTTTCTCAATAAATACCGATTTTTATGAGAATTATCATACTATCGTATTAAATTTATAGGGAATCGAATTTACTAAAAGTTTCATTATATTCATTTTTACCTAAACTTAATAATAAAGGAGTTATTTATAAAAAACTATTAGGTTGTCTCATAAGTTTTTCCTCGTCACGCTATGAATGAATCTAACTGCTTATGTTTATATATATATAAACATGCAGGCTTATCTCTTAGCCGTTTATGGCATCTTATTTAATCATCCCAGAGCTTTTTTAGAGTACGTTTCGTTGGTGACAAAGTCTCTTTAAAAATGTTTCTACTATGGAGAGCCAAAAGAAGCATTTGCGGCAGAAGAGATTTGCACCGTTTACGGGAGTGGTGCTTCGACTATTAAGACCGTCCGCAATTGGTTTAAGAAATTTAGAGCTGGCCGCCCAGCAACGACGGATATTATCAAGACTGTGCATGCTGAAAATCCACGATACAGTGTGCGCGAGATAGCGGGTGAAACTAACATTCCCAAAACAACGGCACATAAACATTTAATCAAAATGGGATATGCGAATCGATATGAAGCTTGGGTTCCACACCAATTGACGGAGACCGGTCTTATAAAGCGCGTCCCTACGTGCGATTTGCTTCTACAGCGACACAAAAGAAAAATATGTCTTAAAGAGTCTTGTCACTGGAGACGAGACTTGGATTTTGTATCAAAATGTGGATCGAAAACGGATTTGGTCTAAAGAAAATAGACCTTAAACTGTTGCGAAGTCTGGGCTTCATCCAAAGAAGGTTCTTTTGTGCATTTGATGGGAGTGGAAGGGTGTACTGTACTACGAGCTCCTTCCTGAAGGTGATATGATTAATGCTGACAAATATTGCAATCAACTGAATTAACTAAAAACCGCCATAGCAGAAAAACGGCCAGAATTGGCGAACCGACGAGGTGTAGTATTCCATCACGGCAACGCAAGGCCGCTTATTGCGTTGATCGTAAGGCAAAAATTATTACAGTTTGATTGGGACGTTCTACCTCATCCTCCATACTCCCCATACCTTCCTCCATCCGATTATTACTTGTTCCTCTCCTTAAAAAACTCTCTCCGTGGTAAATCTTTCAAATTCATAATCGAAATAAAAACGCACCTAAATGAATATTTTGAAAGTAAGCCTCAACTATTTTGGAAACAGGGCATAATGAGGCTTCCTGGGAGATGGAAGAAGGTTATAGATCAGAATGGTTCATACATTATATAATAAATCAACCTTAAACAACAAATATCGTGTATTCATTTCGCATCAAAAAAGCGAAGAAACTTATGGGACACCTCAAGTACTTTAAGATTTCGAAAGCTTTTCGTCCGCCCGTAGTGGCAGGATATTTTGAAAGAAATCTCATGTAAAAATCCCTAAGAAAAAATCCCTAAATGCAAATATCCCTAAAAGAATAAATCCCTAAATAAAAAATTTCCCTAATTTTTTTTTACTTATTTAATAATGAATAGCCGAAGAGACTTGAATGAGGTAGTTATACATCATGCTTGGTGTCATCACATCTGTTCCATCTGGTTTTTTAGCGTCCCATTTTTCATGGTTTGCCTTCATTATGGTCATCATGCGAGTCGCTGAATCGTTTCCTTGGTGGATCAGGCTTCTTATCACAAACATCACGACAAATTTCCAAAGATATAAGGTCATGCTTAATATGGATTTGCTTAATCAGGTCCCATACTGATGTCTTGTAACCTCCTAAGCGTGAACGAAGAGCATTGTTGTAACCTTCCAATGCATTGTTTGTTCGAGGCAAACCCATCAAAGAGGCATCGTAGATGTTCCAATGTTCCAATGTCGAATTCGGGGTCATAAAAGCCAGCCAAAAATTGTTCACCTAGCCAAGTGCGCTCGAAGTAAGAAAAAAAATCACGAAGTTTTACCCTGTTGGTCATCCAGCTAATGCTTGGTAGGCTACAATGACTTTTGATGGTGGTACCAAAACCAAAGCTGCAAGAGTTCGTAAATGAGTGCAGTTGTCAGGATTATCTATATCATTATAGAGCTTCAAAACTTCTCTGGCATTGATTTGATGTTTCTATAAATGCATTGAGCAAAGTGAAAAAGACAACCTCTGATGATAGTAAATTTTACAAATTGCGTTATATATTCCCTGGTGAAATATACGGTGCAAATGGTGTATTTTGTATTTGGAATCATTAAGCTATTAAAACCTATGCTAATAAACGGAATTTGAGTAATTTCCCTTTATTTTACATACGAATTTGACACCCCTATTTTTTTTGGAAAAATCACGTGTCTGGGCCCTATATATGTATTTTTTGACCTATTTTTCCCTACTTTCGGTCCAGGCTCGATAACCTCCTTGGGAGGTCGTGTCTCAGGCAACTGGGTGTCATGCTCACCTTGTAATTAAATTTTCTTAATCACAATTAAAATTAATACAAAAATGAAAAAATTTGTTTTTAGTGATTTTTTCAGTCATGGATATTTTTATTTAGGGATTTTCGGGTTTAAGGATTTTTCTTTTCAGGGATATTTGGTTTTAGGGATTTTTGACTTTTATGGATTTTTTCCTTTAGGGATTTTTACCCGTTTCCATTTTGAAAAAATTAGTCTTGGCATCATAATTTTTATGAAATATTTAGATTTAGAATTTGAGTAATATTTTTATTTATTTTATATTTAAATAATAGTCAAATTGGAAAATTTCACAATCATCTAGTAATCTTATATTAAGTCTTTTGTTTTGTATGATTTAGGAGAAATAATAAAATAATTTTTTATTTCTTATATTTAATTCTGTACGAAAAAATAAGCAATTTTTATTTTTGTTAAAATTTTTTTAAAATAAAATAAACTTACTTATTATACACTAAGTTATACTTTAAGAATTATTTTTTTTTTTCAAATAAAAAGAAGGATTATATTTTTTCTTTTCTATTTGTAATATAGTACATAATATACAGCAATGTATATTTTTTTCTCTCCTGGGGGGGGTTTTGACCCCCAAACCCCCCCCCCCCTGGTTGCGCCACTGAATACTATGGAAAGATCTTTCGATAATCTATTTAATTCTTATATTTATACGATGGTTGTTATAATAAGAAAAATTCTAATAAAATAAAAGAAAAAATATAATAATTATTTTGTAACTATTTTTAATTTTTTTTTTTTCAAAACATTCCTTTAGATTCGTGGTTCTCAACCTTTTTGGACCAAGGCCTGCTTCATAATTCCCCCCTATCAATTTTAACAGATAAAAATTCAAAATCATCTTACCTTTTTTTTTTATTTTTTTTTTTTTTAGAACCATATTGAGAAAAAATTGAAAAAAGCGGAAAAAGCCTGTTCGCAAATTATCGCCCAGGTTTATAATTACTACTTTAGATAATATAATAATATAATGATATATTAATGTAAAGGGTAGAATGGCTCACCATGGGACACTTTTTTTCAATTTATTTCTAATTTGTTTTTATTGATGATGAATTATTGTCAATATTTTAACTAGAATTCATGCAACTCTTGTCTACATTATTAAATAACTTTCCATATCATATTCATTATAGAAAAATTTAAAAAAAATATAATTAATAAACATGTATCTTGTCTTAAGGGCTCAGATTGAGACAGTTAAATGTAAATGTGCAAAGTTAAATATACATATAAATGAATTACAATTAATTGAAATTGTTTTATCAAGAAAAGAATATCATTTCAAGGGAGTGATAAGGAATTAGAAGTAAAGTGATAAAACAATTAGAAAGAAATATTTTCAAATTTTAATTTTATTTAATTTTAGGAGGCAGCTAGCCGAGAGTGTAGCATAGCAATTTTCTACACAAGAAGTCGGCGTTCGATTCCAACTAAGAACAAATTTTCCTAATAAAATTCAATTTAACATCAGCTGCCTCCGAATCCAGGAACTCTCAGTTCACATTGCCAAGAAAAATCATCATGACTGGGCAGCTTCTAAGGCTATCCTAGTCATGATGATGGCCATAACTCCGAAAGGGAGACGGCACCTTAAGAAGAAGACATTTTAATAACAACGAGCTGCTTGATTTTTCATTGATATCCTTTATTTCTGATCCTTGCCCTCCTTTTCAGTCTAATAGGAAGAATAATAATAACAAATAATAAGTACAAATAAACACAAGCAAGATTAAATAAAAAAAATATTTAAAAAAAAAAATAAATTGTAAATCGAAATTTATTCAAAAATTTATAGGTAAGTTACTAATCATGTTTTAAACATAAAAATCTTAATAAATCCTAACCTACTTTTTCAATAATAATAATAATTTGATAATTTGATTGTGTTGCCCTTTCTATACATCAAATAATAAAAAATAATACTGTCCCGAGGTGTACTGTGTCCCAAGGAGAGCCACTCTTTCCTATTAAATATTTTAAATGGGAAAATATTAAAATATTTAATTAATAAAAGTATTTTTTTTTTAAAAAAACAATTTTTCCTGAGTAGATAAAATTAAATACAGTAGTTAAAAAAATGGATACAAAATTTTACATAAATTGTATTAGCAAATTTTAAATTATTTAAGAAATCATTAATAATATACATACGATATATATTATCTGGTTTATTTAATAAATAAAAAAATAATTAAATTACCTTGTTTTGTCGCCAACTTTTTGTAATACAATGGATCGTCCAATAAAGGCCATTGGTCCGAAGAGTGTTAGTCCCGTGTCATTGTAAGTGAAATGAATGGCTTGGTGACCCTCAATCCCGCCGTGTTTAGCACTTAAATCACCGGCACGATATTCGTCAGGTGTTCCTTGATTCGGACCTGGCGAGGCTGAAGCGGTTACATTGAAAGGATCCCAGACATCATAAAGGGACGTCGGCTCGCATGGAAACTCCAAATTACCTTCGACAGGAGTCTACAAACATTCATTTCAATTATTTAAGGATTCTAATTTCTAATTTCATAATTCTATTTATCTATAAAAGGTGAATTTTAAATTTTTGCGGTCTGTGTACATTCGATTATTGAAAAAAATTTTTGTTATGTTGGTACACA
Organism: Labia minor; assembly: GCA_963082975.1. NCBI lineage: Eukaryota > Metazoa > Arthropoda > Insecta > Dermaptera > Spongiphoridae > Labia > Labia minor. Next base: position 115,424,412 of record OY720344.1, read on the forward strand.
TGTTTCTCATATGTTGACATTATCAGTCATTTTGTATTAGTAGTTTGTTTTTTCCGACTGAAAAAGTTAGCCACGTTTTCGATTTTTTAAAGAATCTGTATTAAATTTTGTGTTAAAAGTGGAATAAAGTGCTCCAACGCACTTAAAATGTTGATAAATAATTTCGAAATAATTCAAAATTCACCTTTTATTTTGTACAAACCTTGTATGTACATTAATTAAGTATATAAACACAATGGTTCTTGAATAATAAAATATATATAGTATAAAAGATATAATTTTGTCAATAATAAAATAAATTGTTGTTAATTTCTAATTTTATAATTCTATTTATCTATAAAAAGTGAATTTTGAATTTTTGCGGTCTGTGTACATACGGTTATTGAAATTTTTGTTATGTTGGTACACATGTTTCTCATATGTTGACATTATCAGCCATTTTTTATTAGTAGTTTGTTTTTCACAACTGAAAAAGTTAGTCACGTTTTTGTGTGTTCTTTGATTTTTTAAAGAATCTGTATTAAATTTTGCGTTACAAGTGGAATAAAGTACTCCAACACACTTCAAATGATGATAAATAATTTCGAAATAATTCAAAATTCATCTTTTCTTTTGAACAAACGTTATATTTACATTAATTAAATATATCAATAATAACATTTTTTTTATTCAAAGATTTTAAGTAAAATTTTAAATTGAATTTACTAAAATATACCTACTTAATTGATAATATAAAATTTTACTTACCATATGAATATGGTATTTGTCGACATTATTCAATCCACTTAACTCCATTTCTACATCCAGTAGATCATATTCTGTATTTTGAAAAAATTCCAATTTTCCACGAATTTTAGCTGGAATTCCATTGCCATACCAATCTTTTGCCACTGCTTTACGTCGATATAAACCACCAATACTAAAAATACAAATCACCAATTATCAATTTTTTTATCTTCTTGAATCATATTTTATCGAATCTATACAAATGAAAATTGTAAAAAATGCATTGTATTTCTAATTTATTTTTACTATCTCGCCAGAGATAGTATTGAAATCACGAAAATTTTCGATGAGATTTTGATGTTTTTATACGTTTTGAAGGTTCCTGAATCATTTTCACTAAGGTTGAGAAAAATGTCTGTATGTGTGTGTGTGTGTATGTAGACAAGATTACGCAAAAACGGTTTGAGTTAGAATAATGAAATTTGGTACACGGGCATTATTCAAAATTTGTTGTTTTCTATCAACTTTTGAGAATTATAGCTCAACTGGAAGAGGATCATTACTTAAAACGTTTTGATTTTTTTTCCTCTAAAGTGACCGTAAAAATAAAGATATATGTGTGATAATATTTCACATGATTAAAATTTGTATAAAACTGCTATATATAGAATTTCAGTTTGATTGAATCGCTGAAAGTACCAGAATTAATTTTTTAACACTGCAAATCTCACGCGCCAACACGTGACGTGATGCCATCAACAAAAAGCCAAACATGCGCTGGTTTAAAAAATATTATTGATTAATTTTAATTTATAATTTATAATTAATTATATTTAATTTAAATGTAATATATTATGTTATTTAATCCAATTCAAGTTGCGAGATAGTCGAGTGGAGACACTCCAGCTTATTATTTTTTTTTTTTGTTAGATTTATTAAAAATGTATTTACATGGAACAAGCGAGACGCTCTCCTCGTGCTTTAGGTCCATTATCATCGTAGAGTACCAAAGATCGGCCGAGGATGCTGTAAGGGCCGCTGAGGGCAAGTAGCCCTCCCGGGTCAGTGAAGAGCGCCCGTGATAATCGAGTGGCGTTTCCAATGGAGCCTGCAATTTGTAGTCGTCCCTGACGGCCTCCGATATCACCTGGTGCACAGGTCCATCGACCCCAGCAACGCTCCTCGGGATCGAATTCAATCTAAAACCAAGAAAAGACAAATGAACCAATCAATTTCATTGATAAGTTTATAAGACAATCACCCTCGTATACTTTTTATATTTAAAATAATTAATAGAATTACATATTTTTTATGAAGCTAAGCTTTAAATATCAAATTCCATTGCATAAAAAGTGCAATATATGTAAATATAAAAAATAAAAGAAAAACAAAATTAATATTATTTGCCGATTAAACAAAATTAAACACAGAATAAAATTAATTTTTTATTTAATTAAAAAAAAAAAATATGATTATAACGGCAATGAAAACCAATCAGAGTAGATAAACTTTTAAATAATTAAATTTATTTTTATTTTATTTTATATTATATATAAGTATATTAAAACTATTTTAATAATTTGTAATTTTATAATTTTTATTGACCAACGATAGGAAGGGAATGTATTGTTTTCACACCAAATTTCACATGTAGAGATTTTTACAGATCTCCACGAATCATGTATTTTGTTAACAGAAAAAGTATTTCTAGCATGATGTCTGTCCGTTTGTCCATAGTGTGACGTGTATAGCTGGTACGACTCAACGGATTTTGATAAAATTTGATATATTTACTTAATGCATCAGTAGCATGAATTCATCAACTTTTTGGTGTATATCCGGAAACCGAAACTGGTAGTTTACAAAGTATTAATTTTATATTCATTGTCGGAAATTTTTTATTATATTAAACTAAATGGTGAAATAAAATATATATATATTTATAATGTTGTTTTTAATTATTTTTAAATCGTCGGTCGGTTCTGTGCCTGGCCACAGCTCATTTTTTTTTTATTATTTTATGTCAATTTTTTTAAAATAAATTTTATAAATGATTCTTTCGTTTTCATGATGTAAGTAAATCTAAATTTTTGTTTTATTTCAAATATAATTTTTATGCTTCTTAAGGTGCCGTCTCCCTTTTGGAGTTTGGCTATCATCAGGACTAGGATAGCCTTAGAAACTGGACCGGACTCAGCTGATGTTAAATTGAATTTTATTAGAAAAATTTGTTCTTAGTTGGAATCGAACGCCGACTTCTTGTGTAGAAAATTTCTTCGCTACACTCTCGGCTAGCTGCTTCCTATAATTTTTATAAGTGTAATAAATGCAATTTTTTTTTTAAAAAAAATTTATTTTATACTTTTATTTTTTTTGTTTTGCATCCTAGATTAATTTTTTTAATCTAAATATAAATTTCGAATTCTCCTAATTTACCTTATGTGGATTATAAACCGGACCTGTGCTGAGACATCGATTTTGCCAATCATAGAAATCTTTTCCTGGTTTGTTCTGATGGATTGCCCATCGATGTTGGTCGGTATTATTAGTGCTGGTGCCATCCGCATGAACAATATATTCAATTAGTATACTTGAATCAGACCAATGTCTTTCGAGTGGTTGACGAATCAGAATTCTGCCTACCACTGGATAACGAAACGAAACGACTGCCGTTGTGAGTTGTATTTTCCAGGCGGATGAAGCCACCACCCGATACGGGATGAGAGTAGCGCATAACCAGGCGTCACCCTCAGCACTCAAAAAATAAAAATAAAAAATGATTATCGTTTATTTATTTATTTTTTTGAAATTGAAATAAATATATTGATTAGATTAGATACCTATAGACAACTAAAGAACGATGCATGACACTCATTCGGCCAAAAAGAGGAAGAACAACATCCCAACGAAGTTTCCCCTCATTGTTCAATTGTTCAAGAGTTTGATTTTCACGCCACATGTTATGTTTACCGCTTAGGTCACCAATTGCATAAGTCTCATGACTAGCACCACCTGACAAATTCAAATAAATCGTTGTTTTATTTATTATCTAAGATTCAATATGAATGATTAGAATAGAAGGTAATTATATAAACTGGTCATCGAGTCATGGGTTTGGATAAAACTTTGCCAATGGGTTCCTTTTAAAATTCCAAATAAACTTTTATTATGCAATTTTTGCGGATCGCTTCTATGTAGTTTACAAGATAAAATCATTAAAGTTTGCATATTTAAATCCATTGAAATTCTATTTAGCTACCCTGTTTTATTAATTTGACCATCAGAGGGCTCCACTAATTTTCTTGGTTTTTTTACAGTTCGAATTAGATATAGAAAAATTAGAAAATTAATTAATTAAATAATTTCCATATATCCAAACCGAACCGAAAAAAATAGAAAATTAGGAATAAGTGAATAATTAGTGAATTAGTCAATAAAAAATTACTTAATGGCACATTTCGATGTTTATAATAAGCTAATCTGGCAAACTTTTTATTTCGTAAACTAGAAGCGACCCGCAAAAATTGCATAAGAAAAGTTCATTTAGAATTAAAACAGGAATCCACTGGTAAAGTTTTATCCAAACCCATGACTCGATGACCATTCAATATAATTACCAAATAGAAGTTAGATGTCATTTACCTTCTTCTAAATTTTGATTGGTTGGATTGTACACTCCACCTGTTGTAGTACAAAGATTTAAATGTCTATTTGTAAAAGTAGGAGGTAAAGGAGGCAATTCATGGATTTTATAAGAAGCTACCCGTCGCCAAAGTTCTGCTGTTGGTTTTCTGGTTAAATTCCAATGAATCCAGGTGGGGTCGAAAGACGAGCGTTGTTCAAATGTGACTGTACCAAGAACACCATCTTTTTGGATAATTGCTCTAGATTCAAACAAAATAATACAATAATAATATAAATAATCAATTTACTTTATATAGAATACAAATCGAGAATATAATTTTAAAATGTTAATTCTAGTGGATGAATATAATGAGAAGAAAAATATTAAACATTATCATAATTATTATGTTTGTATAAGTTTTTATAAGTCATTTTTTTTTCATTTATCATTATATATAAGGAGGCAGCTAGCCGAGAGTGTAGCATAGCAATTTTCTACACAAAAAGTCGGCGTCGATCCCATCTAAGAATAATTTTTTCTAATAAAATTCAATTTAACATAAGCTGCCTCCGAATCCAGGAACTCTCAGTTAAGAAGAAGAAGAAGAATTGTATATATGTCATGTTTAATTTACAATAAAAAAGAAGAATGTTTTTAAATTATATAGTAGGTGAAAGAAAAAAATTAAAAACAATTAAACTTAAAAATGTAAAATTTATTAAAAGTATTTTTTTATTTAATATTTGAGTGTAATGCGCATAAAGTAAATATTTCAATCAACTTTTATCAACAAATTTTTTTAACAATTATTTTTATTAGAGTTTATATTTTTAAGTTTATTTTAGTTTATAAATGTTCAATGAACGTTTTTCTATTATTTTCATTATCTTATAGAAGAAAAAAATTATATTTATTTTTTACATTACTTTGCAATTGCAGGTTCAATTAATCGTAATTTCGAGCAGGTAAGATATCCATCTGGATGTCTGTCATCAAAGATGACAATGTAAAGTGATCGTAAACTATTCAATAATCCTGGTTCGATAATCTCCAAAGCGGAATCATGGCGGACGTGTAGTTTGCCAACCGGCACAGGACCTAATCGAGAGTTCAAATCGCCGACAGGACCTCGGCCAGCCACTGTCACCGGGTCGAAGACCAGATTCAAGAAGTTGCATGTTCCACGAGATTTATCTAAATAATATCATAGACAAATTACATTATAATTCAGGATAATATAAAAATTTGAAAAATAAATTTAAATATATAATATTTAAACTAATCAATTAAGGATTCAATTGATTATATAATTAAATAAGCTGGAGTGTCTCGCAAATTTGAATTGGATTAAATAACATAATATATTACATTTATATTAAATTTAATTAATTATAAATTATAAATTAAAATTAATAAATAATATTCATTAAACCAGCGCATGTTTGGCTCTTTGTTGATGGCACCACGTCACGTGTTGGCGCGTGAGATTTGCAGTGTTAAAAAATTAATTCTGGTAGTTTCAGCGATTCAATCAAGCTGAAATTCTATATATAGCAGTTTTATAAAATTTTTAATCATGTGAAAAATTATCACACATATATCTTTATTTTTACTGTCATTTTAGAGGAAAAAAAATCAAAACGTTTTAGGTAATGACCCTTTTCCGGTTGAGCTAACCGTTTTTCCCTAATCTTGTTTACATACATACACACACAAATAGACACAGACATTTTTCTCAAACTTAGTGAAAATGATTCAAGAACCTTCAAAACTTATAAAAACATAAAAATCTCAAAATTTTTAGAAGAATTTATAGTTGAGAAAATGGAAAATAAAAAGATTATATTGATTTTCCAAAATCACTTACCTAGTCGAGAATAGGAATTTTTTTCATGATATTACATATAATCAATCATCTTTTATCTTCGTACAAAATAAAAAAAAGGAATTTCAATAAAAAGTATTTTAAATAGATGATGAACTGCTTTATAAATATTCAAAATATAATCATAATTTAATAAATTAAATTTTTTCTTATTAAATATTTAATTTTTTGAAGTGTAATAATATATTAAATAAAATAAAATAAAATTTCATTTAACAAAATAATAATAATTAGCATAATATTAATAATAAAAATAATAATAATAATAATATTAATGAAAAGCATTCTCATTACTCAATTTCTATCGATAAACTTAGTCACAATACTTAACATTAATAAAAAGAATTTTCTAAATCATAATATTTGAAATTTTCACAATTAAATAGTGACAAATATTAGTTATTAATTAAAGATATTTATATAAATTTTAATATATTATGTTATTTAATCCAATTCAAATTGCGAGATAATCGAGTGAAGACATTCCAGCTTATTTAAAAAATTGAAAAGATTTGAATAGAAAAGAAAAATTAGTAAAAAAAAAAATATTATCAAAGGTGTGTTTCTTTATATATATAAAAGAGAGAAAGAGAGAGAGAGAGAGAGAAAGAGAAAATATTAATATATGGATGTATATTGCTGAGTTGGATACCTGACACACCTGGTAACAAATTTGAACGTTGAACAAATAATGAATTAAGCAAACACAACTCAACCTATTCGAACTATGAAAATTAACTTTTTATCCACATAAAACGCCATTTTGAATAATTAAATAAATATTTTATTTATTCAATATTGTTTTTTTTTTATCAATTTAAATTTTCTAATTTTTAAGTATAACAGATATATATATATATCTTTTGTAATAAATCGTCTAATATTGATTTGTTATTCATTGAAAATAAATGTATTATTTAGTTAGTAGATGAAAATATTCACTAATCGAAAGACATTCTCTCCTTTACCCCTTCATTCTCTGGTCCCCACTGAATACATTTCTACTTCGCTCCTCCCACGTATTCCTTCTATGTTTCAATAAAACTATGTGAGATAGGAAGCTAAAAATATATTCTGACGGAAAAAAGTACAAAAAATGTTATACATATATATATATTAAAAAATTTACTTTAGATAAATTTTACAGAATATAAAAATTCAAAGATCAAAATTTAATAAAAATTATCTTATAAAATATTTAATTCAGACTTAAGTTGTTTATAATTATATAATTTAAATAAAATAGTTAAAAAAAAATTATTGACTTATGATTAATTTTAATATTCAATTTGATTTAGTAATAATCAAAAAAAAAATTGTTGAATATTTATTAAAAATATTTTTTAAACTTGAAATAATTTAGTGTGTAAGTATTAATAAAATTTTTACTCTTGTCTGACCTCATACATATAAACAAAAACAATTTCTTAAAAATTTATGGATTATATTAAAACATATTTTTGTTGAAATCTTAATTTAGAATTTTTCGATTGAAATTGAAATTGAATTGATGTTATATTTTTTAATTTATATATCTATACCAGTGATGCTCAACCTTTTTTTTACCGCGGCACACAAAGAAAAAGATAAGTGTAAAAGTTTACCATATTCAAAAACGTTTTACTTTTTTTTTTAGAACCAAATTGAAAAAATTTAGAAAAAAAGTCGGAAATGTTTAAGAGCATCATAATCTCGCGGCACAGTGGTTGAGAATCATTGATCTATACACTTAGGCAAAAATATCTAAAAAAAAATCTTGCTTACCAGCATCAGAATCCAAAATGTCTGTAGCGTATAATTTCCAACCGTGTTGGGTTATTTTATTTTTTGTTGATTTGGTACGTGGAGTGGTTGTTACGTTTACGTTGAGAAGTGGTGGCGTTGAAGCGATCTGAATATGCTCCAAATCAACATGTATGATCACATCTGTAAAATTAGCTTTTTTTGAACCCAACCACCTTACGAGAATACGACCAGCAATTGGAGAGAAAAACCGTGCCTCTGCTAATTTCTCCTCACCGCCTGATGACACCTGAAATTATAAAAGAATTTAATAAAATCATTTTGAATCGATTTCATATACGTTCATCTATACAAACCACAATGGATGCACACGCTTTCAAACCATCTTGGCTTTCAAATAATAAAGATTTCCCCCACAAACCTAAATCACCGGTTAATTTTAAACCAGGAATTGTAGCCTCGCTACTCGAATTATCCGGAAATCGTAAATCCCCAAGAATATCATTCAAATTGAGAATACTAAAAAATACAGAACCAAAAAGAAAAAAATTATTTTTGTTTTAATAAATGAGAACCACATAATATAATATATAAAACATCTAGAAAGAGGTATAAAAATATAATATTTAAATTTTTAAATTATTTTAATTGTAGATTTATATACTTAATATAAATATTTATAATATATATTAAAAAAACATTTATTTAATTTTCTAGAATATAGAATGAGCGTTTTTTTCGAAATTAAGGATTTATTTTCAAATAATGACTACAAATATTTTAATCAAAGTATTGTCCATCGCTGGCCACTACTTTTTCTCATCTTTCTGACAATTTTCGGATGCCAGCTCGAAAAAACGACTCGTCTTTTGAGGCAATCCAATCATCGACCCATTTTTTATATTGTTCATATGAAGTGAACTTCGTTGTGTTATCGGCCGGAACAAGTAATAGTCAGAAGGAGCAATGTCTGGAGAATACGGCGGGTGTGGTAAGACTTCCCATTTCAGTGTTTCTAGGTAGGTTTTCACCGGTTTTGCAACATGTGGTCGAGCGTTGTCATGGTGCAAAATCACTTTGTGGTGCCTTTCTTCGAATTCCGGCCGATTTTGCTTCAGTGCACGATTTAAACGCACTCCTGAAGATTTTTGCATTGGTCTACATTGAGTAGTGATTCCAATTCTTTGTCTTAAAACTTTTTCGGTTGACCCAGCCGTTCCTTGTCTTCGAGCTCAAAATCACCACTTTTAAAGCGACCAAACCATCTTCGACACGATTCTTCAGATAGAAAATACTCGCTGTAAACTTTCACTAAGATTCGATGACTCTCAGCCGCACTTTTCTTCATATGTAAAATAATGAAGAAGAACTCCCCGCAAAAACACTTTATCTGGTACGAAATTGGACATGTTTGAAACAATATATAGTACTGTTGTTTACGTTTCATCCAAATAATACAAGCTGTTCAAGACGACCAAAGACTGTAGGTTCTAGCGGGAAGACATTGCAAACTGGAATATTCAAAAATACACTAGTGGCGGCCTCTTGCGCAAAACGCTCATTATTAATTCAAGTACCTTATAGTTAATTTGAAATGATAGTATAAGTATATGTATAGGAATAAAAAAAAACAAACTATATTTTTAAAAATTGCTTACCTAGGACCAAGTTTATCACTCGAGCATCGGTCGTTTATTTGAGTATAATCCACGGGGTAAGCATGCACTGTCCACGACCAGGAAACCTCTTCACTGGAAATACTCTGTAACCGCAGCCGTACTTTTCCGTCAGTGAAAAAGGTTACCTCTCCATGGAGACCAGATTCACTGACATAGGCCGACAATTCGATAGCAAATGTACCAATTGGCACGCTGACCACTGAAAGATGATGATGATCAATATAATATTATATTCGAAATTAAATTATTCCAGCACACAACTCATTAATTTCATTTATAATTTTTGATAAAAAAAAATAATAAAGTAAATTCAATTTGCATATATTTTAATTAATTTTAATATCCAAATAAATAATTAAATTATAATAATAACCAAAATTAAATATTAAATATTTAGCAGTTGAAGTAAAATTGATTGTCGTTACTTTTACTATCTCGCCAGAATTAGTTTGCGATCACGAAAATTTTCGATGTTGAGATTTTGATGTTTTTATACGTTTTGAAGGTTCCTGAATCATTTTCACTAAGATTGAGAAAAATGCCTGTGTGTGCATGTATGTAGACAAGATTACGAAAAAACGGTTTGAGCTAGAATCATGAAATTTAGTATACGGGCATTATTCAAAATTCGTAGTTTTCTATCAACTTTTAAGAAATGTAGCTCAACCGGAAAAGGGTCATTACCTATAACGTTTTGATTTTTTTTTCCTCTAAAGTGACCGTAAAAATAAAGATATATGTTTGATAGTTTTTCACATGATTAAAAATTGTATAAAATTGCTATATATCGAATTTCAGCTTGATTGAATTCCTGAAAGTACCAGAATTAATTTTTTAACACTGCAAATCTCACGCGCCAACACGTGACGTGATGCCATCAACAAATAGCCAAACATGCGCTGGTTTAATAAATATTATTTATTAATTTATAATTTATTATTAATTAAATTTAATTTAAATATAATATCTAATTCAAATTGCGAGATATTCGAGTGGAGACACTTTTGATAATTGTATATTGAATTTAATAAAATAAATTGAATTTGGAAAAAATTTCTAATCGAAATTATGAAATTTTTCATATTTCCCTTTTATTAATTTTTATTAATTAATATAAATAATTTCCTATCAAATAAAATTGTTTTTTTTTATTAGTTCGTTAATAATTTCCTATTGTATATAAATGCCATATTTGTGTGTATTATATAATATATATATATATTTTGAATTACTATTTTTATATTTTAGAGTTATATGTGTATTTAGAATATCAGTGACATATTTAATTTTTTAACTAAATTCAACCACAAATATGAAACTGAAATTTAAAATTATGAAAATAATTCTAAAACTATTTTTAGGTCCTATGTAAGATCATTATTTGTTTAAGAATTCTTTATATGTAGGCATACCTATATATATATATATATATATATATATATATGTTTATGTGAACCTATTTCCATAAATTGTATTTTTCTATGACATCATATTCCAAAACAAGCTGTGCGCTTATAGTTTTAAAAAAATTAATATATATATATACAGTGATGTATTGGTAAAATAAGGAGTAAAAAAGGGAACGCATAGTGGGAGCAAAAAAAGTCCTATGCTCTGCAAACTATTTTTTTCCATATAAGTTTTTATTTTTTCTTATTTTTATTATACAAAATATTAACTAACACAAAAAAAGAAATTCTAACACTAAGTGGGAGTAGTCGGGATATGAAAAAGTACTGGAACGCGTTCCGGTTCTGAAAAAAGGTAAGGGAACGTCGTTCCCCGGCGTTCCCCTCCCAATACACCACTGCATATATATAATTCATTAATATTTTACTGAATATATTTATAAATTAAAAAAGTAAATGTTCTTTTAGTGGTATTTTATAAATAATAATATAAAATAATTATTAATAAATAGTAATGATAATTTATAGTATTATTTGTTTTTGGTTATTAAACAAATTACAAATTATTATTTTGTTTTATCAGTGATTGTTATATTTTCTTCAAAAACTTAATCTATTAATTAATCTGATCAATATTCAATGAAATTGACTTGTAATAGATTTCTATATCATACTTGGCAAGTGAAAAAAGTGAAAATATCATTAAAAGAATTAAAATATACTTGAGTAAAAATATAGGTTATCCAACTCAATGTCTTACTAACTCACTTCTCAACTTATGTATATAATAAGAAATAATACAATGAAATATTCATTATGGTGATGAGGAATTTCCTTTTACTAATTTCAAAACAAGAAAAAAAATATTATTGAATATTATTTTAAGAAACATTTCAAATAAATTCGTAAAAAAATAAATAATATTAGTTACTAATTCAGGAGATTGAATATTTATTTATTATATATTTTTTAAATTTTTCTAAATTTTTAAAATTAAGTGTATAAGTATTTATAATATTGGTGTTATTTTTTTAAAACAGAAAATGAATGAAATTTATGTGTGTGTGTGAATTGAGAATTATTATATTTACCTCATTAAAAAAACTACACTCATATATAGATATAGATATATATTATTATATAAACTATATATATATATATTTAACAATTTTGATAAATATAAATTTTTTTTTTAAGTTTTATAAATCTTTTATTTTTCTTTTCTCTAATTATAATTTTAACATAGAAACACATTTAATTACTTTATTTACGATGAGATATTTTTTTAATATTTTATTAGAAAATAATATTACATAATTCAAAATAAATTAAATTATATTTTTTTAATTGTATAAGTATTTATCTTTTATCACTTAGACAAATTTCATTGTTATCACTTACGTTAGTGATTCTCAACCTGGACGATCGAGATCTTAAAGGGAGCGATAAGTTATTTTTGGGGGACGATAGTATTTTTGGGGGACGAAATTATTTTCAACTCTAACAAAAGGTAAGATGATTTTGCGAACACGCTTTTAAACATTTCCGCTTTTTTCAATATGGTTCTAAAAAAAATGGGGTCAAATGATTTTGCGATCAGGCTTTTTAAACATTTCCGCTTTTTTTCAATATGGTTCTTAAAAAAAATATAAGATGATTTTGCGATCAGGTTCTGAAACTGGATTTTTCAATATGGCTCTAAGTATCATCAAGAGTACCCTATGTACCTTATATTAGGGATTATCATGCAATTTTTATCTGTTAAAATTTATAGGGAGGCGAATTGGGTCCAAAAAGGTTGAGAACTACTAACTTACGTTATTAATTTATATTTTTTTAAATAAAATAATTATTTTATTTTATCAAATAAATAATTATAGATTTCAAAATTCTTCCCCAGTAAAATTTTTTAATAGAATTAATTACAAAATAAAATGTGTTTCTTTATGGTACATATATCTTAATATATATTATTAAATTACATTATAATAGTAAAGTGTTTATTCATTCTATTTAATAATTTCTAAATATTTTCTAAATAAATTTATGTTATTAAAATATAATCAAGTAAGATATTATTATTATTATTATTATTATTATTATTAATAGGGGATGATAAAATAGCCGGGCAGTGCTTTAGTTTATATTCGTAAATATTATATTTTATTTTATACACAAAGATAATTGAAAGAAATGGAGTATATAATTCGCAGTTGGTTGTTTTTTCAAAAAAATCAAGGCCAAATCTCTAAGCGAAAGGGAAAAGAAATTGAAGGTCTTTCTCTCTTTTCGTCTCGTTCCATTCTTTTGACTAACCTTCCAAAATTATAATTATGAATCATTATCATTAAGAAATTTTTGCAATAATAATAATAATAATTATTATTATTATTAATATTATTATTCATTGATTAGTTTTAAGTTTTTAATTAAAATTTGATTTAAAAAATAAATAAATAAATAATCATTGACACTAAAATCGGCATTTGAAATGATATTGATTTTTATTGTAGTTAGCATATGTTACTGTCCAAAGTGTATATTTCTATCATTGAATGAGACATTCTAATTGAAATCAGTATTTAAATTATAATAGATATAATAGAGAAGGTTGATGAGACGTGGTGTGAAGAAGATGAGGTTGAGGGAGAAAACGTGTTAAAGTGGAACGAACGAAGGGGGTTTTAAAAATAAGCATGTTAAGGGCCCAATGCACTTACAGAGGAGGACGGCGGCACTCAAGACACGGAGGCCGTGGATCATCGGAACTCGTGCAGTGACTGGTCGACGTGCACATGCCGATGACGACGGCACACGAAGAATGAACAACATCCACCACCAACTACGGACTACAACTCTACTCTCTCTCTCTCTCTTTCTTTCTTTCTCTCACTCCTTCAATATTTTTTTCTCTCTGTCTCTGGACACTTTCTCTTGCAGGCGTTCGATACACAATCCAACCAACGAGGTCATCGGCCTCCTCTCTCTCTCTCCTTCTTTCTCTTTTTCTTTTACTTCCCACCTTCACCTTCTCCTTTAATAAATTTATTAAAATAATAAATATATATCTATTAAAAGACTTTAATAAATAAGAAAAATGATGATTATCTTAGGAGTATTTATTATGGTAATAGTAGAATTATATATACTAACATTCATTCACTTCTATTTATATCTGTAATATTCTGTAAAACAATTGTAATGAAATCTTTCAATACTATCGGTGCTTTATTGTATATATATATATATACTGAATTTTTTTTTTTTATATTTATTGGCACACATATGTTTTTCATATGTTGACATTATCAGCCATTTTGGATTAGTAGTTTGTTTTTGACATCTGAAAAAGTTAGTCACGTTTTTGTATGTTCTTGGATTTTTTACTTAAAAATAAATGGATCAAAGAATCTGTATTAAATTTGCTTGTTCGTGATTTTTGAAAACAACACATGCCTCAGCCACCGTATTCACCAGATTTGTCTTCCTTGTGACTTTTTCTTATTCTCAAAACTGGAGGCCAATGAAAGGAAAGCGTTTTGCCACAATTGATGTGATAAAGTTGGAAACGAAGAACGAGATGAGGGCCATACCGATATGCGCATTTCAGAAGTGCTTCGGCGAATGGAAGAAGCGCTGGCATAAGTGCATTATCTCTGAGGGGAATTACTTTGAAGGAGACAAAATGGATATTAATGAATAAATAAATACTTTTCGAAATAATTCAAAATTCACTTTTCTCTCAACCAAACCTCGAATATAAAAAAATACAGATTATTTGACAGTTTACGTGGATATCTTTTGAAAATTGAACATTATTATTACTATGATAAATGAATATATTTTACCTGAAAATGTGAGAGCAAAGAAAATTTTTCGAAAAAAAACACTAATAATAATAATTTACTTCTATGTTATATTCTGTAAAATAATTGTATTGAATTGATTTAATTGATTGGTTGAAACAATTTAATAAGTTATTTTAAACTAAAATTAAACTTATAAAAAATAACAAAAAATTCTCCTCTAACTCAAAAGTTCAAAAATTTTAAGTCATCGCGTGATTATTACAAATTTGTCCACCCTCATATATAAATTCTTATTCTCAAATCAATCAATCTCATTAAGACATGAAAATGAAATGGATATAAAAAGGGCATTTCATATGCGAGGCTAGGTCAATAAGTCTGTGACTTTTTGAATGAAACAGGTTTTTGGATAATAAATTATTAAATTTTCCAATGTAGTCTTCTTTGAGCTTTATACTCGTCGTCCAATTTTTTTATCCCTTAAAAAAATAAAATTTATTAAGGACTTCAAAATAGATTTGTTTGTGAGACGTTTTCATTGTTAGAGTCAAATCTCTTTCTTCAGGTTTGAAAACACGAAATAATCACTTGGGGCTAAATCCGGAGAATAGGGTGGATGAGGAGCAATTAGTATCCTAATTCATGGATTTTCAAGCAAATTCACTTTTTTTATTTTTTTTTTCAAATCAGCCTGCTGACAGGAGGAGTGTTACCTTTTCCTTTAAGAGACAGCAAATCCAAAAAGTCACGGATTTATTGATTTTCCCTCGCATATGAAATGCCCTTTTTATATCCATTTCATTTTCATTTCTTAATTAGATTGATTGATTTGTGAATAAGAATTTATATATGAGGGTGGAAAAATTTGTAATAATCACGATGACTTAAAATTTTTGAACTTGAGAAATTATTTGATAAAAACTAATAATAATAGTGCCCTATCATTATAAAGTATATGATGTGCTACCCTTTCATTTTTTTATAAAGAGAATAGAAGTGGTAACCTTTTTTTCTATATATAATAAATTTAAATTATATTTAAATACTGTTAATTATATTTATAATTAAATATTTAATAATTTTTAATTATTTTTTTTTTATTTTGTATTATTATTTATTTTTCAAATAAGTAAATAAATAGTGGCCAATGTTTTAAATGTCATTGTACTTTTAATAATAATAATAATAATAATAATAATAGAATAATAATACGAATTACAGTTTGAATTTTTATTTTCATTTCTTTAGATCCAAGTCACATATTTGATTTCTATGATTAGAATCAGTAATTAGAAAAAATAAAATTAATAAAATTGTTATATTTAAATTTAAATCTAACCTTTAATAAATTCATCACATACATTTTAAAGTTATTAAAAATTAAAAATATTTCAAAATTAATACAAAATTAAATAATATATAAAAATAATTATAATTTTTTTTTTAAATGTAAGTAAAGGTATTTATAAAATATTGTCAAAAATACAAATATTTTTTTACAATTAAAGTAAACGTACTAGTCGTGGACCACTGTACCAGTAATGGACCATTTGATAGATTTTTGATCAAAATAAGGTTTTTAATTTCAAATTAATCTTAAAATATCGATAAATATCAAGAAGAGCCTTTTTCCGATTGCTTAACAATGCTGCATTGATATTATAATTATGATTTTTTTAAAACACGAGGCAAGCGTTCTTTAAGTTTAATTTCTTATGCAAAACGTTAAGGATATGCTTCACTTTATTTACAATAGATTATGTTTTGTTTAATAATAATTTCAATCCAAAAATTCAATTCAATAGTTGATACTACAAATTATATTAATCAGTTTGAAATATTTAATTTATGTGATAAATTAATAACTGAAACAAATATCACATTTATTTTCAAAAGTGGACCGGGATGGCCCATTACTAAAAAATAGGATTCAATTTTTTCTTTACTAAAATCGTTTTTTTTTTATTAAAATAAATGTGATGTATGCTAAATTTGTTTGTTTTTAGTGTCTAGAACAATTTTATTCAGTAGTGGACCACGTGGCCAAATACTGAGATAAAAATGGCCAATCACTAAATCTTTACAACTTGAATTATATTTTCATCACATTCCTTTAGATAACTAAATTATATGCTGATAATAAATTGTGTAAATAAGTTAATTTCCAAATTATAAACATTATTAAATTTATAATTTTATTTTATGAAATTAAATCAATAACAATTTATTATATTTAAACATCTTATTACTGATAATAATAAATTTAATAAAATATATTTATTATTCTATTAGTATGAATAATTATAATTATATTAAATTAATATTACTAAAATTTTCAATATATTTTTTTATTATATTAATGCCATTCTCTTTCTCTTTTCGATTGGATTAAATGACCTTCTTTCTTGTTTAAATGGATAAGAAATTTAAATATAAAGAATAATTAAAATAAATTATAAAAAATTATAAAAAATATTAATAAAAGCAATCCTTAGTGCATTTTATTCCATTTATTTATTTTAAACCCATTGATGGTCCATTACTGGATCAAAACGTGGCCCACTACTGAAACTTTCGATTTTCAGAAATTATTATTATTTTCAAAAATTAAAAAAAAAATATTTAAATATAAATTAACCAAATGTTTGTGTTGTGATAATTAAAAATAGTTGTACGATATGTTAGTACTTGTTTTGTTGTTATTCTCACTTTTATTAGAGAATAATAGTGTTTTTTAATGAAAATTTCTCTTAACGTGATCCACCACTGGTACATTTACCTTAATCATTATAAGAATATATAATAAATAAAATATAGAAATAAAATTATAATTTTTATTAAAGAATTATTATTAAAGAATTGAATGAATTATGAAAGAGAATAATTTACTCCAAGAACAATTCTTAGATTAGATAATAATTATTATTTATATTATATTATTATTTATTCATTAGTTTAAATATTATTAATTGATTAATTTGTTTTGGTTAATAGTTAATAATTAGATTATCATTTAATTTTTTTTTTTTTAAAATTATTATTGAAATGATTATGTAGTTAAAAGATGAGGTAAGTGATGTAAACGATCCAGAATGAATTTCCGGTGGCTTTAGATTCCCCCCCCCCCGCCGAAGAAAACCATATCTGCTGCTCATGGATGGTGCTCCGATGACTGGTGGTGTCTGACGCGAGTTCCTCTGAATCCACTCGGGCTATATATATCGGCCAATTGGCCTAGTTCGAGACAAATGCATACTTTACTTGTATTAGAATAGAAATAAGGTGGGGCGTATAAACCTATAAATATAGGTAGAGCGAATTGTATACTTGGTTCATTTAAAATTGCCATTTATAATGCCATCGTCTTTATCATCAAAATTATTTTTGAACGGAGTATACAACCAATTGAAGATTTTTAAAATAAGTTTATTCTCTAGTCAGTGATGTATTGGTAAAATAAGAATTAAGGGAGCGCATAGTGGGATTAATAATATTTATAAAAATCATCTTTGATAGCTTTTTCTTAATTTAAAATAGGAATTTTAATAATAAAATAAGCTGGAATGTCTCCACTCGACTATCTCGCAATTTAAATTGGATTAAATAACATAATATATTATATTTAAATTAAATTTAATTAATTATAAATTATAAATTAAAATTAATAAATAATATTTATTAAACCAGTGCGAGTTAGACTCTTTGTTGATGCCACCATGTCACGTGATGGCGCGTGAGATTTGCAGTGTTAAAAAATTAATTCTGGTACTTTCAGCAATTCAATCAAGCTGGAATTCTATATATAGCAGTTTTATACAATTTTTAATCATGTGAAAAACTATTAAACATATATCTTTATTTTTACGGTCACTTTAGAGGAAAATAAATCAAAACGATGTAGGTAATGACCCTTTTCCGGTTGAGCTACATTTCTCAAAAGTTGATAGAAAACTACAAATTTCATGATTCTAGCTCAAACCGTTTTTCCATAATCTTGTTTACATACATACACACTCATATACACACATACATTTTTCTCAATCTTAGTGAAAATGATTCAGGAACCTTCAAAACGTATAAAAACATCAAAAGCTCGACATCCAAAATACCATTTCTGGCGAGATAGCGCTTCCTTAAATACAAAATATTATAAATGTAAATAAAATAAAATTTAAAATGTTTATTTTAATAACTATTTTTTTAATTTAAGTTCTTTTAAATTATTTGAAATTGTGTCATATAATTTTGTCGTTTATTTATTTTAAATAATAATCTTAATCTTATATTCATAGATAATAAGGAATAATTACCGACCGACGATAGTAAGGGAGGTATTGTTTTCACACCAAATTTCACATGTGGAGATTTTTACATATCTCCACGAATCATGCATTTTCTAAACAGAAAAAAGTATTTTTAGCATGATGTCTGTCCGTCCGTCTGTCCGTCCGTATAGATGTGTACAGCCTGAACGGCTCAACCGATTTTGATGAAATTTGGTATATTTACTTAATGCATCAGTGGGATGAATTGATCAACTTTTGGTGCAATTCCGGAAACCGGAAGTGGTAGTATTAGCGATCGACGATAGGAAGGAAAGGGTTATTTTCACACCAAAGGAGATTTTTTTATATATCACCACGAATCATGCATTTTCTATTGGTTTTATCCTCGAGAAAAATCATATTTATTAGTTTTTTCTTGATTTAAAATTATATGACGTCATCCAGCCATTCATGACGTCACAGCCTGGTCTTGCATATATATTATAAATAAAATAAAATTAAAAATGTTTATATTTATTATTTATGTATCCATATCTGTTTTTTATTACATTAATAGATATATGAAAATTATTTGAAATTGTTTCTGTAGCTGGAAATTAATTTATTTCAAACCGTCGGTCGGTTCGGACCTGGCCACAGGTCAACTTTTTTTTTTAAAGTAACGAGTCGCGGGTCGGTGAGCCAGGTACTATATATACGATTACAACAGAATAATCTTGTTACAGGCGATAAGAATGGATACTAGAAAATAATAATTTAACACAAAACAAATATATTTACAAAAATATTGATGAAAATATTTAATTTGATTGGGAGTTTTTGTTTGCATCTTTACAAATTGTTAATTAATAAAATATTTACATACACATTTCTTAATATAAATAAAAATATTTAGATGACATCTTCTATACAGTTTTTATAGATAACCTTTTAACTTAGCATATTTAGTCAATAAAATATTAAATTTCGATTATCCAGGATTTTTTAATTATCGATGCACAACCTCCTCTTCTTTGATAATGAAAATTCTACTGTATTACAATTATTTTTATATTTTGTATCCATTTAATATATATATATATATATATATATATATATATATACACAAAATTCTCAATGAAAAAGAATATCTATTATAATAAAAATAAAGAAGAAAAGTTGCAAAGATATATTGGAATTTAATTATTATTTTTTTATTTTTGCAATTATTAAATTAAAAAATGTAAGTATATTAAATCATAACAGATTCATAATTATGACTGACTACTTATTAATAAATAAATAAATATGTAAAATAAAGAAAATTTCTTAGAGATCTTAATGCTCTAGTACAGGGGTGTGCAACCCGCGGCCCGCGGGCCAAATGCGGCCCGTGTGGACATAAACTGTAGGCCCGCGAACATATTTAAAATTTATATGGTGGCCGGCCCTTATTTCAATGTTTTAATGATATTTATCAAAATATTGAGTTATTTCTAATGACATTCATTACTAAAGTAAATAACATACCAAAAACATCATTGTTTTGTCAATTGTGGTTAATTTATGATACATTTTCTTCACCGTTTTCTGAAAACATAATTTTCATTTACCCACAAAACCAATATTAAAGGCCCGCTTAAGTTTGGTTGTTTTCAATTTTGGCCCGTATTACAAAAAGTTTGCCTATCCCTGTTCTAGTATAACTTTCAAAATAATAATTTTAATTTTAATCGTCCAAAATATAAAATTTAAAATTATCACTAAACACAAAAGATGGCATTCATGGTGACCAAACGTCCCGAAAAAGTCTTCGGGGCAGCCTATTGTCCCGTTTTTAAACATTCAGGACATTTCGTACTTTTTTCAATTTTTTTCCAATTTGGTTCTAAAAAAAAAACAAAATAGATTTGAATAAAATAAAAAAATCTTACTTATTTAAAACTGATAAATAATTTTATGTATAAAATCAAGTAACTATTTTCATGATATTGGACTAAATAAATAAAATATATCTCATATATATAAGTCTAATATAAATTAAATGTAATGAAGTTTATGTGTGCCATTGATGCATGGAATATCCTTCTCTCTTGCTTAATTTATGATAACTGGGACAGATCTGTTGCATTATTTAATTGACTGTGAAAATTACATATTTAGTGAAAAGAATAAAATTGTTATTCTTTAAAGAAAGAAACACAATGAAAGGGATTTAAAGTTATTAAATACTTAATTTAAAAAAAAATAAAAATAAATTAATCATTGAAAAAAAAATTAAAAAATTATTATTATTAATAATAATAATAATAATAAAATGAACATGGTCGAATTAAGATTGATTATTATAAAAGGACAATAAATAAATATTTTATTAAATTTTATTTATATTATAAAATTATTTTAAAATGGCAAATGTGTGTGTGTAGGGGTACTTCTTTAAAAAAATATTTCTTATTTATTTTAAGCTTATTTTAAAATTAACAATAATTTGTATGATTAAAGTATATATTTGTATTATATATAAAAAAATCTATTAAAATAAATTAATAACAATATTTAATATAAACAAATGTAATAGATAAAAAAATTGTAATCAAAGGATGGAATGTTCAAATCCCTTCAAATAAGTTCATCCTAACAACTAAGATGGGTTCAACAAATTAATTCAATTTAATTTTATAATTAATAAAAAAACAAGCATTTCTTCAAATTTTACTTTATTTTTATTATGTATTTATCATCAAATTTTATTATAAAAAAAATTAGAACTAACCGACGATTTGAAATAAATTAATTTCCAAACAACATTATATATAAAGTATTAAAAAAAATATTTTTAAAATTTGAATTAAAATGAATATATTATATTATCTTGGTTTTTATTTTTGGTTTAATTACTCAAATATTAATTACCACTATATATTAAGTGAAAATTTTCCGATAATGAATATAAAATTAATACTTTGTAAACTACCACTTTCGGATATATGTACATCAATAGTTGATGAATTCATGCTACAGTTGCATTAAGTAAATATACTAAATTTTATCAAAATTCGTTGAGCCATTCAAGCTATACACGGACATCCAACGGACAGACGGACAGACATCATTCTAAAAATACTTTTTCTGTTAACAAAATTTATGAAACGTGGAGATATATAAAAATCTTCCCATGTGTGAAATTTGGTGTGAAAACAATAATTTCCCTTCCTTTAAATAAATAATGCATTCTTGGTATAATATCAAATTGAAAATATTATCAAAATAAATTTAATAAAATAATGAGAGAGAGAGAGAGGAAGAAAATAATTAATTATATTTATTTTAATTAATATTCTTTCAGTTGAACGGCATATTTTATAATTTTTAATTTTATTATGAGAAGGGAGACCTTTTGAATGGAAGAACTTTTTTCACCGTGAACATTTCATGTTTTGAAATCGGTAATTGTAGAATGGGACTGGGAAAATGTCGACGGTCATTTGAGAAGTATTTATTCTAAATGAGGAGGAATTAGGCCCGAAAGAAGGAAAACGTTGACCCTGACACAAGGCATCCCGCCCCATCCAGGGGAGAAGACAACAGAGAGTGTGTAAAAATACAAGACGTCGTCCCGGGGGCCTCGCTAAATAAGGGCAGCGGCGATGACGAGGGGCGGTGCCGGCGGGGCAGCAAAACGCTGAAAAGAAGACCGAACCTGCGGCACACTCGGTCCGGCGTCTTAACAGTTCACCTCGCCTTCTTCTTCCAAACAGAACATTAAAATGGTAAGTACTTGACAAAGTACAACTACAAATACGATACACACACACACACACACACATACACACATATACATCAACTGATATATACAAATTAATTAGTGAAACAAAGTGATGATGAATAAAGTGAACTGAGAGAACAGTGGAAATCCAATTATGTGCCATGGTCAGACAGACAAACAATCGAGTGAAAATTGTGAAAGATAATGAAGTGATGGAGGAATCCCCCTCCTCCGCACTCTAAAATTTCAAGATTTGAAAAATTGGCTTTCGATTTTAAAATAATTTAATAGCAAAAAAAAAAATTGAAATTATAATTTTATATTTTGATTAAAATAAAAATAAAATAATCATATTTATTGGAATTTAGTGAAATGTTAATCATTTTTTTTCATAACTGAATTA
Source organism: Labia minor (assembly GCA_963082975.1). NCBI lineage: Eukaryota > Metazoa > Arthropoda > Insecta > Dermaptera > Spongiphoridae > Labia > Labia minor. The sequence goes on from OY720344.1 coordinate 115,447,725, forward strand.
TTTTAAAATATTGTCGAAAATAAGAATTTTAGAAATAGAAAAAAAAAATTGATTAAAAAAAAACAAACTTTAACTCAAAGAATTAAAAATAATCATATTTTTTTTTTAATTTTAAATTTTTTTTAAACATAAACATAAACATAAACACAATCACACATAAAAAATGAAAAATAATTTAAATAATAGGTATAAAAATTACTTGATCATTGATTTTCTTAAATTTAATTAAAATAATTTTGTATCATTTGATAATCGAATTTTAATTTTTTTTTTTTCTTTTTAACTATTATTATGCATTTATTTACTGAGATTGATGAAATCAGTATTAATTAATTAAATTAAAATAAAAGTATAAGAAAAATAAAAATAAAATAAAATAAAATTCTAATACCTACTAATATCCAAATTGGAAATATTCATTTTGAAAATAAATTATCACTATTTACTATTAATATACTATTTATTATTTTATCATGAAATTTTTTTGAATTTCATTTGTAATTTTTCAAATAAAAAAATTAAAATTACAAATTTTAAAAATTTTCACAATAATACAAAAATTTTATTTTTATTATTTGATTTTGTAATCAATCTCGATATTAATTTAATTGGATTAAATTATTTTTAGTTTTTTCACCTGGAATTTAAATTTTTTTTTTTAAATGTTAAAATATATAGTAGATATTTGTCCTGATGATTTTGAAAAGTGAATTTTTGAAAAGAATAATAATTTGATTGATGGTAAATAAAACATTTCTGATGGTAGGCGAAATAAAATACTCGTTCTTATTTCTAATTATAGTGCCGCCCATTTTCTATTAATAGACAACCATCTCAAGTGAACGCTCACTTAAAAAGGTCACAAGATAGAAATAGATTTGGGGGTAGGGGGATCATCTTATCGCACCCGCGCGCTCTCACTCCCCTCCCTTTAATTTACAAAAAAAATAGAGAGTATAATTCTTTTTATTTTTTTATTTTTTTTTTTTAAAAATTGAATTTGAATGAGTCTTTGCACCTGTTATGAAAATTTAAAACAGAAATTGTATTTGATGATGTGTAGGCGGATAAAGAGAAGAAGAAGAAGAAGAAGAAGGAAGAAGCGCCAGCCGCAGAAGCCGCGCCTGCTCCTGCACCCGCCGCCGAGCCCGCCAAGTCTGCCTCCCGAGGCTCCAAAAAGGCCGTCAAACGAAGTGGCTCCAATGTCTTCTCTATGTTCTCACAAAAACAAGTTGCTGAGTTCAAAGAGGTGAATTATCAAAATTTGATTATATCAAATAAATAAATAAATAAATAAGAAAAGTAAATGAAATTGTTGAGATACCCATGAACATTGATCGCTATGATGTTCGTTCATTAACACCTTTAAAAAAAAAATTAATTAAAATTTAATATATTATATTTCAATTTTTTCAACTTATAAAATGTAAAATATAAATTAATTATACATCAATTATATCAAATAAATAAATAAATAATAAAAGTAAATGTGAAATTGTAGAGATACCATGAACATTGATCGCTATGATGTTCGTTCATTAACACCTTTAAAAAAAAAGTAAATTAATATATTGTATTTCAATTTTTTTTAACTTATAACTTATAAATCATAAAATATAAATTAATTGAATTATATATAAAATCATAATAAATCAAATAATACATAAGCCATTTGAAATTAAAATGAAAAAAAAACAAAAAAACTTTCAAACAATACAAATTTTATTTTTATTTTTAAAAAGATTTAAAAAAAAAACTATTAAATATTCTAATTTTTATATATTATATTGAATTATTCCCTAAAAGTAATCTTTGATGATTATTTTTGTAGGCTTTCCAACTCATGGACCACGACAAGGACGGCATCATCAACAAGAACGACTTGAGAGCAACATACGATTCTCTTGGCCGTCTTGCTGTTGAGAAAGAACTCGATGATATGGTCAATGAAGCACCTGGCCCCATCAACTTCACCCAACTGTTGACCCTTTTCGCCAACCGTATGTCCGGTGGCTCTGATGAAGACGATGTTGTCATTGCCGCCTTCAAATCCTTCGACGACAACGGCAAAATTGATTCTGAGAGGTAATTCATGCATATTCCTCTTCTTTCTTTCAATTTCAAATTCAATATATTAGAGAAAAATTGATTGATGTGATGTGATCAAAAGAAATTAAAAACGACGATCTAAAGCTGAAATGGCTGTGATTTTAGAACCATAAACTGATATCAATCCATCAAAAAAAAATAAATAATAATAATAAAATTATATAAAAATATTTCAAACAACAAAATACAATAATTTTTTGAAATTTAAAATGGTAATTGTTTAGTATAACCGATATATCATGGATTTTGTTAAAACTTTACCAGTAGATTCCTTTTTTGATTCAAAACAAAATTTCCTTAAGTAGTATGTGGAGGTCGCTTCTAGTTTACGAGATAAAAATGATTAAAGGTTGCATATAAATTAGTTATGATGTTATGATTAATAATGTTTTATTAACTAATTTAATAATTATTAACTAAGTTCGGTTTGGATATAGGAAAATTATTTAATTAATTAATTTTTTAATCTTCTTGTATTCAAACCGAACTTAAAAAAAAACCCAGAAAATTAGTGGAGCCCTCTGGTGATCAAATAATAGAATATGGTAACTAAATAGAATATCAATGGATTTATATGCAAACTAGGACCCCCAACTCCTTAGAAATCGGTGAAACCATTTTTCTTAATATTATGTCTCTATGTGGCACCGCTAAGAGGCGCTGCAGGCGCATTACCGATAATTCTGCATGCAAAAACCAGGCAAAAACACATACAAGCCAGATTTTTTTTAATTAGTTACTGCCTGCACTCGCATGGTGGCGCCAAAAACTTTGTTTCAGCAAAGACAATAGAGTTTACTAGTTTTATAGATAGATGGTCTGTGATGGAAACTTTAATAATTTTTATCTCGTAAACTAAAAGCGACCGCCACATACCGCTTAAGGAAAGTTTCTTTTGAATCAAAAAAGGAATCCACCCGTAAAATTTTATCCAAATCCATGATCCATCGATTAGACTAAACAATTACCTTTAAAATTTATATAAGTAACTATTTTTCTCTCTACTAAAAATAATTTTATTCTATCATAAACGAATATACACGTATTAAAATCAATGAAATGCATGTTCTTTGATTTATTTTAGACTGAGACATGCACTTATGACCTGGGGCGATAAATTTACTGCTGGCGAGGTGGACGATGCCTATGAACAGATGGTCATGGATGACAAGGGCTTCATTGACACCGCCAAATTGATCACCATGTTGACGGCGAGCGCTGAAGAAGAGGAAGGCGAAGGCGAAGCTGAGGCTTAAATACAACAACCATCACAACAGACAACAACAACAACAACAACAGCAAAAACAACAACAAATAATCAACCTCAGCATAATAAAAATTAAAAAAAATAAATAAATTAATAATAAAAACAATTATTAAATCCAAAAGAAAAACATAAAATCCGGGGGTATGTCTATAAAAAACATCTCTCTATTTAGATATATACTACCATATACTATATATATATTTTTGGATGAAAAATTTATTATAAAAATCCAACAATAAATAAATAAATAAATAAAAAATAAATATTTATTTATTTATTTAATATATTTATTATTTGAATGTCAAACATCAAGAATCAAAAAATAATCTTATTTTCTGATTAAATATATAATATATTCTGAATAATAAATATTATTATTATTATTATCAATAATTTATTATAATTAATAATTTATTCCAAAATCAAAAAAAAAAAACAAAAATAATAATAATTTCCAAATTTTCATAAAAGCTTCAATCATTTTATACCTAAAAAAACAAAACCAATTAAATATGAAATTTATTTAATTTAAAAAAAAAAATAATGGATCATCAACCAATCATTATAAATCCTCCCATTCATCTCCTCTCTTTGTCTTATCCTAACCCTTTTTTTTATAGTTGGGAGAATTTTTAAATTTATTAAAAGTTTTGATTTGTTTTAGTTCTGATTTTTTTAAAATTACTTTTAGAAAATAATGAAGAATATTGATATCAATATTGATTTACAATTTAGTGAAACAATTTTAAGAAATAATGGGGGGTGGTTTTTAACAAACGTGATAGATAATATTTCTGATAAAATAATTAGATCATAATTATTCTTAAATTTAAGATATTTATTAATTTATAATTATTATTTGGTTTTTTTTCCTTATATTTTTTTTTATTAACACTAACAATTTTTCTTTTATTTGTGAAATATTAACATTTAATTATTTTATTTTTTTTTTATTTTATTTACAATATAAAAGGGGCACAACTATTAATTTAATATTATATTAAAAATCTTATATCCTTCAACTTAAGAAGGACCTACCCATAATTTCTAATTTAAAAAAATTAATGCTTAATTATTTTTTTTTCATAATTCAGAATAAACGAAATGAATTAATTAATTAATTAAATAAATAAACAAACAAATAAATAAACAAATAAATAAATAAAATCTTTTCATCAATTTTACATAAGTAAATAGAAATATGATTTTTTTTTTATATTAAAAATTTGCAAAATATAGAAATATTATTAATATTATATACTAATTAATAAGTTTAGTAAAAAGTAAAATATAAATTATATAATATACTTAATTAATGAAAAAATTTCAATTATCTCAAAAGTGAATATTAAATATAAAATTTTGATTAATTATTTATTTCAAATTTTCAATTTTTTTTTATAAATATTATCAAAAACCGACATATATATAGGGTAACCAAACGTTTTGGTTTTCCGGGATTGTCCCGTTTTTAGGTGCTCTGTCCCGGTGTCCCGAAAAATGTCTTCGGGACAGCCTATTTAAACATTTTTTAAGCATTTAGAACATTTCCGACTTTTTTTCTAAATTTTTTTCAATTTGGTTCTAAAAAAAAACGTTTGTCCCGGTTTGGTGTTTTCGACATATGGTCATATATATATAAATAATATTTTATTTTTGAAATATAAAACAAATATATAAGTATATATAATCTCCTTGCAATAAGTTTTTTATCATCTTAATATAGTATTTATTTATTTATTTATTTGTTTTGTTGTTTTTAACCCTTATTTAATACTCACCTTTTATAAATGCTTGTAGTGATCCTGTAGTTTAGAAATAGTGTAGTTGCGTTGTCTTCTTCTTCATCTACATCATCTTCACTTTGTTGTTATTCTTCTTCTACCTTTTGAATTTTTTTTTTTTTTTGTTTTCATCGTTGTTGTTGTTTTTCTTTGTTTTTTTTTTTGTAAATTCAAGGAGAGTTGAGAGGGCAGCGCACTACTTGTTGCAGGTTGTAGCGGTTTCTCCTCCTCACCCTCTGCGACTTCGACCACCACCAACGACGTCGCCAAATCGCCGGACCTGAGTTTCAAATATCAAATTCAAGTTATCATCCCAGGAGGATATTAGCAGAACGGAAATCTAACAAAACTACATCAAACATTTCACATTCTTACTCTCTCTCTCTCTCTCTTACTGTCTTTATTTTCTTTTCTCTCTTTCTTTTAATCTCTCTCTCTCTCTCTTTCTCTCTCATCTTTTCATTCTATCATCTATATTTCATTCATATAATTCTTTTCTATCATCTATTTTCTATTCTTTCTATCATATAATTACTTTTTTTTTCATTTTTCAACATCTACAATCACACATATACTTGATCATTATCATATTACTTTGTTCTCTCTCTTTCTCTCTCTCTTTCTCTCTTATTCTCTTATTCTTTCTCTCTTTAACTATCTATTCATCTCTATTTTTCTCTATTTCTCTTTATAGTTTCTTTATAGTTCTTTATCGATCTTTATTGTTCTTTATAGTTCTTTATTGTTCTTTATAGTTTCTTTAAAGTTCTTTATATATATTTCATCATGATCTTTTTGCCGCCAGGCCTAGCAACATTTTACATGTTACTTGTGCCATTTTTAATTACATTGGCGTGTCTTACCACTCCATTCATCTATCATCTCATTCTAGATGCCGCCCTGCTAATACTAACCGCTAATTTTTTCAAATAAAAAAAAAAATAATAATAAATATATATATATAAATTTAATTGTTTTAAAAAAAAATCATAAAAACAAAAAAAAAATATTATATATTTTAATTTTTGTTTTTTCAATCACCCCTTCTAAATCCATTTAATTCTTATTTTAAACATTTATAGATTATTTTTTATGAAAATCCATAAAGAATTAATAAAAATATTCGCCAAATAAGATATTATTTAGAAAAGAAATATATATCAGAAATATTTAGTTATTAATTGATATATATATATATATAATTAAATTTAATAGTTAAGGAAATGAATATTACTAAAATTATATAATTATAAGATAAGAATAAGAATTCAGTTTGGAAAAGAATGACTAAAAGATAAACGAATGATGAAGAAAGAAAACATTGATTTAATGAAGAATTTACGATTCTACCAGATGAGAAGAAAGAAAAAGAGAAATTTTCCCTCTTCAACTCCTTCGGGTATTTAAAATAAATAAAAAATAATAAGATAATAAGAACTATCATATAAATAATTGTTTAATAAATTTAAGAAAAAAAATTAAATCAAGAAATATCTTTAAATACCTTTATATTATTATAATTAGAATATATGAATTAAATATCAAAAGCAGTTATATTTTCAAATTTAAATGGTTAGAAGAATAAAATTATGATATAAATTTTTAACATTCCATATATTCTGTACTCTATATTTCTAAATTAAAATCTTGGTAAAATTTTTTCATGATTAATTAATTTTGATGAAAATATTATTGATTATTTAAAGATTCTAAGATTAATTACAAAAGAAAACAGAAAATAATATAACTCAAAATAAATTACATTAGTATATATTTATATAAGTGTATTAGAGAATAGCATATATCGTTTTTTACTATATTTTATCATAGTTAATAAACCCAAGCTACAAGTAAATAATGGAGAATATATTTTGCTAAATTCTAAAATATTTAAAAATAATTACTTAATTAGTTAATTAAATAATTTAGTTGGCATGATATAATAAAATATTCAAAATATCTATTTATCTATAAATAGTTATGCTTAGAGAGAAACATTTTTAATCTTAAAACAATTAAAAACTTATAACTTCTTTATTATATTAAATGTTAAATGTTTCCTAAAAGTCGATGATATATAAATCGATCAGTTTATTTGGTTGCCTATAAAATAGGACCTCCCATGTTTTCGCAGTTTTTACAAAATTATAATAGAACTGGATTGAGAATTTGTTATCTTTTCTTTTATCTTGTTCATCAAAAATACCAAGAGGGAAGCCAAATAAAATAGTTCTACTATAAATATATATATTGATAATAAATTATTATTACCGGTATCGTATGATAATTTATTGGTAATGAAGTGTTTAGCAAAATGTTTATTTAGTATTATTAAATGAGAAAATAATATATTCTTCTTTTAAAATTAAGAATATAGTTTTCATTCAATTCTCAAGTATAATTTATATTAGTGATTCTCAACCTGGACGATATCGCCCCCTGGGAGGGGGCGATTATTTGACTATATGCTTTTGGGGGACGATAAGTTATTTTTAGGGAGCGATAGTTATTTTGGGGCGAAATCATTTTCAACTCTAAAAAAAGGTAAAATGATTTTTTTGATCAGATTCTGAAACTCGATTTTTCAATATGGCTCTAAGTATCACCAAGTGTACCTACCTTATATTAGAAATTGTCATGCAATTTTTATCTGTTATCTGAATTATGAAGCCGGCCTTACGAAGTGGGCGTTTGGTCCAAAAAGATTTGGAAACGCTGATTTATATAAACAATATTCTTGTCATAATTCTGAAAAATTATTAATTTATAAATAAATTCTCGAAATTTCAAATTTCAAAATCAAAAAGAACAAAAGAGGTTAACTTTTTATTCGTTTGTTAGTATATCTGCTTCTTCTTCTTCTCTTTTGGTAGATTTAAATGTCTGTTACTCAAGAGTCAAGAGGGTCTTGCCAAATGTTTTCAGGTTTTCCTCTGCATCTTTGTCACTCGGGAATTTCACTTCTTTTAATCCGACTTATTCGTCCTTCATCCATCTGTGAAACGTCATAGTTCCATTCTTTTCTTCTTCTCTTGACCCATTTCTGATAAATGTCTTCATTCCTCACCGTGTCACATCTTATTTTTTTTTTTTTGTTTTTTTTTTTTGCAATTCGTCTCAGGGTTTTCATTTCAGTTGTCCCCAGGATCTGATTTGTTTTCATAGTGTTCACTCTAGTTTCAGCTGCGTATGTTGGTATGGATTTATATAGTCACACATTTGCTTCAATGTTTACATATTTGTTAAAGTATGAATAAATAATTAAGAGATCTTTGATGCTTTTATGGATTGTTGGTTAGCCTATATAGATTTTGATTACTAATTATTTGAAACCCAAGATATGTTAAGGTTGACACTTGCTCATTGATTTTACCATTGACTTGTAGTTTTCATCTTATTGGCTCTTTTGATATGACTAGGATTTCTGTTTTGGCTGTAAATTCTCAGTACAAATTTTGTAGAGTAAATAAGCATTGAAGACAGTCTTCTTTTTCTGCAATAAGAGTGGCACATTATGAGTATAGCAAATTATATTTAGATTATTATCACCCATTGAATAAATATCTTTTCATTTTTTTCATTTTATTATTCCTTGGGATCATACTTTCAACTTTTCCACTTATCCTCCAATAATCTTTGAATAGTTGTTTGTATATATGTCTTCAATTAATAATGTTGATCACAATTTTGTAATTTTATTTTTTTAGAATGTTAATTATATGTTTAAGACGAAGACACGCTTTTATCGAAGGTCTTTTCAAAATCTATAAAGTAGAGAAATACTGATTTATTGAATTCCAGTGCTTTTTCTAATATTGGTTTAATTACAAAAATTGCTTCGATGCACTTCCTCTGCTAAAACCTCGCTGCTCTTCATCTTGTAATGTGATGATAACTAATAGTTGATTTACTATGATATTTTTTATTATTTTAAGATGAGTATTCAGTAGATTGATTTTACGATAATTTACCGGGTTATCTTATCGTCTTTTTTTGAAAATTGCAACAGTGATGTTAGTTTTTCATTCTTCAGAGAACTTCATTTGAAGAATAAGTATAGAAATTGATTACTATAAAACATGCGGCCCGCGACCACTTTCGACTTTTTTAAAAATTATCAATTTGTCTCTTAAAAAAAAGGTAAATGTTTTTTTGCGGCCCGCCTAAAGTTAAACCTTGTTTGTTTGGCCCAAGTGTACCTATGAGATTGTCACCCCTGCTATAAAAGATCTCTACCGTTTTTTATCATCTCGTTATTAATGCCATCTTCACCAGGAGATTTTCGGTGTTTTAATTGTTTTCTGGCATTGATTATTCCTTGTCCACTCACCTTGTAAAATACTCACTACTATATACTATATACTATACGAAGGTGGGGTTAAAAGTTTCCTATTTGACCAAGAAAAACGATGTTTTTAAATTTTTTTTTTTTTGCTATATTTTTCAACATAATCTCCATCAACACTGATACATTTCTCATAACGGCGTTCTAATTAATTTAATTAATTAATTAATTTGTTAAATTAATTTAAGTCTTAACAACAGTTATGAATCGACACAAAAATTCGTTTGGATTACGCCTACAGCGACAAATTGTCGGTTGAAATGGTTTTGCGAAGCAGTTTTTGGTCTAACGTTAGCAAACGCGGCACCCACGTTGCACACAGCTTCTCATGTTCATATGGTTGTGGAAAATATTTCGCACATTCAGCTAACATCGTACAGGTCTCAGCTATATTGAATGTTGAAAAATAAAGCAAAAAAAAAAAAAAAAAATTTAAAAACATAATTTTCTTGGTCAGGCCGGAAATTGTTCACCCCACCCTCGTATACTATACTAGCTTGTAAATAAAATAAATTCATATTAGAAAATCTATAAATTTGTTTAAATTTTGTTAAAATTTCGATAAATTAAATTGAAATATATTTTTATAAATTAAATATTAAATATATTAATCAATAATTTTACTTTTAAAAATATTCTGAATTATCTAAGTACATAAAAATAGTAAATATGATAAAAAAAATGGTTAATAAATTAAATATTAAAGAGAGTTAATAGGTACTTATTTATATTTACTTACATTGAATGAGGGAATGTTGTACGTTGTCTCTCCAGGACGAAAGAAGAGATTGATGTTTATCGTGAACGTATTAATAGTAGCCTGATTCTCCCAACTGGCCATCTTCTTTGGCACTCCTCTCTCTCTCTCTCTCTCTGCGTGTGTATCATCATCATTAACTTCGGCATCATTTTTAAAGCTGGAATCATTTGAAATTCAATCTGCCGTAAAAAATTAGATACTCCCGGCAAGCAATTTAATATAAATAACTTAGATTTTAATAAAACATATAAATTTAGAATTTTTTTGCTTATTAAAAATAGTGAGATTAAATGTGGGTGGTAAATATATGCGTGAAAGGGACGGGGAGCAAGGTAGGTGGACACTTCATTAAATTCATGGGCCATTGGTTAAGTTTTTTGCTCGATTTCTTTCCTGTTTCTCCAATTTCGTAATATTCGTAAACCAATCATTTAAGATGATAATAAATGGTCGAATTTTTAAATAACGGAAATGAATATTTCATATCAAAGTCAAAAATATCCCTTTGAAATCCAATTTTGGTTTTATATTCAAATTTGTTTTTTGTTTTTTCAAGAAGATTATAAGAAGATTGTCTTATCAGAGTTCCATGAATGTAACTGTTACTAATTTTAAAGGTATAATTCATATTTTTAATTTTTATTAAAAATTAATCAGAGCTTAGAATTAGGAAGAATCTGGATAGCTTTTAAATTTACAAAATCTGTTTTGTAAATTAAAAATTAAAATGAGAAATTGTCACTATAAATTTTAAAAACCAATAAATAAGAAATAAGCTGGAGTGTCTCCACTAGACTATCTCGCAAATTTGAAGTGGATTAAATAACATACATTAATTTAAATTAAATTAATTAAATTATAAATTAAAATTAATAGAGAATATTTATTAAACCAGCGCATGTTTGGCTATTTTTTGATGGCACCACATCACGTGTTGGCGCGTGAGATTTGCAGTGTTAAAAAATTAATTCTGGTACTTTCAGCGATTCAATCAAGCTGAAATTCTATATATAGCAGTTTTATACAATTATTAATCATATGAAAAATTATCAAACATATATCTTTATTTTTACGGTCACTTTAGAAGAAAAAAATCAAAACGTTGTAGGTAATGACCCTCTTCCGGTTGAGCTACATTTCTCAAAAGTTGATAGAAAACTATGAATTTTCAACAACATCCATTTTTATAAATTGTTTATACGTATATTGTTTTGACATTTACTTTTATACAATTTGTATTATGTATGGTTCATCCACTAATATATTTGAATAATATGTAATTCTTTAGTTAAAATAAAAAACTATCACAAGGATAGAATTAAAAAAGTTAATTAATAGGAGAGATAATAATTTAATTAATATTATTCCAAGGTATTCATTGGAGGGCGTTAAGAGGGGTTTTTGTAGAAGGTTTATTGACAAATTTTTAACATTTATTTTTGAAAAATTTTTTGATTTAATTATGCATTTTTTCTAAAATTAAATATAGGTTATTTAAAATCAATGTTGATGGATATATAATTTAATTGAATGTAAATTTTAATATACATATGTTTCCAATGTGAAAAAATAAAAATTAAATTTATTTTATAAAATCTATATTATAGAGGGATTAAAAAAGTTTATTGTTTGCTAGGATATAGCAAATATATTTTTTAATATTTAAAATTAATATTTTAATTATATATAAATTGTTTTTTTTTTGATCGAGTTAAAATATCCTTTAAGGTTGGGGAAAGGAATATAAAGAGTTTTAATGAAAAATTCAAAAATTAATTTACTTATATTTAAAAATATTTATTAAAATATAAAAAATTAATATTATTAAGTATACAATTATATTAATATAATATAATATTTACATAGGATTAGAGAATAGTAATATTATATTTATTTTACATTATTTATAACAAAATACAAATTAGATTTTATATAAAAGAATAATTAAATTCTTAAATTATAATAGTAATTTCTTTTTCTATGGACTAAATTATTTGTTAAGTCCAGATTTCTTCTCCGGCTTAACCGACGATTAATCGGGTGATTGATCACCGTCTCGATGTCATCCTCGTTCGGCGGAATATTTTCTTTATTTGCCATGATATCTAAATAATTGATATCACCACCAACTAATCTTACCGGGGCTTCAATTCTTATGGATTCATCTTGGAAAACGTCGAAATGTCTTCTATGATGATAGTAATTGAGTCCTTCTTCTATGATATCGTGAAGAACATTCCACTCCTGTTTGAAAGCCATTCTGAAATCAAAAAAACAAAAACAAAAATAATTAATGATATATAAGAAAATGAAGAGGATAGATGAGCGAAGAAATATGGAAAAGAGTTTGGTTGTGTTGATCAGAGAATTCCTTGTAGAGCAACTGCTTGCGAAGAAAGCTGAACACTGAATGAGTCTCAACTCAAATTTTAAGTATATATAGTCCCTTTTTAACAAAGGAATACAATTTGCATGGGTCATGCAGGTACCTTTTGTATTGGTTTTTTGTTTTGACCCTTTGAAGAATAGACCAAATTTTTACAGGTAAATCTTTTCAATTCAAAATAAACAAAAATTTGAAAAAAAAAATATTTTTTTTTCTTTCATATAATTTCATAAATATAATTGAAAAGTTTAGGGTATTTTTATCTATTGTATCTCTCCTTTTAAACACAATACAAATAATTTAAAAAACTAAAATTTATTGTTAAATGAACAATCCAAAAGGAATTTCTTAAAAAAATAAAATTTTTAATTTTGACAATGATAAAAAAATAAAGAATGAGAATCTTACATTTCTTATGATTTTGAACCGAAATTAAGTTAAACTATCCTTTTTCAAAACAAAATCAAAATAAGCTGGAGTGTCTCCACTCGACTATCTCGCAAATTTGATTTGGATTAAATAACATATATTAATTTAAATTAAATTAAATTAATTAAATGATAAATTAAAATTAATAAATAATAATTATTAAACCAGCGCATGTTTGGCTCTTTGTTGATGGCACCACGTCACGTGTTGGCGCATGAGATTTGCAGTGTTAAAAAATTAATTCCGGTACTTTCTTCAATTCAATAAAACTGAAATTCTATATATAGCACTATTATATAATTTTTAATCATGTGAAAAATTATCAAACATATATCTTTATTTTTACGGTCACTTTAGAAGAAAAAAAATCAAAACGTTGTAGGTAATGACCCTCTTCTGATTGAGCTACATTTCTCAAAAGTTGATAGAAAACTATCAATTTTGAATAATGCCCATATACCAAATTTCATCATTCTAGCTCAAACCGTTTTTGCGTGTGTCCATTCTTCTTATGTGAATTGATGTTGTCAATGTTTTGTAAAATTATATCATAATTAAATTTTTGAATTTAACAAACAATTTGGCTGTGAAAATGTGAATGGAATAGAAATTCACTCCTTCTTCAAAGTTAACAATTAGTTAATATTTATTTATAACTTATAATTTATAAAAACAAGTAAAGTTTTAGATTTTATTATAATTATGTGAGTTTTCTTTTGTTTTGTAAATTTAAAAAAAAAATTGTGTATTTCTTTTAACACATTTTTAAATTCATTATCATTCATAATATTGTATAAACTACCTAAATGCTTACCAATAAATTTTTTTTTATATATCAAAATTAAATGTAGTCCGTCTAAATTAATTATGACTCATGCTCATCATTGGCATACCATCATCATTCAATATTCCATTAAATCAATTTCTAAATATTAAACCTTGATGAATTCTTTTTTTTTTATTTTTTAAAATAGAATTTATTCATATTTTTGTTTCTTTTCAAATGAAATGTTCCAGATTTTCATCGTCACTTGATTTTATCAACAGAAGTAAATAAATAAAAAAAAAAAATCAAAACTAAATATCTTGCCAATTTTATTACGACATTAATCGAGCATGAAATTATTTTCTATAACCCAGTTGGACGTGGCGTTAAATGTGGTCAGTCATCATTTTATAATAATATTTATTATTTGTAATATACATATAAAAAGATTATAATAATAGTTTATGGAATAAGTGAAGGGGAAGCATTGCTAAGAATGGATGTATTCAATAATAAATACATATAGTAATTATATTAATATTTGAATTTTTCAAATAATAAATAAATTAATAAAAAAACTTTTTAATATATGTATACGCTTTTTAATAAAAAATGCCCTAAAAAATAGAAAATAAAATATTAATTAAACCTTGAATATTATCCTTTACATATGCCCAACAAAAAACAAAACCTTTAGAGGTTAAGAATTTAATATTATTATATACGCCCCAGGCTTTTTTTGTTGGGGTAATGTAAAGGATAATATTCAAGGTTTAATTAATATTTTATTTTCTATTTTTTAGGGCATTTTTTTATAAAAAAGCGTGTATATTAAAAAGTTTTTTTTTATTAATTTATTTTAAAGTTTTTAGTTTTTTTTTTTATATTTTTTTATTTTAATATTTTATTGTTGCTTGCCAGATGCAAAACATTGCACTATTGACTACTACTTAAATCTGTTATTCTCAAATATTTATTAGATTCTTCGCGAAGTTTCTAGGCCTTTTCTAGATGACATTGATTATTAAGTCATCGGTATAATGCAGTATGTGGCACTGAGTTCTTCACAGAACAACACAAGCACATTGTATAGAAAACGTATAGAAAATATAAAATATAAAAAAAATTGTAAATATAAATATAAATATAACATTTAATTAACATCAATTATTTAAATTCATAAATTTTAAAAATCCCTATTTTTGAAAAATTGAGAAGTTTTTTTGTCATCGACTTTCAATATACGTTTCAAATTTGAGCGAAATCACTAAACTAAAATTATTAACAAGACAAAGAGATAGAAAAGTCAAGTTAATAAAAAATGTATAAAAATATTATTTTTTTACAAAAATTCAAGGACTTTTATGTAAATTTTAGAAAATATATAAATGTGTGTGTTTACCCAAATATGTAGGTATTTTATTAAAAATTTAAATTTGTTAAAAGAATTATCATTCTTTAAAATGATTTTTAAAAATTTCAATATATTTAAGAAATAAAAACTTTTAGAAAATAATTTATTATAAGATTACTTATATGAAAGATATTTATCAGTCATAATTTAATAATTTAATGTTTTGTTTATCAATTTTTTAATAAATAATATAAAAAAAAATTGAATATATTAAATTATCAAGTAACCGGTTAAATAAGGCAGATGGCTAGAATGGGAGAGGAAAGAATGGCGAAAAATATATTGGTTGGGAGACCGATTGGGAAACGACCACTTGGAAGATCAAGGACGCGGTGGGTGGCCAATTTAGGAAGGGAAATGAAAGAGATGGGATGGGTTGTGACTAAGAATAGGGACACTTGTAGAAATGTGGTTGCTGCGGCCAAAAACTTTCGAGTTCCGTAGAGCCACAGAGATAGATAGATAACACAGGCCAACAAAAAAATTTTTTTGAAAACTTTTTTCACGTTAATAGGTTATGTTTATAGATTTTTTTGAGCTGAATCCAAATCTGGCCTTGGTTTTTTTGTATCACGCACAGTTTTTGAGCAATCTGTTTTTTAATGATATAGTATAAAACCACTTTAGTATATAGGGAAATTAATGAAACGCTATGTTAAATCATAAGCATGGTTTGTATTTACAGTTTAAAACAGTGACCGAATGTGTGTGCCATTATAGGTTTTTCTTGATATTACAGGTTTCACTTGTCAGCTGGAATTGGTTTATACTTCCGTTCTCTTTTTTCTTTGAAGCTTCTTATGTAGCTTTTTCTTCGATGTGTTGCTTGCTGAACTTCACGGTGAAGTGACCAACAATAGTCCCCCATCATGTTGGTGTTCCAGCGGCCCTGGTAGCGTTTTTCCATCACTTTAATGTCTTGGTGAAAACGTTCGCCTTGCTCCTCTCTAACATCTCCCAAATTGTCTGGGAAGTAATCAAGGTGGCTATCAAGGTGGTTATTTAAAATACTTGGAAAATTGCTGCTCTCTCTTTCTATACACATGAATGCTGGTTCCAATGGCTAACAAGTTCTTTTCTTTCAGTCTAGAGCCAAGCAATTCAGCCTTTTCTTTAGTCAAGCCCAGATCCCTAACCAAGTCATTAAGCTCGATTTGTGTAAACACTTTAGGCTCTACATTTTCAGTAGTACAATGGAATTCTTCATCATCTTGTTCATTTGACTCGGATTGCACATCAGAAAATACTTCAATAGAATTTAAATCATCTGGTGGTTCAGGGACCGGTAAATCTACACTGTGTCCTACTGGTCGGATGGCAGACGGAAGATTAGGATAGCTTATTACCTTCTTGTTTTTTGAGTTATGACCAGTAATATCAACACTGCAAAAATAGCAGTCATCAGAATGATTTTTCGGCTCCCTCTATATCATAGCAACAGCAAATTTAAAGGTTTTTCTCTCCTTTTTTGACCATTTTCTTAGATCTTCAACACAAACATAACATACCTTATGTGGTGCCCAAGATTTCTCCTGATCACCCCAAGTTTAGTTCCAAAATATGATAGATAAACCTTTTTCACAAAGTCTGTAATGTTTCTTTGGTGTTTTTTAATCACAAACTCACCACAAATATAACAAAAACTGTCAGCAGAGTTTTTACAACCGCGATTAGACATTTTACTGAGCACATGTACTAGAAACGTTAAATTGAGGTTTGGTTGACAGTAAAGAAAACACCAGCTGTTTGACCAGCAAATGTTTTTTGGCAGTGCTACCAACATCATCTACATCCATTAGACCTACTTTTCCAATTTACTTATAAATATTATAATACTATAAATCTGTTTAAATTCTTTAAATATCGTTAAACGCAAAAATCTCGAAAAAAATGCATTTAACTATAAAATGTGAAGAAATGTAAGGTGATTCAGTTTTTTAAGCATCATATTTGGATTCAGCAACCTAAAAAACATAATAATAAGGTATATTCATTAAAAAAGTTTTTTCATCGTTGGCCTGTGTAATTAATAAAAAAAATAAAAAAAATTATACAAATATGTGGTTTTTGATAAAAATCCCTTTAATAATTATGAAAATAACCGACAAAAGTTTTAATAAATTAACCGGTATTATTATTAAAAAAATTTTTGCCCGAGGATACTTTAAAAAAAATATACTAAGATTAGTATAAAATATATACTAACCTTTGTCCCGGTTAGGTGTTTTCAAAATATGGTCACCCTATCTATAATATAAACCCTTACATATTTACTCATAATAAAAAAAAAAAAATAATCAAAATTTATTATTAATCTTTGAAAACTTTTAATAAAAAGGAATCTATCTAATACAACCCTAAAGCATACTTCAATCCATTAGGAAAATAATTCAAATATTCTTGATAGAAGGGATACACACACAACATGCACTTATTTAAAAAAAGATTATTACATAATCAATCTAATTAAATTGCATTTATTTCAATATGATTTTAACTATCTCGCCATGTTTTTATACGTTTTGAAGTTTCCTGAATCATTTTCAACTATAAGAGATATCATTATAATTAAACGAATCAATTATTCGTACGAGTAAATTAAACATGCTTTAATGTTTTTCTAAATTGATTAATAAAGAAAATAAATTTTTATATAATTAATAATAGTGGGTTTTTTTACTATCTCGCCAGATACGTTTTGATGGTTCCTGAATCATTTTCACTAAGGTTGAGAAAAATGTCTGTCTGTGTGTGTGTATGTGTGTATGTGTGTATGTATGTAAACAAGATTACGCAAAACAGTTTGAGCTAGAATGATAAAATTTGGTACATGGGCATTATTCAAAATTCGTAGTTTTCTATCAGCTTTTGAAAAATGTAGCTCAACCGTAAGAGGGTTATTATCTACAACGTTTTGATTTTTTTTCTTCTAAAGTGACCGTAAAAATAAAGGTATATGTTTGATAATTTTTCACCTGATTAATAATTGTATAAAACTGCTATATATAGAATTTCAGCTTGATTGAATCGCTGAAAGAATTAATTTTTTATCACTGCAAATCTCACGCGCCAACACGTGACGTGGTGCCATTAACAAAGAGCCAAACACGCATTGGTTTAATAAATATGATTTATTAATTTTAATTTTAATTTATAATTTATAATTAATTAAATTTAATTTAAATATAATTAATAAATAATTATGTTATTTAATCCAATTCAAATTTGCGAGATAGTCGAGTGGAGACACTCCAGATTTTTTTAAGAATGCATTAATTTAAAATATTTTATCTAATCAGGATATAATATGAAAGTCATGTATACTAAAAAACCGAATTTTCATAATTGGCATTAAAATACACTTTTATAATTGATAACTTTTCTATTTGACCATAGCAAAGAGATAAGGAATTTAAAAAAAAACTATTCTATTAATACTTTTAACATGAGTTGGAATGAAGGGATGAGCGGGGTGAGAAGTTCAGTTTTATTACCGATAGAAAAATTAAAAAAAAAAAAATACTCATTAATTTCTTTAGATTTTCGGATAATCTAAAAATTGCTTCAATTTGTGATGATGTTTTGATGTCGTTTTTAGTTTCCAGGAAGGTCGTCGATGGCATCGGATGTCGGCCATTAATCGTGACATTTTCGCTTGACACAGGTGGGTATGTGTGTGTATGTGTGTGTGTGTCCAACCCCCTCGTAGCCTTCATGTGACGAAGACGAAGACGACGACGATGATGATGTCGTCGGGTGCGGTCTCCCGTTCCAGTGCCCCGCGGTCCCCTTCCATTGAATATATGCATATACAACATAAATATAAAAAGGTGGGGGAACCTATCGGGTAGTGGAGTCGAAGCAAGATCCGATTCTCGATCGGACATCCGAAGCATCATGTCCGAACCAGAAGTCAAAGAGAAACCAACGGTAAGTCATTTAACATTACCCTTAACATTAAAATCGACCCGGGCTTTCATATACATAAAATTAAAAAAAAAAAAATATTATTTTACCAAAATTAAGAACAACAATTATTTATATATATCTTCTTCCCTTAACTAAATATGAATTATTATTTTTTTTTATTTTTATTTATAATAAATTATTTTAATAATTTTTAAACATTTTTAATTTTTTTTTTTCTTTGGTTAATTTTTATTCTTTACTAATATTTTATTAATTTATTAATAATTATGTTAAAATTATCATATAAAACAAATTATTTTAAAATAAACTTATTTCAGAAATTTTATTTCAAAAATAACAATGTATAAAAAATTTAGTTTTTTTTTTCCATAAAATATTTTTTTTAAATTTTATTAAATAAATATTTTTTTTTTCATAGTTAATTATTTTTTATGATTTTTAATTGATTTTTGTTCTGAATATATAATATATTTAATAAAATATTTAAATTTAAATTCAAGAAATTTACATATCACTTTTAGAAAAAGTACAACTTTATAATTTATAAATTATATTTTTAATTTTTTTCCTAATTATTGTTTATTTTTGTATTTAATGTTATTTCTGTAGAAAATTTTTACGTTATTTGGTTAGATATTTTATTATATCAAATTCGAATTAAATATTTATCTATAATAGGGTGACCATATTTCGAAAACACCAAACCGGGACAAATGGTTTAACTTTTTTTTTTAGAACCAAATTGAAAAAATTTAGAAAAAAAAGTCGGAAATGTCCTAAATGTTAAAAACGGGACGTTTGGTCACCCTACTTATAGATAGGGTGACCAAACGTTTAGGTGCTCTGTCCCGGCGTCCCGAAAAAGTCTTCGGGACAGCTTTTTGCCTCGTTTTTTCAAATATTTACATTTCTTACTTTTTTCAAAATTTTTTCAATTTGGTCCTAAAAAAAAAGTGAACCGTTTGTCCAGGTTTATAAGCAATTTGATTATTTTTAGTAACATTAAATATATAATATAATATTATAATTTTTATTTCAATAAAATTGCCTCAAATTTATTTATTAAAGATAAACAAAAATTGAATATATATTAAAAAAAAAATATTAATAATTTCAATTATTTAATATTTATATATTATCGTTTTTAAATGTAGCATCGTTTTATTATCAAATTAATCTAATCAAAAATTTAATGTGTAAGAATATTTTATTAATTTTTTATTATCTTACTATGCATATATGAATAAAAAAAGATTAATTTTATAGAATTGAATAATTGATAAGAAAATTAATTTAATAATATGATATTTAAATTGATTTTTAAATTTTATATTAAAAATAAGTGTAATCATTTTTTTTTCTTAAATTATACCTAAATAAATTTGGACAGATTTTATAAGGATTTATTATATGTAAATAATAAAAAAAAAATATTTAATTCTTTAGAAAAAGAAAAAGACAATATCAAAATCTTCAGAGGGTAGTAAAAAAGAGAAGGAGAAAGAAAAAGACAAAGAAGCGCCACCTCCTGCCACCGGGGAGGAGCGCCGAAAGTCTTCCGTCAAACCAGAGGATCCACCAGTATCCGATGATAAAACGAGGAGAAAATCATCGGTGAAGCCGGAAGAATTGTCAGGCACAAGTAAACAGGTAACAGGTGAAGAGCGACGCAAGTCGACCATAAAATCAGAGGAAGTATCCCCTGGTCAATCGGAAGAACGTCGAAAGTCCTCAGTAAAACAAGAAGAGCCAGTTCCAGTAATTGAAACGCCCTCGGAGAATAAGGAACCTCCAATTAAACAAACCAATGTTGAACAACCAAAATCAAAACGAGCTTCAATGAAGAAAAAAGAAGAAAAAAAGGAAATTCTTGAAGATTTGGATGAAAACAAATTACGAGATCTCAAAGAGGTAAGTGAAAAGATAAAAATTTGATAAAATTGAATCATTCTGAAAAAACGAATAATACAAATTTTCAGGCTTTTGAAATTTTCGATTTAAATCATGATGGCATCATTGATTTTAATGATCTGAAACTTACATTTATGACCATGGGTCGATTGAATGTTCCAGATTCAGAAATGATTTCAATGCTAGCAGAGGTGAGCCAATCTAAAAAAAAAATCTAAAAATAAAATACATATAATCATTTTTAATTAATAATTTGTTTTTTATTTTTTTTTTTGTTTTTTTTTTTGTTTTATTTATTTATTTTTTATTAAGGCGACCAATCCATTGGATTTTGATTCTTTTGTACAACTTTTGGGGTATAAAACAATTGAATTGGATCCAGAAGAGATTCTTGTGGAAGCACTAAGTCAATGGGATTATGATAATTCAGGATTTATCTCAGAAGAAAGGTTAATTCAATTTTTTTTTTATCAGTTCATCACTAAATTTTTTTTTTTTATTTTATTTTATTTTTATTTATTAATTATCTATCTATCTCTGTGGCTCTTTACGGAACTCGAAAGTTCTTGGCTGCAACAACCACATTTCTACAAGTGTCCCTATCCTGAGCCACAACCATCCAACTCCTACTCCCTCCCATCTCTCTTATGTCCCTTCCTTCATCGTCCATCCACCGCGTCTTTGATCTTCCAAGTTAGGGTGACCAAACGTCGCGTTTTTCCAGGATTGTTCCCTTTTTAGGTGCTTTGTCCCGGCGTCTTGAAAAATGTCTTCGGGACAGCCTATTGTCCCGTTTTTTTAAACATTTAAGACATTTCGTACTGTTTTTCAAAATTTTTTCAATTTGGTTCTAAAAAAAAACAAAAGGTAAAATGTCCCGGTTTGGTGTTTTCAAAATATGGTCACCCTAACCTTAGTATATATTTTTTTAAAGTATCCTCGGGCTAAAATTTTTTTTAAAAATAATACCGGTTAATTTATTAAAACTTTTGTGGGTTATTTTCATAATTATTAAAGGGATTTTTATCAAAAACCACATATTTGTGTATAATTTATTTATTTTTTTTTTATTAATTTTCTATCTATCTCTGTGGCTCTACGGAACTCTAAAGTTTTTGGCCGCAGCAACCATATTTCTACAAGTGTCTCTATCCTGAGCCACAACCATCCAACTCCTACAATATCCCATCTCTCTCATGTCTTCCTAAATTGACCACCCACCGCATCCTTGGTCTTCCAAGTGGTCGTTTCCCAATCAGTCTCCCAACCAATATATTTTTCGCCATTATTTCCTCTCCCATTCTAGCCACTGCCCTTATTTAACCGGTTACTTGATAACTTATTATATTCAAATATTTTCTATATTATTTATTTAAAAATTGATAATCAAAACATTAAATTATTAAATTATGACTGATAAATATCTTTCATATAAGTAATCTTACAATAAATTATTTTCTAAAAGTTTTTATTTCTTAAATATATTGAAATTTTTAAAAATCATTTTAAAGAATGATAATTCTTTTAACAAATATTTAAATTTTAAATAAAATACCTATACATATTTGGGTAAATACACACATTTATATATTTTCTAAAATTTACATAAAAGTCCTTGAATTTTTTTAAAAAAATAATATTTTTATACGCTTTTTATTAACTTGACTATTCTATCTCTTTGTCATGTTAATAATTTGTAATCTGATTTTAACCCACTTCTAGTTTAGCGATTTCGCTCAAATTTGAAACGTATATTGAAAGTCGATGACAAAAAAACCTCTGAATTTTCCAAAAATACGGATTTTTAAAATTTATGAATTTAAATAATTGATGTTAATTAAATGTTTATTTAAATTTATATAAATTTATATTTTATTTATTTTAGAATCAAACATGATTTAATGACTTGGGGAGATCGTTTCACGGAGCAAGAAGTAGAATATGCCTTGGAAGATGCACCAACAACTATCAATCCCAAAGGAGTACATATGATCAATTATATTACCTTTTGTAAGACTTTATGTGGTCTAAGAAAAAAGACCAAGAGTCCCTGTCCGGAAGATTTTATGAAAAATGTGTAGATACGAGCATTTATAGAAAATGGAATTGAGAACTTTTTTTTTGCCTATAACATATGGATATTGGAACCAATCTGGGACATGATCCTGATATTCAACATAAACTGAAACATAAATGAATATTCAATCATTAAATTATAGATTTAATAACGCACTTATCCTGAGATTCCATTTAATGAATTATCTCTCTTGGATCAGGAATATATTTGATCAATTTCTAAATTTTAATAAATCAAGTCAAATTCACACATGCTATAAACTATTCATAACTAAATTAAATTATTTTATATTATATTAATAAATCAAATATTTTTAATTTTACTTTTTTATTTTACTATCTTCAAACGAATTCTTATATTAACCTTCGTATCAACACAAATAAATTAATAATTAACACATTTACCTATATAAATATACCTCTCATTCATATTATAAATATTTATTTTATTATTAATGAAAGTAATAAAGCAGAATCATGTTGTAAAAAATCATATATATACAATTTTAAGCGTGTATATAAGGTTATTTAATAAATAAAATATAACATAAAATTATACTGTCATTACCTTTCCATATTTTAGGATATACATTAGGTACACAACTCTGAAGAGACAATAACTAGGAAAAGGTAATTAAACATTTAATAAGTATTTTAATTTTATTAATTAACAAAAAATACTATTTTTATTTTGTAAATAAACTACCATCAAATTAATGCATTTTGAATGAAATTTGATTAAAGTTTTTTAACTAAATTTAAAAATAAATGAGAGTAGCCATGTTGTAATTGATCTGATCTGGCTCCGGCTCCGGCTCCGGCTAAATCAAATTAAAATGTGAGAAATGTAGTTCATTCGGAAGAGGACCATTGCCCCCTACCATGTCTTCATTTTTTTTCCTAACTGACCGTAAAAATAAAGATATATGTTTGATAGTTTTTCACATGATTAAAAATTGTATAAAACTTATATATATAGAATTTCAGCTTGATTGAATCGCTGAAAGTAACGGAATTAATTTTTTAAATTTTTTAACTTGTCGACTGCCAATCACGCGCCAGTACGTGACGTGGTATCATCAGCAGCCAAACACACGCTGGTTCGTAATTATAAAATTCCTCAATGAAAAGCTTAAATAATACGTAGGTATCACATATTTATTTTTTATTACTATTTTCAAATCATATTTCTTACCAGTGGCGTAGCGTAATCCATTATGTTGGGGGGTCCGGATGTCTCCCCCGGAAAAAATTTTGACAAAATAAATTCGCGGCCCGCGACCACTTTTGACTTTTTTTTTTAAATTTTTGCGGTCAACGACCACTTTTTTAAATCAGAATTTCTATGAATATTGATTTTTTTTTGGGGCCCTCCTAAAGTTAAACATTGTTTGTTTGGCCCAAGTATATCTATAAGTATGACACCCCTGGTTTAGACTTTACTTATACGTAATTTAAAGATGTTTTTTTACTTTTGGGTTCTCAGTTACAAAACTTAGCACTTTTAAATTTATTTTTTGCAAAATGTTTGGACCCGACGCCACTGTTTCTTACAATAAAAATGTTGGCATCTGGGTAAAATTTACTTCCAGCCAGTCAATGTGTTAAATTTTAACTTAAAAATGAAGGTAAAGGTTTTAAATTTAAATTTACTTCTTCTTAAGGTGCCGTCTCCGTTTCGGAGTTTGGCTATCATCATGACTAGGATAGCCTTAGAAGCTGCCCAGCCATGATAATTTTTCTTGGGAATGTTAATGCGGTGGTTTCCGGTTGCCTTTCGCATGTATAGAACCAGGAACTGACATTAAATTTACTTCTTCTTCGTTGTCGATAACTTCCTAGCGGAAGTGTCGTGGCCCTAATAACTCCACAGGAGTCATAGGGTGTTCATGGGAAAATTTGACCGAAGTGGTTTCCCCTTGCCTTCTTCGGTGGGGCAGCCGATGTTAAATTGAATTAAATTTTTATATTTATTTATTAATTAAATTAAATTAAATTAAATAAATATATAATCTTGAGTTCTATGCTGGGATTCGAACTCAGGCTTCCTGTGTAGAAATCTAGTAAATCTAGTACTCTACCCACTCAGCCATGCTGCCCCTAACAAATCATCATCCACAAATTTACTTAATAAATGTTAATTAATTAATTTAATTGAATAACAATACTATAAAAAAAAACCTCTGACTTTTGTACGTCCTACGCAGGGACAACGCCTATCAAGTCGGTTAAGTATATCAATGAGGTGTCCTATGATCAGTAGAACGGGTCCTCTCAACCTTTACATTGATTTTCTTGATCGGAGGCGCTACTTTTTATCAAATAGCTATTCCCCAATGTTGATCCCGGAGGCTGGGTTGACTTCGTCCCATAGACCCCACCTAGAGATATTCCCTTGCCAGGCCCGAGACTTGAACCCGGGACCATGTGAATGTGAGACAGCGAGGCTAGCCTATCACCCAATGGCGTCAACAATATTATAAGTACTGTAAATATAATTTTTTTTAAATTAATTAATTAATTCAATTTAATTATACTTAATTTATAATTTATTTAATTATATTTAATTTAAATATACATAATATATGTTAATTGTAATCCAATTCAAATTTGCGAG
Source organism: Labia minor (assembly GCA_963082975.1). Lineage (NCBI taxonomy): Eukaryota > Metazoa > Arthropoda > Insecta > Dermaptera > Spongiphoridae > Labia > Labia minor. The sequence goes on from OY720344.1 coordinate 115,473,519, forward strand.
ATAACCGTGTGGAGACACTCCAGATTTATTTTTTATTTATATTTTCTAAAAAAATATTAAATAAAATATACAATTTTTTTTTTTAAATAAAATTTTTTTATTATGTAATTTTATATTGAAAGTTATGATTTGTTCGTATTTAACCCTCGCCGGAATGGTGCATTTGAAAATAGAGAAAGCTCAACTCGTAACATTCAGGATTGAGGGAGTAGCATTCTTTTAGCATGGTACTAAACCAGGTGCACAAGTGATTAAGCTCCTCCCTTGGCGCATGTGCAACCACCATTCCATAGGATTGATGCTGATGGGTGTCCACCACCGTTACCTGATAAATCGGTATAAAATATAAATAATATAAAAAATAAAATTTTTATTTTTTCAAAATTCAACAAATTATAATAATCTTGAAACTTATAAAATAAAAAATATAATAATATACTTACTTTAGATGTATTTTTTTGAAAAATCCAAAGTACTGATCGATTTTCTGCAATTACAATAACAAAAAGATTTGATCCACTTCTTGGTGGTGCATCAGATTCCCATATTTCTAAATTTTCCTTCAATTCGTTGTAAAGAGAATTTTTCAAATTCATTAAATATACCAAACTTTTCTACATTAATAATTTATTAAAACAATTAATTCTGTTTCAATATAAATATATAATTATAATAGAATTAAATTTGTTTAAAAAAAAATAAATAAATAAAAATATCTGTTTCGAATCACCCATTCTTTTAGTAATGCTAATTTATTTCCACCAGCTTGGATTGCTTCAGGTACAGTTAAATTGACATGATGTAATTGACCTAAACGTAACATTTTCTCGTGAACAAAATTGCCTAAAAGAAATACAATTAAATTAAAAAAAAAATTATACTAATTCTATGCAAAAAAAATGTACTGTGGCCAAGCACAGAACCGACCGACGATTTGAAATCAAATAATTTCCAAACAACATTACTTATATATAAAGTAAAAAAAAAATTAAACTTGAATTAAAATGACTAAATTATATTATCTTTGTTGTTATTTTTAGTTTCATTACTCAATTATTAATTACTAATATATTTGAACTGAAAAATTTCCGACAGTGAATATAAAATTAATACTTTGTAAACTACCATTTCCAATTTACATCAAAAGTTGATGAATTCATCGTACTGATGCATTACAAAAATATACCAAATTTTATCAAAATCCGTTGAGCCGTTCAAGTTCTACACGTCAATAAGGACACACAATGGACAGACGGACAGACATAATGCTAAAAATACTTTTTTCTCTTAACAAAATGCATAATTCGTGAAGATATGTAAAAATCTCCACATGTGAAAATCGGTGTGAAAAAAATACCTTCCCTTCCTATCGTCGATCGGTAAAAAATGAGTTTAATTTCAATTTAACATAATAAAAAGGAAAAATAAATATAAATAAAAAACAAAAGATATATTAAATATTAATTTTACCTTCAAGAATAGCTTCTTCAATGATACGTAGGAAGGAATCGTTGCATGAGGGCCGCTCCATACAACGAATACTTATCTCAGAATAATGGCATCGTTGAGCAATTAAAGTGGCAATTAACGTACAGGCGTTACTACCTTAAACATGTCATTCAAAATAAGAATATCTGGTACATATGTGTTAACACCACCGCATAGATTAAGAGAAGAATCCTTATCATCCTAATTTTTAACTCCACCACTACCCTTCATTTTCCCAAGATTGAGACTTTTATCACATTTAAGATTCTTCTCTTAATTCTGAAAGCTCTCTTAATTCTGAAAGCTCCAACACCCTTCAACGATCCAAGATAGGCATATAATAATACAGCTAGGAACTTTTATTAAATATTTTGTTTGGAATTATCACAAGGATATATAATGTGATAAAAAATAATGTAGTAACGTAAATACCGAATATCTTATTGGATTCATTATTTATTGGTTTATTACACAAAAAAACCTCTGACTTTTGGGCATCCTACGAAAGGGCAGAGCCTATTAAGTCAGTTATATTAATTAGGTGTCCTATGATCAGTAGAACGGATCCTATTAACCTTTACCTTGATTTTCTTGATCGGAGGCACTACTTTTTATCAAGTAGCTTCCCATGAAGAGGCTGGGTTGACTCCGTCCTAAAGACCCCAGTTACACAAAAATAAATGAAAATATTTATCAATAAAACTTTTATCATTGTGAATGTATAAGGAAAAGATTTTACTATGTTATCCAAGTCAATGAATCATTAATCCTATTTAAGGTTGCAATCCTAATTGAAATAATATAAATTGATTAAATGGGGACTCAAATTCTACCCCTTAAATATTTATGAAAGAATTTAGAGAAAAGAAAAATATCCTATTCTCTTTTGTATATTTAATTAATATTAATATATATCGAATTTAAAATTCATTATAAATTTAAATTATACAAATATTATTTCACAAATCTTCCCCTCCCAAAAAAAACCAAACCCAAAATGTATGTTCTTGATTAATTAATAAAAGTAAATTTGAGGAAATTTTAATGAAAACCTTCTTTTGTTGGGGGTAATTCTTAAGAAGAGAGTGGTGAAGTGTCTAACCTATGGCTCTGTCGCCATAACGAGATTGCGAGAATGTGCGAGGAAACCACCAAATGATCACTGGGCCTATCTTCTCAAGTTGAATGTTGTAGAGTGGATTCCGTTCTACACAGGCCATGGATTTTGCCACATCGGCTTCAGACTACAAAAGAAAATGGTCGGTCGGTTGTCAGGCAAAATCATCTCATAATGTTAAATTTATTTCAATCAATATTTAAATAAAATACGAGGTGTGTGTAAAAAGTTCGGTGAATGGTATGATAAAAACATAAAAAGAGAATGTTAATTGTAAATACCTTTATTGTCCTTTAAAATACTCTCCACTTGCCACAAAACACTTCTGACAACGTTCGTATAACGCTTGAAAACTATTGGAGAAGTCTTGATGTGGAATCGTTCTCAGAATAGCCGTCACAACGTTCAGGCCGACAATCCACAAGCAGGACACCAAAAAACACTACTTACTGTGGACAAGAGAGGTTAACAAATGATCGGCGTTTGACTCTGCGACTAATAGCCGAAGAATTGGGTATTGGCAAAGACACAGTAAGTAGTGTTTTCTGGTGTCCTGCTTGTGGATTGTCGGCCTGAACGTTGTGACGGCTATTCTGAGAACGATACCACATCAAGACTTCTCCAACAGTTTTCAAGCGTTATACGAACGTTGTCAGAAGTATGTTTTGGCTAGTGGAAAGTATTTTGAAGGACAATAAAGGTATTTACAATTAACATTCTCTTTTTATGTTTTTATCATACCATTCACCGAACTTTTTAGACACACCTCATATATAATATTACTTAGGGTGTCTTAAAAGAAAGAACACATTACTAGCGAAAGATAATAAGAAAAACTTTTTTAAAAAATGTTTTTATCTTCTCATTGAAATACATAAATATTTTTTGAAATATATAAATATTGATTTTTTTTTTATTTATATTTAAAATTTTATTTATTTTTATTAATAATAATTAACTTCGATATTTTTATTTTTTTTTTTTTTAAATTTAAAATACTAAATTAAAAAAATTCACAATGGCAGTTAGATATAATGATGAACCGCTGGATTTGAATGAAGAGGAGTTGATGGAAGAGCATGCTAATTTATTAGAAACCAAATTAACCCAAGAAATTGAATATGTCGAATATTCGTTGAAAAAATGTTTATGGTTACCAACCTTTTTCAATCCGAATTATATTAAACTTGTTCAAGTACGGGGTAAATTGAATCTGTTGATTTGTATCACTTTAATATTTTTATAACGTTTTTCTCAACTTTTTGGCGTCTTTTCGCTCTTTTGACAAATTGAAATCGATTTTTCATCATCTTATTATTGAGATAGACATTTGAAAATTTTTATAGATATTTCAATCGTATAGAAGAAATATAATTGAATTATAATTATTTAATTAATTCTAATTAATTAGCGATTAATTACTTTTAGTAACCAACTCCTTTTGTATTGCTCCGATTAATTTTTTTTAACGGATTCTGAAGCAGAAATATTTATTTCAGGATAGATTTTCATTTTGAACGTATTTAAAAAATTTTTATAGTATTAAAATTAATGATGAATTCTTATTAATCAGGTTTAGTGCCAATGAAGAGGTGTTTTTCTTCTCAAATGGCATAAAGAAAATATCTTTATTTTTTATAAATTATATGTCCGTGAGAGAAAAAAAAACAAAGCATTGTCATTTTTTTAAGACAATATGACTACAAACAATATTCTATATACATTTATAAAATCTCATATTAATAAAAATTATTTATTTATAAGTATATTATATTAATTATTATTCAATAATAGCATTTACTTAACATAAATGCCTAAAATCATTTAGAAGATTAATATATTTTTTTGTTTTATTCAATTTGTAAATTTTCGTATAACTTCATCTTTTCTATTTCTCTTGTTATATTAAATAAATTTATCAAATTAAAATAGCACTAAAAAGAATAAAATAATATAAATATAAAAAAAATTTATAAAATAACGTTTTACCAATGGACTAAAAATAATAAAATAATTTTTCTATAAGTTATGGATGAATTGCTTTACGTTTTTATTTGAATATGAAGCAATTCATCCATAACTTATAGAAAAATTATTTTATTATTTTTAGTTCATTGGTAAAACGTTATTTTATAAATTTTTTTTATATTTATATTTTCAAATATACTATTGTATGTTATCCATAATAGAAAATAATATTTATTATTATTATTTTATAATATTAATATTTTGAATTAAAATTAAAAAAATAAAATAAAAAATAATGATAATAAAATATGAATTAATGTATTGATTAATTTTTAGGTGTTCTATTTCATCGGGATAGTCCTGAAGCACAAATTCAAATGCAATTTGGTTACGTGAAGGGCAGTGAAATGTCTATTATCGGCGGTTATTCAGAGGACCTTGAAGCTAAAGGCAAATCTTAAAATTACAATACATCACTAATTAATTTTTAAATAATTATAGTCATTTTTTTAAATGGAGAAGAAAAATTATTTAATTTATTTCAGAGTATTATTTTAAAGCATTTAGCCAAGCCTTACTTCAATTTATTAGAAAGTTTGCTTATCTTATCATATTATACTAGCAAAAAAATTGAATATATATATTTGTATTTTTGAAATATTAAACCGTTCAAAGGATTTTTTTGAAATTCCCACCATAGATAATTTTTATAAAGAAAAATCGATCTGTATTGGTTTCAGCCTCGGAAATTGATTAGTTTATTAGTTTTTTCTAATTTAAAATAGGAAATTTAAATGACGTCAGCAACTAACAGCGCTTCCTTACAAAATATAAATATAAATAAAATGAAATTACGAAATATACATTATATTATATCCACATGCCATATTTTTCTGTCTTTCAGTGCCATAATATGTACGTTTTAGGGAGGAAATTTTATGACTATTTTTTTAAATTTATGTTCTTTTAAATTATTTGAAACCAGGCATTAATATTATCTGCCAAACCCGATGATAAAAAATATTTTGTTTAATGACCTAAAAATTATTTATTTATAAATATAATATAATAATTATTATTCAATAATAGCATTTACTTAACATAAATGCATAAAATCAATTTTGGAAGATTAATATATTTTTTTGTTTTATTCAATTTGTGTAAATTTTCGTATAACTTCATCTTTTCTATTTCTCTTGTTATATTAAATAAATTTATCATATTAAAATTGCACTAAAAAGAATAAAATAATATAAATATAAAATTTTTTTATAAAATAACGATTTTCCAATGGACTAAAAAGAATAAAATAATTTTTCTATAAGCTTGACAAAGTTTATGGATGAATTGCTTCATATTCAACGAAAAACGTTGGGCGCATTTAGTTCTAGGCAATTAACTTCCTTTATAGAGCTATAATTCATATATATATACTAAGATACATACCACACTAAAACAATTAATTAGCAAATAACACTATTTCTTCAAATATAATCAATCACTTTGGATTTGATTGATAATATGTAAATTTAATAAAAATTCTTTTAAAATTTGATACATACTTTGTAATAAGTATATTACAGTGAAAAATAATAAAAGATTAATTTCTTAGCTCTTAAACTATCAATTTTATTGCATGATAAAAAAATTTGTCACTTTATGTGTTTAATAAAATTTTTATTATTACAAAAATTTGATTGTTCATATAAATAAATTAAACTAAATGCGCCCAACATTTTTCGTTGAATATGACTCAATTCATCCATAAACTTTGTCAAGCTTATAGAAAAATTATTTTATTCTTTTTAGTCCATTGGAAAAACGTTATTTTATAAAAAAATTTTATATTTATATTATTTAATTTATGAAATGAATTATTTAAAGTTTGAATATTTTTTTTAGAAAAAATTAAATAAATAAATAAAATTTAAATAAAATTAATAATATGTACATTTTTATTAAAATCCCCTCCATTGTTTATGTTATTAAAAATTAATATTAAATATTAAATAAAATAAAATTAAGTTTTTTTTTTTAAATATTTTTAAATATTTTGAATTAATTAGAATTTACAAATTTAAAAATGATTAATATTCATTTACATATATACTAATTCTTGAGAAACATATTCTCTGCAAATGAAAATATTATTATTATTATTATTAGTTTTAGAGGTTATAATGCTTATTTGATTTTTAATTTAAAAAAAAAATATTAATTTTATACTTAACGTATATAAATAGAAGAGGGTGAAATTGAAGAAGAAGAGGAAGGGGAAGGATTAGAGGAAGCCTCCGTAATTGATGAAGTAAAACCACCTGTTGTTGAGGTGCCGGAAGTAATAGTAGTTGAAGAAGAAGAAGTAGAAGAAGAGGTAAAGGAGGAGGAAATCGGTGAACTAGAAGAACGTGAAGGCCGAGATGATGAAAGCGATGAAGAAGGAAAAATGAAATTCGTTAAATTGCCTAATGCATTTAATTACGTGGAGAATCAAACTTTAACATACACCATCTATTATAAGTAAATATTTATTAAATTTATATAAACGTTTATTTTAAAGGTTTAAGTTGTTAGTAAAGTAGTTTCGGATTTCTAATTATAGCTACAAGCTTAAAAAAATAATTAAAAAAAAAAAATCCTCTGACTTTTAACGTCCTATGCAAGGACAACGCCTATCAAGCCGGTTAAATCAATGAGGTGTCCTATGATCAGTAGAGCGGTCCTCTCAACCTTTACCTTGATTTTCTTGATCGGAGGCGCTATCAAGTAGCTTTTCCCCAGTGTTGTTCCCGGAGGCTGGGTTGACTCCGTCCCATAGACCCCAGCTAGGGAAATTCTCTTGCCAGGCTCGGGACTTGAACTCGGAACCATGTGATTGTGAACCAGGTTCGCTACCCACACACCCAATGGCGCCTTCTAAAAAGAATAATTACGTGTATATTTTTAATATGTGAAACCTCGAATCTATTAGTTAAAATTCTTTCAAAATAACTAAAAATTATTTCAATTATTAATTATATACTCACATTTTCTTAATCAGCAAATTTAAATAAATATAAATATACATATCTATCTATATTTGATAAAATTTCGTTTAAATAAGCTGAAATATAAATCATTATAATCGAGTTTCTCTGAAAGATTATTTTAAATTGAATGAAAAATTTTAATATATTTTAATTTATATAGGGTAAAGTATCCAGTCGTTGGCCCCGAGGCAGTCTTTGGGGGGCCCCCTATCACTAAAACACAAATAATAAGAGATTTTTATTTTCAAAATTGCGCTATTAAATGTGGTTATGTAATCGTTTGTTGCATTGTTGTATAATCACTATCGAATACCAATAACTATAACAGGGGGCCAATAACTGAATTTTTTAAGATTTTTGCGTGCTTATTGAAAATATCATGAGAAAATGATTTTTTTTTATTCATCAAAATGGTCATAGTATTTATGTTCTGCAAACCTAATTTGACACATATTGTTCCGCAATTTGCCAAGATATGCATTAAAGACTGCTAGGAATTGCTTAAGGGGGCCAACGACTGTATGCTTTACCCTATATATATAGCAATGAATACCATTACAAATTTAATATTTTAATTGGGAAAAAAATGAAGTTATCCTTTGTAATTTTTTTAGAGACGATGAAATGCAAACCGAAACTCAATGCCTGATTAATTTTATTGAAGGATTTTCACAAATGACTATCTTTGATACATATGAAGAAAATTTTGCACTACAAGAATTGGAAAAACAAAAGGCAGAAAGGGAAAAGAAACTTTTCTTGAAGAAAGGTGATTTATTAATTAAATTTTTTTGAAATTTTTTGAAAATACAAAATTATTTTCTTTATTATAATTTAGAAATATGCAATTTTGTACAATTATTTGAAATATTAGGAATAAAATATGATATATTGTGATTTCAGGCCCTGAAAAAAGGGAAAAAACTGAAGATGAATTACAAAATCCAATAAAAAGAGAATTATTTGCAGCTGAAATTTTAGAAAGAATGTTATTAAGCAATATCAACGGGGAATTATATATTGATTATCAATATTGGGAGGATCCAAGTGATGAATTCAAAGAATCCGAAGGAAATTTATTACCCCTATTTACATTTACTATTGAACAGTAAAAATTATTTATATTCAAATTTAAATAATATACTATCTACTTAGTGAACAAAAGATAAATATTTCAAATGATAATTTATGAAGTATCAAGTTGATCGATTTTTATATGATTATGTGAATTTTAAGGTTTCTAATGATGGTGTAACAACCAAAATGCACATAAAGAAAAATCAATCAATCAACCTAAAACGTGTTTTAATTTTAAATTATTCTTAATATATATTCTTATTATCTTATTATATTCTATTTTTATCTTTATTCTAGGTTTAAACATCATGCAGTGACCTTTATCGATACATCCATGCAATTTAAAGAGGTGTTTGCAGTGGCTTATGGATGTTTCGAGCATGCCCGACTTGAGAAATGCCCAGCTGGTGGTTTCTGCTTATTTACGGTGGGAAACTCGGCATATCCAATGTGGTGTGTGCCAACCTATGTAGGAGTGATGGCCATTTCTATTCATAAACAAAATACTAATATAATTGCCTGTGGTCTTGTAAATGGAGCTGTTCATGTAATTTATTATTTTTTTATAATATAACTTATATCCATTTTGTTTTTTATTTATATTAGATTTGTTTTAAAATTTTCTAAATGGAATTCCCATCTCTTTATTTTATTTAAAAATCACTTAATACTTTAGACCATGCCTGGCCAACCCGCGGTCCTAGAGCAGTATGAGGCCCAAATTGTGCGGCCCGCCAGTTAACTTTATATTTCTTTTGTAACTTTCATTTCTCGTCTGTATATTCAAAAACAGAGAATATAATTGAAATAATTATAATTTATTAATTTTTTTATACAAATTTTAAAATAGATATTTGATTCCATAAATAGGAAGAAAAATTGAAAAATAATAGTAATTATAATAGAGAATATATTTTTTTATTTTAAATTGTTATTATTATTTTTATTTAAAAAAAAAAATAGCCGAAAAATAATAAATAAAAACATTAAACATTAAGCATCAAGAAAGTATTAAAAGTTTTTTTTAATCCATTGTAAAGTTTAAATTTTGGTAGAGTTAAAGTTTTTAAACCTTATCTACGATTCGAAAGTCAAGGAGTCGGGGTAAATATTGGTTTTTGTATCTACATAAATATAATACATTATTAAAAAACAGAAATTTACAATATTTACTTGCAAAAATATTATTTGCATAAATAAATGTAGTAATATTTTGCAATTAAAATTTAAATAAAATATTTTTAGCATTTTAAGATGAATACAAAAAAAAAAAATAAAATAAAAATTGGTGATGAAAATGAAATTTGGCTCAACGAGTTCTAGGTGCTTTCGGATCAAAGTATATTTGTGAAGTATTTTTTTCCAAATGAAATTTGCAAAAAGTCTTCGATAACTGATATTAATTTAGAAAATCAACTAAGATGTGCAAAATGTAGATTTAAAAGAGTTAAGTGAAAAAAAAGAAAAACAAATTTCAGATAGGACTCGAAATTTAATTGAAACAATAAAGAGTTTATTCGTAAAAAAAAATTAGGTATTTTATTTCTTTTACATTTCTAAAAGCACGTTTACCTAAAATGCGGCCCCTGTAGCATTGCTCCTAATCAAAGAGGCCCATGGAGTCATTTGGGTTGGCCGGGCCTGCTTTAGACTTTAGACTGCAAACTTATACTCTAATGCAGTGATTCTCAACCGTTGTTTTTTACCGCGGCACACTTTTAATGGTTTAAAAATTTGGCGGCACACAAAGAAAAAGATAAGTGTAGAAGTTTCCCAAATTGAATAAAAGTGCTCCCAAAAACGGTTTACCTTTTTTTTAGAACCAAATTGAAAAAATTTAGAAAAAAACGTCGAAATGTTTAAGAGCCTCAAATAATAATTTGGCGCACATTTTCAATAGTGTGCCGCGAGATTATGAGGCTCTTAAACATTTCCGACTTTTTTTCTAAATTTTTCCAATATGGTTCTAAAAAATAAACATTTTTTTTTTCAATATGGTAAACTTTTACACTTATCTTTTTCTTTGTGTGCCGCGGTAAAAAAAAAGGTTGAAAATCACTGCTCTAATGTATCGTGCAACCTGCGATTCTCAATGATATTTTACCCGACCCTTGTGATATTTGCTTCTTATTTATGTAAAAATATGAAACGGAATATTAAACCAAAATATTTATTGATAAATTTTTTAGGTATATGATTATAATAGATATTTTGATAGAGAGCCAACTGCAAAATGTGAAAATGATCATTTCCATTTAGGAATTGTAACCCAAGTAAGCAACATTTATTTATATTTTTATTTAAATAAATTATTTATTCAATAAACTAATTTTTACGAAGTATTCTTTTGTAATTTTATTATTTTATTTCTGTTTTAATCAATTGACAAAATCTTTTATTATTTTTATGCTAATATTCAGGTTGTATGGGCAGATGATAATGAATATAGAAATATGAATTTCTTTTCTTGTGGAACCGATGGATGTGTCATCAATTGGTCCATTACAAATCATGGACTTGATAAAATGTTAATATTATCACAAAAAATGAATGCTGTCCCAGTGGAAGGACCATTTGGTGTAAAAATACCACTCATGTGCTCTTTTACTTGTATATGTTTCCATCCTGAAAAAAAGAAAGTAAGAATATAATTACATTTTTCCAATGTTTACAGGTTTAAAAATAGATAATCTTATTGTATTAGATATTTATTAATCAATATATATATATATATAATTTCCGTCATATGTATGTGATGTCTGTAACATTATGAAGTTTGTGGACAAGCCGAAACAAAATAAAATATTATTAAGCCTGTCGGATCACCTTTGCCACTAGTGAAGGAGTAAAAAAAGAATTCACAACTCTTTCACACGGGGAGTAAAAATAAAATTAATTGGGAAACGAACCCTGAAATAAGTTTCACCAAAGAGTGCAGTACGTTTGACTATTAGTGCTTAGGCTATTCGCCTTGGAGAACCAGATCGGAAAGAAATAGTAACAAATTAAATTAATCTAAATATCCGATGCTAACATATGGACCTGCAAAGGAATAATTAGATTCACTTTTTCCAAATAAAAGAAAAAGGTTCGTTGCCACGTTATAATATTTAATGAAAAGAAAATTAATATAAAGTAAAAATAAAATGAAGTCGATATAAAAATTAAAGGAGATAATCCTTAGAATTTACAAATTAAATATTTAAATAAAAAAGAATAAATGCTAGATAATACTCAGCTAAAACAAAACAAGTTTACAAAAAAATAACAATAATAATAACTCAACACAGTTTTCAAAACACGTGGTCAACAATACATCTAAAAAATGGCGAATTCACAGCCAAAAGCCAAAAGCGTGTAAACAATATCAAGTCCAAAATGCAAGTGAGAGATCACCTCTCCGAAGCTCAAAGCAGAAGCCCAGAGCCCAACATCAACAAAAAGCAGCATGGTGATTGGCTGTTAGGGGTCATGTGACCCTTTGCATAGTCAACTTAGCTACTGAACAGACCACGTGTTTGAATATAAATATACAAAAAAATATGTATAAAAAGAAAAAACTTTTAAAAATTATATAAAAATAAATTGATATTAAAATAAATAAATCTAAATCAGGGAGAGGCTTTAACAGTTAGTTACAAATTGTCAAAATTATTAATTTGTAACTAACTTCATTTCTTTAAAATTTTGTTTTGTTATTATTAAATATTGAAAAACAAAAAATAAAAAAAAATATTACGACGATTTGAGTAAAGTTAATAATTTTATATTTTAAGACAGGGGTGTCTAAACTGCGGCCCAAAACCCTTTGGGATGCGGCCCAAACGCAAATTATGAAAATATTTAAATTTTTTCAATATGGTTCTAAAAAAAAAGTAAAATTATATTTATGTGCGGCTCAGCATATTTTTTTTTTTTGCAATGTGGCCCTCGAATGGTCATAGTTTAGACAGGGGTGTTTCAAGAAGAGTTTTATGCCGCCGGCAGCATATGATACCGGGAAAGGCTAGTTAGTTTATAATATATCATATAAAATAATTCAACAATTTAGATCTATGATTTTATAATATATTTAGACACACATAGTTTTATATAAACAATACTTCAATTAAGCATAAAATATAGTTGTGCTTCTTACCAAAAAGATCATTTCTTAATTTAAAATATATTTAATTTGATAAACTAAATGAAAGATAAATATATATGAATTAATACCTACGTTATTTCTAAATTTCTTAATTTTATTTTTTAGGAATATTTAATTGGCGATGAATTTGGGGCTATTTATAAATGTCATGTGGAATATATGTATACATGTTTATTAGAATATAAAGCGCACGATTTAGTTGTTACACGAATTGATTATAATAAATTTCTGACCACAATATTTGCATCAAGTAGCAATGATTATATGGTAAAAATATGGGAAGAAGGACGAATGAGGTCTCTCATTGATCTTGATTTGGACTGTGGGGTAAGGAACTTTCAATAATTAAGTAAAATATTTATATAAATGTTTGTTTTAAAATTAATTTTTAAAAGAAATGCTAATTTCACAATTGGACAATATTAATAAACGAATTAATTTTTTTTTATTGGCTAGGTGGGGGATGTTCAATGGGCGCCTTACAGTGCAACGGTGTTGGCAGCATGCACCGATGATGGCAACGTGCATGTATTTGATCTCGATATTGATGTTCATTTTCCAATTTGTAAACAACCAATTGTAGCTAGACGAAAATTTATCAAACTTACAAGAATAGAATTCAATACGGAATTACCTATAATGCGTATAGGAGATGATCGAGGTAAAAAAAACTCTGACTTTTTTGTACTTCCTATGCAAAGATAACGCCTATCAAGTCGGTTATATCTCAATTAGGTGTTCTTTGATCAGTAGAACGGGTCCTATCAACCATTATACCTTGATTTTCTTGATCTATTTTTTATCAAGTAGCTTCCTATCAAGTTTGATCCCAAAAGCTGGGTTGACTCCGTCCGATAGACCCCAAATAGAAAAATTCCCTTGCAAGGCCCGGGACTACAACAATGTGAACTAGCTACGCCGATCTCTCACCCTGTGGCGCTTTAAAAAAAATTAATCTTTTTATAAATATATAAATATACGATTTGTTTTAAAAAAATAACTGAAAATCGAAAGTAAACATTAATTTAAACCAGTTTCCCAACCTTTTTTGTGCCATGCCCCACCTAAGCCCTTCTAAAATTTTTATGCCGCCCTATGTAACATATACATAATTTTTAATATTAAAACTTATTATCGTCTTCACAACGCATTCTTGAACTACCTCCTTAAAAATCTTTTAAATTTTTATTAATCTTTCATCTTCTATCTTTACCTTCTCTATTTAATCTATTTTTGAGAGAAAATAAGATATTTAACATTTAAGTGTTAAAAAAATATTTACTAATCACAAGCAATTTTCTACTCCTTTATTTTTAATAAGATGTTTTATAATTATTTACAAGATAACATTCAATAAATTATGAATAATTTTTTCATTTATATATATATATATATAAATATATATTCGTAATTTTTGTTTATTTTACAAATTTAACCATTTTAGGTACTGTTCATATGGTAAGAATTTCTCCGAATTTACGTAAAAAAGTGAAACCAAACAAGAAAGAACCTGAAATGAGTAATTATGAAATGGAATTAAAAAAATTGAATAATTTATTATTTTATGTACGAGAACCGGAAGAATTTGTTCTCCCAAAAGATATGTTTATTAATAGACAAACAAATCAATTAAATTTTATATGGGAATGAATATAGTTATGTTATTTTAACTTTAATATTATCAATAAATTTAATCATGATAATTGAACATCTTAAAAAATACAAGAGTATTCTCTCCTGTAAATGAGTAATGGTATTATTATTATCAAAGAATTTGTTTTTAATCTTATATAGATATAAAGGGTATAATAATTTTCCTAATCATTTCTATTAAATATTTAGTCTATTTTTTTATTAAATCTTTTAGTAGAAATATACAATTTCAACATCATATATTTTAAACAAAATGACACACAGACCAATTTCTGAAGAATATTTTTTAGGAGATTTTTATATTGAAATATGAAATTTTAATTCTTGGGATGAAAAAATATAACTTTAATTTCTATATATTTTTAAAAGATAGTATAATAATAATAAATAGGGGTAAATGAAAGTACTAGAAATATACAAAATTAAAAATCATTAGTTTATTAATGAGTTGCTATAGAAATGGAAAGATGAACAACAACAAACATCATGAATGCACCATACACATTTGTGTATCTTAAGCAGAAAAAGGATTATTTTAAAAAGTTTGACAACGATTTTATTAAATTTTTGGAAAAATGGTAAAATTTAATTTATAATATATCTTCTGATTGTAAATAAATATATTAATATTTACATTTTTCAGGGGTATGAGAAAGTTTTTAATGGTTCAAAAGTATGGTTTTAATCAGGAATTTAACATTTATGATAGTCAAAGATTTTGTGAATGTTTTTTTACTGATCAAAATGTCTATAATTCATTAAAAATAATACAAAATGAACAATGGACTGTTTTAGGTAAAGGGCTGATATTTTATTCTTATGGCTGTACCATTAAACTGGTGCAATAATCTATTCAAAAATATTAAATATTTTATTTTTTTATTTGAATTTTAAGGTGAAAATTTTTCAAAAGTTTCAACAAAAGTAATACCATGTTCTTCATTATCAATGTCATTCTTTGATAAACTTTTTCAAGAAGATAATGATATCATAAAGGCATCGAAATATATCAATAAATGTTTCGATGAAGAGATTGATGGAATTCTAGTTCAAGATAAACTAAGACAAGTATATAAAATAATATTAAATCATTTATTTATATATATTAAATTTAATTTAATCAAACTATAGTCAGTACGAAATATGCTTTTCAAACGACAGCAGCTCATATTTACAGAAAGCACTACATTTTATCTTTCTGTAAAAATTAATAAATTATTTTTAATAATAAATTAATAAATTTATTTTTCAGATGCTTATTAATCAAGAGAGCGAAGAATATGAATTATTCAATGAAACCGAAAGGGATGAATTTATTTTTCGTTTATTTAAACATTTAGTTTTGGGTGGACGACTTTGCCAATATGAAGATGATATAAATAATTATATGAATTTTACGAAATTATTTTATAAAGATTTAATAAGGTGATAATTGATAAATCAATCTATGAAATTATAGTCTTATTATTTCTCTACTTAAAACAAATGTTTTTTTCTTTAATATTTAGTAATATTTATTAACATTTTCGTTTCTTTTTTTTCACTTTAAGTGTCCTGAAGGAACCACAAACAAACAATATAAAAATTACTTCCCATGTTATTGAAGTTAAAGTTGAAGATTATAATAATAAATACATCTTTCCACAAGATCCAGACCATCATCAAAATTTTGCCTATTTAATCATTGATCCAATTCAAAGGGAATTGAAAGTATTAAGCCATTATGCAGGAACTATATATTTTAATTAATTAGAATAATGAGTTAGTTTAATTAATTATTAAATATAATACCTAATTAATTCATATATATTACATAATTTATTTATCATTAAATGTAAATTTAAAATAAGAAAAATAAAATATTATAATACATCAAAACAATTTTTCATTTATATATTTTTTTATAATTTTGATATTTTCAACATTTCAATTGCATTTCAAAATTTTAATTTTATTCCCTTAAAATTTTAAGAAAATAATTTATTTATATATTGAAAAATTTTAAAAAATATTAATTTAAACTTGAATATTTTGTGTTTATAATTATATTTTTACTAAATATTAAATTCAATTAAAAATTTAAAAATAAGAACAAAATAAATATTTAAATTTTTTTGTTGGTTTTTAGATATTTTTATGTATCAAAGTTGGTAATTTTGATGTTTACATCGTTAATCGTCACAATTTAAATTCTATTCCAAATCCTTAATGTTTACAAGATAAATTTATATATATGTATATTAATATAAACACATGAATTTATGTGATTCAATGAATTTGTTGGATAAAGGTTTTGAACAAAGCTGACAGTAAAGATTATTTTCTAAGGAAGGCTGTGCCCGACTATTAAAATCACGACACGCCCGAAATAATTAATACAAGAGCCACTCATGCACGACAGTTGCATTTTGTAAGTCCCTTGGAAAGCATGGAAACAGATTCCAGTGAAGGAACGATTAATCGCCAACAGGGTAATTTTCTATATATTTTTTAATATTTATTTATTAATTTAAATTTATAGGAAAAGTTTCACTAAGGTTAGGTTAATCATTTCATTAATTCAATATTTTAAATGAAATAACTATTTTTTCTTGAATAAAATATATTCATTTGTTTTAACTAAAATAATACATTTTATTTTAACATATTTTATTTTTAAATTTACTTAATTTCACATATTTTTATAGTAATTAATGGCAATATAATATATTATTCAATTTTTCAATATCAATTTTATTTTAATGTTTAAAATTGACTATAAAATATAACTTTTCTAATTATTTTACTTATATTTACATACATATAGATAATTAATTAAAATATAAACATAGTTATTTAACTAACTTATTTATAGAGTTTTATTTCGATTCCTTATTTGATTTGATTTCTTTAAAGAATAAGTTAAGTTTATACATGCTTTATAATTTATTATTGTTAATAAAATATTTTTGTCTTCTGCTTCAATTTCAGATAGCAGTTAAATTTGATATATATATTAATTTAATGACTTTTAAAGTCTAAATATTTATATTAAAATAAATTATAACTTTTAATCATCATATTTGTAAGCAGTGTGAATTGAATAAGAAAAACAAAATAAAATTATAACAATTGCTTTTAAATAATGGGTTTCTTTGTAGGTTTTTTAATTTAATTTATATCATTTTAATTTAGCATATATATATATATATATATATATATCATCCAAATCACAATCGCTATCACGTGCTGAGTTGAAAATTATATATACATATATATATATATTATATAAAAGCTGAATAGTATTAAATATTTAGACGATATTTTAATTTAATTGTTATCCATAATTTAAATATTTTATTTACAAAAAAAATAAACATAGATTAAAGAATTTGAACAAATTCTAAAGATCAAAGTTCAGACTAAAAATAAGAATCTTTTTAGTTTTATAATTTCAAAATTTAAACCCTAAATACAATTTTTGGCCATTTTTTTCCACTTTTAGAGATACAAAACTAGGATCATAATGATATACATTTATGAAGCGTCTACTTTGAACAATAATCGTAGATTAGAAAGATGTAGATAAATGATAAATATTTTAGTAAAGTTTAGTAAAGTTTTTAAATATTAATGAATAATCTTCATCTGTTTTTAATTTTTAAAAATAGTTTGAATTTTCATAGTTTATCTCGAAGGATGGTCTAAACCAGGGGTGGCCAACCCGCGGGCCGCATGTGAAATAAATATGATTTCATTTTTTTTATTTCGTTGTTTCTTTTTTTATTTTTAGTATTATATATTTTTTACAATGTGCATTCAGTATCATTATTATTATATTATATATGTTTATATGTAAAAATAATAGTAAACATAATAAAAATTCATTATTTTTCAATTTGTCACACCAAACAATATCTATAATGGGTCTAAATCTAATATGGGTATGTATAATTTTAAATGCGGCCCCCGAAGTTATGATGCATTTCCAAAGTGGCCCGCAAGATCATTTGGGTTGGCCACCTCTGGTCTAAACTTAAGATTGTATACAAATCTCCATATCTATTTGATTAATTTAATTATACTTAAATATTTTTTATTTTTAGGTGGTAATGGACGTGATCAAGAGAAGAGGTTGCGACCTCCTCTTATCGGCCATTCTGAATTTGATATTGGTGCAGGCGGCGAGCCAAATGATCTCCCTAAAGAGGATACGACGGACGATGATGTAAAATCTAAATTGGAGACGACTCGTGCGCCTTCGCCACCATGTTCAATTTCAAGTATCACCTCGAATCGTAAACTGGAATGGGACAGTGGAGCCGATGTTGGTTATATGAGACACAACACCAATTTAGAATGTTTAAGCACAATTGAACGAATGGCTTTGGAAGGTGGCCGAAACGCTTTTCGAATGGAACCGGAAGGAATTTCGTCTAATACACTTCAACCGCTGGCCAAATCCACACCAAGAATTGATATTGTTAACACATCATCATCAAGCACTACTCCAACAACAATCACAACTGCAACTTCAACAAATCCTCATAAAAAAGTTGAAGAGAAATATTACAAACTTTTCGGACAATCGAAACGATTATCTAATTCTCTGAACGATTTAACTGAAATAGCATCTTCCAAACCGAAACGTTCATTTAGCAATAAAGATATTGATAAACTGAAAAAACCAGTTCAACAAAAATCCACATCAACATCAACCATGTCTACAGTAATATCAAAAAATGTATCAAAATCTGATAAAATAATAAAAACATCATTTAATATACCTATGAAATTATCAATAGGCCTAAAGGCATCTGATTTAATAACTCTTAATATTGATCCAAATGGAATTAAAGAGACGACTAATTTAAATCCAAAAAGAGAGCCTTTTTGCTCCAAATGTTGTAACAAAAAGAATTCACATGCCAAACATAATAAACAATCCTCTATTAATAATAATAATAATAATAATAGCACTAGCGATGAATCATCAGGAACAACTTCAAACAACAGTAACGATTCTATTCATGTACATACATTAGACAGTTGTAAACCAACAGAAATAGACGCCAGTTTTGAATATCTTCCCGGTAAAGATCTCAGAGACCTTAAAGCTAAATTAAAGGCAGAATCTCAAAAAACAATCTCGTCAACCCTTTCAAGTGATAAAAAATTCCAAACCCAATTTTTCAAACATAAAAAATTTAATTATAGTTCCAATACATTAGAAAGGGATTTAGAATTGAGTTTAGAAATTTTAAAAAAAGTTTTAAAAGGTCGCCAATGTGATAAAATGAAAAAAGATAAATTAATTAAAAAGATTGTGAAACGAATTGTTGAAACAAATTATATCGATGATTCATCATCATCTGAGAATGATAGAGCAAGTGAGGCAGCAACAGCTGCTACAGAAATGGAGCAACATTCCAAAACAAGAAAATTTATTTTTCAACAAGACCAACAACAACAAAATGAAAAACATGATCAAGAACAAGCTCAAGCCAATTCCGAGATTCAAGCATGTACTGATCATTCTTCGGTACGTGACGATCCATCAGAGGATGTGCATCGACCACAAATTGAAGATAAAATACCAAAGAGAAAAGAACAAAATGACCAAGAAATTTCTAAAATCACTACAGGTACTGGTAATTATTTTTAATCAAAAGAATTCAGATTAAACTTTTAGAAACTTATCTCTTTATTTTTCTGTTTATAGGATTCACTGATTCATCCAGTATTCGATATTATGATTCCGTTAGTACAAGTTATCCAGAAGTTTCATCCCAAAGTTCACTTAGCCGACAAAGTTTCAGTTTAAAATTTTCACCAGAGTCATCAAAAGATGGTAACTATTTAATTTTAATTATTTAGATAAGATTGAAGAAATATAAATATTTTATTTAAAAAATTATATATATATGTATAAGTTATGAAAACAAATGATAATTTATGAATAATATAGTTTTTTATATTTTTTAATTTCTATTTTATATAATATATACATAATTATATATTTATTTTTATTTTTCTAGATAAAAAAGACACCGTCGATAACAAGAATAACAAAAAATATAACAAGCAATTACATTTAAATGAATTACAAAAAAAAATTGATCATCTTAAACAAATTAAACAGTTAGTATAAAAATATATTAATAATTAAAAGTTATATAAAAGTATTCAATATAATCATACTATATCTAAATCAAATTATATTTTTTTAATCATTAAAAAGATTTTTCTAATATAATATATTTTTTATTTTAACAGATATTTGGAAGAAGAAGAAAATTCACAAATAATAGAAAATTTTGCAAAAATAGTAAATATAAGGTATTTATTTTATTAATTTTAATTTAATTTTAATGTAATTAGGATTTTATTTGGATTATTATTTGTTTAGTAGTAGTAGTAAAGAAGAAGTGACAGAAAAAGATTCAGATATTTATGGATCGTCAAGTTCAACCCAATTATCTCAATGGCCGTCACATCATTATCTAAATCAAGGGGCTTTATCAAAAACTACACAAATCCCAAGCAATCATCGGTTATATACTCCAAGAGAAAGGGCAACCCAAACCCTTTTTGACAATAATTTACAATATATATCACCTTTGTGTTCAAGTGCCAAACCAACGACGCTAACATCATCAAAAAATCAAACAAATGATTTTCCCTCAGGCAAAAATAAAACACGAACATCGACTTCAAGTCCCTGCACTGAATATACAGACACAGATATTCCAAATTATGATATAATAACTAATATTAAATCTAAACTTAAACATACAAATCAAAAAACAGAAACTGCACCGACAAAATTAAAGGAAAATCAACCATCAACAAAATCAACTGCATATCTTTTGACATTTGAAACTGATTTGGGTTCTGATACATCAGAATTGAATTCAGAAAAACAACAACCGAAACGGGCATCTTTAGAGGAGATCACTGTTAAAATACCAGCACGAAAAAATAAAATAAATTATGAAAATCAAATGCCCGCTATAACACAAAAAACAGCTAAAAGATTAACATTACAGGAGTTTTTACGACAAAAACGACCCGATTATCTCGAAAAAACAGAATCGCGACAACGATGTTTAGAGGACTTACAAGTATTACGTGAATTACGACAAGAAAGTAGAAGAAAATTATTAGAATATACAAATGGAGAAAGAAATTTATTTTTAAAACAACAAACTCAACAAAAACGAGAAAGAAACAGGCAAAATCAACAAGGTAATTTTATTCGAGTTCAACCTATAAATCCCATTGAATCAAAATCACCTTTAAAGATTTCATTGAATAATAATTAATAATAATAATAATTCATTACTATAATTCACAGAGTAATGAATATTAAAAATTGCTCATTGAATATTTTAAATTAAATAAAAGGGTTATAAAATTTAATTAGATTGTAGAACAAATAATATTTTAATGAAATAGTATATATTGTAAAAGAATAAGTGAATCTTTCCACTAATACTATAAATTTATATATAGTCATCTACTAATATTAAATATTTTAAATCTAGTCAAATCATTATTTAATTAGAATAATTTTTAACTATATCTAAATTTGAATAAAAAATGAGTCAGAACTATAATAATATAAAATAATTTTTTTTTAAATTTATATTCCAATTATTTTTAAGATTTTAATTTCCTATTAGTTATATTTTTTCATATATTATTTTAGATAAGTTCAGATCTACAAATAGAAAAAATTATCTATTCCAGGAACAAGAAGCGAAACGAGCCGAAATGAAAAAAAAAGAAGAGTATCGAACAAACAGGCTTATGGCTGAAGTTTTTACTAAGGTATAAACATAATAAAATATATTTATATAAATATATTAATTTTACTATTATTAATTATTATTGTTTAATTTTAGAAACTACAAAAAAAAGTTTTAAAAGGTCAAGTGAACCTTTCCACTAATGCAAGTGTTATTTCTACACTATAATTTGTTATTTATTTTTTTATCAATTTATATATATTATATATTTTGTAGATATTTACTTTATAAATAAATATAAATAAATAATTCTTTTTAAATATTTTAATTCTATAATTTTTTTTACATTCTAATTTATTATAATAAAATATTAACAGTTTGTTTGCTTCTTCTTTGTTATTTAAATTATCCATGCCAAATATTTTTTATATTTAGATAAATAAATTAAAAAAATTCAAATATCAGTTACACGAAGTTTTTAACTAAAAAAATCAAATTATTTATAATTTAAAAAAAAAACACTTAAGCTATACTTAACAAACCATTATTTACTAATTTTTATTTATTTATCTTAATCATTTACAATAAGTTTACTTATAATTGATTTATTGTATCATAGAAATATATAATTTCTTAATTTTTTTTTAAGAATAATCAAATTCAAGCCAAGTAGTTTAAAATTTTATTTAGGAATAGGTGATTAGCAGTGATGTATTGGTATAATAAGAAGTAAGGGAACGATTAGTGGGAGCAAAGAAAAGTCCTATTTTCAGCAAACTATTTTTTTCCGTATAAGTTTTTATTTTTTCTTATTCTTACTATACAAAATATTAATGAACACAAAAAAAGAAATTCTAACAGTAAGTGGGAGTGGTCGGGACATGAAAAAGTCCTGGAACGCGTTCCGGTTCTGAAAAAAGGTAAGGGAACGTCGTTCCCCTCCCAATACACAACTGGTGATTAGTCAAGTAATTTTTTTATTAAAAGATGATAATTTTTTTTTAAATAAAATAAAACTCTTAGAATATAGAATTTTAGTGAAAGGGATGACAGGTGGAACCTTATCAATCAATTTCCATTAGTTTTCACTTCTTATCAACAGAATTTTGTGTTTTATTTTATAAAAAAAAATTAAAATTAATATTTCAATATTAAAATAATTCATAAATAGATGATTTGCCAACTAATATAAATGTTATAAACTTAAAATCTGTATATTTTATAGAAGAAATAAATAATCGTACTTGATTGATGGTTATGGATTATATTTGGCTTCCATGATTTGGTTACGAAGAAGAATAATGCTCTGTCTTTGTTCAGGAGCAAGAGATGCGATTTGTTCATTGGTTAAATGTAATACTTGCATGATCAGTTTGGATTTTTCTTGTTCGTTGATCACTGAGGAGTTTGGAAGAGGAAGGACCGATGCATCGGTATAGTTTCGTAAAGAATTTGTGAATTCTGGTAATGGATAATACATGGGCGGTGGAAGGTAAGGAGGAACTGGCATCCAGGAGGTGGATGGAGTCGCCTCCCCACTCATCGTTGTCGTGGAGGATGTCCCAGCGACGACGGGCACGGTTAGCGAGTCGGATGTGGCCATCTCCGTGGCATTTGAAAAAGGAGTGGACTTCTCCCGGGGCGTATAAAGCGTCGCGAGTGCCGTTCCTTTATCATAACAGTTCATCGCATAGCCAATATGCAGGAGCGCATAACTTAATTGGGGATTCATTTCTAACATTTCTGTCAATTCATGTGGATTGTGATCCAACATGATTTTTGCTTCATGGACAATTTTCAACATTTGCTCGGGGGTGAGGGTGGCCAATCGTTCAATAATTATTCGTTCCGTCTCCTCCGGACGACATTCTTCACCATAAATTCGTTCTTTTTGTTGTTGCGCTTGGATATTCGCCATTTCCATTCGTGATCTTTCGGTACCGGCAATATCGACACGTAAATTTCGTCCACCCATTTCATAATTATTTAAATTACGCATTGCACTCTGTGCAGTCTCTTTATCGCGATATTCACAAAAACCGTATCCTTTCGATTTTCCAGTGTCTCGATCAATCACCAATTTAAAGGACACCACCGGCCCCGCGTCACTGAAAATAATTTTCATTCGTTCCTCCGTCACTTCATAAGGGATGTTACCTACAAAAACAGATCGCATCGATTTCTCTAAAAGAGTGGTATCTGACATTTTTACAATATTTTATTAAGTATTTAATTACTTATATCAATAATAATTATATACATTTCAATTAATATCATATATCCAATTATATTTAAATAATGTAAACAAACAATATATAATATTAATTATTTTTACAAATTATAATATAAAAATAACTAAAATTATTAAATTTAAATAAGTAATTAAAAAAATTAATTAAAAAAAAAACATACTTTGTAATATTTAAATAACCTTATTAAAACATATCTTTTTATATAATTTATTTTTTAAAATATATATGAATATTTATTTAAATAAAATAAAATAAGGTAAAGGGGGATAATTTCGTCACCCTAAGCCATTTTTGTACACATTTCCTAATGCTGCCATTTTTCATATATGCTAATTGACTTTTCGCAGCATAACTCAGTAATTCCTATTTGAATAACTTATTAATTTTAATTTTTCGTACTGATACTGATACCAGAAATTTTGGAAGAAAAGCATCTCCCCTAAAATGTAGGTAATTTCGTCAATTGATGTAATCGTTGATATTAATTTCGTCATAATTGTATGTAATTTCGTCACTCACATTTTAATACTTAGGATCTCTTCTGCTCTAAAATCTAATGGGTAAAAAAGCAACTTTGCACTCAGCAGAATCAAAATGAAATTTTTATTTAAGTTAATTACATTTAAATACAATTAAATTCCATCTAATCTAATAAAAGTACTTAACTAGAATACTACAATGTCTTATAAATACTGATCTAAAATCTAAAATTATTTATCGTTAGTGGGAAACGTCCGCTTGGAAGACCAAGGACGCGGTGGATGGATAATGTGGGAAAGGACTTGAGAGAGATGGGAGAGGATAGGGACTGGAGGGTTGTGACTCACAGAATAGGAATACTTGGAGGAGTGTGGTTGCTGCGGCTAAGAACTTTCGAGTTTCGTAGAGCCACAGAGATAGATAAATAGATAGATTTATCGTTGCTTAAAATTTTTTAAGATATTTAACTTTATATAAATATAAAAAAGAATACTAAGAACATTTCATTGTATATTCACAAACCTTTCTGTTTTTTTTTTTCCTTTTCCACTATAATTGATAACTATGTCTATTTGAAGTATAATTTACGTTTTTGTGTGGTGAAATTATTTTCTCCATTTTAGTCCATTTAAATAAAAGCGTAAAGTTTTTTTATATTTTTTTTGTAACCACCCTCATACAAAAACAGTTTCAAGAAGTAAGCCCTAGGTGGCAATACTAAGCAGCTATTCAAGCTAATGTTACTAAATGGCACTATGTGGCAGCACCAAGAGCTGCTCAACTGCCTAATGTTGATACATGGCGCTAAGTGGCAGCACATATGAATAAAGTTCTAAAATCGCTATACAATTGCTTAATACCTTCATTTTTAAATAATTAATAAAATTCTCATTGTCAACAATAATGTATAGGATGAAAATGTTCATTTTACGAAAGAAAAAAAAACCAGGTGATGGAATAATAATAATAATTGTTAAAATTTCAATATTTGACTAATTATTAATTTGTTTAAAAATAAAATCAATTTTTTCTAAAGAATTATTTAATTTTGAAATTTTATTTAATAAAATATTTAAATAAACGTTGTAATTCGAAAAAATCTATATATTGATTAACGAAATCAATATTTTAACTTTTGAATTAGGTATTTCAATAATAGTAAAAAAATATATGATTAGATTTTTTCTTTATTTTTTGAGCATATATCAAGAGAAACAAACTAATTTTAAACAATTTTTTTTCAATTATTTATTTATAACTTATGACGTTATCTTAGAAAAAAATCAGAAATTAAATATTAAGTCTTACACAATCTCTGATACAGAAAAAAATGTTCTTTCACGAACTGAATAGAGATGGTGTAAAAATAAATGTTGGCCCAAGAAGAAAATAATCAATTTATTACCATTTCCAAAATCGAACACTTTTAAATTACATTAAATAGTTGTCTTTAATATTAGCCCTATTTTGAAGCATCTATATCTCTCGATACAATAATTTTATAATCAATAAATAATATTTTAAAATTAAAGACTATACAGTCAGTGGTGTATTGGGAGGGGAACGCGGGGGAACGACGTTCCTTTACCTTTTTTCATAACCGGAACCCGTTCCAGTACTTTTTCATGTCCCAACAACTCCCACTTAAATCTACTGTTAGAATTTCTTTATTTGTTTTCGTTAATATTTTGTATAGTAAGAATAAGAAAAAATAAAAACTTATATAGAAAAAAATAGTTTACTGAAAATAGGACTTATTTTTGCTCCCACTATGCGTTCCCTTACTTCTTATTTTACCAATACATCACTGTATACAGTTTAGTTGGATTTATAATAACAGAATATACAATTTGCACAAATAATAATTTAAGCTTTAAGGCCATTGTGAAGGAAAAATTAAATAAATAAATAAATGAAGGAATTTAAGGAATTTCATAATTAATTTATTATATTTTAAATATATATATATATAATTTTTTTACATTTTATATATATAATGTTTTATATATATATTCAAGTACAAAACTGTACAATTATTTATAATAACAATTAATAAATCAATTAACTAAATTGCTTCATCTTTTTCTTTATGACCATACAAAAAAATGAAACAAAAACATTCAGTCATTATTTTATCATTCATATTGATTTACCCATACTTTATTTTATTTTTTTTAAAAAAAATATTTATAAATATGTTATTGTTTATTAATATTAATTATAATGATTCATTATTTCTATTAATTTAGGTTGCTCATTCAGAAATCATACATTTATTATTTATATATAGATGTATATATATATTTATATATTATCATGGCACACATTTCTTTTTACATTATTTAAAAAATATCATTATTATATTTTAATTATTTATATTATATTTAAGCTAATTTATATTTATCATTACTTTTTTTTACTTAATTTATTTTTATTTTATAGTCAATATTTGTTTCTTAATATAATATATATATATATCTAAATAGATATATATAAAATTGAAAATAAATAGACAAAAATTTATCTAATTTTCTAGAAGAGTTTGTTAAAATACTTTATTCTTTTTTTAACATTTTTTTTTTATTATTTGGTAGTATAATTGAAGGAGGTGGAAAATTGTTTGCAATTATTTTGAAGAGAAAATTATAAATAGGAGGATAGATATTTATCTCAATCTCTTGATTAATAAATCTGATAAAATGAATAAACCCCCTACTGGATTCTTCCTTGATTTTTATCCAAGGAAATCATTACTATTATAATTACATTATATATTATATTAAATTTTTTTTTGTTCAATTTATATATATATATATATATATATATATTATAGAAAGATTTGTTTGAGAGTAAGATGACACGATTTCTATTTATTAATTTCTTAATAACATGATTTGTTATTTGAGATTTAATTGAAAATGAAAATGGTTCAAATTAGTCGACACTAAATTTTAATAAGATTTTGTAAAACAAAATTATAAATTTTTTTTTAAATTCAAATTAATTCATAATAAATTTGATAAAAATAATTGAATTCATTAACTTATTATTTAAAGTGAAATATACTAGGATAGTTATATTATATACAAAAATCCAAAAACCATGGAGTAAATATAAAACGCTTGAATACAAATTAATTATTAATTCTTATTCTTTTTAATTAGGACACGTGATTGTATGGTACATTGACTCTTATGTGTGATAGTTCAAATTTCAACTATATAAAATATTCAATCAAAAATCTGAGAAGAAATTGAATTAGAGGAATAAAATTAAGGCAAAGCATTTGTCTACTTCACTTATTTATTTGATTAGTTTGTTATTCAAGGTTACAGGTTAACGCATGCGCGAAAAGATACATTTCAAATGTGAAATAGTGGCATCTTAATAACCGGTGTAACCATGATGAAATGTTTTATGTTTATCTAGCACATAGGTTCCCAAACTTTTTTGTGTCGTAGACCCCTTGCCATGTTTTTCGGTTTTGGGTAGACCCCATAAATTGATTTTGATTTTTTATAAAAAAATTTTACCCTTTTTTTAGAGCCTTATTGAAAAATCAAAAAATGTTTCAAAATCCATGTCGGAAAGCAATTTACCTTTTTTTAGAGCCTGGAAAACACTTGGACCCCGTAGACCATTTTCATTTCATGCACCCCCAAATTTGTTATTAGCTGCCATGGACCCCTGGAGGTTGAAATAGACCCCAGGGGTCTATTTAGACCACTTTGGGAACCTATGATCTAGCATAACTCTTTTTGATATTTTAGATTTTTTTTTGTCAGTGAATTAATATTTATATATATATATATAATTATATACATATTTACGAATATATAAATATAGAAACAATTGCATTTTATATTTTAGATATTCAATTTATATAATATAGTGTTATTTCACTATTTTTGTTTCATTTTAAAAATCTATTAATAAAAAAAAATTGAAAATATTATTGCTATTTTCTCTTTAAAACAGTTCTCGTTTGATTTTTTTTTATTTATTTATTATATTTTCACTTTTATTCGTTAAATAATGAAAAAGATAATGATTAGATTTGTAACTAAAAAATATATAATGATGATTTTATTTCAATTCCACTTGTTTTGGAAAAAGTCATGTTTTGTATGCAACCAACATTCTTCTATGAATACAAAAAACCATCACTGACGATGAATTACTTCAGAAAAATAAAAAAAAAAAATTAAAGTATTTCATACCTTGGAATGATTAAAATATAAACATTAATTAGAATTAGTATTCAATTATAATATTGTTCAATAATTTATTGATTTTATTATTATACAAAAGTACAATAAAATCTCTAATCAAACATTTAAGTTTAAAAAATCTGAAAATATTGAAAAATTTTAAAAATATACTTAAATTTAATTAAAAAATATTCAAAATAATTTTGTTTTTTTTTTCTCGATTAACTTTTGATTATTACAAATGAGAACTGAATAAAGAAAAATGATTAATGAAATTAATTAAGTACTTTATGATATTTAAATTTCGATATGTTATATTTTCACTAGTTTAATATTTAAATGTTTTTTTTTTCAACTAATAATTATGGTCCCAAAAAACAAACAAACACATAAATTATCATTAAATCAGTTGAAAAGAAAATGTATTAAAAATCATTGCAATAATTATAAATTTATTTTTGTTAAAATAATTATTTGTATATCATATATTATATTCATGTATTTAATTTGAATTTGGACGGTTTATTTAATTATTCATTTTGTAATATATTTATTATAATTAATTGTGTAATGATATTCAAATAAATATTAACCTGGTATATATTTAATTAATATATTAAACAAATATAAGTTTAAATTATTATAAAATGTTGTTGGCATAGGATTCAATATCCTAATATTGTATCAGTAATCTAAATAAGTAACGAACGAGTTTATTATAATTTTTCTTTCATTGGATTGAGGGTAGTAATAGTATTTAATATTAATGTGTATTTTGAAAGATAACTTAACATAATTTTTAAAAATATATTTACATAAAAATAAATTAATCATATTCTGATTTTATAAATGATATATTTATGTAATGAATTAATTAATGGAAAAAATAATTACATAAAATTGATATTATATATAATATCATAATAATAATTAATTATAAATATAGGGATACAAAGTTAAATAAATGTCTTGTTAAGGTTCTCAAGTCTAATGCTGCAGGGGAAGGGAAAATTATAATTATATTTATTTTTCAGAAATTTTAAAAATATAAATCAAAAATATTTTACTAAAATTTAAATTATATTTTTAGCAAAAATATAAGAACGAAAAATAACAAAAGGAAATAAAAAAAAATCTTAAATAGAAAAATAACAAAAATTACATATAAATTTAAATATTTTTTAATTGACTATTTGACAAACAGTCTTTGATTTATTTTATTGAAAATTTAACGGTTGAAGAAATCATTATTTTTCTTCATTTTATATGTTTAAGAATATTTAATAATGGGATTTTATAATATAAATTTATACTACTAGATATATTCATCTATGCCAATAACATTATATAATATATTCCTTTGAAAATAAAACCGCGTACATACTTTTTTTTTTAAAATATGGCACATACATAATTCCAATTCAATATACAGGAATCTTTGGCATTGATTAACGCAATATATATATAATATATAATCACTGAAACAAGATTAAACGTAGAATGATAAAGCGTTTTGAAATGACACATGATTCCTAATATATATATATATATATTTATAAATCTAATAAAATTTATCCAAGTTCATTCTGAATCGCATCTTAAAATACGATCAATAAATAAATAAAATACAATTTTTGGTAAAAGACAAATATTTTAAAATGACTAATAATATGTTGATAAAAAAATAATTGTTATGTATAATAATTTATAATAATAATAATATAATGATTTATTTGTTGATAGATATTTCTTTTAAATTAAATAATCATAAATTGAGGTTATGTATAATGAAAAATCATTTTAAGAATGGATTCAGAAAAAATGTATAAATTAATTGATATATACAGCGTTAACAATTTATTGAAATTATTATTGCTTATATAAACAAATGACTGTATTTAATAATAATAATATGATATGGCATATTGGTTTATTATTTATAAAACATGATAGTTTTTGCTTATACTTGATTACAGAAGATGAACCATATATTTAAATATAAATATTTACAAATCATAATACCTTTAACATACGATTTCCATGTTGGCAATATTAAAATAAAAATAAGTACGAAAAAAACATCATAAAAACATCTCGTCAATTCACCAAAAAAATAACAAATGTCAAATTTATTTTAAAATTCAAAATAGCTGCCATTGGTTTCAACTTTAATAATATCATAATTATAATATATAAAGTATTCATTTATTAATATCTAATATATATATATATATATATATATATATATATATATATATATTATATGTAATATTTAATATTTTATTAATATTTGAATAAATAATATACAATATATATTATGAATATATTTCTAAGGTGACCTTTTTTTGAAAACACCAAATCAGGACATTTTACCTTTTTTTTTTTATTTTTTTCAAATGTTCAAAAGCTTAGTCCAGAAAAGGAGGACACTTACAAAAGAAGTACAGAGCTTGCAAATGGAGGACTGTCCTTCCTGAAGGAGGTCACCTTAATATTACATATTTTTATTTATTTCAATATATTAATAAATATAAAACAGTCTTAGTTCATCTTCTGTTTTAATTCTGAAAGCAAATGTATTTATAAATTTAATCAGTCTAAATTTCTTCTATTAAATTAAAGCATTATATTTTTTGCCAATTAAATTAGAGAAAGAGAGAAAGAGAGAGAGAGAGAAATAGAAAGAGAGAAAATATGTTATATTACAACGAAATCAATATATTTTATTTCTGTATTTTGATTGTTTTAATTTTATTCGAGTATAGTTATTATTTTAGTTATTAATTTTTCAGATATTATTTGAAGTATAAAAAAATAAATAAATAAAATGAATATCTTAAATAAAATAATATATATATATATATGTATATATATATATTATATATATATACATATAGTTTTTATTTATTTATTTATTTAAATCTAGGAATATATATTGTTTATTTAATTGTTGACATTTGAAATCTTTGTAATTTATACATAAATCGGAAGACGTGTTTATTTTTACATCATATGTCAGTTTTATTATACATTTTTAGTCACATTAAATGAAAAATATATAATATTGTAAGAATGAGAGAGAGGGAAAGGAGTGGGAGAGAAAGAGAGAAGGAAGGATAGGATAAGGGAATGCATTAAGATTAGAAAAAAAAGGGAAGATATTTTTTTATATTTTGATATGGTTGATGTTGTTTTAAAAAAAAATGAAAGGAATTATCATAAAAAAGTTAACAAAAACAAAATATGGAATAAAATATCAACATTCGATTGATATATAATTAAAATAATATAATATATATATAAAATAAAAATAGAAAAGTAAAATAAAAATAATAATTAAAAAAAAAGAATGATATCTCGTCAATTATGTCAAATGTCAATAAAAACAATTAATTATGATGAACACAATGTTTAAATTTAATGCAATTATTAATTAATTAATAATTTTTAAAAATATACAAAAACTATTAGATTTTAAAATTATTTTAAAGAAATATGGCAAATATGGCAAATATATATATAAATATTTATATTTATATATTTAATAGAGAGAGAGGATCGATCAAATCACAAAATATGATAAATAATAAAAAAATATTATACACAAAAATGGGTCATGTATGATTTTATTTATTGTAAATTGATAAAAATAATAAAAATGAATGAAAATCGATGAGATGAAAGAGGTGGATGGAGTTTTAAAGGATGGTTAAAGAAATGGTGGTATGTCACGTGCCAACCAATTCGATCTGTCGGTATTTCTTGCGTTGATTACTGACTCTGTCCTTAAAGAGGACCGGATCGAGACGAGTACTCGAGCGCAACAGGGGCATATAACCGAATACAGCTGCGAACGTATTCAGACATGTCTGCCGTTGTACGAAATGGTCCGGGTCGTTCCACGGTGACCTGAACAACACACAAAACATAAAAATAACATTAGAAAGGATTATTCCTAGAAATAAAGAATTTAAAATATATATAATAGATAATATATAAAAGATTTTTATTGGAAGAAATAAAAAACAAAATGAAAAAAAAACAAACAAGTAAAATAAAATAAAATCCTACTTCAATAAAATTTTGATTCTATTTTCTTTCACTTAATTGTTCTTAGCTGATCGATCATATATTAATAAATGTTTATTTTATAACTTAATTTTTTTTTTGATTTGATACTAAAAGTGAATTCATGATTAAGCATTTAAAAAAAAATATTAATCTTATTTACTCAATATATAGAGTAGTTAATTGAAAAATTAGTTGATTAAAATAAAAATTTCAAATATTTTTTAGTTTATTTTATTATAAGTCTAAAATCTCTAACTTTTAAATAAAAAAATCTGGAGTGTATGTTAAAGAAGTGTATATCTGGCGAGATAGTAAAAATATAAGAAAATGTTTCGGGTTGCATCAAAGTCAGGAGTTTCTTTAAAAAAAGTGCAATTAATAGACTCGACTATCTCGCAAATTTGAATTGGATTAATTAACACATATATTATATTTAAATTAAATTAAATTAATTAAATTATAAATTAAAATTAATAAATAATCTATATATTTAATACGCTAGTGTCCGTCTGTACGCAAAAAACTCCAGAGCCTAAACTACAAGGAGTAAGGTAACCAAATTTTTCTGAGGTGAAGGGTACCTCAAATGATGAAAAATAAAAAAGAAATTAGAATCTTAGGTAACTCCTGAGCTGAGCTGCGGGTGTTCCATTTTCCAGAAATATATATAAAGGAGAGCGTTTGTATGTATGTAATTTGTTTACTTTTTTGCTGTCATAGAAACAGATATATATATATATATATATATATTTAATTAGAACCTTTCTCTCTCTCCCTCTATTTAAAATTTTAAAAAATGGAGTGTTCTAGCCAAATTAAGAAATTTAAAAGCCTTATGCAACACTGATAGGTAAATGAATTGGACTGGAAGAGGAGACATATGATTAGAGAAATT
Organism: Labia minor; assembly: GCA_963082975.1. Taxonomy (NCBI): domain Eukaryota; kingdom Metazoa; phylum Arthropoda; class Insecta; order Dermaptera; family Spongiphoridae; genus Labia; species Labia minor. The sequence continues at coordinate 115,507,637 of OY720344.1, forward strand.
GATGAAAAATCATCCGAAATGTAATTAAACAAAAAAATTCAAGAATTATGATACGGATACGACTTACATACAATTAACATACAAAATGTAGAATTTGAAAAAGTATAAATATTTAAATACTTAAGATCTCTAATCACGAAAGATAATAATATTCGAGAAGAATTTAAATCGACGTTGTAATTGAGTAACGCCTGTTATTATGCAGTAAAGGGGCTTATCTCATCAAAGAGGATCAAAATTAAAATATATAAAACAATTATTTTTCATGTTGATCGATGATAGGGTGACCATATTTCGAGAACACCAAACCGGGACAAACGGTATTTTTTAGAACTAAATTGAAAAAATTTTGAAAAAAAAATTAAGAAATGTCCTAAATATTGAAAAAACGGGACAGTAGGCTGTCCCGAAGACATTTTTGGGACAGTGCACCTAAAGACGGGACGTTTGGTCACCCTATCGATGACTCTGGGAGACGAGAGTAGATTTGGAGTATTTGTGAGATTAATATTGTTCGCAGCATTTATAGGCCAAAAGAAAATGAGGTCACAGGGGGATGGCGGAAATGGCATAACGAGAAATAATGTCCAGATATAGTTAAGGTTATAAAATCAAGAAGGCTGGGATGGGAAGGGGACGTGGTTGGAATTGAAGAAACTAGAAATTGGGAGAAACCGATTGGGAAACATCCGGTGGAAGACCAAGGACCAAGGTGGGTGGACAATGAAGGAAGGGACATGGGAGAGATGGGACAGGGTAGGATTTGGTTGTAGCTCAGGATAGGGACGCTTAGAGAAATGTGGATTTTGCGGCTAAGAACTTTCGAAAACTGTAGAGACACAGAGTTAGATAAATATAACATATACAATAATAATATATAATTAATTTACTGATTAAATTAAAATATATTTTACAAGAAAACAAATACATGTCTTATCAACTTATACTGATTGAAACAAAATGGATGAAAATCTTTTACATACAGACTTTCAACCAAATACTATGTATCACTCGGGGGTACAGGGGGCGGAGCCCCCGTCTAGGTGTGAAGAGCGCCGAATGCGCTCGGAGCAGCTAGTATTTATTAAATCAGCGCGTATCTGGGGAGATAGTAAAAATAAAATAAGAAAATGTTGCGGGTTGCGTCAGTCAGGGGTTCCTTTAAAAAAGTACAATTAATATAAACATAATCTTAAAAATATATGAATATTATTATTAATTGATTTATAATCTTTTTAAAAAATGTATTCAATTTTTAAAATAATAAATAAATAAACAATTATGGGAAGTGTTATAATTAATATTTTTGGGATCATTGTTTATTCTCTGAAATGAAGTTGTGTGGAGCTTTACAAGTACTTTTAAGGATTTTAAACCAAAAATTAATTTCTAAGTTTTATATATATCATATATTAGTTGATAATCTATAGTCTATGTAAAAAAAATATATAGTTCCAATATAGGATAAAAATAAGTAAATGAAAAAATAACTAGTATTATATTAGCATAAATAATATAAAAATATAAGAAATAGATATGAATAGATTTAACAGTAAACAATAGTTGAATTATTTAAATTAATTATGTAAACTAAATTTCAAAACAAAAATATAAAAATTAATAAAAAGTTAGGTAAAAGGTAGTTTTAGGTTTATTTATCGATTTGTTTTCCAAAATTATTTATATATATATATATTTAAGTTTAATTTTATTTTATATAAAATATATGTGATAATTAACAAGTACTGAATATCATATTTCAACAAAAATATTCGATAATTTGATCTTAGAATAATAAACTAATAAATATGATACTTCTTAGAATAAATTATTTTTGTGTAAACCAATTTGCTAAAATGTGAGAACAGTGCAAAACTTTAAATACATTCTTACTAAAGAATTTGTATTCAAAATTTAATAAATTCAATCTTCTTAAAGCAATATTATTAAAATAATTGATCCAGTTGGTAAAGACAGGAAGTGTAAAATATTCGGTCCATAATAGGGACCGAAAATATTCAATTGAAACATTTTAACATTAAATTAACATTAAATTAATTCATTAAATTCGTGAAATGTAAATAATAGTATAAATATAATAATAAAATGAAAAAATATAAGTATAGATTATTTAATTTAACACGTTCCCGCCGTCTCCATAATTTGTCTATTTAAGTGGCGGCATGAGCCACCGGTGGTACATCCCGGCGGGAACGTGTTAAGTAAAAATTGTGAAATGTTTTTCTATGATTTTTAATTTAATAAAAAAAAAATTTATAAATGATTATTTCTTTTTAATTGTAAATGAAATAAAACAAGTAACTTATATTAAATAACTCAAAATTAGATGTAAAATATTAATATTTAGGTTATTAAAATGATCACTATAAGCAAATGTCATTTTATATGTAATATTAAGACCGGGATTACTTGGTAATGTTAGTTTTTTTAGACGTTTAAAAATATAATTTAACTTTAGAATTCTTCATTACTTAAAGAAAAAAAAATTGAAATGAACATTTGTTGATTAATCATTTGATTCTTCATTTTTTATAATTTTTTTTTTAAAGATTTTTATTTTTTTAAATTCCCCTTCGTTTACTTCTTTTCATTTTTTTTTTTATGTTATTTTTTCTTTTCTTACACTTCTTCTTTGGTCTCTCACTTCTTTAAGCTGAACTACGTCAATCGAGTTAGAAATTCAGTCGACAAAATTGGATTCCTTTTTCTCTCTCTCTTTCCTTTCCCCTTTCTGTCTGTCTGTCTGTCTTAAAAACTTAGTAATCGAATAAGAAATTGTGTCCTCCGATTCTTTCTCTATCTCTCTCGCATGTATAGGACCATTTTTTTCACTTCACTCTTTTTTTTTATTCTTTAGAAAAAGAAATATTAAATTTGTAGAACCTGGAATTGTATATATATAATCTAATTGATTTGATTTTAAATAAATTTATTCAAAAATGAAAAATATTAGTTATTTTTATAGATAATAAAATTTCATTACTTAGAATAATAATCTTATATTTAAATGTTCTTATATATTAGTACATATATTCCTTTATTATTTAGATATATTATATCTTGTTTAAATTTGTTATTGAATTGTCTATATTAAAAAAAAATCATAATCTAAGTTATCACAAATTATTCTCGTTTAAGAATTATAAATAGAATTTTTATATACCTACTTAAAAAAAAATTAATTTAATTTATGTATGCAAAAACTAAATAAATAACTAAATAAATTTATAAAAAAAAAACAGTTTATCCATATAAACAAAATACCAAAAGAACTTTTAAAAAAGTTTCTCATAAAATTGAAATGCAAAGTAAGTATAACTTTTCATCCATTGAATATTTCTGTTTATCGTTTTATAAAGTTTTAGTTTTATTTGAATAGTAAAATAATTAAGATAAATAATAAATATTCTTATATATATATATTTATTTACTTATTTATCATTAAAGAAATCTGAAAGGATATTTTATTCTGTTTTATTTTTTTAAGTGAAAAAAATGAATAGAAAAAAAAAATCAAGTATTTTACATGAATATTTCAAAACTAAAAAATATAATTAAAAATTAAAATAAGAAATAAATCATTCTGACTTTGAGAAATCTCACAAAAAGCTTATTTTATGATAGATGAATATATTATAATAATAAAAAAAAACCTCTGACTTTTGTACGTCCTACGCCTATCAAGTCGGTTATATCAAAGAGGTGTCCTATGATCAGTAGAACGGGTCCTCTCAACCTTTACCTTGATTTTCTTGATCGGAGGCGCTACTTTTTATCAAGTAGCTATTCCCCAATGTTGATCCCGGAGGCTGGGTTGACTCCGTCCCATAGACCCCAGCTAGAGATATTCCCTTGCTAGGCCCGGGACTTAAACCCGGGACCATGTGAATGTGAGACAGCGAGGCTAGTCTCTCACCCAATGGCGTCACTCATATATTATAATAGTAATTTTAATATCTTTTAATAGACATTTTCAAAATTTCAAATGTTAATTATAAATATATAAAAATAAATCTTATCTTATTATACTAGCAAAAGTTGTATATATATATAAGATGGAGATTAGGATTTTAAATGAAATAACTAAATCGATGTATCTAAATACAAGCAAATCGATTTTTATAGTTATTTGTTTTATCAATGAAATACAATATAATAAAACTTAATATTAAAAGATTTATAATATTAGAATGAATTTTCTACGAAAAGAAAAATTTATATCATATTATAATAACATAAACAAATTTCAGTCAGGCAACTTAAAATATACAAGAATATTAAATAACTAACTAATTAAATAATTCAAATTAAACACATGTTATTTACATATATATATATATTTGTACTTTTGATATATTAAACCGCTCGAAAGTTTTTTTTTTGAAATTTACACAATATATAACTTTTATATAGAAAAATCGATCTGTATTGTGGTTTCAGCCTCGGGAAAAATCATCTTTATTAGTTTTTTTTAAATTTATAATAGGAAATTAAAATGTCGTCAGCAACTACATCCGACAGCGCTTCCTTAAATACATAATATTATAAATAAAATACAATTAAAAATATTTATTTTAATAATATTTTGCAATCAATTTACGAAATATATATTATGTTATATCCTCAGGCCATACTTTTCTTTCTTTCAGTGCATTCATACGTACGTTTAAGGAAGGTATGTTTTATGACTATTTATTTTTAATTTATGTTCTTTTAAATTATTTGAAATTGTTTCATATATTTTGTCGTTAAATAATAATCTTAATTTTAAATATTCATAGTTCATAAGAAAGTACCAAGCGGCGGCTCGGTGAACCAGGTACTCAATAATAAAGAGCAACGAGAGTAATCCATACCTAAAATGGATGTTATCGATTTTCACTTCTATGAACTGCAAATCTGAATCGAACATTATGTGAGGGTAATCTTAGATTTTGAAACTATCGAACATTAAAAATGTACACTTAATATATGTATATTTTAGTATAAAAATCAATTGTGTGTTATAAAAAGATAGATAATCTCACTGATAAAGCAAAAAATTGGCTATTTTCTAATCTATTCAATTGATATATATAAGATAAAGAATTCAGTATTTCATCTTAAGTTGACAGTCAATTACTGTACTCTTTACTCTTTATATATATATTATCTTGGGTTATAAAATCAGCCCCTGAAAAGAAATAATAATTTTCTTTTTATAAATGAATACGTCGTTACATTAAATCTCAGATTATTTTATTATACACCATGTATTCAATAGCTTTTTCTACCTTCTCCCTAATCCCGTTCTCAATGAGTGAAGTAAGGTCTTTAGTAATAGCTATGTATAAAGCTAGTAATCCTTTTACAAGAATATCAAATTATTAAAAATATTAAATTAAATAATATTTTTATAAATTTAATTTATTATTCTCTCTATTTAATATTTATACACAGTGGTGTCGGACCGGAGGGGCACGGGGGGAACGTGACCCCCACCCTCAAACATTGTGCAAAAACTAAATTTAAAAGTGAATAGTTTTGTAACTGTGAACCCAAAAGTAAAAAAAAACATCTTTAAATTACGTATAAGTATAGTCTAAACGTTATGAATAAATAAATAATTTATTTTGTCAAAATTTTTTCCGGGGGAGACCACCGGACCCCGCCTGCCCCCCCCCCCCTACATAGTAGATCACGCTACGCCATAATAACATTTACTTAACATAAATGCTTAAAATCAATTTTGGAAGATGAATATATTTTTTTGTTTTATTCAATTTGTAAATTTTCGTATAACTTCATCTTTTCTATTTCTCTTGTTATATTAAATAAATTTATCATATTAAAATTGCACTAAAAAGAATAAAATAATATAAATATAAAAATTTTTTATAAAATAACGTTTTTCCAATGAAAAATAAAATAATTTTTCTATAAGCATGACAAAGTTCATATTCAACTTAAAACGTTTAATTTTAATTTGATTTCTATGCCATTAGCTTCCTTTATAGATCTATAATTCATATATACCTATATATATATATATATACTAAGATACATACCACACTAAAACAATTAATTAGCAAATAACACTATTTCTTCAAATATAATCAATCATTTTGGATTTGATTGATAATATGTAAATTTAATAAAAATTTTAAAATTACATACTTTGAAATAAGTATATTACAGTGAAAAATAATAAAAGATTAATTTCTTAGCTCTTAAACTATCAATTTTATTGCATGATAAAAAAATTTATCAGTTAATGTGTTTAATAAAATTTTTATTATTACAAAAATTTGACTTAATTTTTCATATGAATAAATAAAACTAAAAGCGTCCAACGTTTTTCGTTGATTATGAAGCAATTCATCCATAAACTATGTCAGACTTATAGAGAAATTATTTTATTCTTTTTAGTCCATTGGAAAAACGTTATTCTATAAAAATTTGTTATATTTATATTATTTAATTTATGAAATGAATTATTTAAAGTTTGAATATTTTTTTTTAGAAATAAATTAAATAAAATTAATAATAAGTACATTTTTATTAAAATCCCCTCCATTGTTTATGTTATTAAAAATTAATATTAATTAATTAATTAATATTAAATATTATTATAAAAATTTTTTATATTTATATTTTAATAAATATTTCCGAAGTGATGCTACCTACGAGGGGGAAATTTAACAAAAAAATATTGTCGAATTTGGATAAATATACATACCACATCTGGTTTGCATCTGGTCGTTTTACAACTAATGTGTGTGTATGTGTGTATATGTGTGTGTGTGTGTGATTTGTCTAAAAAATAATGCCACACCAACCAACATTATATATATATATATATATACCTAAATATAATTTGGAAAGAGGAGGTAGATGAAGCCTTTGAGTGTGCGTCTGGATATAAATAAAGCAGGTATACATATTATAATAGGGGTGGGTGAGTGGCTACTGGAAATGGATTTGAACCTTTTCATCCCAATTGATGATGATTCATGATAAAATTGATATCAATCTCTGACATATTTTATGGTAGAAATAATTTTTAGCCAGTTTTTCCAACAGGTTGTTTATTTCTCTCTCTCTCTCTCTCTCTCGCTCTCTTTATCCTGTGTATTTATATGTTTCTGTCATTTTATCAATACAAATCAAAACTGCTGCTATCAGTTAAGTGAATTGATAAATTATAAATGTATATACATCCATAGGTACATACATATATCAATGAAATATATATAATATCTCTGTATATAATAAAACAATAATGGCATTAGTTTACACGTATTAGGTATCGAGAAAGGAGATTGACTTCCGAAGAGAAGTTGAATTATATACTAGGTATGTTCAAAAGAAAAGGTGAATTTTGAATTATTTCGAAAAATATTTATTTATTTATCAATATCCATTTTGTTCACTTCAAAGTAACTCCCCTCAGTTATAATGCACTTATGCCAGCGCTTCTTCCAATCATCGAAACACTTCTGAAATGCGCTTTTCAGTTTTGGGAATAGGGAAAAAGTCACAGGGAGCCAAATCTGGTGAAAAAGGGTTGTTGAGGCATGATTACGGAGTTGATTTTGGTCAAAAAATCACGAACAAGCAATGATAGGTGAGCTGGTGCATTATCGTGATACAGAATTCATGATTTGTTTTTCCACATATCGGATCGTTTTAGCAGTATTGCTTCACGCAAAAGTTGGATAACTTCCTTGTAGTAATCCTGATTTTTTTTAAGTAAAAATTCGAAGAACACACAAAAACGTGACTAACTTTTTCAGATGTCAAAAACAAACGACTAATTCAAAATGGCTGATAATGTCAACATATGAGAAACATATGTGTACCAAAATAACAAAAAAAGAAATATTCGATAATCGAATGTACACACCTCGAGAAAATTCAAAATTCACCTTTTCTTTTGAACAGACCTAGTATATAAATTGGATATTAACACTTAAATTTGATTTTGAACGGAGAGTTAAGGAAATAAGCTTAATAATAACACGAACTTCAAAAGACTACCAGATTAAATAATTGGAATTCTAAAAGTTGGATGATTTAATAATTTAATATTTAGAATATTTTGTCAAGGATGAATGAATGTATGAATGTATGAATCAACAAAAATATCAAAGAACAAAAGAATTTAAAAAAAAAATAATTCACGTTGGTTCATGAACATATTAGAAGAATAATATAAAATCTGATTTGCTAATGAATACTGGTGACCCAGAATATGTAGTTATATAGAATAGATATTTGGAGGAATATGCTTGCTGTGGCCAAAAAAATGCGATTATAGAGATTTAAAGAGTACAGCCCTACAATAAAATAAGTTGACCTGTGGCCAGGCACAGAACCGACCGACGGTTTGAAATAAATTCATTTCCAGCTACAGAAACAATTTAAAATAATTTTAGTATATTTATTAATGCAATAAAGGCGCCTTTAGGTAGCGAACCCGCCTCACATTCACATGGTCCCGGGTTCAAGTCTCGGGCCTGGCAAAGGAATATCTCTAGGTGGGGCTATGGGACGGAGTCAACCCAGCCTCCGGGATCAACATTGGGGAAAAGCTACTTGATACCGCCTCCGATCAAGAAAATCAAGGTAAAGGTTGAGAGGACCCGTTCTACTGATCATAGGACAACTCATTGATATAACCGGCTTGATAGGCGTTCTCCTTGTGTAGGACGTACAAAGTCAGAGGTTTTTATTTTTATTAATGCAATAAAAAACAGATAACATAAATATTTTTAATGTTATTTTATTTATAATATTTATATAAGGAGCCGCTGGCTGTGACGTCATGAAGAGCTGGGTGACGTCATATAATTTTAAATTAAGCAAAAACTAATGAAGCTGATTTTTCCCGAGGATAAAACCGATACAATGATGATATGTAAAGAATCTCATGTGAAATTTGGTGTGAAAATAACCCTTCCCTACCCTACGTCGATCGGTAAAAACAAACAAACAAATTATTAAACCAGGTAATACTTAAATAGTAAATGTTAATAGATTCGTGTAAATTTAAATTTCCAAATATAAAATGAGGTAACGTTCTGTATCGATTATCTATTTTTTTTTACATCATCATATATTTATAAATATACGAATACAGAAGCAGTCTTTTTTAATTATCTGCTCTAGGAATAATATAGTATTAATAAAGCCCTATAACGGTCACAATAGAATCTCTATTGACTTTCGGATAATTGTGTTTATTTAAACCCCCTCTGGTGTGTTTGCAAAGGCAGAGAAGACTGGAAAAAAGAGACAGTGAAAATAGTATGTTTTAATGGAAATGAACTCACCTTCCGCCCCCTGGTGGTTGCTCTTTGTACTGTTTCCTTTGAGTGACCTTAATTGGTGGTCGTCGTGTGACATGTGAGACAAGTAAATTCATTAAAATATCTTCACAATTTTGTGATTGTTCTACAGTTTTATGTAATAATGGTGATAGCCAATAAGTGTATAAATGATTGTAATAGCGATGATAAAATGCGGCACCAGTTAACACTATGGAATACTCGTTGGTCCATTTCGATGTATAACCCCACGAGTTCTAAAAAAGAAAACAAAACAAACATTATTAATTTATTGGTCTCACTTTAATATATTATAGATATATGTTTAATGCATATTTTTTTTAATTTCAAGTCAAAGTATAAGGAAGAAAAAATTATAGTTTTAGTATATATATAGTGACGGAAAAATGTTATCGCCATGGGGCGCTTTTGGCAGGCTGGCAATGATAATGGACTTTCTCAACAGGTTGATTGCCCGACAACAGCGCCTTCATGGCGATATATTTTTTCATTACTAAACCTATAGTTCATTCAAAATCCACATAAATAGTATTAAATATAATATGTTTCTCTGTTGATAAAAATATTTCAAGAAGTCATTGACAAGACTTGTAAGCATATACGAGGTCTATTGAAAAGAAAAGATGAATTTTGAATTTTCGCGAGGTGTGTACATTCGATTATCGAAATATTTTTAATGTTATGTTGGTACACATATGTTTCTCATAGGTTGACATTATCAGCCATTTTGGATTAGTAGTTTGTTTTTGACAACTGAAAAAGTTAGTCACGTTTTTGTGTGTTTTACTTAAAAAAAAAATGGATCAAAGAATCTGTATTAAACCACCGTATTCACCAGATTTGGCTCCCTGCGACTTTTTCCTATTCCCAAAACTGAAGAGACCAATGAAAGGAAAGCATTTTGCCACAATTGATGAGATAAAGTCGAAATGGAATCGAAGAATGAGCTGATGGTCATACCGAAAAGTGCATTTCAGAAATGCTTCGACGATTGGAAGAAGCGCTGGTATAAATGCATTACTCGTATATCTGAGGGGAACTACTTTGAAGGGAACAAAATAGACATTGATGAATAAATAAATACTTTTCGAAATAATTCAAAATTTTTACTATTCTTTTCAACAAACCTCGTAATTAATTATTTTTTAAAATTATCCAAACACTAAAAAATAAATTTGAAGGAAATCCATATTATATTCTTGAGATGAAGAATTGTTTTTAATTTTAAAAAATTGTATAAATATATATAAAACAAACTCACAAGTAAAAATATTAGTAGCCCCCCTCCTCTAACCACTTTATTTCTTTCTCATTCTCATAGATCAATGAGAATAGTGAGTGGTTGAGTTGAGTTGAATTTTATCTTTTAAAAGAAAGCCGAAACGGAGTTGAATGGTTGTTTTAAGAAATTTATTTACACTATTATAAGCCAAGAGCAAAGCTATTACAAAAGAAACCCCATCTGTGGGTGGATTGAAAATAAAGGAAGAAAACTGAAAACAGCTGAGACCCGGACGGAGAGATTATTATCCACTCTCAACCCATCAAGCCCCCCCCCCCCCCCCACGGGCTCCATCGTCTCGTTTCTTCCTTCGTACTTGTGTTGTCCAATCGAGAACAACCATCTAACCACCTATTCAACCCACTACAACAACCGTTTAAATCTGTTGGTTTATTTATATAATAATTTAAATCCGTATAGCCAGTACTTTTCGTTTCAAAATTAAGAAAAAAGGTTTGATTTAATTGGATGGTATCTTAACGGCCAGACAGACCCTTCCTTTTTATTTCACGAAAAAATAAAGAAATCAAAATTGCTATGTATAATTATCATATTTACTCATAAAAAAATAAATCTGTAGTGTCTCCACTCAACTATCTCGCAAATTTGAATTGGATTAATTAACCCAAATATTATATATTTAAATTAAATTTAATTAATTATATTATAAATTAAAATTAATAAATATATATTAAACCAGTGCGTGTTTAGCTCTCTGTTGATGGCACCACGTCACGTGCTGGCGCGGGATATGCAGTCGTAGTAAAAAATTAATTCTGGTACTTTCAGTGATTCAATCAAGCTGAAATTTTATATGCGACTTTTAATCATGTGAAAAACTATCAAACATAACTTTATTTTTAAGGTCAGTTTAGACTTTAGAACAGGCCCCCTAAACTCTATTGTTCTCCGTGAAACAAAGTTTTTGGCGCCATCTGGTTATGCTGGCATTCGAAAATATAATAAAAAAATCGGGCTTGTGTGTGTGTTGTGTGTATGTGTTTGGTCTTTGCAAAGACCAAACACACAAGTCCGATTTTTTTTTCAATTAGTTACTGCCAGCATTCGCATGGTGGCGCCAAAAACTTTGTTTCATCGAGAACAATAGAGTTTAGCAGTCTGTTAGATGGTCTGTACTTTAGAAGAAAAAAATGAAAACGTGGTAGGTAATGGTCTTCTTCCGAATGAGCTACATTTCTCAAAAGTTGATAGAAAACTAAGAATTTTGAATAATGTTCGTGTACCAAATTTCATTCTTATAGCTCAAACCGTTTTTATGTAATCTTGTCTACATACACACACACACACAGACATTTTTCTCAACCTTAGTAAAATTGATTCAGGGACCTTCAAAACGTATAGAAACATCAAAATCTCGACATCGAAAATTTTCATGATCGCAATGCTATCTCTGGCGAGATAAAATTATTCTTTACTAATTTTATGGAAATATTAATGAAAAAACATTCTTGTTATTTTGAAATATATATATCAAAATAAATACAAAAATTTTTGTTTAAATTCACTTAAAATCGTTGGTGTAATTGATATATAATTCATAATAACGATGTAGACGCTATTAGGTTCACTCACAATTACTCACATAAACACAAAGCCATATTATAAAATGGATTCTTGAGATTTTAAAAGTAAAGTAAATAAAATAAAAAATCTTCTAAAAATCTTTTATCACGATCGTAAAACTTTAAATCATGTTTGAAAAGTATAATTAATTTAATTATTCTTTTAACAGAGAATCGATCTTTCTGAAATCGGAAAGCCATATTGTATTATCATAAATAATATGATATAATTGTAAATAAATAATTATTATAATAATAAATAACATCAAGGAATTGATTTATTTGACCAACTTCAATTTAAAAAAAAAAATAATAAAATTGTCCCTTTTTATAAATCCTATACAAATCGCAGTGCTATCAATGAAAGGGCTGCTTTTTTCATTTTTTGAAGCGGGAAGTTGTTATTGACACAATCAATAAAGGTTTGTACACTTAAAGTAAAGTCGAGCAACGCACTAGTTACAACAGATCCAGTACTTGTCAATAACCAAGTCAAATTGAAAATAACAGCCTTTTTATATTCTGTACTGCGGTGGTGTGCCTTGAAGCGCATTTGTAAAAATGGCAATTATAATATAAAAATTGGATTTGAGGAAAAATATCATATAATATAAATATATATTAAAATTGCTAAAAAAAAAACTAACTAGTATAGATGAATGATTTGATAATAAATAATTAATGTTAATTTTTACAGTGTTTTATTTAACTTGCTTGGTCGTCTGTATGGTTCAAATCTAGTAACTTATTTTTAACACAGTTGCAGTTGACCAATCGAACTAAAACTTTGCACACTCTTCAGATTTAAATGACAAAACATGAATATGAAATAAAGATTTCATTTTCTTAATTAATTAAATAATTAATAATTTAATTAATAAATTTTAACCCATCATTAAATATCTCAAAGTATATTCAAATAAAACTTAAAATCTTCAAAATTTATTTATTAAAAAATGAAAAATAATATAAATAATGAAAAAAAAATTAAGTTACAGAGTTATATTTATAAATGCACTAAAAACTAGAAAATAATTTTTGTCTTAGCCTCAATAAGTATATTCTTCTTCATGATGGGGTTGTACGGTCCGCCTACTTAGCACTTCAACAACAATGGTCTAGATACTTTGATTAAAGAGCCTAATTAAAATGAATTACTTAATTAAGTTTCTAGGGATCTCTCAAATAAAACGCTTGCATTTAATTTTTAATTTTGTCACCGTTTTTAATTTAAATGCAAGTGTTTTATTTCAGAGATCCCATGGAAATTAATTAAGTAATTCATTTTAATTAGGCTCTTTAATCAAAGTATCTAGACCATTGTTGTTGAAGTGCTAAGTAGGCGGACCATTGTACAATCCCATCATGAAGAAGAATATATTTATTGAGACTCAGTCAAAAATTATTTTCTAGTTTTTAGTGCATTTATAAATAAAACACTGTAACTTAATTTTTTTTAATTATTTATTTTTATATTCTTGAAATTAGATTTCTACTACTTCTATTACTATTATATAACTAGTATAATTCTATCTATCTCTGTGGCTCTAAGGAACTCGAAAGTTCTTGACCGCAGCAACCACACTTCTCCAAGTATCCTTATTCTGAGCCATAACCCTCCATCCCTCTCACGGCCCTTCCTACATTCTCCACCCACCGCGTCCATAACTTTTCCATTTATCTTTTTCTTTGTGTGCCGCCAAATTTATAAACCGTTAAAAGTGTGCCGCGGTAAAGAAAAAAGGTTGAGAATCACTGTACTATATAGTATATGTTATAAATAAAAAAATATACAGTTTCAATGATTTTAATTTAAAAATATTTATGTTAAAGTAATATTGAAGGATTTGAGCCCCAATTCCCTCCTCATCCCTATTCTCATTATACAAATGGCACAAATACAAATGACTAGGCGGAGCCTGAATATCTGTCCCCAAGCAAAGGTTCAAGTATTCTAATATACGTTCATGTCATTCATTGATTACTTAACTACTCAATTCTTCCCCCCAGGGGACTGGTGAAATCGACATCTACTCTATTAACTAAATAAAACAAATATATTTTCTACATGCATATTGAATGCAATTTATATTTTTTTTATTTTTTATTTATTTATTTTTTTTTTAATTCTAATTTAAATTAAACTCGAAAATATACAGATAAAGCAACCATCATCATCACTAACAATACTATAATGTAGAAATATAAATAAAACAAAAACAAATCTCTTTTTTTATAGACTATATACATATATAGAAAGAGTTAATTAATATGTAGCGAGGTGGCTAGTAAACTAGAATTAATCCATATTACGTGTGTATGCAACTGTGAGAGAAAGAGAAAGAGAGAGAGTTGGATCACGACTAACTCTCTATATTGCAACCTTTATCCCTTTTCATATAGCGATATTCTGACCGACTTGGTCGCAATGATTTATATTAATAAATTTATCAACACGATATAAATAAACGCTGAATTTGAAAAATATATATAAAAAAAAAAAATAATAAATACGTTTTTATTAAATATGTTTTCAGGACATGTATTTAGAGAATTCATTTTTGACAGCAAATATTAAAATCTTAAAAAGAATAATTCAGTGATTCTCAATCGTTTTTTTCTTTTACCGCGGCACACTTTAACTTTAATTTAAAAATTTGGCGGCACACAAAGAAAAAGATAAGTGTAAAAGTTATTTACTTATTTATCATATTGAAAAAAATTTGAAAAAAAAGTCGGAAATGTTTACGGGCATGATTCCAAAAACATTTTTTTTTAGAACCATATTGAAAAAAATTGAAAAAAAATCGGAAATGTTTAAGAGCCTCATTACATTTGTAAAATTTGGTGGCACATAAAAGTGGAATATCTCTTATATCATATAATAAAAAATCTAATTTATAAAAATATTTAATGAATTAATTGTCAAATAAATAATATGAATATATAAACAATAATTAAAAATATTTCAAAAAGACACAATAAATTGTATTCATTAGAGAATTGTTTAGTCTAATCGATGTATGCTGAATTTTGATAAAACTTTACCAGTAGATTACTTTTTTGATTCTTAAAAAACTTTCCTTAAGGAGTATGTGGGGGTCTCTTCTAGTTTACGAAATAAAAATTATTAAAGATTGCATATAAATCCATTGATAATCTAATATTTAGCTAACATGCTTTCTTATTTGACCACCAGAGAGCTCCTCTAATTTTTTGTTTTTATAAGTTCGGTTAGGGTATAAGAAGATTTAAAAAATTAATTAATTAAATAATTTTCATGTATCCAAACTGATATAATTAGTGAATTAGTTAATTATTAATCATAACATCATAACTAATTTATATGCAAAATTTAATCATTTTTATCTTGTAAATTAGAAGCGACCCCCACATACTGCTTAAGGAAAGTTTGTTTTGAATCAAAAAAGGAATCTACTGGTAAAGTTTTATGCAATCCATCATACATCGGTTAGACTAAACCATTAGAAAAATTTATTTTCTATTATATACTTGTAGTTTTCTATGAAATGTAACATGAAAAGTTTTTTGGTATCTGAAGATTTCACTAAAATACCTCGAAACAGTATGAGTAAGATTTACTTTAAATTGTTTGAAATGGGAGTAATTCTTAATATTATAGGCTTTTATGGCATTAGTTGGATTTAATTTTCAGCATATGTTATTATATTGGAATGTGAAAAGAACAGTGTAGTTTCGAGAAATAATATATTAATTCGAATTTGGTATTCACAATAACGATTTAAAGATAACTTCTGTTGAAAGTAACCAAGTTTATGGTGATTATGCTTTATTAATTTTAATTGATTTGAACAGGAAAAATCCAGACTATCTGAAAAAGTTTACAAATAACAAAATGGAAGTTGATTAAAACCTAAAGCAAGTGTACTTAAAAATCAAATCATACAATTAATATATTTTTAGAATTGAAAGCATAAATCTTGTTGTTGGCTCTTTAATATCCTTAAAATCAAAATTTATAATTGATCTAAAAATTAATTTAAATATTTTTTTAAAGATGAAATTATGAATGTATTTAAATTATTAGTATATATATATTATAGTACAGGGGTGGCCACACTTTGTGATACTTAGAGCCATTTTGAAAAATCTAAATTTTTTTTTGGTGTCATGACTTTAAATTATTTTAATTGAGCCACAATAAATGTATATGTATTTTTTCTGAAGAAATAAATTTCTAGTATAACCAAAGATACAATACTAATAATTATTTATTAAATGCATCAAACATTTTGTGTTTGCATGCTTATTTTTTTTTTTATCTCTAATTTAAATAAATGTTAAATGTAAATTGTGAAAGGGCTCAGTTCTCTAAAGAGTCTAGTGAATATATATTTCAATTAATTGTTTTGTTCAAATTAAATTTACTAAATTGTTATTAGTGTTGTTTTTGTTGCTACTATTCTTGTCGTTGTTGTTATTGAACATATAAATATACGATATATACATATATTTATTGTAAATGGATATACGTTTTATGATTATTACTTAATAGAAATGGGACTCAAGAGGAAAGTCTTGTTATAGGGAGCCATTTGTAGATATTAACATATCTATTACGATTATAGAAACAATCTGGTTGTAGTTAACATTTTGTTTATTGCCCTTATTTTATTTATAAGTCTTCTACTTGTATAAAAATAATAGACTTATCTATTAGATCTATCTATCATAATATTGAAAGTTCTTGATAAAGAGGATAAGAACTTTTTCTCCAGCCATACTTATACGCTATAAAACTTGATTTACGTTCAACATTCTCAAGTGATTTTTTTTTCTATATTATCTCTCCATAACTCGAACATTATTAATCTTTCCAAGAGTTTTATACAAATTCATTTTTTAGTAAATAAATATTTGGTTAATTTTTCTTCCGACATCAACTCCAGAATTTGGGAGCTCTCTTTGTTCATATCACTGATATTATATTATTCAAAATTTGTAGTTTTCTATCAACTTTTGAGAAATGTAGCTCATTGTGGGAATAATTTTTTTCCTCTAAACTCTCCGTAAAAATAAAGATATATGTTTGATAATTTTTCACATGATTAATAATTGTATAAAACTGCTATATATAGAATTTCAGCTTGATTGAATCGTTGAAAGTACCAGAATTAATTTTTTAAATTTTTTTAACTCGTTGACTGTCAATCAAGCGCCAGCACGTGACGAGGTGTCATCACAAAGAGCCAAGTACCCGCTGGTTTAATAAATATTATTTATTAATTTTAATTTTTAATTTAATTTAAATTAATTCACAATTCAAATTTGCGAGATAGTCGAATGGAGACACTTCAGATTTTTTTATATAAATATTTTTTTTTTAAATAAAATTACAAAAAGTGAATAAAATGAAAACAAAATTACTGATTGAAGAATGAAAATGTTTATTAAAAAAAAATAATATTATAATTAGAAAATCATTATTTATTAATTTAAATCTCTAACTTATATATAAAACAAAGAAAATAATAATAATAATAATAATAAGAATAAAAAATAATAAACGAAATAAAGGATAAATAAATAAAAAGAAATTGAATAAGAAATATTATACATATAAGAAAAAAATATAAGTAAAATAGGTAGATAAAATGTTAGGATTAAGTTTTTATTTTTATGGCGACCACTAAAAAAAGAAAAAAAAAATAATAAACAAAACAAAAACAAAGCATACCCTTACAAACAACAATAAGAAATAAGTTTGTTTAAGTTTGAGAACAAAGCCATTAAATTTCTACTCATTTTAATAGCCTAGACATATAAGAGGAAAATATATATTGTTTTTTTTTTTTGCTTTATTTTTGAAGTATTTTGTCTAACAGCCTTGATACGGACAGGTTATGTTTGAGAATAAGTATTATATATTTATTTCTTAATGAAACAAAAATAAAAAACAAACAAACAAACAAACAAAAAACAAAACAGAATATAGAAATTTCGTTTACATATTCTGAGTTTAACAAATTGATAATGTTATCATTTAAAGCATGTTGAAAACACCAAGTTGGATGATTAATAGAATTAGCAGTTGCAAACATAAATGCGTCCAACGACTAATGAAAAAAAAAGATAGATAGATCACTCATGAAAAATTTAAATTTTATTTAAACAAGGCGACCTTAAGTCTCTTGATCATGATAACTTAATGCAAACAAGCATTTTTCAAGACGTTATCAAAAATCCTCTCCTAAGAGGATGGGAGGAAGCTAAGCTTTAAAATAAATAATATAGGCTCCTTGGCAAGGAAGGGCATGGACAGTTCTGAGGGTCACTTATCAGATGCGTGCGATTTAAATTCAAATGTAATGCAAGATTATCGTGGCTCTTGGTTGAATCCCTGAGCGTCAGTTCCGTGGGCTCGTCCGTTAAAAGGGAAGTGACAATCTCCCAAAAGCAGCAGGACATATAGAGACTTAGTTTTTTTGTTTTTATATTACTAATAAAGTTTTATAACAAAAATAATATCCTATCAAATGTGTAACATTTGAATAATATGATAAAGAATTTCAATTTTTATTGATATTTCCATTAAATAAGTATCATTTTCTTGATTATAATATTGGACAGATTTATGCTTATTAATAAAGGTGACCATTTTTTAAAAAAACCAAGCCAGGACATTTTACCTTTTTGTTTTTTGCTCCAAAGCTCAAAAGCTTAGTCCAAAAAACGGTTGAGCTTTTTTTTTTTTTTTTTAGAGAAAACGGGACAGATATCAAAAAGGAGGACAGTTGGGAGGGAGGACACTTACAAAAGGAGGACAGAGCTTACAAAGGGAGGACGGTTGGTCATCTTATTATTAATTTCCTTCAACCCCACCCCCAGATTGTTTTGTTTGATCTTTATTTCATGTCTCTTAAAATTTGTTTTTAATTCATTAACTAATTCTACCATCAAATATAATATATGTTTAGAAATAATCATATTAACATTTCCTTTTAATTATATTTTATTTATTTATCTTAAATTGTTAATTTTATATTTTCATTATATATATAATATTATTATATTATTTTTAGAATAAAATTTCAATTCAATTTGGAATAATAAAATTTTAATAAATAATTCAAATATAAATAACACAGGCCAACACACATTTTGGTGCCTGCGATTTTTTAACTGTTCCTGAGTAATTTTTTGATGCAGAATGTAAAAAAGTTCTCAGATTTTGTCTATCAGATCTAGTTTTTGAGATTTTCTAAAAAAATTGTGTATATAATTTACGTTATAACTGTTATAATGTATAATATTACTATTGACAGCTAAAAAAAACAAAGACACATGGATTTAAGTATTTATTGCAAAAACTTAATTTACATAATTACATTAGTCACTAATCACATAAAAATTTTCTTTTAGACGATTTTCTAGAATGGAGTTTACTAGGGCAGTCTCGCTGAAGGCTCCAGCAGTAGTCCGCCATCATGTGGCTATCCCATCGTCCTTGATAACGATCTTCCATAGTTTTAATATCCTGATGGAATCTTTCCCCCTGTTCTTCACTACAATCACCTAAGTTTTCTGGAAAACGATCTAGGTGGCTGTGGAGGTAGTGAAATTTTATACTCATGTTACAGCCGAGAATATGAAAATTTGAAAGCATAGTTTCCACGAATTCTACGTAATTCTCTGCTTTATGATTGCCAAGAAAATTTTGTACTACTTGAACAAATGAACTCCAAGCGTTAGATTCAGTCTCGTTCATTGATGTGGTGAATTGTGGATCTTTAACAAGTTGCCTTATTTGAGGACCATCAAATATACCAGCTTTTAGTTTTTCCGTGCTAATGCCAGGAAATTTACGTGACAAATACCCAAAACAATTTCCATCTCGATTTAAAGCCTTCACAAATTGCTTCATTAGGCCTAGCTTGATATGCAAGGGCGGAAGTAAGATTTTTTCTCTTGAAACCAAAGGTTCGTTGATCACGTTTTGAATTCCTTGAAGATGATATCTCTTGAAGGCCAATTTTTGGTAACCCAGTGCTCATTTTTAGCTCTGCTGTCCCAAAGGCACAAAAAACAAGGATATTTTGTAAAACCACTCTGCTGTCCAAGGAGGAAGTTAGTCATTTTTAAATCAACACAAATTTGTTGTCCTTTATCAGAAGAAAATATATCATTTAACCTGTAACGTGTATCTCACAAACTAGAGCTGATAGAAAAAATCTGATGGCATTTTTGGAATCAGCACATTAAAAACATCTAAAATCAGATGTTAGACTTCCGGCACCAATTTTTTTTTTTTCATTTTGTTGGCCTGTGTAATTAGTAAAATTAGAATTAAAAAGTGAAAAATATTAATTAAAGATATTTAAATGTTCAACAATCAAATTTGAATTTCCATATTATTGTTAATTTTCATTTAAAACGTTTGTAGGTTATAATAATATTATTGATTTTTATTAAAATATTATATATAATATTAATTCTCTGTATAATTTTCATTTATTTACCTACAGAAGGGCATTTCGTCAAGTCTTTCCTCATTTTTTTCAGAATGTAAGTTAATCTTTCCACAATACATATAAATATATCTAAAACTTTTGTTTATAAAATACGAAAAATATATGTACTAATATTTTTCTATAATATTTAAAGACAAAACTAAAAAAAGATCTTTAGATTTTAATATTATAATTAAAAACAAAATTTGAAATATTTTTTTTTTAAATTTTAAAATGATTTTAACATATTTTCAATTTTAGTATCGCAAATTTATTAATTTTTATATAAAAAAAATATCTTCATAAAAACGTGCAATTATACATTATAGGATGTACACATTTTTTTACATTTATACATTTTTTTGCCATCAAAACTGACTAACAGTTCCCGCCGGCATGTACCACCGGTGGCTCATGCCGCCACATAAAAATAAATAGACAAAATTATGGAGCCGCCAGGAACGTGTTAAACTTGATCCTTCAATGTGAAATAAAATTATTTTTAATATCACACATATTTAATCCACTTTGAAGTAATATAAGGGAGTTTATTTGACAAACTTTCAAAAATAACTAATGCTCTCACATTATTAATAATATTAGAAAATGAACGAAATTGATAAATTACAATCAAGAAAAAATTGCAATAAAAAAGTGTATAAAGTGAGCTTGGTAAGTGAAACATTTTTTTTTTTAACCGAATTGAGATAACTTTGATACCAACTTTATTTTACTTAATTAATTATCTTTGAGTAAGTTTTTACTATCTCGTCAGAGATAGTATTGCGATCACGAAAATTTTCGATGTTGAAATTTTGATGTTTTTATACGTTTTGAAGGTTCCTGAATCATTTTCACTAAGGTTGAGAAAAATGTCTGTGTTTGTGTGTGTATGTGTGTATGTATGTAACCAAGATTACGCAAAAACGGTTTGAGCTAGAATGATGAAATTTGGTATATGGGCATTATTCAAAATTCATAGTTTTCTATCAACTTTTGAAAAATGTAGCTCAACCGGAAGAGGGTCATTACTTACAATGTTTTGATTTTCCCCCCCTAAACTCACTGTAAACATAAAAATATATGTTTGATAGTTTTTCACATGATTAAAAATTATATAAAACTGCTATATATAGAATTTCAGTTTTATTGAATTGAAGAAAGTACCGGAATTAATTTTTTAACACTGCAAATCTCATGCGCCAACACGTGACATGGTGCCATCAACAAAGAGCCAAACATGCGCTGGTTTAATAAATATTATTTATTAATTTTAATTTATCATTTAATTAATTTAATTTTATTTAAATTAATATATGTTATTTAATCCAAATCAAATTTGCGAGATAGTCGAGTGGAGACACTCCAGCTTATTTTGATTTTGATTTGAAAAAGGATAGTTTAACTTAATTTCGGTTCAAAATCATAAGAAATGTAAGATTCACATTCTTTATTTTTTTATCATTGTCAAAATTTAAAATTTTATTTTTTTAAGAAATTCCTTTAGTGGATTGTTCATTTAACAATGAATTTTAGTTTTTTAAATTATTTGTATTTTGTTACAAAGGATAGATACAATTTGTAATAGCAAAAAAATAAATAATAACAATAGATGAGAAATTGAACAAAGTCATAAATATTACAAAATGTCAAAATTTTAAAAATAGCATAAACATTTTTAATTATATTTATGAAATTATATGAAAGAAAAAATTTTTTTTTTCTTCAAATTTTTGTTTATTTTGAATTGAAAAGATTTACCTGAAAATTTTGTCTATTCAAAGGGACAAAACAAAAAACAATACAAAAGGTACCTGTATGACCCATGCAACTTGTATTCCTTTGTTAAAGAGGGACTATATATACCTAAAATTTGAGTTGAGACTCATTCAGTGTTCAGCTCTCTTCGCAAGCAGTTGCTCTACAAGGAATTCTCTGTGACCAACACAACCAAACTATTTTCAATATTTCTTCGCTCATCTATCCTCTTCATTTTATTATATATCATTAATTATTTTTGTTTTTGTTTTTTTGATTTCAGAATGGCTTTCAAACAGGAGTGGAATGTTCTTCACAATATCATAGAAGAAGGACTCAATTACTATCATCATAGACGGCATTTCGACGTTTTCCAAGATGAATCCATAAGAATTGAAGCCCCGGTAAGATTAGTTGGTGGTGATATCAATTATTTAGATATCATGGCTAATAAAGAAAATATTCCGCCGAACGAGGATGACATCGAGACGGTGATCAATCACCCGATTAATCGTCGGTTAAGCCGGAGAAGAAATCTGGACTTAACAAGTAATGTAGTCCATAGAAAAAGAAATTACTATTATAATTTAAGAATTTAATTATTCTTTTATATAAAATCTAATTTGTATTTTGTTATAAATAATGTAAAATAAATATAATATTACTATTCTCTAATCCTATGTAAATATTATATTATATTAATATAATTGTATTCTTAATTTTATATTTTAATAAATATTTTTGTATATAAGTAAATTAATTTTTGAATTTTTCATTAAAACTCCTTATATTCCTTTCTCCCAACCTTATTGGATGTTTTAACTTGATCAAAATAACAATTTATATATAATTAAAATATTAATTTTAAATATTAAAAAATATATTTGCTATACGTAGCAAACAATAAACTTTTTTAATCCTTCAATAAAATAGAACCGGAAGAGGGTCATTACTTACAACAATTTGATTTTTTTTCCTCTAAAGTGACCGTAAAAATAAAAATATATGTTTGATAATTTTTCACATGATTAATAATTGTATAAAACTGCTATATATAGAATTTCAGCTTGATTGAATCGCTGAAAGTACCAGAATTAATTTTTTAACACTGCAAATCTCACGCGCTAACACGTGACGTGGTGTCATCAACAAAGAGCCAAAAATAAATATTATTTATTAAATATAATATATGATGTTATTTAATCCAATTCAAATTTGGGAGATAGTCGAGTGGAGACACTCCAGATTTTTTTTTATTTATAAACATAACAAAAATTAGATAATATTTATTGTTTAACAGTTTAAATTCTTTATTACTATACCAATTACTATAAATATTTCAAAGATAATCTCAACCCTCTTTTAAGAATGAATTGACTGTATCAAGTAACATAAAATAGCTTCATTCTTTAAGAAATTTCTAATTTAAACTTGAACGTAATCTAATTAAAATTGTTTTGTTGTTGCCAAACACAAATTCATTCATTCTGTCTCTACTTACAATATGTTTTGTGGCATTATTGTATATATATATATATATATATATATATATATACTAAAATATATAACATAAAATAGATTACTGATAAATGTATAAAAAAAAGAATGTTTATTTAACGATGAGATTACAAATCCCAAGAGGAAGAGATAGAGAGAGAAATTTTTAAAAACTTTATATATATTATTATTCCAATTTTTTTTTTGTCTACTTTTATTTATATTTTGTTTATCTAGTTATTAAATTATTAATATTACATTCACTAGTTAAGTATTAGTATACAAGTATTTATTTTTTTAATCATCATAAACAAATCAAAAATGATAAAAATAGAAGTTTGATTCAAGTGAGCAATTCTCTTTTACAATTGTTATCTAACTTTTTGAATTTTGTTTAATACATGTTCTAATTAAAAACATTTAAATTAATTATGATGTTCCTGTCGACTTTAACTTAAATATATCTTTATTTTCAAAATTATTAAATTATTGTAGTTTTCCTTTTAGACTTTACTCATCGTTTTTCTTCTCTAATAATATGAAATAATTGTCTTCATTTTAATCATTAAATTAGGACGAAAATTTAGACTTTAGACTCCCAACAACTAAAATGTTTTAATTGTTTAGTCTAACCTAACTGGCCTAATTGTACATATTAATTGTCATGTCATGGATTTAGATAAAACTTTACAAATGGATTCCTTTTTTGATTCCAAACAAACTTTCCTCAAGCAGTATGTGGCGGTCACTTCTAGTTTACGAGATAAAAATTATTAAAGTTTGACAGATAAACTAGTTATGAATGACCAGCTATTTATTAATGTTTTATTGACTAATTCACTAATTTTGGTTCGGTTTGGATAGCAAAATTATTTAATTAATTAATTTTTTAATCTTCTTATATCAAAACCAAAGTTATAAAAAAACCCCCCAGAAAATTAGTGGAGCCCTCTGGTGGTCAAATAATTAAATATGGTAGCTAAATAGAATATATAAATTCAGCGGTCGCCAAACTTTTTGACCTCACGGACCAGTTAATTCATAATTTAAATCCCGCGGACCACTAATAGGATTTTTTAAGTGTTAAATATATTTATAAATAAAAATTGTGATCAAAGAACACATAAAATAACTTATCACGTATTGTTATGAATTGAATCATGTTTTAATGCATCTTAAAACATAACTTAACATGATGAGTAAGTATATTCCACATTTTTCTGCGGACCAGCGAAATTTTCTCGCGGACCACCACTTTGGCAACCGCTGATAAATGGATCTATAAGCAAACTTTAATAATTTTTATCTCGTAAACTAAAAGCGACCGCCAAATACTGCTTAAGAAAAGTTTGTTTGGAATCAAAAAAGGAATCCACATGTAAAGTTTTATCCAAATTCATGATACATCGGTTAGACTGAACAATTTTTTTAGAAATTCATAGATATTCATAGGAGTAAAAGCTTATTTTAATTATATTTTATTTATTTTGACGTAATTCTTTTTAGAGCCCGAATAACAAAATTTATAATATACTTGTAAATATTATAATAAAAGTCAACAATATAACATACATGTCTTTATTTTTGTAGATTTGTTTTTTTGAAAATTCACAATATGACTTACTTCTTATTATACCTACTTAAGTGTATAATTTCAATGATTTGTTTGATTTGTATTTAGAATGAAATATTTATTTTATAATATGTACACAGTACATAGATATATATTCTATTTCTATACTTACATTCCTATATAATTGAAATTATATTACTAAGATTATTTATTTTTTAGATTTAGATAAGCAAAGATTTCAAATTTATATTTATATCAAGAATAATTAAAATTTTTAATAAAAATTTCTTCTTCGCTCCCTTTTCTTTCTGCTTTTTAATGAGCCAATTAAACCGGATACAACAAGAACAACAACCGTGAGGTGGTTGATAATGTCTCCATAGAGGGTTCTTGTCTTTCTGATTGGTTACTTGCCCTCGAGGCATTTGGAAAAAGGTACAACAACAACAATAACAAAAGCAACCACAATTAATATCCCAACAACACTTCGGTCTAGATACAATGAAGTTCATTCTAAAGTTACAGGTATAACTTTCTTGTTTTAACTAAAAATCTTTTAATGTTATATTAAATGATGTGGAAAATCAAATATTAGATGAGAAAAATAAATAAGATTTGTATTCGGTAAAAGTTCATTTTCATTTTACGAGGGTCATTCAACAAGTACTTAGCCTCACCGCCCGATGGCGCTGCTACCACAAAAGAGTTTTACCGTCAAGTAGTATATTCTTTTACTAGCCTACTGTCAAAGTTTCGCTTGCTTCCAAAGGCTGTCAAAACAAAATTAGTGAAGGGATTTGATTGAAACTTTGACAGTAGGCTAGTAAAAGAATGTACTACATGATGGTAAAACTCTTTTGTGATAGCAGCGCCATCGGGCGGTGAGGCTAAGTACTTGTTGAATGACTTGTAACTGAACATCCACTATTATTTATTTAATAGTAATTCAGTATATGGATATCATCAAACTGACTTAGATTTCATATCTACCCTAAAAAAGTCTGAAATTCGAGGATGAAAATTTAAAACTTCGAAGAAAGCTATATATATACTATATATACCAAATTTATTAACAAAGTAAAAAAATATTTTGTAGCTTTGAGAAGAAATACATGTTTATTAATGACAAAATTGTCATGATTTTTTTTCTCCACCACCTGTACCCCTTTTAGCTTAAATATATAATAAATCGGATATTTTTGTATCACTTCTAACTAACTATCCTGTATAAAAGTGTTATAATTTTAAATATTAAACTTTATACAAAAAAATAAATGATTATTTATTTATTTGGAATTTATTTGTGGTATATATATATATATCTTTACTAAAAAAATGTCTATTTTTTTGAAATTTTTATTGTATGGAAATTGTTTAACTGATTTTAGTTTGTAGTTTGGAGATGCAAAATTTATATCTAATACCGTGATTGACAAACTGTGAGCCGCGGCTCCCTGGGGAGGATGCCGTCATAAGGGAGTCGCGAAAAAATTTTAAAATATTTGAAATTTTTGGCTCTAAAAAAAAATCGTCTATTTTTAGCATCTTTCCTATTATAGCCCCCATGATAATTTTGAAAAGAAAATAATTTTGAAAAATTCTAACAGGTTTATAAAATAGCAAATTAAAAATATATACTTTTTACTCACAAAAGTTTCATTTTTACCCCCAAAAATTTCATTTTTACCCCATTAGGGGTAATTTATCCCAGTTCTCCGACCGCTGATATAGATAGATTGTCTTACGAATAAAAAAAATATATTAAAATATAATAAACAAAGTTTTGCCATTAAAAATGAATAAATGATCGATCGATCGATCTTTTAGTTGTGAAATTTCAGTGAAATATCCTAACCTCTATGAAAAATTGACTTATAGTATTATTTTTGATGAATTATATTATTTATTACCTTTGTGTCATCCCAGTAATGACTCCTGGCTGGGTAGCCTACGATTCGATCAGGAAACGATCGCCATACAACAAAGGCAAAATCCACCTCATCCGTTGTCAGTAGACTATCTTCATCGAGAGAGAGAATGGCTGAGGTGCGAATCAACGGATGTGGCTGAAATCGCCGGGAGATGCCAACCGCGGAGCCGGTTGGGGGTGGCAACACGTGCAACGACACGTGGCTAGGTAATGGCGGCCATCGGGCCTTAATCGGCATTGGCCGTTCGCTCGACCACAACACCATTATCTGTAAACCAACACATCAAACAATTAATCATCTTTAAGCATACATACATAGAACGCTATTTAGGGCAAACCTATTAATACTACACATTGCATCATTGAAATAACAATAAAAAAAAAGTTTTACTTAAATAGACATTACTTATATATCTAGATTAAAGATATGTAATAAAAATCTAAAATCATGGTTGTATATACTATTAGGTCAGCTATATATTGTTTATAAGTAACATTAGTAAAAAATAAGTTGACCTGTTGCCAGGCACAGAACCCAACTACGGTTTGAAATAAATTAATTTCCAGCTACAAAAACAATTTCAAATAATTTAAATGTATTTATTAATGCAATCAAAAACAGATATGGATATAACATAAATATTTTTAATTTTATTTTATTTATAATATATAAGGAGGCACTGGCTGTGACGTCATGAAGGGCTGGGTGACGTCATATAATTTTAAATTAAGAAAAAACTAATGAAGATGATTTTTCCAGAGGATAAAACCAATACAAAGGGCATGATTCGTGGAGATATGTAAAAATCTCCTCATGTGAAATTTGATGTGAAAATAACCCTTTCCTTTCTATCGTCGATCGGTAATACTACGACTACCAAAAGTTGATCAATTCATCATACTGATGCATTAAGTAAATATAACAAATTTTATCAAAATCCGTTGAGCCGTTCAACCTGTACACATCTATACGGACGGACGGACGGACAGACATCATGCTAAAATACTTTTTTCTGTTAAGAAAATGCATGATTCGTGGAGATATGTAAAAATCTCCACATGTGAAATTTGGTGTGAAAACAATACCTCCCTTACTATTGTCAAATTCATGACTTTTAAGAATTCTATCAAAAAATATACATATACTCTTAATACTGTAATTCTCTTCATATATTAATTATATATATATTAAGAAAATACAAAATGTTTTGATTAATATTTATTTTTGTATATTCATTCTTTAGTGAATAAAGATATTTTTGCAAAATAAAAATAAACCTTGGTAAAATATTTCAAATTTGTATAGAAATAGGTAAATGCTTTCAATACAAGTGAGATATTTCCTATACCTGGTACGCTTAGGTTTTAATACACTTTAACTACACTTTAATTAACTGTATTTCGCAAGTTTAACTTCAAATTAGATAAATGAAGTTGTTTCATGAGAAAATATTTCTATTGTAATGACAAAGTCAAGACCTGAGGCGTTTTATGTAGAGAAATCTGAGAAGAAAACATTATCCAGTGATTACAATGTTGATACTAGGTGCGTGATTTTCATTACTGGAGTCAGCAAAAAAAAAAAACAACTAAAGGATTATGTTTGTTACGTATGTTGGTAATTAATTGAATATATCAAGAAAAATACTTATATTTCTTCAATGGGGTACCTATTTCTTAAGGTGCCTATTTCTTCTTTTTTTTATTTTACATTTTTTTAAGAAAATTTATTATGATGATTTTTAATAAATAATTTTATTTGGAGTTTTTATTTTTATTCATAAAAAACATTTTTCTCTTTCTATTTAGATGTGAATTAAATTCTAAATTTTTCTTAAGGGGTACCACTTACGTACTTACCAACTACCCCTATATAATAATTTGATATTATAAAAATATGTTGATTTTTTATTAGATACTTATAAAAGCTTATAACAGTGATTCTCAACCACTGTGTCGCGAGATTTTCAAAAGTGTGCCGCTAGATTATGAGGCTCTTTAACATTTCCGACTTTTTTTTCTAATTTTTTTCAATTTGGTTCTAAAAAAAAGCTAAAACGTTTTTGGGACTAGGTTCTTAAACATTTCCGACTTTTTTTTCTAAATCTTTCCAATATGGTTCTAAAAAAAAAAGGTAAACCGTTTTTGAGGCCACTTTTTTCAATATAGTAAACTTACACTTATCTTTTTCTTTGTGTGCCACCAAATTTTTAAACCGTTAAAAGTGTGCCGCGGTAAAAAAAAAAAGGTTGAAAACCACTGGGTTATAGAAACATTTTAAATGCTTACTAAGTGTCTTATTAAACAACAACAACACAGAAAATAAAATATTGATACTAGAATCATCAAATAAATAAGTTTTGCTTGAAAAATGTTACTATAATTATATTTCACAAAATAAATCCAAGATAATTCAATGAACTTTTCTAATTAATAATATATTCTACAAACAAAAATGTTTTTGTTTATTTAGCTTCCAAAATACATTAAATTCTACAACTGCCTTATTTGAGGCATCAACAGAATATAAAACATAGGGCATACATTTTTGATATATATATATATCAAAATATCCTTTATATTAATATATTTTGTTTCTCAAATATAAGTTTAATATTATTTAATTATTAAAAAAAAAATATCATATTTTTATTAAATTTTCAAAATAACTTTTAACAAAACTCAATTTTAACAATTCTCCTTAAGTAGTTTGTAAAATAAATTTTAATTTCAAATATATATTTAATACTGTTAAATAATAATATTAATAAGCAGTGATGTATTGGTAAAATAAGAAGTAAGGGAACGCATAGTGGGAGCAAAAATAAGTCCTATTTTCAGTAAACTATTTTTTTCTATATAAGTTTTTATTTTTTCTTATTCTTACTATACAAAATATTAACGAACACAAATAAAGAAATTCTAACAGTAGATTTAAGTGGGAGTTGTTGGGACATGAAAAAGTACTGGAACGGGTTCCGGTTATGAAAAAAGGTAAGGGAACGTCGTTCCCCCGCGTTCCCCTCCCAATACACCACTGACTGTATAGTCTTTAATTTTAAAATATTATTTATTGATTATAAAATTATTGTATCGAGATATAGATGCTTCAAAATAGGGCTAATATAAAGACAACTATTTAATGTAATTTAAAAGTGTTCGATTTTGGAAATGGTAATAAATTGATTATTTTCTTCTTGGGCCAACATTTTGAGCATTATTTTTACACCATCTCTATTCAGTTCGTGAAAGAACATTTTTTTCTGTATCAGAGATTGTGTAAGACTTAATATTTAATTTCTGATTTTTTTCTAAGATAACGTCATAAGTTATAAATAAATAATTGAAAAAAAATTGTTTAAAATTTGTTTGTTTCTCTTGATATATGCTCAAAAAATAAAGAAAAAATCTAATCATATATTTTTTTACTATTATTGAAATACCTAATTCATTGATTTCGTTAATCAATATAGATTTTTTCGAATTACAACGTTTATTTAAATATTTTATTAAATAAAATTTCAAAATTAAATAATTCTTTGGGACATGAAAAAGTACTGGAACGCGTTCCGGATCTGAAAAAAGGTAAGGGAACGTCGTTCCCCCGCGTTCTCTCCTTCCAATACACCACTGTTAATAAGAGAATACTATAGATTAATATATCTTCACTAAGAAAGAAACTTAAAAAAAACTGAACTAAGAAGCAACATAATAATAATAAAAAAAAAATTCTTTGAAAAATAAAAAAGTAGTAGTACACATTAAAAAGTTTTCTTTTGCTCATCCGTACCATCAACCATTTTATATAACACTCGCTGTGTTTATCTTTTAAAGACTCTCCTTCTACTACACGAAAGAGTCTTTTTCTATTTGACAATAGATTAAACTTAATTAAGTTTTACTTTATATATATTTTCTTTATTTTTTTTGTTTTCTCCATCATGTTACTACCAAGTTTCGACCATTCTATCTTTCATTCATTCATTTTTTTTTTTTAAATTTATTTTAACTTTTTATGGAAAAAAATAATGATAAATAAAGTTTATGAAGAAAGTATCTTGTAAAAAAAAAGTATATTTATTTTTGAATGAAATGATAAATTGGAAACCTAGGATTTTTTAATAAAATGTTTTTAATATCCGTGTATGTATTTTAAAAGTGAAAGAAAAGTTGGTGAATGAAGGGTAAATAAAAAAAAATTTGAAAATATTTTTTAAATAAATGTGAAAATGTTTATATAATTAATTTTTTTATTTAATATTAAAATATATCATTTTTTCTAAACTTTTAATAAAAAAAAGATCTCTCAGAATATATATATATAATTTTCGAGTAAAAACATCACTAACCCTTTCTAGGTATATTAATTAGTTAAAGAATAAAATTATTATTCTTCTCATCATATTTCCTAAACCCGAATATTGGCATCCCTCCCTGTTATTAATAATAATAATAATAATAATAATATTTGATCTTTGTTGTACTATTGCCAAATATACGATTTTATTTTGCAATTCAATAATATTATATAACAGAGGTGGCCAACTTTTTATCTTTTTATCTTTTAGTCTTAGTTTAAAGTAGAAGGGGTGTTAAATGCATACTAGGTTTATATACTGTAAAAGGTGCATTCCACCAAAGTATGGTTGATAAGTAAATTATGTTCAAAACTATTTTTATCGACCGACGATAGGAAGGGAAAGGATTGTTTCACACCAAATTTCACATGTGAAGATTTTTACATATCTCCACGAATCATGCATTTTCTTAACAGAAAAAAAGTATTTTTAGCATGATGTCTGTCCATCTGTCCATCTGTCCATCTGTCCGCCCGTCCGTCTGTCCATTGTGTGTCCATATAGACGTGTATAGCTTGACGGATAAAATTTGTTATATTTACTTAATGCATCAGTAGCATGCATTCATTAACTTTTGGTGTATATCTCGAAAAGAAAGTGGTAGTTTACAATGTATTAATTTTATATTCATTGTCGGAAATTTTTCACTTAAAATATATTTGTAATTAATAATTGTGTAATTAAACTAATAATAAAAACCAAGTTCAAGTAATTTTAATTTAAGTTTTATCAAAGTCTTTTCAAAGACCAAACACACAAATCCAATTTTTTTTTCAATTAGTTACTGCCAGTATCCGCATGGTGGCGCCAAAAACTTTGTTTCATCGAGAACAATAGAGTTTAGCAGTCTGTTAGGTGGTCTAGTATTTATACTTTAGATATATATTTTTATATATAATGTTGCTGGGAAATTATTTAGTTGGTCGGTTCAGTGCCTGGCCACATCTCATTTGTTTATTAATTAAAATTTATTATATTTTCGACATAAAGGCACATGAAGAAAATAAATTTCATTAATGAACTTTTGATAGCTTCATAATTAGATGTATATTCTGGCAAAGATAAATAATAATAAGATTTCAGTATGGGATCAGTTGTTTAGTTGTTTAGTCTTCTTGGTTGACGGAATTTTATCACATTTCGAGCGATCGACTTGTTGGCTGCTGGTCTTCCAGAACGAAAAATGATTTTATTTTCTTATAGGATAGATAATGAGTTTGCTATAATCTGTATTGATCATTAAAAGGAATATTAGATATTGCAGAAATAAAGGACATCCTTTATTTCTAGATAAAATTATAGAAAAAGATAACGGTCACATTTTAGAATCCAATAAAGTTAGAAAGTTAATGAAGCAAGAGAAAGGTGGATTATTTGTGGGATGAAAGTACCTCAATAAGCTGTTTATAGGTAGAAGGGCAAAAAAAAGTATTCTGGAGATATCATTAGATCTGACTTAAAAGAAATTGGCGGATTGGATAGATGACATCTTCTACGACCATCAAGTTGAGATCTCGTTAGCGTCAAAGAGAGAAAAAGAGAGAGACACCACAGAAATAAAAAAAAAAGAAAAAGGAAATCAGATCCAATCAAATTCTATTACCCATTATCCATTTTTTTTATATTAAATAATTTTAAATAAATTTGAATTATAATTAAATGTAATATATGATTGAATATGCTTGTTTCTTTCTTTTTTTTTTTGTTATTTCTTCTCATCCTTTTTTACTTCTTTTGGAAATTAGATCAGATAATTTGATATGCACTTAAAGAGGGAGAAAAAAAAACGAGAGGGTGGTGATGATTTTTTCCCCTTCTTTTGGACTCTCGTGGGAAGAATAGAAAGGTGTGAATAGCCATTTGAGATGATATAAGAGAATCATCTCTCTCTCTTTTTAACCCCCCCCCCTCATACCCTCCCCCTCTCTGTTTGCTGAAGGAACGAAAAAAGAAAAAAACGTTCAATATTCAATCTTCCTTGACCTTCTTCCTCTTACTTTCCCTTCCAAAGAAGAGGATATCTCAGTTAAATTCAAGCCATCCATCCTCTCTCGTTTCTCTTATCTTTTGCACATCTGGGCCATTTCTCTTTTGTTTTTTCTTTCTTTTATTGCACCTAAGATAAAATAAAAAAGACGTCTGTTGAGGAAGGGGTGAATCTAGATGGCAAAGGTGACTGGGTGGATGGTGAAAAAAACAAAATTCTTAATCACCCTCCAAGAGAGAAGTATATATATATATAGTATATTGTAGTATACTCATAGCCACAGCACTCTTTAATTAATATCAACCATATATATATACATGAGGTGTGTCTAAAAAGTATGATAAAAACATAAAAAGAGAATGTTAATTGTAAATGTCTTTATTAACCTTCAAAATACTTTCCACTAGCCACAACACACTTCTGACAACCTTCGTATAACGCTTGAAAACTGTTAGAGAAGTCTTGATGTGGAATCGTTCCCAGAATAGCCGTCACAACGTTCAGGCCGACAATCTAAAAGCACGACACCAGAAAATACTGAACGTGTACGAGAGATGCTAACAAAAGATCGGCGATTGACTCTGCGAATAATAGCCGAAGAATTGGGTATTAGCAAAAACACAGTAAGTAGTGTTTTCTGGTGTCCTGCTTGTGGATTGCCGGCCTGAACGTTGTGACGGATTTTCTGAGAACGATTCCAAATCAAGACTTCTCCAACAGTTTTCAAGCGTTATACGAACGTTGTCAGAAGTATGTTTTGGCTAGTGGAAAGTATTTTGAATGTTAATAAAGACATTTACAATTAATTTTTAATGTTTTTATCATACCATTCACCGAACTTTTTAGACACACCTCGTATATAGAAACAAAAGAGTTGTTAATCTTACTTAAAAATAAGCAAGAATTTCTAAATTAAAATATTTTAATTTATTTTAAGAGAAAATAGAAAATATCATAGCAATAAATTGATAAATTTAAATACTTTATGTTGAGAATAAAATAAATAAATAAATATCTTTATATAATTAATAAAATAAAAAAATTCCTATATAATATTATTTTATTCTAATAATATTTTTAAAATATATTATGTATATAGAGAATTATATAAAATGATTTCTTTTTCTTTTTTTTTTTGAAAAACCAATCAATTTTTTTATTTGTTTTCATATAAATTCTATAGCTTTTACATTTAAATGTTTATTTATTTATATATTTTTTTATTGTATAAATTATATATAAATAGAGAGAGAGAGAGGGAGAAAGAGCATGTTTTTAATGAATAGACAAATTATTGTTTTATTTCGATTTTATACTTTTTTTAACGAGTAAAGAAGAAATTAGATTCGTTTTTTAAAGTATATATTATAGTCAATAAAATATTAATTAAATATAAATGAAAAGTTTGTCTACCGTTTTATTTAATAACGAAAAAGCTTGTTTTAACGATTTGCACGATAGGGACAAGACGAAGTGGAAGATGTGGGAGCAGTATAAGGATTATTAAAGTTGTATATCATTAAACGCGTGAAGTCATTGACACAACTCGACTAGCATCAAAACGAGGGTGGTATGAGGGTGATGTATTGTAATGTTATCCGACTTGGTATTAAAATAATAACATTTAAAGTACGTAACTTCAATCCATCTTAATTTCTATTTATTTATTTTTTTTTGTTATTCATTCTTTAACACAGTGGTTTCCAACCTTTCTGTACCGGCGCCCCCCTTTTTTTAAAAAAAATTCTTATGCCCCCCTTTATTAAAAAAAATTTTTGCGCCCCCCTTAATTTTTGTAATAATCTAATTTCCTTTTTCAATAGTCGGGCACATTTCTGAAATAATATAACAACAGGGGTGGGCCATTTTTTTTAGAACCATATTGAAAAAAATTTTCAAAAGTTTGCGGGCACTTAAATTGCCTTCGCGGGCACTTAAAATTGGTTCTAATACCTTTGCGCCCCCCCCCCCCAGGTTGGAACACGCTCCTTTAACATTTTGATGCTTCGTATAGAAACCTCCAATTTTGAAAATACATCCTCAACCCTCCATGAACAATAATAAAAAAATATGTAACGAGTAAGGGTAGATAAAAAGAAAAAATTAAATAAAACGATTCTTCCTTTCTCATAATTTTCTTTTTTTTTTAAATAATTGCTTACCATTATGTAAATTTTATTAAGGTACTTTAAAAATAATAATCTCTCTTTTATGGGATTTTAACTATACGTAATTATATTACGTTTTATTTTTATTTTTGTTCTTTATTATTTCTTATTAACAAATTAAGATATATTTTTTTTTTAATTTTCATTTTTTTTGTTATTAAAATCTATCTATCTATATCTATCTCTGTGGCTCTTTAGAACTCGAAAGTACTTGGCCGCAGCAACCACATTTCTCCAAGTGTCCCTATCCTGAGTCACAGCCATCCAATCCCTACCCCTTCCTAACTCTTTCGCATCCCTTCCTACACTGTCCACCCACTGCGACCTTGGTCTTCCAACCGGGACGTTTCCCAATCGGTCTCCCCACTAATATATTTTCCGTCATTTTCTTTCCTCTCCCATTCTAGCCTTCTCGATTTTATAACCTTCTTCCGTTATTAAAATATAAATCTTAAAAATCAAACGATTTTTATTATTATTACCGACCGACGATAGTAAGGGAGGTATTGTTTTATTTTAAAAATTGCTATATTTATATACTATATATTATATAGTTACAGGAAAGTTTTAATATTATGAATTTTTATACAATTTTTATAAGATTTATACAAATAAAATTACAAGGTAGTTTTAACCGAAATTATGTATTATTTATATTTTTCATTAGGTTGACTATATTTTTGTATTATTCATTTTGACCATCTTCTGGTTGATTTCTGCAGTGTCATATTTCTAAAACACCAAACAGGGACAAACGGTTTACGTTGTTTTTTAGAACCAAATTGAAAAAAATTTGAAAAAAAGTACGAAATATCATAAATATTTAAAAGAACGGGATAATAGGCTGTCCCGAAGACTTTTTTTTTGGGACGCCGGGACAGAGCACCTAAAAACGGTACGTTTGGTCACCCTATAATGACCATACATTACAATTATAACTCAAAAAAAATAATAATATTAAATAATATGAACTAAATTTTTATTATCTTTATAAAAATATTATTAGTTATAATTATACATTTAGATATAGAAATTTAATTAAGTATAAATAATATAAATATATTAATATTTATATTTAAATATAAATCAAATGTAAAAATTGGATATTTCCATATCGTAAATGAAAGAAGTGTAATGCTCAATGGTACCTATAATTCAGATTCAGAATATTATTATTATTAAATTTTGTTTCTTATTTGAAATTAATTTTTTTTTTTATTTTGGAATTTTAGATTGAAATAAAATGAAATTACTGAAAAAAAATAAAATCAAATCAAATCTAACGTTAGGGATTTGGATGTGTTTTTTTCTTATTTAATTCATCCTTTAATTGAAAAGTAAATTTATTTTTTTATTAGTTACACCATTCGTTTTTTCCCTCATTCATCTTGATATATTGATATAAATTAAGACCCTTGTGGATAATTCTACTCCTTCGATTCTTTTCTCACACATTTCTTTTAGATTTCTCATTTCCAATTGGTGAGAGGGAGGGAGAGAGACGCTCATCAATTACATTACATTTAATCGAAAGAAGAATCCCTACAAATGGATAATCTTATTAGTTGGAAAATGTGGATAAAAATCTTCTGGATAGGAATTCACTTTAAACTTTCCTATCGTAAAAACTTGAGTCAGTTTTCCAGCCAAAGTAGTTTAGAAAAATAGTCGATTCAACGTTGTTTTAATTATTACATATATACGTTATACGTACCATTTCAAATGATTTTAATTGATTGTATATAAATAGCACATCTCTTGTTATAAAATACTTTTATGAATATTACAATAGAAAATAAACTGAAAATAAAGTTATAATTTCCATATAAATTGAAACTTTAATTGAAATTAAAATAAATAAATAAATACCCTATATTATTATTTGGGTATGCATTTATTTATTTATTAATTTGGTAGTTATTCAGAAAGACTCGTCCTGTTTGGACAAGGTTAATTACTTTACCACTGGGTTCCTTTTGAAATTACTAATCAACTTTTATAAGAAATTTTATCTGGGCATCTTATTATTTTTTATATTTTTTGAGATAAAAAAGATTTAATTTTCCAGATATAGCACAACTAAACAATATTATTTAAGACAGGATTTGTTTGGTTTTGGGATTTGGTCTATAGAGAGCTTCACCTACACCTCCGTGATTGTTTAAATTTAATATATTGAAATGTAAATAAAAAAAAAAAGATGAGAAATGACTCAATTAATATTTTAAATTTGTATTAAAAGAAAATAAACCGAATTAAAAACCGAAAAAGTGCAGAGAAATAACTTTAGTATGGATTTAACTTTTTCGGTTTTTAATTCAGTTTATTTTCTTTTAGAGAAAGTTAAATCCATACTTTTTCGGTTTTTAATTATCTGGAAATATCTGGAAAATTAAATCTTTTTTAATCTCGAAAAATATAGAAAAAATTATAAGATGCCCAGATAAATTTCTTATAAAAGTTGATTAGTAATTTCAAAAGGAACCCATTGATAAAATAATTAACCTTGTCCAAACAGGACGAGTCTTACTGAACAATTACCATTAATTTTATGTCCAACATTATTTATTTCTGTACGATATTAAGAAAGAAAAAAAAAAGAAAAATTTTTAACTACGTTTAATTTATCATTTTAAATAGTTGGAATGGTGGCAATAATAGTAATCGTACTAAAGCACTATTCATTTTGTGATTATAGTCCCTGGCGTCATCCTGCATCGGAAAGATATCGAAAAATGAAAGGAAAAAACGCGAAAGAGCTCCCTCGGGAGGAACGCTATTAATGAGTTTGGAAGCACATCGTCTTAACCTTTTTTAACCCCACCCCTACGACTAGATACATACACACACACACATTTCCTATATGTTTAATATTAAAGTTTCATCGAAACTTTCTTCCGTTCCAAAAGTTTCCACTGAATACTCTTTTATTATTCATCCAACGGAAAGCGTTAAAACATTGCTGGCGTGATTTTGAAAAAAAACATCTATTTTTTCGTTATTTTTATTACATACATACAATTTGAATAATAGAATAAAAAGAACATTACAAGCTATATAATAACATTTTATTTTATAATAAATTCATGAGTTGTAATGAGAGTAATATATTAATAATATTTTTTTAAATACATTAATAAATTAATTTAATTTTTTTTCTTTATGAGACAAGATTCATTGATTTGAAATTATTTCATCCATAATTTAGACTTAACTTCATAATTAACAAACATTCTTAAATTATAGAATGTTGAGGAAAATTTTATGAAATTAATTTATTAATATGTATTTTTTATTATAATATAGTTATAAATGAGAAGGAGAGTTATAAATATAGTTATAGACATTGATAGAAAAATTTTTGTTACTACCTTTTTAATCATTTGATCATTTACTAACACCTCCATTTTTCCTTCCTTTCTTTTTCTGACCCATCATCTACCCCCACCCCCCTCCGGGGTAACGGCTCAACTCTTATGTTTGTAAACTATCATGCCAGCATAATATCCATGTTTTACAAAATAGAGATTTTAGTAATTGTCCATATTAATTGTCATGTCATGGCTTTGGATAAAACTTTACCAATGGACTCCTTTTTTAATTTCAAAGAAACTTTCTTATGCAATTTTTCCGGGTCACTTCTAGTTTACAAAATAAAAATTATTAAAATTTGCATATAAATTAAATTTAGCTATTATATTTATAATGGTTTATTGATTTGGCCACAAGAGGGCTTCACTAATTTTCTGGTTGAATATAGAAAAATTAAAAAAATTAATTAATTAAATAATTTCCAAACCCAATCGAAAAAATTAGTGAATTAGTCTATACACTATGGCTGCACATTTCGACGTTCATAGCCAGCTAATCTGTCAAAATTTAATAATTTTTAGCTTGTAAATTAGAAGAAACCGGGAAAAATTGTTTGAGGAAAGTTTCTTTGGAATTAAATAAGGAATCCACTGGTAAAGTTTTATCCAAATCAATGACATGACAACTAATCTGGTCAATTACCCAAATTTTTTAAGTAAAAACGAAAGTGTACATATTTTCAGTATACAAATTTGTATTATATAAAAATAGCATAACAATACAATAAATATCCTTGTCATAAAGGTTTATAACTCTTGTTTTCAATGGTTATAGAGAAGTATTTTTTTTTAAGTTAAATAGTAGATTTATAAACAAACAAACAGATTAAGTTGTTTAATTTCTACAAATATTATATTTATTTATTGATCTAATAAACTTTTATTTTGTTTTTTTTTTGTATTCATTTACATTTAACGACAAAATAAAAATTGTTGTAAAAAAGATTACTGATATATATATTTATATATATATATATATATGTTGTTGTAATTTTAAGACTTTAATCATATAATCTGTATTGATAAAATAACTGATATCAACATCAACAACCAGCAGAGCAAGAAATGAGAAAGGAAAGAGGGATGAATGTTGCGATGTTGATGTTGTCGTCAATCGACGACGAAAGAGGAAATCCTCAGAAAACAAACAGAGTGTAAACAATCAAGCACAGCGAGCGAAACAAACAGATAAACAATTTGCACAGTCCTCTTTACATCCCCTATTAGCTTTATCTATCTATAAATGGGCATTAAGGGAATAAAAAAGGCTTAAAATAGAAATCAATAAAAATATAAAAATAAATAATGGTATTGTATTATGCATATTTTCCGTTAAAATAATTAATAACGATGTTAAAACTATTATTAGATAGTAATTGTCGAGAATAGTTAGATATTTCAGGAAGAATTTAAAATTTAAATATTATATTGTTCTCTTTTTTAAATAAATACATTAAACAACAAATTTATAATAATTGCCAAACTGTGAGATGGATCAAATCTTCCTACGATATCTAAGGTGACTACATGTCCCGGTTTTCCGGGATTGGTTTTTAGGTACTCTGTCCGGGTTTTAAATATTTAGGACATTTCCGCCTTTTTTTCTAAATTTTTTCAATATGGTTCTAAAAAAAGGTAAAACGTTTTCGGGACTAGGCTCTTAAACATTTCCGACTTTTTTCTAAATTTTTTTCAATTTAGTTCTAAAAAAAAGTAAACCGTTTTTGGCTAGTTTCTTAAACATTTCCGACTTTTTTTCTAAATTTTATCAATTTGGTTGTTAAAAAAAAAAAGTATACCGATTTTGGGACCACTTTTTTCAATATGGTAAACTTTTACACTTATCTTTTTCTTTGTGCTCGGCCAAATTTTTAAACCCTTAAAAGTGTGCCGCGGTAAAAAAAAAGGTTGAGAACCACTGCTCTAAGGACTCTAATTTTGTTTTGTGTTTTTTTTAATGATTTCAATGTCTAAATTCCTTAAATATGTTTTAAATGTATTGTTATATTATTAAATTATTAGAAAACTAATATAAGTTTATGTATATGATTTATTAAGAATATTTAGGGCATTTCGTACTTTTTTTCTAAATTTTTTCAATTTGG
This sequence comes from Labia minor, assembly GCA_963082975.1. Classification (NCBI taxonomy): domain Eukaryota; kingdom Metazoa; phylum Arthropoda; class Insecta; order Dermaptera; family Spongiphoridae; genus Labia; species Labia minor. Next base: position 115,549,091 of record OY720344.1, read on the forward strand.
TTCCAAAAAAAACCGTTTGTCCCGGTTTGGTGTTTTCGAAATATGGTCTAATATATCTAAAATATTGATAATAATTTTATTTTATTTTTTAAATTAGATTGGCTCACAGTTAAGCCTTGTAAAGAAATCAAAAGATAGTCGGATAAGTCGTTGCTACTGTGAGTATCCTATATTATTAAATTAAAATTAATATTCTAGTTTGAAATATATATATATATATATATATATATATATATATATATATATATATATATATATATATATATATATATATATATATATATATATATATATATATCTTTTAATATGATTATTTGATTTTAAAAATATTTAAAGAATTTTTCAATTGGAAACCTATAAAAGAAATATTTATTTTTGTAATAGGAATTCAGAAAAGAAGAATTGCGGTTGCATACCATTCCAGGGGTTCATGTTATTTTGATATTCTATCTTTTATAATGATTCAGACAATTATTTTTAATATTTTATTATATAAATGTAAAATAAAAAAAATTGACCAATCATTAAGAACAATATATGTGATATTTATTTTTAAAAAAAAAAACAAACATTCAAATCCTTTTTTTTAATTTGTGCATTTATTTATATTTCGTTTAACTCATTTGCATCTCAATATTTCAAAATATAATCTTAGATCTTTGCAATTATTTAAAAAGTAGTATAATTTTATATAAACTTTTATTTTTTAATTTTTTTAAGGACATGTTTATGTTAATTTTATATATTTTTTTCTAAACCATTAATAACCAACCATTAATGGATAATATTATCTCCAAGAAGATAAATTCTAAGGGTTTGTGAATCAATTGCCATACACTCCAATTACCCCGTAAAAACAACCATTAAGTATATATTCAATACAGCCAAAAAAAACCACATACATACAAATTTATAGATTATAATTTCATATTCATCGTTTAATATACCTAATAGTATTTGCAAAATGGTTCGATAGAAAGGGTGGGGTGAAAGCAGTGTAGGAGGCGGGAGATTACGTAAATACTTGCCCCTTTTTGAATGGCGTAATCGTAACCATTAGAAATAATAGGCGTCATTCTTTGGTAAAGGAAATGGGTTGTTTGCTCTTTAATGGTGATCGAATAACAAATTAACCTTTAACCTGGCATCAGATGGTGGTCAACAAACACAAACTAAAACAACAACCTGTATATCAACAAAAAAATAAATTTAATCAGTTTATATAACTTTTAGTTTAATCTACTTTATATATATATATATTATGAAAGGTTTATCAATTAAAAATTGAATCATAATATAAATATAACCAAAATTTATATAGTGGTTAGCTTTATATATTTTTTGTGTTTTAAAAAAGAAACTAAATATTAAATAAAAAAAAAACAACATCCGACTTTTGTACGTCCTACGCAAGGACAGCGCCTATCAAGTAAGTTATATATATATTAGGTGTCCTATGATCAGTAGAACGAGTCCTATCAACCTCTACCTTGATTATCTTGATCGGAGGCTCTACTTTTTATCAAGTAGCTTCCCAATATTGATCCTGGAGGCTGGGTTGACTCCGTCCCATAGACCCTAGCTAGAGAAATTCCTTTGCTAGGCCCGGGACTTGAACCCGGTACCACGTGAATGTGAGACAGCGACGCTAGCCTATCACCCAGTGGCGCCTTACAAATTATTAAATATTTATAAATTTTAACTTTTTAGATACAAAAAAAACACACTTAATTTTTAAATAAATAATAATAATAAAAAAAAAATATTTTTTTGGTTTATTTTTATATGAGCTTCCGTACGGATTCTGAAAACAAAACAATGAATATAATATTCATCTTATTTTATAAATAAATGGCAAAAATATTATTTAATTTTATATGAGCAAACAAAACAAACATCATAATGGTTTACTGAATATTATTAAGAGATTAATGCGAAAATATGAAAGAATTTGATTGTTAATCGTACAGTGTTTATTTTTTTTTTCAGAATAATTGGAATTTTATAAATCACAAAGGAAAAAAATACATTGAATAATCCTTTAAAAACAAATAAAATTCAAAATAACGGGATACATTTGAGTTAATCTTCTTTGAAAAGATTTTCATTCAATTACTATATTTTTTCTTTCTATTATCTTTTTATATAAATATTTTTGTTCTTTATTATCTATTTGTATTTTACTTTTTATAAATATAAATCTATTAAAAATATAATAAATTCAAATATGAATGGCTTTTATATACATAATTTTTTGTTTATTAAAGAATATAAAGACGATTTTCTAAGAATCTATGAGATTAGATTATACAACAAAACAAGATAAGCTGTAAATAAAAATGTAAGTGGTATTTATTGGGAAAATGGCACCATCTTAAAAAGATTTTAGGATTTTTGAAAACTGAAAAAAAGATAAGAATTTTATGTAAATTTAATACTATAACAATTGTTGTCATAAGTTTTATGTTTTATATTTCATCATAACAAACATGTTCCCTCGAGTTTGTTAAATCTAAATTGTGTTCCCCACGTGTTATATTTAATGTCCCATTAAACTCGTGTTTTATTTATGTATATACTTTAATAAATTCATAATATCCTTTGAAGTTATTGTATCATTTGGAAACAATCATGGTTGATATACATGCTCGTATATACATATGTAAAGTATTTTAAGAGGGTTTTTACAGGTTTATCTATCTATCTATCTATCTATTATTATCCTTATTATTATTGTTACTTTTAATGTCAATTAATCTTCTCATTAAAATTATATTTGAAGTAAATGATGTTTGAGTTTGTTGATTTTATAGTTTTATTATTCACCGCATATTAAATCAATTAATCAACTTTTAGTTTTTACTTTAAATATTTTCAGTTAGTAGTTATCAGATGCTCTAGTATAATAAATATGAATTAATATGCTAATTTATGCCCTCACTTATCATATATAAATAATTTATACGTATATAGTAAGAGGAAAAAGACGCCAGGTAGTTTGGGAAGTAACACGATTGATTCTCAACCTCGTGGACCGAGTTTAAATCCCGGGTCTAGCAAGGGTATTTCACTAGCTGGGATCTATGGGACAGACTCTACCCAACCTCTCAGATCAAAATTGAGAAGCTACTTGAAATAAAAAGTAGCGCCTCCGACCAAGAAAATCAAGATTAAAATTGAGAGGACCCGTTCTACTGATCAAAGAACTCCTTTACCAGGTCTACTGATCTACAGATCATGGAACTCCTTTACCATGTCTAGGCGGGAATCGTAACCACTGTCCTTTTGAAGGACGTACAAAAGTTTTTTTATTTTGTAGTAAGAGGAAGTATTGCGATAGGTCGAAATTTCAAATTCGAGTTTTCAATGGAAATATAATAAATGTTTTAAGATCCTTTGAGTTCAAAAAACCTATACCCACAACATGTTATGTGTGTGTAAACGTGAGTAGTCCAAAATCAAAAAGATGTTCGAACCTTAAAATATGTAGAGTAACTTTTTCGGTAAAATGATATTATCGAAAAGTCCGTTCATCTTAGATTTTATTAAACTTTTTTCGGCTTAACGAATTTTATTATAAACTTGCATTATCAATGTCAAATCAAATTATCTGTAATATCAGGAAAATTTTATCCACTTTGAAACTTAAAGTAGATCCAGATAGATAATTGTAAGATTTGTAAGATGTTGATGATTAATTTTAGGAAAAATAAAAATTGAAATAAATGTATAAAAATTATAGGGTCAAGTGCAAGTGGTTTGATGCCCGCATCAGTTTTTTTTTCTTCAATGTTATTTTATTAAGTTCTACTATTTTGGAAATATAAACGTCAATATTTACATAACAGTACAATCTTAATAAAAATTTAAGTTTAATTGATTCAGCTCTGAAACAGTTTCAGCAGAGAGAGAAAAAAAAACATTGACTTTTTCACAATGGGTTCTGATATTATTATACAACAACGTATTCAGAAGCTATAAAAAAGGGCTGTCTGACCTAGAAAAACGAAACAACGAATAAATACTTTAATAACGAAGTAGAATATTATTTATTCCATTAAAATTTGAAAAAATCTGGAAAAAAAAACCCGCAGTGACTTTTAATCGACTCATTTATATATTAGTTTATACATAAACGACTGTTGATTTTACAACTTTAATCCATTTGAAATAATAATTATTAGTAAAGGATAATTAATAACAAATTGTAATGAATTCGGGTCGTTGCATTTATTTGCATTCAAGTTTGCTTTTCCTTTTGTTTATACAAGTCTAATTAAATGTTTCACTGTTCTATTTAATGGAATAGAATTTTCTTTTCAACTCTTCACTCTTCTCTAAAAATTAAAAAAAAAATGAATTCTAAATAAACAAAGCAAGGAGAATTTCAAGTTTTGAAAAATTTTACATCAATAATAAATAAATAAAAAAAATGTATTTATTTAATCTTGTTTTTTACTATCTCGTCAGAGAAAATTTCGATGTCGAGATTTTGATGTTTTTATGTTTCGAAGGTTCCTGAATCATTTTCACTAAGGTTGAGAAAAATGTCTCTCTGTGTGTGTATGTCTGACAAGACTACGCAAAAACGGTTTGAGCTAGAATAAGGAAATTTGGTATACGGGCATTATTCAAAATTCGTAGTTTTCTATCAACTTTTGAGAAATGTAGCTCAACCGGAAGAGAGTCATTACCTACAACGTTTTGAATTTTTTTCCTTTAAAGTGACCGTAAAAATAAAGATATATGCTTGATACTTTTTTACATGATTAAAAATTGTATAAAACTGCTATATATAGAATTCCAGCTTGATTGAATTGCTGAAAGTACCGGAATTAATTTTTTAACACTGCAAATCTCACGCGCCAACACGTGACGTGGTGCCATCAACAAAGAGCCAAACATGCGCTAGTTTAATAAATATTATTTATTAATTTTAATTTATAATGAATTAAATTTAATTTAAATATAATATATTATTTTATTTAATCAAATTCAAATTTGCGAGATAGTCGAGTGGAGACACTCCAGCTTATTCCTCTTTCCAATGTCACCTTCTTTGTCTACTCTTAACACTTGTGTTATTATTATATTTTTTTATTCTAATACTTTTGTTATTTATTTATTTTACATAACGTTAAAAATTTGATTGTCATTTGTCAGAGAATAAAGAAATAATGGAAATATTTTCCTTTTTGAGATTTTTTTTTTCAAGAATGAGTATATAAATATTTAAATATTTATGGTATTCTATCATTTTATCATTTTAGGTTGTTTTCATGTTGAGGGTATATTTTTTACATCTAATTTGAAAATAAAATTTAAATTTCAAACAAAGTTATTTTATCTACAAGATGTTTTTTGATATCTGTCTAAAAAAAATATGATAGCTAGATATACTTATGTATGTCTTATGTTTATATATTTTATTTATTTATTTATAAATATTACTTTAATTTAATGTTTATGCAAGTATATGTTTATGATAATAAATAATAATCACAAAAGGTACAATATAAAAATTTAAACAATTTTTTTTATATCTTATCTTATTATATTGGTGTATAAAGAATGTGGTAGTTTACAAAGTATTAATTTTATATTCACTGTCGGAAAAAATTAACTTAAAATATAATTAATAATTGAGTAATTAAACTAAAAGTAAAAACCAAGATAATATAATTTAGTTATTTTAATTCAAGTTTTAAAAATATTTTTTTTATACTTAATATACGAGGGCAATTCACGAAGTAGGTTACGTTTTGGAATTAAGACAAAACTAGTACAGGAAAATGTTTTTTATTATATACATTTAAAGAGCAACTAAAATACTATTTTTCTAAATAATCGCCAAAAAAGTTGAGACATTTATGATAGCGATGAACGAGCTTAGAAATTCCTTCCTCATAGAAATCCGCCGCCTGAGTGTTGAGAGAGAGAGAGCCAACACACATTCTCCCAAAAAAAACCACGAAAGTGTTTACAAACGTTGTCTGCCAGGAAGTTTATGGCAACAGTGTCTGGGACAGAAAAGTTGTGATTCTCGTCAATTTTCACGGACGTGGTGCAACAATAAACTCTGATAGGTATTGCCAATCATTGCGAAACCTAAGAAGGGCAATTCAAAACAAGCGAAGAGGGAAACTCAGCTCAAAAGTGTTGTCTTTGCACGACAATGGGCGACCTCACACGGCAAATGTCACACAAAACCACTTTCAGACCTTCAAGTGAGAGGTTTTTCCTTCAACACTCAGGCGGCGGATTTCTATGAGGAAGGAATTTCGAAGCTCGTCAACGCTACGATAAATGTCTCAACTTGTTGGCAATTATATAGAAAAATAATATTTTAGTTGCTCTTTCAAATGTATATAATGAAAAAAAAATATTTTCCTGTACTAGTTTTGTCTTAATTCCAAAACGTAACCTTCTTTGTGAATTACCCTCGTATATTTACATATAATGTTCTTTGGAAATTAATTTATTTCAAATCGTTGGTCGGTTTTGTGCCAGGCCACAGCTCAATTTTTTAAATTTGTGTTCTTTTAAAATATTTGACGTTGTTTAATATATTTTATCTCGTCTCTTTATTTTAAATTAAATAATAATCTTAATCTTAAATATTCATGGTTCATAACGAATATTTTTTTAATATACCGAGCTGCGGCTCTGTGAACAAGGTACTAAAAATTTATAAAGAAACCTAATTTTATAAGTGCAAAAATATTTTTAAATTTTTTTTTATTTCCATTTTTATCTACAAACTAATATACAATCTCATTGTCAATATTATTGATTCGAGTTTTTTTTTTAAACTAATTTCAAACGATAAAGAGAAGTGGGAGGTTAATGGAAATGGGTTATATTTGGTCTGCTCGGCCATTAAAAGGGTCTTAGTATCCGATGCTGGTCATAAATGTAATCTTCATTAAATACGAAAGGACCATCATTGATTTTTAACATTTAGAATTAAAATAAAAAAAAAAAAACTTTATCAGTGACACATTGATTTTAGAATGGAGATGAATGGTATAAAAAAAAGAGAAAGATATTTTAAGTAATGTTTTAACACCTAATCTGAAAGATTAATATAAATCAATTTTTTACTTTAATACAATTGTAAAAGAGAGATTAAAGAAAAAAAAATTGGAAAATGTTAGATAAAGAATATTAAGGATGTTAAAAGCATAAAAAAAATGATAAAATCAAATTCAGGTTATCTATAAATGTGATAATTTCTCACTTTTCAAATTTATTTATATATCTAGTTCAACGGCCGGGGAACCGGGGTAAATTACACCAAATGAGGTAAAAATGAAAGTTTTGTGATTAAAAAGTATATATTTTTAATTTGCTATTTTATAAATGTGTAAGTATTTTTACAAATTCAATTTCTTGTTAATGTTTTCTTTTCAAAATTATCATGAGGGGGGGGGGGGTATAATAGGAAAGATGCTAATAAGAGGAGATTTCGTTTGTTTGTTTTTTGCTCTTCACCATGGGGTAATATCAACCTACAGAAAAATATTTTGGGGTAATGATTAAAAAAGTTCCCCGACCGCTGATCTAGTTATAAAAAATAGGCCAAAAAAATGGGGGGAGGAGGAAGTGCGAATTCAAGAAAATGAAATAAAGTATACTCTTGGCGAGTAGTTGCTCCCCCCCCCCACACACACCAATCTTCTCTCTTTCTCTCTATCGATATAAACAATATAAATTATCCTTTCAAATTCCAGTCAATTGATTTTCCAGCAATCTTTTTTGAAAAAAGAATCAGCAGAAATTTTTTTTTTGTTTTTTATCATCTAAAAATAATATTTTCTCCATTCCATCTCACTAATAAATATACCTACACGTCTTCCTATTTCTATTCTGTATGTATAGTATATTTTTATTATAAATAGACATAATATACAATATAATCACATTACATTATACGTAGATAGTAGATATATTTATTTATTATATTTTTTGTTAAATTTACTTTCCACTTTTTTCTTTATTTATCACTGTTTTATTATATAGCAGTACCTGGTTCACCGAACCACCGTTCAAATAATTTAAAAGTACATAAATAAAAAAAAAATTAGTCGGAAAAAATAAAAATCCCTTAAACGTATGTATTAATGCATTGAAAGACAGAAAAGTATGGCCTATGAATATAACATAATATATATTTGATTTGATTTATATTTATAATATTTTCTATTTAAGGAAGCGCGTCTGACGTATTTGCTGACGTCATTTAAATTTCCTATTTTAAATGAAGAAAAAACTAATAAAGATGATTTTTTTCGAGTCTGAAACCAATACAGATCGATTTTTCTTTATGAAAATTATCTATGGTGTGAATTACAAAAAATTCTTCGAGCGGTTTAATATATCCCAAATACAAATATATATATATAAATATAAGATAATATTGTCAAGTAAAAATAAATTTTGATTTAGTAATATTTTGATTAAACTATTGATTCTATTTAGCAGGGATTTCAGTAAAATAATTATTTTTTATTTTTCATTTTTATTTCAATTTAATGAACATTGAAGTGGAAAAAAAACAAACATTTCTTTTAGTTAAATTATTAAAAAATATAATATATTATTCAAATATTTTGTAAACTCAATCTCACATTTTAATTTTAACCCCTTAACATATTATTTTAAGTATTATAACGTATAATAATTCATATAAAATATACAACAACAACAAAAAAAGATGTCCATTAAAAAAAAAATTGATTTCTTACTTACTTTAAATATACAATAAAGTTTTTATTTTAACTGTTTAATGTTTAATGGAACATTTATTCCTTTCGTGTAATTTAAATTTTCAATGATATATAATTACAATATAATGAAAGAGAGAAAGAGAAATGAAATGTATGTGAAATAAGCGAGAAAATCGATTTCCTTTGCACAAACTTTGAAGCAAGACTTTGTAACCCGCCCCCACACCTTTTTATTCAACCCTTTTCCTTAGTCCTAATGACTCAATAATATATATATATATATATATATATATATATATATATATATATATATATATAACCTGTTTAATTTAATTAAATCGCAAATGAGAATAAACGAATTTATATAAATAGAATATATAGATATAAGAAATTTATATACAGAAAAAACTATTGTATAAGCTCTTTTAAAATTTATTTATTTATTTATATTTTATATTATATAAGACATAATCGATGTAAGAATGTAAATTCAATAAACTAGTAAATCATAATTTTGTAATAAACGAAAACAAATGATTATAACATATTTAGAGATTTTTTGAAATTATTTACATGCGTAATTTAAAAAGTAAAAGAAATATTTTTGAAATGTAGAATTATAAATATTATATTATACATATAATAAACAAAATAAAACAAAAATACAAATGAAGACATTTTCGTTACAATTTTAATTTCTCTGTGTGTGTGTGTGTGTGGACAAAATTACACAAAAAGGGTTTGAGCTAGGATAATGAAATTTGGTGCAAGGGCATTAGTTAAAATTCGGAGTTTTTGAGAAATGTAGCTCTTTCAGAAGAGGGTCATTAGTAGGGTGACCAAACGCCCCGGTTTTCCGGGATTGTCCCGATTTTAGGTGTTCTGTCCCGGCGTCCCGAAAAAAGTCTTCGAGACAGCCTATTATCCCGTTTTTTTTTTTAATATTTAGGACATTTCGTACTTTTTTTCAAAATTTTTTCAATTTGGTTCTAAAACAAAAAGTTTGTCCCGGTTTGGTGTTTTCGAAATATGGTCACTTCATAGTTTTCTATCAACTTTTGAGAAATATAGCTCAACCGTAAGAGGGTCATTACCTACAATGTTTTGATTTTTTTCCTTTAAAGTGACCGTAAAAGTAAAGATATATGTTTGATAATTTTTCATATGTTTATAATAATTGTATAAAACTGCTATATATAGAATTTCAGCTTGATTGAATGGCTGAATGTACCAGAATTAATTTTTTAACAGTTCAAATCTCACGCGCCAACACGTGACGTGGTTACATCAACAAAGAGCCAAACATGCGCTGGTTTAATAAATATTAATTATTAATTTTAATTTATAATTTAATTTAATTTAAATTGATATATGTTATTTAATCCAATTCAAATTTGCGAGATAGTCGAGCGGAGACACTCCAGATTTTTTGAAATAGATAAGAATAGATTAAATGAGCTATGATTACATTCAATCCAATATAATTATAATAATCCTTTGCTTTCACTCGGTTGAACTATTAAGTGCCACAATTGGATAATATATCTCCATGTGAGTTGAGTTAATATAATTGGAATATATTTTGTTTGTTCTCTCACTCCCAGACTATTTTCAATCTATAATACGCCATTTTATAAGAGATGTCTATATTCCTATAAAACTTCATAAGGACATAAGGGGTTGGCAATGAACCGAAAAACTTTGCCCAATACAAAAAATATTTATTATTTTTATTTTTTATTATTTTCTCTTTTTTTTTTTTTTTTATAAATCAAAATAGATAGACAAGACAAGAGAGAGGGATCCTTGAAACAGCAATAAATCGTCTTAGAAGAATGAACATTTCTCAAAAACAATATCTCATCTTGATATTATTTTATAGTTTTCTTCTGGATTTCATTGGTTATATTAAATGATAGAATAATATCTCTAGAATCGTTTTTCTTTTCAAATATAACTGGGTAATTAAATTACTGATAAATTTTAAATATCTTCATAAAATTAATAGATATATACATATATATATATATATATATATTGATATTTAAAAAATAATAACAGAATTAATATGTATAATAATAAAAATCACTGATAATACAACTATTCAATTTTTACTATCTAGACATCACGAAAATTTTCGATGTCGAGATTTTGATGCTTTTATACGTTTTGAAGGTTCCTGAATCATTTTCACCTAGGTTGAGAAAAATGTATGTGTGTGTGTATGTGTGTAGACAAGATTATGCAAAAACGGTTTGAGCTAGAATCATGAAATTTGTTATACGGGCATTATTCAAAATTCGTATTTTTCTATCAACTTTTGAGAAATGTAGCTCAACCGGAAAGGGTCATTACCTACAATATTTTGATTTTTTTTTCCTCTAAAGTGTCCGTAAAAATAAAGATATATGTTTGATAATTTTTCATATGATTAAAAATTGTATAAAACTGCTATATATAGAATTTTAGCTTGATTGAATCTCTGAAAGTACCGGAATTAATTTTTTAACACTGCAAATCTCACGCGCCAACACGTGACGTGGTTCCATCAACAAAGAGCCAAACATGCGCTAGTTTAATAAATATTATTTATTAATTTTAATTTATAATTTATAATGAATTAAATTTAATTTAAATATAATATATTATTTTATTTAATCCAATTCAAATTTGCGAGATAGTCGAGTGGAGACACTCCAGCTTATTAAGAATAATTTAACATTTAAAATTTGTTCAAATTGATCCAAATGGGAAATGATTCCAAATGGAATTTGCGTTTATAATTAAAAATATACTGTTTATATATAAAATATTATGAAATATTTCTATTCACGTAGAATTGTTTAGTAGATTAATCGTGGATATTACAAATCAGTTTGCCTGGACCATGAATTGCTCGCAGGGATCTATTTATTTTGTTTTTTTCTCTCTCTTTTCGAAATTTAAATGTAAAATTTATTTAATTTCAAATAATTGAAAAACTTCCATTGTATTTATTATAAAAATTTTTATCTTAATTAAATTTATTTTTTTTTATTTCTGAAAGGAGTGAAATGGAAATAAATAAGCAATATAAACTAATATCAATTTAATTAATTAAATAAATCATTCGAATGCTTAAAAGAACATTTACTTTAAAATAAGTAAACAATAATTGTAAATTATCATACAATTTTTATAAGTATAATATGTAAATATGTCTATTCAGAAAATTATATTTTTGTATTTTTTATAAAAATTATTATCTTAATTATTATTATTATTTTTTTTTTATTTCTTAAAGGAGTGAAATGAAAAAAAATAAGCAATATAAACTAATATCAATTTAATTTATAAAAATTAAATAAGTTAACAAAATAACAAATTCTTTTTATGGGAAGATAATGAAATAATTTAGATCTATCTATCTCTGTGGCTCTAAGGAACTCGAAAGTTCTTGGCTGCAGCAACTACACTTCTCCAAGTTCTGGGAAAAGAATTCTCGAATCATACACGAGATTCGCTCTGACAATCAAAACTCTAAATTACTAATTAATAAAATTGTGCAAAATATTAGAGATTGATGACCATCCAAAACAACCTGGTGAAAAAAATCTATTTTCGCTTGGATTATCACTTTGAAGTGAGTTATCAATTAAAAAAGAAATCCTGGAAACGGACATCATAAAAATTGCTTTTATATTAAAACACACACTGAAACCTTTATATAATAAAAAAACTGAATTTCCCAAAACTCGAAAAGTCTGGAGATATATGTTGGTAATAGCTCGAATAATTGCAACATTTTTACTCGCCAGAGATAGTATTGCGATCACGAAAATTTTCGATGTTGAGATTTTGGTGTTTTTATACGTTTTGAAGGTTCCTGAATCATTTTCACTAAGGTTGAGAAAATTGTCTGTGTGTGTATGTATGTAACCAAGATTACGCAAAAACGGTTTGAGCTGGAATGATGAAATTTGGTACATGGACATTATTACCTACAACGTTTTGATTCTTTTTCACATGATTAATAATTGTATAAAACTGCTATATATAGAATTTCAGCTTGATTGAATCGCTGAAAGTTCCAGAATTAATTTTTTAACACTGCAAATCTCACGCACCAACACGTGACGTGGTGCCATCAACAAAGAGCCAAACATGCGGTGGTTTAATAAATATTATCTATTAATTTTAATTTATAATTTAATTTAATTTAAATTAATATATATTATTTAATCCAATTCAAATTTGCGAGATAGTCGAGTGGAGATACTCCAGATTTTTTACATTGGATGCACCAAAAGGAAAATTCAAAGACCGCTCTAGAGAGCCTCAATTAACTATTGAAAATAATAAAAATCTACTACAGTAAATACCCAAAATTTCTTGAAAACTCCCACCATATATATTTGAAAAATTTCGAAATATTATTTCAAGAGAAGAATAAATTTAAAAAGGAATCTACACAGAAAAAAAAACGATCACATCTAATTTAAATTTAATTAAAAAATGTTAATAATAATCATTCGTGTTAAAGTTCTCAAGCTGAACATATTTCTTTATATACATTATTTAAAAGAAATAATTTAAAAATATTATATACACACAATTAAATTTAGTAAATGTTATTTAGTAAATATTAAACATTATATAAAAATTTTCAATGTTTGTTGCATGGGTTTTATGATCTTACATTAATAAACACTTCACTCGGATCCTGAAGAAGAGTTCGACAATGGACTCAAAACGTCGACGAAAAAAATAGGACTAAAATTTTTATTTCAATCGCCTGTGCTACCCAAAGACTCAATTGTTTTATTTTTTGTAAATATGCAGTCATAAACATTATAATTAAATAAGAATTTTCATATGAATTTTTATTAGAAGTTTGATTAGAAAACTAGACAAGAGATTTAGACAAATTGTTTATGGTAGAGATGTTTTAAACATGAATATTGATTTATTTAATCTTAATATAAAATAGATTTAAATTTTATATATATATATATGTGTGAAACAAATTAAAAAGAAACTCTTAACAGCCACAAATTCCTGGCTGGATGCCGAGGAATTATCCGATAATAATAATTAAATTCGCGTTATTCTTCTCTACTATCTCTCGTTTTCTCTCTCTCCCCCACCAACCCACACTTCCCCAGTCTTTCGCTTGGTTAGCTGATAAGCTAAACAGTATTTTATATATATATATATTAATCCATTTATATAGTTAGAGGTATTATAACAGATAATGAAACAAGCTTTATTTATTTTATAATTTCTTTTTCTAAAAGACAGAGAGAAAGAGAGCGAGAGAATAAAAGATCCTATCTTAAAAATTAAATTAAAGAAAAATGAATTGCTTACCAACAAAAAAAAAATCTCACTAGCTGTGAAGAACCAAAATATATAATTATATTATATAAATTGTTGAGAGAATAAAGCTTTTATATAATTAAAACAACGTATATTATATACAAGGTCTACCGGTATGAAGTGAGCGTTTTTTTTTTGTGAAAATGAAACACCAAGTTTGAATGAGAAGGTAAAAAAATTATTAGAAATTTTGAAAATTGCTTTCTTCGATTTTTTCATCTGTCTTTCGTTCATTGGCGCCCATTGTTCATACTTTTGGATCTTTCCCATGGCTTTTAAACGATTGTTTGTTGTGCAACATTTAACATTGCTGCCATTTCATTTAATATTTCTTGCAATTCAGCCGTCTTCATACTTTTTTGGTGGTCGTCCACACGTTCTTCATTTCTCACATCATCAAATCATTATTTCTGAACGGTTGAAACCATCTTTTACAAGTGTCTACTGATCGAGCATGATCACCATATGCTTCGATAATCATTCGCTGTTTACTCTGCAGCACTTTTTCTCAAATGAAAACAAAACAATGAATGTACTCAAAATCATCAGTTTCTGGTAGGAAATGTGTAAATATGATGTTGTGGGTTCAATGACTTTTTGCATAATAAATATGTTTGACAGATGAACATACCAACCAAACAAAAAAAAAATTAAGGTTAGTTCACAACAAATTCGAAACATATATATATATATATATATATATATATATATATATATATCTTTTGACGCACTCTCCTTCTCTATATATATACCATATAAATATTAATTAAGATATTTTAAATTTAAATCATATTAAACTTTTTACATTATTATTATTATTATCTAATTTAGATAAGAGGTCCGATATGAATTATATTATTTTAAAACTCTTTGTTAAGTCATTGAGAAAAAATAAATAAATAAATAAATATATAAAAGAAGAATATATAACCTTTCTAAATGTAAACTAATATCAATGAATTAAAATGAAAATGATAAGATAGTGGTAAATTTTTTCAATAAAATATAATTTATAAAATTTAAGGTAAAACAATAAATATAACATAAAAGCTTTTCTGGTCTTAACTACTATAAACACTACTTTTCACATTTTTTTTTTGTTATATATATATTTATTTATATTGATTGTCCAAATTACCATAATTTACATATCATATATTACATGTAAATTAATATTTAAAATTATGTAAAGTGTAATTAAAATTAAAAATAATAGTTTATTCTTCACAAAGAAAATTTTTTATCGGTTTTGGAATGTAATTAATTTTTTTTTTTTGGAAATACTATTTTTTTTTTGGAAATACTATTATAATTATTATAGCTATTTTTTATGGTCATAAGACGGCTATAGCATGTGATGATTCAAAAACTATGTAATTAATAATGGCGATTTAGTAGTTTAGTAGTAATAGTTTAATTTGCCGAACTTGGGATAAAGAAATCGAAATTTTCACTTAGTTTTAAAATTATTTATTAATTAAATTATATTACGAAGTCAAGTCGATAAAATTGAAATGAATATATCGATTTATTTTTTAAAATCAAATTATTCATTTTTAATTTATATTAAGTTTTACTTATAGTTATTCCTTGTGATATAAAATATTAATAATATATAAATAGATTTAGTAAATGGATAATTATTTATTTATTTATTATCTGATGCTATTTAAATTCTAGTGTAGGCCTGGCCAAACCGCGGCCCTCGGGCCGCATACGGGCCCACTATGAAAAATTGTGCGACCCGCCAGTTAACTTTATATTTCTTTTATAGCTTTCATTATTCGTCGGTATATTCAAAAACAGAGAACATAATTGAAATAATTATAATTAATTCATTTTTTTTATTTAAAATATGTCCTACAATTTTTAAACTACATATTTGATTCCATAAATAGGAAGAAAAAAGTTAGAAATAATAGTAATTAATAGAGAATATATTTTTTTTTTATTTTAAATTGTTATTTTAAAAAAAAGTAGCCCAAAAATAATAAATAGAAACATTAAACATTAAGCATCAAGAAAGTATTAAAGTGTTTTTTAATACACTTATGCACGTTTCCCTAAAATGCGGCCCCTGTAGCATTGTTCCTAATCAAAGAGGCCCATGGAGTCATTTGGGTTGGCCAGGCCTGTTCTAGTGTATAGTAGTTCTGACATTAATTTAATTTTTAATTCTTCTAGTAAATTTATTTTGTTATTTAAAAAAGATGGATGATGCAACTTACCCGATCGACATATTTACTTCTGCCAACATTTTTGACTAGTCTATAAAGTGGACTGAGGGTGGTAAGCGGCGCCCCCAATTGTGAATAGATAACGGCTGTGTAATGATCCCCGGGATCCAGGCCCAATGCTGACAGGTAAAACGGAAATTGACGTGGCGTGTCACTAAAACTGGGCAAAGTCAGAAGTGCACCGGGCGCTGAATTCCAGATAAGGCCATCACGGATTGGCTGATGGGGTAGGCGTTCACGAATTATCTGCAAACAAATCAACAACAAAAACAGATTATTTCATATTTCTCTTTTAATATTATTCAAAAGAATACAATTTCATTTTATTTGCATTTTTAATTAAAAATTATTATTATTATTATTATTATTATTATTATTAGAATCTCTTTTCTTATTATACTAGCAAAAATTATATAAATATATATATCTATTTGTATATATAATATATTTGCATATTTTTGAAATATTAAACCGCTGTAAGGATTTTTTGAAATTCACATCATAGATAATATTTTTAAAGAAAAATCAATCTGTATTGGTTTCAGCCTCGAGAAAAATCAACTTTATTAGTATTTTCATAATTTAAAATAGTAAATTTAAATGACGTGAGCAATCACGTCATCCATGTTGAAATTTCCCTCCCGCTATTCTTTTTTAATTGATATTGTATTAATATTTTTTTATATTTAAAATATTTTAAAATTTTTTATTTAATTTCGCAATAAAATTAAAAATATTTATTTTAATAATACGTATTTTAGTATCAAATTACCAAATATATTTATTCATCTCCCACCAAAAAGAAAAAAATAATTATACGAAGTTAGCAACATGATAACACACATGAACAATTATAAATGAAGAAAGTTTAAAATAAATTGTTGAATAAATTTGATCTAATAATATTAAATAAATTATATTATATTAATTAAAATCTTTTTTAGATTAAATTATAAATAATATAAATGATATTTGATTATTATAAATAAAAAGAAAAAAATATAACCTCCTTTCTTAATTAAAATATAGTCAAGTACAGGTGTCAATATAATTTCAGAATTTATATAATTAGCAGTAGTTGGTCGAAACAGTTGATAAGCTATTGCTACTTTGAAAAATATAAAAATGAAGCCATCTAATTATAACAACATATAAATATATAATATAGGATCAAATATTTTATTTCATCAAGTAAATTTGAATATCTTTTTCATTATGAAATGAAAATCACGTTATTTTAATTAATTTGTACCATTTTAGGAAACATTTTTAGAAAAATATAATTAAAAAATTGTAAAATTTTTCAAGTTTATAATAATAAATTGCATAAATTTGTTAAAGAGCCAAGCGATAGCTCGGTGTTTCAGGTACTTATAATAAAGAAAAGGTAATAATACATAAATAATTTTTAGACTTGAAGTCAATATGACGGATACTTTCCGTTTAAATATTAAAATTTCCAATGAATTGTAATAATTCACCTAAAAGTGAAAAAACAATAGAGGGAAAAATAAATGTGACACCTTTCTTTCTCTTTATCGGTCGCTTCCGTTTTTTTTTTTCTCCCTTTTTTCTCTCCCCGCCGTTACGATTGATAGATTTAATTTAAGCAAACGTTTGTGATGTAAGTGACAGCTCTCTATCTTATCTTTCTCTCCCTCTCTCTTTCAAATATAAAAAAAAAGTTATCCTAGTATTCCGAAAAGCCAATGTTTGCTTTTTCTCTTCCTCTCTTTGTCTGTTCTTCGTCCTGGGTTCAAAGTGACATCAAGCACCCGTTCAACTTTATCCAAGAGATGCATCTAATACCATCCAAAAAACCTTTTTCTTCCTTTTGCATTTTCTTTACAACGCTATATCTCTCTTATCACAATAAATAGTTAAATAAGAAAATGTTTGAATTTTGTTTATTTTTTCATTAATTTTACTACTAATTAGTATTCAATTATTATTATTATTATTTAATATATAAATAAACTATTATATTTGAGGGAATCAATTCCTTTGTAATGTTATTTTTAGGTTTTTTCCCCAAAGCCAGTTTCCTAAAAAAAATTATATATAATTAAAAAATTGTCACGTTTCTTTCATCTAATAAGATTGTAATGTACTTGCTTCTTTTGTAAATAATTTTTTTGATTCTCCTTCAATAGTTATATAATTGAATAAGTAAAATAAAAAAAATAATTATTAAAAATAATTTAAAAGTAAAATAAAAAAAATAATTATTAAAAATAATTTAAAAGTAATAAACATGATCATAACATTCTGTTAAATATGTTTTTTTTTTCTTACTTCTATTAACTCTTTGTTAATTGTATCACTTAATCCCACTGTGTTTAGGGATTTATATTTATATATTGTAAAATTTATGTATCTTTTTCTTCTGGCTAATAAACACATTTTAAAAAAAAAAAAAAAGGGAATCAATTCCATTCAATAAGTTAAGTGTTGTTCAAGTATGGAAGTAATAATTCAATAATCAGATGGAGAAGAACGAATCATGCATTTTGTTACAGAAAAAAGTATTTTTAGCATGATATCTGTCCGTCCGTCTGTCCGTTGTGTGTCCATATAGACGTGTACAGTTTGAACGGTTCAACTTTGATTTTGATTACAAAGGATTAATTTTTATATTCATTGTCGGAAAATATTTCACTTAAAATATAGTAGTAATTAATTAGTGAATAATTAAACTACAAATAAAAACCAAGAAAATCACGTCAATCATTAAAAATTTATTTAATTGATAAATTATAAATCTAGAGAACCAGATAGAGTTAGTGTTATAAAATCGAGAAAGAAGTGATAGCAGGATACGTGGTAAGAATGGGAGCAAAAAAGACTGGCGAAAAATATATTGGTGGGGAGACCAATTGGGAAACGTCCGCTTGGAAGACCAAGGACGCGGTGGGTGGACAATGTAGGAAGGGTCGTGAGAGAGATAGGAGTGGGTAAGAGTTGGATGGTTTTGGCTCAGGATAGAGTCACTAGGAGAAATGTGGTTGCTGCGGCCAAGAACCACAGAGATAGATAGGATATAATTAGATAACTATAAAATACCTACCAACAGTTTATAATTATTTAAAGAATCGAATATTTAAATTGCTATTATAAAAATATATTAATATTATTTTTAAAAAAACTTATATCTTCTTTTATAATCTCATCATCATTTTTTTTTATTACAAATTCTGTATCTATAAATTAATCTATAATTTTGAATATGTAATATTATATGAGAAATCGATTTGTTTTCGTCATTAACAACAAAAATTGTATGCAATTGTAAGAATGAGAGAGAAATAGAAAGGAAGGAAAGGGACTTTATAGGAAGGGACGGAAGAGAGAGATAGGAATTGGATGGGTGTAGCTCATGAAAGGGACACTTGGAGAAATGTAGTCCCTGTGAACTTTTAAGTTCTACAGTGATAGATAGATAAATACTTATAAAGATTGAACAATACAAATTTAGTTGAATTTTTTGTATTTGTATATTGTATTCATTAATTCATTGTGTTGACGCTGTTTAAATTTTTTTATGTATATATATATAATAAACCGCTCTGTTTTAAAATTACCAATGCTGGAATTAAAATAATTAAATTAAATTAAATTAAATTAAGAAACTTTTTAGAACAGTCACATTTTAGCAAAAAGAGTATCACCATTTATTTTAAGAGATACCTACATAGAATACTTTCATAAATACTATTTTTATAATATAGGCTTTAATTATTTTAAATATTCTGTCAAATAAATAAGGAAATGGGAGAACATTCAACATAGGGGAGAAAAAACAAAAATGATTAAAATGAGACAAGACAAGAATAGATTCGAGGGCGTAGTCCATAAGCAAACATTTTAAAATGATGAACATGTATATGTACATAGCTATATATAGTCGAACGCTTTTTTATTATATATTAGTGAATTAATAAAAAAACTGTGTCGAAATTATTTATTTTGTAATTATATTTATTTACTTTTATTTTTGGTATTTACTAAGTTGTTGGTATTTCAAGTTACGCCATTAATGTCTGCTATTCAAATAAAACAAATATTTATTTATTAATATTTGTTTGTTACTTAAAATGATGTAAGTAATCCTTTATAATTATAAATTGAAATTCGAAATTTCAATAAACATAAATAAATATATATTTATGGGTGATCATAGATAGGGTGACCAAACGTCCCGTTTTTAGGTGCTCTGTCCCGACGTCCCGAAAAAAGTCTTCGGGACAGCCTATTATCCCGTTTTTACCGACCGACAATAGTAAGGGAGGTATTGTTTTCACACCAAATTTCACATGTGGAGATTTTTACATATCTCCACGAATCATGCATTTTCTAAACAGAAAAAAGTATTTTTAGCATGATGTCTGTCCGTCTGTCCGTCCGTATAGATGTGTACAGCCTGAACGGCTCAACCGATTTTGATGAAATTTGGTATATTTACTTAATGCATCAGTGGGATGAATTGATCAACTTTTGGTGCAATTCCGGAAACCGGAAGTGGTAGTATTAGCGATCGACGATAGGAAGGAAAGGGTTATTTTCACACCAAAGGAGATTTTTTTATATATCACCACGAATCATGCACTTTGTATTGGTTTTATCCTCGAGAAAAATCATATTTATTAGTTTTTTCTTGATTTAAAATTATATGACGTCATCCAGCCATTCATGACGTCACAGCCTGGTCTTGCATATATATTATAAATAAAATAAAATTAAAAATGTTTATATTTATTATTTATGTATCCATATCTTTTTTTTATTACATTAATAGATATATGAAAATTATTTGAAATTGTTTCTGTAGCTGGAAATTAATTTATTTCAAACCGTCGGTCGGTTCGGACCTGGCCACAGGTCAACTTATTTTTAAATATTTAGGACATTTCATACTTTTTTTCAAAATTTTTTCAATTTAGTTCTAAAACAAAAAGTTTGTCTCGGTTTGGTATTTTCAAATATGGTCACCCTAATCATAGATGTAGTGTTTTCTATTATAAATTTATATAAACTTTTATTTGACAAACATTTTCTATTCAATTTTTTTTTCTTCGATTTATACTATAATTTAATTATTTTAAATATAAATTTGATTAATATTATAAATTAAATTAGAAATTTATATATTATTTTTATGTTTAATAATCGTTTAAATAAATAAACGTTTCGGTGTCAATTTATACGCCATTTTCAAGAGAATTTATTTAAAAGAGAATTGTTTTGGGAATTCTTTCTCGCATGTCTTTTCTATCCCATTTTAGCTCTACCTGTTGTATAATATTTATTAAAAAGTAAGTATTGAAAATTAAATTTTCAAAATTTATCAGTAATTATCGATTATAGAGATAGTCAAAATAATTTGTGCAAGTTAAATAATAAAACAACTTTTTCTTTAGCATCAGATAACTTAAATTTTTTGAAATTTTCTCATAAATAGTTTTAAGGAATTTGATTAAAAAGGTCAAATATACGAGTATATATATATATATATATATATATATATATATAAAATTATCTATAATATCGAGGAAATATGATTAAATTTATTAATTTAATTAAAAGTAAAATAACTTTTTTTTTATTTTTATTTTAGATTACTAACATTTTAGCATTATTAATATTAGTAGAAAGTATAAATATTATTCAAGTATATTGAAAATTAATATCAAGAGAAAATTGAAAAAAGAATCTTCAGTAAGGTGGTAAATAAAAGTTGGGTGATATGAAGAATACTTTTTTGGATTGTAATTTGTCATTTGTAAAAAACTTTCCCATAAAATTAAACAATTTCAAATGCAGATTTACTCTTTTGAGTTTTTAAAATATTTTAGTCTTTAATAAATTATTTCTTTAACACGTTCCCGCCGGCCCCATAATTTGTCTATTTATTTTATATGGCGGCATAAGCCACCGGTGGTACATGCCGGCGGGAATGTATTAAATGATAATAAAAAATTAAAAATAATATTATTTTTTCAAAAATAATTTTGTTTTTTATAATCGATATATGTATATTTACATAATTGAATGTAAACTTGTAAACGTATGTGATGTTTAGTGCTTAACCGTTTGGCAGCTATCTATGAAAATGCTAATACATTCCAAAACCGCTAAAGGAAATTTTGGTATAAAATAAATAAAAAATATATATCTACTTAAAACTTTATAACTTCTCCAATTTTACATCGATTTACATAAAACTTTTAACATTTTGTAGATAAAGAATTAATGGAAACAACTGTTGAAGGCAATTAAATGATATACAAGTAGTATGTTATAAAAAAAAATGGAAAGCCAAATAAAAATTAAAAAAAAAAGTTTAACATTTATGTTTTGCTGCGCAAATTCCATGTAACCCCTTCTTGCGACGGCAACAGATAAGGTTGGAACGTTTTATTCCAGTCCTCCTATTACTGCAGACCGCACACTGCCGTAAATTGCGTCCAGTTAGTTTTTCCAAAGCAAATTTTGGGCTTGAAGTTGATGCTTCATTTTCCATATTTCTAAAGGTCATCCATTCTTCTTCGATTTGTCCAATAATAGCGGATGTGAATTGCAGCCGGGACATTTTTTTTTCTGTGGTTAGATTTGTATAGGATATAGCCCAGGGGTGGCCAACCCGCGGCCCGCGGGCCGCATGTGGCCCGCCGTAAACATTTTTGCGGCCCGCGAGATTCATCACACTTTTCTATTCTGCGCCCTCATGAAACAAATATCGCACTAGTGAAATAAATATGATTTCATTTTTTTTATTTCGATGTTTCTTTTTTAATTTTTAGTATTATATATTTTTTACAATGTGCATTCAGTATCATCATTATTATTATATTATATATGTTTATATGTAAAAATAATAGTAAACATAATAAAAATTCATTATTTTTCAATTTGTCACACCAAACAATATCTATAATGGGTCTAAATCTAATATGGGTATGTATAATTTTATATGCGGCCCGCGAAGTTATGATGCATTTCCAAAGTGGCCCGCAAGATCATTTGGGATGGCCACCTCTGATATAGCCATTCAACACCATCCTTCCAAAAATAAATGATAACCCTTATGTAGATAATTTCCAACTGACAATAACTTTTCTACCACTGAAAATCCTAGTCCGTCTTTTTTTATTATATCCCTGTCTTCTGCATTATTGGCTCCTTTGTAACAGAAAAATCCTAAGCAGTATTTTGTTATTGAGTCGCACAACATCCAGAATTTTATTCCCCATTTATGATGCTTTTTACTGGGAAGATACTGCTTTATTGATGAATGGCAGTGTGTACCAACCAGTGATTCATCAATAGATAGTTGATGATGTGGTACATAATGCTGGTGAAAAACTGTATTAGCGTGTTTGACAAGCATTGTAAAATAATGTTTTTGTTGGTTGAATGGGTATGAATGTTAGATCTTCCGTTTCTGAAGAAGAAGAAGAAGAAGACGATTCTGAAGATTTACTTTCCACTCTCAATCTTTTCTTTCTATGACCAACTACACTATCGTCATCACTGCTTACATCAATCGTGTCCAAAGATTCATTCTCAGATGTGAAATTAGAACTCAATTCAGAGTCCGAAATATTATCATCACTCGACATGGCTACGTTTTTCAATGCGAAAAAAAAATATAAAAAAAAAATATTTATAAAATAAAAACTGATGTATCGTACTCTTTAGGCTTGAGAAAGAACACTTTTATTTAAAAAACACACGAGCGGCAAGAAACAACCTCCCTCGGCGACCAACAAACTCGCACTAAAATGACAGCGCTACCGCGCCGCGTAGCTGTATTGGAGACGAAATATCGAAGCGCGACGGCGCTGCGTAGCGGCCAAACGGTTAAAAAGTTATTTTTTCAATTTAAAAATAAGACACATTTATATTTAATAGGGTTAATAAAACAAAAAGTTGTATGTTTGAATCTTAGTTGTTGTTGTTGTTGTTGTTGTTGTTAAGGCGATCATTAAACTTCATATTTTTTTTTATTTGGGAAAATTTAACTTTAATATAATTTTCATGGTCACTGGGAAACAGGAGAATATTAAGGAAAGAGCAGGGAGGTGAAGCAGGATAGGAAAAGGGTTGTATGAGGAAAGGGTGAAGATGGAAGGGTTATAACAAACGTCCACAGGCAACTTAATCCCTTTCAATGAACTGCAATAAGTTTACCTAGAGAGAAAGAGAGAGAGAGAGAGAAAAGAGAGAAGAGTGAACGAGTGTGTGTGTGTGTAGGAGGGCGTAGGGGAGAAGGAATGCAGAGAGAACATTTCTTGCCTTAAATCTTATATAAATTAGCAAACATGTTTTTGCCGGTTTCGCACTCGCATTTTCATTAACTATTTAGATTATAAATTTAAAATTAATTTCAATTGTGAAAATAAATGTCAGAGATAAAAAGTTTTTAATCTCTATAATGAGAGAAGATATTACTTTCACTTACGTAATATTATAAATATATGCTATATATATAGGGAGAGAGAGAGAGTTACTAGTATATTAAATCAGCGTAAAAAATTCATAGTTCTGGGCCGGCGGGCCGGATAAAATAAGCAAAAGGGCCGGATTCGGCCCGCGGGCCAACTTTTTCCCACCCCTGGATTAAGATATAACAACGAATAAAAAAACAAAAAACGAAATTAAAGTTTTTAATATTTCTTTTAAATTTATTTATTTATTTATTTATTCGTTGGAAATATAATTATAAAAGTTTCAAATTATGACATTATTCAACTATATTCTGAAATATATATTTTTTTTATTTTGTGATAAATAACATACATTTAGTAATTTTATAGATAATTGTTCAATTTTCTTTTATTATTTGTATATATCATAATTAAAATGAAATTGTTTTGGTTTATAATTATTATCCCACTCCCTTATCATTCTCATGGACAATTCCATTAAATTATTATTCTCAATATGGAAAGTTTAGTTTTTTTTCTAGGCAGAAGTTTGTTAACCTATTGGAAAAACAAAACCGATATTTAATATAAAATCACTTTGGATATTTTGGTAAAAAATAAAGCTGAAAAGGGTTAAAAAAAATGAGAAAATTATTATAATTTTCATTTTATAACACATAAAGAGAATAACACTGATTTTGGGTTATTTCTTTACTTGAAAATCTACAAAAATTAGAATAATATTGTAAAATTACTTCTGAGTGATTCATATATCACATATGAAAATAAATTAATCTCAAATAATCAACAGATTCTATGATGTTCACCCACGCACCATACCATTTTTGATAGTTAATTAATCTCATAAATTAATATGAAAAAGGTTTCAAATTACTATTAAGAAATTTAATAATTAAATTGACAATTTTGATTTTATATGGTGGACAATTTATATATATAAATTGTTTGTGCTTTGACTTGTCCATGACTGGAATTCCTGTTTCCTATTCCACTTCCATCCGCCTTGACCCTTAACAATCTTCTACCCTTCAAATTCAATTACATAGATTCCTAAAATTCCAATCCAAAATTTCATTCTCTCCTCATTCCTATCATCTCTCTTTTCTTTAATCTCTTTTTTCTATTTTAAAATCAATTGCAGCAGCCCTTGCCTATATACGAAGATTAAAGTTTTTTTTTTGTTATCTTTAAGATTAAAGGTAAATAATTGTTAAGATATACATATAGGGGGGATCGGGGAGACTAATCTTTAGACTACATAATGAATAATGACACAATTAGAAATATTCTAGTGCTTATGGCGACTTAGAAAAAAATTCAGAAACAAATTGTCCAGAATCTCCCCGGTCTGGACTACTCATATTAGCAATTGTTAAAGCCTCTCCCTGATTTAGATTTATTTATTTTAATATCAATTTATTTTCATATAATTTTTATAAGTTTTTCTTTTTATATATATTTTTTTGTATATTTATATGCAAACACGTGGTCAATTTGTTTTGTAGCTAAGTTGACTATGCAAAAAGGATCACGTGATCCCTTACAGCCAATCACCTTGCTGCATGGCCGATTTTGGCTGAGGGCTGCTTCCCTTGGCTTTTGAAGATTTGATCACTTCCACTTGCCTTTAGGACATGCTATTGTTCACATGCTTTTGGTTTTTTAGCTGTGAATTCGCCATTTTTAGATTTGTTGTTGACCACGTGCTTTGTAAACTGTGTTGAGGTATTATTATTGTTATTTTTTTTGTAAATTTGTTTTGTTTTAGATGAGCATTAGCTAGCATTTATTCCGTTTTATTTTTATATTTAATTTGTAAATTCTAAGAATTCTCTTCTTTTAATTTTCATACCAATTTCATTTGTTTTTATTTTTTATTTTATATTAATTTTCTTTTCATTAAATATTATAACGTGACAACGAACCTTTTTCTTTTATTTGTAAAAAAGTGAACCTAATTTTTTCTTTGCAGATCCATATGTTAGCATCGGATATTTTGATTAATCTAATTTGTTATTATTTCTTTCCGATCATGGATCTCCAAGGCGAATCGCCTAAGCACTAATAGTCAAACGTACTGCACTCTTTGGTGAAATTTATTTCAGGGTCCCTTTCCCAATTAATTTTATTTTACTCCCCGTGTAAAAGAGTTGAGAATTCTTTTTTTAACTCCTTCACTAGTGGCACAGGTGATCCGACAGGCTCAACAATATTTTATTTTGTTTCGGCTTGTCCAGTAATATACCAATTTATACTAATATATGAAATTATAAAGTATTATCTTGGATCATAAAAAAATTATTTAAAAGTTTAATAGTTGTATGTGTGAATGAACACAATATTCACTTTTAATATTATAAATAAATTCCACATTTTTATTTGTTTTAATATTAAAGTATTGAAACAAAACTGCCATCAAATAAATGATCATTTATTTATTTTAGGTAGCTAGGACGTAAGAAAAAAAAATGCAAAATGAATATCTAGTTTTTATGAATGGATCGATGGGAATTTTCCTTTGGGAGAGCCTTTCTCTCTTTGAACTGACTTTAGAGCAAATTGGTTGGTTAACCTCTCACTCAGTTCGGATAAAAATAAAATAAAAAAAAAAAAAAAGTGGGAAACGGCATTGCTAACGTAACCATCACCTACCTCCTTGGGGAGTGGCCGGATATCAACTGACGTAGTAACCACCCTCAATAATATATGTACTATTCTTATATTTTCTTTTTATGTTTTTAATAAAAAGTATAAAAACAAACAATTTGTTTAATAAAAGAAACAACAAGTTTAAGTAATTATTTATAATTAAAAGAAACTACTTCAAAAGGTATATGAAAAATATATAAATACATTTTTTTGTCGTTAATGAATAGGATGATCAAAATACATTTAAACCCCATTCGTTAAAATAAAATTTAAAAATATTTATAATTGGTTTATTATATATAAAATGATAATCCATTTTTATTCAAGAAATATGAATTTCAAAAAATTTATATGATTTATAACGAAAAATGAATTCACTTTTATCATCTATTCCAGTGAATCCCAAAGTGTGAGCCGCAAAATATTCAATTCAATTTTCTAATACTTGAAATTTTGCGCCAACAAACTTGTAAGCTTTTTAATTTGTCGCTGTTAAATTGGTAATCGCTTTTAAAAAAAGGAAAGTTTTCCAATTTTTCAAAAAACGTAAAAAATTTATATAAAAATTTGATGTATTAAGGGAGCCTCGGAAAAAAATCGGATTATTTAGGGAGCCGCAAATCAGAAAAGATTGGGAACCTCGGATCTATTCATAAAAATAAAAAAATAAAAAATAAGAAATAGGCAGATATTAATTTGAGGTTCAAGTTTAAAACCAATGTCATAATAATTATAATAATAATAAAAATATAAAGGATTATTTCAATTAATTAATGAATTTTTGATTTAAAACAAATAGAGATATAAAAATATTGAAAATTGAAAATTATATAATAATTAAGGAAAAATATCATAAAATAAATAAAATTGAAAACATTACATTATTATTAAAATAGAATTATTTAATGTTTATATAAACAGAATACATATTTATATAGGGTAAAGTATACTGTCGTTAGCCCCCTTAAGCAACTCCTAGCAGTCTTTAATGCATATCTGGGTAAATTGCGGAACAATCTATGACAAGTTAGGTTTGCAGAACGTAGATACTATAAGCATTTTGATGAAAAAAAAAAATTTTTCTCATGACATTTTCAATAAGCAAAAATTTAAAAATAAATGTATTATTAAAGCTTTTTAAAAAAGTGTTTTTCTAATTTTTTAGTAATTTTATTTTAGCATACATTCCTCTAAAAATTATAAGATAATTTAATTATTTTTTAATTAGAAATACGTAGTAGAGATAAAAGCTATTTTCACAAAACTAAAATACTATTTTTCTGAAAAAAGAAACAAAAATTTACTTCATACTTTTCAATGCAAAGCATATTATATAAACTAGATAAAAACTTACTAAAGTTTAAAAACTATCGATAAAGTGTCAAGTTGTTTGATATGTTTGCATTATGCGCATTTCGGTAGTTACTCACACATCAAAAGGTCTCTTATTCTGAATTGACTCATAGGGTAAAGCATACAGTCGTTGGCCCCCTTAAGCAATTCCTAGCAGTCTTTAATGCATATCTGGGTAAATTGCGGAACAATCTGTGTCAAATTAGGTTTGCAGAACGTAGATACTATAAGCATTTTGATGAATAAAAAAAAAATAATTTTCTCATTTCATTTTCAATAAGCACTTTTTTTAAAAAAAATTCTAAAAGGTACAGTTATTGGTCCTCTGTTATAATTATTGGCCTAGGTATTCTATAGTGATTATACAACCATACAACAGACGATTACATAACCATAGTTAATAGCGCAATTTTTAAAATAAAAATCCCTTATTATTTGTGTTTTATTGATAGGGGGTCAACGACTGTATACTTTACACTATATATATACTTAAAAAATGATTTAAAGTTTTAATTAATCATTTTCTTAGTGCATCTTTCATATCATAAATGGAAATATATTTAAAAAAAAACAAAAGATTAGGTTATATGAAAAATAATAATTTATTCTTATAGAATTTTTATTCAATAATCATTAGAAGAGATTACATGAATAGTGAATAAGGCAAATAGAGAACAGAAAAAAAAGAAGAATATGAATCGGAAGGAAAAGATGGGCTAATATGAAATTATAATAGCCACTTTATACATATATTATACAAGCTAATAATAATAATAATAATATTAATAAAGATATTGTAGATGATATCTTTATCGTTATGATTTAATCAATATATTAAATATTCATGATATTGAAAAAACATTTCAGATAAATGAAAAGAAAAACTGGAAAGGAGAAACAAAGACAAGGAGAGGATGGGGAACTTGAATTAAAAAAAAAACATTTTGTCTGTGTGAGTAAAGATCATATACTTAAAGAGTTTTTTTTTTATTTAAGGATTCTAATTCGAATTTTAACTTGGCAAAATCTTATTTAATTATTATCATATACTTTAGAGAAAACTTTTAACTATATAAATCAGTGATTCACTTTTGAAACTTTTCAAAATATGCCGCCAAAGTATTACAAATGTAAAGAGGCTCTTAAACATTTCCGACTTTTTTTTCTAAATTTTTCAATTTGGTTCTAAAAAAAAAGTAAACCATTTTTGGGACCACATTTTTCAATATGGTAGACTTTTACACTTATGTTTTTCTTTGTGTTCCGCCAAATTTTTAAAACCGTTAAAAGTGTGCCGCGGTAAAAAAAAGGTTGAGAATTACTGATATAAATTATAATAATTGCTAAGAAAGTAATTATAAATGAGAATTAATAGAGAATTATAAAGATAGAGAGATTCTAGGCTATAAATCTATTAAAAAGAATATTTCAAAAAAAAAAAATAAATTAGTTATTTAGATAAAAAGTCGAATTGGCAGTCGTGGGACTGGCCGACAGAAGTGAAAACTTGTGCGTAAGAAATTTGAAAGCAGACGGAATGCGCACCAGCTTCACGAGAAAAATGAAATTTATATACGTATATATATATATATATATAAAATTTATAATTATTTTTTTCAGCAAACTGATTATTATTACAAAAATATTAAAAATACGATGTGTATGAATATATATATATATCTATATATATAAAAGGCAATGTCTGTCTGTCTGTCTGTCAAATACTCAAAAACTACCCGCCCGATTGCGATGAAACTTTCAGGGATTGTTGTGGGCGTCCCAGGGAAGGTTTTAGTGTAGTTAAATCCAAAATTAATTTAATTAGTAATATTTTGGTAAAAGTCAATTTATGGTTACCATGGTTACATTGAAAAATTTACAATAAATAAATAAAAATAATTGGAAATCTTTTCAACTTATTATTTTGATAAATTTTATTAATATTTTTAATTTTTTTTAAACTGCCAAAAATAACATACCCATAATAATAGTAGTAATAAAAATAAAAATATAAATCACAATGTAAGTAAAATATTGAATCGTTTTATTTATATTGTTTCAATTATTGTTTGAATATTTATTAAATTTATATATAGATTAATTTACATGTTTAAATGTATATTTAATAAATTTATTTATTGATTCTTAATATTAATAACTCCAATTACTTTCTTGAAATTTTTTTTTATTTAAAAACATATTCAGCATATCTCGCAAATTTGAATTGGATTAAATAACATATATTAATTTAAATTAAATTTAATTAATTCAATTATGAATTAAAATTAATAAATAATATTTATTAAACCAGCGCAAGTTTGACTCTTTTTTGATGGCACCACGTCACGTGTTGGCGCGTGAGATTTCCAGTGTTAAAAAATTAATTCTGGTACTTTCAGCAATTCAATTTTCGATGTTGAGATTTTGATGTTTTTGATGTTATAAATCAGAGGTGGCCAACCCAAATGATCTTACGGGTCACTTTGGAAATGTATCATAACTTCGAGAGCCGCATATAAAATTATACATACCCATATTAGATTTAGACCCATTATAGATATTGTTTGGTGTGACAAATATGAAAAATAATGAATTTTTATTATGTTTACTATTATTTTTACATATAAACATATATAACAGGGGTGGCCAACACGTCGACCGCAAAGGCTTTAAAAGTAGCCCGCGAAGCCAAAGTTGGAAAAGTTAAAAGGTAAAGGACATGATTTTTCCATGGGAGAGGGAAGGCAGAAAAAATCATGAGCTCACGTGAGGGCAGGAACGCCAATCCCTGAAATAGAATTCTTTTCTACTGGGATTATAGAAAAGAATCTACCCGTTACCCAGGATATTATTTTTAAATTTATTAAAAATTAATTTTACATTTCATGAAACTTATTCAATTTTTTCTTATTGCATCATATATAAAAACAATAAAATTATTTCCTTCCTTTTCAAGTAATTTTTATGTTTTTTATTTTTGAATATAAAATTTGAAAATAGAATAGAATAGCAGGAAAAATGTTTCAATGTTAAAATACAAAAAAGAAGTAATGATTGGGATGGAAAAGTTGGTTAAATCGATTTATTAAAATAATTCGTATTAATTTATTTGTCGTATAATACGTAGTATAATTAAATTGTATATAATTTCATTTAACGAAGGGGAAATAATATAATTTATATTGTGAAAATAAAGTCAAAGGCAGTTGAATCTCATCCATTGGGGGTAAGCAATGCAGCATTGCTATGCTTTCCCCTTCAAGGTCACCGAGAAGCAAAGCATTGGAGGTGGGGGGCGAAATTTATTAAATATATATAATTAATATACAGTAAAAAGTTAAAAATCTATATTTTATAAAATTAAATTTTTATTTGAATCTTTTCTAAAATTTATTAAACTTCATTTAAATTAATAGGAATAAATAAATTTACAATTAATTCTTGATTTTGGGATGATTTCGGTGGTGACGCCGATCAACGTCTTCGACTGGAAAGGGAATGCGTACTGAAAGCGCTCGAAGCACACGGACAGGCAGGCATGCAGGCAGGCCAGGAGGGAGGGTGGGTGGGAGGTGAGAAGAGGTGGCAGAGGGGGCCAGCATGGCGGCAAATCATTTCAATCTGTCAAAATTCAATAATTAATATTTAATCAACGAAGCACCGTAAAATTATATAATAGTAGTGAAAATTAATCTACGTTTCATAATGAATCTATTCGTATAAATTTTATCTGTTGTTATGAGGCAAGATTTTTGATGAACTGTAAAAATAAACCAATATTAAAATTAATTAAAAATTTCCATTTAATGATACAAAAAATCAATTTTATTTAGAATCTGGCTAAAATTATGATCAATGGTTTGGTCTTGGTCACAATTTACAAGATTTAGTCAAGAATTTTATTAAAATGAAACACATTGATTAGATTGGTTTTTCCTAATTCTCCAAAGCGTTCTATAAATATGAGTTCCAAGTTTTTACTAGTATGAAGCGTAGGAGAGGTGGGTCCTCTCAGAGGCACATAAGACATGTCTCACTTGTGAATAAACGGGGTTTTGCTAGTCGAAGGGTTGACGTGATCTGGATATATTTGAATAAACCCCCCGAAGGGGGGTTTATTCAAATATATATAGGAGACTCTAAAGAGTCTCCTATAAGAGACCAAGATTTCAATTTTTTTTCTTTTTAATGATGCTATGCTAGATATTCTCCTTCATCCAAATAAATTTTATTTTTTGAATGATCAAGGGAGGGGGGGAGTAAGAGGAAGGGAATGGATGGAAAGGCGTCAATGGGTAAAGGACATGATTCCTCCAGGTAGAAGAGGGATTTAGAAGAAATCATGAGCTCACGTGAGGGCAGGGACGCCAATCCCTGAAATAGAATTCTTTTCTACTGGATTTATAGAAAAGAATCTACTCGCTACCCGGGATATTATTTTTAAAGTTATTAAAAAATAATTTTAGATCATAATCATCCTATTTTTCTAATTCTCCAAAGCGTTCTATAAATATGAGTCTTTTATATACCATATATTTATATTTTTCTTATCCCGATAATTTATATACTTTTTATCCAAGGGCTTCCCTTTCTCAAAACACCGTTTAGTCCTAGACTACTCTACTCTACCCAAATTTCGCCTCTACCTCCCCCTCCTCTCATATCCATTCCAAAATGAAGTATTTATTTTAATTGAAGTTATAAATTTAAATGAAAAATAACAGCCCTTCCATTTACAATTTTTTTTTATTAATATTATTATAATAATTAAAACTAACATATCTTTCATATATCTAAGAACATATATAAATATATTATTGATTTAACCTTTCTATATTTTAGTATTTGACTATATAATTAATAATATTTAATTTTTTCCCATTTTTTAGCACTTTATTACAAACATATTATATATTTTAATTTTTTTATTCGTTGATCAAAAATAATATATATATAAAATATATTTATTTATTACATAATAAATAGATAATTATATTATTATATAATTAAGATATATAAAAATAAATTCAATTGAAATAAAACGATTGTGTCAAGATTCAACATTTCAATTCATACTTGTTCGCTCAATCAAATTGAAAGAGAACAACCAACCTCTTATATTCAATTAAAAATATATATATATATATTATATATATAATAGAAGTAAATGTAAATAATAGAATTAAAATAAAAAAATCAAATATTTATTTATTACATATTAAATAGATAATCATATTCAAGATTCAACATGTCAATGATCTAAAAAATTAAACCAATTAAATCAGCAGCTACAGGGTAAAGGTACAACAATAATAGATATGATTAGCATTTTGAAGTCATTTAAGGAAAAATTAAATATGCTTGCAATGCAACTAGGGCGTCGTAATTTAAAACACTTTCAAAATCTGGCAGATGAATCTAAAAATAACAAGACTGTTGCTTACGACAAATATGCTGATGTTATTGGAATGCTTCTAAATGAATTTGATAGAAGATTTCTCAAACTAAGTGAACTTCAAGATATTGCCTGTTTTTTATCTTACCCATTTAATGACATCGACGTTGAAAGTCTTGGTCAGAAACTTCACAATTCTCTTAATACTACAAATATAGCAGAATTAAAAGAAGAAATACTAAATCTTAAATGCGATATAAATCTAAAATCAATGGTTTCAGATAGCAATTTTTGGAAACTAATAAGCAAAGATAAATATCCAAATATTTGGACAATGGGTGCTCGTTTCAATTCCTTCTTTGGCTCCACATATTTATGTGAATCCGCATTTTCTTATATGAATGCGATCAAAACAAAACAGCGATCGCAAATAACGGATCTATATTTTAGAGTCATGCTTAAAAATTGCTTTAAGTTCATATGAGTCAAATTTTGAGAAACTTGCTGCTCTTATGCAATGCCAGGTTTCATCCAAATAAAAATTGTATGCTTAAAATTTGTTTTGTTCGTATTTATTTCTTAAAATTGTATTTTTTAAAATTTTAATAAATATTGTTAGAATTCATAAAATAAAAAATATATCGTCGGCTTAGATTGCAAACCTGCTAACTCATATTCAGCATATTTTGCACAACATTCTTAAAACGCATAAATTTTTTGCTTGTCATTTGATTTCAATTAAATAGGTGCATAATAGCGGTGTTTCATAGCCAATGTAAGGTGTTTTTCTATTTCTAATAGTGTGAAAATGTAATTTTTGACCAAAAGTGGAGGTTTGCAATTTAAATCGGCGATATAATGACTTCTTTAATTATCTTCTAAAATTTTAAAATTATTTGCCCATATCCTTAGTCGACCGCAGACTATATTTTATTGAAAAAGTAGCCTCTAAATGCTAAAAGTTTGGGCACACCTGAAGTAAATATTTTAAATAATTGAAATTATTTAGGTAAATATAAAAATATACTTATTACCTGTCGATTTTGGATTATTAAACTCTTTACTATATAATTTATAATGCATACCAATATACATAATTTAAAATATATATTATAATAATAATATATGATTTTACAATGCTTATCCAATTAAATTAACAAAAAACTGATTTTAATTCAATATGAAATATTAGAGAACGATCATAATACATCTATAATATCGCTAAAATGTACAATGAGTAATAATAATAACAATATTACTAATCACATTACTAATACAGCCCTTAATGTCCAATTAAATCGCAGCTGTTACATGGATTTTTAATCGTTAATAATAAATTTTATATCTTTATTATCACAATTCAATTTCATAGATGTATCTTATATATGTAGATTATAATAATAATAATCTCCTCTGATATTATTCCATTTACATAGACATACATTCATACATCGTTGCAACGACGTAATTGTTAATTATTACATTACATTTAGAGACTATATATTCAATTAGCATATAATACATTGCCTGTATAGAGAGAAAAGAGGGAGTGGCTTGGGCAGATATTGAAGAAGGAGATTAAATTTATAATAGAAATAAATAATATTTTATCAATGTGAAAGTAGTAGATTAAATATAAATCTCTCATAAAATTAAAAAAAAAACCTTAATTGATTATATATATATAAAAGTAGGATATTTTTAGAACTTTATACCATTTGGTATATGAAACTTTGTTATCTCCTTTATATAAAGATTCTATCGGATTTCCTATGTAGAAGATAGTAAAAAATAAGTAGGAGAAAATGATAGACATTCGAAGGCGCCTGAAGCATAGGCAACCAAACGCCACAAAAAGATGAGGAGAAAAAAAAATTGCAATATATTCAAATTTATAGTTAAAAAAAAATAAAAGTTATTTCGTATGTAGATTTTTCTGCATTATTTTTTGATTGCATTTCCTATATATCATGCATATTTCATAGGATTGCTTGTCTCTATCCATTACAGTTACATATATCGGGCAATATTCCAAAATCCATTCATTATCATTTAGAAATGAAAACAAAATTAGCAGAAATTAATTAAAGTTTGAAAAGCACTTTAAAACGCTTAATAAATTATTAAAATTCATCATTATCATTATTATCTGTGGCAGCAATAGCAGCATAATAATTTAAACACAGAACCAACCAACAGAGAATACCTATTTGCAATCTACAATATAATAGTATTCAAAAAAAAAACAATGTTATTTAATTAAGTCTAATCAAATTTTATTTAAATATGTTAATTGAATTTGTCAAAAGTATCTGAAGTATTTATTTAAAAAATAAAAAAACAAATACATTTTTTTTCTTATATGTACTAATAATTTTATGATAATCATTTGTTTATTTTTAAAGATAATTAAATTACAAATTTCGTGAGGTTTTAGAAATAGACGAGGATGGAGTGAAAAGTTTCCGGCCTGGCCAAGAAAGACGATGTTTTTAAATTTTTTCTTTATTTTTCAACATTCAAGATAGCTGAGACCTGTACGATGTTAGCTGAACGTGTGCAAAATATTTTGCACACTATTTGAACATTTCTACCGACAATTTGGCGCTGTAGGCGTAATCTAAACGAATTTTGGAGTCGATTCATAACTGTTGATGAGACTTAAATTAATTAGAACACCGTTATGAGAAATGTATCAGTGTTGATGGAGATTACGTTGAAAAATATAGAAAAAAAAAATTTAAAAACATCGTTTTTTCTTGGTTAGGCCGGAAACTTTTCACCCCATCCTCGTATAGGGAGAGAGAGAGAGTGAGAGAAAAAGAAAGAATTAAACTATTCAACTATTGAAAATATTTTATATACCGAGAAATTTATTTTTTGATTTGGTATTCTAATTAAACATAAATTTCTAAATATTTGACAAATCAAATATATGAGTTATTTGTAGTATTGGTAGTTGGTTAGATTAAATTACTAGTTATCTATCAATTTATGATTAAATTTCATTTATTTCATAGAAGCATTACACATTTTATAAATTCCAATTAAAATTACCATCCATTTAAATAACAAACGTTAATTCTCTCTCCCTGATTTTTCTATTAAATAAATATTGTATATTTTAAAAATAATTATTTGTATATAATATATATAATATTAATTAATAATTAAATTATTAAATTTTGTTGGAATATCAATCATTGTAGATAATTTAATTATAATATTTAATTATGTGATAATTAAAATTATCTATTTTATTTTAATTTGATTATAAATTAACGGATATGTGCAGTTGCATACATAGACGCTTTTCGAAACAGTCTAAGTCATTAAAATATAAATATTTTTTAATCTTTAAATATAAATATGTATATGGATAGTAAAATATTTAATAAAAAATAATACGTATATATTTGTATATATATAATTATTGTTTATATGTTATGGATTTTTAGGGGGAAAAATTTAAAAATAAATTTATTATTAAAACTTTTTAAAAAAAGTGTTTTTCTAATTTATTAGTAATTTTATTTTAGCATACATTCCTCTGAAAATTATAAGATAATTTAATTATTTTTTAATTAGAAATAAGTAGTAGAGATAAAAGCTATTTCCACAAAACTAAAATACTATTTTTCTGAAAAAAGAAAAAAAAATTCACTTCATACTTTTCAATGCAAAGCATATTATATAAACTAGATAAAAACTTACTAGAGTTTATAAACTATCGATAAAGTGTCAAGTTGTTTGATATGTTTGCATTATGCGCATTTCGGTAGTTACTCACACACCAAAAGGTCTCTTATTCTGAATTGACTCATAGGGTAAAGCATACAGTCGTTGGCCCCCTTAAGCTATTCCTAGCAGTCTTTAATGCATATCTGGGAAAATTGCGGAACAATCTGTGTCAAATTAGGTTTGCAGAACGTAGATACTATAAGCATTTTGATGAATAAAAAAAAATAATTTTCTCATTACATTTTCAATAAGCACTTTTTTTAAAAAAAATCCTAAAAGGTACAGTTATTGGCCCTCTGTTATAATTATTGGCCTAGGTATTGTATAGTGATTATACAACCATACAACAGACGATTACATAACCATAGTTAATAGCGCAATTTTTAAAATAAAAAATGTTTAGTGATAGGGGGCCAATGACTGCCTCGGGGCCAACGACTGTATACTTTACCGTATATATTGAATTATATAATTTCCGATGATGGTGTATCAACAGAAATAATGAATTAAGTAAATATTTCAATCAAATTGATAATTAATAAAATGAATTTAAGCTTAATATATTTTTAAATTTAATTTTTAATTTATAATATATTTTAATGTTACAACAATTGCCTAAATTTAAATGTGTTAAATTTTACAATTCAATATTTATTAATCATTTATTCTAATTTGGCTGCTGTTTTCAACTTGTGGGTCATCTATTATTAGTGAAGTGAAATTACACATACACACACATTTTTTCATTGCATTTACATTAATAGTAAAGTAAAAATAAAGTTAAATATAAATATATAATTTTAAATACTTATATATTTTTATTTAGTAGAATTTATCCGAAGTAATAAATAGATTATAACTATATACTAGCCGTTCCCGACATCGGTGGCATAAAACTCTTCTTAGAGAGACAGGCGGCTTCTAGTCGCACGAGATTGATTAATAATAATAATTTATAGGAAATATTGTTTCAAATACTTGCAAAACAAGTAAAAATATAAAATTTATAACTTTATTCATATCGTCCTAATATATTTTTGTATTTTTTTTTCAATATTTAATAATAACGAAACAAAATTTAAAAAAAAAATGAAGTTAGTAACAAATTAATAATTTTGATAGGTTTCTTTTTATGTTTATTATGTTTAATAAATTCTTTTTTATGATAAAAAATAATAATAATATCAAAAATTAATATATTTCAATTTGTATTTCAAATTATTTTTTATTTTAAATTCTATAAAAATTGTAAATTGTAAATTGTAAAATTCTAAATGTGTAACTAACTTCATAATGTTACAGACATTTCATACATACATACATAAATACATGTGAAATTATATATATTGATTTAACTTAACAGTAAACAAGTGGCCCACAAAAAGTTTAAGATATCAATAAAATGATATTGTATTATTTATTTACAAACTTTTTTTAAATTTTATTTAAAAACTTGCTTGCCACATATTATAATTTAAGTATTATTATTATTATTATTTTTATTTTTTTTTGATCATTGAATTATTAATCAAAGATGTATGAATATGACTAAATATGAGACGGAATTTGGAATTTTCGTAAAGATAAAATTGTTATCACTTGTTATTAAAGAGAATTGATCAAAATGTCAAAATAAATCTCCACGACAGGGGTGTTTATCATATATCCCAATCAAACGATTACAATCAATCATTATTAACACAAGATATATACCATATATAAATATATACATAAATCGAAACATATGTTTGTGAATTAGCTGGTGGTGAATTATGATTTGTAATATATATATATAAAAAAATAAAAATTCAAAACATCTTATAGAAATAACATTTTATGTATTTATATTTATGTATATATATTAAGATAAATCTATGTATTGTATAATTCTGATAAAAAAACAATTAAAAAGATACTACTAATTGAAAATATTCTAATCTTTTCTATCTTATTTGTATATTTAATAATTACACCTATAATTAAATACTTTGGCAACCTTAATTTTTATTTACTAAATGATTTCAGGATAGGAAATATATTATCAATTTTATCTACTCGTATCTTTTTAATATATTTAAAATTTGAAATGTGATTAAATGAAAAATCACAAAGTAGTTTATTAAATAATATTAATATTTTGATCAAATAAAGCAGTAGTTCCCAAACCCATTCCATAAAAAAATTTACTCAGCGCCCCCTTGGAAATTCACTTTTTTTTAATTTTAATAATAATTAAACAGAAAGATAAATGTACCTGCAAAATATTATAAATAAAGGTGTAAAAATTAGAAACATTGAATTTATTTATCTATTTATTGATCTCAGAATGAAAACTAATATACAAGTAATTTTCCCTAAATGCATCTGTGACCATCACCGCCCCCTGGAACGCTCCAGCACCCACAAGGGGGCGGTAGCGCCCACTTTGGGAATCACTGAAATAAAGTATACAAACGATATTCATTTGTTAAGTAAGCTTAATGAAGGAAACAAAATGAAGGAAACATTAAATTAATTAAAATTTTAGGTATTATATATTATTATTAAGTAATATATATATATATATATATATATATATATATATGATATAATAATAATTTTGATGTCAACCTATACAAATATTTATTTATTTATTAAGATAAGTATCTGGTTCATCGAAAGCAGCCATAATTTAAAAGAACATAAATTAAAAAAAATATATTCATAAAACATACACCCCTTAAACGTATGAATTAATGCACTGAAAGATAGAAAAGTATATATTTCGTGATTTGATTTTATTTATAGTTATAATATTTTGTATTTAAGCGCTGTCTGACATAGTTGCTGACGTCATTTAAATTTTCTATTTTAAATTAAGAAAAAAACCAATAAACCTTCTGAAACAATTTCAAATAATTTAAAGGCACGTATTAATGCACTGAAAGACAGGAATGGATATAACATAAATATTTTTAATTTTATTGTATTTATAATATTTTGTATTTAAGGAAGAACTGTTTGGCTTAGTTGCTGACGTCATTTAAATTTCCTACTTTAAATTAAGAAAAAACTAATAAAGATAATTTTTCCGAGGCTGAAATCAATCCAAATCCAAATAAATATATATACATAAATATACAATTTTTGTTAAAATAAATAATTTTGAAATATATATTTCAAAATTATTTTTTCACTTAATTCTTATGCTTAAACTTGAGTAAAATAATTTTAATTAGTTTTAATAAAATAAAATAAATTTATTATTAATTAAGACTTGTAAGAATTTATTTAATCAAATTTGTGATAAATCCTAAGGAAAATTATTATAATCACCTATCTTCTTTATGATGGATATATATATATATATTATATGAATATGAATAGTACGATCAACCTATATAATATAAAGATATGGATAGCGATAAGTTAGTTTGTAGAGTAACTTGTTTTCCACTTGTTTGCCAATTTGAATGGTTAATTAAATGATATGAACCACCACTCTCCCTCTCCCTGGAGATCATCTCTCATCGCAACATAACCCCAAACCCTTTCTCGCCACAGACCTCATTTTCGCCTACCTAGTAAATGAAATGCTCCAAAATCAGACTCCTATATATCTCCCATAATAAATAGATACGGATGAGAGAAGAGAGAAATGTAGGTGAATCATTGATGCAAGGAGAATGATGATGATATGTTGGACATAGCAACCATGAACCGGTAATTCTTACACTAATACTACTAATATTAGACTACTACTACTACTACTACTACTATTATCCCCCTACTACGACCAATAATAATAATCAAAATAATAATAATAATAATAATAATAAATGTAAATGAACATTTATTGAATCGGTTCAATGATTCCAAATGCTTTATTTCCCTTCTATTTTCCGGGATTATGTGAATGAAGGATTCGATAGAATAGAAACAGATTAATCTAACTATTACAAATAGTTATCAATATATTTAGTATATCTTAGTTCAAATATTTTTTTTTTGTATTTTCGAAATATTAAACCACTAGAAGGATTATTTTGAAATTCACACCATTGATAATATTTATAAAGAAAAATCGATCTTTATTGGTTTCAGCCTCGAGAAAAATCATCATCGTTAGTTTTTTCTTAATTTAAAATAGTAAATTTAAATGACGTCACCAACTACGTCATAAATACAAAAAATAATATAAATAAAATAAAATTAAAAATATTAATTTTAATAAATTATGTAATCAAATTACGAAATATATATTATGTTATATCCACAGCTTATACTTTAGTCTTTCAGTGCAATATTATGTACATTTAAGGGCTGTATGTTTTATGACTATTTTTTTAAATTTATGTTTTTTAAATTTAAATTATTTGAGAGGCGACTCAGTGAGCCAGGTATTAATATTATCAGCCAAACCCGATAAAATAATATTCTTTTTTAATGACTGGGCGACGACCCGGTGAACCAGGTACTAAATATAAATAAAGGAAATTTCA
Source organism: Labia minor (assembly GCA_963082975.1). Lineage (NCBI taxonomy): Eukaryota > Metazoa > Arthropoda > Insecta > Dermaptera > Spongiphoridae > Labia > Labia minor. The sequence continues at coordinate 115,591,481 of OY720344.1, forward strand.
TTGTAAATAGTATTGAATATTCTTTTTAATAAAAAAATCCTTTGTTTAACTTGCTTTGTCTATTTGATTGAAATTTTGAAGAGTTATTTGTTCTCTAAAATAATTTAGAATCTATTTAAAATGTATATAACAACATTTAGCACTTTAATAATAGTTATCTAAATTATTTACAGTTGTGAGAAAATAAGTATAAAAAATTATCCAACTTTTTTGAAATTTTAAACATTTTCTATTTTATCAATCATTTTTCATATCTTAATTAATGTTGTTAGTCTATATTTCCTTTTATCCGTTATTCAATTTCATCACCTACAATTTATGGTATTAATACAAAAACGGTTTGAGCTAGAATCATGAAATTTGGAACATGGGCATTATTCAAAATTCGTAGTTTACTATCAACTTTTGAGAAATGTAGCTCAACCGGAAGAGGGTCATTACCTACAACGTTTTGACCTTTTACCTCTAAAGTGACCGTAAAAGTAAAGATATATGTTTGATAATTTTTCACATGATTAATAATTGTATAAAACTGCTATATATAGAATTTCAGCTTGATTGAATCGCTGAATGTACCAGAATTAATTTTTTAACAGTGCAAATCTCACGCGCCAACACGTGACGTGGTGCCATCAACAAAGAGCCAAACACGCCCTGGTTTAATAAATATTATTTACTAATTTTAATTTATAATTTATAATTAATTAAATTTAATTTAAATATAATATATTATGTTATTTAATCCAATTCAAATTGCGAGATAGTCCAGCTAATTACCGACCGACGATAGTAAAGGAGGTATTGTTTTCACACCAAATTTCACATGTGGAGATTTTTACATATCTCCACGAATCATGCATTTTCTTAACAGAAAAAAGTATTTTTAGCATGATGTCTGTCCGTCCGTCTGTCCGTCCGTATAGATGTGTACAGCCTGAACGGCTCAACCGATTTTGATGAAATTTGGTATATTTACTTAATGCATCAGTGGGATGAATTGATCAACTTTTGGTGCAATTCCGGAAATCGGAAGTGGTAGTATTAGCGATCGACGATAGGAAGGGAAGGGTTATTTTCGCACCAAATTTCACATAAGGAGATTTTTTTACATATCACAACGAATGTATTGGTTTTATCCTCGGGGAAAATCATCTTCATTATGTTTTTCTTAAATTAAAATTATGTGACGTCACCCACCCCTTCATGACGTCACAGTCTCCTTATTATGATCACGGGCAACGCCGGCTACTTCAGCTATATATTAAAAATAAAATAAAATTAAAAATATTTATGTTATATGCCTATCTGTTTTTTATTAGATTAATAGATATATTAAAATTATTTGAAATTGTTTCTGTAGCTGGAAAATAATTTATTTCAAACCGTCGGTCGGTTCGGACCTGGCCACAGGTCAACTTATTTTGTTTTACTTTTAGAACAATTATAAATAAAATCTTCATTTTATCTAATTTTATTTTAGTTATTTTAACTTAACTTTATATAAATTATTGACTAAAGCGATATTTATATAATAAAGTTTTTTTGTTTGTTTGTTTAAAGTTAAGGGAATAAATAAATAAATAAATATAATATATATAACAGTTACCCATATAATTTTACAATTTATTTAGTTTATTTATTAATACTTAAAACAAAATTACTTTGTAAATATTATTGATTATATTTAATAGAGATTTTAATCGAGATCATAAAGAACAGTGAAAAGAAATGTTGAATTGAGTGTTGCTAAAAGAAGTGTGGGGAAAAATGAAGAAGAGTTAAACTATGTTTTTAATTAACCTTAACACCCAGGGACTTTGATAGCATAAAAAAATCACACAAGATTGATTAGATACTTTTACAAACTTTCTCTTTTGTTTTTGTTCCTAAAACTAAAAAAAAAAACTTTTTTTTTTAAATTTATCCTTAATTAAAAGTAATGGTTCAAGGAATTAATTTTGAATTTTTCTTTACTTTTTTTTAATTATGTTTATAATAGGATTTAAGTAAAAACAACAACAACAACAACAACGAACGTTTAACACAACAACTTTTACTTAATTGTTAATTAAGACAAAGTTTATATCTTTATAGTTTGTGCTATGTTATAATTTTAGAAATATTTGCTTTTGTTGGAAGGAAAAAAAAATTAAACCTTAAATATTTAAAATAAATAAATAATTAATTAATTTGAAATTTTTGATTATTTAATAGAATTTTCTATTAAATTATCTTGACATGATCAAAAGGAAACTTTAATTAATAGATATTCATAAATATATATATTGTATATATATGAGGTGTGTCTAAAAAGTTCGGTGAATGATATGATAAAAACATTAAAAAGAGAATGTTAATTGTAAAAAAATACCTTGATTAACCTTCAAAATACTCTCCACTTGCCACAACCTACTTCTTAAAAAGTTCGTATAACGCTTGAAAACTGTTGGAGAAGTTTTGATGGAATCGTTCTCAGAGTAGCCGTCACAATGTTCAGGCCGGCAATCCACAAGCAGTACACCAGAAAACACTGAACGTGTACGAGAGATGGTAACAAAAGATCGGCGATTGAATTTGCGACTAATATCCGAAGAATTGGGTATTAGCAAAGACACAGTAAGTAGTGTTTTCTGGTGTCCTGCTTATGGATTGCCGGCCTGAACGTTGTGACGGCTACTCTGAGAACGATTTCACATCAAGACTTCTCCAACATTTTTCAAGCGTTATACGAACGTTGTCAGAAGTGTTTTGTGGCTAGTGAAAATTATTTTGCAGGTTAATAAAGGTATTTACAATTAATATTCTCTTTTTATGTTTTTATCATACCATTCACCGAACTTTTTAGACACACCTCGTATATATGTAAAAGATAATATTAATTTGTTATACTTTAGTTTAAAATGTGAATAATGGGAATTGATTATGGTTTCAAAAATTAATTTGAAAAGTTCTGAAGCGAGCAGGTTTTGTTGAAAATTATTCTTAATTATCTTCTAACTAAAATATTGTTATAGTATATATTTAATTTATATTCATTGATCATTGATTCTACATTCTATATAAGCGTTTTGTCAGAAATGAAAACTCGTTGCATATCTAATAGGCGAGCTCCATTCTAGCATAATTAGAATACATTTGAAATATGCAGACAAGGTATAGATAGGTCTTTAGGTTTATAAACAATAATCTATTGTATATATGAGGGTGAAGAAGAAAGCCCCTATGATTTTGAAAACAATGCTGTTATAATGAAAATTTTGTTTAAATATTTAATAGTAATTAAATCAAATAAAAATTTAACTTTATAAAAATTAAAAAAAAGCTTATTTTAATTTATTAAAAGAAAAGAATAGAAATATGCATGCAAACTAAATTTTTTACGTTAAAAAATGTTAAACAAATATTAATATTAATATGCATATATTTATATTTAAATTATTCTTTATGTCGTCTAAAGAGAAATACATTTTTCCATTTACTGTGATATTATTTTATAAATTTTTAATTATTAATAAAACAATTAGAAGGATTAGTAATAATTTAAAAAAAAAAAAACTTTGTCACCCATAATATTATTATTATTCAGGTCTTTAAAAAATAAAAAAAAGAGAATGAAGAGAGAAAGAGAGGGCTGATGAAAAAAGATGGCGCCAGTCCTATATCTATGTTAAGTATCATTCATTCGTATGCAAATTCCTCTTGAATATCGTTTCCATAGATAAATTGTTCCCACTCTCTCATTTTCTCTCTCTTTCGCTCTCGTCTATTGTATTCTCCATTGAACTCTACGCCCTTTAGGGCCGTCACGCTTCGTAGAGTTATTATAATTAATTGATTGCTGGCCATAGAAACAGAGGGAGTAAGGATGAACAGACTGCGACGCACTCTGGCGGCGAATAAGCATTACGAATATGGCGTCAGTCAGTGGTGCCAACATCCTGCAGTTGTCTCAGCCTATTGTTTAACTCTAACCTCACAAAATGACATCCAATACACACAACATAAACAACAACAAGATGGATGTATTTGAATATATATTAAACACAATACAATATAATATATATTAAGGTGGAAGTATTATATGTAATATATATATATTAAGGCTTCCTGAATCTGCTAAGACAATTGGCAACACTACTAATTAATACAGAGTTTAGATCACGTAATGAATTTTTGAGTACTTTACAAATAAACATTTGATTTAATTTATAATTTTTAAGATCTCATAAAATAAATTAAATGAATACATTTTATTTTGTATTTAATCATAAAAAAATAATAATAGTACAAATACCACAAAAACCATGTGAATTGCATAATGAAAAATAATGATCAGATCTTCTAAAGGTTATTTGAAAAATAAAATTACTTTACATTTAATTTTTCTTTTATCTTGTTGAATTTTTTATTCATTATTTAATCACATTCAAACAAAATAAAATAAAAAAAAAATATGAAGTTTATCAGAGAATGAAAAGAAGAAAAAAATGAAAATATATTTAATGGGTTTTATGATTTTTTTTTTTTTGTATAAAAAAAGAAAGAAAAACTAAGTGAATGAAGATGTCAGTAGGAGTGGCGATGGCTTCGAAGGGATGAAAGAAGGGGAAAAATGGGGGAAAGGGGTTTGGAGGAAAGTTTCAAATTCTATTCAAACAAGAATGGATTATGTTTGAATCGTTGTTAAGTGTAAAATGTAAAATAAAAAAAAAAAAATTGTAAAAGAAAGAGATAAGAATGAAAAAAGAGGGAGAGGAGTAATGATGGGATATATATATATATTCAACCGGCAGCAACAGCAACTGCAGCTAAGGAAGTAAAGTAAAAGGGAATCAATTTAAATAAAAGATGATATTCTGTAATAGGTTTTTAATCTTTTAGAAATACGACTTAGTTATTTTTTATCTGCGTTTCAATTTATAATATACCTATGGAATACATATATTGAGATTTTATGAAAATCACCATTCGTTCTAATAAAAGAAAAAAATATTAAGGAAACATAAATCAACACAAAATTTTGAAATTTCAAGTGTCATGAGGCCAACCCGACCCCCACCCTCGGCCAACCAGATCCCGCTCTTGCCCCCACCATTCCAACAAGACCACAACGCGCAACTCTGTTGCTCATATCACATTTTTTTAATTTAGTTTGAGAGAGTAGAAGACTGTGATGGAGGGGAAATCACTCTAGAAGGGGGTACCCCCGCCTCTCATGGCTGCCACCCCTCACACACCAACTTTGGTTTCTCCGACTATAGGAAATTTTTTTACTCAAACCTCAACATATTACAAAACTGATTGAAAATGTTTTTAAATTTTGAGAATTTTCCAATGGAAATATTTTTATTGTTATTAATAAAAATAATATTATCATGACATACTTGATACCTCTAACTTTCAATCAATTAATTATAATTCAAAAATATATTTCTTATATATCCATATATCTAAGACCTTTCCCTCAAATGTAAATATTTATATTTTTATTATTAATAATAATAATATAACCACATAATTGATAGCTCTAGTAATAAAACACACATCATTAAGTTTGTTCGCTAATTTGTATTTAATTAATTAATTATAATTCAATTATAATCTTCCAAACCAAATGTCTACAAAAATTTTTCAGAAGACTAGCTCAATTTAAAAAAAAAGTGGATGAAAATTGATTTCAATTTTTCATTTGAACAGACAATAGACCTAAGTGAAGTTGATGAAAACGTTGTATAAACAATAATAATTATAATATATATCTCATATTATTATACTACCAAAAATTGTATATATATATATTTTTGTATTTTCGAAATATTAAACCACTAAAAGGATTATTTTGAAATTCACATCATAGATAATATTTATAAAGAAAAATCGATCTTTATTGGTTTCAGCCTCGAGAAAAATCATCTTTGTTAGTTTTTTCTTAATTTAAAATAGTAAATTTAAATGACGTCACCAACTATGTCAGACAATGCTTCCCTAAACACCAAAAATATTATAAATAAAATCAAATTAAAAATATTAATTTGAATAATATTTTGTAATCAAAATACGAAATACTATATATATTATGTTATATCCACAGGCCATACTTTAGTCTTGCAGTGCATTAATATGTACATTTAAGGGCTGTATGTTTTATGACTATTTTTTTTAATTTATGTTATTCTAAATTTAATTATTTAAGAGGCGGCTCAGTGAACCAGGAATTAATATTATCAGCCAAACCCAATAATAAGGAATACTTTTTATTAATGATCGCGGGTAGCGGGTAGATACCTTCTCACGATCCCGGTGAGAGACAGATCTACCTCAGTGAGTGGCGCCCACTGCCCTACGCGAGCACATGCATTTTCTCTCATTCCTCGACCAAGGGAGTGCATGCCCTACCCAAATCATCCATCCAGACCCAATCCCCTTTATTTCCTCTTCCTTCTTTCCAATCCACGCGTCAGGCTGTAGCGACAGGCCGGCTGGATCATCTTCGCGTCGCATCAACAATTAATGGAGAAATGTTATACGGTTATTGGCTAGGGCGTCCCCTGCAAGCGACGCGCATTGTCAGCACCCGGGTGATGCGAGAAATGGGTTAGGGTTACCCACCTATGGACGAGGTGGGCTAAAGAAGATAGTCCAACATACACATCCACATCTACATCCACATCGACATCATCACCGACACAAACATCGTCACATCGGTCAGCATCAGCATCATTGCCATCAACCTCACTCAAATCGTCCACAGCTACATCAAAATCGTCAACACCATCATCACCGTCATCGAAGGTTGAGTACCAAAAGACCGCGTGGGAGGCCTAAAACCAGCTGGTCCTGCCGTATAACGGGAGATCTAATGGCATCTGGTCTCTCTACAGACGACGCCAACAACAGATTTAGTTGGCGCCAATTAACGAGAAGAACCGACCCCACATCCCGTGGGAAATAAGGCTAAGAAGAAGAAGAAGACTTTTTATTAATGATCGAGCGGCGGTTGGTGAACCAGGTACTATATATATATATATATATTATCCAAAATAATAACAACCTTAAAATATAAAAAAGAATATCCATGGTTTCTCAACATGTTTTTAGTTAAAAAAAAAAACAAATTTTCCAAAAAGTTGATTATAATGTAAAATTTTATTATTATTTTATTGAATATGAAATTTATTATGATTGATAATAATTTATATTATAGGTTCCCAAAATGGTCTATATAGACCCCTGGGGGTCTATTTTAACCTCCAAAGAGTCCAAGGTAGCGAATAACAAATTTGGGGGTCCATGAAATGAAAATGGGGGTGTATGGGGGTTCAATATATCTCTAAAAAAAAAGGTAAATCGTTTTTCCGACATGGCTTTTGAAGCATTTTTGGATATTTCAATAAGGCTCTAAAAAAAGGGTAAATTTTTTTTTTTTATAAAAAATCAAAATCAATTTAAGGGGTCTACCAAAAACCGAAAAACATGGCAAGGGGTCTACAACACAAAAAAGTTTGGGAACCTATGATTTATATGAACAAATTTATCTGAGATAGAACAAATTAAAATGAAACAAAAACAAAACTAATCAGATTTAATTGAAATAATTATATGATTAATCAAAATTATTTCTCTGTATTATAAAATTAATTTTTATTTGTAAAATTATTAATGTTATTTGGTGATCAAATTTATAATAGGATAACAAATGAGGCATTGGGGACCTCCATAAATAAAATTAAATAAGTAATAATTAGTTATGTAGATTTTAAATAATATTTATGATAAGTGAATATCAATTGCATTCATTTATTATAATAGAAATTAATGATTTATAATAATGGAGTATTTTTAGGGTGATAAACTAATTAGTCATTTTGGTTTTATATATAAAATAAGATTAATAGTTAAATAAAGTCAAAAAGGAAAAAAAAAATATTAAAAATATTTCTTTAACTGGTCGTTTGCGCTCGCTTCTAAATTGAATCGCTTGGCAGGGATGGTGCTAATTAGGCAGCCGCCTCATTGCAGATGGTACCCGCCTGTTGTGATATATGAAGGCCCTTCACCTCCCACCCCACAATGCAAACCCCTCTTCGCGCACCCTCTACCCCCACTATCACGCCAATCCCCTTGTTCCGTTTATCAGTGATAAGCCGTTGGGCAAATTAACACTCGCCCTTGTATCCAATCTTGCAGACAACATAGATAGACAGACATACATACCCATAAATACAAGGTCAAAGACACTTAAACGAAAATCAATAGAGCATTCTGATTAGTAAATAAATAAATAAATAAATTGTCGAATTTGTTAATAACAAATCTTATTTAATTATCAATCGACATTTTTTACTATCTCGCCAGAGATCACGAAAATTTTCGATGACGAGATTTTGATGTTTTTGTACGTTTTGAAGGTTCCTGAATCATTTTCACTAAGGTTGAGAAAAATATAGACAAGATTACGCAAAAACGGTTTGAGCTAGAATCATGAAATTTGGTATACGGGCATTATTCAAAATTCGTAGTTTTCTATCAACTTTTGATAAATGTATTTCAACCGGAAGAGGGTCCTTACCTACAAGGTTTTGATTTTTTTTTCTCTAAACTGACCGTAAAAATAGAGATATATGTTTGATAATTTTTTACATGATTAATAATTGTATAAAACTGCTATATAAAAAATTTCAGCTTGGTTGAATCGCTGAAAGTATCGGAATTAATTATGCAATATGTAATTACTAATTGATTAAAATAATACTTCCTAGATCACTTATGACCTGTGATGAACCAGAATATTGCATTAACATCGGAGTTACATATGTATACGAAATTTCAGCTCATTCGAACATTGGGAAGTGGGTCAAATTCACGTTGCAATATTTGGCGACAGGACACGGGTTGAAACTAAATAAAAGAGTGTAACAAACATAAATCTACATTAAAATTGATATGCATGCAAGCAAATATGTCACAGCCATTAGTTTAGCTATTAATTTCTTGATTTTTACTATCTCGCCAGGTATATGTTTGATAGTTTTTCACATGATTAAAAATTGTATAAAACTGCTATATATAGAATTTCAGCTTGATTGAATAGCTGAAAGTACCAGAATTAATTTTTTAACATTGCAAATCTCACGCGGCAACACGTGACGTGGTGCCATCAACAAAGAGCCAAACATGCGCTGGTTAATAAATATTATTTATAATTTAATTAATTTAATTTAATTGAAATATAATATATTATAACATTTAATCCAATTCAAATTGCGAGATAGTCGAGTGGAGACACTCCAGCTTATTTAAAAATATAATATTGTAATATAAATTTATTTAATAAAATATGAATTTTTAGAAGAATTTATAGATGAGAAAATGCAAAATAAAAAGATTATATTGATTTTCCAAAATCTCTTACCTAGTCGAGAATAGGAATTTTTTTCATGATATTACATATAATCAATCATCTTTTATCTTCATAGAAAAAAAAAGGAATTTCAATAAAAAGTACTTTAAATAGATGATGAACTGTTTTACAAATATTCAAAATATAATCATAATTTAATAAAATAAAATGTCATTTAACAAAATAATAATAATTAGCATAATATTAACAATAAAAATAATAATATTATTAATAAAAAGCATTGTGATTGGTCAATTCATATCGGTAAACTTAGTCACAATACTTAACACAACAAAAGCAATTTTCTAAATCATAATATTTGAAATTTTCACAATTAAATAGTGACAAATATTAGTTATTAATAAAGATATATATATTTTGTTATACATTGATTTATCTCAATGTGCTTATAAATTTATAAAGGTAGAAAATTAAAAGTTGACTTTAACTAATAAGTAGATAATCATAATGAGAAAACAATAATTCAGAAGAATAGTAAAGGAATAGATTCAAAGAAGCCCTTATATCAGTAATTTTCAACCTTTTTTTACCGCGGCACACTTTTAACGGATTAAAAATTTGGCGACACACAAAGAAAAAGATAAGTGTAAAAGTTTACCATATTGAAAAGTGGTCCCAAAAACGGGTTACCTTTTTTTTTAGAACCATATTGAAAAAATTTAGAAAAAAGTCGGAAATGTTTAAGAGCCTCTTTAAATTTGGCGGCACACTTTTGAAAAAGGTAAATTTTTTTTATAAAAAATCAAAACCAATATAGTGGGTCTACCCAAAACAGAAAAACATGGCAAGGGGTCTACGACACAAAAATGATTGGGAACCTATGGTTTAGATATATGAAAATTAAAAAATTAATTAATTAAATAATTTTCCTATATCCAAACCGAACTTATAAAATCCGAAAATTAGTCAATAAGTTAATAATTAGTGAATTAGTTAATAAAACATTATTAAATGGCTGGTCATTCATTTCACTTCTGTCAAACTTTAATAATCCAAAAAGGAATCCACTGGTAAAGTTTTATCCAAATCCATGATACCTCGGTTGGACTATTACCAATTTAAATAAATGTTATCTTACAAAGCATCATAGAACATTCACATAATACATTTTAAAAATAGTAAATTTAATTGAATCGTTTGATGAACTCACCTCGAGTGTTGTGAAAACAATTTTCTCAATGGATGAAAAGTATCTCTCCCACAGGATTTGCGTTTGTTGGCGTAATGCAAGCACCTTCGTTGGGCTTACAGAACGAATCACATCAGGCACCTGAAAAAGAAATGATCAATCAGAATAATTGTCTTTTACACAATTTCTATTGCTAATAATAAAAAAACTCACTTCAGTTTTTAATTTATTGTTTTTTTACTTTATAATTCTCTCTCAAAAAAAAATCAATTAATGAGATACTATATATATGATAGTGATTCAAAAATAACCGATAAGATATATAGAAACCCTGACACATTTAATAATACAGTAGAACCTCGATAACTCAAACCTCGGTAACTTAAAAACCTCTATAACTTCAAAAAATAATACGTTTCCTTTCCATCAGAGCCCAAAACCTCAATAACTTAAATAAGTAATCTCTGTATTGGCCCTCAGAAGCTGAAATCTTGAAGAATCAAGAATCAGCAGAAAGTCTTCAAGGTAAATGACGAAAAATTGCCAAATTCCCTAATTTAGAAGAATGTTTGTTTACGTGGTTCAAACAGTGTCGAAACAAAAACATCAGTGTTAGTAGACCCATAATGAAAGAAAAAGCTGAAGAGTTCGCTAATTCGCTGAAAATCAAAAATTTTAATGCCAGCAATGGCTGGTTAGAGAATTTTAAGAAACGACAAGATTTAGCCTTTAAAAAAATGTTATTAACCTATCCGCCCATCCCTAACATAGACCCTTGATAACTTAAAATATTTTGTGTTTCCCTTGGACTTTAACTTATCGAGGTTCTACTGTATATAATAAATGTATAGTAACAGAAAATCTAGTTAGCTTTTTCAACAGCATTAATAGGTATATCACTGTATAGTGTCGGAAAAAAGTAAACCCCAGACACAAGGTGCAGTGCCTTTTTCAACAGTTGTCGGGCAATGGCAATGCGCCTTCTCAGTAGGTTGATATTAATCAGCCCGTCAACAGCGCCAGCCTAGCGTTTACTTCTTCCGTCACTGTACATACATAAGAATAGAGTTAAATATTATATAAATATTTTAGATATGGTAGAGAAACCGTAAAATTTTCTTTTCTTTTATTTTCTTAATGTATATCATTAAAAATAGGTTAATTTTAGATATTTTTAAAACTGTATATTTTTTAATTTTAAAATTTGAAACAATTGTAAAATTATTTGGATTTTTTAATGTGTTAAAATTAATTCTAATAATACTTGAAATCTGAAAAGACAATTTGCAAAAATTCATAATTTCATTTCATTAGATAACAGCTGCTTAAAATATCAGATGTGAAAATAATGAACAAAAAAAGAAAACAAATGAAATTTCAAAAATACTTGTAGGATAGATTAAAACTTTTTAGGTTAATTGCTATAACTCTTAAAAATTAGTTTAGGTATAATATTAATTTATGATATGTTATTTTTTTTAAATTTACAACGTAAATTATTTTAAACAATTTCTATATTTAATGTATCTTTTAAATTTCCATAATTGCATGAATTTTTATTTATTTAATTAATTTATCAAGATGAGATCGAATCTTGGAAAGTTCATAAAAATTGTACATTATATATAATATAATAAATTTAAATGATTGCAAATGATTAGTCGAAATAAGTCAATATATTATTAATAAAAAAAAAAATTAAAAAAATTAAAATGTCAAGATATAAAAATAGTACTTATTTATAGTCCAGGAGATGAGAGTTGGTGCACGAGTCGACCCCCACCCGCGGCCAAGCAGTTCTCACGCTTGTGGCCCCCCCATTCCTACAAAACCCAACCTAACCTAACCTCGATAAATATTGTAAGAGGTGGGTGAATCTCAACTAATGAGATGTCTAATTCCAAAAAAAATAAATAAATAAATAAATAAAATAAAAATCTTTGTCAAAATCACCCGGAACGTTTGAGAAGGTAGAAGACTGTGGTGGAGGGGAAATCATTCTAGGCGGAGGGGGTATCCCCGTCTCTCCTGGCCGCCAACCCTCATGCACCAACTCTCATCTCCCGGACTATAGATATAGTAGTATTATACGTATTAACAATTTTATCCTACTTTATTTGGAGTAAAGTAAAGGGATATTTATATATATATAATAGACTGTTGTTTATTTTAAGTGGAAAATAAGATATTGCATATGCACAATGCAGAAGGGAATTAATTAATCTCTCTTTCTCCCTCTGTTCCTCTCTGTTTGATGGTTGTCTAGGTTGATCTTAACCAAACGATTGTAAATCCGGTCGTTTATCCCAGACACCCCATTGCTGGTATCTTCCCAGCTAATCCGTAATGTTACTCTGTTAATCTTCTCATTTAACGTATTGCCTTTCTTTCCCACTGTAATTGTACTCATGTCCTCTTTTCGCTTTGAATAAATTAATGACCCGGAAGGGAAAAGTGAACACCAAACAGGTGACAGTCTGTTAGAATAATATATAGTTTAATGAACATTACTATGGACATATAATGTGTAGGACGATGCTATTGGGGGGCATTAACAATTGACAAGCAAACATCACGGGAATGTCAAATTATACTTATTAATTATCTGTCCAAGAGGAGTCTTAAATTATTATAATCTAAACACATTATAATTTTCAAAATTTATTTGTTATCGAAAATTATGTAATAATTGTATTTGTAAAAAAAAGGAACAAAATAAAATTAATAAAAAATTCCTTACTCTCGCTTGAAAATTATCATAAATTCTCACACACATAACCATGTGTTCTATACTTAATCAAATAATTAAATTTACAGTAAATTCTCAAAGTTTTAAATTTATTTTTAACAATCTCCCTGTTTTTCTCCCGAAAATTTGGCGCTGTAGGCGTAATTCAAACGAATTTTTGTGTCGATTCATAACTGTTGATGAGACTTAAATTAAATTAAATCAAATTTAATTAATTAATTAATGAAAAATGTATCAGTGTTGATGGAGATTATGTTGAAAAATAAAGCAAAAAAAAAAAAAAAAAAAAATTAAAAACATCGTTTTTCTCGGTCAGCCCGGAAACTTTTCACCCCACCCTCGTATATATTTATATATCTTAGCTACTAATACATTTAATTTTTAATTCAATTTTTAATTAAAATGTAAGAATTACCCCTAAAAAATATAATAGAATGAAAAATGAAAATTTTGAATAAAAATAATAAAATTTGTTTTATTTTTGAATATATATATTTGGTCTTATTTTATTGTATTTGTGTGTATGTTTATGTGTGAATGTTCCTATCCGGAATGTCTATTGGGTAATCAACTTTAACTTTTCGATTCGTTGTTTTTTTTTTTACTTTTGTTTCAATCTCGCGCACACTTTAACGGAGAACGAACAGTTCAAGTTGAAAACCATTAATAAATCCTCCTGAGCCCAATGCATTGTCTACTCAGACAGAAAATACTCTTTTTTCCTCTCCATCTTTTTTTTCCTTTATTCTCCGTCTCTCTTTCTCTCTTTCAATTCTAATATACATTTTTTTATAAATATTTGATACTGATTGCTTTCTATAATGGAAAAATTGAAACTTTTTCGTCCCATTTAGTATTTATAATTTGTCAGATTTGGCTTTTGAATTATTTCTAAATGAAAGTCTAATTTTTCATTCATTTATTTATATATTATTAGAATAAATAGTCGTTTTAAACCTCAAAAAAATTAAACAAATAAAATAAAAAATATATAAATAAATAAAAAAGAATTATATTTTAAATAATAAATATGAAATAAAATAAATGGTAAGTAAATATGAATATATATTTTCCTATTGTATTAATATATATATATATACTATATATATATATATATATACTAAAATCATGTTAAATTAACTAATAACCTTTTTGAAATAAAATAGTAATTTCTATTATAATTTTTAATGTTCATTTGAATATTTATATAAAGACCCCCCCTATTAATTTATAATCTCAATCAAGATTAATATTTAAATAAAATTAATATCAATAGTTAATGTATATATTTATATATGGTGTCACTTGCAATTTACATTTAAATTAATGTATTAAAATATATTAATTGAATAATAGTTAAATAGAATTAAATATTCAAAATTAGATACATAATGAACATGGCTATATAAATTGTATATTTATGGAGTTTGATTTACAAATTAATCTACCCACCAATAGTATAATATTTTTTTATTATAAATATCGAATAATACAAATTTTATTTAATAAGTCTACTCAAATAAAAAAATCCCTTAAAATGGAAATTTAAAATATGGATAAGTTTAATCATCAACCCTAAAATTAAACAATATAATAACAAATGTATTTAAACCTATATACTTTAAAACAACTCTTGGATATATATCTATCTAATCTTATTATGCTAGCTAAAATTGTATCTATCTATCTATGTAAAAGAATTATCAGAAACCGCTCTAACTATTTTTTTGAAATTCACACCATAGATAGTATTTATAAAGAAAAATCGAGTTTTATTGAATTGGGAAATGTCATTTTCATTAGTTTTTTCTTAATTTAAATAGATATGACATCACAAATGACGTCCCCAGCCCTTCATGGCGTCACATCCACCGCTTCCTTATTTCTTATCTTATATTATAAATAAAATAAAATTAAAAATATGTATGTTATATCCATATTTGTTTTTTATGCATTAATAGATACATTTAAATTATTTGAGATTGTTTCCACAACGTTTAGAAGATTTATCTTTATTCAATATAGGAGAATTAAATGACGTCATCACTTTAAATTTAAAATATGGATAAGTTTAATAATCAACCCTAAAATTAAACAATATAATAAAAAATCTACTTAAACCTATATACTTTAGAACAACTCTTGAATATATATATATATATATGCTAATATTATAGTTTATAATCTACTGGACTCCAAATGTAACCACCCCAAAAAGTTTTAATCGGATTATTAATTAAGATGAGACTCTTCCTCTCTTACATTCAATATCTCTTCTCTCTCTATATATATCTTCTTATATATATATATATATATATATATATATATATATATGTTTATATTAAGGATTTATTTACCCCTTAAGGGACTTAACTGCTTTCTCTCTCTCTCTCTCACTATATATATATATATATATATATATATTGACTCACTCTCCATCTTCACTCTGACTCTCTCTCTAGTTCATGACCGAGCTCTTAAAAGGGAGAAGAGAGGGGGATGTAATGGGATGAGCGTAATGTCGGGGATAGAGTGACATGGGGTTTTCAGAAGGAGAATAACTTCAATATAGGTATATATATATATATATATATATATAATAGTGACCTTGTCAAGTAATGCACGAATGATGAATTATCCCCGAATCGGTTGTCAACCGCCCCACTTTACATGAACAACCTACATTCAATACAATCTATCACTTCTTTGCCCTATCTCACTTTTCGCCTCCTCCCCCTCCCCCACCTCCCTCATAACCCTCCCATCCAACATCTCTTAACCCCATATGCCATTTTCTATCCCTTTGTGTTTTATTATATATAATGTTCCGATATATAATACATAATATTGCCATGTAAGGAATAATTAATTTAAGTAAATGTGTTTTATTCACCTTTATGTTATATATTATATATAGAGAGAGGGAAATAATCAGGGTGAGTTAATTTAATGTCATACTTCTTATTATGGATAAACAATAATCAATATATAAATTATTATGTAGATCTAATTACACACTAATGGTTATAGATTTACTAGATATTATCTTAAATAATCAAAATACTCGTACATATGCGGATAAAATAAATAAATGATTTTAGTGGAGATTATACATTATTTAATTTAATAGTCCTCGACGTTTATATGAGTAAATTTTCTAATCATAATTGAAAATTTTTATTATAAGCTTCGATAATCAACTAACATTAATGAACAATTATAGAATAGTTAAAAATTTATTTATAATTGGGATATCTCTACTAGAATGTTAAAATTTTTATATTCAACGAACTTTATAAAATCTATATGCCTGTGTGTCTGTCGCCAAAAATTTTCGATTTTTTAAATTTTGATTTTGTATTCGAGTAGAGTTTAAATAAGTTGACCTGTGGCCAGGTCCGAACCGACCGACGGTTTGAAATAAATTAATTTCCAGCTACAGAAACAATTTCAAATAATTTTAATATATCTATTAATGTAATAAAAAACAGATATGGATAGAACATAAATATTTTTAATTTTATTTTATTTATAATATATAGCTGAAGTAGCCGGCGTTGCCGGCGTTACCCGAGGCTGTGACGTCATGAAGGGCTGGGTGACGTCATATAATTTTAAATTAAGAAAAACATAATGAAGATGATTTTTCCCGAGGATAAAACCAATACATTCGTGGTGATATGTAAAAAAATCTCCTTATGTGAAATTTGGTGCGAAAATAACCCTTCCCTTCTTATCGTCGATCGCTAATACTACCACTTCCGGTTTCCGGATTTGCACCAAAAGTTGATCAATTCATCCCACTGATGCATTAAGTAAATATACCAAATTTCATCAAAATCCGTTAAGCCGTTCAGGCTATACACATCTATACGGACGGACAGACAGGCAGACGGACAGAGACGGACAGACGGACGGACATCATGCTAAAAATACTTTTTTCTGTTAAGAAAATGCATGATTCGTGGAGATATGTAAAAATCTCCACATGTGAAATTTGGTGTGAAAACAATACCTCCCTTACTATCGTCGGTCGGTAAAAAGTGTAATTGTAAAGTGGTGTTGGTTTTTTAAAATTCGGTTGGGATCATGGTCAAATCGGCGGTCAAAGTTGAAAATTTCCCATATATTATAACTACTGTAATTAGTGTTATTATAATGTAAAATTGTAAAGAAAAAAATTATTATTGTAAACATTAAAATAATATAAATATAAAAAAAAATTATAAAATAACGTTTTTCCAATGGACTAAAAAGAATAAAATAATAATAGTGTATAATTTTTCTATAAGCTGGACAAAGTTTTTATGGATGAATTGCTTCATACTCAACGAAAAACGTTGGTGAGCTGGTGCATTATCGTGATGCAGAATCCATGATTTGTTTTTCCATAATTCCGATCGTTTGAGCCGTATTGCCTCACGCAAACGTTGCATAATCTCCTTGTAGTATTCCTTATTTTATTTTTTTAAGTAGAAAATTGAAGAACACACAAAACTTTTTCAGTTGTCAAAAACAAACTACTAATCCAAAGTGGCTGATAATGTCAACATATGAGAAACATATGTGTACCAATATAACAAAAAATAAAAAAATTTATAATCGAATGTACAATTCAACTTATCTTTTGAACAGACCTTGTATAGGTATAAATTTTTATTTTTCTATCTGGTTGTTTTTTCTGTGAAGCGTCGCGATCCCTTATAACTATGTATAAATTCTAGAACCATAATTCACAAGAGATCTATTAAATAAAACTTTTTATTTTTTTTTCTCAGTTCAAAAAAATTAATTTGTTCTTTATATTGTAGATATTTGATCTATAAAACAAAATTCTAGCTAAAAGTAAGATTTTATCTCTGAATATATTTTATTTTACCTGGTAAAAAAAATAAAGAATCAAAATCCAATAGAATAAAAAGTTAATTAATTTTAATATTTACTAAAAGTTTATGGTATTTTTGATGGATGCAATCCAAGAGGGTAATTTTTCAAGGAATAGATAAAAATCGTATTGAACAGTTATGTCTATTTAATATAACTATACATATTTACAATATATATATGGTATATACATATATATATATATACGAGGGTGGGGTGAAAACTTTCCTGCCTGACCAAGAAAAACGATGTTTTTAAATTTTTTTTTTTTGCTATATTTTTCAACATAATATCCATCAGCACTGATACATTTCTCATAAAGGTGTTCTAATTAATTTAATTAATTAATTAATTAAATTAAATTTAATTTAAGTCTCATCAACAGTTATGAATCGACGCAAAAATTATTTTTGGTCTAAAGTTAGCAAACGCGGCACCCACGTATCCTTCTTCAAATGATAGTGCAAAATATTTCGCACACGTTCAGCTGACATCGTACAGGCTTCAGCAATATTGAATGTTGAAAAAAAAAAATTTAAAAACATCGTTTTTCTTGGTCAGGCCGGAAACTTTTCACACCACCCTCATATATATATATATATAAATATATATATAAATAATAAAATATATAAAAATATATAAAAATAAAATAAAGTAGAAACTTTCGGATATAATTGGAAGAACATAAATTTATGTACATAATTGTTATTTCATGTTCTTTTAAAAGAAATAAAATAAAGTTTAGTCATTAATTAAAACTTGGATTAAAAGGTTGCTATGAGTATCTATCTTAATGGTGTTTGAAATTTTATTCATCTCTTCAAAGACAAGAAGAGATAACAAACCTATTATTTTTATAATAATATATTATTACTATAAATAAAAATAAAATCTTTTCGTTTAAGTAACTTAAACTTTTTAAATGTTTTTTCTTAAATCTCTTGTTATTTATTTTTTTTATTTTGTATAAATTAGTGATTCCCAACCTGGGCGATCGACATCTTAAAGGGGGCGATTATTTATTATAAGATTTTGGGGGGCGATAAGTTATTTTTGGGGGGCGAAATCATTTTCAACTCTAAAAAAAAGGTAAGATGATTTTATTAATATAATTATTAAATAAAAAATATTTGTTTATATGTGTAATAAATCAAATTTATCAAATTTGGATTTGAAGTAGGAAGAACTAACTATAAATAAATTTCCCTCTCTCCTGAGAATACTACTTAATATATTTTGTTATTTTAAATCAAATTAATATCTTTTTTTATTCATAAAGAATGGAAAAATAATATTTTTTTATAAAATTTACTAATGAAAATTATCAAAAAATATTTGTAATACTAATAATTAATAATATTAAGTAAATGAGATGGTGGATTAAAATAGTTTGAGATTAAAGTAAAATATACCAATACAGTTAAATGGCTTTTTTTAATTGAAAAAATTTTTTGTAATTAATTAATACTTTAAATTAGTGATTCTCTAACCTGGGCGATTGACAACTTATTATTTGACTATACGCTTTTTGGGGGCGAAATCATTTTCAACAAAAAAAAGGTAAGATGATTTTGCGATCAGGCTTTTAAACATTTCCGATTTTTTCAATTTTTTTCAATATGGTTCTAAAAAAAAAGTTAAGATGATTTTGCAATCTGGTTCTAAACTCGATTTTTCAATATGGCTCTAAGTATCACCAAGTATATTACGGATTATCATTTTTATCTGTTACAGGGGGGGGGGGGGCGAATTATTAGGTTGGTATTGCGAAGTGGGTGTTTGGTCCAAAAAGGTTGAGAAACGCTACTATAAAGTACGAGTATATAATTGTAAGTCTTTTAGAAGTGATTTGTCGTTGTATTTGTTTTATTGTCCACCTGCTTTACTTGATTTCATTGTCACGTTTCCAAGTTGCTGTGATTGCCAGTGAATTGACTCCCCATTGGGAATGGAACATATTCTTTTGGAATATATTAAATTAAAAGAGTAACTAGCGTCTAATTGAAATTCATTGGGGATTGCAGCTTAGGGCTTTATCCACCCTTCCACCTCTTCCACATCCACCCTCTTCTGATCGTTGTGTTTTAAGGTAATTATCCGCAACGTAAGAGAGTTTAATATTCTCTTCACGGCAGAGGTGGATAGGCGAGGGTAGAGATATCGTTAGAGGGTTAGGTGCTACTGTTCGTTACTTCTTATTCACCTTGTTTTTCCCTCGTTCGTTCAATTTTTTTTTTCTTCTCACATACAAAAGCCAATTTGTCCTCTACCGGTGTTGTTGTTGTTGTTGTTGGTTTTTTTTTATGCGTTTGATGTGATCTATTTTGTTGGCTAGTAAAACAAAAACCAAAATCCAATCGTAAAAAAAGAAACAAAGAGAAATAAAATGAGACGAACAAACAACCAACATGTAATTAGCAACACTTTTTTCCTATAAGGAATAAAATAAATAAATGGGATTTTATATATATATATATATATATATTAACATTCCAGGCATCACATTTTTTCTTTAAAAGGATTTAACTATTTATATTTGTTTGTTTATTTATTTATTTTAGAAAGGAGGATGGGAGAGTGAGAAACTTTCCATTTATCGGTATTGGTATATATATCTAATCTAATCTTATTATGCTAGCTAAAATCGTATATATATATATACATATATATATATATATATATATATATGTAAATGGGTTCTCAGAAACCGATTTATCGATTTTTTTGAAATTAACACCATAAATAGTAATTATAAAGAAAAATCGAGTTATATTGATCATATCTCTGGGAAAATTATCTTCATTAGTTTTTTTTTTTAATTTAAATAGATATGACGCAACAAATGACGTCACAGCCCCCGCTGTAAGATATATCAATTCTTAAAATAAAATTTAAAATATTTATTTTAATAAAATATATTTATTAATCTCTCTCAAAAAACAACAAACATATACGGATTGGTAGTAGTATTGTTATTTTGTGAAATTGTTTCATTTATTGTTTTAATTATTAGTTAATATTTATTTTATTTATTAGTTATTTGACTTTTTAATTATTTTTTTTTTCTCTAAAATAATTGAAATTTTGTAATCTGTTTTTTTTCTTAATTTTTTTGTTAATTCTTATAAATTTGTATTAATTAATATTATTATTTATTATTATTATTATTTATTATCGAGGACCACAAATATTTAATCAGATTGACGCAATGATGTAACATTTAATAATTGTTATAAATAATTAAAGAATTGTATATTAATATTGATTAAAGGGTCGAGCGATAGCTCGGTATTCCAGGTACTATATATTTAATTCTTTATAGTCAAATTTTAATAATTAAAAATGAAAACAAATTTTAATTGGTCATAAAGCAGTATTAACCCAACTTTGTTAATAATTCGTTTTCTATGTTTTAAATTAAAATATTATTTGAATCAAAATTCTATATAGGTACAGCGAGGGGAAAAATGAAACGCCAGGTTGGCGTTGCGATCGGGTAATCAACTGGTTAAAAGGGAGTATTGTCATTGCCCGATAACAACGCCACCCTGGCGTATGCTTTTTTTCATCACTATACATAAAGAACATTTTGATTAATGATAATATAAATTTCACCAAATTAATATGGGATTGTGATGTTCTTGTGTTCATTTAATCTCATTAATTAATTAATAGTTAGAATACTT
The DNA here is from genome assembly GCA_963082975.1 of Labia minor. Lineage (NCBI taxonomy): Eukaryota > Metazoa > Arthropoda > Insecta > Dermaptera > Spongiphoridae > Labia > Labia minor. Next base: position 115,613,350 of record OY720344.1, read on the forward strand.
TAAGGAATTCAGTTTTAAGTTAAAAATATTTAATTAGCAAGTAATAGATATATAAAAAAGAAGTATATATCACTTTAGAAATTTCAATGATCACAGATCTAAATTGTTCAATAATTAGAAAAATGATAAATCTATGGTGGCAATCATCAAATACTATAAATTAATAGAAATAGATTTTTATGTATCAAATAGATCTCGAAATTTGAAAAGACAAATAAATAGAAATTATTGAGTCAATTTATCCAATCAGACAATTAAACAAACAATAACTTAATATAAGAGTATAGTAAGTTGAAAACGATTAACATAATATATTTTTTATAATTATTATTTTTAATTGAACAAATTTGACTGTGAGTTAATCAGAGAACATATTATTATAGAATATGCTATTATATTATATGGATTTTGTATAATTTGATATATGAATAATTTAAATTAATCAATTTATGATGATTGTAATTTAAACGATGATATGTGATATAATTTTAATAAAAATCATTAATTTATTGAATTGAATAATTTATTTTCAATAAAATTGTATCCCAATATCTTATAATAAATATCATTAATTTTAATAAAACAAACCGCTAAAACTATTTATTTTTTTCAACTAGATACAAATTTGTAGGCTAAAAGTAATTTAGGAAAGAACGGCGCCTAAACAATACCAAAAAAAAATAAGCTGGAGTGTCTCCACTCGACTATCTCGCAATTTGAATTGGATTAAATAACATATATTATATTTAAATTAAATTTAATTAATCATAAATTAGTAATTAAAATTAATAGAGAATATTTATTAAACCAGCGCATGTTTGGCTCTTTGTACCACGTCACGTGTTGGCGTGTGAGATTTACAATGTTAAAAAATTAATTCCGGTACTTTCAGCTATTCAATCAAGCTGAAATTCTATATATAGCAGTTTTATACAATTATGAATCATGTGAAAAATTATCAATCATATATCTTTATTTTTACGGTCAGTTTAGAGGAAAAAAAATGAAAACGTTGTAGGAAATGACCCTCTTCCGGTTGAGCTACATTTCTCAAAAGTTGATAGAAAACTACGAATTTTGAATAATGCCCGTATATTAAATTTCATGATTCTAGTTCAAATCGTTTTTACGTAATCTTAAACACACACACGCAAAGACATTTTTCTCAACCTTAGTGAAAATGATTCAGGAACCTTCAAAACGTATAAAAACATCAAAATCTCGACATCGAAAAATTTCTTGAACGCAATTCTATTTCTGGCGAGATAGTAAAAGAAATGAAAAAATTCAATATTAAAATCTCTTTTTAATTTTTATAATAACATATAATATTATAATAAATATACTTATATAATTAATTTTATATAAACTAATAACCAACTATCAAATTAACCATTTATTATTATAATTGAATGAAATGTCCTATGAAATTAATCAAAATAACTTGAAATATATATATGTTCAGCTATTTATATTAGTAATACTTGTAATGATTAATGTTTAAATCTAGAATACAATGTAGTTTAGAAAATGGTAGTTAATAACTTTATTTAGGGAAAGAAGAGAAGGGGAGGGGATGATCAATGGGATTCAATATATTTATAAAATAAATAGAGAGAGGGAAAGAGAGATCCAAGCAAACTTATTAATCGGGTGATTAGATTTATTTCATTTGATTTCTCCCTCTTGCTTTTAATTCTACCTCTCATTTCTTCTCATTACTATTCAGCCTTTATAGATGTCTTCCTTTGATTGGTATTTTAATCTCTCTCATCTCATTCTTTTTCTTTCTTTCTCTTTTTATTCATAATAATTAAAAGTAGGCGAAAGAAAAAAAAGTAGGAAAATTATGCAACCACAAGAAAATGAAGAAAACGTAGAAAACGATGAAGAAAGAATAAAAAAAAAACAAAAAAAAAAAAAAACGGAAAATTCAAATTATTTGATCGGGTTTTTTGAAGAAGAAAGAGAGAAATGAGGGATGTCATTTGGTTGGATTAAAGATGTCGCTCAGGTGTATTTTCCTTAGGACATTGCGTTCAATCATTCATTCCTTCATTCATTCATACTAATTATACAAAAGAAAATTTAATTGGAAATAATGTAATCATTTAAGAATCGTATTTGTCTTTGAATGAATCTACTCTATAATTATATATAGATATCAAAAAAAAAAGATTTCATTTATATTAAAAATGATCTTTTGTTATTTTATATGTACGACTAGTATATAGATTTTCGATTATCCCTATCAATCTATCTCTGTGGTTCTTCGGAACTCGAAAGTTAAAACTTTGTGTTTGTTAACACTATTCCTCTTGGTTACTAAATACTTTCTTTGTCTTAGCAGTATTCATTTCTAGCCCAACCTCTTTTCCTACTTCGGTTAATTTTTCTACGCTATCTTTAATTGCAATTGCCGAAGCTCCTATTATATTTAAGTCGTCCGCGTAACCTAATACTTGATTTTTTTTTAATTGGATTCCGTTTGATTTTGCCCTAATTTGTCTAATTACATATTCCAGTACTAAATTAAATAAAATTAGTAATAATGCGTCTCCTTGTTTTAACCCAGGCCTTCTTAAACTATGGGTCGCGACCCCAAAGAGGGTCGCGTGGCAAAATTCTGGGGTCGCGAGAGATTTTAATGTCAAATATTTAAATACACGATTTTGTTATAACTAGAATCTAGAAATTTACAAATACACAACTAGATTCTTGCTCATTTAGATTTATATGTATGTATATTGTTACCTAATAAATAAATCATCAAAAAATATTTATACATCTTTATTTTATATTTATACGGGGTCGCCAGGAAACTTGCAATCATAAATGGGTTCGCGAATGAAAAAAGTTTAAGAAGCCTTGTTTTAAACATTTCGAATGTCGAAAGTATCAGACAATTAATTCCCGCATTTTACTTATCCTTTACTACCTTCAAAACAAATTTGAATCATACGAACTAGTCTTTTCGTAAAGCTTTTATATTATATAATATTAATAGAAAATTAATAATAAAGGCATCATTACATTAATAATTGTTATGAATAGAAATATATGAATAATATTATATTTAATCACATTAGTTTAATTTATATATATTATAACATTCAAAAATAAAGAAATTTAAACTTTTTAATGGAATAATGATAATTATTAGATGAAAAAATGAGATTGTAGGTATTAAAAAAATAATTAAAATTCTCAAAAACTAAAATTTATATATTTTGCCCATGATTTATTAAATCATACATATTAATATTTTAATTTTTTTAATTAAATAGGTGAGAATAATAAAATGTCATAAAATGGGGTCATTATAATTTGTATATTCATATTAATATTAGTATATTTTAAAAAAAATAATATTATAAATATTATTAACTATTCATTAATATTTATTTTCAAATATTGGCTTAGTGGAGATGATTAAAAGGTTAATTATATGTATATAATAATATTAATATAATATATATTTATAATAAAATAATATTTGTAGGTCAACCAACAATCAATTTCTACCATTCATTTGCACTCATTCTCTATTATTTCCTATAAAAGACCTAATACTTAAAGTTTAAAACATTTTTTTTGGTAATTGTTTAGTCTATCCGATGTATCGTGGATTTGAATAACATTTTATCAGTGGATTCCTTTTTTGATTCAAAACAACCTTTCCTTAATCAGTATGTGGCGGTTGCTTCTAGTATATGAAATAAAAATGATTAAAGTTTGCATATAAATCCATTAATATTCTATTTAGCGCTACCATGTTTTATTATTTGACCACCAGAGAGCGCCACTGGAGTTTAGATATATGAAAATTAAAAATTAATTAATTAAATAATTTTCCTATATCCAAACCGAACTTAGTGAATTAATCAATAAAACATTATTAAATGGCTGCTCATTCATTTCACTAGTTTATCTGTCAAACTTAAATAATTTTTATCTCGTAAACTATAATCCACCGCCACACACTGCTTAAAGAAAGTTTGTTTGGTATTAAAAGAGTAATCTACTGGTAAAGTTTTATCCAAATCCATTATACATCGGTTAGACTAAACAATTACCTTTTTTTTCTATATTTAAGAAATATTATTTTTTTTTAGAAATAAACCGAATAGAATTGAGATAATTATAAATTGTGGTAGTTTTTTTTTTGTTTTGAAGGAGGAAGAGAAAGTGATATTTTTATTATATTTTTTTTTCAAATGAAGTGTGAGCAAAGTCATTTGCATTTAAATGAAATTACAACTATCGCATCGAGTGAAAGGGGAGAAGAGAGGAAAGGAGAGAGAGAGAGAGAGAGAGAGGGAAAGCTATCTTACTTTAAACTTAAATCTGATGAGAATGAATAAATGAATGAAGAGAGAATGAATGTATAGATGATAAAACAGGGTTGAGTATATCAAGTAAAAAAAGGATCGAAGTTAACAAATGATGTAATAATTTGATGAAAAGAAAAAACAACGGTAACATCTGACAAAACAGGCACTGTCAATTTTACTAGTGAATAATCAAATTAAGTAAATTAAAAAAAAAATGGATTAAGTCATTTATATTTTTTTTAATAAATGTTTCCATTAATTTGATTAATTTAAATGTATATATACTTTATTGGGCAAATTTATGGTTTTAATATTGTCTGATGCGATTTCTATGAATATCCTCCATTCTATTATTCTTATTTTAAGGATTTTGGTGAAAAATCAACTTATTTCACTTTTTAAAAAAATCAAAGAAGTGGTCATCTATTAACTGGTAAGGTGTACTATGATCCAAGGTATTATTTATTTTTTAATAAACTTACAATTTTCTTCTTTTTGAAACTATAATTTCATTTTTTCACCAAGGGTCTTTATTTTATATTCCTCTAGTTCAGTGGTTCTCAACCACTGTGCCGCGAGTTTATGAGGCTCTTAAACATTTCCGACTTTTTTTCTAAATTTTTTCAATTTGGTTGTAAAAAAAGGTAAACCATTTTTGGGACCATTTTTTTAATATGGTAAACTATTACAGTTATCTTTTTCTTTGTGTGCCATAAACCGTTAAAAGTGTGCCGAGGTAAAAAAAAAGGGTGAGAATCAGTTGTATATACTCGTACATAGTCTATAGATTATCAATCAATTTATATATTATCTTATTATGCTAGCTAAAATTGTATATATCTATATATATATATTGGTTCTCAAAAACCGCTCTAACGATTTTTTTCAAATTCACACTAGATATAGTATTTATAAAGAAAAATTGAGTTTTATTGATCACATCTCTTGAAACATACAGCTTCATTATTTATTTCTTAATTAAAAATTATATATGAGTGACGTCAATGGCATCCATTTTGAAATTTTACTCCCGCCTTTTTTTAAAGGATATTGTATTAATATTTTTTTTAAAATTTATTATTTAATTTCGAAATAAAATTAAAAATATTTATTTTTAATAAAATATATATATATTTATTAATCTCTCTCAAAAAAAAAACAACAAAATAAAATACGGTTGGTTGACTCCCGCTTTTTTTTAAATGATATTGTAAGTATTAACATTTTTTTATATTTAAAATATTTTAAAATTCATTATTTAATTTCGAAATAAAATTAAAAATATTTATTTTTAATAAAATATATATATATATTTATTAATCTCTCTCAAAAAAAAAAAAACAACAAAACAAATAAATGACTTTGAAAGATGGTAAAAATATGTTTGTTATTATCAAAATATCTTAGACCAGTGGTAAGAACAATTGTTTTTACTCCCCGAGTTCGAAGGATCGAAACTCGCCGCTTGCATTTTTTTTTTATCTATTTTCGTGATTTATTTATTCATTGTTCTTTTATTAATTAAGTTTTAGATAGTTTTATAATTTTTAATATTTTTTCAATAAAATATTATTTAATACATTTTAAATAATTAAAGAATTGTATATCAATATTTTTTAAAGGGTAGAGCGAGAGCTCGGTGTCCCAGGTATTAATATTACCAGCCAAATCCAATAATAATGAATCATTTTTTTTAACTTAAGTAACGAGCCGAGGCTCGGGGTCCCGGTACTATTAATAAATCCAGAAATTAATTTTTGGTAGAAACAAGAATTTATGTTAAGCTCTGAACGGTTCATTATGAAAAGTATTACTAAAATTTAAATTAAAGTTAATATTTAAATATTTGAACTATTTCATTTATTCTAAAAGTTTAGTTCATTTAATGAAGTTATTACATTCTTGGCCGCACCAACCACATTTCCCAGTTGTCCCTATCCTGAGCTATAACCATCCAACTCTTACTTTCTCCCATCTCTCTCACGTCCCTTCTTATACCGCGTCTTTGGACTTCCAAGCGGACGTTTCCCAATCGGTCTCCCCACCAATATATTTTTCGCCATTCTTTCCTCTCCCATTCTAGCCACGTGCTCTGCCCATCGGAACCTTCTCGATTTTATAATCCTAACTATGTGTGGAGATGCATAGAGGTCATACAATTCCTCGATATGCAGCCTCCTCCATTCCCCGTAAATGCTGCGAACAATCCTATTCCTAAATCTAAATTTCTCTAATCTCTACTCTTAAATTTACTTTCGTCTCCCAGGGTCATAGACCATGCCTCAAATAACACAACAGGCAAAATAATTGTTTTATATATTTTAATTTTGATCCCCTTTGATAATAATTTTGACAAGATAAAGCCCTTTACTGCAAGCGTTACCAAGTTACAACCTCGATTTAAAATTTAGAATTGCAAAAATAGTTTATAATTGATAGATTTACTATTTAAATTAATTATAATCATTTATTTCATTTTGCTTAGTGATTTATTTAAATGAGAACTGGCTCGTTACTTTAAAAAAAATATTATTTAATATAAATAAACTATAAAATATATGAAACAATTTCAAATAATTTAAAAGAATATAAATTAAAAAAAAATAGTCATAAAACATATATAAAAAAATGTATCCTCATGCACTGAAAGACAGAAAAGTATGGCCTGTGGATATAACATAATATATTTATCGTAATTTGATTACAAAATATTATTAAAATGAATATATTTTTGAAATTTATTTTATTTATAATATTTCGTGTTTATAAGAAAGCGCTGTCCGACATTGCACGGCGCTATATTTTTATTATTAAATTTTCTATTTTAAATTAAGAAAAAAATAACAAAGATGATTTTCCCGAGGCTGAAACCAATACAGGTTGATTTTTCTTTATAAATATGATCTATTGTGTGAATTTCAAAAAAATCCTTCGAGCGGTTTAATATTTCAAAAATACAAATACAAATATATATACAATATTTGATAGTATAATAAGATAAGATATAATGATAATAATTATGCAAAGCATACAAATTTTGTCTGCCCGTTGCCAAATAATTATAAGAAATGAAGGATTATTTTTTTTTTTATGTAGATGTAAAAATGTAATAAATCCATCGACTTGAGCTTTGTTTAAGAGAACAATTCAATATTCTGCTAATTTTTTCTTTTTTATTTCTTTCTGTCATCTAAACAATTTGAATAAGATTTGTTTTGATTTATTCATGAATGTTTAATTTAATAATAGAATATGACTCTCAAGTTGCAATAATTTAAATATTATATATATAAGAATATAAAATGGACAAAACAATAAATTATATTTAAAAGTATAGAATGGGTTTCAAAAAAGAAGAAAGAGAGAAAGCATAGAAAAAAAGAAAGAATCTTGTGATGAAGAAAGAAACGAAATTCGATTCTTTTTTTTTCTTTAAAAAAAAATGTAGTAATATTATATATCTTATATTTAGTTATTTTATTTTCTTTTTTTTCTCTATTTATTATTAATTCTCAATAAATATACTTGTATATCTTCTTTAAAAAGTAAAAAAGAAAAATCTCAGGTGTATATATGATTTTGTTGTTTTTTTATTTTTGTGTGTATTTTTTTCATTTTGAACTTTCATTCACCAAACGTTAAAGCCATTTGATTGCTTCTCAACAGACATCGTTTGTGAGAAAAAGAAAATTTTTTTTCTATAACACTCTTCTTTTTACACGGTGTTTTTTTTACTTTTCTTTTAACCATATACTCTAGATTTGTCTAAACCGACATTTGCTGACGTCAGCAAACGACCAAACTTGTCCTAACAAAATGTCTTATTTTTTCAAAAAAAATAATATTATTAATTGCATAATAATCCCTAATATAAGGTAGGTACACTTGGTGATACTTAGAGCCATATTGCAAAATCATCTTAATTTAATTTTTTTTTTTTTTAGAACCATATTGAAAAAAAGTGGAAAATCATCTTCCCTTTTTTAATATCTCGCCAGAAATAGTATTGCGATCACGAAAATTTTCGATGTTGAGATTTTGATGTTTTTATATGTTTTGAAGGTTCCTGAATCATTTTCACTAAGGTTGAGAAAAATGTATGTATGTATGTGTGTGTGTGTGTGTGTGTGTGTGTGTGTGTATAAGTATGTAACCAAGATTACGCAAAAACGGTTTGAGCTAGAATGATGAAATTTGGTACATGGGCATTATTCAAAATTCGTAGTTTTCTATGAATTTTTGAGAAATGTAGCTCAACCGGAAGAGGGTCATTACCTACAAAGTTTTGATTTTTTTTTCTTCTAAAGTGACCGTAAAAACAAAGATATATGTTTGATAATTTTTCACATGATTAAAAATTGTATAAAACTGCTATATATAGAATCTCAGCTTGATTGAATCGCTGAAAATACAGGAATCAATTTTTTAACACTGTAAATCTCACGCGCCAACACGTGACGTGGTGCCATCAACAAAGAGCCAAACATACGCTGGTTTAATAAATATTATTTATTAATTTAAATTAATAATTTATGATTAATTAAATTTAATTTAAATTAATATATGATTTTGAATCCAGTTCAAATTTGCGAGATAGTCGAGTGGAGACACTCCAGCTTATTTTTTTAGAGTTGAAAATGATTTCTCCTCCTAAAAGCGTATAGTCAAATAATCGTCCCCTTTAAGATGTCAATCGCCCAGGTTAGAGAATCACTAATTTAAAGTATCAATAAATTACAAAAATTATTTTCAATTGAAAAAGCCATTTAACTGTATTGGTATATTTTACTTTAATTTAAAACTATTTTAATCCACCATCTAATTTACTTAATATTATTAATTATTAGTATTACAAATATTTTTTGATATTTTTCATTAGTAAATTTTATAAAAAAATATTATTTTTCCATTCTTTATGAATAAAAAAAAGATATTAATTTGATTTAAAATAACAAAATATATTAAGTAGTATTCTCAGGAGAGAGGGAAATTTATTTATAGTTAGTTCTTCCTACTTCAAAGTCCAAATTTGATAAATTTTATATATTACACATATAAACAAATAATTTTATTTAATAATTAAAAAAAACCTAAAATAAATATTTATAAAGTGAAATATCTAATGTTTGTTTATTATTATTATTATTATAAATTGATATTTGAATCAAAGAGAATTTATTTTTGAGTTGCCTATTAAAAATAATATTTAGATATAGACGAATCCGTTGCAAACGGTGTTTGCAATTTCAGTTTAAAATGATTTTATCGTGGAGTGCAGCAATTCATTAATTAGTTCTTTGAAAACAATATTTTTTCGTATACCAATGATCATTTTTTTATTTTTTTTTTATTTGACATTTATTTAATTTAACAAAACAAAATTCAAAAAAATGAAGTTAGTTACAAATTAAATTAATTTTGACAATTTGTAACAAACTTCATAAAAAAAACCTCTTGTACGTCCTACGCAAGGACAACGCCTATCAAACCGGTCATATCAATAAGGTGTCCTATGATCAGTAGAATGGGCCCTCTCAACCTTTACCTTGATTTTCTTGATCGGAGGCGCTATCAAGTAGCTTTTCCCAATGTTGTTCCCGGAGGTTGGGTTGACTCCGTCCCATAGACCCCAGCTTGGAAATTCCCTTGCCAGGCCCGGGACTTGAACCCGGGACCATGTGAATGTGAGGCAGGTTCGCTACCCGCATACCCAATGGCGCCTTTAATTAACTTCATAATGTTACAAACATCACATACATACATACATACAAACGACGGAAATTATTATTATAGATAATTATTTAAAACTCAAAACAATAAAACTTAATTATACTTGCTAAATAATATTCGATTATAATAATTTTCATTTAAAGAAATCAATAAAAGTTAAGAAAATATTTTTACTCTTTAAATTTAAAAATATTTATAAAAATAAATATTAATAATAATTACGAATATACGGTTTATGTTCGTAACGAGAGAAAAAAAACATGTTTTAGAGAAAATCCAATAATAAAATTATTCAGTTGGGTGGTTAGGAGAATTAGGTGCCTACATAAAAACCGAATCCCCATGATAATGCTAAACAGAAGATCTGTCGGAAAAAAAGTAAGGGAATTCAGAAGAAATGGATCAGATTAGTCAAAGAGAATTTGAAAAGCGAGGCGGTAATAAGGAAACCATATTTAAAATTTTTAATTCAAGAATGATAAATATGAGCTGAGTTCAGGCACGATTGAAATAAATTAATTTTCAAACATATATATATATATATATATATATATATATATTGATATACTTATGTAAGTAGTATAAAAAAATATTTTTAAAATTTGAATTAAAATGACTAAATTATATTATTTTGGTTTTTATTTTTAGTTTAAGTACTCACTTATTAATGACTATTTTATTTTAAGTGAAATATTTTCCGACAATGAATATAAAATTAATATTTTGTAAACTACCATTTCCGGTTTCCGGATATACACCAAAAGTTGATGAATTCAAGCCACTGATGCATTAATTAAATATACCAAATTTTATCAAAATCCGTTTAAGATTTTATACACGTCTTTATGGACACACAATGGAAAGACGGACAGACATCATACTAAAAATACTTTTCTGTTTAAAAAATGCATGATTCGTGGAGATATGAAAAAATCTCCACATGTGAAATTTGGTGTGAAAACAATACCAATATCGATGATCGGTTAAAAATGAATTTTTTTTAAATAATATAATTTTTATAATAATTATATTTTCTTAAATTAAATTAAAACAATTTCACATTTAAAATTATTATCAATATTACAATCTTATAAATTATTTATGAATATTTAAAGTTTTTCTGTTTTTTTTTATTTATTTATTTTTAAAATATCAAGGATATGATAAATCTTAAACTAAGTTCGGATATTCATTAAATTTGATCGTTAATCATAAAGAAAAAAAAATATCTCTAAAAAATAAAATAATTTCTATAGTCATTTATTCTATTTTTTAGACAGGAATACTTTTTTTTTTTTTTTAAAAAAAAAAGAAAAATAATTTTGCTTTCATGGAAATATCGAAAGAGTTCTTTATGTTTAGACATTTATTCGAATGGTAAATATTTACACTGTGTGTGAATTTGGAGGTGATGTATATTAATTTTAAAGAAAATCCCTCTTATAAGCTGTTATTTTTTTTGTGGTCGGGAATGTATTTGGCGAATGAAGAGAAGGAAGGAGGGCAAATGAAAAGGCAAAATTGTAAACATACATAAAATGTTGAGGAATGTAGGTACTTAATATAATCGGATTTAATCATAAATCAAATTCTATTTGAATATGTCTCTCTGATATTTATATTTATTAATATAAATATATCTTTGAGGTAATTGCTACGTTAACAGACACACCATTTTATTGAAGTATAAATTATACCTGTATTTAATGAAAAAATTAATTCATATCGATTAATAAAGGACAATTTAAATGAATTACGATATAAATTATTTAAATAAATTAGTAAAGTTTTATTTATAAATAAATAAATTTGAAAAAAACAATGAAAATAAAACACACAAGAGAGAATTGTTATTAATTATAAATACACAACCAGTATTTTTTTTTAAAAAAATAAATTATTATAATATAATGAATTTTAAATAAAAATAAATTTATAATAAAATAAACAATTAAATATGGAATATATTTATTTTCTTTTAATTAACAGTTGATTATGTGTTATAATTAAGGCACCACAGGGCGTGGGGTAGCATCGCTGACTCACATTCTCGTTGTCCCGGGTTCAAGACCCGGGCCTGGCAAGGGAATTTCTCTAGCTGGGTTCTATGGGACGGAGTGAACCCAGCCTCCGGGATCAACATTGGGAAGATACTTGATAAAAAGTAGCGCCTCCGATAAAGAAAATCAAGGTAAAGGTTGATAGGACCCGTTCTACTGATCATAGGACACCTCATTGATATAACCAACTTGATAGGCGTTGTCCTTGAGTAGGACGTACAAAAGTCGGAGGGTTTTTTTTTAAGTGTTAAAATTAAACCATTTGAGAGCCCTTAAAATTGTTTTTAAACTTAGAAAAAAAAAAAAATACATTTTTAAATAAAATATTTAGTTTTTCTTAAAATTTCACAAAAAAAGGGTTTAAGACATAAACTTAAATAATAATATTTGCTTGAGTCTAGATTTTAACAATTGCAATTTTTTGCTTAAAAATAAATAAGATTTTGTTAATTTTCTCTTGTTTTTTTTTTAGCTTTAATCAAAAGTCATGAAGAGAGAGGAATGGTGAATAATTAAGCAAGAGAACAAATGTTTGTCTGTTTATAGGAACGAGAACATTGGTTTAAGGTGAGAGAGGAGAAGAGAAGTCATGACTGGGGTGAAAGGAATGATGTACCAGCAGGTGTGTTACTGTTGTGGCATTAAATATATATATAGGTCGTAGATGATGGTTTACTTATTAGTCTTTTGGGAGAACGGGTTTAGGGGATGGGTTTGTTGGAAGAAGGGGGAGATGAAAAAAAGGTGATCATTAAAAAAAAAAACTTGCAAAAGTTTTGGAAATGACTAAAGACACGCAAACTTTTCAGGTGAGGGGTAAAAGCAATGGAATGGGGGAGGGGGAGGGTATGGAATATATATATATAGTCAAGTAATAGAGAGCCATGTATTTAGAGAGAGGGGAAGGAGATGGGAGAAACGGGTTGTAAAGAGTGAAGGAGCTGACGGGGGATGAAATTGCCTATTTAACTTCATTGCTTTATTAAACATAGTTGGAAATTATTCAAACTCACTATAAGAGAAAAGAAAAATGAATAGAAATATAATAAAAACAAGTTATTTTCACAAAGTATTAAGTTAAATAAAAATGATTAAAATATTAATAGAAATTACATATTATCCAAGTCTTATTAATTAAGAGTGAAGACAATTGAAATGGTTTTAATACCAAATAAGCTGGAGTGTCTCCACTCGACTTTCTCGCAAATTTGAATTGGATTAATTAACATATATTATATTTAAATTAAAATTTAATTAATTATAAATTAAAATTAATAAATAATATTTATTAAACCAGCGCATGTTTGGCTCTTTGTTGATGGCACCACGTCACGTGTTGGCGCGTGAGATTTGCAGTGTTAAAAAATTAATTCTGGTACTTTCAGCGATTCAATCAAGCTGAAATTCTATATATAGCAGTTTTATACAATTATTAATCATGTGAAAAATTATCAATCATATATCTTTATTTTTACGGTCACTGTAGAGGAAAAAAAATGAAAACGTTGTAGGTAATGAACCTCTTACGGTTGAGCTACATTTCTCAAAAGTTGATAGAAAACTACGAATTTTGAATAATACCCATGTACCAAATTTCATTATTTTAGCTCAAACCGTTTTTGAGTAATCTTGTCTACATACATACACACAAACACACACACACAGAGAGAGAGACAGACAGACATCTTTCTCAACCTTAGTGAAAATAATTCAGGAACCTTCAAAACGTATAAAAACATCAAAATCTGGACATCGAAAATTTTCGTGATCACAATACTTATCTCTGGCGAGATAGTAAAAACCTGCGAGGATTCTGAAAGAAATGCAAAAAGAAAAAACAAATGTGGCATCATTGTTGGAAAAAGTAAAAGTTTCTGAAAAATATTTTTTGGTGATTTATATTTTATGATCTCAATATTTTCAATGTTATTGACGTTATTGTGTTCATCTAGAGCAGGGATGGCGATCCTTTTTCAATGTCCGTGCCACAAAATTATCATAATTATTTTTCTTCATCACCTGTACCCTTTTTAGATTGAATATATAATTGAATAATTGTGTATAACTTCTAAGTATCCTATATAAAAGTGTTATAATTTTAAATATTAAATTTTAAACTAAAAATATAAATTGATTATTAAAAAATTTGGAAATTATTTGTGATAAAAATATATCTCTTTCTTAAAAATTGTCAATTATTTTTTTTTTTTATTTTTATTGTATGGAAATTCTTTAATTGATTTTAGTTTGTAGTTTTTAGTTGTATATAATGAAGAAAATACAAAATTTATATCTAATACCGTAAACCACTTAGAATTTGTTGTTTTGACAATGCTATGTTAAATTCCAGAAAAAATTGCATTTCCGACACTTGATATACATTTTAAAAAATTAATTTTTCTTTTTTTTCTAATAAATATTTATAAAATTTACAGCATATATTAAAATAAGAGCACATAAGAATATTCTCATAATATTTCTCATTGTCCCAATCAATATTTAGTTTATAACTTCATAATTTCCCAAACAAACAGACAGATAAAATGACAGACATGAGAAATACAAAAGTCATATTTGGCTTCTCCAGGTCATGAAGAGTGAAGATTTGCAAAAAATTTTAAATTCTGAACAATGCGATTTGTACGGCACCAACACGCAATGACATTAATAGAAGTCCAAAAGGTATACTGTGTATCTATCATGAATGTTTTTATACTGCGAGGGAATTCAAGCGATATTTCAGTAATAAAATATACAATTTGTCGGTTTAATCTACTAAGATAGATAAATAAATATTCAGTACTTCAAATTTCATAAATTGTAATTTTAATTCATTTCTATTGGAAAAAGTTATAATTATTCAAAAAATAATTTTATCTTTATGCGTGCCATGCAATTTTTCAAACGTGCCCATAGTTTCGCCATCCCTGATATAGATAGTTCTTACATATTATTCAATTATAAGTTTATTTAGAGGATTGAATTATTATATTTTTATTAATTAAATTAGATGTCTAATAAATAAATAATGAGCAGGGCACGTGGCTAGAATGGGAGAGGAAAGAATGGCGAAAAATATATTGGTGGAGAAACCGATTGGGAAACGTCAGTTTGGAAGACCAAGGACGCGGTTGATGGACAATGTATGTAGGAAGGGACGCGGAGAGATGGGAGAGGGTAGGAGTTGGATGGTTATAGCTCAGGATAGGGACACTTGGAGAAATGTGCTTGCTGCGGCCAAGAACTTTCGAGTTCCGGAGAGCCACAGAGATAAATATAGATAGACAGTCTAATGCAGCGTTTTCCAACCTGTGGGGCGCGAAGGCAATTCAAATGCCCTCAAACTTTTGAAAATTTTCGATTTTTTTTCAATTTTTTTCAAAATGGTTCCAAAAAAAAGGTCACATGATTTTGCTCTGAAACCCCTATTGTTATATTATTTCAGAAATGGGCTCGACTATTGAAAAAGGAAATTAGATTATTACAAAAATTAAGGGGGGCGCAAGAATTTTTTTTTAAAGGGGCGTCGGTACAAAAAAAACTGGTCTAATGAATAAAAAAAATATTAAAATATAATAAACAAAGTAGAAAATGCTTTACAATACCTTTTCATATCAGTTATATCGCAAGAGAAGGGAGAATAAATGTAGGCGTATCAAAAACCCTTCAGTTCTGTCCAATTATCATGCCCACTTAGCGAAAGAAGTGGAACGATTTCATTTAATAAATAAATATTAAAAAATAATAATACAATACAAAGGATATAATGACAGAAACAAATAAATAATCTTGATATACTATTATTATTGCTTCTTAATTGTAATTTTTTTTTTTATTTTTGAAAAAATTGTAGGCGTAAAATAAAGCTAAATTAAGATTTATTTTGGTTATTTTTTTATTTTTGTATATTTGTTCAATTTTTATTTTATTTATGTTACCATCTACCAATAAATAATCTGGGATGTAATTTAACCACCCCTTCCATCTTCCAATAGCCGAACTCTCATCCTCTAACTCCGTCCCACCACCCCCATGTCTCTATAAAAGGAAATATTTAATCATTCTCCATACAATGCATGAAAATATACGTTGATCAAAACATTGATATAATCACAAATGAAAAGTTCAAGGAAAATATATCAATATTATTAATATTAGTATTAATATTTGTAAATAATTTTTTTTTTAATTTAATTATATTTAAATAATCCACTGATGGGAATTTTTTTTTCTTTTAACTCTTTTTTCTTTTTCTTTTACTTACTTATAGTAGTGTGGTCGACAAAGGCGACGTAGAGGGGATATTTGTCGACGGGAGGCGTGGCTTAGCTTGTTTCAATACGAATTGCTCCAAACCGGGTTTAAATGTTTTTATTCCCTATTTTTATTCGTGTGAAAATGTCTATTTTTTATAAATATCATTTGAAGAAACTTTTGATTTATTCATTAATAAGAACTTGTAAAAGCATATGGTGAAACTGCTTTAAATATAAATGTGATGCTTGATAACAAAAGATTAAAACCAGTTATTTTCCACTGTATTTTATTAACTTTAAAGAAAAATAAGAAAATATTAAAAAATGTTAAATGGGTCTTTTAAGGTATGTAACGGGCTTCAAAAAAAAAGAACGATACGAATGATTGACGTTATTTTAAAATTTATTTAATATTTATCTGGATAAGTCGATTGTCAATGGAATGTCGTAGAGCAGAGGTTCTTAATCTTATGTACTCTGTGGACCCCCACTTGAAAAAATTTTTTTTGACGGACCCCATTCCAACTTTAGGTACTTTACGTCATTTTATTAGTTAATTTCTGGCTTACGATCTCATAAGAACAAGGATATATGATGAATATTTCTAACAGTGATTGGTGAATAACGATTTTTTTGCATATTGTAGAACACATTTTATTAGAAATTATAATATTGAAGAAAGAAAATTCTGCTAAATATGAAGATGGAAACGGTAGCAATAGTTTTCTTGCACATTTCGTTGAATTTGGGTATTTGATCTCTGTTTCCTCACAAAGCCATGCCATCGATTCTTTTATATTATATTATATTATAAAGTTTTAACTAACTCATAATTTTCTCGTGCACCTGTACGATGGCTTTGCGGACCCCCAGTAAAGGCTTCGCGGACCCCCAGGGGTCCGCGGACCACAGTTTAAGAACCTCTGTCGTAGAGGATGGCTAAAAGGGAGGTTGGAGGAATAAAGGTAGTGGATAGAGTCTCTATATTTGTGGGTTGACTGTTCCGTTGTGGAACAGCAACAGCAACAGCATAGATATGGATAAGGGAAAATGGAGTATGGAGCATGAATGAATGCAGCGGTCCGTGTAATGCTCCGCGAGTGATTAATAACCCCCATTGATTCGTTTTGTCTCACTCGGCAAACCTCACACCTCGCTCTACAACTAATTTACGAATAGCTACCCCCTAATCCACCCCCACCCATACTTCGACGTGTACAGCATCCCATCCTCACCACTTCACATATACATATTCTTTTCAAGATCTACCCTTATAAATTTACCTTAAAGTACATTTTGAAAATAAATCAAACATCAAAAAATATCTTAAATAATAAAAACTTTTATCTTTTCCAATTTTACTTTAGTATATTAATTCTAATAGGAAAAATAATTATTTCATACGAGCTACTCAGAGCCCGTTCGGCGCTCTTCACATTTTAGAATTTCATAAAATAACTTTTAATAATGTTAATTGGAATTTATACATTCGATGAAATGTCAATTTTATTATTAATTTTATTCACATATTGCTCTAACTAATATTTAGAGGTCATAGATGTAAGCCCAGCCACTTAACTTTAGAAAGACAGAAATCAGGGAGATTCCAAGTTTAAGGCACACGAATTAAAAAAAATGAGCTGTGGTCAGGCACATGACTAAATTATATTATCTTGGTTTTTATTTTTAGTTTAATTACTCAATTATGAATTACTACTATATTTTAAGTGAAAAATTTCCGACAATGAATACAAAATTAATTAATTACTTTGGAAACTACAACTTCTGGTTTCCGGATATACACCAAAAGTTGTCAGAATTCATGATGCATTAAGTAAATGTACTAAAATTTATCATAATCCGTTGAGTCGTTCACCTCTATACGGACACACAACGGACAGATGGACAGACATGATGCTAAAAATATGTTTTTCTGTTAACAAAATGCATAATTCGTGTAGATATGTAAAAATCTCCATAAATTTGGTGTGAAAACAATACCTTACCTTCCTAAAAAAAAAAATAATATGCAACCCTTTTTTTCTTGTTCTTCAAAATTTTAAAATGAAATTATAAATATAAGAGTACTTTTGTCTAATATATTCAGTTTGAAAATATATTCTTTTTTTAAATATAAATTTAAAATATTCTATTCTTAATAGTAAATATATAATATTTGAATATATTCATTAAGCATATGTATTTATTAAAAGTATTATTTTTTAACTATTTTTTTTTTAAATTAATGTATGGTAATGAATATTCAAATTTTAGAAATTAAATTAGTTTAACATTTTACTTTAATCCATATTATCATAATATAGAATTAAACATTAGAGACCTATTAAATAAAAATTTTATTTTTTATTTTTTATAAAAAATAAATTTCTCTTGAAATTTTCAAAAAATAATTTTAATAGGAAAAATCTTCTTTTGATTAATATATATTTAAATCACTTTCACTTGTGTAATTTACATAGATAATTGAAAGAAAAACAAACAAATATATAACTAAATATACAAATAATTTAAAATTATTTTAATTTCGCTTTCAATAAATAACAAAGAATTAATAAAATTATTTTTTCGTGTAAATATTTTCAGAAGATACAAAGAATATATCCAAAAAAAAAAAAAAACTTCAATATATTCGACCCTGTACTATTGAGTCTATAATCTTACAATATTCGAGACAGAGCAACAAGGAGGCAGACAGATGAAAAATTTTAAACCTGTAGTACATATTTGGATTTTCCAGTTCAAGAAACATAAAGAAATATAAAAATGCATACATAAATTCGAACCAACAGAGAAAAATTTATTTTTATATATTTATGTAGATTTATATCACATCATGATATGTTCACCGAACCAAAAGGAATCTATAGTAAATTTTATAAAAGTAATATATTTAAGTTTATTTATTTATTTTTTTTTTTTTGTTTGGAATATCTATTTATTAGTAAATAAATGTCCAAGAGGGAGATATTCTCAATTTGAAATGCAAATTAACTAAACATTCAATACATAATCGGATAAATAATCATTTAGTAATTTTACTTTGTAGAGGGGGGATTGGTAATTGGAATCAATAAACACTGTTATTCTAATCTAATAAGGATTATCTTGTGGAATAGGATTTACAACTAATTAACAAATCACCAGCATATTTTTATTAATATAGAAATATATACATATATTTATTTCTAATAAATTTAAACTTGATGTTTAATAAAATTTATATAAAAAAATATATGTTAAGTATGTTTTTAATATCAACCTATTATTATAATTAAGAATTCCTCTCACTCTCGCCCTTCATTAGAGAATTTCCTAAAAATAAATTAAATAATATTTTAACAATATTTGATAAATTACATAATAATTTATAATTCAATAGGCTGATAAAAAAAATTCGGTAGGTACGTCACATACAGGACTTTAAGCACATCTGAATTATGAAGATTATTAATATATTAATACCTTCATCCAAAAA
The DNA here is from genome assembly GCA_963082975.1 of Labia minor. Taxonomy (NCBI): domain Eukaryota; kingdom Metazoa; phylum Arthropoda; class Insecta; order Dermaptera; family Spongiphoridae; genus Labia; species Labia minor. The sequence continues at coordinate 115,633,226 of OY720344.1, forward strand.
ATTTAAAACATTTATTTGAGATAATTTTGATTCCGTGGATATAAAAAATATATATTAATTTATTTTCTATCATTCCAGCTTTTAATTTTTACTATCTCGTAAGATTGCGATCACGAGAATTTTCGATGTTGATTCATACGTTTTGAAGGTTCCTGAATCATTTTCATTAAGGTTGAGAAAAATGTATGTGTGTGTGTGTATGTGTGTGTGTGTATGTAACCAAGATTACACAAAAACGGTTTGAGCTAAAATAATGAAATTTGGTACATTGGGCATTATTCAAAATTCGTAGTTTTCTATCAACTTTTGAGAAATGTAGCTCAACCGGAAGAGGGTCATTACCTACAACGTTTTGATTTTTTTTCCTCTAAAGTGACCGTAAAAATAAAGATATATGTTTGATAATTTTTCACATGATTAATTAACTGCTATATATAGAATTTCAGCTTGATTGATTCGCTGAAATTACCAGAATTAATTTTTTAACACTGCAAATCTCACGCGCCAACACGTGACGTGGTGCCATCAACAAAAAGCCAAACATGCGCTGGTTTAATATTTATTATTTATTATTTATAATTTATAATTAATTAAATTTAATTTAAATATAATATATTATGTTATTTAATCCAATTCAAATTTCGAGATAGTCGAGTGGAGACACTCCAGCTAATTTTTGTTACAAATGAAAATAAAATATCATATCAAAAGTCTGTGCAAAGTCAGTGACAGGACACTTCTGGTGAGTATCATCGAAGTTATTTTCAGTTAGTAGCATCTCTTGGAAGATCACACACCAAGTTTCACCCAGATCGTTTTATTTCTTGAGTTTGTCATTTGTTGGAACCCCAAACGTCAAAATTTTCAAAACATGAATAGTAAAAATTTAATATTTTGATTAAACATTGCTTTATGAAAGGTAAATCGCTTCAAGAAACGAAAGAGAAACTTGATAAACATTATGGTGACTCGACTTTCAATTAGAACAATTTTTAGATGGTTTCAAATTTTGAACAAATTAGATCATCTTTGAACAAAGTCTATTAGTATAAAAAGAGATTATTAATTAATTGATTATAAAATTAATTTTTGGACAAACTTTTCAAATCATCCTTGTAATTTTACTCAAAAACAATTGCGACTTTTATACTAATTACAAAATTTCAATTCAATTAAATCAATGATATGTATATACTAGAACCTTCACTCACAAAGGTACATTAATTACATAAACAAATATTAGGAAAAGTAATATAAAGGCTTTCAAACTTTATATAACTACACCTATTGAAAGATAATTTTAGCACCCCCTCTCAAATGTAATAAAATAATACAAACAAACAAAAGTATCTTAGAAGTTAGTTTGCAGTACATTTAATTATTTATATGTGTTTGTAGTAATTAGTCGAACAAAAATATCAATTTTTATTATGTATTGTATTAGCAATTGCAATTATAATGATTATGTAAAATATGTAAAAAAAAGATTAGTATATTTATTTTTAATAATGTAGTTGTATTCTGAATTATAAATATTATATCTCTCATAAAATTGAGATTCACTATACAATAGTCTCCATGGAAACACTGCTCTAAATATATATATATATATATATATATATATATATATATATATATACGAGGGTGGGGTGAAAAGTTTCCGGCCTGACCAAGAAAAACGATGTTTTAATATTTTTTTTTTATTTTTCAACAAGATAGCTGAGACCTGTACGATGTCAGCTGAACGTGTGCAAAATATTTTGCACAACCATTTGAATATGGAAAGCTGTGTGCAACGTGGGTGCCGCGTTTGCTAACCTTAGACCAAAAACTGCTTCGAAAAACCATATCTACCGGCAATTAGGCGATGTATGCGTAATCCAAACGAATTTTTGCGTCGATTCATAACTGTTGATGAGACTTAGATTAAATTTAATTAATTAATTAATTAAAATAATTAGAACACCGTTATGAGAAATGTATCAGTGTATAGCAAAAAAAAAATTTAAAAACATCTTTTTTCTTGGTCAGGCCGGAAACTTTTTATCCCACCCTCGTATATATATATATATATATATATATCAAAATTTTATACTTGCTATAAAGAAATTAATTTAGTTTAGTTTAGTTTTTTTTTAAATATAATTATATAAACATTTCCAATTTAATTAATTATGTAGATATATATTTAATTTTTTTTTTTTTTTTTTTTAATTTTATTTCTTAATTTTTGAATGTATACTCATATCGATTGGATCCTCAATTCGTTCTTTTATCTTTTTTTAATTAAAAAAATAAATAAAATATTTATTAGAGTCGAACATGAAATTCCAAATTCAAACTCGACATGACCAGAATGCTAATTAACCAACCAGTCAGGATTATAAAATAAATAAGGAAAAAATATTAAATAATTAATCGATTAACTTAATATTTAGGAAAATAAAATAAGAAAGAGCATTGAAATGATGAGACGTGTTCGCAAGTGAATAAATCAGTCCATCCACATATTTTTTCTATTTCCATTTAATATTTGATTGTATGAAATATTTATTGACTCTCTAAAAAGTCAGTAGGTGAGAAAGAAAAAGTAAATTGCAATATGTCGTTCCTACTTATCATCATATCAGTCATCCATCTATCTACATAATAAAGCAGTGATTCTCAACCTTTTTTTTACCGCGGCACACTTTTAAAGGATTAAAAATTTGGCGGCACACAAAGAAAAAGATAAGTGTAAAAGTTTACCATATTGGAAAAAAGTTATGTTTTTGTTATAACCAAATTGAAATAAGCTGGAGTGTCTCCACTCGACTATCTCGCAATTTGAATTGGATTAAATAACATATATTATATTTAAATTAAATTTAAGTAATCATAAATTAGTAATTAAAATTAATAAATAATATTTATTAAACCAGCGCATGTTTGGCTCTTTGTTGATGGGGTACCACGTCACGTGTTGGCGTGTAAGATTTACAGTGTTAAAAAATTAATTCCGGTACTTTCAGCCATTCAATCAAGCTGAAATTCTATATATAGCAGTTTTATACAATTTTTAATCATGTGAAAAATTATCAAACATATATCGTTATTTTTATGGTCACTTTAGAGGAAAAAAAATCAAAACGTTGTAGGTCTTCCGGTTGAGCTACATTTCCCAAAAGTTGATAGAAAACAGGCCATACTTTTCTGTCTTTCATTGCATTAATATGTACGTTTAAGGGCTGTATGTTTTATTTAATTTATGTTCTTTTAAATTATTTGAACGGCGGCTCGATGAACCTGGAATAATTCTTTTCATGACCGAGTGGCAGCTCGGTGAACCAGGTATTATTTATTAAAATACTTAATCAATTTTTTTTTTTAATGAAGATAACATTTATAATTTTTTTTATCAATTTTAATTAATTTATCTTCAAAATATTTAATATTTATTTATTTCAACATATTTGTATAAAATTCAAATTCATAAAAAAAAGTTTTATTTTTACACCCTTGAAAATCCTATTATATTAGTTATTATTGATGTAAACGAGATAAATTTAAGGGATTGAGAGGATGATCAATTATAAACGAAAAAAAAGTGAAAACGTTGTAGGTAATGACCATTTTCCGATTAAGCTACATTTCTCAAAAGTTGATAGAAAACTACGAATTTTGAATAATGCCCGTATACCAAATTTCATGATTCTAGCTCAAACCGTTTTTGCGTAATCTTGTCTACACACAGACATTTTTCTCAACTTTAGTGAAAATGATTCAGGAACCTTCAAAACGTAAAAAAACATCAAAATCTCAACATCGAAAATTTGATCGCACTCTGGCGAGATAGTAAAAATGTAGAATCTTGCTGCACAGTGGTTGAGAATCACTGTAATAAAGTGTAGGGAGAAAATGAAATAAAAAAACAACCCTTCTTTGAAATTCTTTCTATCTTTTTGTGATTGTAGTAATTGCCCTTCTCCAACTACAGCACTGATTTCTATCGCTTTGTTCTCTCTCTGTCAAGTTATGGTTTCATATGATTTGATCAAGTCTAATTACAACGTAATAATCTTGTTAGTTCCTAGTCCTAAGAGAATATGTCAGACGAGAGAGTGAGGGAGAGAGGGAGAGAGAGAGAGAAAGTGAGGGAGATGGATTCAATTCAATCAAGTGGAATGACTGACTCTCCAATGTTCACTTTCTCTCCCTCTCTCTCTCTCTCTCTGTCCTGATTGAATGACTGTAAATGGAGAGGGTGTCTCTCTCTCTCTCCCACTGCTTGCTGGATATAGTAGGGTGATTGGAGGGTTGGGTGTGTAAAGCGTAGAGTAATGGACATCCCTTTCTCTCTATCCCTTCACATACAGATCGAAAAGAGGAGGGGATGACGGTGAAACATTAACACGAGTGGTAGCAAATTTCACACACCTGCTGAAAAGAGATTCAAGTCCCTTTTCACTTATCACTACAGCAAAACCAATCAATTACTTCATCTAGTTCTACCATTAATACAATCCCAAGTATTTTTACTATTCCTAACCTAGAATAATTAAATGATACCAAATAATATAGAATAATATTTGAAAATTTGGTGATGGATGGAAACGCCTTTCTTTTAAATAATAGTAAGTTTTATTTTTTTATTTCCATTGATATGTTTATGTTGAATTACTTAAGATAATTATTATTGATTTAAAGTTATCCATTTTTTAAATGAATCAAAACTCCCAACAAATTATTCAGGCTAGTAAAAAAGGAAGAAATTCCCGAATATTTTTCACACTAGTTTTTATTTTAATGCATAATAAATACACACGTTAAAGGAAGGTTTTTACAGTTATAAACAGGAGTGATTTTATGTGTTTTACAGTCTTTTGCAGTATTTTTACAATCTCGTATTGCGATCAGGGAAATTTTGATGTTTTTATACGTTTTGAAGGTCCCTGAATCATTTTCACACTAAGGTTGAGAAATATATATATATAAGTGTGTGTGTGTGTGTGTGTGTGTGTGTGTGTGTGTGTGTGTGTGTGTGTGTAGACAAGATTACGCAAAGATTACGTTTGAGCTAAAATATTTAAATTTGGTAAACGGACATTATTCAAAATTCGTAGTTTTCTGTCAACTTTTGAGATATGTAGCTCAACCGGAAGAGGACTATTACCTACCACGTTTTCATTTTTCTTTCTTCTAAACTGTCCGTAAAAATAAAGATATTTGTTTGATAGTTTTTCACATGATTAACAGTTATATAAAACTGCTATATATAGAATTTCAACTTGATTGAATCGCTGAAAGTACCAGAATTAATTTTTTAATTTTTTTTTTTGACATGTTCATAGCCAATCACGCCCCAGTACGTGACGTGATGTTATCAATAAAGAGCCAAACACGCGATGGTTTAATAAATATTATTTCTTAATATATGTTAAAAAATCCAAATCAAATTTGTGGAGACACTCCAGATTTTATTATAGTGATTTTTATAGTTTGTGTTGTAGCACACTGAGAACGAGTCGTATCTTTTGATTTTTATTAAGAGTGAAAAGATTAAAGTAATTAAAATGTTGGGTAACCTATGTATAAAATATTTTTTAAACAAATATAATAAAAGATGTATTCATGTGTTGTAAAATAATTTCATAAATATTGTATGTTTATAGGGGTTTATATAAAAAAGAGCCCTCATCCATGTAATAATCAAAAAATCAACAATAAATTCATTATGTTTATTATATTAGTATTTTTAAATGAGAAAAAAGAACATAGAAGAGGTTATATGTATATTGAATTACGGTATGATAGGTATTTACCATATTATGAAGTAATAAATATTATAATAAATAAATAAAATTCAATTTCTTAATTAATTTAAGTTATTGAATTCTCGATTTAATTAAAGTATCATTTTCATACCAAATATAAAAATAAAAAAAAAATAAAATAAAAAATTGAGAGTAAATTTGATAAAAAAATAGTTTTCACTATAGAATTAAAAACAACAATCAAGCACTCTTATTTTATTATTTTTTTTTTAATTATAGAATATGAAATTTTTTCTCTAAAATGCTCCTATTTTTTTTTTTTTCATTTTTAGGAAGAGAAGGTATTGTTTTCACACCAAATTTAAAATGTGGAAATTTTTACAAATCTCCACGAATCATGCATTTTGTTAACAAAAAGAAGTATTTTCAGCATGATGTCTGTCCGTCTGTCCATTGTGTGTTCGAATAGATGTGTACAGATGGAACAGGTCAACGGATTTTGATAAAATAATGGATCAGTTGCATGAATTCATCAACTTTTGGTGTATATCCGGAAACCGGAATTGGTAGTTTACAAAGTATTAATTTTATATTCATTGATGGAAAATATTTCACTTAAAATATAGTAATAATTAATCAATAATTGAGTAATTAAACTAAAAACAAAAACCAAGATAATATAATTTAGTCATTTTAATTCAAGTTTTAAAAATATTTTTTGTTTTTTTTGATACTTATATTATATAAATAAATAGTAATAATAATAATAATAATAATAATGGGAAAAATAGAAGATGAGTAGAGAGTGAAGCTGTGTGTGTGGGGGGATGCCTACCTGTAGGAGGAGCCGCTCGTCGGCCCAGACGGCTGCGGAGGTCCAGTCGATCCGCTGCGCGAAGGGCAACGCCCAGCCGTTGCTGAGCAACACCGGCACGCAGCCCGCCTGGAGGGCCTCCAGGAAGCGGAAGGAGCCCAGCCGACGTCCGCGAGGTACTAAACAAAACGTTGAGTTCTGCAACAACACCTCGTAGTCGTATCTAAAACATAAAAACCAACAATAATTAAAATTAATAAATAAATCAATTAATTTTTTTTTTTAATTAATCAACGTATAAAGATTATTCAATTATTATTGTATTATATTTATTTCTTTTCTTTATTAAATAAGATACGCGAATATTGTTTAATGAGATAAAAAAAAACTTGAATGAATTTGTAATTAACGATCGTCTTCTTCATTTATTTTTATAGTATCCAAGGGAAGAAATGATGGGGGTGGGGGATGTGGTGGGAGTAGGGTTGGGATGTGATGGAACTAGGGATGGGATGTGGTGGGAGTAGGGTAGCGTCGTGAAGAAGAGAAAGAGACAAGATTTAGCAGCGGTTTTGATTGAACAAAGGACATTCAATGTCAAGACATTCCTCGTTTCTATCTTATTCTCTTTACCAATTGGGTTCGTTTCGACGTTAAATGTTACATGGAAAATTGAATTAAGAACCCCAGTCGAATCCTGTCCCAGTCTCCTTATCCCTCACAACTCAACTACCATCAATATACCATCACCTTCATGGAAACAGAAAGAGAGGAAAGTGAAGCCTACACTCCATTTTGAAACAGGAAAAAGAAAAGTCGAGAGACTACACGATTGTGCGCTTCAAAGGGCGCGTGTAAAGGGTTTCTTAAATAAAAGAAAAAAAAAGAACAAAGAATAAAAAAGAAGCAAAAAAAAAAAAAGAAATAGAAAAAGAAAAACTTCTCTATCAGTTGCTTTTTTACCATTATTTTAAATTTTATTCAGAAACCAATAAATTATTATTATATATTTTCCTTTTATTAAATTATTAAATTTAATATAAAGAAATATTTACAAATAACATAATAAAATGATTAATAACATCAATAAAATACAAGATTGAAAATAAAACATTTGTGAGTTGTAAATGTTGTAGGTAAAGGACAATTTTAGGAAAATAGCATTTGCCGGGCCAAATAGATTCAACTATTATTTCTTTTCAATTTGACTAGGAAATAATTTGGGAAGGAATATTAATTTTTTATAATTTATTTATTTTATTTATATCAAACGAATTTTTAATTTGACATTTACATTAATTTAGAACTCCAAACTGCATTGAAATTAGATAAATATACAATAAAGAACAAACAATTTTTTGAATAATTTTGTAATTGGCTACTGTAATAGTTAAAGCTATTTGCTCAACAAAAATTTAGCCAAATGGCTTTTGTCTAGGCATAATGCTATTTTCCAAATCAAATTGAAATGAAATAGGGTTAGGAAATGTACCAGTAGTTTACTCTTGTAAATTTAATATGGGATAATAAGACTTAAGTAAATCTGTCTAAACATTTCTAAATGCGCGATATATGAAAGTAATTCCTTCTCTAAAGAAGATGTGTAAATATAAAAGTTTTGAGTTACCGCCTGAGACAACGGCACAACATTTACTATCTATAGAATCGAACAAATGGATATTTGAATATTTTGTTCTTCGAATGCTTAAGGAGGCAAATCACTAATTTTTATCTTTTAGTATTGACATCAATATTAAATATTATTAATTGAATATCCATATTACCTAATTTTAAGGGTGTCAACTACTGGTGCTTTTAGATGCTAATGTTAAAAAATTGATTTGCAAATAATTTTTTTATTATTAACCGATGAATCATATCACTCAAAACTCAAATGGATATCTGATAAAAAATAGAAAATATCAAATTTTTATCATAAAGTTGTTCTAATAGTGTCAACTACTGGTACATTCATCTTAGTAGTTGAAGATATTTGGCCAGATAAATGGCTTTTGCCTAGGCAAATGCTATTTTCCTAAAGTTGCCATTTGCCTACAACAAATAAGTATATAAATATATTATATTCATTTAAATTTTAAAATAAATGAAAGTAATTGTAGTTGAAAAATATATTAATTATTTAATACGAACAAAATGATTTCGTAAAATTTTCAAAATTTTAATTATTTATTATTATTATTATTTTTAATAAATTATTTGTATAAAGAATAAGAGTAGCATTTTGTTTAATAATAATAATATAAAATAAATAATTTTGGTTTTATTAATTAACAACATATTAATTTGTTTACCTGAATAGATTATAATTATTTATACATCTATAGAATTAGAAATCAATTGGCAAATTTTAAAGAGCTTATAATAATTGCTATGGAATATATCAATTGATTCCATTGATAGAAAACAACCCTCGTTTTGATTAATAAATAATCTGCAGATAATTTAGTCATAAAATACTTATAGAAACGTATTAAAGACAATTGATTTCAATTTAATGCCAGATTAATTAAATAATTTCAATATTCAAATTCCTGTAATTGTGATGATTATTATCAAAATGTTTATTATCATAAATTTAAAAAGATATCAAACAAAAACTAGTTTCATTTCATTTATCTATAGTATGTATATAGTATAATCTATTCAAAATTTTATTTAAAGCATGTGATGTCAAAAATTCAAATTCAAGTCCCCAAGTTGATAAAAATAATCATTTTCAAATTAATTTTTTTTCCTGATTTTTAACAAAAACTAATTAATTAATTAAAATTCTTGATTAAAAATTAGGTTTATATTTTTGATAACTATACACATTTATAGTTATTTAATTTAATAAATATTTATAGTTATTTAATTAAAATCGTAAACTAAGTACGTTGTTGTGTATATACTTGTACTTGATAAGGCCTGCAGAATAAGCAGTCGAAACGTTGTACCTTTATTGAATTCGATAAAGAAATTATATTATACAAATATGTGGCGTTTTAATGAATACAAATCCCTTTAGGAATTATGAAAAAAATCCACAATAGTTTTAATAAATACATTCGTGGTAAATTTATAACCTTAAAATTCAAAAACAGAATTAATTGTCAAAATTACATTGTGTTTCCGTTTACCAAAACACTCTAACAATTGCCCGAAATTTACAAAAAATAATTACTAATGCACATTTGCACATCATAAAACCAATTAAGTAAAGACCACAATTGATGTATCAATATGATTTGTCGACTGGGATTACTAAAAAATGAGCTTTTAACCAAGCAAATTACGCATTCTATTTTAAAGGTCATATCTTAACCCTTTCATTCAAAGCAACACATGTGCACTTTCTCCAATTCACCAACCCCCCCCCCCCCCGATTATTAATCATTAATAAATGATATAAACCAAAAATAAATCGAGTCAGTGACTAACTAGAAATTCTGAAAACATTCCTTTATAGAAAATTAAAAAAATTATACACATTTTTACTATCTCGCCAGAGAAAATTTTCGATGTCGAGATTTTGATGGTTTTATACGTTTTGAAAGTTCCTGAGGCATTTTCACTAAGGTTGAGAAAAATGTGTGTGTATGTGTGTGTGAATGTAGAAAAGGGTTTGAGCTAGAATAATGAAATTTGATACACGGGCATTATTCAAAATTTGTAGTTTTCTATCAACTATTGAGAAATGTAGCTCATCAGGAAGTGGGTCATTACCTATACCACGTTTTAATTTTTTTCCTCTAAAGTGACCGTAAAAATAAAGATATACACTTATGCTTGATAATTTGTCACATGATTAAAACTTGTATAAAACTACTACCTATAGAATTTCAGCTTGATTGAGTCGCTGAAAGTACCGGAATTAATTTTTTAACACGACAGCAAATAACGCGCCAACACGTGACGTGGTGCCATCGACAAAGAGCCAAACACGCACTGGTTTAATATATATTTATTCATTTTAATTTATAATTTATAATTTAAATTAATTTAATTTAAATATAATATATGTGTTAGTTAACCCAATTCAAATTTGCGAGATAGTCGAGTGGAGACACTCCAGATTTTTTTTAATTTTTATAAATTTAATAATAAATTTATAAAAATATAATTATATATTTTTAATACATTATGATATAAATATATTTTTTAGTAGATTATTAACTACGGCTAAAATTCATTATTTGTCAATTTTTATTAGTTTTTCTTTAGTATTTTACTTTTTATTAAATGTTGTAGATGAAAAAGTAATGTAAAGTGTGCTAGTATTAATTCATATATACGATTCAAGTTAATAATTTTGTTACAATTTGAATGAAATATCAAAAAGTTAAAAAATATCCATTTCGACAACAATCTACCATTAAATGGGATTTTTTGCTATTATACAAAAAAAAAAAAATAAAAAATATTTCTATATCCAATAAATGATTTTTTTCTATATAGAATTCTCTCACCCTCTTAAGTCCTTTCATTATTCGTTACATTCATTCAAGATCCATTAAAATGAATAAAAAAAATCTTGAATATATTTGATTTACCTCAATATCGAAATGTAGGTCTGTCTATTGGTACATAAATTAAATGTAACTTTAAAAAAGAAGAAAATCGTTTTTTCTAATAAAGAATATTGAATCTCTGTGCTCTGAATAAATTACATTACTATATCTAATATTTTCTTTATATTGATTTATTTGAACTTTGAATAGCACAAACAGACATTATTTGTTATTTAAATAAGAAATTATTAGATTCATTTAATTATTTGTTCATGAGAATTGAATGTAAATTATGTAAAGGGATTTATAAATTAAAAAATGATTTTTTAATAATAATAATAATAATAATAATAATCAAAAGTCAATGTTTTTGATGAGTGAGTGAGTGAGTTGACTATGTCCTATTTACTTAATGGAGTTTGAAACGTCTAGCTACCGCGACCCTTAGAAAGAGGGCAAGACTAATCCCTACCCCTGCATAGAGGTGGCTTTAGATTAGAATGGTAGGAGAAATTTTGCCATGGACAAGAACTTTTAACAATACCACAGAGAATAAATAATTATTCATAAGTAGTGAGAAGGAACAAAAAATACAGAAACAAGAACTTTCCAATAATGTATTAATAATAATAATAATAATAATATTGATTAAATATATATTTCGTTTTTTTATATTACAAAAAAATTTGTTTATTATTTATGGGTATATATGGGAATTTTTTATGGGGCAGCATGGCTGAGTGGGTAGAGTACTAGATTTCTACACAGGAAGCCTGAGTACGAATCCCAGCATAGAACTCAAGATTATATATTTATTTTAATTAATTTTAATTAATAAATAATAAATAATAAATATAAAAATTTAATTCAATTTAACATCGGCTGCCCCACCGAAGAAGGAAAGGGGAAACCACTTCGGTCAAATTTCCCCATGAACACCCTAAGACTCCTGTGGAGTTATTAGGGCCACGACACTTCCGCTAGGAAGTTATCGACAACGAAGAACGAAGAAGATGGGAATTTTGGCGACCAACGATAGGAAGGGAAGGTATTGTTTCACACCACATTTCACATGTCCACGAGCCATGCATTTTGTTAACAGATAAAAGAATTTTTAGCACGATATCCGTATAGACGTGTATATTTGACGTGTGGATTTTGATAAAATTTAGTATATGTACTTAATGTATCAACTTTTGGTGTATATCCGGAAATCGGAATTGGTAGTTTTCAAAATATTAATTTTATATTCATTGTCGGAAAATATTTCACTCTTAAAATATTGTACTAATTAATAATTGAGTACTTAAACCAAAAATAAAAACGAAGATAATATAATTTAGTCATTTTAATTCAAGTTTTAAAAATTTTTTTTTTATACTTTATGTTTGGAAATTAATTTATTTCAAATAGTCGGTTTCTATGCCTGGCCACGCCTCATTTTTGCATTTATAGCCGTCATTATAATATGAAGAGATATATAATATATACTAAAATTATCCTTAAAAATATATTAAATTGATTGATGATATATTTGCTTTATGCGCATTTCGGTTGTTACACCTTCATATTATGCAGCTGTTTAAATACTATTAGTTTGTATGTATAATCTATATATTGAAATGTTATCAATGCGTGACTCATTAACTACAATCTATTCATTATTTTGAAAAAACAAAAATTAATTATTTTTAAAATTGAATGGTTATTATTATTAATATTTTAAAGTGGTGAAACTAAAATTGTCAAACTCACCATCACCAATTAATAAACGGTCGTTAATATTCCATCCACTCCACCTCAATATTCCATTTCTAGCCTATTAATTCACTCCCAAATGCATTTATTATTATAACCATTTATCTATTTACCATAAAAGAATTCTATTTTAAAACATATGTTTATACTACAGTTTATAGTAGCATACAACAACAACAATAACAACCATATTTATCTAAATCCGTACATGAAGATACGATTAAAGTTAATGGAATGTTGTCCCAAACTTTTTTCTTAAGTGCATAATCAACATTCATAACTGAAACATATATATATGCTAATCATTCTCTTTACACTAATGAATATGAATAATACAATCATATTAGTATTAATAATATTAAAATTGAATCATTCTGAATTCCAAGATAGAGAATTTAAAACGGCCTCATTCCTCTTTTTATTTCAATTTCATTCTCTTCGTCTCTCATCTCCTTTGAATGCTCACACCCCATTTTCCCTTTCTGATAGTATTCCATTGAATTATTTATAGAGGATAAAAAAAAATACAGTTCATCAAAGTCTTCTATTTAAATTTTATTTTTTTAAAAAATAAGAAATATTACCACACTCTGATAGCATTTTTTTTTCTTTTTTAAGAAGTTGAAAAACCTTTCATTACCTCTCCTCCTTTTCAGAGAAAGAAAATTTATTAATGAAAATAATTTGTATTAATTGTCGAATTAATAATAATTGTATTTCGATTATATCTTAATTTAGTGTTTTAAGTTGAGAGAGAAAAATACTTGAATAATTAATTTAACTTATATTGCCTATAAAAATATGTATAATAAAAATATGTTCTAAAAGTGTACGAGGTTTCTTCAAAAAAAAAAAAAAAAAAAACGTGAATTTTGAATTATTTCGAAAAGTATTTATTTATTTATCAATATCCATTTTGTTCCCTTCAAAGTAATTCCCCACAGATATAATGCACTTATGCCAACGCTTCTGAAATGCGCTTTTCGGTATGGCTCGTTCTTCGATTCCGACTTTATCTCATCAATTATGGCAAAACACTTTCATTTCATTGGTCCACCAGCGAATGTTTGGCTCTTTGTTGATGGCACCACGTCACGTGTTGGCGCGTGAGATTTGCAGGGTTAAAAAATAAATCCTGATACTTTCAGCGCTTCAATCAAGCTGAAATTTTATATATAGCAGTTTTATACAATTTTTAATCATGTGAAAAATTAACAAATATATATTTTTATTTTTACGGTCACTTTAGGGGAAAAAAAATCAAAACGTTGTAGGTAGTGACCCTCTTCCAGTTGAGAGAGAGAGAGACATTTTTCTCAACCTTAGTGAAAATGATTCAGGAACCTTCAAAACGTATAAAAACATCAAAATCTCAACATCGAAAATATTCGTGATCGCAATACTATCTCTGGCGAGATAGTAAAAAACTAAGAATTGAAAACTAACTAAAAGTTAAAATACAATTTTAAAAAATATAATCCATAAATTAAAAAAAATAATCTTTTTATGTAGTTTTTATAAGATCTCATCATAAAATACACAAATACAAGCATAAATAAATATAATCCATAGATGAAAAAAAAATAGTAATATTGTTTTTCTTTTTTATTAGAAAATGTAGTTTTTTAAACATTTATAAATAAATAAATCATTCTGTTATTTACTGTTTATGAAATTTTTACTATCTCGCCAGAGATAGTATTGCGATCACGAAAATTTTTGATGCTTTTATACGTTTTTAAGGTTCCTGAATCATTTTCACTAAGGTTGAGAAAAATATATATGTGTATGTGTGTATGTATGTAACCAAGATTACGCAAAAACGATTTGAGCTAAAATGATGAAATTTGGTACATGGGCATTATTCAAAATTCATAGTTTTCTATCAACTTTTGAGAAATGTAGCTCAACCGGAAGAGGGTCATTACCTACAACGTTTTGATTTTTTTCCTCTAAAGTGGCCGTAAAAATGAAGATATATGTTTGATAATTTTTCACATGATTAATAATTGTATAAAACTGCTATATATAGAATTTCAGCTTGATTGAATCCCTGAAAGTACCAGAATTAATTTTTTAACACTGCAAATCTTACGCGCCAACACGTGATGTGGTACCATCAACAAAGAGCTAAACATGCGCTGGTTTAATAAATATCATTTATTAATTTTAATTTATAATTTATAATTAATTAAATTTAATTTAAATATAATATATTATGTTATCTATTCCAATTCAAATTGCGAGATAGTCGAGTGGAGACACTCCAGATTTTTTATTTTTGATAATTTAAAAAAAAAACAAAACAAAAAAAACGGATGTGTTTAATACTTGTAGATCAATTTATCTTTCGACGTGATGGTGTATTAAATTTCAAAACATTCTATTCACTTTAATATAGGTTAGATTTCATTATCTATATATATATATATATATATATAGATAGATATATTAAAGAGGTATCTAATCCGAGCAAATTCGTATTTAGAATAAAATCCCCTAGAGGGTGTCTCTGCTTGGATTTAGCCCAGGCACTTGGCTAGGTTGGTCGATGGTGAGCAAGGGATGTATACTCGTATTTTGGAGAAGGAGGAAATGAGAGATGGAGAATATTTGAGGTCCAGAGGCTGCCTCCTACCCCCTGTTAACTCCCCAAATAAGCATCCATTCGTTCCTTGTACAAACATTGATATTTGAGCTCAACCTTAACTCAAACCATACGCCGATTTTAGTTATTAACATTTACACCTCCATATTGAAATCTTAATGGATTCCCTTTAGTCTACAATATTGGATTGTGAAGTGTTATTTGGAATGGAAGAGTTTTACAAAAGGAGGTGGGGTGGTGAAGAGAGGGGTAAAGGGGGAGGCGAGGTGGGAGGGGGATGGGGGATGGAGGTGGAGTTGTGGTTCTGATGAGATAGAAGAGGCTCTTTGGCGATTCGTTAATATTAATAGAATTCAAAGAATTCATTTCTTATTAAAATATTTTTATATAAAAAAAAAATGTTATTATTCTACCTTTATTATTAAAATAAATATTTTGAATATATAATAAGAAAAAAAATATGAATTTTTAATTAGTAGTAGTTTATAATAATAATATATGTATATATATGATCCCCATAAATATTTAATGTTTAAATACAAATATAACAGCGTGAATGAATAAATAATATCTCAAAAGAGCATTTAACACTTTATTAAATTAAAAAAATCTGGAGTGTCTCCACTCGACTATCTCGCAAATTTGAATTGGATGAATTAACATATATTATATTTAAATTATATGTTAAAATTAATAAATAATTTTAAACTAGCGCGAGTTTGGCTCTTTGTTGATGACACTACGTCACGTGCTGGCGCGTGATTGCCAGTAAACGTGTTAAACAATTAATTTCAGTACTTTCAGCGATTCAATCAGGCTGAAATTCTATATATATATCAGTTTTATACAATTTTTAATCATGTGACAAATTATTAAACGTATTTATTTTTACGTTCAGTTTAGAGGAAAAAAAATGAGAACGTGGTAGGTATTTAATTATCCACTTCCGGATGAGCTACATTTGTCAAAAGTTGATAGAAAACTACGAATTTTGAATAATGACCATGTAGCAAATTTCATGATTCTAGCTCAAACCGTTTTTGCGTAATATTATCTACACACACACACACAAACACACACACACACACATATATATATATATATATATATATATATATATATATATATATCAACCTTAGTGAAAAGGCCTCATGGACCTTCAAAACGTATAAAACCATCAAAATCTCAACATCGAAAATTTTCGTGATCGCAATACTATCTCTGGCGAAATAGTAAAAAAGACAAAAGTTGATAATACTTAATTTCAATGAATCCATTTTAGTGTTGTTAGACATTTAATAGTTCATCAATGATAATTATTAAGTTTTAAAAAACAAAAATAAAAAAAAAAAGTGTAAAAAATAGATTTGTGTTATCAGCAAATACCCAATATAATATTTCACTTTAACCAGAGAAGGGGTAAGTGAAAGTAACACAAAATGTCAACACAATTTTTCAGCCCCTTTCAATATCAAAATATAATTTTTTTCTTCTCAGTGAACAAAATAAAAATAAAAGCAAAGAAAAAAAAATGAAGTAAAGGAATGAGAGAAGGTGAAAGGATAGGTAAAGAAAAATAAAAATAAAAATAAAATTGGAATAAAAATTTCAGATTTTTCCTCCGTTTTGGCCTACACAAAAGATAAAAGTGAGAGAAAGAAAGAGAGATAAAGGCGTTTATTGAATCTCTCTTATAATCCTCTTTCTCATATTCACTTCTCTCCTCCCCACCCCTTCCCTCCCACTACCCTCTCTGTATGTCTGTTACAAAGCTCTATTTTCAAAAGACAAAATTCTCGCATGAATAACCTAACAAATCTTCATTATTTCATATATATATATATAAATATATATATCTAAGGAGTGACAAGAATGTGAAACTGAAAAGAATCAATGAGCAAAATAAAAAGTTGATATAAGCTTAAGTGAATAAATGAACCGATTTCATGTTAAAAGCTTGAAGCAGTGTGGCTCAGGTGCAGCAGATAATGGTGTGGACTTTATTAACCAAAACGATGTAAATATACGTAAAGAATGTTAAATCAATATTTTTTAATAATTCTTGAAATATTACTATGTAATATTAATATATATATATATATATATAAGTTAGGAAAATGTTGGTTTTCTTTTCATCTTAAACTTATACTCTAATCCAGCGGTTACCAACCTGTGGGGCGCGCCCTGCTTGGGGGGCGCGAAGGTATTAAAATAGAACCAATTTCAAGTGCCCGCATACTTTTGAAAATTTTTAATTTTTTTCAGTATGGTTCTAAAAAAAAAGGTCAAATGATTTTGAGATGCTCTGAACCATGGCCCACCCCAATATTATTTCAGAAATGTGCCCAATTATTGAAAAAGGAAATTAGATTATTATAAACATTAAGGGGGCGCAAGAATTTTTTTTAGAAAAAGGGGGGCGCCGGTACAGAAAGGTTGGAAACCACTGCTCTAATCTCTTATAAGATTAATTTATAATGTCAAAAAATATCGATATCAATTTTTTAGATTTAATTATTTAGATTTAATTAAATTTTATCAATATACATATTTACTTAAAATATAAATGATAAAATCAAATTATGTGAAAATAGTCCTTATATTAGTTATTATGAAAATTAACTATTTTATAATTATTAATAAATAAGATATGTCTAGTTATATAATAGTTATATAACCTACAATTAGTTATATAACTGTTTTATATTTTAGTTATACAATATTTATATAATAATCTTTATATAATCTTTAATAATTTTGTACGGATTACGCAAGGATAACACCAATTAAGTTGGTTAGGTCTAGTATGATCAGTAGAACGGATTTTATCTTGATTATCTTGATCGGAGGCGCTACTTTTTATCAAGTAGCTTCCCCAATTTAGATCCCGGAGGCTGGGTTGACTCCGTCCCATAGAATCCAGCTAGAGAAATTCCCTGGACTTGAACCCTGGACGTCGAAAATGTGAGCCAGTTATGCTACCTCCCACCCTGTGGCGCCTTCTTATAGTTAGATAACTTACAATTAGTTATATAATAATCTAGTTATTTAATATAATAAAAAATTATACATTATAAATAGGCCATGTGTAGGTATAAATTAAGTTAATATATTTAAGATAGACCATAAGTTTTAAATTTAAACAATTTAGAATTTTTTTAATAATTACTTTTTATTTAAAATGAATTTACAAAGTAATTATAAAATACAATTACATAAATATTTGGAGAGATTTTAAGCTTCAATATATAAAAAATTCTGTAAAATTTTTTAAAAAATGAACAAACACTTCATGCATGAGAAGATCATTTTTAATGAAATATTTGCAAATCAGATTGATAAAAAAAAATTCAATGTTTGAAGGTAATTAGTAATAAATAATTAAAGTTTAAAAATTTTTTCCCTCATTAAACTTGATCATATTAGTAAAGCTAAACATTATACTTGTTTTAACTATAATATTACATAATTTCATCAATTATTTTTATTATTAAAGTTATTAAACACTTAATTTGATTCTATTATTAAAAATAATAATGCAAAAATTAAATACTTCTATATAGAAAAATATAATAATAATAAAAATACTTTACATTAAAATTTGTAAAAAAATATGCTTTTTTATTGTAGCAAGAACGGAAAAATATCAATGAGAATGATTTAAAAATACAAGTGAAAATTAGTTGGAGTGTCTCCACTTGACTATCTCGCAATTTGAATTGGATTAAATAACATAATATATTATATTTAAATTAAATTTAATTAATTATAAATTATAAATTAAAATTAATAAATAATATTTATTAAAACAGCGCATGTTTGGTTCTTTGTTGATGGCACCACGACGCGTGAGATTTGCAGTGTTAAAAAATTACTTCTGGTACTTTCAGCGATTCAATCAAGCTGAAATTCTATATATAGCAGTTTTATACAATTTTTAATCATGTGAAAAATTATCAAACATATATCTTTATTTTGACCGTCACTTTAGAGGAAAAAAAAATCAAAACGTTGTAGGTAATGACCCTCTTCCGGTTGAGCTACATTTCTCAAAAGTTGATAGAAAACTACGAATTTTGAATAATGCCCATGTACCAAATTTCATGATTCTAGCTTAAACCGTTTTTGCATAATCTTGTCTACATACATACACACAAAATCACACACACACACATTTTTCCCAACCTTAGTGAAAATGATTCAGGAACCTTCAAAACGTATAAAACCATCAAAATCTCAACATCGAAATTTTCCTGATCGCAAAACTATCTCTGGCGAGATAATAAAAATAGATAACTCAATGAAAATAGAATTTTGGACTTCAAATCAATGATTTCAAAAATAATTTTCGAAATAATCTGATTTTAGTGCCAATTAAGGTGTGAAGGAATAGGATGTTGTGTTATTATGAACTAAACAGGCATTAAAGAGATCAGTTTCGAAAAGTTTAATGATCAAATATCCGTCTATATTAAATTTTGTGATTAGGTAATTGTTAAATACTTCATAATATTATGATGGTGAACACGGAGGAATACTGCTGCGGGAATAGAAGTGATTTATGTTTTATAGTAATTAATATACTCTATATATAATACTTTATATATATCTATTTATATAACAAAATCTAACATAAATATAAATTCATTAATAATAATATAATATAAATAAATTTTTATTAGATGATGGCAATAAGAATTAATTAAGTGCATACATCATAATAATATTTAAGAAAAGCCATTAAATAAAAATTAAATCCAATAAGAAAAATAAACTAATTTAAATTTATTTTCTTAAATATTTATTTTTCAAAATAATATTTAAATGATATCATAATCAATTTATAAATAATGATCTAAATCAATATATAAATATATATGTATATGTTAGGTTGATTCATAATTATCGGGCATTTTTTCCAAAAAAAATTATTTAATAAAATCAATTTTAATATTTAACAAAAACATTTAAACGATTATTCGGGAATGTAATAACTGTATAATTCAATTACTGCTTCTCATTTGATTGGTAGACAGTCGATTCCATGGGTGACAGAGACACAATTCTTATAGGCGATTCACGTTTTGACATCAGCCATCATGTCATCCGATTTGTCGTAAGTCCTTTCATGTCATTTGCCAGTTTTTAAAAGAGCAGTTGATAGTCCGTAGGTGCTTCGGTCGGTAAATATGGCGGATGTGGAAGTAGACATGACGTTCAACGTGAGTACGTGCGTTATCGAGGTGGAAGACGATCTGGTTCTTTTTTCGCGGTAATTTTGCCTCGATTACAGCGTGAAGATAGGCAGACTTTGCTGCTTATTTTGAACTGCCGCTTGCCATTTTTGTCGTTCATCCGCGTCGTTAAACCAAGAACAAATGCCATTTGAAATGACTTCCTAATGGATGATGATCTGTCCAAACATACACATCACATAGCCTTCTTACAGTTACAGTGGACAAGTTTCGATATTCCTTTGAGAAAAAGTCCTGGTTTACGCAAACCTTCTTTGTTTTGAAGTTTTTGAAGAGAAATATTGAGACTCACATCCCCAGTGACAGGTTTCTTAAATAATGCTGTTTGTTTGTTTCGCTGAAGTAACTCGGTAAAAATTCGAACGCGATCGTCTTTGTTGTTATCGGAGAGCTCGTGAGGGACCCAGCCAACAAATTTCCGCATTTCTCTAAGCTTTTTTTAGGCGACCAACGACCATGGATTGATTGGTCTTGGAAGTTTTCAGTCAACATTCGTGTTGTCAGGCTCTTGGCTTCTTCCATGGCTGCCAGAAGGGCCTGATCGTTGAAATCTAATCTAATCTTGACTTTTCCTCCAAGATGGTATAACCTGATTTGAAACTAGCAAACCACTCTCTACAAATTCTTACTTTCACTGATTGTTCCTTTGTTAAATTAAAGAGTTCATTGAGATGACGAAATGACTGTTCTTCTTTCAGTTCTTTCTCGAAGTGTTAGAGCATAATATGGCGAATTGGACTATGGTTTTCGACATGCTTTTTTCTCAAATATTAGATAAGACTATTTTCATACAAAAATAATCAACAACTTTTCACTGAAGAAAACGCGCCGATATAAACGCCGGATAATTATGCATAAATTTTAAGGAAAGTTTAAAAAAAAAAAATTAGTGAAAATAAATAAGCTTGAAAATAAGGACATAAATTTGGATATACTTTAGGAGAAAGCAGACTTCTAGCGTTAATCGAGCGAGATATGACTAGGGCAGGCGAACCTATCTAACCCACCCAAGCTTTTTAACTGACCCCCACTTTGATTTTTATAAATTTTTTTTATGTAAAAAAAGAGAATAAATACTCAAAAAAAGGTAAGATGATTTTGTGGCCAAACTTTTGAACATTTTCGATTTTTTTCAATATGGTTGTAAAAAAAGGTCAGATGATTTTGCGATGTTGCTCTGAAACATTTTTATATGGCGCGATGAAAAATTATGAATGAAAATTGGGCCGTGAATACTAAAAGGTTGAGAAACACTGACATACCTTTTAATTATTTATAAATATTTATTTTCTTTATTCCATTTTCAATTAAATACTTAGTGACCAACGAGCTAGATCTAAAAAAATAATGGTCAAAATACCATCCACTTCTCAAAAAGGTTCGCCATCACTGGACTAATGGTCTAGTGTCAGTCATTAAGTCATATGTGGTTGAAGTCTTCAATACATTTCTAAATTAGCATAAAAACTTAAACTTGTGATACAAACTAACAAACAATTATTAATTTGATTATAAATGTTTTTTCTATATTTGAAGCCATGATTTTTTCTGGAGTAGCGGTAATTTCAAATTTAAAAATATATATACAGAGATTGAAAATTCTAAAATATATTTCAAATAATATTTCATCAACTTAAAGAAATAAAATAAAAAATATCTTATTAAATTTCCTCCACTTTTTTTTACCCTCCATTCAAAAATTTATAGTTATATGATAAATATCATATGTAAACAGTGATAGAGGCTTATATAAATTTATATATACGACGATTGGTGGCTATGAGTCGCGTAAAAGGAAAGAAATAAATCAAAGAATATAAATAAAATAAATAAATATTCTCTATATATATATATATCATTTCAAATATATATATATATATTTATATATATCAAACGAAACAAGATTTTTAAAGGATTTATTTCTAATATACCTACTATAATAAAATATTTCCATTTTCTTCAATTGAGGTTAAAAAAAATAAATTTATTTTTTTTCGTTATTTGATAAATATTTAATATTAATTTATTTATTGATTGACTCATTTCAAATAAATAAATAATTGGATTGGTATAATCTCTGTTCAGAGTAATTGCAAAAATAATACATGTTTTCTAATTTAAATTTAAATTGGATTATATATATATATACGAGGGTCATTCAACAAGTACTTAGTCTTATCGTCCGATGGTGCTGCTATCACAAAAGAGTTTTACCATCATGTAGTACATTTTTTTACTAGTCTACTGTCAAAGTTTCAGTCAATTCCCTTCACTAGTTTTGTTTTGACAGCCTTTGGAAGCGAGCGAGTCGATCCGTTGTACAAAAATGGCCATGGCCAAATTGGTAGAATTGCGCTACGCTGCCTCATCCACCTTACTCTCCACGCCCACTGTGATTACTTTTTGTTTCCAAACCTGAATAAGTCACTCGCCGGGAATAAGTTTGGGTCGAATTGTTCTTTTTTCGCTTCCAAATGCTGTCAAAACAAAACTAGTGAAGGGAATTGACTGAAACTTTAACACTAGGCTAGTAAAAGAATGTACTACATGATGGTAAAACTCTTTTGTGATAGCAACGGCATCGGACGGTGAGGCTAAGTACTTGTTGAATGACCCTCGTATATATAATATTTTTATTTTTAAATATATATACCAACTTTAAACAAAAGCTTAAAATATTTGTTTTAAGTTAATTTTTTGTAATTTGTTTTATGACATGAATATTAATAGATTAAGTGTAAAAAATGTGATTGGCACATCTTTTTTTTATTTTATTATTTTATTTTATTTTTTTGCGGATTTGTAATTTTTTTCTTTCTTTTGATTTTTGATTTGTGACGAAATTACGTTGAATAGTGACAAGTGGATTTCTCAAAGAGTGTGATGTGTTGTATGAAGGGGTAAGAGAGTGGTATAGAGGGGGGAGGGGGTGGCTTTGTGAAGGATCTCCAACCTCGTTCTATTGACAGCCTCTCACTCTCTTGACTGCACTAGCAAGCAATTTAAAGCGGTTAGAAGATGGGGGGGGGGCAGGTGGGTTGGTAAGAAGCGTGAAGAAGGGGTGATGGGGTGCCAAAGTGGATGAAGAGCTGATGACGCCAGCTAAAAAAAAATGCTCTGCTGATCTAAGAAAAAAATTCGAAAAAGTCTTTCTTTGGATTTTTTTTTCTCTTCATTTTATTAATAGTTGAAAATCGAAGTCACGGTATTCAAAAAGATAATTTAATTTAATTTTTCTTTTTTTTTGATTTCTATTATGATTAATTATTTATTATTATCATCATTTAAAATTTAAAAATATTATGTTATGTGAATTCTGTTAATTTCAATTTTTGCTTAAAAAATTAAATTTTGTACTCGTTAAATTCATTTCAGAATTAATTTTAAAGAAATATTTAGAAAACAGACTTGAATTAAATTTATTATACATATTAATTATGATAGAATTTAGAATTATAATAATTAATATCACAAAAATTAGTGATATACACACAAACATATTTGGATTAGAGAAAATCCATTTTCATCATTTTAAATTATTGATAACTAAGGTAAACGTACCAATAGTTGACCACCTTAAGAGAAACTTTCATAAAAAAACAATATTATTCTGTGAGAATAACAACAAAACATATTGAATAACTATTATTAATTATTCATTATACTTAATTACAAATATTCGGTTAATGTATATTATATTTAAATATTTTTATTCTAGTAATCGTACATCTTAAAATCTCAAGTTTTAGTAATTGGCCATATTTTGATCCAAGTTTTTGGATATTTCCATAAATCTCCTGTACGTATTCTCCATCGATGAAATAGTAGATTCTTCTTCAGGAAATTGTATGATTTTTTCGGAAAAATAATCTCCCAAAAAAACATCACGTATTTATTTATCTTGAATTTACCATTGAATTTTAGAGCCTTCTGATCCTCATCACTGACTTCAAGACAATTATATTCTCTGTGTGAGATATTAAAGTAACAATATTAAGAACTATTAACTCCTAAGAACCATTAACTTCCTAATAAACTGATTTTCCATCCTTTATTTTTTTGCGCTATTCAATTTTTTCCTTCATTTTCTTCTTCATTTGTCTCTCTAAAGTTGCTTATTTTTAATTTTTTCTAATTATTCTTATTTAAATAATACAAATAATTTAATAAAAAATATTTATTATTATATTAATACGAATATTTAAATAATTGACCACCCACGGTCAATTTCTAAAAAATATGTGAAATTTGTTTCTGAAATGGTCCACCCCCTTGATAATTGTTAATGTTCACATTAAGATAATATTTCAAATTGATTAATAAAATTTGTAGTATCAACTATTGAATTGCACTTTTGGTTTGAAATTGTTATTAAATAAAACAAAATATATTGAAAATAAAGTGAAGCCTATACTTATAACGTTTTGCTTAAGAAACTAACCTCTGACTCTGACTTTTGTACGTCCTACGCAAGGACAACGCCTATAAAGCCGGTTA
Source organism: Labia minor (assembly GCA_963082975.1). Taxonomy (NCBI): domain Eukaryota; kingdom Metazoa; phylum Arthropoda; class Insecta; order Dermaptera; family Spongiphoridae; genus Labia; species Labia minor. The sequence continues at coordinate 115,658,422 of OY720344.1, forward strand.
TATCAATGAGGTGTCCTGTGATCAGTAGAACGGGTCCTATCAACCTTTACCTTGATTTTCTTGATCGGAGGCGATACTTTTTATCAAGTATCTTCCCAATGTTGATCCCGGAGGCTGGATTGACTCCGTCCCTTAGATCCCAGCTAGAGAAATTCCCTTGCCAGGCCCGGGACCAAGAGAATGTGAGTCAGCGATGCTATTCCACGCCCTGTGGTGCCTTCAAGAAACTAACCTTAAAATGCAATAACGCTTACCTTGTGTTTTAAAAAATTCATAATTCTATTGTACATGCAGTGATATTATTTATCGATATCTCGAGTTTTAATTGAAATTAAAAAGCTTATTTTGATAAAAAAATGGTCAATTACTGGCACAGTGGTCCACCACTGGTACGTTTACCTTATTTCAAATTAACATTATATATGTTAATATATATATTTTTTTTTTTATTAAAATTTATGAGGTGTTATTTATTTTAAAATTCGATTTATTTATTTGGATAACTTTAATTTATATCAATTAAATACCTATTAAATAGATCTGATTGTAAAAACAATTTAAAAAATAAAAAAAAAAAAATAAAATATTATTAAAAGAAATTTTGCTTGGACAACTTTATTAATTTGCTACAATACACTCAAGAGAAAAATAAACAAACAACTATATTTCTTTGACAATAATAATAAAAAAAAGTTATAAAATTAATTTAAAGAGTATATGATCCAGCCCCAGGGTGTCCGTATATTTAGAAGATTGAAATTAATGAAATAACAGCTCAAAGGGAAAATATTGGAATACAAACAAACAAAGAAATAAACAAAAAACAAAACAAAAAAAGCAAATTAATAAATGTCATTTAGAAAATGATGTAAAGTGAATGAAGGGAGTTGATGTTTCTGATGTTGTTGTTATTGTTATTGTTATTGTATTTTTTTCAATTAATATTGGAATGAAAATATTCTTTGTTATTTAGTAAGTGATTGTGTGGGACTTGATCCGTTGTCGTCGTCATCCTCGTCGTCGTTGTCGTCGTTGTCGTCAGGAAATCAATGATACGTGTGCTTATGGTTTTAGGGTGGGTTTGGCTTCAAGGAAGAGGGGCAGGAAGAGAAAGGCAATTTCGATCTGATCAAAAGCATCTCTTTCCGAAGGTTTTTGTTTCTTTTCGCTCTGTATATCATTTTGAAGAGAAAGAAGTAAAGGGGAAAACATGGAAGGGAGGAGGTGAATGTAACGAGATGGATGGATGAAAACGCAAAAAGGGTATGAGAGTATGGAAGGGGTATATAAGAGGAAAAAAAAATGAAATAGATAACAGAATCCATCTCTAGACAAGTCATTCAGGATATATAAAAAAAAATATTGGAATCATAAATAATTTTCTTTGATTTGTGATTTTCTCTGATCACGTAAATTATAAGAAGGGGGTAAAAATAGGAATAGTAACAACAATAACAACAACAACAAAAAAGAGACAGAATGAAATGTATTAAACAAAAGGTATATAGGGATCGTTTAGAAGATTGAATCATTTTTAATATTGGTTTTTAAATCACGAAAAGAAAAAAAAGAAAGAGAAATAATAAAAAGTTCTTCCAATAAAAATAAAGTATTTTTTAATTACGTATATAATTACAAATTAAACAAAATTAACTCGGAAATACATAAAAAGAATAAAAAAATTCAATAAAAATAAATAAATAAATAAAATGAGAAAAAAATCAATGTTAAGAATTTATTACATTACTTATTTGCATAATATATAAAAAAGGCAGCTAACCGAGAGTGTAGCGTAGCAATTTTATACGCAAGAAGTCGGCGTTCGGTTCCAACTAAGAACAAATTTTTCTAATAAAATTCAATTTAACCACAGCTGCTTCCGGCTCCAGGAACTTTCAGTTCCTGGTTCTATTCATGCGGAAGGCAACGGGAAACTACCGCATTAACATTCCCAAGAAAAATCATCATGGCTGGGCTGCTTCTAAGTCTATCCTAGTCATGTTGATAGACAAACTCCGAAAGGGAGACGGCACATTAAGAAGAAGAATAAGAAATAAAATAAAATATTTTTTTTACAGATAATTAATTAATTATTAATAATTATAATAAAAATAAAACAGAAAATTAATATCCGAAAAATTACCATTTTGTTTGATTGTTTGTTTAAGTTTAATTCAAAATGGCCAAACTGCTTGAATATATCTACCCAATACTACTCTAATCTAGTTTTTGTTTATCAAACAGATTGAAAATCTGTTCAATGAACTTTAAAATCAGCGATCAACTTAAATTGGTAATCTAGGCTACAAGAAAAAAAATCAAAGGCAAATTAACATAGTTATTCATGATTGGACAACTAACTCAAAGGAGTAAAATAATCAAACAAACATGAAACGAGTAAATAGATTATTTATTCTAATCTTTGTTTTGATTATATATAAATTTCAAATTTAGATTATTAAAAAAGAAAAAAATATTTCTTTTGAAAATTCAAGATGATTTTTTTTTTCAAAAAGAGATTACATTCTAAATTGAAGTAAATAAATATAATTATTACATGAAAGAAGTTTGTTTTTATTTTATAATGATTGCTAAAATGCTAAAAAAAAAATAAGAAATTTAAAAATAAAAAAAAAAAAAAATTCTTATAAAAGTTAAATAACTTATGAGTGCAATTAATAATAAGGAGAAAGTATCAAATTAATGTTTTAATTAAATATAAAAGTTTTTAAATATAGACAGAAAACAAAAATAGTATATAAATATTTTTAAGTAAATAATTATTAAGAAATTCAATTAATAATCTTCAATTTCATTACTGAATCAAACAATAACAAAATAATTAAGAACATGAGAATATAATCAACAGCCACGTTACTAATTTATAGTTCATTTCTAATTAACAATAAATAAAATAAAATAAAAACAAAAATAAATGAGATGGATTAATCATTTTAACTTAAAATTTCATCAAATGCAATATTTCTCTTTTTTTTACATACAATAATCCTAAGGCAACATTTTGTTTTGTAAATCTTTGTCAAATTTAAATATTAATTAAATTCATTATTCCATATTATTTTATGAATACAAAAATATTTTAATTTTTATGTATTTATTCAATTTTGAATATATTTTATTTATATTATTTGTTTGTTTCGTTAAAATCAATCGGAGAAAAATTTAAATATAAACAAAACAAACACAATTTGAAAATAAAGGGTGCGTGAGTTGGGTGGGTGTGGGTGTGGGAGAGAGGTGGGCTGGGAGGGAGATATCTGATAATGATAAGCTTGAGTGTCAATTTGTAGAGTAGGCAACCCTATCATCGAGCAATTGATATTCATTCATCTATTGTGCACTCGATAAGGGAGATAAACAAATAAAAATAATATAGAAAAACAAACAAACCAACAAAATAAACAAAAACAAATGAAGATCGTTTAGATGAAATGAAACTGAAAGAGATAATAAATCCAAAAATGAAAGAAAAAAATGTTGTCACAATGAAAATAAGAAATTTGGAAGATGCAAATTAATTAATACACATCAAGTTATGAAATAAGTAGTATAATTAATTAATCATAAATAATATAATTAATTGCTGTTCATTTTACACATGCTTAATAAAAAATTACATTTTTTTTTGAAATTTAAAATGATTTTATTTATATTTATAGTATTTTGTATTTAAGGAAGCGCTGCCTAACGTAGTTGCTGACGTCATTTAAATTTCCTGCCTAGTGTTGTCAAATGCAAGTGTGTTGTCAGTGACAGTAACACAGTAAGTCCAAAATCACCCAACCTATCAACCCAAAATCCCGATATCGCTCTTGGTCACACAGACTAAGACCCAGAATCCCAAAAATATTCCCGCCTAAATAAACTTTTGAAAATCGTGCCGAAACGTCGGGAAACAATCTCACTAACATACGTGATTATATCCCGGATAAATCTGATAATAATAATAATAATAATAATAATAATAATAAACTAACTCACGGAAATCTAAACAAATATATATATATATATATATATATATATACAATTTTTGCTAGTATATTAAGATAAGATAAGATAAAAGAAAAAAAAGTAATATAAAAAATTCAATTCAATACCTACTTAAATTAAACTTGCTAAAATTATTTGAAAATAAAAAAAAAATGTATAATACGTGCGTTAAAACGCATGAAAATTTTAAGATGACGATCTACCAAACGCAGTCATTACAAGGCACATGTACATCCTGCTAAATTATTTTATTCCAAACAAATATTTAATTAATTAAATTTAATTTTAATTTTGAAAAAAATTGTAAAATAACAATTGTCATCCATTATAAGTTTAAAAATATCATCAATTTCCACTTAGGGGAGGGGATTAATTTTAATTTTATTAACGATTGAGAGAGAGAAAATTTCTACAAAATAAAGATATAAAAAATAATCATTTAAATAATAATTTCAATTCTTAATAAAACAGTCAGAGAGTTTATAAAATAAAAATAATAAATTGATAAATTATACCAAAAGAAAATGCTTGTTTGTTTTAGAAAAATTAATAAAAATTAAAATTACTAAGCATTAAATATATTAAATATTTCTTAAAAAAAAAAGATGTCTTTATGAATAAAATAGGATTTGAATTGAAAATTTATTTTTTAATAAAACCAAATCAATAAAAATTGTTGAGAGTATTTTTAGTATGAGTGTGTAAGCAATGAGGATAATGGCAAGGGATATGGTGGACGTTTATATCTCTAAAGAGGTTAAAAAACGTTAAAGGACTTTGAGTGAATCAGGATATTCGATTTGAATATCATTTTCCTTTGATTTTCCTATAGACTTGAAAGAGAGAGATAGAGAAGAGCTAAGTGTCCCTTTGAGTCCTAAAACGGTTACTAACCTCCTCTTTCATCCCCCACTCCATTCACATCTGTGATTTGGAGTCCGAAGATCAAATTTAAGAGCCGAGACCAGGATTGGAGCTCAAACATCAATCCCTTCGGTTTCTAACTCATCCCATTCAATTTCAGCCCTCCCTCATCGTATTCCGTTACCCACCCACTCCCCTTGGTTTCAGATAAAGTCACTCGCCTGTCGGTTGCGGGATGCCACCCCCTACTCGCCCTCATATACAGCCAACCAGCCAAGTCTTGACCGGCTCACTCCATTAGAAATCTCTATATATACAGGGTGAATCAAAAGATAAATCTTAAATGAATCTATTAAAGAAAAAAAGACAGTGTGATATTTAAATATATATTTAAATATTTAAATAAATACTTTAAAATCACATAATCCTTGAAACTGATTTGTAACTTATATAAAATCAACTTGGAATAAAGATTTTCAAATATAATAATATAATCTCTATAATGAATTTCATAAATATTTTGTACTATATAGTATATACCAGTGATTCTCAACCACTGTGCCGCGACACTTTTGTGTGCCGCGAGATTTTCAAAATGTTTACAAATGCAAAGTTCAAATTAAGAAAAAAATACTTATTTATTGATTTGATCAGGCTGTTAAACATTTTCGACTTTTTTTCAATAAGGTTCTTAAAAAAAGAAAATGTTTTTGTGATCAGGCTCTTAAACATTTTCGATTTTTCAATATCGCTCTATCACCAAGTGTGCCCACCCCTGTTATATTATTTCAGAAATGTGCCCGACTATTGAAAAAGGTTGCCGATCCCTGATTATTATCATAAACTATATTACACAGTCTATTATAGCTAAGTAAATAACTTTTACACTTATCTTTTTCTTTGTGTGCCGCCAAATGTTCAAACCGTGCCGCGGTAAAAAATAGGTTGAGAATCTCACTGGTATATACTATATAATAAAATAAATATTATTATCCAATTTATTTTTATTTATCAATTGATTTATTATAAAAAATGAACAATAATAAAAATTATCGAAAAGCGGGAAAATTCAATTTTTGTTTTTATTTAAATATATTTTTATCCTTTATTCTAATTTATTAATCATCATTTAAACTCTATACTAATATTTAAATTAAATTCTATGTTATATATATATATTTTATTCTCTTACAATTAGTTTTTTATTAGAAAGAACAAATTAAAAAAAAAATCAAATAGAAAATCCTTAAGATAGACTCAATTTTGGATTACAAATATTAATTAGTCTTAATTAAATTTCAATTACTTATTTTTTTAGTTGAAATTCAAGCAAGAGAACATTTATGTAAGTACTTATAATCAAGAAAATGTCTAATATTAGAATTGTCTTTCAGGTTGTATAAGTTTAAGGGGCTTTTAAAGAAATACTTAAAGTGGCATTATTTAAACAATAGTACATGAATATTATAGTAAAATGAGTCTATAATCCAAAATAAATATTGAAACTAAATCTTCTTACAATAGTAATATTTTCAAATAGCATTTTATCTTATTGAGTAAATTTCACAGTTATTTTAAATGAAAAAAAAAGAATATATATATTTTTTTTTGCTCCACCCTATACTTGTCTTTAATATAAGTATCTATATATCTATCGTATAGTATGTAACAGTCTATACAGAGCATGAATGATGGTCTCTCCGCCCTTTCGTTGGTTTTTGCTTGTCGTAGATGTGAAGGGGTGCCCTGCACTGCTGGTGGTGGTCTTTGCAACACCCCCCCCCCCCCCCAATCTCCTTCCAACCCCACAGTCATGCTCTCTATCTACGTGTCTTATCCGTCTAATCTTTTAAACCCTCTTGCGGAGCTGTAAATTTTTTACGAGGGTTGCTTTTTTAACCCTTTTACCTTCATATACATTCAGACTCTCCTATACTCATCCATATATATATATATATATATATATATATATATATATATATCTGTATATATACCCATATATAATTGCACATTTTATTATTCTATCCACTTGTGAGAAGATAATAATAATATTTATCCTTAAAAAGAGGAGAGATGAAGAAGAATGTGAGATTTATCTTTCTCTTTATACAATATGAATTAAAATAAACCTATTATATTCTATTATTTGGAAAAATCTGACAGACATTATCATTAAAGAAGAAAATAAGTTAATAAAAATATACAATTTTATCACAAACTCATCTAATATTTAATTTAATTAGGACTGTAATATCATCATTATTAAATACTTAAATATATATATATATATATATATATATATATATTTAAAAAAAAATTATTAAATAATTAATATAAATATCAACAAATTATATAAAATAACACATATCTAAATTTGTCGCATCGTTTTATACATTTGAATAAATTATCACTATAAGAGAATATAGTCTTAGGATATGTAATTAGACAAATTAGGGAAAAATCAAACAGAATCCAATTAAACAAAAAAGTCAATTATTAGGTTACGCGGACGACTTAAATATTATAGGAGATTCGGCAATTGCAATTAAAGATAGCGTAGAAAAATTAATTAATTAAAAAAGAGGTTGGGCTAAAAATTAATAGGGTTAAGGCAAAATATTTAGTAACAGAGAGAAATAGTATTAAGACACAGAGTTTTAACATACAAAATGTAGAATTCGAAAATGTAGAAAAATTTAAATACTTAGGATCTGTAATCAGGAAGGATAATAATATTTGAGAAGAATTTAAAGCGAGGTTGCAATCGGAAAGTGCCTGTTATCATGGAGTAAAGGGGCTTATCGCGCCAAAATTATTATCATAGGGGATAAAAATTAAAATATATAAAACGATTATTTTGTCGGTTGTATTATATGGGTGAGAGGCATGGGGTCTATGACCTTAGGAAATGAGAGAAGATTTAGAATATTTGAGAATAAGATTCTTCTCAGCATTTATGGGCCAAAGAAAGATGAGGTTACCGGGGAATCGCGGAGACTGCATAACGAGGAATTATAATATAATTAATTATAAATATAAATTTGAATTTAAAAATTTATCATAATATAATCTTATTACATATATTAAATAATATACACATATAAGCGATAAATATATTTGAATAAAAAATAATTTAATAAATTTTATTTTGTTCTTTTTTCATGTGTGCCTATAGATAGATTTGATTATTCTTATTGGAATATATGAACAAAAGAATAATAAAGATTTGAGAGTGGTTGTTGTTGTTGTTGTTGTCGTCGTCGTCGTCGACATTGACGTTGTTGTCTTGGGTAAGAGCGTCGCTAATTGAATCGCGCGTCCTTCTGATTTGCTTTTGCAAAATAGGAGCGGGTATACGAAAGGGGAAAAGGGATGAATAAGGACAAAGTGTGTAGGAGGGAAAGGGGTGGAATGAGGAATGGGGAGAGTCTTAACGCAACGATCGTCTGGAATAATTCCTTTCGAGTTGTTCGGGAGGCCAGTCCAACCTTCTCGCACAACATCGCCTTTAATTAACGCATTTCGCTCGCGGATTAAATGGTATAACATTCTAAGACCCTCTATCCCTCACCCAAGTTTCACCCTCTCTTTCTCTCACTCTGTCATGCAAAAAGAGAGAGAAGGAGCTTTTTCATTAATTGCCCATACTCCCTCTCACCCGAGTCATCTCTTTTAATCCTCACAGAGAATTTTTATTTTGCATGATCATCTTTCAAATTCTATAAAATCATCTAAAACGACCAAAACAACAACATCGATTTTAATTTATCTTGATTTAATTAATTTATTACACTTTTTTTTCACCTTATTTGTTATTTTTTCCTATCATCTTTTTGAAATATCCAATACGAGGGATGTTAAATTGTCAATATCAAACAGGAGGAAGATTAATTAATCATGAAAGTTAAGAAGACATGGCTAAAAGAAATATTTTCAATTCTGTTTATGAATGAAAAAATATTTCAGTGCATTTCTAGCAGAGAAGTGAGATTAAAAATTCAACGATTATAAATTGAAAAAAACAAAACAACAACAACAAAATAAATAAATCGGATTTATTGATTATTTTTTATTTAAAACATTGGACTTTTATTCAATCATGTTGATATATATTTGAATACATCACTAAATCACTTTATCAATAAAATTTCAATGTCTTTCATATTGTCAATTTACCTCTTTCTTATTTTAATATAGTATACAACGATGTAGATAAAGATGTATAAAATTATGTATAGTGACGGATACAAGAAAGAACACCAGTTTATCTAGCGCAGCACCTTTCTCACAATAGCATTAATTTATAAAATCAAAAATAAAGAAATTCATTTTTAATACCAATTTAATTTTAATTGATTGAAAGTTTTATGATTTTATAGTATTGAAAATTAAATTCTTTAATTTTGATTATAATATTAATGTTAGTGTGAAAGACGCTGAGCTAGACTGGTGTTCTCTTTTTTCCGTCACTGTATATACAAGATTTGTTCAAAAGAAAAGGTGAATTTTGAATTATATTGAAAAGTATATATTTATACATCAATATCCATTTTCAAGTAATTCCACTCAGATATAATGCACATATGCCAGCGCTTCTTCCAATCGTTGATGCACTTCTGAAATGCGCTTTTCGGTATGGCCATCAGCTCGGACTTCGATTCGTACTTTTTCTCATCAATTGTGGCAAAACGTTTTCCTTTCATTGGTCTTTTCAGTTTTTGGAATAGGAAAAAGTAGCAGGGAGCCAAATTTGGTGAATACGGTGGTTGAGGCATGAATACGGTGTTATTTTTGGTAAAAAAATCAAGAACAAGCAATGATATGTGAGCTGGTGTATTATCATAATGCAGAATGTGATTTGTTTTTTCACAATTCCGATCTTTTGAGCCGTAGTGCTTTTAGTATTCCTTATTATTTTTTTTTAAGTAAAACAATCGAAGAACACAGAAATGTTACTAACTTTTTCAGTTGTCAAAAACAAACTACTAATCCAAAATGGCTGATAATGTTAACATATGAGGAAACTTATGTGTACTAACATACAAATGTATGATAATCGAATTTACACAGCTCGCGAAAATTCAAAATTTACCTTTTTCTTTTGAACAGACCTCGTATACATACAATTTAAATTATAATGTTTAACTTAATACTTTGGCTTCAGTGAATATAAAAGTTGTATAATGGTCTATTTATAATTTTTTAGTGTATTATATAACTAGTCTATATATTATAATATTATAACTAAATTATATATATTATATAACTAGAAATTTCTTATTTATTAATAATTATAAAATAGTTAATTATCATAATAACTAATATAAGGACTATTTTCACATAATTTATGTTGCTATTTATATTTTAATTAAGTATGTATATTGATAAATCTTTAATTAAAGAAAACAGTGTTTGTAAGGCGGGTTTAAAAGTTTAAGTATTTTTTTGTTTATGTATTCTAGTCAACAAAATGATGGTGTGTCATTTACATCATTTGAAAATATCTGAATTAAAATATATATATTTGTATTTATGTACCTTTTTTTATGAAGGTGAAAATGATATATACACATATTAAATGTGTAGAGTATGCAAATGATTTATTACTGAATATTTATTTATTAAAAAATAATTATTTGTGTATTTCCTTTTAAATGTAAATCTATAATATATATTTATTACAAATTAATTCCGTTTAAAAACATTTTATTTATTATAAATTGTGATTTTTCAATCATTTAATTTTAAATTGATGTTATGTTGATGTGGATTTTACTTCAATTACAAAAAATTTACCTACTCTATCTTGCCGCAAATGTAGTTGAGAAAAACAGATTTTAAAATATCTTCGTTGAACTTCAATCTTCAAGTTACTGGTAATGGCACCTTAAGGAATGTGTTCTGATCATTACAACTACATTTCTCAAAAGTTGATAGAAAACTACGAATTTTGAATAATGCCCGTATACCAAATTTCATGATTCTAGCTCAGCGTAATCTTGTCTACATACACATATACACATACACACACACACACACAGAGAGAGAGAGAGAAAGACAGACATTTTTCTCAACCTTAGTGAAAATGATTCAGGAACCTTCAAAACGTATAAAACCATCAAAATCTCAAATGTTCGTGATCGCAATACTATCTCTGGTAAATATTAAAAAAAATGAGGAAAAAGTATCCAGTGTTTACCCAAATCCTCTTCAAATAATAAATGAAAAGAATATTATTAAAAATGAATCGAAAAAGTAAAATATAATTTGAGTTAGAAATTCGGTGAATTATTATAGAAATAAAATTGATCTGTGTATATAATGAATGTGTAGTTAACTTGATTAAGGACGGAGGAATAGTTTAGTACCTCTCTATATTGTCATCAAATTAGTGTATGAAGTTAGTTGTTTCTCTGTAGTTCATTTCCCTGCAGGTACCTCCACGACAACTTTTCCCATAAGTCCTGGCCACTATTTAATTAACTCATCCATTTGATCTCTTATCTAATTTAGTACATATATTACATTATATACATTAAATCATCTTTTATTTTTAGAACTCCTCATCATCAACTCTAACTTACTTATCAAATTCATTAAACAATTTATTTTATCAAATAAATAGATAACACTAACCATTAAATATAATACGAGGGTGGGGGTGAAAAGTTTCCGGCCTGACCAAAAAAACGATATTTTTAAATTTTTTTTTTGTTTGTTTTATTTTTCAAAATTCAAGATAGCTGAGACCTGTATGATGTCAGCTGAACGTGTGCGAAATATTTTGCACAACCATTTGAACATGGAAAAGCTGTGTGCAATGTGGGAGCCGCGTTTGCTAACGTTAGACCAAAAACTGCTTCGAAAAACCGACAATTTGGCGCTGTAGGCGTAATCCAAACGAATTTTTGCGTCGATTCATAACTGTTGATGAGACTTAAATTAAATTAAAATAAATTAAATTTAATTAACTAAATTAGAACACCGTTAAGAGAATGTATCAGTATTGATGGAGATTATATTGAAAAATAAAGAGAAAAAAAAAATTTAAAAACATCATTTTTCTTGGCCAAGCCAGAAACTTTTCACCCCACCCTCGTATATATATAAAATAAGTTGACCTGTGGCCAGATCCGAACCGACCGACGGTTTGAAGTAAATTAATTTTCAGCTACAGAAACAATTTAAAATAATTTTAATATATCTATTAATGTAATAAAAAACAGATATGAATATAACATAAATATTTTTAATTTTATTTTATTTATAATATATATGTAAGACCAGGCTGTGACGTCATGAATGGCTGGATGACGTCAAATAATTTTAAATCAAGAAAAAACTAATAAATATGATTTTCCCGAGGATAAAACCAATACAAAGTGCATGATTCGTGGTGATATATAAAAAAATCTCCTCATGTGAAATTTGGTGTGAAAATAACCCTTCCCTTCCTATCGTCGATCGCTAATACTACCACTTCCGGTTTCCGGATATACACCAAAAGTTGATCAATTCATCCCACTGATGCATTAAGTAAATATACCAAATTTCATCAAAATCGGTTGAGCCGTTCAGGCTGCACACATCTATACAGACGGACAGACGGACAGACGGACGGACAGACATCATGCTAAAAATACTTTTTTATGTTTAGAAAATGCATGATTCGTGGAGATATGTAAAAATCTCCACATGTGAAATTTGGTGTGAAAACAATACCTCCCTTACTATCGTCGGTCGGTAAATATATAATGTTAAATTAAATAATAAACCTCCTCTTTTATTATAGTGAATCTTTTAGAGAGTTTAGGGAATAGTCTTTTGGCTATTTTAAACAATATTTTATAGAAATGAACAAACCACAAAAGAAAGAGTCTATTACTACTTAGTTTAACTCTTTTTACAGTTAGTAGGCGCTTAAATCAGTTGGATGGTGGTGTTTTTCCTTCCTCAAATTCATATAGTATATACTAGTATATATATATATCCACTTAAAGAGAGAGAGAGAGAGAGACAGAAAGTACTCGTTTCTTCTATACTATTCAAGCAAACCATTCTCTGTCTCTTTTATTAGCTTTATACCCTTTTTTATATCGATTATCGTTCTCAGGTTCCCTTTTAAAGGGTGAACAGAAAAGATAAGCCCCAAGAGTAAAGAGAGAAGAGATGAGGAAGTTGGGCTGATTTCAATATCATCATATTTAGAATTTAAATATATATGTATTATCCACATATATATATATAATATACCTATATAAACTATAGATCTTTTAACTAAATATTATTTGACATATAAGATCCAATAAGAAGAAGAAAAAAAATGAAAGTTGCAAATAAAATAAAGAAATGGAAATAAATTTTCGTTTTTCTTTGAGATAATTGAAAAAGATTTCAATATATATATATATATATATATATATATATATATATATTTAAACAAACAAATATATTAGATAAGAAAAAGAAGAAATAATAGAAAAAGAAAAAAAAAAAGATTTATTATAGGAAGAAAAAGTAGACACTTGTTGAAACTTTTTCAAAATACATAATTAATTTTACTTTAATTGATTCAATATGGTGATAATTTATAAACAAATATTTATTTCAAATATGAAAAATACGATAGAAAGGTGTTGGTGGATGATATACAAATCATATAAGTACATTTAATATTAAATTATTAAAGCTTTGGTGGCTGTTTTTATTTATAAGGGAATTTTGTAAATAAAACCACATATTGATATTTGTTATTGTAAATTTATTTAAAAAAAAATAGAAAAAATTGCTACTTCTGCAATCGTTATCAAGCGACTGCAGAAGTAGCAATCGAAACGTTATATAATTTTTCTATTTTTTGAATAAATTTACAATAACAAATATCAATATGTTTCAATCAATCGTTTACAAGCGACTGCAGAAGTAGCAATCGAAACGTTGTGTATTTTTTCTATTTTTTTGAATAAATTTACAATAACAAATATCTCTCAATATGTGGTTTTATTTACAAAATCCCTTATAAGTACATTTAATACTTACATCCACTCTTATCAACATTATTACATAACTAAATAAAACAAACCATTATATATTTATTTAAAAAAGAAAAAAAAATATGAAAATATAAATATAAAAATATTTTTATTTGATTTATATGTATAGTAAAATTTATTATACAAAAAAATATTTAAATTTGAATATTTAATACTATTTAAAAAAAAATTAAAATTTATTTACACAAATTCATATTTAATATATTTATAAAATTATAGTAATAATATAAATAAAAAAATACTATAGTAAATTCTTATTTAAAAAACTGCTAAAATTATTTAAATGAATAAAAATTATTTAAAAAACAAATAAAGAAATTTTATATGATTCGAAAGCAGTAGCTTAACCAACCACAACCATTGGAAGATACATTTATAAAAAAAGATAATAATTATTATTATAATAAAGAAACATTTATAAAAAAATATCATATATTTAAAATAAATTTTTTTCTCCTAAATAAAATTTAATTAATGAATTAATACTTGAAAAAATTTATTAACATGAATTGTCATTCACTTCATGTTTAAAAAAATGTATTTGAACTGGATAAAAGAAAATAATTTAATTAACCATTAAAAAATAGTACAAAATAAATAAATATAGGTAGAGTGAGAATTAATGATAGGATTTGATAAAAATATACTTAGTATAATAATTTCTATAATTTATCATGAAAAAGCACCTCAGGGTGAGAGGTTAGCGTAGCTGGCTTACATTCTCGGGTTCAAGTCCCGGGCCTGGTAAGGGAATTTCTCTAGTTGGGGTCTACGGGACGGAGTCAACCCAGCCTCCGGGATCCATATTGGGAAAGCTACTTTTTAAAAAGTAGCGCCTCCGATCAAGAAAATCAAGGTGAAAGGTTGTTCTACTGTGATCATAGGACACCTAACCAACATATAAACAACTTAATAGGCGTTGTCCTTGCGTAGGACGTACACAAGAGAGTCCGAGGTATTTTTTAATAATTTATTAATTAAAACGACACTAATATGAATATAAAAATCAAATCAAACTAATTTCAGAGTTTTATATACATGATTTGGAAAAGTTAATAGATAAATAAATTAAAACATGAAAGTTTGAAAGGTTAATTATATATAAATTTTTGTAACATCTGAATTGTTTATGTTTCTTTATACATACATACATACATACATATATATATATATATATATATATATATATGTGTAATTCTTATACTACTTATATATACAATAATATAATAGTTTATGTAGGAAGAAAGAGATGGATTTAAAGTAAAATCTCGAATTCACATAAATTATATAATAATAAATAGAATTTTCATGTGAATAGATATATTCATGTATGATAAGTAATAAGTAAAGAATGGTTAAGAGGGTGGAAATTTCAAATTTCATTTCTAACCCCAAACCAAACCAAATGATCATTAGTGTGACATAAATGGATGAGGAGAATCTCATTTAAGTTATTGTCTTAACTAATATCTATATCTATATCTATCTTATATATCATTGTTAGATATTCAGAATATAATTGAGATCAAACATATTAGTGTTATTACATATATAAATCAGCATACATTAGAGAAACTATAATAATAAATAACCTCAAATGAAAATCTGTAAGTGGTTTACATTACATTTTTCTTTTCTTAAGAATATATTTTCTTTTTACTTTTTTATTTCGTTTCCAGTTGAGTAAATATGAAAAGTCTTAATTTTAACCGGTGGTGTTTTTGGGTGTGGATGATGGCTAAGGAAGGTGGGGAGGGGGGTGGAATGGATGGTGTTGGTGGTTGAATCGCACAAGAAGAATTGGTTGGTAATACTGTTAAAGGATTTTGTGTGCGTGTGTGTGAGAGAGAGAAAAGTGAGTTAGAAAGAAAGAGTATAGAGGAAAGGATTAGATATCATTTCGTTTTCATCTTTTGTTAATATTTTTCCTTTTTTTTTTTGTAGGTTTGAATCAAAAGGAACCAAAAAGGGTGGTACGAGTGGAAAGGGAATTCCCCTTTCATATTCATTCTTTTTTTTCCTTTTTTTTAATTTCTACTTCATTAACTTTTAGATATTGAGAATGGATTTTATTATTCCACCCTACTCTTTCCACTCTCACTTTCATCCACCCAATTCAACCTCCTACTACACCAAACTCACCCTCCAATTTCAACGATAATCATGTTCTTTCTCTTTTTTTTAACAAATAAATTAAAGAAAGGATTAAATTAGTAAAAAAAAAAATATTTAATGAATCAATTATCTATAATAACATAACTAATAACTAGAATTTTAATTTTTTTTTATTATAATTTATAAATATTATTATTATTATTATTAATTGCGTATGGACCGTCTTGGATCACGCAAAGCTCCCATAAATTTTTAGAAGCGCATCGCATCCTCATGGTCATGATGCGATTGCTGATGGCATTGACTTCTAATATTGAATCGATGATCTTCTTGTTCACAATGAACGCCACGCCCAGAAGTGGTAAACCTCTTCCAATTCGCTTGGCCGTCTTGCTCTTGAATATGCGATAGTTCTTATAGTCAATTGTATTTTTCATCCGTATTATTATTATTATATGAATTATAATTTAATATTCTTCTTTAATATTATTATCTTAGCTTATTATACTAGCAAAATTAATTAATTGTAAATACCTTTATTAACCTTTAAAATACTCACCACTTGCCAGAACACTCTTCTGACAACATTCGTATAACGCTTGAAAACTGTTGGAGAAGTCTTTCTCAGAGTAGGCGTCACAACGTTCAGGTCGGAAACCCACAAGCAGGACACCAGAAAACACTGAACGTGTACGAGAGATGGTAACAAAAGATCGGCGATTGACTCTGCGACTAATATCCGAAGAATTGGGTATTAGCAGAGTCACAGTAAATAGTGTTTTCTGGTGCCCTGCTTGTGGATTGTCGGCTACTCTGAGAACGATTCTACATCAAGACTTCAACAGTTTTCAAGCGTTATACGAACTTTGTCAGAAGTGTGTTGTGGCAAGTGGAGAGTATTTTAAAGGTCAATAAAGGTATTTACAATTAACATTCTCTTTTTAATGTTTTTATCATACCATTCACCCAACTTTAGACACACCTCGAATATTAGATTAGGTATGTATTTAATTATCCCAGAGATGATTATTTTAAAAATGATGACTCTATATATAGAATTCCTAAAAAAAATTTTTTATTTCGAAGCATATTATTTTATTCCGCTAAAAATATACTATTTACTTTTTACTTAATAAATCATTCATTAAAAAGGAGGTAGAATCGTTTATTTTGTTTTTTTTTCCTTTCAACTCAATTCATTCCCTTCACACGTTGCCTCTCCCATTCGCATCACCCTACAAACTCCCATTCGATCAAATTAATACAAATCTTTTCCTTTTTTTTTATTTTTCCTTGTAAGAAACTTTCCTGGGCAATTTATCATAAACTTAAATTTTATTATATAATAGATAAGCTCTCTTTCTCTTTTACTCTGCGTAATCTAAGCCTTTTGAATTATTTATTAACGACCGTAAAAGACAGAAGATTCTATCCTATACCATACCATCATCCACCCACCTCCTACTATCATCCCTTACTGTCCCTAGAAACCTTGCTTCGTCTTCTTTCTCTCTTCCATTTCTTCTTCACCTCTCTTCTAAAGAATTATCTTCTCATCTTGTTATCATATGTGTGCCTATCTGTCTGTTTGGACTGAAAAATCCAAAGATAGCCTGCCTGTCTTCTACTTGCTCTTGTCTTTATTTTTTCTTTTTTTTTTATTCGCTGTTGAAATAAAAGATTCTTCTTACAGAGTTGCTTTATGGATCGTTATCTCACTTCCACTCTTTCTTACTAACATTGGATCACTTCATAGGCACAGAGCAACAACAACAACAACAACATTAACATTGTTCCGGCTCATTATTTTACGCTTGTAAAGCGTTAAAGAGAGGCAAAAGATCTCTCTATACTGACTCTGGGGTGAAAAGGGAGGTACCAACCCTCTCTTTGAATACAATTGGTAAGAAATTTATCATCAACGTTTCGTATCTATTCTTTTGAAGTAAGATCTTATTTCTTTCTCATCACTGACTCTTTTGCTAAACCCTTTCATTTTTAGACTTCACTTGTAATTCATTTAAAATTTTATTTCCATTTAAATTAGAAGATCAATTTTTCTTTTTTTTTCTTTTTTAGTTAAGTATATCATATTTGAAATTATTTAAATACTTAAACATTAATAAATTGTTTGATAAAAAATTAAATTAATTAATAATAAATGTTTTAATTTTATAAAAAATTCAAAAATATTTTATATATAAAAAAAAGTTGACATTTTATGGAGAGTATATGAAAAATATAAATATATATGAAGTAAAGTATATAAATAATATAAATATTTGTGATAATATGCTTTGCAAATAAATATCATTTTGAGAGTTAATCAACATCTAAAAGAATTCTAAAAATTAATAAAAAGTAAATTCAGCAAATATAAAATCAAAATATAATTAAAAAATATCGTTTATCTTTGCTTCAAGGCATGCAGAGAGTTTCACCTGTTGAATTGAAAAAAAATCTTATCACGTAGATTTGATCATTTCAAGCTTTATAAATTATACTTATATATCATTGGAAGAGTTTTGACGTTTTAAATTCCAATTAATTATATTGTACTTGTACATTAATTGTGATAAGACAAGATAAGACAATTAGACATTTTATTTATATTTTAATTGAATTTATTATTTTTAAAATTTTTGAAATTAGTGAGGTTTTTTATTCATCTTCAAATTAGTAAAAATAATAGTAATTGTAAACAATTATTTACCTAGAATCCAAACATTCTCTTATCTTAACAATTTTGAAAATGGCGCCAAAATGGGCGCCGAAATGTCAAGAATCAAATCTTAGCAAATATGAAAATAACCCTGAATTTGGGGAAAATACACTGATCATTAAATTCATTATAATTTAGTCAGATAATTAATATATTTATTTTTTTCGGAAATTAAGATAAAATTATTTATCAAAAAAAAATAATTTAAATTTATTTGGCACGTTGATTGAAGGGGAAATTAAGTTTGTTAATAAATGTTTCCGATGATTTAAGTGGTCGAAGTCAATGTATAAATCTTGTAATATGAGTCATGTCCTGAACAATAACACCAACAATGTCATCACGTTAATAATTTTCCCTCATTCAGGTGGTCACCACGTTTAATTAATAATTAACAGCAATCTCTGTCTGTAATCAAGCCTATTAACTAAGATACAGAAGCGAGAGAGAGAACCTCAATTCAAGTTTAACCCCCCTCCCCCCCCTACCCCACACACAACCAATCAATGTTGACATATTGGAATTTATCAAACGACTCAATCATCATCATCAACATCCGAGGATCAAACGTTCAAATAGACCAAACATTAACACTTCAATGAACAGGTAGATTGCAACTTTACTGTGAAGAGCACATCACCCTCCTACCTCTCCTTTATTTTTATTATTATTATATTATATTAGCAAAAAATTAATTATTTTCATATCAAAGTCATTATTTTATTATGGATTATACCTAAATATGTATTTCCAATAATCAATTTTTTATATAAATTATTATTATTATTATTATTATTATTGTTGTTGTTGGTGTTTTTAACTTATTAAACAATTTGAATTTAAAGGTTTCATCAAAAGAATTGATTAATAAATACAAAAATAAATGATTAGAGTTTAAATAGGCTATATAATCTCATATTAATTAATAAATGATAATATTGTTTTAATAGAAAATTTTTAATTATATATTATATATATATATATATATATATATATATCAATCATATTTTATAATAATTGAATATCGGTATTAAATTAAATTAAAAATAATTGATTTGTGCAACCTACACGATTTATAAGCATACTAGGAAATTTGAAAAGAATTGAATTGAATTGAAAGAGTATTTAAAAAATTTTATATTTTTATTTTTATAAAGTAGAGCACAGGTCAGTGATTCTCAACCTTTTTTACCGACCGACGATAGTAAGGGAGGTATTGTTTTCACACCAAATTTCACATGTGGAGATTTTTACATATCTCCACGAATCATGCATTTTGTTAACAGAAAAAAGTATTTTTAGCATGATGTCTGTCCGTCCGTCCGTCCGCATAGATGTGTACAGCCTGAACGGCTCAACCGATTTTGATGAAATTTGGTATATTTACTTAATGCATCAGTGGGATGAATTGATCAACTTTTGGTACAAATCCGGAAACCGGAAGCGGTAGTATTAGCGATCGACGATAAGAAGGGAAGGGTTATTTTCGCACCAAATTTCACATAAGGAGATTTTTTTACATATCACCACGAATGTATTGGTTTTATCCTCGGGAAAAATCATCTTCATTATGTTTTTCTTAATTTAAAATTATATGACGTCACCCAGCCCTTCATGACATCACAGCCTCGGGTAACGCCGGCAACGCCGGCTACTTCAGCTATATATTATTTATTTCAAACCGTCGGTCGGTTCGGACCTGGCCACAGGTCAACTTATTTTTTACTGCGACACACTTTAATGGTTTAAAAATTTGTCGGCACACAAAGAAAAAGATTAGTGTAGAGGTTTACCATATTTAAAAAAAAGTGGTCCCAAAAACGTTTTACCTTTTTTTTAGAACCAAATTGAAAAAATTTAGAAAAAAAAGTCGAAAATGTTTAAGAGCCTATTTACATTTGTAATAATTTGGCGACACATTTTGATAATTTCGCGGGATACAAACGTGGTTGAGAATCACTGGCATAGGTTCTCAAAATTTTTGAATTTGGAACCAGAACATTAACCTCCACCCAAAAGGTCAGGTACCACTAAAATGATTTCGTTATTTAAAGTGACTGTAATGGAGGTAACACTTTACACTGTGAGGTGATAAGATCAGCTTGAGAACCTTTAAAATAGAGTAATAGGTAAAATTTACTTTATTATCGGACAATGAACATAAAAAGCACATAACTAATGAGAAAAGGTACGGACTTGAATTATTGTTAAAGAAATTGTGAAATTTTTAAATTTAATTTTTTTTTCTATTAATTATTTGTATACAAGATATTTTATTAATAAAAATCAATTTTTATTTAATGTATTCTTTATTAACACGATGCCGAGATTAAAAAAATAAGGAACATAAAAATGAAAAGCTATTTATTTAGTAAATTATATAATGATATTTTGATGTATATCAAATTTAAATGTATATCTATATGATAAATATAATAATTACATTTATAGTATATTCTCCTAATTTATTCCTTTAATTGAAAAAAATTTAATTAAAAATAAAATTAAACCAAATAAAAAAGTTGAGTTTTTTTTTTGTCTAACGCGCGATGATTAATTAAAAATACATTGTTTGTAAAATAATTTTAAAAAATAATATACTCATTTAAAAAAACAAATAAAATAATCAAAAATAATATATATAATATTAATAAATATATAAAATATATATAGATATAGTTATATCATTAAAATAAAAAAAATAAAAAAATCTCCATCGATTGACCTAATAACAAATTTATATTTTTTAAAAAAACAAAAAAAAATAAAATAAAAAAGTCGGGTCTCACATTTTATGAACCTATCTATCTATCTATCTTTGTGGCTCTACGGAACTCGAAAGTTCTTGGCCGCAGCAACCACACCCCTCCAAGTATTCCTATTCTGAGCCACAACCATCCAACTCCTACCCCCCCCCCCATCTCTCTCATGTTCCTTCCTACATTATCCACCCACCGCGTCCTTGGTCTTCCAAGCGGACGTTTCCCACCCCCTTCCTTTATCATTTTTAAATTTAAAATAAGTTGACCTGTGGCCAGGTCCGAACCGACCGACGGTTTGAAGTAAATTAATTTCCAGCTACAGAAACAATTTCAAATAATTTTAATATATCTATTAATGTAATAAAAAACAGATAGGCATATAACATAAATATTTTTAATTTTATTTTATTTATAATATATAGCTGAAGTAGCCGGCGTTACCCGAGGCTGTATCGTCATGAAGGGCTGGGTGACGTCATATAATTTTAAATTAAGAAAAACACAATGAAGATGATTTTTCCCGAGGATAAAACCAATACATTCGTGGTGATATGTAAAAAAATCTCCTTATGTGAAATTTGGTGCGAAAATAACCCTTCCCTTCTTATCGTCGATCGCTAATACTACCACTTCCGGTTTCCGGATTTGCACCAAAAGTGGATCAATTCATCCCACTGATGCATTAAGTAAATATACCAAATTTCATCAAAATCGGTTGAGCCGTTCAGGCTGTACACATCTATACGGACGGACGGACAGACATCATGCTAAAAATACTTTTTTCTGTTAAGAAAATGCATGATTCGTGGAGATATGTAAAAATCTCCACATGTGAAATTTGGTGTGAAAACAATACCTCCCTCACTATCGTCGGTCGGTAAAAAAAGAAAATTATATTGTGTGTATGTTATTAATAGATATTTATGTGGACAAAATGTCAGAAAGTCTGTAATTTTTTAAGAAAGAAAATAAGGGAGGCAAAAGGAATTTGGCTCTACCGAATCGGACCCCCACTCTTTGTTTTTGAAGTTTACCTAAGACAACAATATCCAACTCTCATTCTCATTCTCATTCTATCGCTCCCGCTGACGACTATGCAAGATTGAGCCTCTATTATCGATTGGAGAAATTTGTAGTGTTTTTATATATATACAATTTAAAATTGATTTTATTTAAAATTAATTTATACATTCTGAAAATCCTAATTTGGATTTGCAATACTAGCAGATGAGTCTTTTGGTAAATTTCACACGCCATTTCTAGCGTTTGGATTCGGTTTTCGCCACTGGAAAGTTCCTTTTTCATGAATCATTATAATCAATTATTTGCCATATCATGTTCATTTTTCTTCTTTACATTAATTAAATCATATATTTTTATATTAAAATCAAACCGGTAAAATAATTGTTTTATATATTTTAATTTGTATCCTCTTTGATAATAATTTTGACGCGATAAGCCCCTTTACGGCATGCTATCAGGCGCTTCACGATTGTAACCTCGCTTTAAACTCTTCTCGAATATTATTATCTTTCGTTTTTGTGAACCACGGGTGGAAATTTATTTTTTAATTCATTAATTAAATGTCTCTATATATAGAAATAATTTTTTGCTAATTTGACCAATTTTATATCTTTTCAAATGGACAAAATCTGTATATGTACATATATATGGTAGTACATTAAACTTAAAAAAAAATTGGTCAATGACATTTTAATGTCGATATATATGATATAATTAAATTAATTAAATTTGAATATCAAAGTTGCGTAATTATTCATGTGATATTATTATTATATGAATATAGACAATTAGAGAACACAGAGGGAAATAACTGGATGTGAATGAAATTAGCAGCATTACTAAATGCAACAACAACTTTTATATTCACTGAAGCCTAAGTATTAAATAAAGAGCACTATGTTAAACCTTAACATTTAAATTGTATGTATACGAGGTCTGTTCAAAAGAAAAGGTGAATTTTGAATTTTCGCGAGCTGTGTACACTCAATTATCATACATTTGTTATGTTGGTACATATAGGTTTCTTATATGTTAACATTATCAGCCATTTCGAATTAGTAGTTTGTTTTTGACAACTGAAAAATTTAGTCACGTTTGTGTCTTCTTCGAAAGTTTTACTTAAAAAAAAATAAGGAATAGTAAAAGGACGTTTGCGTGAAGCACTACGGCTCAAAAGATCAAAATTGTGGAAAAACAAATCACGGATTCTGCATTACGATAATACACCAGCTCACACATCATTGCTTGTTCCTGATTTTTTTTTACCAAAAACAACAACGTATTCATACCTCAACCACCGTATTCACCAAATTTGGCTCCATGTGACTATTTCTTATTCCCAAAACTGAAGAGACCAATGAAAGGAAAGCCACAATTGATGAGATAAAGTCGAAATCGAAGAACGATGGTCATACGGAAAAGCGCATTTCATAAGTGCTTAGATAATTGGAAGAAGCGCTCTCATAAGTGCATTATATCTGAGGGGAATTACTTTGCAGGGGACAAAATGGATATTGATGAGTAAATAAATAGTTTTCGAAATAATTCAAAATTAATTTTTTCTTTTAAACAAACCTTGTACTTAAAATATATTCCATTTATTATTAAAAATGTTACTAAATTCTGAATTAAATAAAATTATTAAAAATCAATCAATTGGAATTAAGTATATAATTTAAAATCCAAGCGAAATGTAGGAACTAAATAAAATATAAATACGACTATCAGGAAAAAAAAAGTTATATATACCGGTTAACCATATCATTCGTTTCAAGGTGCAATTTATTTCATTCTTACTTTCTTATTTACTTCACCCTCACTACATCCAAAAAGGCCTTCTCTTTTCTATTTATATATTTCAATTAAAATTTAACTTTTTTTTATATCTAGAACCAACATATAATATTTATATCCAATATACCATATTAGTCATAAAACAAGTATAATATTTCATTTACAATTTTCATATAGGACGGTAAAAGAGGGAAAAATATAATATAACGATTTTAATTAAAATTTCATATAAAGTAATAAATGTCAACGTATTTTATATGAATTTATATATATATATATATATATATATATTCATATTTATAATATTAAAATTTTCGTATAGAGATATTCATAAATAAATATTAAGAATAAATAGTGAGAAAGAGAGATAAATTTATTTAATTAATATAAATGATGTATACTTTACATGAATTCCACTTAAATATTTATTATACATACAAGATTATATATATAATATTATATATATTAATATTATTTTATTATTTTTTATGTTTTGTTTATAAAAATAATATTAAAGTTTAAAACAGGAATATCCGAGAGCATGAAAAATAAAAACTAATATAAACATTACAATTGATTTTAATCAAAATGAATGTAAATTGTTTATATTTTTATATTATTTTTTTCATAATTTATACTTCTTGTCATGTTTTCACATTTTTGTATAAATAGAAAAACTAAAAATGAAATTTCGAAACTTATTTCATTTAGAAGCGTTATTTGATATCCGTCAAAAACAAATGTTAATATTCATTATATTTTTAAAAGATATAAGTACTGAATAAGAAGTTGATTTTAATCTCCTGTTTACATATACGTAACATAATAGTAATTCCAATGTTGATGAAGAGATGATAAATCATTTATATAAGAAAAAGTATATGTGATTTATATGTCATAAAAAAAAGTACCGGGATACCGAGCAGAGGCTCGGTAATTAAAAAAAAATGATTCCTTATTATTGGGTTTGGCTGATAATATTAATACCTGATTCACCGAATCGCCATTCAAATAATTTAAAATAAATTAATAAATTAAAAAAAATAGTCATAAAACATACAGCCTTAAACATACGTATTAACATGAATGGATGACAGGAAATAATGGCCTTAAAAAATTATTTAAACTGACATTTCAGCTACGCTGCTATTATGCTTTTCTTAGATCAGAAAAATAGGCCTGTTGATATAAAATATATATATATATATATTTGTAAATTTGACTTATTTATATGTATATATATATATATATATATATATATATAAGATTTTTGTCTGCACATTGCTTTGAATTTAAAAATTAATAGGATAATAAGATTAGATCGATGAATATAAAATAATCTATAAATTAAAATTTAAAAAAAGTACATTTGTAAAACAGACGATGATGAAAAAAATTCAGTAATATATAAAATTTAACTAGGAAAATTTTTTTATAATTTGTTAAAAAAATCTTGATATAATAAAATTATTATAAAGAATGCATTTACATATCTAAATTACATTTTGAAAATAATATTTTTTTAAAATTTATCAATA
Source organism: Labia minor (assembly GCA_963082975.1). Lineage (NCBI taxonomy): Eukaryota > Metazoa > Arthropoda > Insecta > Dermaptera > Spongiphoridae > Labia > Labia minor. The sequence continues at coordinate 115,684,304 of OY720344.1, forward strand.
TCTTTCAAATGGCATATTAACATAACATAATATATAATAAAATATTATCTATAAAATCTAATAAAATAATATCCACCCACTCACACTCTCACTTTTGGTTGACATTTTTATTGAATATATTTTTTTTTCATTTTTATAAACAAAACACATTAATTATAGTAAAACTTAATATTTATAATTTTTTTTTCTATAGTAATTAATAAATATAGTAATTGTAAGATTTGTGTATTTATATAATAATAAAATAATATGCTTTTGTAGTTATTATTATTATTATATAATATATAGTATATATTGAAGATATAATAATGATTTTATGAAATTAAATAAAAATAATAAAAAAAAAAACTGAGTATAATATCTCTATGATCAAAAACAGAGTGGAATGACATTTGATGACAGTAGATAAAGAATTTGTTTATCCTAAACAAACAAATTAGAAATATTACAACATTTTATGTTAAACCGTAAAACAGGGGTGTCAAACTCGCGGCCCGTGTTTTTAGCGATCAGACTTTCGACTTTCAATTTGTCTGCGGCCCGCCTAAAGTTAAACCTTGTTTGTTTGGCCCAAGTGCACCTATGAGTTGGACACCCCTGCCATAATAGATATATATATTATAGAGTCAAATTTATTTTTATTAATAAAAATAATTAAAATATTATTAAATATTATCATTAATGATATAGTTAAATAACATGACTAAAAAAATAAATAAATAGGTGGTTAATGAATTGGTAATTAAGTGGGATGAGATGAAAACTATCATGGAATTGTCAATTTGGTTTATGAGGAGTGAGTTATAGTTTGGATTCATGTAGTAATGAATGGTTTTGAATTGAAATCACTTTAATAATGATGATGTACTACAAATGAGGTGAAAATCGTTATTAAGTATTATAATAGAAATTCCCTTTTATATGTTGGATTTATCTATCTATTTAACTATATAATTAAAAAAAGATATTATATTTATTATTATCTATAATTCATTAAAATATAAATTTTCTATTATTTTGCGTATAATGGGATTTTTACTATCTCGTCAAGGATAGTATTTAGATCCCGAAAATTTTCGATGTCGAGATTTTGATGTTTTTATAGGTTTTGAAGGTCCCTGAGTCATTTCACTAAGTTTGAGAAAAATGTCGAGAACGGTTTGAGATAGAATCATAAAATTTGGTACACGGGAATTATTCAAAATTCGTAGTTTTCTATTTGATAAATGTAGTTTATTGGCCATTACCTACCACGTTTTCATTTTTTTTCCTCTAAACTGACCGTAAAAATAAAAAAAATATGTTTGGTGATTAAAAATTGTATAAAACTGCTATATAAGATTTCAACTTGATTGAATAGCTCAACGTACAGGAATTAATTTTTTAAATTTTTTAACACCAATCACGCTCCGTGGTGTCATCAACAAAGAGCCAAACACGCGCTGGCACGTGACTATAAAATTCTTCACTGAAAAGCTTAAATAATACGTAGGTATCACATACTTATCCAATTTAAATTTGCGAGATAGTCGAGTGGGGACACTCCAGATTTTTTTTTAAATCTGTTCACTATCCTTTAGGTCCTATTATGATATGAGTAGTGTTTATTATCATATTATCGTAATATAAGTTAACAACTACTAAGAAATAAGTTCACCTTTTAAAATATAATTAATTACCTCTATAATGATTTTTTCAACAAATTACTTTAGTAAATTTGTTTTTTTTTTTGATATAAATTAATTTCAATATGTTTTATTTGTAGATTGCTAAGTTTGGAAACTTAATAATATTTGAAAATAATTATTATTATTAATATTGTGTTATTGTTAATATTTTTTTCATTTTACTAACTAAACTAGAAGCGACCCGCATAAATTGCATAAGGAAAGGATATTTGAAATTAAAAAAGGAATCCACTGGTAAAGTTTTTTATCCAAATCCATGACATAAAAACTGTTTTGAATAATTACCCTAATTTGTTTATATTAATTGAATAGTATTTTAATTATGATACAATTTCAAATATTTTTTTTTTTTTTTAATAAAAACAAAAAAGAAAAATTACCGATTTTGAGTATTAAAATTTATTTCTTTAATTATCAACTACTATAATTCTAAGAATATTTAGTATATATCTAAAATAAATCTGTGTAATGTTGCGAATTAAGCGAATTTCATGTGACTCTTAAAATAGTGTTTTCATCTACTTATATATATATATATATATATATATATATATATAATATGATAGATCAATAAAAGAAAAAATAATCAACAGATTTTAGTGGTTATAAAAGGGACACAGTGAGAGTATAATAAAGAGAAATGGAGTTAAACAATTTCAATTAATCCTCAAATGTTGTTCGCCTTTTAACTACCCCTTCCCTCTCTTTACCTAATAATATTACTACTAGTACTACTCTCTCCCTCTCTATTTCCACTTAAAATAACTGAATAGCCTTCCCTTGAGAGAGTGAGGGTAATGTGGAATGGGTTAAGGGAGGGAGGGAGTATGTATACCAATGCTTTCACTGTAGCCTCGTACCATTTACAAATCAAGTCATAGAATAACCGTAAAATATATTCAACCAAGTATTATTTAAATATATTCCTATTAAATTTTCACTTTATATATATATATAATATAGACCTAATTTAAAATGGAATTCATTTGGTTTTAAGAGATTAACTAATATAGAAAGAATAAAAACAAAAGTGATATTTGGGAGGGGTTTGAAGTACGAATGGAATGGTGTTACTGCGACTAATATAGTAATAAATTCTACTCTTTTTATAGAAAATCCCATTTTAAACTGCTCTTAACTTTTCTATACCATTCTCTCCTGTTATTGCCTACTCCACCCCCACATCCACAAATTATGAATAATAAATGCATTTGATTTTAATTTAATATAAATCAAGATTTAAATTTCTTCACACTCAAAGATTTATTTTTTTAAAATTAAGATTAAAATATTTTTTCAATCAATTTTCGACAAACTTTTAATTATGATTATATTATTTCAAATTGTTTCTCATTTATCACCACTCCAAGATAAAATAGTTTAAATCATCTGTTCTGAATTTAGACGGTATTAGATATACTTGTGATGTTAATCAAATTCACAATTTTGAATATCCTTAAAAAGGACAGCGCCTAACAAGTCGATTGCCGTCTAAGCGGGCCAAAGTTGTTCTATGATCAGTAGAACAGATCCTATCAACCTTTATCTTGATTTTCTTCAGCGGAGGCGCTACTTTTTCCCAATTTTGATACTCGAGGCTAAGTGAACTCCGTTCCATTGACCAGAACAGATATCTAGACTAGAAAGAAGTGAATCAGACTGAATTGCGTCGATGTTAAATCAACACTTTAATAAATTTAAAAAAACACCAGCATAATAGTTCAAAATTAACTTATCTGTACACTCCTTAAAATTTATAAATCAACTTTTTCAATATTAAAGATAATAAAATTAATAAATTATTTTTAAAAAATTCTAAAAATATATTATAAATTAGTTAATTTTTCTTATTAACTTTAAAAAAAAAATTGTCATTAAAATATGAGCAATGAATAATAACAAATATCTTATAAAAGATTAATAGGAAAATCCGGCGGAGACTGTTTTATTAAAAATTATTTTGTTTTGTCGTCGATATGATACTTTCAAAGTGAATCACTTGAAATATTATTCATGCTCAAATGCCTTTGTATAACAATTTTGATGGCGATTCGTTGAACGGTGTCGCAAGTCTATTAATCTTAAATATTCATTAAAGCTTAAGCATAAACGTAGTAATTAGATTATGATTAAATGGAAGGTGTATGATTACTTACAAGAAGTAATAACGAGGAAAATAACTTATTGATAAATCAAATTGTAATAAAAATAAAAAAAAAAAAAAAACAACCGATAAATAGACTGAAAACGTAAACGTATTAAAGATTTAATTTAACGAAACGATATGAGATGGGAATGGAAGTAAAAAAGTCTAGAATATATAATTTATGTTACGGTAAATTTTCCAGTTTAGAAGTGGTAAAGAGACAAATAATAGTTACAGTAGAGAAAAAAAAATAAGTAAATAAACAAAAACAAAAAAAAAAACAAAAATAAAAAAGTTTAAAACATTATTCTTCAATTTATATATACGTTTATAAAAGAATGAGATTTTTTCTGTGAAACGTAGGTCAAATAATAGAAGTACAGGGGGTTGGGGTGGGGGTGGAGGAGGATTTAAAAGAGAATTTACAAAAAATAATGAGCAGAAAGAAAGTGTATTTAATTATTAGGGACTTTTTTTTTATTCATTTTTTTTGTGTTATCTAGAACAATTAAAGTAAAAAAAAAATAATTGAATTATAATTACATAATAAAGTGATACAAAAAGTGGGATAAATTGGTTTAGGTTGGAAAGGTCTTTTCTTTTTGTAGAATGCTTGGAAAGGAGATTGTCATTCAATCACTTTAATTAAGTTTAATGAATGTGGCTAGCAATTTAGAACTATTTTTAATGAACATTTATTTATTTATAGTTTATAAAAAGAATATTGAATTAGAAAATAAAACATATTTAAAATTTAATTTGCAGATAATAAAAGAAAAAAAAATTAAATTTATTGAATCACTATCACTATTCATTAATATGTAAATTAAGCCCGAATTAATATATATTAGATCTTTTAGAATAATTTAAGTTAATATAATTAATCAAATAGGTCAAATAGAATATTAATTTTGAATATATTAAGTATTATAATTGTACTAGCCGTTCCCGGTATCATATGCTGCCGGCAGCATAAAACTCTTCTTAAAGGGACAGGCGACTTCTAGCCGCACGAGAATGAATAATAATAAATTCTAGGAAATTTTGTTTCAAATACTTACAAAACAACACAAAGTTTAAATATAAAATTATTAACTTTTTTTGAAAATATTTAATATCTAAACAAAATTTAAAAAAAAAATGAAGTTGGTAACAAATTAATAATTTTGATAGATTTCTTTTTATGTTCATTATTATGTTTAATAAATTCTCTTTTATTAATCAAAAAATAATAGTAATTGTATATAAATATATATATTAGAATATTTCAATTGATATTTCAAATTTTTTTACCGACCGACGATAGGAAGGAAAGGTATTGTTTTCACACCAAATTTCACATGTGGGGATTTTTGCATATCTCAACGAATCATGCATTTTGTTAACAGAAAAAAGTATTTTTATCATGATGTATGTCCGTCTGTCCGTCTGTCCGTATAGATGTGTACAGTTTGAACGGCTCAACGGATTTTGATAAAATTTGGTAAATTTACTTAATGCATCAGTATGATGAATTGATCAACTTTTGGTGTATATCCGAAAACCGGAAGTGGTAGTATTACCAATCGACGATAGGAAGGGAAGGGTTATTGTCACACCAAATTTCACATGAGATTTTTTACATATCTCCACGAATCATGCACGTTGTATTGGTTTGATTCTCGGGAAAAATCATCTTCATTAGTTTTTTCTTAATTTAAAATTATATGACGTCACCTAGCCCTTCATTACGTCACAACCAGCACCTTATATATTATAAATAAAATAAAATTAAAAATATTTATCTTATATCCATATCTGTTTTTATTTTTATTTTAAGTTCTATAAAAATAGTCAATTCTAAAATTCTAAATTTGTAGCTATTTTCATATTATTACAGACATTTAATACTTACATACATACATACATAGGAAATTATATATATTGATGATAACAACATAAATGTATATTATAAATTTAAATTTTGTTAAAAAAAATCTTATTTTTTTCTGTTTAATAAGTCTTTAATTATGCAGAGTCACTTCTCATCGTTTTAAGAGAGAGAAAAAAAAAACACTGATCAGGTGTAGATAGATAAACTGGAAGAAGGAGAAGAAGTTTAAGTAGCTTCAATGTCCTTCTTTGCCAGAGCTCTTAAATTCACTATATATAAAGAATAAATTGAAGAAAAATACATTTTTCTTTGTAAATATTTTATTTATCCGCATACTCTCTTTATATAAAGAAGGGAGACAACGAATTAGGTAAGCAGTAAAAAAAACGGCTAATTTTCTTCATTTTTCCCTTCTCTTACTCTTGTTGGTCGTAAATGTCAGCAACAGCAAGTATAGCACTTTTCATGGAGGGTGACTCTCTCTCCTTCGTCCCGCTTAACCACAACCCATTCGTCGTCAGTCCGAGAAAATATTCTTTTGCCGACATAGAATATGTATGTGTGTATGTATATATGTGTGTGTGTGAGAGAGAGAGAGAGAATGAGGGGTTCAAAACACTAACCCAATACCCTTTTTTTTGCAAAACTCCTCCCTCCCCCCTCCACCCAACGATATACAAATGCCTGAATGCTGTAGAGTGCAATATTAACCCAACCACCCAAAAAAAAGACGAAATTCCTTTCTTTTTCCGTTAACTTTTTGTATAAAATAACGATTTTTCAGTAGTTTTTTTTTCTTTCCACCATTCCTCTACAACTACTTTTTTCTTTTCTCTTTATATATATTTCGTTTTTTTTTTCTCTCTCTCTCTCCCTCTTTTAAGACATATTCGTAGCCCTCAACTTCAGTACATCCACCCATCAACACCCATTTACTATTTTTTGTTCTTTTATCCATAATATAGAATAATATATTATATTCACATACATGCATATATATATACTACGATAACTACAACATTTCAGTCACAAACTATTCTTTTATATCCCTATATCTAACCATATATTCTAGTAATTTCGTAAATATCTATTAATATATATATATACTTAAATCTAAAAACAAACGAGAATAAAATAAATAAATAACCATGAAATTGAAATTTATTATTTCTACCTTTCACTTAACTATAGTGTGAACTGTATGACTTTAATTCTTTTTTTATTACTCCTAAACTAAATAATACTTTATTTTCTACTTATTTATATTTAATAACTAAATTTTATAGATATTTAACATTACTATTCTATTTTAAGTAAGAATGTAGGTTTTGTAAATGTTTCTTAATTAATGATTTTAGGAGAAGTTAGACAGTTTTTGATATTATGGAAATTTAATAACTAACGACATGACTGGTAGGAAAGCCAAGTGGTTAGATAATCCAAATCGACATATTGAGATGATTAGATTTCGAATCAGCCCTATATCACGATTCTACCTCCACCCTACTACACACTCCATGATTCAATTTCATGGAAACTCCTCCAACTACTCAAATCATACCTACACCAATAATTTATATATATATATATATATATATATATATATATTAGTCTCCTATGATCTTCCATGAAATTAAACTCAAATAAAATAATTAAAATTAATTAAAACTTGATTATATTTATTTATAATAATTCTGGTGCGGTCTTTGAAAATTATTCTAACCCTATGCTAGTTTTGATATTTGGAGACTAATATTAATTTTCAATAACTTTATTGTTTTGTTATTTATTTATCTTAATTATTAACTCTCATTTTACCCTTATTTTTTTATAATAATATACCAATAGTAATAATAATTATAAAAATAAATTTCAAAACAGAATATTATGAATAGAAGATATTCAGCATAATTATAAGTAGGTACCTGTAACACTGAGCTAATATAGCAAATTATTTCAAATAACTTGATTTTCATTTCAAGATAAAAAATATATTTGAATTTACTTGACAAAATATTGGATCTTATATTATATATATATTTCAAAGTAGCAATAGCTTATAGTCTGTTTCGACCACAAGGATTACTACTGATAATAATATAAATTCTGAAATTATATTGACACCTGTACTTGTCTATATTTTAATTAAAAAAAGGAGGATATATTTTTTTTTATTTATAATACTCAAATATCATTTATATTATTTATAATTTAATATAAAAAACATTTTAATTAATATAATATAATTTATTTAATAGTATTAGATCAAATTTATTCAACAATTTATTTAAACTTGCTTCATTTATAATGTGTGTTATTATGTTTGCTAACTTCATGGATAATTTTTTTTTTTGTTTTGGTGAGAGATTAATAAATATAATTCGTTATTTGATTCTAAAATATTATTAAAATAAATATTTTTAATTTTATTTCGAAATTTAATAAAAAATTTTAAAATATTTTAAATAGAAAAAAATATTAATACAATATCAATTAAAAAAGAATAGCGTGAGGCAAATTTCAATATGGAAGACATAGTAACGTCATTTAAATTTACTATATTAAATTAAGAAAATACTAATAAAGTTGATTTTTCCTGAGGTTGAAACCAATATAAATCGATTTTTCTTTATAAATATGAAGTGAATTTCAAAAAAAGTCTTAGAGCGGTTTAATATCTCAAAATTATACACAAAGATGTATATATATAAGTATATAATTTTTGCTAGTATAATAAGATAAGATTTAGATATGTTTCCAAGCAAGAATTTTAGAACATTGTAGGTGTATTTTGTAAACAGAAAATGGAAAAAAATTTTGAATATAAATCTAAATTGAAGATAGAGTAACGGATGATCTGTTGGGTTGGGAATGGAGATTCGAGTGACAAAGCGACATACGGACGTACGGACAGAAAAGGAATTGAGAATGGGGTGGATGAGGCAGGGGGGGGGGGTGAAGGAGGAATTCATATGCAAAACCAAAGTAGGACGGAGATGATGGCTTTCGAATGAACCTTACCGACCTTACCCTATCTCTCTCTCTCTCTCTCTCTTGTCAGAAGAGTGACGTCACAGCAATTTAATTGAATCATAATACATCCAAACTCCAACAACAGAAACAACCCTCTCAGCTGGAAGCATATTAGAAAGTAAATGGGTTATTTCCATGAAAATACCTTTACGATTTGTATACGTAGAATTTACATCATATATGGATATATATATATATATAAGAGAGAGAGAGAGAGGGAGAAATGTAGTTGGATATAATAGTCAAGTTGTTGGTCTTTAGTTAACAATCTTTACTTTAATATCAACGACATTTGTTATACAACATGAGCAAATTATATTAAAACATCAGCCACGCATTTCAAGTATATATCCATGTTTGTTAATATGTAGTGTAATATGAATAAATAGTTTCACTTACTTTTAAAAGTTATGTTATATATTATAATTTGTTTTCATTAGAATTATTTATTAATTATAATAAATTAAAAAAAAAAAGATTAACTTAGCAATGATAATTGGAATTTATTTAAATTGACAACGAAGTGAGGTTATGTAAATAAATTAAATATGGATAGTAAATAAATTAACAAGTAGTTTCATTGGATAAATTCATGTATTGAGAGAAATAGTGAACATTTATGAGAAATCTCAAAATAGTATTTTATATTATACAAAATACAAAAAATTTCTATTTAATTAAGTGGGATGAGATGAAAACTATCATGGAATTGTCAATTAGGTTTATGAGGAGTGAGTTATAGTTTGGATTCATGTAGCAATGAATGGTTTTGAATTGAAATCACTTTAATAATGATGATGTACTACAAATGAGGTGAAAATCGTTATTAAGTATTATAATAGAAATTCCCTTTTATATGTTGGATTTATCTATTTATTATATAATTAAAAAATATATTATATTTATTATCTATAATTCATTAAAATATAAATTTTCTATTATTTTGCGTCTAATTGGAAATTTACTATCTCGTCAAGGATAGTATTGCGATCCCGAAAATTTTCGAAGTCGAGATTTTGATAGTTTTATAGGTTTTGAAGGTCCCTGAGTCATTTTCACTAAGGTTGAGAAAAATGTCGAAATTACGCAAAAACGGTTTGAGCTAGAATGTTGAAATTATTCAAAATTCGTAGTTTTCTATCAACTTTTGAGAAATGTAGCTCAACCGGAAGAGGGTCCTTACCAACAATGTTTTGATTTTTTTTTTCCTCTAAAGTGACCGTAAAAATAAAGATATATGTTTGATAGTTTTGCACATGATTAAAAATTGTATAAAAATGCTATATATAGAATTTCAGCTTGATTGAATCGCTAAAAAAGTACTGGAATTCATTTTTTAAATTTTTCAACACGTTCGCAGCCAATCACGCGCCAACACGTGACGTGGTGCCACCAACAAAGAGCCAAACATGCGCTCGTTTAATAAATATTAATTTTAATTCATAATTTATAATTAATTAAATTTAATTTAAATATAATATATTATGTTATTTAATCCAATTTAAATTGCAAGATAGTCCATTGGAGACACTCCAGCTTTTTTTTAACTTATACTAAATTAATTCAGAAAATTGAAGATGATTTATTTTTTTACCCTTAATATAAAAATAAACAAAAATAATAAATTTCAAAAATATATATAAATAACGGTTTAAATTTTAATATTCATTTTAATAAGCTATTAATTTAATTATTTTTTTTTTTTTAATAATTCCGGAATGATTTAAATTTCGTTTTAGGCAATGGATAGCAATTCAATTTCGAGAGTGTCATTTGTTCCTTGTAAGAGAGTGGATTGAATTAAAAATTAAATCTTTGAGGAGTCGTATTTACGTTAATTTTTATTAACATGAAAGTTGTTTGAACTCACCAATCAACGAAGAAATAGGATGAAAACAAGAAGCCGACAAAAAAATCATTATCTTACCTGTAACAAAAGAGAAAGAAAAGAAGAATTAAGTAATTAAAAGAAAATAATATTCAAAATAAAAATATATAATTATTAAAATAATTATAAATTATTTATTATTTTAATGAGATAATTAAAAAATAATAATAAATTGAAAAGATCAATGACTTATTGACTAAATTATAATTCTGAACTCCCAATGGAAATAAAGCCGAAGAATTTTATGGTCTGTGATCTTCGATCGTTAATGACTTTTATTGTCTTTGGGCATGTCCTTTCCAACTAAAATACGAACATCGACAAAGAGGATGAAAGTTTTCAAGAAGATGAACCCATACACCTCTGAATTCATTAGAAATACTAAAGGTATGGATTTTTTTAAATTATATATAATTCCTATGATCAGTAGAACGGATCCTACTCAATCTTTACCTTGATTATTTCGATCGGAGGCGCTACTTTTTATCAAGAAGCTCCCAATTTTGATCCCAGAGTCTGGGTTGAGACCCCAGCTAGCGAAATTGAACCCGGGACCACTAGAATATGAGCCAGCTACGCTAACCTCTCACCCTGTGGGGCCTTTAATGATCAATTATAGAAATTATTATACTTATAGTATAATTTAGAATTAACTAAATAGAATACAATTTAATTAACACTTTCAAATAACAGAAGATTTTATACTCGTATATAATTCCAAACAAAAAACACATCTTCCCCCTGCAAATAATTGGACTGATTGATTTAATTGGAGTTTATAATTTTAATATCTTAACTTCTTTACAAAATGGTATAATTTTTCTTTTCTAGTTAATGGATACAGAAGAGAAATGTTAATAAAAGTGCTTCTGAATGAAGCTGCTTCTGTTTCATTTGCATGCACCCCCCCCTCTTGATTCTCCCACCTTTAGCCTTTAAACGCTTCATAGATTAATTAGGACCAAAATTTAATTTTCGATTCATGTGAAACTTGACTCCTACTTGCAAAACTCTCACCTCCACTTTCAACCCGCCACCCACATAAGCCCGTCCCGCGCCGCTATTCCATCGACTGTATTACTAACTACTATAAAGAGAATGAGAAGCATGAAATTTATATTTAATTGGATTCTAATGCAAATGGAAATTTGAACCGTTCCCTCTCACCTAAAATTACCCCACTCGCTCGTACACCATCCCCTCGATTGAATAGATCAACTTTGAAATTCACTAAAATGTTAAATAATCTAATATTCAATTAAATCTTCATTTATTTTCGTAGCCCAGTCAAGTTGAATCGAATTAAAAATCAACCAAGTGAGAAGAAAAATGAAAATTTCTCTCATTATTTTCTCACACGTAATACAATCTAATCAATTCTCGATTCTATTGTTTATCCTCTTTCTTTGTTTTTAATTTCAAAATTCCTTTACATCAGACGTTCCCAACCCTTTTTTCTACGGCGACCCCTTTTAAATTTTCTTCTAGTTTAATAGACCCCTTTTTCTTGATTCAGTATAAGTATATTAAAAAAAAAAAACTCTGACAACGCCTAACAAGTCGGTTATATCAATGAGGTGTCCTATGATCATTAGAACGGGTCCTCTCCACCTTTACCTTGATTTTCTTGATCGGAGGCGCTACTTTTTATCAAGTAGCTATTCCCCAATGTTGATCCCGGAGGCTGAGTTGACTCCGTCCCATAGACCCCAGCTAGAGATATTCCCTTGCCAGGCCCGGGACTTGAACCCGGGACCATGTGAATGTGAGACAGCGAGGCTAGCCTCTCACCCAATGGCGTCTTATAAGTATATTAATAAAAGTATAATTTAACAATTTTAAAATAAAGTAAACATTTTTTTACATTAGAGTAGTAGTTTATTATAAAAAAATCAAAATAAGAAAATATTAATTTATAAAAAAATTAACTCAATCAAAAAGTTATATAAGTTAAATTATATTTTATATTTAGATTGAATATTTAAAACAAAAATTCCAATAGGAAATTCCATAGAAAATAGCGTAAAACAAGGGCGATTATACCCATAAATATATAAAAGTGTAATAAATACAACTTTAATAAATATTACTGCTATGAAGACTATTCTGAATATCTGTTGGCAATTGTTTCTATTTACTATTTTATTTAGTTTTTATTTCGACGGACCCTCAATAGCTCCCTTAGGTTCTGTCGACCTTTTTCAAAGATACATAGGCTCCCAAGGGGTACATCCAGACTCCGTTAGCAATCCCTGATTTATATATTCATGAACAAAATACATCTCATTATCTTTTATAAAAGGCGACACAGGGCGAGAGGTTAGCGTAGCTGGCTCACATTCTCGTGGTGTCGGGTTCAAGTCCCTGGCCTGACAAGGGAATTTCTCTAGCTGGGACTGAGTCAACATTGGGAAGCTACTTGATAAAAAGTAGCGCCTCCGATCAAGAAAAGCAAGGTAAAAGTTGATAGGACCCGTTCTACTGACCATATGACACCTCATTGATATAATCGACTTGATAGGCGTTGTCCTTGTGTAGGATGTACAAAAGTCTGAGGTTTTTTTTATTTTTTTAACTTTTATAAGTTCTTGTTTATTGTTAATTGCGTAAAAAAATGTAAATAAATATTTTAAATTTTAAAGTTAAGTTAGAGTGAGTGAGAGAGAGAGCGAGAAAAGTGTATTTCTAATTTGTTCAATCCTATTCAATTAGGTTGATTAGTGGATTTTGAAAAGGTCAGAACTCGAGTTTTCAATTTATAAAAAAAAAAAAAATATTAGCATCTAATTGCATCACGTGAAGTGTTTTTGTTTTTACTTTTACTATACCATTTTTTTAATTATGAATTTTTTTTTTATTTTTTTTTTAATTTGGAGAGGTTTGAACTCAACTTATCCTTACTATTTTTGAAATACATAACATTTTGAAATAACATGTAATCTAACATCTAATAAATCCAGAATTAGTGGTTTATTTTAAAAAAAATATGAATATTAAAACTTGTGTATAATCCGCCTGATAAGAGTCTTATTCAGATTTTTAATTTAAAATACAATTTACGACTGTTAATATAAATAGACCGTTTTTCCTACTTTTTTTTTTATTTTATCCAATATTTTTAAGAAAGAAAAAAAAATACTGAATAAAAGAGATGAGAGTAGGTATATAATATACATATATACGTTTTGTATATGGAATATTTGTGAGAATATATGGGATTGTGTCTGAATTGTAAATGAATATTAGTTATAGGAAAGACGGTACCAAACGGAAAATGGTAGAAAGTGGGAAATTGGAAGGAGTAGGTGGAAGGCGAACAAGGAAAGAATATGCCCTTTAACAATACCAAATATACATATTTCTATCTACCTATATATAAATATAATATATATGATAAATGAATAAAGAAAGAGAAGAGAGAGAATGGTGAGTGTTACTGGTAAAGATCGAGGGGGAAGAATTCAAAAGGGAAAATAATAATATATAATACATTATTATATGAATGTATTAAGAGAATAGAAAGAAATTATAAACAAAATTAAACCAGTTGTTTAATTATCATAAATGTTGAAAATGTTTTGTTTCAAATTATCTATTGTACCCATGAATATATATATATATACATATATATATATATATGGGGGGGAGGGTATATATATAATGTTATATACATATATTATAATATAATATAGATGTTTTTGGTTTTTTTAGAATTATTTGTTAAGGTTAAAATACATAATTATTTATTATCAACAACGTAATTAATGAGAATTTTGGTACTATTATTAACAAAATATGAATTTTAATTATAAAAAGACAAAAAAATAAAAAACAAAAAACAAAGAGGATATTTCAAATTGATTGTTCGAAAATTATAACAGAATTCGTGTTAGAATTAATAAATTTTTTGTATTAGCATATTTCTCTTTTTGTTAAAAATTTTGTAAACATTAAAAACAAAAATAAAACAAAAAAATAAATAATAATTTCCTCTTGATATTTGAATTAATTTGGAAAAAATGAGAAGAACAGTTATAAATGGGTTAGTCCTAACGTTCTGAAATGGGAAATTCGTGCAAACCTATGATATAAAGTCAAGAGTAAGTTGGGCCAATTATATCAAGAAAATGATTGCCAGGCTCATTCAATTATTCAAGATAAATCAATTAGTTAGACGCTCTTTAATGATCAATCATGAAATTTAATGTTTAATTAGACAAACTTTTTAAGAGAGTATGTATACTACGTTTACACTAAAAAAACAATAAATGAAAAAAATAAATAAGCATTTATCTTTGAAATCAAATACATACTAATAAATCAAAATCAATCATACAACTATAGAGAAATACTTAGGGAAAGATTTTATTTAGTATCAAAGTAAAATAATTATTTATTAATAGTACACATTATTGATAAAATGGAGGGGTGTGGTTGCTGCGGCCAAGAACTTTCGAGTTCCGTAGAGCCACAGAGATAGATAGATAGATGAACAGTAATTTTCATTTTTACTATATATTATATATATATATATTATAACGTTTTTATCAACTTCACATCATGTCTGTCTGTTTGTCTAATTTTTTTCAATGGATTCAAAACCATAAATATTGATTTCAGGATAGATTGAAAGTAATTAAAAATATTTTATAGCATTAAAATTAATGATGAATTCTTATTAATCAGGTCTAGCACCATTGAAGTAGGGGTAGGTCCCCCCCCCCAATGTCATAGAGGAAAGAACCTGTTTTTTATACATGTCCCGGAGAGAAAAAGGAACAAAACAATAAAATAAAACCTTTTTTTATGAAGATAATATGAGTGTAATAATATAAATTTATAAAATCTCATATTTTAATTAATTATTTATAAATATAATATAATATAATTATTATTCAATATTAACATTTACTTAACATAAATACATAAATTAAAATTTAGAAGATTAATAATTTTTTTTTGTTTTAATCAATTTATAAATTTTCGTATAACATCATCTGTTTTATTATTTTTTTTGTTATATTAAATAAATAATCGAATTAAATTGCAATAAATAGAATAAAATAATATAAATATAATTTTTTTATATTTTATAAATATTTTATAAAATAACGTTTTTTTCATAGGCTAAAAAATAATCAATTAATTTTTCTATAAGCCTGAAAAGTTTATGGATGAATTGATTCATATACATAGAAAAACGTTAGGCGCATTTATTTTTATTTATTTATATGAAGTCAAATTTTAGTGTGGTGTATAATATTTATTCAAAATATTATTTTCTATTATATCATTCGTATTATTTCAATTTAAGTTGATATTAATATTCATTTATGATTTTATATGTTCTCCAAAATCACATAAAATATTTTTCTACTAATTAACGATATAATTATTTATTTATTCATTAATTAAATTAAAGTTTCACTAATATTTTTTTGATTTGGTTTTGTTTTGTTTTAAGAATAACTTATCATTATATTAATTTTAGTAATTTTTTCGTTATTATTTTTTATTTTTTTATTTTTTTGGTAAAAAAAATACACATTTCAAACTAGAAAAATGAGGTGGGTAAAAAATATATTTATTTGTGTCGAAAAAGGAATGAAGAAGAGAAAAGAGAGAAAGAGAGAGTGAAAGAGAGAGAATGAGGAAAAAATGAACATGTCTATGTTATTTGAAAAAGAAAACAGGGGAGAGAAATAATTTATTTGTTCATAACATAAAAAGAAAAATATTCTACAACATATATTTCATTATATTTATTTATTTTATTATTTTTTCCTTAAAAAGATTTTCTTGTTAACTTTCTTTTTTGAGGGTACTATATATATTATTTAAAATATATTTATTCAAAATGTTTTATTAAGAAAAAGGCAATTTGAATTTTTTTTTTATTATTATTTTCAATTGGAAAATATATCTTGCATTTTAATAAATAGACAGTAACACGTTAAATCATACTTTAAATCAGCCCTGGCCAACCCAAATGACTCCATGGGCCTCTTTGATTATGAGCAATGCTACAGGGGCCGCATTTTAGGGAAACGTGCATAAATGTATTAAAAAACACTTTTAATACTTTCTTGATGCTTAAAGTTTAATGTTTTTATTTATTATTTTTCGGCTACTTTTTTTTAAACAAAAACGATAATAACAATTTAAAATAAAAAAAATATATTCTCTATTAATTACTATATTTCTAACATTTTTCTTCCTTTTTATGGAATCAAAAGAGGCGCCATTGGGTGAGAGGCTAGCCTTGCTGTCTCACATTCACATGGTCCCGGGTTCAAGTCCCGGGCCTGGCAAGGGTATTTCGCTAGCTGGGGTCTATGGAACGGAGTCAACCCAGCCTCTGAGATCAACATTGAGGAATAGCTACTTGATAAAAAGTAGAGCCTCCGATCAAGAAAATCAAGATAAAGGTTGAGAGGACCCGTTCTACTGATCATAGGACACCTCATTGATATAACCGACTTGATAGGCGTTGTCCTTCCGTAGGACGTACAAAAGTCAGAGGTTTTTTTTTATGGAATCAAATAGGTAGTTTAAAAATTGTAGGACATATTTTAAATAAAAAAATGAATGAATTATAATTATATTCTCTGTTTTTGAATATACAGATGAGAAATGAAAATTACAAAAGAAATATAAAGTTAACTGGCGGGCCGCACAATTTTTCACGGTGGGCCGCGGGTTTGCTAGGCCTGCTTTAAATCGATATTAAATAGTTTCAAAATTTTATTTTAATTTCTGGGTTGATAAATTTATATATATATATATGTATAAATATATATATACGATTACAAATACAATTTAAAAATCTATATCAAGTGAATAATGAATGAACTTGATAATCTTAATATAATAATAATTTTCTGTAATGAATAACCAATAACCCTGAATTTTCTACAAGCTGTGAACTTTGGGCTTCATTTTCTCAGTTTGTTTATTTGTGAAGTTAATCGCTTTCGCTTCTGAGTAGCACATATTATGAATGTTAATCTAAATGATATCTTATATTATTATATTATAAATTAATTATAAATAATTTTAAACAAAATAACTGGAATAAAGGACTTTTATTCTATTGTTATATTTTTAGGTAAATTAGAATTAAGATATAATTGTATATATGTTATTTATGATATTATTGATTTTAAATATGGTAAAGCATACAGTCGTTGGCCCCCTTAAGCAACTCAAGTAACAGTCTTTAATGGATATCTGGGCAATTTGAGGAACAATCTGTGGAAAATTAGGTTTGCAGATCATAGATCCTATGAGCAACTTAATTTATAATTTAATTAATTAAATTTAATTTAAATATAATATAATTATGCTAATTAATCCAATTCAAATTTGCGAGATAGTAGAGTAGACACTCCAGATTTGTTTTTAAATCGGTTCACTATCCTTTGGGTCCTATTATGATATATGTAGTGTTTATTATCTCATTATCGAAATATAAGTTATCAACTACTAAGAAATAAGTTCACCTTTTAAAATATAATTAATTACCTCTCTATAATGATTTTCAAAAAATTACTTTGGTAAATTTGTTTGGTTTTTTTTTTGATATAAATTAATTATTTGTACAATTCTAAGTTTGGAAACTTAATAATATTTAATTACATCTTTGAAAATAATTATTATTATCATTAATATTGTGTTATTGTTAATAAAACTTTTGTTTTAATAACTAAACTAGAAGCGACTCGCAAAAATTGCATAAGAAAAGTTTATTTGTAATTATAAAAGGAACCCACTGGTAAAGTTTTATCCAAATCCATGACAAAAAAACTGTTTTGAATAATTACCCTATTTTGTTTATATTAATTGAATAGTAATTTAATTATGATACAATTTCAAATATTTTATTTTCATTAAAATACAAAAAAGGAAAAAAAAATTATCGGTTTTGAGTATTAAAATTTATTTCTTATATTATCAACTAATATATTATAATTCTAAGAATAGGGTAAAGCATACAGTCGTTGGCCCCCTTAAGCACTCCTAGCAGTCTTTAATGCATATCTGGGTAAATTGCGGAACAATCTATGTCAAATTAGGTTTGCAGAACATAGATACTATGATGAACATTTTGATGAATAAACAAAAAATCTTATTCTCATGACATTTTGCATAAGCACTTTTTTAAAAAAAAAACCTAAAAAATACAGCTATTGGCCCCCATGTGATAGTTATTGCCTAGAAATTATTGCCTAGAAATTATACAACCATACAACAAATGATTACATAACCATAATTAATAGCGCAATTTTTAAAATAAAAATCTCTTATTATTTGTGTTTTAGTGATAGGGGGCCAATGACTGTATACTTTTCCCTAAATGTTGTATTTTTAGCAATCGTCTATGGTTTTATTTATATAAAATCTCTTACATATATAGTAATTTATATATATATATTTATTAGCACAATCTGAGCATAATTATTTTTGATTAAAAAATATCGATGAATAGGTTTATTGTTATGGTATTTGAAAATTTCTATTCTATAGATATATTATATATATATACTTGTAAATTAAATATCATGAATGAATATATAATAATATATGTATAAAAAGAGAAAATTCATCTATAGTTTATAGAAAGAATGAATATCTATCTATTCTTCGTATTTCAATTAAAGAAGAAGACAGGAAAACAATAGAAATATGATAAAATGATAAGAAGGAGAAGAAGGAGAGTATCTTTGTCTTTTTCTTTTATTATAAAATGAAATCCTCTCTCTCTCTCTCTCTATCTAAGCAATTGAATGAAATACGTACTTAATACATATCACACTCTCCTTGGCATTCGAATCTTGTACAAATTAATTATCCTCAATGTTCTCTGTTACGCCATCTTTATGGATCCAACATCACAACAACAACTGGCAGCACGGATCATATTTAATTAAATCTTTGTGTGATTTTATATACATTAGAATGAAAATATTCTCTTCATTAAATACATATATATATACGAGGGTGGGGTGAAAAATTTCCGGCCTTACCAAGAAAAATGATGTTTATAATTTTTTTTTTTTTTTTTTGCTTTATTTTTCAACATTGAAGATAGCTGAGACCTGTACAATGTCAGCTGAACGTGTGCGAAATATTTTGCACAACCATTTGAACATGGAAAAGCTGTGTGCACGTAGGTGCCGCGTTTGCTAACGTTAGACCAAAAACTAGTTCGAAAAACCGACAATTTGGCGCTGTAGGCGTAATCCAAACGACTTTTTCCGTCGATTCATAACTGTTGATGAGACTTAAATTAAATTAAATTAACTAAATTAGGACACCGTTATGAGAAATATATCAGTGTTGATGGAGATTATGTTGAAAAATAAAGCAAAAAAAAACAACAAAAATTTAAAAACATCGTTTTTCTTGGTCAGGCAGGACACTTTTCACCCCACTCTCGTATCTATATATATATATATAAAGGAATTTGGCTTTTGTTAATTTTTTTCAAAATGTCTATGCATACTTTTATTTTAATTTTTTGTTTATTTTATTATTATATGATATTTGTTGTATATGTTGACGTTTTAATCTCAAAAATAGAATGATAATTAATGAATAGAACAGAGTATGGTATACAGGATGAATGGTAATTGTAATGATATGGAAAATGACATGAAGAAGAGAGACAGACAGCTGCAAATGAATGTTCTTTCATCTTAGTTTAAATTGTTATCAATCTTTTATTCGTATATTTATTTATTCATTTGTACCAGGATTTGAAAATGGATCTTTATGAAAGGATTAAAGAATATTCATTTATTTATATAAATATATTAAATTATTATATATCGTATAAAGAGTAAAACAAAATCAATAATTTTTCAATTTACAAAATAATTCATAATTTAAAATCAAGAATATAGCAAGTTTCAATTAAGGCTTAAGACATTTTAAAGAAAAATTTTGTTTTTGTTTTACATACATTCTAAATAATAATATAAAAATATTAATAATAGGAACAGAAAAAAAAATTATATTGTAAAAAAATAAAAGCATTTCTTATTTAGGTCAGAATAAATTATATAAGAACTTTTTGTATAAAATTACCAATAGTATAATAAAATTTTTGAATCGTTACACGCTTACACATCACAATCATTAAGTTTTCTCAATTCGTGAATAATGATATTTAATCATCTTGAGATTTTATTTTTAGTTTAATTACTCAATTAATAATTACTACTATATTTTAAGTGTTATATTATATTTTCCGACAATGAATATAAAATTAAATCTGTGTAAACTACCACACCCGGTTTACGGATATACACCAAAAGTTGATGAATAAATGCTACTGATACACATTAAGTAAATATACCAAATTTTATCAAAATCCGTAAAGTGGTTCAAGGTAGGGGAAAGGATACAGTCGTTGGCCCCTATCACTAAAACACAAATAATAAGAGATTTTTATTTTAAAAATTGCGCTAATAACTATGGTTATGTAATCGTTGGTTGTATGCATGTATAATTACTATAGAATACCTAGGCTAATAACTATAACAGGGGGCCAATAACTGTGTTTTTTAGGATTTTTTTTAAAAGCGCTAATATTGAAAATGTTATGAGAAAATGATTTTTTTAATTCATCAAAATCCTCATAGAATCTATGTTCTGCAAACCTAATTTGACACAGATTGTTCTACAATTTGCCCAGATATGCATTAAAGGCTGCTAGGAGTTACTTAAGGGGGCCAACGACTATACTTTACCCTACACACGTATATACCGACACACAATGGACAGACGGACTTTTTCTGTTAACAAAATGCATGATTCGTGTAGATATGTAAAAATCTCAACATGTGAAATTTGGTGTGAAAACAATACCTTCCCTTCCTATCGTCGGTTGGTTAAAAACAGTAACTATGAAAACACTTATGATGGTATCCACACCACACATTCCCACTTATTCACATTACACAATAAAAAAACTTAAAAAAAACGCTTCACTTATTTATTTTTAATGCACCCCACCCGAGAAATATTTGTACAAATCCACGAGCTGCAAATCGTTTCCAATGTTCACAACAACTTCAACATAATTATTTTCATCCACCGTTTGTAGAAGAGTGTATGTATTTCGTCAACACTCAACCAGTAAATGTATTAAGTTCTCTTTCCTCATTAGATTACACAATGAACAACATTTGATTTGAGTCCAGCCTATAAATATTCTTTCCTATATAAAAATTCAACGTTGTATTGTTAGTAGTTCTTAGGTGAACTATTAGTCTCGACCTGAACAACAGGAATCGAGCCTTTGAATCAAATTCGAGAAAGAATTGACAAACTTTTAGTATACTCTTTTTTCTAATCAATTAAATAACACAAATCAATTGTTGTTTTTTTAAAAAAAAGTAATATTTACTAATTATAATGTATCGAATATAATTAAAATAGAAATATTTTGAAATAATTTTCGGAAAAATTTCAATGATATAATTAAAAGAGACAAACAACGGCTGTTGTATGTATGGAGCTTTTGTTTGTCGATTTTTTTTTCACTCTCAACCCCCACCCTTTCTTTTACCATCAGACCATTTAAACAAATGAAAAATGATCGGGAATAAAAGGTGATGGCAGCAAAAACAAAAAATAAAAATGCCAGTCGTTTTGGATTCGTGTGTTGTGATGAGAATAGGCATTGGGGGAGGGATAAGGGGAGGAAAAAGGGAAGAGAAAGAGGAAGGAGAGGATGAAAGTAAGCGGGGATGAAATGCAATCGATATGAGTTCTATTAAACACCTCGCAATTTTCTCTTTCCCTCTCATCATAGAAAGAGAGAAATAGGATGGGGGGAGTGAGAGATAGAACGTAAGGGAGTGGAGGGGGGGGGGTGAAATAAAAAAGCCCTCGATACGGAAATTAGAACAGAACCGCACAATGAGGATGATAATCGCCTGGGCAAAGGGCCTTTCCTCTAAACATCAAATCGCACCTCTAACCATGTCTCCCTCCTCTCCCAGACACACACACCAACGCCACCACAATCGGTATTTCTATCTACGGGAGAAAAGTCTATAATACATATGTACACATCTTTCTCTCTCTCTCTCTCTCTTTCCTAAACGACCACAAGGCATCTTCCCCTTTTTTATAATAAAATAAAATAAAATGAAAACAATTTTCTAGAAATTTCAAATAAAAGCATTATTATTATTAAATTTTATAGATATTTTACAATTTGTTTTAGGAAAGGAGGCTTAAACTGACATTAATATATATCATATTAAAAATCTTTTGTCTATATCAGTGGCTCTCAAACTTACGGGGTCAATTCACAAAGTAGGTTACGTTTTGGAATAAGACAAAACTAGTACAGGAAAATGTTTTTTTTTATAAACATTTGAAAGAGCAACTAAAATACTATTTTTCTACATAATCGCCAAAAAAGTTGAGACATTCATCGTAGCGATGAATGAGCTTCGAAATTCCTTCCTCATAGAAATCCGCCGCCTGAGTGTTTAGCCACTTTTTGTGGGCAACAAAACTTAAACCTATAGGAATTTATCGGCAACTATGTGAAGTTTACAGGAACAACGTGATCAGTGAAGTGGTGCATACGTTTCAAGAATGGACGAAGTAATGTTCACGATGAAGAGAAGAGTTGGAGGCCTATCATTGTGACCGATGAACTGGTAGAAAAGATCTATGAAAAAAATTAGAGAAAACCGTCGTTTCTCCATAACCGAACTTTCCTTCAGTTTTCCGCAAATTTCACGCATGCCGCGCGGCCGTGACTGACTGGCTCAACACTCAGGCGGCGGATTTCTATGAGGAAGGAATTTCGAAGCTCGTTCATCGCTACGATAAATGTCTCAACTTTTTTGGGAATTATGTAAAAATAGTATTTTAGTTGCTCTTTCAAATGTATATAATAAAAACTTTTCTGTACTAGTTTTGTCTTAATTCTAAAACGTAACCTACTTTGTGAATTGCCCTCGTATTTCGTTTGGCACCCCTATACAAAAAATATTACTCAGCGTCCCTGGAAATTTTTTTTTTTTAATTTTAATGTCAATTTAAAATAAAGATATAATTATATATTCATGTTATTATTATTTTTATCATAAAATATAACAAATCAAGGTGTACATTAGAAACATTGTTGTTTGAAATTCAGAAACTAATTATTAAACTCAGAATAGTAAGGTAATACAAATTTCCTCAAATGCCCCTATGACCATCACAGCCCCCATGGAAGCGGTAGCCCAATTTGGAAATCACTGGTCTATATCATGTAAACCGAACAGTCATCAGGTGTCCTTCTCACTTCTCACCGAAAAAAACCCTTGAGGGATGCTTAGTGAATATTGAAGAGAAAATGTATCTCCTGAAATATTTGTATTGATTTATTTATTTCTTAAAAATGATGCTAATGGTAAATATCTCTTTTTTGTTACTTTTCGCACCGTTTGCCAGAAGCTAGCTGTTTTTTTTTAATGATAAAATCAAGCTAATAAAATATCACCCTCCAGGGATTTCAATTTCTTACATTTATTATATATATATATATATATATATATATATACAAAAATCTTACAAAGATATATTTTCCTATTATTTAGAGTAGCTTATTATTTTAAAGAATACTAAATAATTTTCATGATATTGAATTAAAGAAGGTTTAATTGTGTTTAAAGGTGTTCTAATATTAATCAAAGCAAGAAGATGATTTAATAACTTTTTTAGTCTGTTTTGATGTTTTTTTTTTGTTTTCTGCAAACAACACGAATGAAGCAAATAATAAATAAAGACTAAATAAATAATTATTAATATAAAGGGAAAAAAACATCAAATGAAATTTGTTTTATAAATGATTTTGAATACGAAATGAAAATTGTTGAGTCGTTTTCACCTTTACTTCATTTTTTTTCCTCATTCCGTTTCTTTAACCAATTCACCAACCCTCTTCAAACCCCCCATTTACAACCTTAACTGATTTTACATGCGAGTTTAATTCGTTTGCAACGCGCCTCCTTTACCATCACTTTTAATTAAAACTCCATCTGTTGGAATTATTTTTAACTATTTAAACTTGTGGTTTTTTCATCCTCATCCTTTTTACCATCCCCCTATTCTAATCTTTTCATATTGTATCTTGTTTTTTTGTTTTTTTTTCTCTTAATTTTAATAAATTTTAAATGATTTTTATTTACAAATTCCTTTTTTCAAAATAAATTATAAAAATTATATCAATAAAAAAAAAATCTTCATAAATATACAACAAAATTTAAATAATAAATTAATAAATTTAATAATTTTATAATTAATCATGAAACTGAAAAATATTTTAAATCTTATTAGAGGTAAGTAAATATTAGCATACTAAGATTTTGTACGAATATATGTATGAGGAGGGTAGGGCTCTATTAAAACTATTATGGCTGCCAGAATCGCCAATGGCTTTTCGACAGTTGCATGTTCGAGAGAATGGTTAGTAAATATTTTATAAACAGAGAAGGAATTCATCTTCCATCCATTTCACGGAGACATTTGAGTGACACCAATTGGAATTGTTACACTCGGTAGAGTTCTTTTGAACATTTTATATTTAGAAAATAATTTCCGTGTGTATTTGGATAGTCAGAAAGTCAATACTCTAATCCAGTGATTCTCAACCACTGTGCACTTTTGTGTGTCGCGAGATTTTCAAAAATGTGCCGCCAAATTATTACAAATGTAAATCGGCTCTTAAACATTTCCGAAATTTGGTTCTTAAAAAAAATAAAAAAAGGTAAAACGTTTTTGGGACTAGGCTCTTAAACATTTCCGACTTTTTGCCGCCAAATTTTAAAAACCGATAAAAGTGTGCCGCAGTAAAAAAAATCTTGAGAATCACTGCTCTAATCATACTCTACTCATCAATATATTATATTATATTTGTATTTGAGTAATTGTCGAAATTAAACAATAAATATAGTATATTTCATTGGAACTCAAAATGGAAAATGATAATCTTAAAAAATGAAAAATTTGATTAAGTTTCCTTTTTTTTAAATTTTCATTTTATAAAAACAAAGATATATTATATTCTGCCTCCTACATACGTATAATATTAAATATCACCGCCTGAAGCAAAATATTTTCATAAACATGGAAAAAGTTAAAATTTATAAATATACTATACCTACTTATTCTTATTAAATCAGAATGTAAATTTTCCTTTGCATTACCAAAGTATATCTAAGAATATTCGAAACTTGATAATTAGTAATAAGTAATATGAACATTAAATTTCATCCATTATACATCAAACATTAAAAAAATAATTTATAATTTCAAATTATTTACCTTTATTTTATGAATAATAATTTTCATATAAATACTATAAATTATTTTTATTAATATTTGTATTATAGATTTTATGAGTATATTGTTTTTAATAATTTATAAAAAAATAAATGTACGAGGGTGGGGTGAAAAGCTTCCGGCCTGACCAAGAAAAACGATGTTTTTAAATTTTTGTTGTTTTTTTTTTGCTTTATTTTTCAACATTCAAGATAGCTGAGACCTGTACGATGTCAGCTGAACGTGTGCGAAATATTTTGCACAACCATTTGAATATGGAAAGTTGTGTGCAACGTGGGTGCCGCATTTGCTAACGTTAGACCAAAAAACCATTTCTACCGACAATTTGGCGCTGTAGGCGTAATCTAAACGAATTTTTGCGTCGATTAATAACTGTTGATGAAACTTAAATTAAATTAAATTAATTAAATTAATTAGAACACCGTTATGGAGATTATGTTGAAAAATAAAGCAAAAAAAAAATTTAAAAACATCGTTTTTCTTGGTCAAGCTAGACACTTTTTACCCCACCCTCGTATGAGTGGTTAGCATAAATTGTCATTAATCAAGATCGATGTATGAAAAACTAACTTTAAGCTTTCATATAATATATATATATATATATATATATATATAAAATATTAAATAGTTTTTGTAACAAAAATTTCAATTAAAAGGTATTAAAATAGTTTCATAGATAAAATTCAATTGCATTGAAATAAAGGTATACTCATATAATATTTAAAAACGATTTTTTTTTAGCAATATAATAATTTATTTCTTTATGAACTTTTGATAAATGATATTTATAATGAATAAAATATTAGAAAAAGTTATTTTAGTTATTTTTATTGATTTAATTTTTACTTAATTGCTGGATTACTTTTTAATGCGTTTAAAAGGGATCCATCCACATATGCATATGCTTTTTATTTTAAGCGTATATTTTTATATATTGATCGGTAAAATAAAAATATAAAAATAAATCTATTCTTTCAATTTTTTTTTTAAACGAAATTAGAACAATAAATTGAAAAGTAATTGAATCATATTTGGATTTTAAAAATATTTTGAATTTTTATTTTCATTTTTTATTAATATTTTAAAAGATTTGAATTTCTAAGGTGTTAGTACAAAATCATTTTTTTTTTTTTGTTGGAGTGAGTTTGAATTTAGTTTTTTTTTTGTTCTCAACACTACGATTGTTCAACGACATGGTGATGTTGTTGTTGTTGTTGTTCTTGTTGGTGATGGTCGTGGTGGTGTAGTTCATCCACCCTTTCAAGTTTTGTATTTATTGGAAATCCATCCTATACGGCGAATGTGTAGTGGAGAGGGGAGGAGAGGGATTTTCCAAAAGCCACCTCTGCAAAAAAAGACATCCAACCAACCCTCGGGGGTTGCTGCATACAACAACCGTGAGCGAGAGAGAGAGAGAGAGAGAGAGAGAGAGAATCCTCCCTCTAGTCATCTAATATATTTAGATTTATTATTATTATTATTATTATATTTTTTTTATTATTATTATTATTATTCGTATGACAAGACCAGAAAGAGAGAGTGGGGGGAGGGGGGAGACCCTCAGGGATGAATTCTCGATAAGCGAAGAAGAGGGAAAGAAAAGGGAATTCGAACGAACATCGCCGAGGGAATAAAGCCAAAGAAAAAAGAGAGAGAGAGAAAGAGTGAAGTCAAGAGGAGAACAACACTTGGTTTATGTTATATATCAATATATGGAAAGCAAAAACTGTAACCAAAACCATCAAAGATTTAATTAAATTTTACTTATTTAATAAAAAATTTTCTAGTCGAATGATTCAAATAATGAGAATCCTCAAAAAATATATTATATTTATACATTTATTCATTTTCATAAAAATTAGGAAAAAATTAAGAAGAAGAAAATGATATTCATCTGACAGTGAGAAAAGATTGAAATTGCGAACATATTTTTGGATTTGTTCTGTTGTTTAATCCAATGACTCTGAAAAATTATAAATTACAAAGTTTATCAATATATAAAATTTCCGTCGTATGTATGTCTGTACCATTATGAAGTTAGTTACAAATTGCCAAAATTATTAATTTGTAACTAACTTCATTTTTTTTTTAAATTTTGTTTTGTTATTATTTAATATTAGAAAAAAAAATAAAAAAAATTATTACGAAAATATGAATAAAGTTAATAATTTTATATTCTAAAAAGAGTTTTATGCTGCCTGTAGCATATGATGCCGGGAAAGGCTAGTTTATTAAATAAAATACATTCATATTTTATATAAAATTTTTACTTCTTAATAGAATATAATTAATGGGATATATATGAATAAATACTTGATGAATACAAAATTAGCATTGGGAGAATTACAAGTTTTTTAATCAAAAATATGAAATCCGAAAAAATGAATATAGAATATCAAGGGTTGCCAAGCAGAGAGCCCAAAAATATTACTTTAAATTAATATATTATATTTATTTGAAAATATTTAATTTTTATTTAAATAATATTTTTCTAAGTTTCTAAAGATTGTGTACTAGTTCTCTCTTTTTTTCTTTTCCTGAATACTTGGTTATTTTTTTTTGCAATTTTGCTAGTTATTTTTACTCAGCATTTATATATATATATATATATATATATATATATATATATATATATATATATAATATTTCACTCTCATAGCAATATGATAATCCTATCGTAGGTTATCAAAAAACAAACTCAAGCCGGGTATAATTTTTTTTTAATTAATCTCAATCGTCCCATTTTACAGCTCTGGTCACTTAAATATCATGAGACAAGTTCTGTCTTGAAGAAAAATCCCTCATAGTATGTAAAATGTCACTATTCTCATTATAACAAACTATAAGTTAATAGTAGCTATATTAGCTTTAGTTAATTAGGGATCGCGGACGATATCCAGCCTACAATAAAATTGCAATAGAATGTATAAGGTTAATAAATATCTTTTGAAAGCATTACAAAATGGTGAAATTATTATAATTTTATTGAAATTAAAATTAATTAAGTAATAGTGGAATGAGTTTGTGTGTTAAAGAATATTTTACATTTAAATTGTCACGACGGAAAGATTCAGCATCAAGGTTCAATTAAGGCTAACAATAAGAATTTTTCTAAAAAGGTTGATTTATATTTTTTTCTAGCTTGGTTTACCGAATTGTGCTCATTAAAGTTTGTTATTAAGATATTCTTAAAAAAGGCTCACTTCATATATAAAGGGTTTTTATTATAAAAATATTTTGTTATTATATTATTAGAAACAATATTTCAAAAACCATTCAAAAATAAATAAATAATAATTAGAAAGATAAACACAAAAGACAACAGGTACAGCTATATTTTAAATAATCCTTTAATATAATTGCTTATAGAAGTACAGTAATTTATAATTACTTTCCCGCATACTTCGTATAAGGGAAGTATTGGAATCGTCAAAAATTTCGACTTCGAGATTTCGATAGATCTTGACGTTTTAGAACTCCCTGAGTTGGAAAATACCATTTTTCGAATTATGTCTGTGTGTGTGTGTATGTATGTAATGTTTGTCTGTGAGCAAATTTACTCAGAAACTAATCAAGCTAGGACTTCGAAACTTGGTACACCGATATTATTCACAGTTTGTAGATTTCTTTTAAAATTTCGTCAAAATCGGTTAACCGGAAGTAGTACATTACCTACACTGGTTGCGTTTACCTTTCAAGTAAAGTACCAGTTTGCTTCGAGATATTTGCTTCCTATTTTGTATATAGATTTAAAAACATGAAAAAAATTCAGATACCAAATTTCATCATGATCTGACTACCGGAAGTGACATTTTACCTATACAAGTAGCGTTAGGTGTAAATTATAAATATATATAATAGTGTTAAACCATTTTACTTTATAATTTAAATTAATTAGTTTGTTTATTTTTATTGTTGTTAAAACATAATAATAATAACCTAATTACCAATTTATATGCGGGAAAGTCTAGGGGAGGACACTCCCGATTTTTTTTTTTTTTTGTTTTTGAATTATTCAATAATTTAAGAGTTAATTAATTAATAAAACCAATTTCTAATAAAGTAATTAATTAAATGTTTCAATATTTTTTTTTTAATTTGAAGAAAAAACAAAAGATTATTACGCAGTAACTTATATATATATATAGGAATTGATTTATTATATATATCTAAATCTAAACCCTCAAAATAAACCCTCAAAAATAATAATAATAAGAAAAAAAAATTTTAACAAAAAATAAAAATCAATTTCTAAAGATGTTTAATTTTAAGCATTAATTCAAGGGGGAAAATGTTTAATTTTATTAATATATTAATATAAATAAAAAAAGGCGGGGGGGGGGGGAAGATGACTAGAGATGGAGAGACAGACATGTCCCAAGAGAGTGTGAGCGAGAAGAGAGAAATGACATCGATTATCTCTTGGGACGTTTAATAAAGATCTATTTCCATATTTTTAGTCCGATGTTTATTACTTAACATCGTTTCATCTGGAATGTCAAGTTGGAAGTTTACTTTAATCTATTTAATGTATATATATATATATATATATATATATATATATATATATATAATAGATATGCATAGTTCAAGTTAAGAGAAACTTGAAAACTTAACTTTCTCAAGTAAACTCCCGATCCGCCTCGGCACCTTCAACCCATTCGCCGTCATACTCCTTCCCATCCGCCACACCCTCTCTTTCTATTCATTCTTCATTCAACAACCCCTTAATCCACCATCTTTATTTAAAGAACCAAGTAGGAGTTTGAGGTCTCTTTTATGCTTAAATTTACTTATTTGACTATTATCTTCTCCCTTTTCCCCCTTTCCTTCGCCCTTTCCACTCCAATACAACCTTAACACTCACCCCAAACCCGCGTTTCATCCCACACTCTTCCTTTCAATTATACAAAGTTGGCTTTTCCAAATGTCATTCTCACTAATAGACCACCAATTAATATATATATATATATATATATTAATACGTCATAGTCACCACCAAAGTCATAATTAATTATTTCCACTCACTAATTATTAATAAAGTTAACATACCAAATATAATCATATAATATTATTTATAAATAACATGTTCTAGTAAAATGAAAATGAAATTAGATTTATGTTCAATGTTCGGATATTAAATTGTTAATTGAGAGTTGTATTATCCGGTTTATTATTTTGTGTAAATTTTTATAATAATTATAATTTCATTTAGTTGATTCAAGATTTAATAATACATAAATATATTTCTTTGGAAATAGTGTAATTACACATATCCTATTATTAGGTAAATCAATATAAACGAAACCTTAATATAATCTAATAGAATTTAGTTATATTAGATTTAGTAGATATGGTATGGTAGATATTTTCGACATTATACATGTCTCTAATAAAATGAACAAAGTGTCATTATTAATTAATTAAATAATTTATTTTTTGTATTATTAATAAATAAACTAACAAGGAGATGGCAAGAATTGTAAAATCGCTTTTTAAATGAGTTAGTGATGGTCAACTCGATTTACTAATTCGAGTTAATTCGAGTTGCGCTTAGGACGAGTTGACTCGAGTTTGTGACTCGAATTTGGATTGGCTCGGTAAATGAAAAAGAGTGGTGATACTTTATGTTACAATCTGTAATATAGTGACATCTGTAGTCAATGAATATAGTATCAATTTTTTTTTGTGTATTTATATGTGTTTATCTTATTTATTTTGTTATTAATAAACATACATACTTTAATGTTATGAAGATTTAAATCAAAAAAAAAAAAATAAAAATAAATAAATATTATGATTCATGAAATAATTTTTTTTTGTTTTTTAATTGTACCTCTTTTAATTAATTATAATTATCTCAATTCATATTTATTACGATCTGTACCAATTTTTTAAATATTGTTGAGAAACCGAGTCATTAAACAAAAACAAATCATTCTTTCAATTTTAATCAGTTAACTCGAGTTACGTGAATTTCAACTCGAGTTAAATCGAGTTATGTTTTTCCCGAGTTGGCACATCTCTAAAATGAGTCATGGTTCATTCGATAGAGTAGGTTGAGGAATGAAAATGTGTAAAGGGGTTTGAGTGAATGGGCTTTAGTTTTCGCGAAATGAGCAGGTAAAGTTTCACTTTTCGCGGGCATAAGTTAACTATCTTTGTAATACAAATAAAATGTAAGAAGTGTGATAGTCACACGAACTAAGACGCGCGTCCATAAGTCTGATTATATTATTGAAAAATTAATAATAATAAAAAATAATAATAATTATAGAAAAAGAATCAAATCTTCTAAAATAAGTCACTTCTTCAATTTATTTTTATTAATTATTATTTATTAATATACTTATATTGAATTGCATAACCTCTATGCATTTCCAGACATAGTTAGGGTTATAAAATCGAGTGCGATGGGAAGGACAAGTGGCTAGAATGGGAAAGGAAAGAATTGCGAAAAAAATACCGGTATTGGGAAAAGTCCACTTGGAAGACCAATGACTTGGTGGGTGGGCAATGTTGGAAGGGCCTTGAGAGGGTAGGAGTTGGATAGTTGTGGCTCAGGATAGGGATATTTGGAGAAATGTGGTTGCTGAGACCAAGAACTTTCGAATTTCGTAGAGCCAAAGCGATTAATATAAGGAATAATACCAGTAATTTAAAAAAATCTTCAGTATTTCAAAGATGTTTTATCAAAATGAATTTTATAGTAGCTATGAATAAACAAATTATAATAAATATTTTATTTTATTTTTTATTAATTGAATTGAAATAAAACAGTTTTGGAGATATTATTTTTTTCATTAATTCAATGTATGTGTATGTGTATTTAGTATAATATTATTTATATAAATATATATTCAAGTTTAGTATATAATATGAAAAAAAAACTGTATTATAGCTAAGAAAAGTTTTTTTTTTTTTATTTATTCTCAAATCGATTGAATGGTTGGTGAAGTGAGGGATGATTCTTCAGGTGGTCAATTGTCAAACGGTATGGGATACTCCAGTAAACAACAGAGAACAACATCACTACCTACCAACAACAACAACATGAACACAGGTCGAGAATTTCCAATATCTCATCGTTGCCCATAAATATAGATATGTTAAACTGGGTTATATGTCAATTTCCTTTGCTATTTGTATGGATAGGACGTAAATCTAACATGAAACGACAACATCATCATTGTCTGCTGTGTTATTTTGCGGTTTGTTTATTTCCATCCTTATTCGTTTTGTTTTTGTTTTTTTTTTGTTTTGTTTTATGTATATATATATATATATTCTAAGGTAGCCCGTCTGAATATTCCTTTTTCTTACATT
Organism: Labia minor; assembly: GCA_963082975.1. NCBI lineage: Eukaryota > Metazoa > Arthropoda > Insecta > Dermaptera > Spongiphoridae > Labia > Labia minor. The sequence goes on from OY720344.1 coordinate 115,717,615, forward strand.
GCATGTCGAAATAAATGGAAGAAAATGAGAACATCATCAGTAGTAATAGCAAAAGTGACAAAAACAAATTCTGTTGTTTTTTTTTTTTTGTTTTATTGAATAAAAATAAATGTGAAAAATTGATTATTGATTTTAATTTAATGTATATATGGGAATTCTTAGATTCAAATAAATGAGTTATACTAACACTTTAAATTTAAAATATCCCATATTTGTTTGTTGTTTTTTTTTAATGTACATAAATAAAACAATATGACAAAACAACATAGAAATTTAAAAAAAAAAGTTATTCAAGATTTGAAATAAAAATAAAAGTATATTCACATAAATTTTTGATTAATTAAGCTAATAATTATTCTTTGATTAAGCAATTTTTTTAATTTAATTGATCTATTTGAAAAAAAGACGCCACAGGGTGTGATGGCTAGCGTCGCCGACTCATATTCTCGTGGTCCCGGGTTCAAGTCCCGGCAAGGGAGCTGAGGTCTATGGGACGGAGTCAACCCAGCCTCCGGGATCAACATTGGGAAGCTACTTGATAAAAAGTAGCCCCTCCGATAAAGAAAATCAAGGTAAAGGTTGAGAGGACCCGTTCTACTGATCATAGGACACCTCATCATTTATATAAAACCGACTTGATAGGCGTTGTCCTTGCGTAGGACGTACAAAAGTCAGAGGTTTTATTTGAAAAAAAATATCTTAATTAAGAAGCGAAATAAACAAAAATTTATTCTGCTAACTTAGAACTTTATTACTAGACGAGTGAATTTTTTCAATGAGGAAGAAAATGAATGAAGAAAAGTGTAATTTTTACTGATTATTTTTGAAAAATGGTTAGTAATCCAACATTTTTTAAGAGCAACTTAACCATAAATACACAAATTAAGGTAATTAATTAAAATAAATAAAAGAAGAAATATCCATTAAGAAATGATTTCCGAGATGTATTAAATATTTCTAAAAATAAAACGAATATATATTTACCAATTAATTTAAAGAACTAAAAAAACTAGTAAATATTAATATTAAAGATATTCTCATAAAAATTAAAAAACTCAAATCTTGGCTTTAATTAATTAAGTAGAGGATAGAAAGTATATTCAAGCAGCTTTAAAAAAAAATATAAAAACAACATAAAATTACCTTTAATATTTTTTATTACTTATAATCGTAATTCTTTTGTGTCGCTTTAGTCAATGTGGTTAAATAAAACTTTTTTTTAAATTTGAGAAGTGAGGCAAAAAATAAGATAATAATGATGGCAAACCTTCTAAAGCAGGGGCCTTTCAGGCTCTGTGGTCACGCCCCCCTCTGAAGTATCGCAAAATCATTTGTCCTTTTTTTTTACTTACTCTAATTACTCTAATCCATCTATTATATAAAATCTTTATTTGAATTAAGAAATTTTCTAATTATATACTTATTAAGTTAATAAACTCTGTATATACATATTTTAATTATATTCCTTATTTATTTTTTATATAATTTATAATTATAAAGATATACTTATAAATACATATATATACATATATATATATATATATATATATATATATATATATATATATATATATATATATAGGATCTGAAAAAATGAAATTTATTTTATTTTATTATTTTCCTACGAAGATGTTCTCGGAGCGACTAAGCAAATTCCTGTTGCGTCGGGACATATATTTAAAACCTCGCTACCCCCTCTTAGAAGCTTACGATTGGCTATAATAAGCTGGCCATCTATTGGCTCTTCAAGATTCAAGTTTCAAGATTTTTCTAAATCTTTCTCCTTTTTCTCCTTATCCCCTCAGTGAATTGGAAACGACCCACGTTAATCAATTCATTGGGCACCGAAGGACCATCACGCTGTCAAATCCTATTTTCATTTAATATTTCCATACATACGCCTTTCAAAATGACTTCCTTTGAAACTATCCCATTCGTTCAACGTCAACTAGCTTTGGCTGAATTCAAGATTATAAAAAGTTTGCACAAAATTCTTTACGACGAAGAAGCCGATCGAAAAAGCCGTAGCAAAGTAAAACGATTTGCTGGATTTGATTTCGAAAGAGAGTCGGAAGAATTCAAGAATCGACTTGAAACGATGAACTCTTTAAACACAGCCACTTTAATTAAAATTGGAAACATTTTAAATATAGCTGAAAATTCTAAAGACGACATAATAAACGCTATTACAAATGTTTTATTCAATTTGGCTGAATTTGGAAGATCATTAAATGAATCGGAAGCAGAAGAAGATGAAGAAGAAGAAGAAGAAGAAGAAAATGAAGAAGAAGCAACTGAAGAAGTACGCCAAGTTCCATCTTCATTAAGATATCCCTCTGCTGTCAACATAAGAGATATCGAAGACTTGGTAAAGAAATTTGATGGTGCTAAAACATATTCAGTTAACCGCTGGATACAAGATATAGAAGACGAAGCAGACATCCATTTATTAGACGAAAGACAAACGATGATACTCGCAAGAAGATGTCTCACAGGACTTGCAAAATTGTATTTCGAAAATACAAAAGGTGTCAAGACATGGAGAGACATGAAAACAAGCCTGAGAAAACAATTTTCCCCAAAGATCGACGAAATCGAGATTCATCGAGAATTGGGAAACAGAAAAATGAAAAGAGGCGAAGATGCAACTGAATATTTTATTCATATGCAAAAGATTGCGAATCAAGGTGATATAAAGCCGAAATTATTAATTGAATATATAATCAATGGAATCGAAGATCCTCATAGCAAAATGTTTCTAGTTGGAACAAAAACATTAACAGATCTTCAACAAAAACTAAACATGTTGGGCGACTTTATAAAAGAAGCATCATTAAGAAGAAACCCCGTTGAAAGAAAAGATACTAATCCGAAGCATATTGTCAAAGAAAAGAAAAAAGAAACCACAAGATGTTTCAACTGTGGAGACACTTCACATTTTTCTAACGAGTGTCCATCTAAGAACAGGGGCGTCAAATGTTTTAAATGTAATAATTTTGGACATAAATCATTTGATTGCCCCACTAAGAAAAAAGAAATATATAAAATAGAAACAAAACCGTCAACTAGAAATCACAAGCTCGTATCAATCCAAAATTTAGAAATAAATGACGATGCTCAAAGGGAAGAAAATTTCAAAACAAATGACAGTGGACAAAAAGAAGAAAAATTAACATCAAACGAAGAAATACAAACGAAAGAAAATTTAGAAATAAATGATGATGAACAAAAAGAAGAAAAATTACTATCTAATGAGGATATACAAAATAATGAAGAAAGCTTAGAAACAAAAGAGAATATCGAAATGGATGAAGACTCGATAACAAATGTGGAAGTCCAAGAGGAAAATTTAGAAACAAATATTCAAAACGAAGAAAATATAGAATTAAATATTGATGACAAAAAGAAAGAAAATGTAAATTTAACAAATGTAGATAAACAAGAGCAAAGCATAAAGGATGATGATGAAAATGTACAAAAAAATAAAAAAGATACAGAATATATAAATGAAATAGAAATGGAAGAATCTGATGAAAAAGACGAAAGCACCTCGATGGAAACAGATGAAGTGAAAAAGTCTAAAGAAGTGACAAAAGAAGAAAAAACAGAATCCGAAACTAAGTCAAAAGAAGAGAAAACAGAGAAAATTGATACGAAAGAAACTAAAGTAAATGAATCTACAGAAGAAAAAGAAACAACTAAAGAGGAAAAAGATGTGAAAAAGGCAGAAGAAACCAAACCAGAAGTTAAAGAAGAAAAAGAAGCCTCTTCTGAAGAGAAGAAGAAAGAAGAGAGTGGAAATGAAAAGATGGAGGTAGAAAAAAAAGAAGAACCAGAAAAGAAAGAAGTAATAGAAGAAAAAGAAGAAACTGATAAGGAAGAATCTGATATAAAAGAAGAGACTGAAAAAGAGGAAGTCAAAGAAGAAAAGAATGAAGATGCAGATAAAGAATCTCCAAAAACTGATAATGGAAAAAAGACTGAAAGTAAAGTTAATGAAGAGGATAAATCAAATGAAGGTGAATCAATGGAAGTTGATAAGGATGAAAGCACTTCAGAAGATCAAAATAAAACAATTCGAGAAGAAGATTTTGATCCCAATGATAAAATTTTTGATCTTGATAAAACACAAACTACAAGTAAAGTTGGAACTGAAGATAGTATATTAAATAAAGAAAAGGAAGACTTTAATTTTTATGAGGTTAGTGAATTAAAAGAAATAATGAATGTAAATTTAGATTTAGAAACAGACATAAATAATTTATCCGAATCACAAGATATGGATGATAAGAAAAGTATATTTGATGTGCAATCTAATAAACTATTTTATCCTGCTCATTGTGTGAAGAAAGAAATTGATAAATATGGAAAAAGGAAGAAGGTGAAGTGGAGAGACAAGATAGAATGTTGTGAAGGCGCCGATGACAACTACGAGAATTGACATTCGGGTCGAATGTCACCAAAGAGGGGGTGAGTTATAGGATCTGAAAAAATGAAATTTATTTTATTTTATTATTTTCCTACGAAGATGTTCTCGGAGCGACTAAGCAAATTCCTGTTGCGTCGGGACATATATTTAAAACCTAGCTACCCCCTCTTAGAAGCTTACGATTGGCTATAATAAGCTGGCCATCTATTGGCTCTTCGTTCAGCGCCTAGCACGCTATTGGTTGTCGAGAGTCCCCACCACTCCGCCTAGATGTCGCCAGCCGGGTATAAAAAGCCGTGAAGCAGGCTAGCTTGCCAGTTGCCAGTAGCCGCAGTAGCAGTTGTGATTCAAGACGTTAAGAAGAACATATACGAAGAACGAAGAACGAAGAACCGAAGATTTCCAAGACGTTTATTTTTATCTGTGTATATATTTTTTGCTAATATTTCTAAACAAAAACCATATATTTTTTGCTACACTTTTCAATAAAAACGATATATTTTTTGCTAATACTTTTCATCAAAACCGATATTATTTTTTGCTACCTTTTTCTTCAAAAACGATATTTTTTAATACATCTGCTTCACTATCGAAGCCACCAACCCTACATATATATGTATATATATGCATATATTATTATTAGATCCATCTCTGTATAACTAAATGCATAAATGTCAAAGAGTATTAATAAATATGTCAGATTCATTGAAATGAACGTGATAAGTTTGCTTAGACTAACTTCAAGGGGAGAGTGAGACACAATTTAATATTTGATATTTCGCTTTCACTCCCACTTTTACACTAACCCTTACATCTAGATCAGTGATTCTCAACCTATGTGCCCTAGCACTTTTGTGATTATCAAAATGTGCCGCCAAATTAAACGTAAAGAGGCTCTTAAACATTTCCGACTTTTTTTCTAAATTTTTTCAATTTGCTTCTTAAAAAAAAGGTAAACCGTTTTTGGGACCACTTTTTTTCAATAAGGTAAACTTTTACACTTATCATTATCTTTGTGTGCCGTAAAAGCGGTAAAAAAAAGGTTGAGAAACACTGATCTAGATATATGGTAGATATAAATAATATAGAAGAAATATATAGATATATAAAAATATATAATTTTCCATATTAAAAATAATATTAATTTCGATTTTAAAGTTTTATTCATTCAGTTATTATTATTTATAATGTATTATCATTTAGTTAAGGGATATGTTTGATTTAAGATTTATGATATAAATAATAATAAATGAGTGGCAGAATAACAAATAAATATAGCATTATTTGTGTTTTGTGTTACTATTTTTAATTCTCGAATACATATTAGATTATAATAATCTAATAATGGTTTAAATTTAATAATGAATTGAATTAATGAAAGTTAATCTAACAAAGATGAAGAGAATAAATTAAATTCAGTTGTGTGTATATGTATATATATATGTACATCCTTCCAAGAAATCCAATTAGAGAATTGGTAAATTATTATTAATCTATTTACTAAGTAGTACACGTTCGTTAACAACGGCCCCTATATTCAATATAATTTAAATATTCAGTAAATATTATCAAAACAAATTTTGATTTGAAATTAATTCAACTCTAATAATAGAAATATTTTTTAATTAAATTTAAAATTTATTTTATTAAGAAATGTAAAAAAACAAATTATTAAATCAAAATTTAAGAAAAATAAATAAAAGAACTGAAGGCGCCATTGGGTGTGTGGGTAGCGAACCTGCCTCGCATTCACATGGTCCCGGGTTCAAGTCCCGGGCCTGGCAAGGGAATTTTCCTAGCTGGGGTCTATGGGACGGAGTCAACCCAGCCTCCTGGAACAACATTGGGGAAAAGCTACTTGATAGCGTCTCCGATTAAGAAAATCAAGGTAAAGGTTGAGAGGACCCGTTCTACTGATCATAGGACAACTCATTGATATAACGGGCTTGATAGGTGTTGTCCTTGCGTAGACGTACAAAGTAAGAGGGTTTTTTTTTAAATAAAAGAAAACTAATAAGTTGACCTGTAGCCAGGCGCAGAACCGACCGACGGTTTGAAATAAATTAATTTCCAGCTACAGAAACAATTTCACATAATTTAAATGTATCTATTAATACAATAAATAACAGATATGGATATAACATAAATATATCTAATTTTATTTTATTTATATAATATACAAATGCTGGATGTGACGTCATAAAGGGCTGGGTGACGTCATATAATTTTAAATTAAGAAAAAACTAATGAAGATGATTTTCCCGAAGATAAAACCAATACAAAGTGCATGATTTGTGGAGATATATAAAAAAAATCTCCCCATGTGAAATTTGATGTGAAAATAACCCTTCCATCCTATTGTCGATCGCTAATACTACCACTTCCGGTTTCTGGATTTGCACCAAAAGTAAATATACCAAATATCATCAAAATCCGTTGAGCCGTTCAGGCTGTACACATCTATACGGACGGACGGACGGACAGACATCATGCTAAAAATACTTTTTTCTGTTAAGAAAATGCATGATTCGTGGAGATATGTAAAAATCTCCACATGTGAAATTTGGTGTGAAAACAATACCTCTCATACTATCGTCGATCGGTAAAAATTATTAGGAGCACATTAAAAAAAAAAAATTTTGTTGAAGTAAAATTTCAAATGAGAATAAGTTGAATTATAAAAATGTTTTCGAGAATGAAAGTAAAATGGTCAGACGAAAAGATTTACATGTTTTAAATTAACAGCCCGCCTGGGGCAGTTCCTTTAAGTTCATGGATTATTAACAATGTAACACTATGAGGGTGATTTTTTTTTATTTTTTTATCCAAGTTTTAGCTTGATTTAGAATTAAAAAAATATGTTAATCATGAAACAAGTTTAGTTAAATTAATCTCGTCCTGGATTATACTAAATATACGTGTACTTATTGTTAGACCAAAAACCCAATGTTAATATTATTTTTTTTTTTAACTATTGTCAATTTTCTTATCTAATCTTTTGTTATTTATTTATTTATTTGTAAGATCTGTAAAATAATTTTTTCTAATGGTTCCTCTAATATCATAAATTTATGTTTTAAACTTATTTTTAAATATTTATTTTTTTGAAAATATTTGGTAATCATACTTTTGTTTAGTATAAATATATATATATATATATATATATATATTATGGTCTATTTAAGAATATTAATATATAATATCTCGCCAGATGTCGAGATTTTGATGTTTTTATACGTTTTGAAGGTTCCTGAATCATTTTCACTAAGGTTGAGAAAAATTGCTGTGTTGTGTGTGTATGTGTATGTAGACAAGATTACGTAAAAACGGTTTGAGCTAGAATCATCAAATTTGGTACATGGGGATTATTCAAAATTTGAGAAATGTAGCTCATCCGGAAGTGGGTCATTGCCTACCACGTTTTGATTTTTTTTCTTCTAAAGGGACCGTAAAAATAAAGATATATGAATGATAGTTTTTCACATGATTAAAAATTGTATAAAACTGCTATATATAGAATTTCAGCTTGATTGAATCGCTAAAAGTACCGGAATTTTTTAAATTTTTTAACGCGTTGACTGCCAATCACGCCCCAGCACGTAATGTGGAGCCATCAACAAAGAACCAAACAAGCGCTGGTTTAATAAATATGATTTATTTTAATTCTAGTCTGTAAAGAATAGGAATGATATCCTCTACCTTTTTACCGACCGACGATAGTAAGGGAGGTATTGTTTTCACACCAAATTTCACATGAGGAGATTTTTTACATATCATCACGAATCATTCACTTTGCATTGGTTTTATTCTCGAGAAAAATCATCTTTATTAGTTTTTTCTTAATTAAAATTATATGACGTCACAGCCTGGTCTTACATATATATTATAAATAAAATAAAATTAAAAATATTTATGTTTATTTATGCCTATCTGTTTTTTATCACATTAATAGATATATTAAAATTATTTGAAATTGTTTCTGTAGCTGGAAATTAATTTATTTCAAACCGTCGGTTGGTTCGGACCTGGCCACAGGTCAACCTATTTTTAGTTTTGATTTTGCTTTAATTTCAATTAAAATCATAGTAAGAAATTATAAATATAAATTATTGAATCTAATCAAAAATTAATATTGAAAAATTTTAATTTTATTTTTAAATAAATATATACTTAAATATTTAAAAAATTGCACTCTTAGTATAAGAAATTATTCTAATTTAAAATCTCACTTCCTACTATTTAGCCAGTACCAGTAGTAAATATTATATCGGTCAAATAATAATTACAAGTTTTGCTTAATTAGTTTCCGTTATACTTTTTAAAATATCTTAATAATATATTATTAGAATATAAGATATCAATATGGAAAAGAAATTAAGGTAAAATTAAATATAGACAATTATTTAATTAAACAAAATTGTATATTAAGAAACTAATATATCTAACTATAGGCCTTATTGAACTATATGTAGCAGTGATTCTCAACCACTTCAAGCATTTTCAAAATGTGCCGCCAAATTTTACAAATGTAAAGTTCAAATTAATAAAAAGTACTTATTTATTTTATATGTATGAAAAAAAAAAATGGTGAAATGTTTTTGCGATCAGGCTCTTAAACATTTTCGATTTTTCAATAAGCTCTAAGTATGATTATTACTCTTATCATTTTCTTTGTGTGCCGCCAAATTTTTAAACCGTTAAAAGTGTGCCGCGGTAAAAAAAAAAGGTTGAAAATCACAGATAGATAGAAAGATGAAATAATTAAATATTTTTATAGAATGTTGTAGCACAATACTTGAAGAAGATGATAATTAAATATATTAATAAATAATATAAAGCAAGTAAAATTGAATAAAATAAGTTAAATATTAATATTTTTAAATTAAATAATCAAATCTTTTTGATTTAAAATTTTAATAAATCATTGCTATACCACTTTTTATTACTATTTAAATGAATGAATGAATAAATAAATGAATGAATATTATGTTTTTAATTAGATTTTTTTTCTTTTTGTATTGTTTCTTTCAAATAAATATTGATTAGTGAATAGAATAATGAATGGCACTTGAAATTTATAATTTGAACAACTTGCTATACTTAAATAAATAAATAATTCTATAAATGAAAATTGAAATTGAAACAAAATGATTTCAAGTATCAATTTCATTGTATTGTAATTTAATTTTTTTTTTATATATATTATTTGAATAAGAAAGAAAAAAAAATGGTGGAATTTTTTGATCGATATGTTATATTATTAGAAAGTATTTATAGTTTAATAGAACGTAGTTTATGTTAAAATAGATTTACAAATTTTGATAAAGAAATAGATTGAAAAAGGCAATCTTAAAAAAAAGATTAAATAATGGGATTAATTCATGCAATTTAAATGTCTATATTAAACATTTCCATAGAAAAAAGTACGTTAAAGTTTTATTTATATTTTAATTGAATAAGATGTTCATAGATAGACAGACATACTCATCATAGTTTAGTACAAGAAAATGATATTCGAAACATCAGAAAAAAAAATCTATTTTAGACATTAATCAGAAAAAAACGACAAATTATAATGAAAGGAGATGGGAAGTTATTAAAGAAAAAAAACTATTAAAGTTTAATAGGAAGAAAAAAAAGAAATATAAAAAAAAAACATGAAATATTAATAAACTTTGAGAAAACTTTTAGTGAATGAGGAAAAAGAAATAGAAAACGATCAACAGCACAACACAAACTTAAAATAATTATCACAAAATAATAACAGGTTTTTTTGATATTGATTATGTTATTAGAATGAAAACTTGACATTTATATTAACTATAATTTAAATATAATAGAAAATATATAATCATGGCCGTAAAGGGTGCTTTCAGTGATCTTCATTTTCGTTTTATGTTTTATGGATATGAAAGAACATTAACATTGTGACTACATTTTCTCTTTTAATTTTCGTTGATTCATCAACGCAAAGAATACAATACAAAGAACGTCTACATATCAAAAAAAAATAATTTCTGAGGTTATTGATTAGATATTAATAAAATTTATAGCCTATGAACAAATAGAGATATGCAAAAATATTGTGATGTAATTTCATCGAAATCGGTTCAGCTAATTTTGACTCTATAACGTGAGAATTTCCGGACAGACAAACAGATATGAAAAATTCTAAAGTCACTTTTGGATTCTAGAGATCATGAAACGCGAAGATATGCAAAAAATTTTAAATTCTGATCAATGTGCAGACAAAAACCTTTTTGTTATATATATACATATAAAAAATAAAATATAAAAAAATAATAATTAATAATAAATAAAAATAATAAACAATCTCAATTCTATATTCTAATAATAATAATAATTAGATGATAATTTTGATTGGTGAATATTTAATTAATTTATTTCTTTTCAAAAAATTAACTTTTAATTATTTGCTTAAATATATAAATATTTTGAAAAATACGTATTATAAATCTATTATTAAAATTTATCATATTTTATAAAATATTATACATAAATATGTAAATGTAATTTTAATCAATATCTTTTTTGCCTGCCAATTCTAAATGAAAATGAATGTAAATTTCGAATTTAATAATAAAATCAATTATTAGATTTATATTTCACACATTTTTAAAAATATTAATTTAAATTTATTATTATTATTATTATAATTATTAATTTCCAAAAATAATTTGAAATTGAATTTTTGTATATATTAAATTCTAAAAAAATTAATATTCTATTTAAATAAGTGAAAAGAGAACAAAATGTGTAGCTAATGATTTAACTTAAGAGAAAATGTAAGTAAAACAATTTAAAGGCAGTGATTACTTTTTTTTATAGGAATGTAAATTTTCTATTTAAAAAAAATGTTCAATATCAAATCAGCATCATTATTCATTTAGGGAAGTGAAAGAGTTTGAGCGATTTAATCAAAAATATGAAAAGAACAGTGTGTGTGTGTGTGTGTGTGTGTGTGAGTGGGTGGGTGGGATGGGCGGGGGAGGGGAGGGGGAGGGGGGGGTTGAAAGTGAGAAACTCGTGGAAATTTAATATATCACGTGGAAGGACATCTATCGGTGGTTTATGAAATATTAGATTTTTAATTTAAAACAAATGTATACGAAGAGAAAGTAAAAAATAAAAAACGAAAGAAAAGAAACAAAAAAAGGAAAAGATTTTTTTCTCGCCCATGTGTGTTAATGCTTCCCTCAAGAATTATCCCAAATCCTACAAAAGAGGTTATTACATAAAGCGTATGTACGAAGGAGTATAAAATAAAAAAAAAAAGTTGTGGGGATGGAGGAAACTGTCATGGAATGAGTGAGCTCCAAGATGAGGAGAGAGAATGAAGAAGAGATGGTAGTTTTCAAGAATTTCTTTGGATGCTCTTCATTAAGACGGCTGCTAGTCTCCCCTTCCTCCTCTTTTTTCTCTACCCCTTGCCACCCCTGTGCCATCCTCTCTAAGTATAAAATGTTGCCGAGAAAGGAACAAAAAAAAAAGGGGTTGCCATTTTTTTATATAGGCCAAGTAGGGAGAAGAAGAGCTGGATTTTGGAGAGGGGGTTAAGAGGTAAGAGAAGGCGACGGAGCAGAACAGATCTCAAGGAGGAGGGAGCTGTTGCTGTCACTTGCACGATTGCGGCGACCTTCCCAAAGTTGCAAACCGCAAACAACCCCCCCGACGCCCATCTATCTATCTATTTGACGAACTCAACTCACCCCCACCCCCTCCGAACACTTCACTCTGCCATTCCATTCACCTCTCTTTCTGTTCTCTCATCCCTCAAGACGATCCATTCAAGTGAATGGCAAGAAAAAGGGACGGGAGGGTGAATAAAAAAAAAAGGAAGCAATTGTCTCAAACTCCAATCCATTCAGTCAGTCAAGTCGAAAAGTAACAAAAACAATGCAACAAATAAATATACTACTATATATAGAATCCAATCTAATCAAAAAAAAACAAACAAACAAACAATTAAATATTTCACTTTAAGGAATGAAATTAGTATATCCCAACAACTTTTTTACTGCCCTCAAAGAAAATTAATTAAATTCTTTGGATGAGTTGGTATTTTTAATTAAAGAAAAAAGTTTACTTAGGTACAATTACTTTGTAATCAAATTTGAATTATGATAATCTTCTATCAAAATGAAATAAAAACAGAGATGGAGACATATCAAAGTGAGTTCATTAAATTACATTTGAAATAAAACGAAAAAAAAAGAAAATAGAATTTTCAAAGTTATTGAGGCTGGAATTAAGATATGATACTTAGTTGGTAATACATGTAAAATATACGTATATATATATATAAAATACGTGTATATATATATATATATATATATATAAAAGTAATATATTAAATATATTTATGATTAATAGTTTCATGATGATAAAACAATTATTTTACCATTTGTATTATATGGGTGTGGTGCATGGTCTATGACCTTAGGTGATGAGAGTAGATTTAGAGTATTTGAGAATAGGTTTCTGCGAAGCGAAAGATGAGGTCACTGGGGAATGGCGGAGACTTGCATGAGCTCTATGCATCTCCAGATATAGTTAGAATTATAAAATCGAGAAAGCTGCGGTGGGCAGGACACGTGGCTAGAATGGGGTGAAGAGAATGGCGAAAAATATATTGGGGGGAGACCGAGTGGAAAACGCCCGCTTGGGAGACCAAGGACGCGGTGGGTGGATAATGTGGGAAGGGACGTGAGAGAGAAGGGAGAGGGTAGGGACTGGAAGGTTGTGGCTCAGAAATACTTAGAGGGGTGTGGTTGCTACGGCCAAGAACTTTCGAGTTCAGTAGAGCCACAGAGATAGATAGATTTGAATAAAATTTGATTCAGAAAATGAAAATTTTATGGTGTAGTCATATTGAATCAGTTCCTACTAAAATTATTTTAACATTTAAAACAAGAGCAAAAGAGAATATTAATTTTTATTTGAAATTAAATAAATAAAATTAAATAATTAGTAAAGATTAACAAAACCTAAGAAAAATGTATTTATGCCTAATGAAAGTTTTTTTTTTATACAAAAAAAAAATCTAAATTACAGCTGAATTTGTAACATGAACAGAATTTTTTGCAAAAAATGAATTGAAATGTTGATTCATGACATAGGGTTTACTTATATTGATCCGAAAGTTATATATTTAAATGAGCATATAAATTTTATACGAGTATTACTCCATTTAAAAAAAAAATTTAAAAACTAAAATATAATAATTGATTTTTAAATGAAAAATATTTACAAACGATGCGATGCAATTGTAACGATTGCAATCGTTTTTTTAATAATTTAAAATACAATAGAATAGAGATTATATTCATTTTTTTATTATAAATATATTTAATTTTTTTAATAAATAACATAATATGTATGTAATAAATAATTAGAAAGTAAATGAAATATATATTTTTTTTAATATATTTTTATAACCCTTTCTATAAAAGTTAATGGTCCCCTGGAGGGTGCTTGTGATCTATAAAGATCTTGTAGTTTAGATTAGTCTAATGGGAAAATCATTGTAATCAAAAGAGTTTTTAATTGATAAGCATAAGACTTTATTTTTGTTTACGAATTAGCTGAGTGTTACATTTATTTTCTTTTAGAAGATTAGTTAAACTAAACTTTGATTTAAGGAAGCAGACCATATGAGTTAACCATTTTAAAAGTAAATCTTGAAGTTTTAGTTTGAAAAAAATACTAACACACAATGTAATATATAATATTAAAAAAAATAATTAAAATCTAAATAATTAAATTAAAATCAAAATGGCGTTATCAGTCAATTTTCCCTTCTTTTGGATATTTTCCATTGCATGTATATATCTAAAAAGAGTTGATTCAACAACTACTAAAATGTCTGAAAGTTCTCATCCAATAAGTTTTGTTTAGTCATTGACACCAAAATCACAACTGTTAAATCGTTGAAACCAAAACCGACAATTGGGATATGATGGAGCGGCATCATCATAAGTATATAAACGTCTTTGATGAGAAATGTCAAAATCAACGTTTAATTTAATAGTTAGGCTAGTTTGTTTGCCATCAATCAATAGATGTCACTGATCAAAATAAATTCAAGCACTTATTTATTTTACTGTACTTTTTATTATTTAAAATTTACAAAAAAAAAAATTTTCTTTAAAATGTCTTATGCCTTAATTGAAACTTGCTATATTCTTGATTTCAAATTAGGAATTATTTTGTAAATTGAAAAATAATTATATTATTATTGTTTATACGATATATAATAATTTAATATATTTATAAAAATAAATGAATATTCTTTAATCTTTTCATAAAGATCCATTTTCAAATCCTGGTACAAATATAAATAAATATACGAATAAAAGATTGATAACAATTTAAACTAAGATGAAAGAACATTCATTTGCAGCTGTCTGTCTCTCTTCTTCATGTCATTTTCCATATCATTACAATTACCATTCATCCTGTTTACCATACTCTGTTCTATTCATTAATTATCATTCTATTTTTGAGATTAAAACGTCAACAGATATACAACAAATACCATAATAAAAGAAAATTTAAAAAAAAAAAATTAAAATAAAAGTGTGTACATTTTGAAAAAAATTAACAAAATCCAAATTCCATCATATATTATTAATTATAAATATATATGAGCGAGTTATTTTGAAAGTGGCCTAACTCCGTTTTTCATTTTTTTGCCGGTTACAATGGGTACATGTACATCTACAACTACAAAAAAGTGTCGGAAAGGTAATAATTTTATTGTAAATGAAATGCGACAAGAAGATTTTGTATCGACAAAATTATTAGAAGACGCAATTTTTAAACAATAAGAATTCTGATGGAGAATCAGTAAACTGGTTAAAAATCTGTTCGATGCGTTTTGTCAGAAATGAATCGTATAAAATTTTCTATAAAACTTCAATGAATGAGAATTCAAATTTTAAAGTCCAAAATTTATTACTACATCGGGGTAGACCAAGAAAATTCAAAAATTTTGTATAGACATCACTCTATAAAAATATCAGACTAATTACAACACCAAAATTCAATTTTATATACCATCGGAACATGATGATTTCTTCAAATCCCTTTCACACGCGCAAAATGTAAATGAATTGTTTTCTATTAAATGTGTTTGTAATTAAAAAATGTTATGAATCACATAAATTTTATGTTTCCTAAGTGTTTTTAAGTATTTTAAGATATGTAAAATAAACTCAGTATTGTTTTTTTTTTTTCAAATTGAAGCATCTTACATTATGATAAATGGACTTGGGCACCTTCAAATTTTATAATAAATATGATTGATAATTTTGAAAGTGGCCCAACTCCTTCTTGATAAGAAAACGCAAATTATTCACTTAAGAATTGCCACAATTTTAATAGGAACTATAAATTATACGTATATTTTTAAATTCATTGAAACGCAAACCCTTAAATATCTCGATTTGAAGATAAATGGAGTTAGGCCACTTTTAAAAGAAACGGCTCATATATATATATACTAAATATAATACTAAATAAAAAAAACTTTATTTACAAAAGAAATTGAAATTCTTTTTTTTTTTTTTTTTTTTTTGCTTTTTATAAGATTTTATATCTAAAAAAAATATAAATTAAAAAATGACAAGATTATGTATAAACCTTTTAAAAGCCAATTCATTTAAATAAAAAAAAAAGACAAAATAAAAAAAAAAAGAAATTAAATCGTTTTAAATGGTTTTACCAGATATTTGGAGTGTAAAAGATTATAAATTGTATGTATATAAGTGAATGTATATGTGTGGAATATATTTTATATGATAATATTACTGAAAATGGAAGGAACGAGTGAATGTTTAAGGGGATAAAGGGGAGAGAAATGTAGGCGGAAAATGATATTAAATATATATATATATATATATATATATATATATGTCGTTTTAAGGGAGCGTTTTAGTGTTCATCGTAGCATGTCTCACTTTCTCTCTCTCTCTATCTCTCTAGTACAACAACAAAAACAACAACAGGTCACAGAACCGGACGTAAAACAATCTCGCCACGGCGGAAATGTTCGGATTCAATTACGTCAGAGGCAATCCCCTCTGCTTGGTGTTCCACAACAACAAAACCACCACCGGGCAAATCTGGGCACTACAAATATTCATCTAACTATCTAACAATATATATATATATATATATATATATTGATAGAGAGAAAGAGAAAGAGAGAAAAGATAAAAGAAGTTTGACGAAGAAGAAAATAAAATTTTTCGAAAATAATTTGATTTACTCATACAATAAATTGAAATCCAATCGTTAATCAAATATTTTATTATTTTATTTTAACTTTTTCATTTTGGAAAACTATTGATTATATAATTGTAATATATGACCAGTGGTGTATTGGGAGGGGAACGCGGGGAAACGACGAAATAAATTTCCTTTTATTTATTAATATATAATAAAAAATAATAAATATATAATTCAAAAATATATAAATAAATAATTCAATTCAATTATTATTGGTATTATTTTCAAATTATTTATTCAAATAATACGTTATTAACAAGATCATAGATATTCGTGGAAAATGAATCCAAAATCAAACATATTTCATTTCTATTACATTCTAATATATATTAATTAAATAAAAACCACAATATATATATAAAATCAAACAAATATTATATTTATTTATTTAAATTAAATAACTATTGTCTACTTCGGAGTTCTTTTCTTTTTAAATTTTCTAGTGTTATTTGCAGTGGTGTATTGGGAGGGGGACGCGGGGGTACTTTTTCATGTCTCGACAACACCCACTAAAATCTACTGTTAGAATTTATTTTTTCGTGTACATTAATATTTTGTATAGTAAGAATAAGAAAAAACAAAAATTTATATGGAAAAAATTAGTTTCCTGAAAAAAGGACTTTTTTTTGCTCCCACTATTCCCTTACTTTTTATTATACCAATACATCACTATACATGACTATTATAGAAGAAAGAAATTAATGAAACTGGGTTATAAAAAATAATTGAGGAAATTCTTAAAATAATGAAAATAGAGGAAAATTTTAATTATTTATATTTGTGAGTCAGATACGTAGATGTATTGTAGATAAACCACGCCCTGGTAAAACACCGGGTCTCTCCAATTTTATTTGTAATACCTATTGTCGACGGTTTTGCCATTCAACATCCAAGTTATCCATAGGTAAAATGTCAAAGTTCACAGCTGGAAGAATTAAAAGCTAAATAATAATAAAATATAAAAGAAAAGACAATATCTATGTGGTTTATTTGAGTCAAAATTGAATGATGAATAATAGCTCTATATTATAAAAGAAAAAAAGAAAAATAAAATTAAAAACATGTATTTTTAAAAGGTGACCAATCGTCCTCCTTTAGGGAGGCCAGTCCTTCATTTATAAGCTCTGTCCTTTTTTATTGTAACTGTCCGTTTTTTTAAATAATTTAAGACATTACTTAATTTTTTCAATTTAGTCCTAAAAAAAATTAAAAAAAAGGTAAAATGTCCCGATTTGGTGTTTTCAAAATATGGTCACCTTAGTATTTTAGATGTGTAACATAAGATTATATAATCCAATAATATAAGAAATGAAAGAAAATGATTGATAATATGAACTTAAGAATAATTTTTTTTATAAAATACCTTTGTGTTGAGATATCTCAAACTATGAATATTAATAATCATATGAGAACATGTATATATATATATATTGTATATGTAGTTGAAAACAAGTTGAAAACCAAATTTATAATAATAATTGTTTGATAATATTAATAATTATATGAGAACCTATATATATAATGTAGATGTAGATCAAAGTTGGATATTTGGACAGCCAAATTTAAAATAATAATTGTTGATAATATTAATAATTATATGAGATCATGTCCATATATAAATGTAGATGTAGATGAAAAAATTTAGATATTTGGACAGCCAAATTTATAATAATAATTTGTTTGATAATATTACAGAAATTGTTTCATATGAAAAAAATTATCTATAAAAACAGCGAGTCTATCTTCAGATGATACAAAAAAAAAAAGAGAATGACACTTCACCCAGATGGCGCATGGATAAGACGCCACAACCAAAAATATTATGACACATTCATCACACAATCACAATAATTAAAAATATACTTAATTTAATGATAAATATAATAATTTTTATAAATTTTTATATTTATCATTACTGTGAGGAAAACAAAATTTAAAAAGACCAGATGTAATATTATACTATATTATTCATATTATAATTTCTATAATTGTATAGGAAATTTAAAAAAAGTAAATTTTATATAATTAAAAACCTAGGCATAAATATTTTTTTTTTTAATTCAAAAGACCAAATTGAACATGATAGCTGAAACGTCATTAATCATTAATTTAAAAACTGATTATAATTTAAAATCTAAACAACAAATCTTTAATTTTTTTTCTAAAATTGAATTACTTATTTATAGGAAAATGATAGTTTATGATTGCCAGGTATTTGTAAATAATGATAATTACCTTAAAAATACTCGTTTTCAGGTTGGAATAATGACATTTATCTATTGAAAGCGGCTAGGGATGCGCGCGCGCTCACTCACTCACACAAACTGACTCACTCACTCTACCAGCCCGGGTGGATAGGAGCCCCTGGAGTTCAGGCAACCCGCAATACAAGTTTCCAAATTTAAAAATTAAATACTTATATTGCATATATTTCATTATTATCATTATTATAATTTGCATTTCTTTCTCCCTCTTTATCTAATAATAATAACAATAATACTAATATATATAGCCCTTTAAGTTTATTTTATTAAAAAACCTTTTCAAATAGGAAGAATTTTAATATCAAATTTATTAAATGTACGATTTTATAATTAAAAAAAAATATTTACTATTATAATGACCATCCAAAAATGTCAATGAAGAAAAAGAAAAGAAATAGTAGCATTTTTTTTTAAATAATTAGTGCTAAGTTGAATAAGAAACTCTTGATAAGAACCTGGAATGGAAAGAGTATGCCTAAAATTTTCAAAGAATTTGAAGAATATTAGGTCTAAATGTAGAAATGTATAAAGAGAAGAAAGAGAGAAAGGTTGTTAAGGAATCGTTTTTTTTTCTCAAAAACATCAGTCAAGCTCATCAAAATGTATCAATTATTAAAATTAAATTATACAAAAAAATTTCCTATTTTTTATAATATTTATAAAATGTTACGTTTTTGTTATTTTTTTTATTATCATTAATTTAATTTTATATTTGTTTTCAATTTTATTTATATGCATTTTTTTAATCAAAATCCAAAAAAAAATGGAAACTAAGTAAAATACAATTATAATATAAATTAATTTTAAATTTTTATTATATTAATATTATTTATTTGAACTAAGCAATAGATTAAATGAAAATGCATATTTTTCTATTCACACAATCCTATACAGTAAGTATTTTAATAGTATAAATAATAATTTAAAATAAATAGAATTCGATTGGTATTTAAGTTGTTCGTGATATTTAAATTGATAATAGGCATTTCGAATTGAGTGAAATGCGTAAAGAGAGAGAGAGAGAGAATAAGTAAGTGATGGAAGAATGGATGAGATTGGTAGACAAGTAGAGCGAAAGGATATGAAAGAGTGGAGGCAGATTGCAGGGCAGAGGGAAGTGAAAGGGGGGAAGAAATGAAAATACTTTGGACGATTTAATTATCGCCTGGAAGGGCTTCTACCACTCCTTTTGTATTCAAGCCAAAGTCAACTCTTCTCCCCCATCTCAATTTCTGTTTAAACCATCAACTTATGAAACTTTATATACATACATATACAGTACATATAGTTACTATATACATAGAGTAGATTTATTAGAATGTATAATATTCAAATAGACACCCCCACTATTAACACAACACAAGACGAGTTACACATATTTATATGAGAAGATAAGAATATTTGTTTGTAAAAATTTAAAAAATATTATTTTACTTTTTGCTATTTTTTATTCAATAGTTTGTATATCTTGAATTCACATGATGATTTAATTGTATTCTTATATTATTTTTATGCAGAAAAGATTGAAAGTAAATTCGAGAAATTTATTGTAAAATTTCAAAATAAAATTTTATAAAAAACAATGATTTGTCAATAAAAAAAGTCTTTAACTCTATGATAAAAACTAAGATATATATGCTAGAAATTAAACTAAATTGATTTTATTTTTATACAAACATACATAGACTGCAACCCTGATTTTGATTTTTTGGCGACCAACAAGCAAATTATGAATTAAATCATTGCGTTGTTATAAGACAAATTAATACTAGCAATAAGCAATAATACAGCAATATAATTCTTTTTTTGTATTTTTTTTACATTGTTATTATATACTTAACAACAAAATAAATAATATGTAAATGAAAGGTTTCTTTGTATTTTGGCGACCTGCCAAAGACTAATAATCTCTCTCTCTCTTTATCTGTATCTCTATGCGGATTTTTACGATTCAAAAAAAATTATCCACAAAGAATTTGTTCCACCCGGCTAGACAGTCACTGGAGAGTTTTACTTAGGCGTCATGGAGCGTTTGCTGGCAAGAATTCGTCGTATTCGGCCAGAATATCGAGAAATCGTCAGTTGGACTCTTTTGCACGATAATGCACCATCACATCGTTCGCGACTTGTAACTGAATTTTTGGTCAAAAATCACGTTATTCGTTTGCATTATTCGCCCTATTCACCAGATCTGGCTCCGTGCGACTTCTATCTGTTCCCTAAACTGCATTTGGCGATGAAAGGAAAGTGGCACGCATCGATTGAAGCCATTGAGAAGGCGACGTCCGATGTCCTAAAGACCATTCCAATAAAGGACATGGAGAAGTCGTTTGACAACTTGTTGGAGCGTGCAAATTTGTGTATTGATGCAGAAGGTGAATACGTTGATTAATAAAAATGATTTGTTCCCAAATGTACTTTGGTTTTTTGTTTTTTTAAAAAGTTCGGTTTCTTTTGGAATGGGGGTGTATAAATATATAAAAGGATCAATTAATATATTATCATCGGGGATATATAAGTGCGTAAAATGTATAGTCATTTTGTCAAATGGAAATTAGTTAAAATTTTTATTCAAAATAAAATTCAAATAGAATCAACTATTAACAATTATTTAATATGTAAATTATTTAAAAATTTTATCATATTTCATCTTTAATCAAATAAATAAATAAAAATACATTTAACAAAAATATAAAAAAATACATATTGATAATAAAATAAAAATTAAAAAATAATAATATTTTATATTTTATATTTGAAATAAAAAAGAGATCAAAAAGTAAAATAAAAAAGCAAAAACAAACAGATGCAGAAACAAGAACAATATATATATTCGTATATATAGGTATATCTATATATATATGTGAAAATCAATTGATTGTGTATGTTCTATTAAATGAAACAGAACAAATGAACACGATTGACTTGCAAAGTCAAATATATATACATTTAATCGTTGCTATGGTAACGATAAATGTTTACTAAATGTCAAATGCAGTTAACATCATCATCAACATCAACATCGTCATCATCATTATCGACATTATCATTATCCTGTGTGTCAAAACTAAACTCACTAATGATTGGAAGAGAAAAGAAAAATAAATCAAAAATAATAATCGAAATAATATTAAGGCAAAAATGGTAGGATATTTTAGGTGAGAAATGCTATTTACATAAAAAAAAAAATATATGGAAATGTGTGTGTATATGTGTCTGTGTTATTATAGAAAATAAGCGAATTTTTATTTATCTATATTAAAGATTCATTTAAATTTAATTTTAGATGATTTATGACTATATAAGTTAAAAGATTAATTATTTATATTCATTCAAAAATGAAATTAAATTATATTTTATAATAAATAAAATGCAAGCATTTATCATATTATTATTATTTTTAATATTGTAAGAGAAGATGTTTGTTAAACATTTAAAATTTAAATTTTTTTATTTTTGCAGAGTAGATAACTGGTTATATTTTAATTTTTTCTATAAAGGTCAAGAATAAAAATATAAAATATAAATTCTACATTAAAACAAACAAACAAATATATTAGAATACTTTTTGAGAGAAATAATTATTAAAATTTGAATAGATTTCAATTAAAATCCTTTTAATAGCCACTTTTTGGAACCTATCAAATTTTGTACATTGCCATAGATGACATTTTGTTTAACAAAAAGTAAAATAATATATATATATATATATACACATATAAATATATTGTAACAAATAAGCATAAAAATGTCTTTTTAATAGGGGAATGTCATTTTGTAAGACAAATATGGAAAACATTAAGTTTTATCCATATTTTACCTTAAAAAAAACAATATATTTAAAATAGGATCGTCCGATGAATGGTACATTCTATCAGGTTTTCGACAAGCGCTCATAAATTACACGTATGTTTCTTAAAATTATCGAGGACTGAATATTGATCACCTTTGTAAGTGTAGGGAGTGGGATATTAAAAGAGAAGACTAGAGCTCCTAGGTAGGGAGTCATTCTGCTGAATGGAACAAAGAATGTAAGATTATTCTTTGGGAGGAAGTGGACAGAGCGACATCATTTCTAACCGATAAACAGTGGCACGATCCTACATCGAGGCCAAATATATGCCCAGAGAAGATGTATTTATTATTGAATGCCTGAAAGGAACCGCCCGGAGAATCAACACTTGTCTCGCTTTCCCTGAACAATAACAATGGGCAATTAAGTGGCTGACTGACCCTTTAAAAATTGCAATTGCTAAATAATATACAATTTGATATATCAATAACATTAAAATAAATGAACTTTATTTTATAGTTAATTTATAAGATATAATTTCTCATGATACTTACTATAATTAGAATTTCTTTCATCGTGAAATGTTAATTTTATTATAATTTAATATTTTATTTTAATCTGAATGAATTTAAATTTACCTCATTCCTGATTAGCCTTCGCTTATTATTTTGACTATCTCGCCAGAAATAAATAGTATTGCGATCACGGAAATGTATAAAACTGCTATATATAGAATTTCAGGTTGATTGAATCTCTCGTTGAAAGTACCGAAAATAATTTTTTAAAACTGCAAATCACGCGCCAGCACGTGACCTGGTGCCATCAACAAATAGCCAAACATGCGCTGGTTTAATAAATAAATAATTATTTATTAATTTTAATTTATAATTTATAATTAATTAAATTTAATTTAAATATAATATAGGAGTATGTTATTTAATCCAATTCAAATAGTGGAGTGGAGACACTCCAGTTATATATATACTTTATTAATAATAAACAGAAATATCAATTTTATTAATTTTAACCCAGTTTTTTTTATTAAGCCTCCAATATACGACAATATTTATATGTATATATATATCATACATTTTATGTAAAAGAGATTTAAAATTCAATAACTATCGATATTCCATTAATTAAATTTGACTTCTATTAATTAATGATTTAAAATGAAATCAGAAATATCTTAATTGAATAGATTTGACCTAGAAATGAATTATGTGTACATAATAATAAATAATCAAACAAATACATACCTATCATAAAGAAGAGCTTTGTAATATGGTTTTGTGAAACCTTTTAACGATAAATCTAAACGATTGGAAACAAAACAATAGTTATAATACATTTTAGAAGTGAGAGAAATATAGAGATAGGGAATAGTAAAGTGGAATAGAATGGTAAGTGAAGGTGAACGGGAGTGGGGAACAGAGAAATAGATACAGAATTTCCGAATGAATAAGGATTCAATTCAATTGGAAATTTAGCACGATATCGTTATTGGTAATTATTAGATTGAGAATTAGAAAAGGATAAGTGAAATATGAATGAATGATTTATTAACAATAGTATATACTATAGATCAACTTCCACTCATCGAATTCATTTCAATAATCACAATTTCATTGTTTTTTTTTATGTATATATATATATATATCCTCCTAAATACATAAAATATAAAATAGAAATTTAAATGATAGAATAGAAACTAAATAAATGGAAAAATCTACTCCTTTCTTAAATATTTTAGATTAGATAAATTGAGATTAAAGGAAATAAATATTTTCCATATTTTTATAAATTGGAAATATTGAACTATTTTTTTTAGGCGGCACAGGGTGGTTGGCTAGCGTTTGTGAATAAAAATAAATGTGAAAAATTGATTATTGATTTTAATTTAATGTATATAAGGGAATTCTTAGATTCAAATAAATGAGTTATACTAACACTTTATATTTAAAATATCCCATATTTGTTTGATGTTTTTGTTTTGTTTAATGTATATAAATCAAACAATATAACAATACAACATAGAAATTTAAAAAAAAAAGTTATTCAAGATTTGAAATAAAAATATAAGTATATTCATAATTTTTTGATTAATTAAGCTAATAATTATTCATTGATTAAGAAATTTTTTGATCTATTTGAAAAAAAAGGCGCCACAGGATGTGATGGCTAGCGTCGCCGACTCATATTCTCGTGGTCCCGGGTTGAAGTCCCGGCAAGGGAGCTGGGGTCTATGGGACGCAGTCAACCCAGCCTCCGGGATCAACATTGGGATGCGACTTGATAAAAAGTAGCGCCTCCGATCAAGAAAATCAAGGTAAATGTTGATAGGACCCGTTCTACTGATCATAGGACACCTCATCATTTATATAACCGACTTGATAGGCGTTGTCCTTGCGTAGGACGTACAAAAGTAGTATTTTTTTTTTTTTTTTTTTTGTTTTTTTTTTATGAAATATTTTTAATTTTTTATTAATTTAAAATTAAATGTTGTGTAACTTAGAATACATTATCTAATATATGATTAAAAATAATAGAAATTATATAATATTATATAATATATTAGAATGATGAATAACTTACAAGGAAAATGATGATGGAGAATCATAAAGAATGCATTACCTGCAAAAAAGAAAAATTGAAATATTAAAGTATATATTAAATAATAAGAGAAATGATTGTAGGAATGAATTGATTTATAAATATTGACCCAACAGGTTATAGTTTGACATATTTAGGACTAAAATAATGTCTAATTGTAGTAAGTATCCAATCCAAGCTAATAATTCAAGCTAATAACCAAGTCCATTTCCGCACCACTCCGCTTCTTTCAAGAAAGGTTAAAATAGAAAAAAATTATTTTTATCAATTTACTTCATTGCAGATTCGAAATAATAAAATTTGACAATTTAATGCATATGAAAAGCAAATAGAGAAAAATAATGTTTCTGCTGATATGTAAATTATAAAGAAAAAAATATATATATTTTTGAATTTTATTTTGCATTTAAATGTTATTATAAAGTAAATAAAAACTAGTAATTGCTATGTTGTTATAGGTACAAGTATTTATTTATTTATCTATATTTTTAATAATAAGATATATAGAGATATATATTACACAATATTCGTTAATTAATTAATTAGTCTTTATATTCAACAAGAGTCATAAAATATTCATTTTGAAATACGCTGGAGTGTCTCCACTCTACTATCTCGCAAAATTGAATTGGATTAAATAACATAATATATTATATTTAAATTAAATTTAATTAATTATAAATTA
Source organism: Labia minor (assembly GCA_963082975.1). Classification (NCBI taxonomy): domain Eukaryota; kingdom Metazoa; phylum Arthropoda; class Insecta; order Dermaptera; family Spongiphoridae; genus Labia; species Labia minor. The sequence goes on from OY720344.1 coordinate 115,743,711, forward strand.
TAAATTAAAATTAATATATAATATTTATTAAACCAGCGCGTGTTGGGCTCTTTATTGATGGCACCATGTCACGTGCTGGAGCGTGATTTGCAGTCGTGTTAAAAAATTAATTCCGGTACTTTCAGCGATTCAATCAAGCTGAAATTCTATATATAGCAGTTTTATAGAATTTTTAATTATGTGAAAAATTATCATATATAACATATATCTTTATTTTTACGGTCACTTTAGAGGAAAAAAAAAATCAAAACGTTGTAGGTTAGGACCCTCTTCCGGTTGAGCTACATTTCTCAAAAGTTGATAGAAAACTACGAATTTTTAATAATTCCCGTATACCAAATTTCATTATTCTAGCTCAAACCGTTTTTGCGTAATCTTGTCTACATACAACACACACATACACACAGACATTTTTCTCTGGCGAAATAGTAAAAAACACAGAAATAAATATTTTTTCACCAAGTTTAGCCAACGTAATATTACATAACCTTAGTGTAAATGATTCAGGGACCTTCGAAACGTATAAAAACATCAAAATCGAAAATTTTCGTAATCACAATACTATCTCTTGCGAGATAGTAAAAATCAATTCAATTAAATTCACATTAATTTCATAAAAATTTATAATTTAGAAAAATTTATTATTAAATTATAATTAATAGATTTTTTTTTTATTTCCATACATTAATAAATAAATACAATATTTTATCTTTGAAAATGTTATAACGTCTTCTAAGGACATCGTTGCTCTTTATCAACTATTATTATTATCATTATTATTATTATTATTATTATTATTAGGTATTTCAGAATTCCATTGGCTTTCCAATGAAATTCCAGGGGATGCCTAAAATATTTCACATTTTCATGAGGAGAATATTAAAATAAAAAAAAAATAAAAAAAAAAAATAAAACATACCTCTAAAAAGATTCTAAAATATATTTATACAAAAAGAAAAAGAAAGAGAGATCAATGGCAGGGGTTTGTTTAAAGCCTTGCAACAGAATTAGCAACCAACAGGTATGAATGAATAAAAAGAAAACAAAAACAAAAAAAAGAATCTAACTTTAATAATAATTTATATCTACTTTTTTATTTTAATTTCATTTAGGAATTTTAATAAAAACAACAAAAAAGACGAATGATAATTTTTTTTTTTATTTTATTTTATTTTTTTTAATATCTTGGTGCTATTTTTATCTCGCTATTTATTATTAAAGTATATATATTGTATATATATAACGCAAAGAGAGTGTTGGTTAATATATTATTAAAATTATTATGGGAATTAAAAAGTCATTTATTTATGTAGTTGAAGGAGAAGAGAAGATGAAGGGTGAATATAATATATTGTTTTTAACGTATGTTGAATACTTTCTAGTGTTCCCAAGGGTGAATGAAAGGGAGATTATAAATGAAATGCGTACACAATATTTTATAATAAAATAGGATTTTTCTACCTTTAGAAATGTATTACTTGAATATCAAATTAGTAATATAATCGAGACAAGAAATTGGAAATAAAATTAACAAATTAAATAAAGAAATAATTGAATATTTTATATTCCTGGCTCTAAAATTAAATTATATTTTAATATAATTTATTTGTATGTTTTAAGTATATTTTAGTTTAAGACAATTATAATTGAATCGATTATTTCGAAAAGGTATTATCTCCAATAAATGGAATTCTTCATGGGACTAAAAAAACTGATTTTTGAAAAAAAATTAAAAATTGTATTGAACTATTTCTTCTGTGTTTCTTTTTAGGTAAAATTAATTTATCTTTATCATTATTTTAATAAATCAGTTTTGTACTGAAAATTAAAAAAAAAAATTTTGATATGTTCCCTTTTCGAAATCAACGTCCTTTGTTAGGTTGAAATAAGTTAAACAATTTGTTTCTATGACTTATTTTTTTATTTGAAAATATGAAAAAACCTTACAAAAATAACAATATACTAAAAACACAAGTATAATATGCAATAAATGTCATTTTTAATAAAATTTTGGACTATTTTTATTTCTGTAGACAATTTAAAAATCTTGGTCGGTATTTTCATTAGTTGTGGGCCACACAAATAAATCTTCGTAAAATTGTGTATATTCTACTGGAATATACTCAATCACCATTTTGATGTCGACAATTTTTTTTTTTTTTTGCATTAATTGGCACTTTTGAAGAATAAGCAATAAGTTGTAATGTTGTAGATATCAAATTTATTGATATTTGATGATGATTTTATTAATTCGATCTCCTTCTCAGGGACATAAAAGGAAACAACTGCTAGAGTTGTTACCTTTTCGAAATAAATAAAGTTATCAGAATTTTTTTCTTAATGATAAAACTTCGGAGATGTCTCCTTTCCACTCTAAATACGTGTTATTACGCTTATTTTACAAAATGAAATTTTTTTTTCCTCAATTTTGAAAAAATTTGGAGATGTTGCCTTTTCTAAATAATTGATTTGATTTTTCTTCTTATCAATTATTAATTATAAAATATAAAATAATGGATGTCTTAATTGAATTTATAACGGAAATGGGGTAAAGCAGTGGTATATAGGTACATTTAAAAATACAGTCATTGAAAAAAGTAGGACAGGATTTTATTGTACAACTATCGATAAATAAACACGACATCAACAAGAGATTGAGTAGCATTATAAATATTTTGAGTAGCATTTACTCAAAGTCGGTAGGCGCATGTGCAGTTGCCTTCTTGCCGTGCGTCTCGACTGGGTCAGTCACTTCAGAGACGCCATGACTACCATACAGCAGAAAACGCAATGTGATTTGTAGTACGCTGAGTTTAAGGAAACTGGAAGTGTTGATATCAAGAAAGTTGGAACTAGGTAGGGCTAAAACAACTGTACAGAATATTCTTCATAAACGCCTCAAATTATAGAAGAATTTACGTAGCCATTGTGACTCCTGTAATGCTTCAAAACACGTGGCGGGAGATTGATCATCGGCTAGATGTCTGTCGCGAGACGGGGAAGCACACATGGAAACTTTTTAGAGTACATAAAAAAAGTTTAAGATTTTCTGTGTCTTTTGATGTATAAATAAATATTCTACCATTTGTATTATGGTATTTATTACTTTTCGAAATCCCGTCCACCTTTTTCGATGACCCTATATTATTACGTCAACATGATTAGAAAATTATTGGCAATGGTAATAATAAAAGATTAAATTGTTTGATTTTTAAATGCATAAAATATAAAAATAAGTTTTTTTTATAATTATACACCTAAAGATAAAGAAAATTTGTGATATGTTTTGATTCAATCTCTCAAATGAATGCTCACAAAATAGAAAAATAAATAAAAAACAAAAATAACACCAAACAAAAAAAAAAACAACAACAACAATGATTATCATGGTGCATGTAACAAGGTAGAAAAAATATTTTGATTTTTAGAAAATTTAAATATATATATATATATATATATATATAATTTCAATTTCTTTTTCATTTCCGTGTGACAATTTTTTCAATTTTCATTTTTTCTCGTTTTTCATTCACATTTTTATTTAATTCACCCTTTCCAAAAACCGCCCCTAGCACCATCACTGTCACCCCTTTACTTCTCTCTTCCTATTTAAGAAATAAGCATGCCGTGAGAATATATATATATATATATTTAATTGAAAACGTTGAGACTAAATTCCAAGCCACGATCACCGTAACGTCGAAAAGAGTATTTTCTTGTTTGGGCTTGTCTATGCGTCGTCGTTTTCGTCGCGATGTTTCCGGGAGGCGTGTTCGTTCAACCCTTTAAATAAAAAAAAAGAAAGAAAATGCCCGGAAATTGCCCTCAAGGCGCACGTCCGTATGTCCATCCGTCTTTCTCGTTATAAAAAGAAGTGGATTCTCTCATCTTTCGCCTCTCTTAACCTTTTTTTCATTTCATTTTTTTTTCTTTCTTTTTTTTTGTCATCTATTTAACGCGCTGTTTTTTAATTTGATGACATTTTTATTAAAGAAAAAATATTTAAAAGTTCAAAATGTGTTGAAAATTTCATTTTATAATAAGTTTTAAATAAAGTAATATGAAAGGTGACAAGTTACAATCCAAATAACATACTATGAGGATGATTTGAAAAGTACGTGCATAGTAAGATAGAGGACACTACTGGTGCATATCGAAAGTATTTTCGGTTAGTAGCATCTTTAGGAAGTACACCCACACACCTATTTTCTCAGCAGTGTATTGGCTTATCTGTTTCATCCACAGAAACGAAATACCACGACCCTCGCTTGTACCTTAATTTCAAGAAATTCTTTAGTAAATAATTATTCTTCATCCATTGGACTATAAACTTATGAAACAATTAATTAAGTAATGCTTAATTTAATTTATCTAAATTTGTTCAAATATTTAGTAAAAACATAAATACTTATATTATTAAAAAAAGTTGCACTTATTATTCTATTCTTATAGTTATTTAATTTAACTAAAGATCTTCACAATTATATTAATTAGGAATGTTAATATAAAGAATACTTATATATGAGAAAATTATTGAGTTAATTAATAAAATTAATTAATCGTTGCTCTTATTGAGATGAAAGATGGAGGGTTGGATGAGTAGTAATGTTTGATCGCCTAGTTATTCGTATTTTTAATTGAGTTTATCAAAGTAGCGTATCAGAAATATTATGAAAAATTGCCGACAATGAATATAAAATTAATTCTTGGTAAACTACCACTTCCGGTTTCCAGACATACACCAAATGTTGATGAATAATTGAATGTTGATGCATTAAATAAATTTACTAAATTTTATCCAAATTGAGCTGAACGAGCAGTACACGTCTATAAGAACACACAACGGACAGACGGGCAGACATCATGCTAAATATACTTTTTTCTGTGGATGGATATATGTAAAAATCTCCACGTATGAAATTTGAACCGAAAACAATACCTTCCATTTCTATTGTCGGTTGGTCAAAATATATGTATATGTTGGTAAGTACATACGTTTATAATAAATTTTCTCTTGAAATTTAATGAAAATTAATTTTGTATTTTTTAAAGATTAACTCCTTTTTTTATAAAATTGAATTAATGTTATTATTATTAATTATGATTATTTCATTTGGTATTGAAATTAAATTTATAAAAATTGATTTTTTTATTATTATTATTAATATCATCGAAAATTATTATCATTTTATTATCATAAAAGTAAAGTGATGCTTTTAAAGAGTTCATTAATTGAATTGTCAACTTAATAATTAATTAAAAGCAAAAAAAAATATTCAGGTGATATTATTCAATTAATAGACTGAATTTTTTTTTTTGTTAAATTAAAGATTTTGATTTTTATAAAATTTAATTTTCGTTAATAAACTAGTATTTAATTTCCTTTATTTTAGTGTTCACAAAGTAAATAACAAATAATTAAATTGTAACAAATAAACCAAATTGAAGGGATTTATTTATTTACTTTTGATGTGATTATATAAATGAAATTGGAAGTTGAAAAATAAAAAAAAACTTTTTTTTTCTCTCTATCCATGTGAAATTGAATTGAGGTTTTTTTTTTTGTTTTATTTGGAATCAATTGAATTTTGGTCAAATTTGAGTTGATTTCAACTGTTGTTTCTGGGTGGGTAGGTATTACAAAGATAACTAGTGAAATCATTTCTTAAAAATGAAATAAAATAAAATAAAAATGTTAAAATAAATGTATCTTTTTTTTTCTTTCTTACTTTCTTTTGCTAGTCTCTCATCAATTCCTTCTTCGCCATTTAACACTCTTTCTCTATCATTATTCTTCTTTCTTTCTCTCTGTTACTTTTTCTTCTTTCACTAGTTTCCTCAAAAGTCTTATCATTTCACACTCTATTTGAAAAACAACCCAACCTACTTACTTTTATTCACAGCATTGAACTTTAATATATTTTTCTTATTGAATTGTTATATAATTGTCACTTGAAACTTTTATGTCCGATTTTGATCGAAACAAAATTGGATTTTCTGGATTGATTGAAAAAAAAATGAAACACAAAAAAATGGATTGCAATAAAATTAATTGGATAACAATATTTGATGAATGATTAAAAATAAATGAATAAATGATTATATAAAAAACATTTTATAATGACAAGTTTTTTTATATATTGTGGTATATACCTATATACCAAGAATGGCTACAGGGGATGACCATATTTCGAAAACACCAAACTTGGACAAACGGTTTACTTTGTTTGTTTTTTTTCTAGAACCAAATTGAAAAAATAATTTAGAAAAAAAAGTCAGAAATGTTTAAGAGCCTAGTCCCGAAAGCGTTTGACCTTTTTTTAGAACCAAATTGAATAAATTTTGAAATAAGTTGACCTGTGGCCAGGTCCGAACCGACCGACGGTTTGAAGTAAATTAATTTCCAGCTACAGAAACAATTTCAAATAATTTTAATATATCTATTAATGTAATAAAAACAGATATGAATACATAAATAATAAATATAAACATTTTTAATTTTATTTTATTTATAATATATATGCAAGACCAGGCTGTGACGTCATGAATGGCTTGATGACGTCATATAATTTTAAATCAAGAAAAAACTAATAAATATGATTTTTCTCGAGGATAAAACCAATACAAAGTGCATGATTCGTGGTGATATATAAAAAAATCTCCTTTGGTGTGAAAATAACCCTTTCCTTCCTATCGTCGATCGCTAATACTACCACTTCCGGTTTCCGGAATTGCACCAAAAGTTGATCAATTCATCCCACTGATGCATTAAGTAAATATACCAAATTTCATCAAAATCGGTTGAGCCGTTCAGGCTGTACACATCTATACGGACGGACAGACGGACAGACGGACGGACAGACGGACAGACGGACAGACGGACGGACAGACATCATGCTAAAAATACTTTTTTCTGTTTAGAAAATGCATGATTCGTGGAGATATGTAAAAATCTCCACATGTGAAATTTGGTGTGAAAACAATACCTCCCTTACTATCGTCGGTCGGTAAAAAGTACGAAATGCCCTAAATATTTAAAAAAAAAACGGGACAATAGGCTGTCCCGAAGACATTTTTCGGGACACCTAAAAACGGGACAATTGAAAATGCCATGTTTGAAAATTTTGACACGCCCAAAGACAAGATTATTTTTTTTTAATAATTATAACTTATAGTTCAAATCCAACCTAAAAATCATTTAAAGTTGATATCATCTAGTGACAGCAGCTGAGTACTAGTCAATTAATATTTTATTTATTACATTATTATAATTCTTTAGTTATAGCTCGTATTAAATTGAATCGAATAAATTCTTATGTGAATTGTCATTAATTATTATAGTATACTTTAGATAATTATTTATAAAAAAAAAATAAATAAATAAAGTTATTTTTTTGACTTCGGAATGTGAATCACAAACTACCTTAAATGAAAATCAGTTGAAAAATACAAGTACTAATTTATATTTATTTTCCCAGATCCCCTGTCATTGGTATTTTTTCAAAATTATACAATATACATAGAACATTAGAGAGATTGTATTCCAAATTGTTTTACTTTTTTCACCTTCTATTTCTTTCCTTCCGAAAATCTACAGGAAAAACAATGTGAGAGATAGAGTGGCTAAATTTGCATTATCAGATGAGGGTGGTTTGTCTTCGTTGTCAAAACGCACACCACCCTTCTCTTTTCTCACAATCAACCTGCGAGCAATCAAAATTACCGTTTCTTCTGGTTGTTTGTTCTCTTATTCTCCCACCTCCATCTGTTAATAAAGAATTAGCATTCCATGTTTTCATTTTAGTCTAACGAGAACTTGGGAAAAAAAATCCCCTTGCATGACAATAATGAATATAATTGATAAGTAAATAAATTTAGTAATTTATTATATATATATATATATATATATATATATATATATATATATGCTTGTTCAAAAGAAAAGGTGAATTTTGAATTTATTTATTTTTTCATCAATCAGAATGTTACAGTCAACATTTTAAGTGCGTTGGAGCATTTTATTCCATTTTTAACACAAAAATTTAAAACGGATTTTTTAAAAAATCGAAGAACACACAAAAACGTGACTAAATTTTACAGTTATCAAAAACAAACTACTAATCTAAAATGGCTGATAATGTCAAGATGTGAGAAACATATTTGTACCAACATAACAAAAAAAAAAGTTCGATAATCGAATGTACACAGCCGGCGAAAATTCAAAATTCATCTTTACTTATGTACAGACCTCATAAATATATTAAAAGAAAAAATAAGCGGGAGTGTCCTCCCCTAGACTTTCCCGCATATAAATAGGTATAAAGAGTTGTGAATGAATATTTAGAATGTGTAAACTTGGTATTGATTAAGAGCCACTTCGTGTTAGTTTATTGGTGTCAAATTTGATATTTGGTAACATTTATATATATATATATATAGAATAAAGTGCTACTTCCGGTTAACTGATATTTTAAATGTAAAAAAAACAGATATGGATATAATATAAATATTTTTAATTTTATTTTATTTATAATATATAAGGGCTGGCTGTGACGTCATGAAGTGCTGGGTGACGTCATATAATTTTAAATTAAGAAAAAACTAATGAAGATGATTTTTCTCGAGGATAAAACCAATACAAAGTGCATAACACGTGGAGATATGTCCTCACGTGAAATTTGATATGAAAATAACCCTTCACTTCCTCTCTTCGATCGGCAATACACACTTCCGGTTTCCGGATTTGCACCAAAAGTTGATCAATTCATCCTACTGATGTATTAAGTAAATATACCAAATTTCATCAAAATCCGTTGAGCCCTTCAGGCTGCACACATCTATACGGACGGACGGACGGACGGACAGACATCATGCTAAAAATAATTTTTTCTGTTAAGAAAATGCATGATTCGTGGAGATATGTAACTAAAAATATCCATAGGTGAAATTTGGTGTGAAAACAATACCTCCCTTACTATCGTCGGTCGGTAAAAAAGAAACGCTACTTGTATAGGTAAAATGTCACTTCCGGTAGTCAGATCATGATGAAATTTGGTATCTCAATTTTTTTCATATTTTTAAATCTATATACAAAATAGGAAGCAAATATCTCGAAGCAAACTGGTACTTTACTTGAAAGGTAAACGCAACCAGTGTAGGTAAAGTACCACTTCCGGTTAACCGATTTTGACGAAATTTTGATAGAAATCTACAAACTGTGAATAATATCGGTGTACCAAATTTCGAAGTCCTAGCTTGATTAGTTTTTGAGTAAATTTGCTTACAGACATTACATACATACATACATACATACATACATACATACATACATACATACATACATACATACATACATACATACATACACACACACAGACATAATTCGAAAAATGGTATTTTCCGACTCAGGGAGGTCTAAAACGTCAAGATCTATCGAAATCTCGAAGTCGAAATTTTTGACGATTCCAATACTTCCCTTATACGAAGTATGCGGGAAAGTAAAAAACATTCATATATAATTAAAATATTTTATTAGTTAATCATTGGAGGTACTAAAATATAAAATAAATCTATTTAGATGATTATGCAAATGAAAAGCATCAATCTTTTCCACACCCTTTTGACATTAGTTCACTGCCGTCAAAACAAACCCGCCCTTTTTAGCCCACCCTTCTGGGCCATACCACACAACTCTTGACTATATATATGTATATTGGTCTTTTTAGGTAGCCATCAAAATTGATCTCATCTTCTGGTGGACTCACTTTTTACAAACTTACTTGCAATATCGCAATTTTTTTTAGAACTCTCTCTTTTTCCATTCCTATACACCTGTCATTCTACTATATATATATATATATATATATATATATATATATATATATAGAAGGGAGGAAATGTCAGATGACATTGCTGTCAATAAAAATAGAAAATGCAATTTTCTCTCAGCACGTGTCCATTCGGTTGGTGAGAAAAGAGCGAAAAAGAGGGGATTAGAAGTGGGTGAAGGAGGAGGTTAAAGAGACCTCGAAATGGCCCCAACAAACCGACCTCTTCCCTCTCCCTATTCGGCTATCTAACCCTTCATCTCCCCTTTCACATACTCTTTTTCACTTTAGAAATTTATCGTGCTATCAGCCCTTTCTTTCGTCTCTTTTACCCCCTCAATAACCCTTCTGATGCCCTTTCACACTTGCCAATTGAAAAAAGAGATGCCAATAGACAAACTAATTTTAATTAAAACTTTTTTTTTTGTTAAGTGTCCAAGTTGATTTGATAAGGATTGAACTTTTAATGTATAATTTAAAAATTGTAATGTAATTGTAATTATATTTATTAATTAAATAAATCATCAAATATATTCTGTATAGTAATAATATTTTCTAATCTCCTGTTATGGCTACCAAAGGACCTTATATCCAGTATGTATTATACTTCTTCTTAAGGTGCCAACTCCCTTCGGAGTTTGGCCATCATCATGACTAGGATAGCCTTAGAAGCTGCTCAGCCATGATGATTTTTCTAGGAAATGTTAATGCGGTGGTTTCCCGTTGCCTTCCGTATGTATAGCACCAGGAACGGATAGTTCCTAGAGCTGGAGGTAGCTGATGTTAAATTGAATTTATTAGAAAAATTTGTTCTTAGATGGAATCGAACACCGACTTCTTGTGTAGAAAATTGCCACGCTACACTCTCGGCCAAGCCGCCTCCATCAATATTATGGTGGTTAGCAATTTTCACTCATGCTTTTTTTTTTACAAAGGTGATTGATGTTTTTTCCTCTCATTTTTAAATGTATATATATATATATATATATATAAATATATATCGTTATTTTTTTATTTTTATTTTTTTTTTGTTAGAATTCGTCTGACTTTTTGGATGCCTGTGGAGAAGGAAGGTGGTGGGACTGTTTCGTTGGTTACTGGAGGGAGTAGGTGAATGTTGGTTGCTACGATGTGTATGGAGGGCGCGTTTCGATATTTTGTAGCCCGCGGCGTGCTTTTTTTTGCCATTTCACCTTCCGCCTCTTCTTTCCTCCCTCGTTTTTCCTCCCACTTCTTCTTTCCCTCTCTTACTCTTTTATCCTACCGTTTTTAAGAAATATCTTCAGATAAATATAAACCACCTCGCGGTCGAATATTGTTCGTTGTGCAGGAGTGTGGTGAGGGTGGTAGGAGGTGGTGGAGGGACGAAGGAAAATTGTAGGATGAGAGTGAATCCTATAGCCAGCCAACTACCCTCTAGGCGATCAATCATAAGAGAGAAAGAGAGAGAAGTAGATAACAACAGAGGGATGAGGGGGGCGGGGGGTGTAGGAGGAAAAAGAGATATCCATTTGCACGCCAACAAATACAATATTGAAATTTCATGCGTTTCAATGGCTATGAGCCTTTCAGGTGCAATTACAACTGCCCCATCCTACCAGGTACTCACCTCTTACTCTCAGCCAAACCCAAACAATGGGTATAAAATATATTTGCATTGAATTCGAGAATTTAAATAAATCAAAACAACTTAGATGGTAAAATAAATGAAACAAAAAAAAAAAACAATCACAATATAAATCCAAATGTAATATAAAAAATAAATAAATAAATAAAAGGATTTTGAAAATGAAATATAAAAAATTAAATAATTTTTATTGAAGAGGTTTTTATTAAAATATTTAATATATAAAAATGAAATCGGGAACAAAAAGAAAAGTCAAAAATGTATTTATTAACAACGCAACTTGTAATTTTTTTCTTTTCTAAGTTAAATCATTATAATTTATTTAATAATATACTAGCTATTTCAAAATAATAATACAAATTATATTTTTAATTTATTGTAATTATTATTATTTTTGTTTTTTTAATTTTTCAATTTTAATTTAAGTGAAATTTTGAATAAACATATTTTAATTTGCTTTGAACTTTCATTTTTGTTTTTGTTTTTTATGTATTTAAATATAATATAGGTAGATATATTTTGTGAAAAGTTTTTTCTAAATTAAGATCAATTAAAAGTATAATAATTTAAATAACATTGAAGAAAAGAAAATAAATAAATATATTAAGATTAAATAGAGAATAATATAAATTTTTTTTTATAAAATAACGTTTTAATCATGGACTAAAAAGAATAAAATAATTTTTCTATAAGCCTGACAAAGAGTGTGATGAATTGCTTCATTTAAACTAAAAACGTTGGGCGCTTTTAGTTTTATTTATTTATATAAAACATATAGTTAAATTTTTGTAATAATAAAATTTTTTTAAACACAAACAAATTTTTTTTATTATGCAAATTGATTGAGCTAAGAAATTAATCTTTTCTTATTTTTTACTTCATGTTCATGTTCACTTTTTGTTTCATTTTCTCACCGGGACAAAAAAAGAATATTTCCTCTATAGCATTTGAGGGTAAACCTACTCTTACTTCATTGGCGCTAGACCTGATTAATAAGAATTCATTATTAATTTTAATGCTATAAAATATTATTAATTACTTTCAAATGAAAATCTATCCTGAAATCAATATTTATGCTTCATAATCCGTTGAAAATAAAATGAATTGACGCAATACAAAAGGAGTTAGTTACTTGCAAATAGAATAAAACAAAAAAAAATGATTATAATTATATTAAGTAAATGTTATTATTGAAGTAATGTTTTTAAAATATACACATTTATTATAATTTTTATATTAATTAAAAATTATCTTTAAATGTTATAAATTATTTTGAATTTTTTTCAAAATGAAAACCAACTCTTTATTTATACTTCAGATGGCGTGAAAGAAAATTCAAATACTGCAAGTAATTAATCGCTAATTACATTACAATTAATTAATTATAATTCAATTATATTCATTCCATACATTCTAGGGATGCATTGAAATATCTATAAAAATTTTCAAAAGTCTATCTCAATTTAAAGTTGATGAAAAATCAATTTCAATTTGTCCTAAGAGCGAACAGACAGACAGAGATAAAGCGAAGTTGATAAAAGTGAAAATTGATTTATAAAAATATCTTTAAAAAAAATATTTAAAAAATATTGTAAAGTTCGAATAAAAATAAATAATGTATATATAATTAAATCTAATTCAAAAAAGTTATTAGATTAAATTTTGTTTATTTAAAAAAAATATATAACAATTTAAATGAAAAGTAGCTCAAGGGGTAAAAAGTGTTTGTTTTTTTTTAAAAAGTCTCATTATAACAGTTACCTAAGAAGAGAGTGAGATAGAATGAGAGAGCGAGTAAGAGAGGGAGTAAACTTAATTTACTAAATGTCAGGTGTTGTTGGTTGTTGTTGTGTTGACTATTTGACTTGACGTTGAGATTTACAACAACAACAAGAACTAAGTTTCATGTCGTCGTTTTCGTCTTCTTCCAGTTCTTTTTCTACTCCTTTCTCGATTTCTCCTTTTTCCAAAAAAAAAAAAAAAATTCCGGTGTTGACAAAAAAAAAACTTTTTACTTTTCTAAGACCACCACATGTTGTTGTTGTTGTTGTTGTCCATTTGACATGAGAGTTGCACCAGTAACAGCTTGCTACTGTTAAGATTCTTTCTTCTCTTTTTCAATCGAAATTTAACCCATTTGGTGGACAGAGAGAGATAGGGAGTTGAACAGGAGGTATATAAGAGGTTCTATTTGGATCGGCTGATGGGAAGGGGAGGTAGAAGAAAAAGGACAGGAGCGAGGAGGCGAAGGGTCGACAAACGAAATGATTGAATTCCCATTCAAATCTTTTCAATGAATAATGAATAGAAAATGAGAAGAGAGAAAGAGAGAATGAAACATTAACATTGCAATGAATGAATGCAATTTAGAGAAAGAGGGAGAGAAACAACCCTAACATTACACCAACAACGCCCTTTCCAATTCTCCTTCTCATTGAACATCAATAAAGTATGTTTCTTATTCAACCGACATTTTCAATCAATGAGAGTTTTTTTTTATTCATCTTCATTTTTCTTTCAATTAAAAACGTTCATTTTTAGTTTTATGAATTAAAGAGAAGATTGTTTATGTTTCAGACCCTCCTTTCAATGATTCAAATTAAAATAATTTATCTAAAGTAGTAAACATATTTATTGATTAAATTATTTTTAAATAATGAAAATATTGAATTTTTTAGAAAAAAAATCTGGAGTGTCTCCACTCGACTATCTCGCAATTTGAATTGGATTAAATAACATAATATATTATATTTAAATTAAATTTAATTAATTAAATTATAAATTAAAATTAATAAATCATATTTATTAAACAAGCGCATGTTTGGCTCTTTGTTGATGGCGCCACGTCACGTGTTGGCGCGTGAGATTTGCAGTGTTAAAAAATTAATTCCGGTACTTTGAGCGATTCAATCAAGCTGAAATTCTATATATACTAGTTTTATACAATTTTTAAACATGTGAAAAATTATCAAACATATATCTTTATTTTTACGGTCACTTTAGAAGAAAAAAATCAAAACGTTGTAGGTAATGGCCCTCTTCCGGTTGAGCTATATTTCTCAAAAGTTGATAGAAAACTATGAGTTTTGAATAATGCCCATGTACCAAATTTTATGATTCTAAATCAAACCGATTTTGTGTAATCTTGTCTACATACACACACAGATTTTTCTTAATCTTAGTGAAAATAACTCAGGAACCTTCAAAACGTATAAAAACATCAAAATCTCAACATCGAAAATTTTCGTGATCGCAATACTATCTCTGGCGAAATAATAAAAATGTAATAAAATAAAAGACTACACATAAATAGATTGAATATATAATAAAATAAATTAATAATAAATAATGTATAGAATAATAACACTTCGTATAAATATAAAAACATTTTTAAACGAATACCCATTCAATATGTTTTAATAACATTTTTCAATATTCAATAAATTTTAATATTTTTTTTTAAAATATTCTATGATTATTCACGCCACATTCGTATCGACGATTATTTAAAATAATTATATAGATATTGAATATATATAAGTATATAAAAGAATTTAAAAATAATGATGCTATTGGATCAAATGTTAAAATGACACTCTAGAGATTGAAAATTCGCTCTTTCTCTCTCTCTCTCTCTCACACACACACATATATACCTCTTCCCTACGTTTCTATTCATTTTTCATACGTCTTTTGAATATAGAATTTAAACGCGTTCCAAATTGCACCCAAAGGCACAATTATTAGTCTGTTGGCTAGGTAAACCGAAATATTCAATTCAACATGGATTATATATATATATATATATATATATATATATAATTCTGAAAAGAGAAATATAAATTGTCTATTCATTATATTTCTATATATATAAATTATTTTCATTATATATGCAAATGAATAG
This sequence comes from Labia minor, assembly GCA_963082975.1. Classification (NCBI taxonomy): domain Eukaryota; kingdom Metazoa; phylum Arthropoda; class Insecta; order Dermaptera; family Spongiphoridae; genus Labia; species Labia minor. The sequence continues at coordinate 115,759,069 of OY720344.1, forward strand.
CAACGTCTGTTAGGAATGGAGAATGGTCTTTATTATTGATAACTAATTTTTATGAAGAGTTATCAATTCTCTATTCAAAATTCGAAATCACAGATCAATTGAAAAGAACGGGTTGGACATGTGATGAAAATTTAAAAATAAATAATCTTTATTAAAGAGATTTGCAATCAAAAGATCAAGGTTCAGTACACATTTATCCCAGTAAATAATTTTATATTCATACAAGTTTCGATTTGCGTCGTTGATTAGAAAAAAAAGCTGGAGTGTCTCCACTCGACTATCTCGTAATTTGAATTGGATTAAAAAACATATATTATATTTAAATTCAAGTTAATTAATTATAAATTATAAATTAATAAAAATATGCATTAAACCAGCGCATATTTGGCTCTTTGTTGATGGCACCACGTCACGTGTCGGCGCGTGATTGGCAGTCAATTCGTTAAAAAATTAATTCTGGTTCTTTCAGCGATTCAATCAAGCTGAAAATGTATATATAGCAGTTTTATACAATTATTAATCATGTGAAAAATTACCAAACATATATCTTTATTTTTACGGTCACTTTAGAGGAAGAAAATCATAACGTTGTAGGTAATGACCCTCTTCCGGTTGAGCTACATTTCTCAAAAGTTGATAAAAAAAACTACGAATTTTGAATAATTCCCGGATACCAAATTTCATGATTCTAGCTTAAACCGTTTTTGAGTAATCTTGTCTACATACATAAACACATACACAGACATTTTTCTCAACCTTAGTGAAAAAGATTCAGGAATCTTCAAAACGTATAAAAACATCAAAATCTAGACATTGAAAATTTTGACGAGATAGTAAAAAGACGACGCAATTCGAAACAGTTTTTTTTTCTTTTTAAATAATAATTGTCTTGCAAATTTTTTTTTTTTTTTTTTCAAAATAATTCAATTTTTATTAATAAATATTCTTTTAATTCGTATTTTACTAATAAATATATAATTAAATAGATACAAATCAAATTTTTATCAAATTTTAAAATGTTTAAATTTGGTACAACTCAAAATGGGAATTGGGTATGCATATATACATTTATATAATAAATTAGTTAAACATCAATAAAGCTTTTAATATATGAACGTAAATAAACATAACACCGAAATTTTGTGATCAAACTTTTGTTTACACTAATAAATAAGAACAAAATCCTTAAATTTCAATCGATCTAGTGGTAGGGGAACCGAGGTAAATTACCCAAAGTGGGGTAAAAATGAAATTTGGGGGGGGGGGGTAAAAGATATATATTTTAAATTTGCTATTTTATAAACCTATTAGTATTTTTACAAATGAAATATTTAGTTATTGTTTTCGTTTCAGAATTATCATGGAAAGGGGGGTCTATAATAGGAAAGATGCTAAAAAGAGGCGATTTCGTTTGTTTTGTTTTTTGCTCTTCGTCATGGGGTAATATCAACTTACATAAAAATATTTTGGGGTAATAATTAAAAAAGTTCCCTAACCCCTGATCTAGTAATATAAAATAAATATAAAATAATTTGAGATATCAATATTAAAAATAATAAATGCAATTGCAATGATACAAAATCAATATATCAATTTTATATTAATTTTTCTTTAAAATTTATGAATATTTGTAAAAATATGATCAAAAAATTAAAACGATAAGTAAATAAATTAGAAAAGTATTCGTACATATATGAAACTTTTTAGCTACATCAATATCCTGTAGAAAATAAATATAAAAAATATTTTTAAATTTTATTCGACCTGATAAAATTTTCCTGATTGTCAGACTGAATACGGTTTGTGTTGACATTTAGTATTAATTTAAAAATTAATATTTATTTTAATAAATAACTCTTTTAATATATTTATTAATATATAATGTATAAAAGTCTATAATTACATAAAAAAAATTATTTTCCAATTTCTTTCTTTTCATAAACTGTATGATATGAATGTTGACAGTAACGTCATTATCAGTTGATTAACTACTATTGAAGATGTCAATATTTACTTATATTTTGAGAAATTCAATATAGAGGTGATAAATAATCTAAGAACGTTTTTTTTGTGTCATTGAAAGAGAGTTCTATGTTAAAAAATATTATATTTATTTACATATAATATTTTATTTATTTACCTAAAAATAATTTAGAGAATTGTTAAAAATAAGTGAATCATGTATTTAAAAAATTAATAAATTATTTTTGAAAAAAAAAAAAAAAAATTTAAACTACAAGATTGACGCTCTCTAAATTTAAAGAAGGCCTGTTTACCTGTTAAATATTAATAACATGTAACGATTATATAGAAAATATTTGAACAAAATAAAGGAATTTGAGGTCACCGGGGAATGGAGGAGACTGCATAACGAGAAATTGCATGAGCTCTATGCATCTCCGGGTATAGTTAGAATTATAAAATCAAGAAGGCTGCGATGGGCAGGGCACGTGGCTAGAAGAATTGCGAAAAATATATTGGGGGGAGACCGAGTGGGAAACGCCCGCTTGGAAGACCAAGGACGCGGTGGGTGGATAATAAGGGACGTGAGAGAGATGGGAGAGGGTAGGGACTGGAAGGTTGTGGCTCAGAAGAGAAGTGTGGTTGCTTCGGCCAAGAGATAGATAGATTTGAATAAAATTTGATTCAGAAAATGAAAATTTTACGGTGTAGTCATATTGAATCAGTTCCTACTAAAATTAATTTAACATCTAAAACAAGAGCAAGAGAGAATATTAATTTTTATTTGAAATTAAATAAATAAAATTAATTAATTAGTAAAGATTAACTAAGCCTAAGAAAATAGTATTTATGAAAGTTTTGTTTTTTGTATTTAAATTATTGCTGAATTTATATATAATATGAATAGAATTGTTTGCAACAAAAGAATTGAAATGTTGATTCATGACATAGTTTTAATGTATTGATCAAAATTGATTTAATTTTATTAAAGATAGATTATAAATTGAACTTTTATATACCATTGTTTATATACCATTGAACCTCTCCAGGAACACTGTGTTTTATTTAATTACTCAAATTAATGATTTCTTCGGTTTTTTTATAAATGAATATGTATACAAAAATCAATTATAATGACAAAAGATAGCATTACATTTCTTTATTAAAATAATTTATATATACTTATTTTTTAAATTTATTACTTTAAATATAATTATGTGTTTGTTTAATTTATTTCAATAAATAAAAAAAAAATCCTTTTATTTGTCAGTGAAAATGATTCTGGAACCTTCAAAATTTTAAATTTTCGTGATCGCAATACTATCTCTTGGCGATATAGTAAAACCTGGACAATAGACTGTCCCGAAGACTTTTCGGAACGTCGGAACAGAGCACCTAAAAACGGGACGTTTGGTCATCCTAGTAATCGATAATAAAATACGGTTTCTTATGCGGTAATATATAAATAAAAAAAGAAAAATGAGAAAATTTATTTGAAAATTTAACATAACAGTTATCTATTATTTATTAATTAAATAGAAGCCAATTTCTCTTTTCTTATTTGGTTGTAAAGATAATCAATAGTTGTTATCTATAAAATATTAATTTAATAACATTTTTATAAAAAGATAAGTGGGTAGAAGAGAGAAAAAAGAAGAGAATCAAATCAGAAGAAAAAAAAATCAATTTATCCTGAATAAATAAAAAAAAAGAATGATAATAATAAATTGACACAGAGCCGACACTTTATATATATATATATCATTCATTATATAAATTTATGAAATCAATTTATAATTAATATTGAGAATAAATTTCATAAATATAATAAATATTAATATTGACATTTATCAGTTTATTTTGTATTTTGATTTTCAAGTTGAAATGATTGATTTGAATATAAGTAAATATCTATATCTCTATGATATCCATTCTATTAAGAGGACCAAAAAATATTTTTTCATGCATATAATTGTAGGCAAAAATTATTATATGGTAGAATATGCATTCCAATTACGTTTGAATTTCAATAAAATAGAATTTTTATTATTTTTAAAATTATAATTCTGAGTCAATATTCATATTTGTATGTTTATTTGTTTTTGGAAATTTTCAACATTAATTACCAACTCTAATTTAAACTCTCAACGAAATATTGTATAAATAAATAAATAAATAAATGATATAGTTAATATTCATTACTCAGGTAACATACAACCTTAAAGTCAAATACATTTCAATGATAGCATAAAACTTTTTCAATAGAAATCGTAACAAAACAAAGTTAGACAAAAAAAAAAAATGATTTGATTTTTATCTAATTTTCTGAAATTATAAATCTTATCTTATCTTATTATACTAGCAAAAATTGTATATTTATATATTTGTATTTTTAAGATATTAAACGGGATTTTTTTGAAATTTGCACCATAGATCATTTTTGTAAAGAAAAATCGATCTGTATTGGTTTCAGCCTCAGGAAAAATCATCCTTGTTAGATTTTTCTTAATTTAAAATAGTAAATTTAAATGACGTCAGCAACCACGTCAAACAGCGCTTCCTTAAATACAAAATATTATAAATATAAATAGAATAAAATTAAAAATATTTATTTTAATAATATTTTGTAATTAAATTATGAAATATATATTATGTTATATCCACAGGCCATACTTTTCTATCTTTCAGTGTATTAATACATGCGTTTAAGGACTGAATGTTTTATGACTATCTTTTATTTAATTTATGTTCTTTTCAATTATTTGAAATTGTTTCAATATATTTTGTCGTTTATTTATTTTAAATAATAATTTTAATCTTAAATATTCATAGTTCTTAAGGTATATTTTTTTAAAGTACCGAGTATCAGGTACTAAATATATTATAATAAAAAATTTCTTTAATTAATGTTTATTAATTTGATTTTTTTTTAATTTAAATTCATATTTATAAACAAAAATAGAATATTATATATTAGTTTATATTATTATACTTATATATATTAGTTAATATACTGTATTATTATACATTTAAAAATACAAAATTATTAATTTATATTAATATAGATTTGCTTTCATTTGGAAATATAATAAAAATTTCCTTACAACTTTTTATTATTTTTTTTTTTATTATTATTATTTTTATTTTCTCTTGAATTTTATTTGAATATTTATTTTATGTTTATTTTTTGAGGTTATGTAAATATTGGTATGGTAAATTCATTCACTTTCTCGTTTTCTTAATCTAAATATGTATATGTGTGTGTGTATATTCAATTCTTATATATATTTATATATATATGTTTACCGACATTCTTGTCAAGTGAGTATTTCCCCTTTTTTTCCTATAAATATAATATGGATGACACGCAATTGACAAATACTCAATAAAATAAATACAAATAAGTAGAAATGATCTTTCTTTCTTTCTCTTTCTAAAATATTGACTTTACTATATAAATGAAAAATATGTCGTCGATTTATAAAAATATTATTATTATTATCATTATTATTATTATTATTATTATTACTGAATTATAAATTTGAAATGTGAAATATGTAAAATAAGCTCATTGCTTTATCATTATAATAAATAAATAAATAAATATATTATCAATAAATATAATGATGATTATTATAATATGATTGAAATAATATAAATAATAATAAAATAACTAATTTTGTTGTATTTATAATATAAAATTTTTAATATATTTTTTATAGAAGTAAGTATCCACAAATTCGATTTTTGTATATTAGCTTTGTTTAAGGAGAAAATTAATCATTGCAAATACACTAAAAGAGTACGAAAAACTTTTTGGATTCAAGCTTCATATATTGCACCATCCAATATATCCAATTATATATGTTTTTTTAGTATATAATTTGAATTTCAACTCAAAGGCTTAACATTTTTTTTTATTTATTCCTAATATTTTATATAGATTAAATTTATACCAAAAAACAAATTTAATTTCAAATCAACTTTTTGCGCTTCACGACTGACCAATCTTCAAGTGTGCATGCTTACTGTTTAGGAATTGTTCTATCAACAAAACTATATTGTATTAAGTAAAAGTTATCTGAAAGATGGTCTTCCCAATTAATTGAAAGAGATATTCTCAATTGATTATTTTTATTATCTCACACTTCTTTTGAGAAATGTAGGTCATTCGGAAGAGAATCATTATGTACTACGTTTTCATTTGTTTTCCTCTAAAGTGACCGTAAAAATAAAGATATATGTTTGGAAATTGTATAAAACTGCTATATGCAGGGTGGGGCAGAAAAAACTATCCGATTTCAAATCCCTTTTTCTCAGAAGAGGGAGCAGGTAGAGTAGTGGGGTAAAAACCGTTAGAAAGCCGGTTTTATGCCATTTGTCAGTAGTCAACATGCCTTGGTCTGGTGAACATCGTGCTTTAGTTATTGAGCGGTTTATCGAAAACGGCGGTTCGATAATTGCTACACATCGAATTCATGCTGGAAAATTTTCTTCGACCCAAAATGGAAGAAAATGGCGTGAAAAATGTGTGGTTTCAACAGGATGGTGCAACCGCCCAAACATCGCGACGATCAATGGACATTCTCAGGGAAATGTTTCCAGGTCGCCTCATTTCTCTGAGAGGTGATCTTGGCTGGCCGCCGCGCTTACCGGATCTCACTCCATCTGGGTTCTTACTTTGGGGTTACCTCAAATCGAAGGTTTACCAGCATCGGCCAAGGACCCTTCTTGCTTTACGAAGGGAAATTGAAGAAATTACTGTGTAAATGACGGTGAAAATCATGGAAAGCTACCGCGATCCCGTAAATCAGTGTATCCGCTCCCAAGGACGACATTTGCGTAGTGTGCTTTTCAAAACTTAAATTTAAAAATGGCATAAAATTTGCGATATGTTAATAAAAGAAAATTTTTGACAAGCTGAGTGGTTTTAATTTTATAACGTTTTGAAATCGGATAGGTTTTTCTGTCACACCCTGTATATAGAATTTCAAGTTGATTGATTCGCTGAAAGTACCGAAATTAATTTTTTAAATTTTTTAACACGTTGACTGCCAATCACGCGCCAGCACGTGACAGGGTGTCATCAACAAAGAGCCAAACATGCGCTGCTTCAATAAATATTATTTATTAATTTTAATTTATAATTTAATTAATTTAATTTAATTTAAATTAATATATGTTATTTAATCCAATTCAAATTTGCGAGATAGGCGAGTGGAGACACTCCAGAATATTTGATTCCGCCCAATATAATGATGACCATCAACATTAATAATATTACTCACAGATAATAATAAATATTAAGATAACATAAAATTATAAATTTTATTTTAAAAAATGAGGATATTTAATAATTAGATTAAAGGGAAGCAAATAAATGGATTTATGTTTGAAAAATCATATCCAACAAATGTCCACGCTGACAATCTTTTATAGTGACATATAAATAAATCATGCGATGAAAAAAGCTTTCTCTTAGAATATTATAAAATAACAAAAGGGTTGCATGTTATCCAATAATCCAACCGAAATAACCCAATTTAAATGACTAGGACAATGTTATTAAAAAAAAAAAGTTACAGAAATCTAAAATTGACCATCGGGTATTTTTCATTTTTTTCGAAAATGATCATTTCAATGATCATTTAATCCTTGAATTATTTTTTTTTTAATTCCAAATGTTTTCTATTTTTTTATATAATTAAATTGAAAAATCATGTATTGATCTTGTAATTTATTTTAATTTATTATTTTATTTTGTATTAATTATATAATATGTTGAACATTAAATTTGATAAATACTATTATGAATAAAAATTTAAAAATACGAAATTATTATTTTTTAAACTTTAAAACATGAATTTTATGATGGAAAATTGGTATTTGAACTTTTCGCTTTAATCGTTTTTGATTAGAAACTAAAATTTAAAAATGAATTAGAATTAAATGAAATATAAAAATGATTATTTAAAAATAATTAATAAAGAATTTATTTAAAGTGAAAATATAATTTAAAATATTTAAATAGTGTGGACTTGAAATGAAGAATATCAAATAACCAGTGATGTATTGGCAAAATAAGAAGTAAGGGAACGCATAGTGGGAGCAAAAAAAAGTCCTATTTTCATCAAACTATTTTTTCCATATAAGTTTTTGGTTTTTACTATCTCGCCAGTATTGCGATCACGAAAATTTTCGATGTTGAGGTTCTGATGTTTTTATACGTTTTGAAGGCTCCTGAAACATTTTCACTAAGGTTGAGAAAAATGTCTGTGTGTGTGTGTGTGTATGTATGTAGACAAGATTACGCAAAAAGGGTTTGAGCTAGAATGATGAAATTTGGTACATGGGCATTATTCAAAATTTTTAGTTTTCTATCAACTTTTGAGAAATGTAGCTCAACCGCAAGAGGGTCATTACCTAAAACGTTTTGATTTTTTTTTCTTCTAAAGTGACCGTAAAAATAATGATAATTTTTCACAATTGTATAAAACTGATATATATATAGAACTGGTGCCATCAACAAAGAGCCAAACATGCGCTGGTTTAATAAATATTATTTATTAATTTTAATTTATAATTTAATTAATTTAATTTAAATTAATATATGTTATTTAATCCAATTTAAATTTGCGAGATAGTCGAGTGGATAAACTCCAGATTTTTCTTATTCTTACTACACAAAATAATAGCGAACACGAAAAAAGAAATTCTAACAGTAGATTTTAGTGGGAGTTGTCGGGACATGAAAAAGTACTGGAACGCGTTCCGATTCTGAAAAAAGGTAAGGGAACGTCGTTCCCCCGCGTCCTCTTCCAATACATCACTGCAAATAACACTAAAAAATTTAAAAAGAAAAGAACTTTCCGAAGTAGACAATAGTTATTTAATTTTAATAAATAACAAGTAAATAAATGTTATATTTGTTTGATTTTATATATATATTGGTTTTTATTTAATTAATATATATTAGAATGTATTAGAAATGAAATATGTTTGATTTTGGATTCATATTTTCCACGAATATCTATGATCTTGTTAATAACGTATTATTTGAATAAATAATTTGAAAAGAATACCAATATTAATTGAATTGAATTATTTATTTATAAATTTTTGAATTATATATTTATTATTTTTTTATTATATATTAATAAATAAAAGGAAATTTATTTCATTTAACCCGATAATTTAGGCTTTACAATATTTTTCTATACATGATATAATCAATGGCATCAGGGATGTCAGGGGTTGCAAAAGTGAAAGGGTGAGGGAAGGGGGTATGGATACAAATTGGTTATAGATGTTTTATTCATTTTTAGTGTTATTATTGAATTTCGATTTTATTATAATATAATCGGGCTAACCTCTCTTCACCCCTTTATGAAACATCACATATTCATGCAATCTATCCATCTATAGCAAATAGAAAAGGGGAGGGGGGTGAACATGGTGAGAGAGTGGATTTTTTTTTTTTTTTTTACAGAACAGCCAAGATGTTATTTCGTTTTTTTTTATGTAGCAGCCCTTTCACTCTGATGCTGCTATTTTGAATATCTAATATGGAAATTGATATCATTTGAGCCCCATCGACGACGACAGTTTATTTTTTGTAACCCTCATATATATATGGAGTTTTTTCTTAGTGGCCGAATGCTCCTCTAATTGAAAATATTGAAGAAACAAATAAGGAGGATAAAGTAAAAGCACATTTTGCAAATGGAGGGAATTTATCACGTTTTTTACTTCTTTTTTTTACTATCTTCTTATTCCATTCCATTGTCTCTTTATAGTCTGAATTAGCTTTTAATTTTAATCATAAGCATTACTTTTAATTATTTTATTAAAAGAAGAAAGAATTGATTCGTTTGTTTTTTTCCTACATGATTTCATTGTTTTTTTTAAAACATTTTTGTTAAAATCATTTTTAATAAAAATTAAATAAAATTAATTAATAAAAGTTGTCAAATTAACTAAATATTTTACAAATAATAAAATATAGATTTTAGAAAGATCAAAAAATCTGGAGTGTCTCCACTCGACTATCTCGCAAATATAAATTAGATTAATTAACATATATTATATTCAAATTAAATTTAATTTATTAAATTATAAATTAGGTATTATTGGATTAATTAATTAAAAATTTAAATTTACAGTATAAGATTGTTATTAAATAAATTAAATAATTATTATATATTAAATTTAAAACCTTTAAGAACATTAATTATTAAGTCAAAATTTACAAATTTAAAAAATTAATTCGCGAGTTTGGCTCTTTGTTGGTGACACCACGTCTCGTGCTAGCGCGTAATTGGCAGTCAATGTGTTAAAAAATTTAAAAAAATTAATTCCGGTACTTTCAGAGAGTCAAACAAGTTGATACTTATACTTATTTAGCTAATTTTCCGCAAATTTCACGCACTTTATTGTAGGAAATTGTGCCAGGTGGGTACCACACTCAGGCGGGGGATTTCTAAGAGGAAGGAATGTCGAAGCTCGTTTATCGCTACGATAAATGTCTCATCTTTTTTTTTGGCGATTATGTAGAAAAAAGTATTTTAGTTGCTCTTTCAAATGTATATAAAAAAAAAATTCCCCTGTACTAGTTTTGTCTTAATTCCGAAACGTAGGCTATTGTGTAAATTGCCATCGTAAAATAAACTATTTGAATAATCAAATATTTTTTTTAACTCGTTGATTAACTTACTCAGATATATATTAAAAGGGGCATTTACAGGCCTAGAAGCGGATTTACATATCTTTAAGTAGAAAAGTAAACAAAAGAATATTGAATAAATGCGGGTTGACAACTTTCAGGGGCTTCAATAAATGAGAGGACCACCCACCCTCTCATCTACCAACATATTTTAATTGATAATTATACTAAATTAATAACTTATTATATATATATATATATATATAAAATTTTATTAAAAACCTACAATTTTTTTCAGTTGCAAATTCAACTGTAATAAGTATTTGATCAACATAACAAAGTTAAGAAAAATTGTAAATTTTTTGTTGAAGCCAATATGAAAATGAGCATCGAAACATATTAGTAATGAAATGTTACCCTTTTAACTAATTTATATCGACTAATATTGAATTAAATTCTCTTTAATCATGCTCGATCACTCTCTCTCTTCCTCTCTCTCTAGCTTTGATAGAAATATTAATAAATAAAAATGATGTATCATACATACATACATACAACATAAAGAGAAAAAAGAGAAAACTTAACAAAATTAAACAAAAAAAAATTATATATATAAATAATAGGTTAATAAATATTAAAATAACATATACATATATATATATATAATATTAATAAATATTAATGTATTTTTTAAAAATCTAAAGAAACATTATGAAATTGAATGAAAACATAATCATATTTAAAGGCCAGGTGGGTTATTTTAAGATCAAATTTATTACAAACAATATTCTAATTTAAAGGAATATAAAATAATGATAGAATAACAGTTCATATAATTCTTTATTAATTAATTTTATTTTAAAGTGTTAGTTCTATATTTAATACTCTTTCTAAATATGTGTCTCAATTCAGAAATCAAATTTATTGACAATATTAATATATTATATATATAAATATATATTATCAAACTACATAATTTCCGTCGAATGTTTGTATGTATATGATGTCAGTAACGTTATGAAGTTAGTTACATATTCAGTTTAAATTTAAATTGCAAACACCGTTTGCAACGGGTTCGTCTAGTACTACATGGGCTGAAAAGTCCCGGGATATTTCAATAGGTGACGCCATTAGAAAAGGAACATGGCTCATTTCGAGAGGCTCATCTGTCACTAGCTTATAAATGAAGTAACATGGCATTTCGTCCATTCGTTTACAAGCTACAGTCGTTTGGTGAGGCTACTTTCGCCTTTATAAAAAAAAATGGAAAAACAAGAATATGGCGCCTTGATTAAACATTGTTCTCGAAGGAGCAGATGTGGCATAACATTCCTGCAACCCCTGCAATGTTTGTTCACAAGTTTTTCCCATTAAAAAACAATGTTTAATCAAAACGCGTTATTCGTGTTTTTCCATTTTTCTTATGAAGGCGACTGAAGCTTGTCAACGAATGGACGAAATGTCATGATACTTTATACATAAACTAGTGACAGATGAGCCTTTCGAAATGAGTCATGTTCATTTTTTAGTGGCGTCACCTATTGAAAAATCCCGGGACTTTTCAGCCCATATTGTATATATATATATATATATTGAAAGCCTAAAGCTTTTTGACTCAAGATAGAAACCCTTAGTTGCAGATGATTCAGGCGCCTAATAATAACCTATAAATGATTTTTTTTCAAATATCCGATCCATTTACCATTGAATATCAATATAAATAAATTATATATTATCAATTAATTAATAAATTTTCTTTTTTATAATGAAATAGTGTCTACAATTTATTCATTTCTGTTCAATCATTCAAGTAAACAATATTTATTAAATTTTGTATGAATAAATGACTAATATTTAGTGAGGTAAATTTGAATTTGATTTAAATTTAAAATAAAATGGATTTTATAAAAAAAAATATCGTCACAATTTAGAAATGGATAAAAAGATGTTTTTTAAAAAAGATTCATTTATAAACTTTTTTCTATAATTAATAGGTAACATTAAAATGCATTAATTATGGTAAAGATTGAAGAGACTAGGAGATTAAACAAAAATTTATAGATTTTATCTTCTTTATATCTTCGTTTAAGGTCAGTTAATACAAAATCTAAATATTTGTATAAAACTGGGTCTTTAAAAAGTTTCCCTATTGGAAGTAAACCTGGAATATCAACAAACCTTAAAATAACAGAGTTAATAATAAATCTTTCCTTTGATTGATGATCAATCTATCAAGTTACAGTATCTTATTGCAGTTATGTCCTGTTATGTTATATTTTGTGCCTCTCTATAAGTAAGTTAATAATAAAATAATAAAATTTTCTGTTTTCAATTCATTGTATATTGAATTTAATCAGAAAAAATAACAAATTGAGTATAGAATTGGTAATTATTTTTCATCAACTCCCTAAATAATTATATGGGGGTGGGGTGAAAAGTTTCCGGCCTGACCAAGAAAAATGATGTTTTTAAATTTTATTTTTTGCTTTATTTTTCAACATAATCTTCATCAACACTGATACATTTCTCATAACGGTGTTCTAATTTAGTTAATTAATTAAATTAATTAATTAATTTAATTTAATTGTTTCGTTTTTTTTAGTTTAAGTCTCATCGACAGTTATGAATCGACGAAAAAATTCGTTTGGATTACGCCTACAGCGCTAAATTGTCGGTAGAAATGGTTTTTCGAAGCAGTTTTTGGTCTAACGTTAGCAAACGCGGCACCCACGTTGCACACAGCTTTCCATATTCAAATGGATGTGCAAAATATTTCGCACACGTTCAGCTGATATCGTACATGTCTCAGCTATCTTGAATGTGGAAAAATCAAGCAAAAAAAAAACCATCGTTTTTCTTGGTCAGGCCGGAAACTTTTCACCCTACCCTCGTACATATATATATTCGTTATTTAATTAAAGTAGTTTTTGAGTTATTTAACTTATTATAATTATAATGAATAAAATAACAGAACAAAAGTCTTTTTGTAAAACAATTCATTTTTTTATTCTTGGGTTAGGCAGGTTCCATGATCGTTGATCGAAACGTTGTCGTTAATCTCCTTTCGTGTTAATGATTCATCTAATCAAAGGAGAGAAGCAAGAGAAGGAGGCAAGACGAAACGATATCCGACCCACCCTCTATTATTTATTTGGAATTGCTAAGGAAAATTAATGCCCTCTAATGAAATGGTCGGAGCCCTTCTGGTTGGTCATCCGTCATCCGAGAGCTCTCTGGGGAAACTCGCCTCCCTCTGCACACCCACCTCATTCTCCAACACCACCACAACCCCTCCAACCCACTTTCACCCTCTCATCCTCTCATTCGCTTCTATTAGACAAAGGCAAACAAAATGTAATAGCAAAGAGAATAATCTTGCATCGTTTGCCCACCTGGTCACATTTAGAATCGATAAAATTCAATTGATTAAACAAATCACAACAAATCTCGACTGGAATCTACAATAGAATTTAGATTAATATATTAATTTGAAATTAAAAAAAAAAATAGATCAAAAAAATGATAATAAATAGCTTGAAGAATGAATGATGGTATTGGAAAAGTTCAAAGTAAAGTTGCTTAAATTAGGTCACGCAAGAGGGGTCGTTAAAAAATCAACTCTAATTCTAACTGTATAATAAAAAATTTTTGGCACAAATTTTTGATAAATATTATGGAATCCTTAAACAAATATATATTTTTTTAATTTTTCTCTTGAAATAAAAAAAAAAGCTGGAGTGTCTCCACTCGACTATCTCGCAATTTGAATTGGATTAAATAAAATACTAAATTTAAATTAAATTTAATTAATTATAAATTATAAATTAAAATTAATAAATAATATTTATTAAACCAGCGCATGTTTGGCTCTTTGTTGATTGCACCACGTTGGTGCGTAATTTGCAGTTGTGTTAAAAAATTCATTCTGGTACTTTCAGTAATTCAATCAAGCTGAAATTCTATATATAGCAGTTTTATACAATTTTTAATCATGTGAAAAATTATCAAACATAGCTTTATTTTTACGGTCACTTTAGAAGAAAAAATATAAAAACGTTGTAGGTTATGACCCTCTACTGGTTGAGCTACATTTCTCAAAAGTTGATAGAAAACTATGAATTTTGAATAATGCCCATGTACCAAATTTCATGATTCTAGCTCAAACCGTTTTTGCGTAATCTTGTATACTTTAATACATACACACACAGACAGACATTTTTCTCAACCTTAGTGAAAATGATTCAGGAACCTTCAAAACGTATAAAATCATCAAAATCTCAACATTGAAACATTGAACATTGAAAATATAGTAAAAAATCAAAAACGTTCCTTTAGTTAATCAAATTTATATTTACAATATATCACAATCTTTCAGAATTTTTTTATAAACTGAAATGTTATTTAATAAAAATGGAAAATTCACTCGATACAAAAATCAATTACAATAAGTTGTAATTTAATTTACTATTCTTCCTGGAATATAACCAGCGATATTTTAAAAATATCGATTTCAATTTTGACCTCCATTTTATCTTTTTAGAAAGATTTGAAGAAAAAAAAATTATAAAATTTATAAACAAATGAATATTTGAATCAATCTATATATATCGAAAAATTCAAAGAATTTCATTTTCAAATAAATAAATAAATAATATATTTATAGGAGAACATTTTAAAATAACAAAAGTTAATTATATCTACACTTTAAAAAAAAAAATTATTATTTTAATTCAATGAGATTTCTTTAGAATTGAGAAATTATTCTCCTTTTAATAAAAAAAAAAACAAAAAACAAATTGAATTTGATATGTAAAGGTAGGTATATATTTAAGAATAAAATTCTGTATGAATACTGTATTCTGTATATACTGCTATACAAATAAATTTTAAAATAATATTAAATTAAAAATAATATTGTTTTATAATTTATTTAGATCTGGAAGGCTTGAATGAAAATTTCAGAAATGTTGTAAGAATCCAATGTTAAATTTCTCAATTGTTTCTGTATTTTTCTTTGTTTAGTTCAGTGTTTCCCAACCTGTGGGGCGCCCCCCCCCTGGGCGAGAATGTATTAGAATTAATTTATAGAATAGTTTAAAATTTAAATAAAAAATTTTACAGTACCATATAATCAAGTAGTGTTTTTTATTCTTATAATAAACATTGTTTTTTCTTTAAATTTTTAATTAAAATCCGAGGAATTATAAACATAATTTTATTGAAAGTATAAATTGTTAGTTTAAGTAAATTGATGGATTAGCATGAAAAAAATGGAACGGAATGGAGGGGAAGGAAATGTAAAAGATTTTTTAATATTGGATTGATGGGATTTGGGATTTGAATAGGGTTTGGGACGCGACTTCCTCAATGGAAAGTGAGAAAAAGTCGCGGCTTGCGTGAGTAGGGTTGCATCCCTGAAGTGGACCCATCTCTATCGGGATCATAGAGAGAGTGTTCACCCGCTACTCTTAAATACACAATATACTTATATTTTATATACAAATGTGGAAGATATGGGTATATTTTCTATAAAATAAAACATTGTTTATATTTACATCCGATATTTTGGTAGGCAAAACCGTATGATGTGAACAATGGAACATTCCAGAGATAAGGAGAGGCGATGAATTTTCTCAATAATTGGGATTTATTTTAAAATTTTTAAAAATCAATTCAATAATAGTCTATCGGAATCAATAGTTTAATGAATTTGCCTTTTTCGAGTAACAAATCAGTTTTCACAATCATTCGTTACACAATTGGTAACCATGCTAGTATGTTGCTTACCAGCCAACGTTTTCTCTCTATATGAATAACAGAAAAAAAAGGGACATTTGTTTTTTTTTTTTTTTTTTTGTAAGTGATCTTTCAGTTCTTTAATATCAATGTAAATGGAGTATAACGGATTTAGCAAAAAGACTAAGAAGGGGTATTTGGAGATCAAAGCTTTTATTTCCTAATTCTTTCTCATTTAACGTTTGAACAAAAATACACCCAGGTAATAATTTGTTCTATTGCTCCATCTAAGCTAATTGAACTTTTTGTAGCAGGATGGAGATAATGACATGACCTGAAAGACAAACTTTACGGATGTATTCTGCATTCACTAATTTTTCTAATATTAAGGTCATTATTAAATGGTTGTCCATCTAAAATCGGAAATATGCTCATATTATATAAACTATTTGAGATGTAATTCGGAGTTTGGCCATCATATCATGACTAGGATAGCCTTAGAAGCCGCCTAGCCATGATGATTTTTCTTGGGAAGGTTAATGCGGTGGTTTCCCGTTGCCTTCCGCATGTATAGAACTGACAGTTCCTGGAGCCGGAAGCAGCTGATGTTAAATTGAATTTTATTAGAAAAATAATTTGTTCTTAGTTGGAATCGAACGCCGACTTCTTGTGTAGAAAATTTCTACGCTACACTCTCGGCTAGCTGACTTCAATATGAAAATAAATAAGAAAACAAATTTACATATACAGCATATATAGAGTTTGTCAAAAATAAGCAAATTATATTCAAGTAATTCAAAATGCTGTATAGTTTTGATTAGAAAAAAAAATATTTTAAAAAGATAATTTTTATTTTCATTATAAAAAAATTCGCCTAATAAAAAAGAAAATGTTCTTTTTGTTAATAAAATATTAATATATTTTATTTTTTTTTTGTTTTTTAAAAAAAAATAAAATCAATTAAAGGGATACTTTTGCAAACTTGATGAAAGAAATTCTCCCTTTCATCTTCGATTTAATTGATTTTAATAGATGGTACAAATATTGAGTGAAGAAAAAAAAAATCGTTAACTGCCACTTGCACTACATTCTCTCTTTATCTTGGTCTTTTCCAAACCCAAAGGAGGTGGAGGGTAGAAGTTGTCGGATGGATGGCCTTTGATATGCTCTCCCCCATTTCGGCATGCTTTTTGGGGTCAAAAATCCATTTTCGTTTTATTCGTTTAGCGGCGCCATCGATAATGATATCAATAAAGAACAGAAATAGGTCACTTGCAAAAAAAAAAAAAAAGTAAATAAATAAATAATGCTTAAATGATCAATCTCGAAGGAAAAAAGGGTATTAAAAGGTTTCTCTCTTTTGATTTGTTCCTTCCGGTTCTTTGAGGCTTTTTCTTTTCTCTTTCTATCGTTCCGTTTTTTTACACTTCCTGTTTGCAGATCTTAACCCGTCCTCTCTGAACAACCCCACCTTCTAATTTTATCCCACCTCCCACCCACCACCCGCGCAATTTCATTTCTTTTTCCTATAGATTTCTTCACAAAGACCTCAATTAAATAAACGATTCTCTCCACTTTCAATTGGATTAATTGGAAGAAAATTATTATTTGCGCGAGAGAGAGAAAAAGAGAGTGAAAGGGTAAGAAAATTCATTAATAACGAACAACGGACAGATTCTTAAAAGATTTATGAAGGCTGTAGAGATAACAAATTGACATTAAATAAATATCATATATACAATCGTATTGTATCATATTTTTGAAAAAAAAAATAATTAGAAAACTAAAAATATATATATTTTTGTTTATTTTTATTTTTCATTTTATTTAAACTCATTTTAGTATTTTAACTATTATATTAATTACATTTGATGCCACAATCCTCATATTTTAGCAATACAATAAATTTATATTTATTTTTATTTTTGTAAAATGTAATAATATTATTATTATTACTAGCCGTTCCCGGAGGAAAAAATAAGAAAAAAAAAATGTATATAAATTCAAAATAAATTATATATATACTGCCGGCGGCATAAAACTCTTCTTAGAGGAACAGGCGGCTTCTAGTCGCACGAGTTTGATTAATAATAATAATTTATAGGAAATTGTGTTTCAAATACTTACAAAACAACACAACGATTAAATATAAAATTATTAACTTTATTCAAATTGTAATATTTTTTTTTATTTTATTTTATTTTTTTTTTTTCCAGTATTTAATAATAAAAAAAGAAAATTTTAAAAAACTGAAGTTTGTAACAAAACAATAATTTTGATAAGTTTCTTTTTATATTTATTATGTTTAATAAATTCTCTTTTATTAATAAAAAAATAATAATAATATCAAAAACTAGAATATTTGAATTTGTATTTCAAATTTTTTTTTTTTTTATTTTTTAAATTCTATAAAAATTGTATATTTTAAAATTCTAAATTTGTAGATAACTTCATAATGTTTCAGACATTTCATACATACATAGGAAATTATATTATTGATTATTTAGATCAATATATTAAGAATTGAATGCATCTCCAAGACATAATTAGGGTTAAAATATCTAGAAGGCTGCGATGGGCAGGACACGTGGCTGGTATGACGAAAAATATATTTGTAGGGATTCCCATAGGAAGACCAAGGGTGAGGTGGGTGGTCAATGTAGGAAGTTACGTAAGAGAGATGAGAGAGGGTAGGTAGGGTGGTTGTGGCTTAGGATAGGGACAATTGGAAAAATGTGGTTGCTGGAGGGGCCAAGAACTTTCGATTTCCATAAAGCACAGAGAAGGATAGATTTGAATAAAATTTGATTCAGAAAATGAAAATTTTATGGTGTAGTCATATTGAGTCAGTTCCTACTAAAATTAATTTAACATCTAAAACAAAAGCAAGAGAGAATATTAATTTTTATTTGAAATTAAATAAATAAAATTATTTAATTAGTAAAGATTAACTAAGCCTAAGAAAACAGTATTTATGAAAGTTTTTTTGTATTTAAATTATAGCTGAAGTTGTAATATGAATAGAATTTTTTGCAACAAATGAATTGAAATGTTGATTCATGACATAGTCATGAAATGCAATAAATAATTGAAGAAAAATATGAATTATTTAATTATTCTACATCTTAACTCCGTACCCAGTCTTCAATTTTCTTGATCCTGAATCTCTTGATCACTTATAAATTTCTGGAGTGCACATCCTCACCCACTTCGTTCATTAAATATTATTTTAATCGACCTCTCCTTTTTTTTCTTGTTTTATCTATAATAGCACCATCTTCGGAATTCATTCTTCGTCCAAGACAAGAACAGCTGTTTTCTCTGCACTTCGTTCATAATTTTATTTATTTATTCATTTATTTATTAATAGATCAATACATATGAGAAACATTCAATTTATCAGCAGATTAGAACACTGCATTGCCTGGCTATTCAGCCGGTGAACCCATTCAATTGGCAGCATTAAAAGAACATCCAGTATTCCTCAGATTGATTGACGCCATATCAGTTCACTGAACATTTTGGCATTTCCGAATATTATTTGATTATTGATGTTCATTAAGCTCTGTGTGGATCTAATCAATTAAATATTTTTATTTGTATGAATCAGTTATTTTATAATACTTATTTAATTGACTTAATTATAAATATAACCTTAAATTATTTTATTTTATAACGTTTTTCTCAACTTCACTTGGCGTTTGTCTGTCCTCCGTCTCTGTTCGGTCCTGAAATCGATTTTTTATTGTTCAATATACACTAATGTTACAATTCCAAAGATAAATCTCCACTAAAGTGAATCTCTCTGGACCATATTCTTATTTTAATATATATAGGTATATGAAAATAAAAATGAAATGAGGGAGTAATATACTTTGTTAATTTAATATCCATTAATCAAAGTTCCAACAAAAAAAAATGAATAAATAAATAGAAAGTTAGATAAAACCAAAAGCAAAAAAAAAAAAAAAATAGAATTGTTTCCAGAATAAATTAGGAGATATATTGACAAAGTAATTAATGAATGGAATGTTGGCAACTATTCTAATTTAACTGTCCCCATTTCTCTGTCTCTTTTTCTCACTTTAACCCCACCCATCGCGACCCACCAGACGGTGGGTTCCGACATACGCAACCATAGACACAATATGAGATAGAAATAGTGACTGTGATTAACTTTATTTTAATGGTGTAATTAATTAAACACCTATAAAAATTTAAAATAAATTTAGCTTGTAGAGAAAAAAAAATATAAGTTATAGCTATTTTTATAAAATGAAATTTTTAGATTATTTAAAAACTATTGTTTTTATATTATAACTTAAAACCAGTGAAGATAGTATAAACCATTTTATTTTATTTCATTTTTTACCGACCACCATATTTCACATGTGGAGATTTATACATATCTCCACGAATCATGCATTTTCTTAACTGAAAAAAGTATTTTTATCATGATGACTCTCCGTCCGTCCGTCTGTCCGCTGTGTGTCCATATAGATGTGTACAGCTTGAACGACTGAACGGATTTTGATAAAATTTGGTATATTTACTTAATGCATCAGTATGATGAATTGATCAACATTTGGTGTATATCCGTAAACCGGAAGTGGTAGTATTACCGATCGACGATAGGAAAGGAAGAGTTATTTTCAGACCAAATTTCACATGAGGAAATTTTTTACATATCTCCACCAATCATGCACTTTGTATAGGTTTTATCCTCGGGAAAAATCATCTTCATTAGTTTTTTCTTAATTTAAAATTATATGACGTCACCCATCCCTTCATGATGCCAGCGCCTCCTTATATATTATAAACAAAATAAAATTTTAAATAATTACGTTACATCCATATCTGTTTTTTATTATATTAATAGATATGTTAAAATTATTTGAAATTGTTTCTGTAGCTGGAAACCCGTTGGTCGGTTCTGAGCCTGGCCACAGGTCAACTTATTTTTCTTAATCATACCATAATATCTGTTAAGTTATTTTAATCCTATAATAATAATGACTAGAAATAAGATTTTTTTTTTCAATTTTAAAAGTAACTCTGTTAAAAGAAACTAAAATAAAATCCTTTAAAGATAATAAAAATTTTACTCATAAAACTAAGTGTTTTTAATTTCAAATGTTTTAGCATTATTCTACAATTTTATTATATTACGTAAATTAAAAATGTATTTATTTTAATTAAATTTTTTTTTAATATTGTTTTTATTATTATACACGTTGTTTCCGCATGGAACCTGAATTCAAATAAATTTGAATTCCCGCCCTCTGACTAAGTTTAAATAATAATTAAGTTAATATTTATAAATATTAGTGTTAATTAATTATATAATGTAGTTTAATATTTTTAAGTTAATTTCATTTATAGTTTTAAATATTTAATTGTTATTGTCATAAATTCATGAGGTTGACCACCCCCCTCCCTTACTATCTACATATAAAAAGACAGGCCGAGCTCTCTGAACCCCCGCTGCTGTTGTACCTGTCGCCCGAGTGCTATTGCCTTTGTCTGTCGCTGCTGCCTGTTGTTTTTATCTGCTCGTCCACTGCTTACTGGGGCCCCTTGGCCCACCGACGCCTTATTCGACCCGTTCGAATTTACAACTCGAACGCGGTGCTTTTGGGGTCGTCGACGAGGCTACAGATTGCAGCCGCCGGTCCTGTGCTCCAGAGTTTGTTCCGAGGGGGCAAACCCAGTGATTCCTGAGGGGATCATCTCTACCTTTGGATCCGTGCTGGTCCATTCATCCCGTTGGAAACTCGAGGAGGGTCCAAAGCCAATTGATCGTTGGATCAATTGCGAAACCAGCAGAGAAGACATCCAGGCAGCGAACGGCAGCGTAAACCCCCATTTAATTCAATTCCCGGTGGTCAGATAAGTGCACTTATGAACACTTTGAACTATATTAATTTTAGATTTAAAATTTAGATTTAAGTTGATATATAAAAATATTTAGGTGACCCTAAATATAATTAATCCGTTTTTAATTGAACCTAATTTTAATTTAATTAAATATTGTAAAAGTTGATTATAGAGTTTTCTTTAGCGATCTTTTTTCAATTCCAAATCCCTAATATATTAAACATTCGACCTTTAATACAGTCCATTTAAATTTCCAGGTGCGATAGAAGTGAAGAGGTTGCTATCGTAATTTTATTAATTCCTCTTTTTAGCCTTCGAGCAAAATTAATATATATTAAGGATTCATCCCATTCCATTTCCTCCCACTTTCGATTTCAGGAACAATAGCTTTCTATAGTCGATGTATCAAGCGGATACACACGTAATTGTATAGAAAAATTATACCTATTGGTTAGATTATATTTATATATATATTAAATTGAATTTTGAAAAAAGTGAATATAATATTTTTATAATTGAAATGACTAGAAAATGATTAAATTATAATGATGAATTAATAAATGATTAAATTAAATAATTGAAATTAAATATTTTATAATAAATAAATAATTCTTTGACATTCAAGACATATCTTAAAATATATATTATTATTATTAGATTGAAGTATAACTTTTTTTTCTATAGAGAGAAAAATGAATGAATGAATGAATGAATGAATTAGATGAAACGAAAGAGATTTCAAATGAGGTGGTAAGGGAGGGTTAGATGTTGCAAAATATCCCTTCGGGTTTCTATATATTTGCGAATTTCTTTCATTATTAGATTCCAAGTTAAGTCTGGCAAAGTGAAATAAACAAACAGACCGATTCAAAGGCTGCTGCTGTTTTGCCGACTGAGATTGAGATGTGGGTGTAAGTGGGGATGAATGGTGGGGGTTGCATGCACACAGTCTGCTTGAGGATTATTGGAAAAGTTTAAACCAACCCCACTGACAGACAGACACATACAGAGACAAACAAGGGTAAATGTTGGGTTGTGGAAGTGGAAAGGGATTCAAAGAGAGAGCGAGAGAGGAGGGGAGGGATGGATGGAAGAAGAAGCCCTCGAGCTCTTCAAACTGGACCTTATTATTACCTTTATCACGTCATTCAAACGCACTGCTAACCAGAGACTCAAAGAGAGAATGAGAGAGATATTAATTATTAACAAAAACTTTTTTAAAGTTAGATTTAAAATAAAATGTATAGGATTTTTTTTTTTTGTTTAGTTTGTTTTTGTAATTTTAATTAAAATATTATAATAATAATGATTTTAGTATAAAGTATGAAGAATTTTTATTCGTTTTTAGGAATTGATAATATATATATATTATATATACCCGGCCTGCATTGTTACACCCATAAAAAGCATAGGGTAAAGCATACAGTCGTTGGCCCCCTTAAGCAATTCCTAGCATTTTTTTTTTCTGGGAAAATTGCGGAACAATCTATGTCAAATTAGGTTTGCAGAACATAGATACTATGAGCATTTTGATGAATAAACAAAAAAATAATTTTCTCATGACATTTTCAATAAGCACGCACAAAAATCCTAAAAAATACAGTTATTGACACCCCTGTTATAGTTATTGGCCTAGGTATTCTATAGTGATTATACAACCATGCAACAAACGATTACATAACCATAGTTAATAGCGCAATTTTTAAAATAAAAATCTCTTATTATTTGTGTTTTAGTGATAGGGGGCTAACGACTGTATTATACTTTACCCTAAATGTTATATTTTTGGTTTTATTTATAAAATTTTATTTATTTTATTTATATAAAATCTCTTACATATATAGTAATTAATATATATATAAATTTATATATAAATATTTATAAGCACAATCTGAGCATAATTATTTTTGAATAAAAAATATCGATGAATAGGTTTATTGTTATAGTATTTGAAAATTTATATTCTATAGAGATATTATATATATATAATTGTAAATTCAATATCATGAATGAATATATATGTATAAAAAGTGATAGGAGGGCCAATGACTGCCACGGTTGACTTTACCCTATAATTAAGATATACTAATAATCAACTAATTTTAATATATATATCAATGGATATTTTTTCCCTTTCTTATTTATTATTTAACCTAATTAATTTTTAAATAATAAAACCCTCTAATCTAATCTAATATATATTATAAAGGCGAATGTTTGTGAGGATATTTGTTACTCTTAAAATAAAAATACTGAATAGATTTTAATGAAACTTTAGAATAATATTTACATCAAAATAATACCTAGACTAATAATTACTTAAATATTAATTAATAATTAATCAAATTAGAGCCTTTACAATTTTATTAACAAAAAATTATATATTACAATGTTATATCGTAACCATGACAAACATGTCAACTAAAAATACTAATTTTTTCCTTTTTATATAAAGCAGATTTACTCTCTGAAAACAATATTAAATAGTCAACTAACTAATAAAATAAATATTAACTGATAATTAATAAAAATAAATGAAAAAATTTCAAATATTTTAAAGGAACCCAAATAAGAAAAATGTCTTAAAAACTATGGAATTATATAAATAGATTAAATTTATTGAAATTCAATTTCTCTTAAATAAAAAAGAAATAATATTTAAATTATAAAATATTATTAATTATTATAATAATTTTATTTTGAAATTAAATTAATCAACTATATATTTTAAAATATTTTCTGTCAACTGTCAAAATGAAAGCGCTATAACATGTCGTGTCGATTTAAAGAAACGCTGTCTAACATTGTTGCTGAATTCATTTCAATTTACTAAAAATTGAAAATGATATACTTTGATTAATTCATAATTAAAATTTAAGTAATTATTAGCCTATGTGTATCTCTGATGTATAAGCTATATTATTGTAAAGTTTTATTAAAATCCATTCAGTAGTTTTTGCGTGAAAGATGGTCGAACATTCTCAAAAAATCCACATATATATCTATAATAATAAAAGCAAGTGTAATGTGTCTGTCTGTCTGTCTGTCTGACCGAGCTCTCCAGCCATATCTATCGCACGCAGGGACCTGGAATTTTTTACACGGAAGCACAAAGGGGCTGGCCACCAGACCTCGAAGCCCGATTTTCGATTTTTGAATTAGAAAAATTTTAAAAAAATTATAAAGAATAATTAATGAAAAATAGTTTAGTTAACATACTAGATCATAGAGGCGCTGGTGGCGATAATTTGGCGGTAATTTAAATTCTGAGCAATGTGCAGATAAAAATATTTTTATATATCTATTGATATTTATAATATCTCAATTGATCTTATTGGCCTTTTAAACTTTGAAAACATTCACATTACGGCTATAATTTAATACTATTAATTTTTAAGATTATGTGAGTAAATTATTTTAATTAAGAAAATTTGATCTCATAATTGGATTTTCACGTAAGATTTTAATATATAATATATTTTTTAATATTATTTTTATAGTAGTTTAGTGTTATGCTAATTTTATATTTTATTTTTATTTTGTTTACTTTGATTTTTTTTAAAATAAATTAATAACATTTAAAGTAGCATAAAAAAATTAATCGAGGCAGGAAAATTGATGGGGTTTGAAATTAATAGTGATAAGACAAAATAATTAGTATCAGAGAGAATAATATTTGCAAAGAATTTAAATCGAGGTTACAATATGGAAATTATTATCAAAGGGGATCAAAATTATTAAATTATTAATTGTATTATATGGGTGGGAGGCATGGTCTATAACCCTGGGAGATGAGAATAGATTCAGAGTATTTGAGAATAGGATTCTTCCCAGCATTTATGGGCCAAAGAAAGATGAGGACACCGGGGAATAGCGGAGACTGCATAACAAGGAATTGCATGACCTCTATGCATCTCTAGATATAGTTAGGGTTATAAAAGCGAGAAGGCTGGGATCGGCAGGGCACATGGCTAGAATGGGAGAGGAAAAATATATTGGTGGGGAGTTCGATTGGAAAACGTCTATGTGGAAGACCAATTGTGAACAGGGTGGACAATGTAGGAAGGAACGTGAGAGAGATGGGACAGGTTAGGAGTTAGATGGTTATAGCTCAGAATAGGGACACTCGGGGGGGGGGGGGGGTACAGGGGGCGGAGCCCCCGTCTAGATGCGAAGAGCGACGAAGGAGCTCTGAGCAGCTAGTAGGATATAAAATATCAATTTAATTTAATTTGTCTACTATTTATTTATATATTTTATAAAAAATTATGAACATTTCGAAGGCTAATCTTTAATAAATTGATAAAATAATTTTAATTTAATTACAATTTTTTTTTTAATTTATCTAAAATTGTAATATAAAATAAAAATAAGAAAAAGAATCGCTCTGAAAAAGATCATTAATAAAACTAACATTCAATTACTAATTAAATAGAAAAATCAATTTCCAATTAATTAATAAATATTTTTTTAAATGATTTTGGTGTATTGTTTAAAGCATTAATTAAATGTACAAAATTTTAAAACAATTGGTAGTTTAGAAGTTTGTTCACATTCTGTTTGTACTAAATTTCATTCAAATAGACAGTATAAAATAAATAAAGTATTGTAATAATAAAGGTGGCTATTGTAAGCTTATATCAACCACACATTAAAATATACTAATTATATTTTAATGTACTGGGTTGAATACATTTATATTTATATAAAGACAATTATATTTCTATTTTTCTTTTCTTTCACCCTCGCCTGCCTTTTTATGCATACATTTAGGTTAATGATAGGTTTCATAATATTGGTAATCTTGTCAGTTGGTAGAATGAAGGGGAGGGATAGTAAATGAATTTTTGATTATTAGTCTTAGTCAAATAAAATTAGAGTTTTATATATTATGTGAAAGGATAAAGTATTTATATTATTGTTATTATTATTATGAATTTTTTTATTTTTTTTAATAACATTTTCTGTTATCAGTAAAAAAACATTCATCCACCATCATTTATATTCATTCATTATATAATATTTGATAATAATAAAATAAAATAACAAAAAATTAATCAATTCTGATTTTTTTTTTGCATTTGATTGGTATTAATGCTAACATTATATTTATTTTATCATTTTTTTTAAAAAAAAAACAAATATTTGTTTATATTAGTACTGCATCTTTTAATCAATCATTGATTCTAAAACATCATACTAAAAACTTAAATAAATTGATTGTTTTAAGAGAATAGGATATACTGAAATAAAGTTTCTAAAAAAAATAAAATAATATTAACCAAATCAACAAATTTTTTTGTTTTTTTTGTTTTTTTTTTTTTTTGAAAGGAGTACAGCGTTAAAACACAAATCTCAAAATACTGTAATCATCGAGATTTGATTTTCAATTAAGAAAATCTGGAGTGTCTCCACTCGACTATTTCACAAATTTGAATTGGATTAATTAACATATATATTTAAATTGAATTTAATTAATTAAATTATAAATTAGTTTTAATTAATTAATTAATTAAAAATTATTTTTTTAAGGATAGTATTGTTATTAAATTAACATATATTAAATTTAAAAACTTTATCTTAATTTTTAAGTCAAAATTTAAAAATTTAAAAAATTGATTCCGGTACTTTCAGTGATTCCATCATGCTGAATTCTATATATAGCAGTTTTATACAATTTTGAATCATGTGAAAAACTATGAAACATATATCTTTATTTTTACGGTCAGTTTAGAGGAAAAAAATTCAAAACGCGTTGTAGGAAATGACCCTCTTCCGGTTGAGCTACATTTCTCAAAGGTTGATAGAAAACTACGAATTTTGAATAATTCCCGTTTCAAATTTCATTATTCTACCTCAAACTGTTTTTTCGTAATCTTGTCTACATACAAACTGGCGAGATAGTAAAAACATTTATAAGAAAAAAAATTAAATAAATAAATGATTGACATATTCGACGTATATTTTTTTATTCATATAATTTATTTAAAAAAAAATACAATTTTTAAAATTTAAAAATATACCTAATATATACAAAGAAATTAAATACATATAACAATCTATGTAGGTATATGAAGTTGAGAGAATTTATTTGCTAATCCAAAAGGCATTTGAAATGTTTATTTTTCATTTGGATTTATAGACTTGAGAAGATGATTTTATATTCAAAAATTTAAAACAAAAGAAAGAAAAAAAAAGATAATTAAAAATTGAATTTTCTATTAGATTAGATGATATGAAGATTGAGGTAGCTCAAATTAACTCGCCAACGTGAACATTTCCTCAGAGAATTGTACACATGAAACTTTATCCAAAATGAATGAATAAAAAAAAATAAAAAAATAAAAAAAAAATAAAATAAAAATGAAATAAAATTCTTTGATAAAGTAAATATGGTTGGTTATATTCTAAGATCAAAACTAAATAATTCTATTCTATTCTCAGCATTAATATTATACTAGGCCTGGCAAACCCAAATGACTCCATGGGACTCTTTGATTAGGAGCAATGTTAGAAGGCAGTGGTGTATTGGGAGGGGAACGCGGGGGAAAACGTTCCCTTACCTTTTTTCAGAACCGGAACGCGTTCAAGTACTTTTTCATGTCCCAACAACTCCCACTTAAATCTACTGTTAGAATTTCTTTTTTTGTGTTCGTTAAATTTAGTAAGAATAAGAAAAAAT
The DNA here is from genome assembly GCA_963082975.1 of Labia minor. Lineage (NCBI taxonomy): Eukaryota > Metazoa > Arthropoda > Insecta > Dermaptera > Spongiphoridae > Labia > Labia minor. The sequence goes on from OY720344.1 coordinate 115,787,988, forward strand.
AAAAACTTATATGGAAAAAAATAGTTTGCTGAAAATAGGACTTTTTTTTGCTCCCACTATGCTATTACTTCTTATTTTACCAATACATCAATGCTACAGGGGCCGCATTTTAAGTAAACGAATTTAAACTTTACAATGTATTAAAAAACACTTTTAATACAGTGGTGCCTCGCATAACGAACGCCTCGCACAGCGAACGCTGCACACAACGAACCATAATAAACTAAATTTCATGATTCATACAACGAACTTCGTTTCACACAACGAACTCGCCCGAGCTTCCACGATCGCTGCCGTTGTATTGCACCCCCTTGCGCAGGCACTGCAGGCAGTCATTATAGTCACTGCACTTAATTTAAAAACGTATCACGGCAATCGTTCTTCATTACCATATTCAATTATCACTATCATTCAATATTTTTTTTATATCATGGCTTCGAAAAAAAGCAGGAAGGTGATTTCTGTTGAAATAAAACAGGAAATAATTAGAAGGAGTGAATCTGGGGTAAAACAGTGTGACCTCGTCAAAGAGTTTGGTCTCAGCAAGACAACTATTTACACCATTTTGACAAATAAGGATGCAATCAAATCAGCCAAAGTAGCCAAAGGAGTATCAAAATTATTTCATGAAAAACATAGGTCTTCAATCCACGAGGAAATGGAGAGGCTATTAGCGATTTGGATTAAGGACTGGCAGGTGAAAGGTGACGTAACAACCCAAAATATTATCTGTCACAAAGCCAAGAGAATTTATGACGATCTAAAGAAAAACGTTCCTGGAAGTAGCAGCAATCAAGATAATGATGAAGAATTCAAAGCCAGCAGGGGTGGTTTTTTAGATTTAATTATGTTTTTTTTTCTAAATATGTATCTAAATAAAAATAGTAAAAAAATTTTGTCTTTTATTATGTCATCTTAGCATATTTTATGTTACAGAACGAATTATTTTTTTTCACATGTATTGTTATGGGAAAACACGTTTCACATAACGAACTTTTCGCATAACGAACTTGCTCCTGGAACGAATTAAGTTCGTTGTGTGAGGCACCACTGTACTTTCTTGATGCTTACTTAATGTTTAATGTTTTTATTTATTATTTTTCGGTTACTTTTTTTAAAATAAAAATAATAATAACAATTTAAAATTAAAAAAATATATTCTCTATTAATTACTATTATTTCTAACCTTTTTCGTCCTTTTTATGGAATCAAATATGTAATTTAAAAATTGTAGGACATATTTTAAATAAAAAAACATGAATGAATGATAATTATTTCAATTATATTTTCTGTTTTTGAATATACAGACGAGAAATGAATGTTACAAAAGAAATATAAAGTTAACTGACGGGCCGCACAATTTTTCACGGTGGGCCGAATGCGGCCCGAGGGCCTCGGGTAGGCCAAGCCTGTATTATACAATGAAAAAAAAAAAAAAAAAAAATATTAATAATTGTAGAAAAAAAAAGTTGGCTTGAAGAATCAATATATAATTCACGTTTTAAGAAAATGAAATAAATAAAAGCAAAAAAAAAAAAAGAAGTCTTAAGCTTGAAATAAGGTCGCCTAGCCAGCAAAATTGGATTTAAAAAAAAAAATCAAGGAGTTTTTAAAATCCATTCAAATGGAAAAAAGATATAAACGAATGATATAATAAAGAAAAAAAAAAGATTTGGAAGTACTTTGAAAGAAAAATTAAATATAATAATATTGAATACAAATAGATTTTTCTTTCTTTCTTTTCAAACATCCCCCTTTCTCTCTTTCTCTCATTTACCCTCTCTGTTTCTTTCTTTCTAATTTCACTCTCTCTTTTTCTCTCTCTCCCTCTCTCATTCTATCTTTTTCTGAATTTTGTTTCTTTTTCGTTTGCTGCCTCTGGAATCCCATCAAGGGCATTTTATTGGTTTGGAAATCTTTTTTTTTTTTTTTTACTTTATTTCTTTTTTTTTTTCATTTGCTCCAGTCCCTCTTCCACCCCCCCAAAAAACCCACCCGCACCAGTTCTGTTCAACGCGCGGTGTATTGAATCCGTTTGTTTCGTTTTTGCTGACGCAAACAGACTCCACCCTCTAAAAGAGAGAGAGAGAGAGAGAGTAGTATGGGGAGAGTATATGTCTCCAATACTCTTCTTTTTCTTTACCAAATATTCGACTTAAGTAAAAAAAAAAAAGAATTCAAAAGAAAAAAAAGGGGGGTGGGAAAGGATGAGAGTAAGGTATTGAATGTTTTGCGGTTATTTTGTTGAAAATCAACCGCTACTTTTACATTATATATCCACCCCCCCCCCCCCCCACCTCGTTCCAAACGGTGGTTCAATATACGAAATCGAAATTGCAATTCGTTTCTATTGGTTTGTTTGGTTGTTTTTCTTTTCTCGGCTATTTTCTCTCTTATTTGTTTAAATCCATTTATGTTTAATATTAACGATTATTGATTTTCATTTTGGGCCGGTATTTATTCAATTCAAAGAATTTGTCTTTCACACATTTCGTTAAGTAAACGTTGATAAGTTTTATTTATTAATTTATTTATACAGATATAAAAATCCCAAGAATATTGTTTTGTTTTTGTTTTTTTGTTTTTTATTCGAGTATTTTTATTCATGTCAAATTTCAGTTTTATAAATTTATATACATATAAGTATATTTTTAAGACTTAATCAGGGATAACTAATCAAAAGTTTGTGAAGTATTTTAGGTTTCTCGGGGGGGGGGGGAAGAGAGTTGGGTCAAAAGATTATAAATTGTATTTTAATGAAGATATAATATCAAAAGAAGATTCAATCATATGTCATTCTGATGATTAATTTGTATAGGTGTTATTTCATAGATTGTTTATTTAATTTAGCTAATAAAATAAAGATAATGAATAGAAAAAGACAAGAAATATTAAAGTATAATAATAATAGAGGAAATTGTTTACGAACCGGAAAGCTGCAGAGACTTGGATGCAACTTTGCCAGTGGATCCCTTTTTTAATTCCAAAGAAACTTTCCTTATACAATATTTCTCGGTCGCTTCTAGTTTCCGAAATAAAAGTTAATAAAATTTGGATATAAATCCATTGCCATTCGATTTAGCTACCATGTTTATTTGTCTGGCAGGCAGAGGACTTCACTAATTTTCTTGGGGGAGGGGGGGGGGAGGTTCAGTTCGGTTTGGTTATATGAAAATTAAAAAATTAATTAATTAAATAATTTTCCTATATCTAAACCGAACCGCAAATTAGTGAATAATTAGTGAATTAGTCAATAAAACATTACTTAATGGATGTTCATTCATAATTAGATTATCCATCTGTGTGAAACTTTAATAATTTTCATTTCCTAAACAAACTGGGGCCAAGTCTGGAGAATAAGCCGCATGCGCTACTACTCCCTGTATCCATAGCCCGTTTTGCTGTGTGTAAGGGGGAATTATCATGAAACAAAATGACTTTATGTTGCCTTTTTCCGGTCGTTTTTCACGTATTGCTTGATTCAAATCGATTATTTGTTGTTAGTAGCGATCAGTATAAATGGTTTCGCCAGGTTATAATATATTATACCCTTTTTTACACTTTTTTGGTGGTTTCTCACGTCAAAATCACCACTTTTAAATTTTTTAAACCACTCAAAGTATTAAGCATGCAGCAGTTTTCTTCAAATGATAGCAGAAAACAAATGTTGATCGAAAATCATAGTTCGTAGGCACAAAACTCGACCTGTTTGACGTTAAAGAAAAATATACTGTTGTATGTAACTTAAGTTATTGTGTGTTGACAAACTTCCTCAGCTGTTAGAGGGAGAAGCGGTCTTACGGTCTTTAAACTGATAACGAGCACCATCTATAGGGACATTCCGGATCATAATTCTACACCTAAGAATATATATATATATATGTATATATATGTTCGAAATTTTCAAATGATTAAATACATCTGTCGCATATTAACTCGCCTATTTACTAAACTCTTTTACCCTTTATTAATACAACCTTTTTAATGATTTTGATTTTGGATATATAATCCATCATAATTAACGTAAATAAAACTTTGGTCAAATAGCATCCTCGCTCATTTATATTAAATTTGATGTTTTAAACCCCATGAAATAAAAATGCTTATAAAGTAAAGGAATTATAATTAAATAAATATCAATAGCCAAAATAGTTAATTAATATAAAAAAATATTTCTTTTGCAACCAAATATAATTTTTTTAGTATATTATATAATACATATATCATTTTAAAATCGGAGTTTTCGAATTTATCCATGTATTTAATATTAATAATAATAATAATCATAATAATAATATTTCTCTATGTGTGTGTATTGATTAAAATTCCTATTCAAAGTTTATAACTAAATAAAAATTAATTATTTTAATTGAATAAAAGGTGATTTAAAAAAGAGTGAGAAGATATAAATATGAAAATGACAGAGATTTTTTTAATAAATATAATAAAAAATATTAATAAAATTAGATTCAACCTTAACGTTGAATATTAATTATTTTTATTCCATTAAAAGCCTTTGAAAATTTATTATGATTATTATTATTTTTAATTTTTTTTTTTTTTTTTGTTTTATGAAAATTGAATTTTATCTATCAATTTTAGAGATACGAAAAATAAAGGGAAAGACAATTTAAATAAATGTTATTTACGATTACATTTATCATTCAATTTATTTCATATTAAAATTTTTTATATGTGTTCATTATTTATGATGCAGAAAGTATGAATAATTAAATTTAAATTTTTTTAAAATATAGGATAATACTTACTGTGTGAATACGCATTATAAATGGATAGTATCTTACCTGAAACAAACAAAAAAATAAAATTAAAAATTATAATATTAATTATTTTAAAGGTAAATGGAAAGAAAGTTTATGGGAAGAATATTTATATAACTATAAAATTTTACCTTTATTTAATTTAACAAATTCAAATATTTTCGTTTTATAAATTTTATATTCAATATTATAATTATAATGTGTGTATATGTATGAAAAACAAAAAAAATAAAATAAACATATTAATATCGATTTTTTAAATAAGGCACCACGTATTGTAAGGGTCAACGAGAATATAACTTGGATCCTCTTGGACCCGGGTTCAAGGCTCGGTCCCGCCAAAGCAATTTCTCTAGTTGGTCTGTATGGGTCAGAGTACACCCAACCTTCACGATCAAAAGCTATTTGAAACAAAAAGTAGCGCCTCCGATCAAAAAAATCAAGATAAAGATTGAAAAGACATGTTCTACTGATCATAGAACACCTTTAACCCTGTTTAGTCAGCAACTGACTTGATAAGCGGTGTCCTTTCGTTGGATATGCAAAAGTCAGAGGTTATATTTTTAAATGATATATTATATATATTATTTTATAAATTAATTTCTTTATTATTACATTTAGTTAATGTAAGTAGCGTGATACTTGTACAAAACTTATTTAGTAGGTTAATTTTATTGAACTATAAAGGATGTTTTTCTAGTTTTTTATTTATTTTTTTTAAACTATAATATTTTTAATTGAAATTTTGTTTACAAATAAATTAATGAAACTTGTTATTCTTTTGTAGAATTGAATGACAAAAGAAATTCAAGACATGGCCATGATATTTAGTTTCATAAACGAGTGAAGAAGTAATAGAATGTGGAATATTTAACTAATAATAATAATAATAATAAGCATCATTCAAACAAGCGATTAACCCTTTTGAAAATAATAGATTGTTCTTTTTCGTGATTCATTTTAAGAAACCATAAATTAAATATCAATTCAAATAAAGATAAGGATTCTAAATTATTTTATTCTAGTTTGAAACTTTTTCTTAAAGTCGCAAAATAATAATTTAAACTTATATCTTTATTTAAAGTAAAGTAAAGTAATCCAGAAACTTTTAAATCATTTAAATTAAATTCACAGCCACCTTATGGATACACACTTGGAAATCAATGATATTAGATAAATGTTTTATTAATATTACAGTATTTCAAAAAAGTTTTGATTTTAGAATTGATTTTTCATTTTTGTTTTTAACGACCGACGATAGTATTGTTTTCACACTAAATTTCACATGTGGAGATTTTTTACATATCTCCACGAATCATGAACTTTGTATTGGTTTTATCCTCGGGAAAAATCATCTTGTTCTTAATTTAAAATTATATGACGTCACCCAGCCCTTCATGACGTCACAGCCAGCGCCTCCTTATATATTATAAATAAAATAAGATTAAAAATATTTTTGATATATCCATATCTGTTTTTTATTGCATTATTAATAGATACATTTAAATTAATTGAAATTGTTTTTGTAGCGCCTGGCTCAGGTTAACTTATTTTCTTTTCTTTTAAAACTCTAATTTTGAAATCGAAATAACTCTTAAAAAAAAAAAAAATAAATAAATTGCCTAATTGTGTAAAAATTTATTAATTTCTTTTTTAAATTTATTCTTTTCTCTCTTATCAACATTTAATTATTATTTCATGTCTATATTCATTTTAAATGTATACTCTTCAATGAGTTTTTTTTACTCTATTGACGTCATTCTTCCTTTTTTTTTGCAAAATATAATTGGCAAATATTTGAAGTATATTTTATTTATTTATTTTTTATTTTATACTTTATGTATACATTTTTTTTAATGATGAATTAATTATATAAATAGACAGACACTATTTGACATCCATTAGTAAAAGAAAAATAATAGTTAAAAAAAAAGAAGAGAAAAATAAATATATTTGAAATGCAAATTTAATCATTCTATTATTCGTTAATAAATAAATAAAATAAAGGGTACAATTTCCTGTGAACTATAGTTGAATTATATAATAATGTAAGTTGTAAGATATTTGCTCACAGGATATCATATTAAAATATTAGTATAGAATCAGTTTTTTATTTATGATGTCTTTTCATAATTCATATTCTGGAAAAGTTTTTTTTTTATTTATTTATCCTTTATTTATTTTATATCAAATAGATTCAAAATTTATTTGAATCAATTCAGTTGCAATTTTTCATCCAACTACTTTACTAATTTTTTATATAAAAATACTTTCCACAGATAATTTATATTATAATCGTCAATTAGAATTGATATTATGTAGATTGGATAATCCATAACTAAAAAAACATAAGCTTTTCTAATTCCTATTTTCGTTAGTAATCAAAAATAAAAAAAAATTTCATTTCATTCATTCCATTCAATCTCATTAGTTTATGAGTGTCAAGAGCTAGTAACGGAACAATTAAAACTTTTTTTTTTTACCTTTCTTTGAGCAGGAACTCAACAAACTTTTTTTTAGTTCTATTCTATTGTATTATATATTAAACTTAACAAATTTCATAATTAAAAAGGTATTGACTTTTAATATAAATTTAATTAATTATTTATTTCACCTTAATTAATTTTATTTAATAACTCATAAAATGTCTACTATTAAATTGACAAATATCAATATTATTTTTTAAATGATTTCAAACTGTCATGTGGTTGATGTTTATGGCCTTCGCTATTCCCTGACTGCTTACTTCATTAATTGCAAAATTTCATCGACTTTTTCAGTGATTGTTCTAAGGTCTAAGTCAGTGTTTCGCAACCTTTTTGGACCAAACGCCCCTTTTTAAGACCCGCGTCTTAATTCGCCCCCCTATAAATTTTTACAGATAAAAATTGCATGATAATCCCTAATATAAGGTAGGTACACTAGGTGATACTTAGAGCCATATTGAAAAATCAAGTTTCAGAACCTGATTGCAAAATCATCTGACCTTTTTTTAGAACTATATTGAAAAAAATTGAAAAAAAGAGGAAATGTTTAAAAAGCCTTTTTTATAGTTGAAAATGATTTCGCCCCCCCTCCCAAAAAAATAACTTATCGCCCCTAAAATCGTATAGTCAAATAATCGCCCCCTTTAAGATGTCGATCGCCCCCAGGGGGCGATATCGTCCAAGTTGAGAATCACTTGTCTAAGTGAACATTTTCAAAATATATTCAGCATGATTTTGCAGTATTATTACCTTTTTTATAGTAAAAGAGCTGAAATAGTGTATTTCATCATTTATATCTCTTATTTCCAAATTAATATAATTTATTTTACTTCCTATAGCACTGATTCTCAACCTTTTTATTTTTACCGCGGCACACTTTTAGCGGTTTAAAAATTTGGCGACACGCAAAGAAAAAGATAAGTGTAAAAGTTTACCATTTTGAAAATAAGTGGTTCGAAAACGGTTTACCTTTTTGTTTTTAGAACCAAATGAAAAAAAATTAGGAAAAAAAAGTAGGAAATGTTTAAAAGCCTCATGATCTCGCGGCATAGTGGTTCACTGTTCTATAGAATCATATTTTTTTTCACAGAGTTTTTGTCTCCTTGTGAGTCATCGTAAGTCGCTGAGGGTTGTTGTTTGACTAAACTCTTATAAAATAATTTTATCTATAAAATTCTTTCTGCTCTATTATTATATTTATATAAATTGATGAAATTTTATTCTATAAAACGATAAATTCATGGAATTATATTTTCTATGTTGGCTATAAATAGGTTAAATAGAACTTTAGACGGTGACAATTTAACGTCTCAGTTTAAATATGGGATCCTCTCTTTTTTTTCTCTTTATACAGATACAAAATTTATATATATATATATATATATATATATATATATATGTGTATATGAAAGAAGTCTCATATTTTTTAATATTCCGCCATGGCATGTAATAACTTTCTCTCCCTTTGATAGCAATTTTTATGCAAAAATCTGGATATATTTAAAGGAAAATACAGAATGAGAGAGGGTAAATATCATCAAACTAGTAATATATGCTTTCATTTTGTCTCGTTGCGTTAAAATATACCATCATGATGATGATGATGGGGTGAGTTTGCCAGAGCACTGGTGGGTGATGAGTGGAAGTAGTAATGAAGGAGGAAGTGGTAGAGAGTTTGGTGGTGGAAGTAGAGTAGGAGGTGGGAGGGAGTTGACGATGGCAGGATTAGAGAAACGCAACTTAATACGGACGTAACCTGAGACTCAGATCAGAATTAGATATATATATATATCTTTTCCTCTCTTTCTCTCTTTCTCTCTCGGATAAACAGGAAAACAATCAAAGCAGAATGGATTTTACTCTACTCTCTAAATATATAGAACATATTTTGCATTTTAATAGAAAAAAAATACAACATTCAACCTGATATATGCATTATACCACTCTCACCACCAACTTTTGTTCTTGATGAATGAACAATCCATAATGCTAAATTACAATATCAATTTTAATTAAAGTTTCTATTTACTAATATTTCCACAATTTTGCTTTGTTTATTTTTCTTTTTTCATTTGTAAAATGGTTAAGGCTGTTAGTTTTCAAAATACACTGGTAACTGAAACAAAATCAATTCTGTTAACCAAGAAGTTTGAAAATTGTTATTATGGTTACTCACACACACACACACACACACACATATTGATGAATAGATAGGAAAGAGAAGTTTGCACAATTGACATCAAACAATTCTCTTAAATTTGTAAGTATAAATACGAATTCTATCTTTACCTTGTTATAAATTTAAAATAATCAATATGACCATGATCAAAAATAGACAATTAAATTACTTATTAATATAATATTTCAAATTTAGCTATAAAGTTGCTTTCAGTTAATATTATAAAGTGATGATGTAGGAATTAGAAGATGGCTCACGATAGAAATTATTGAACGAATGTGGTTTCTGAGACCTAAAGAACTTTCAAGTTCAGATGCCTATTGAAAAATATATAAATTAAGATTATATAAATAAATCTTCAATTCATAATATTGAATCTTTTTAATTCTCTGAGCGTTCTCAAATACTCTAAATCTACTAAATCTACCATGCCTCACAGCTCTATACTACAACCGGCAAAATAATTGTTTTATACGAGGGTGGGGTGAAAAGTTTCTGACCTGACCAAAAGAAAACAATGTTTTTAAATTTATTTTTTTGATTTATTTTTCAACATAATCTCCATCAACACTGATACATTTCTCATAACGCTGTTCTAATTTAATTAATTAATTTAATTAATCAATTTAATTTAATTTGAATTAAGTCTCATCAACAGCAATGAATCGACGCAAAAATTCGTTTGGATCACCCCTACAGTGCCAAATTGTAGGTAAAAATGGTTTTTCCTTGTTCAAATGGTTGTGTAAAATATTTCGCACACCTTCAGCTGACATCGTACAGGTTTCAGCTATCTTGAATGTTCAAAAATCAGCCTGACCAAGAAAAACGATGTAATTTAATTAATTAATTAATTTAATTTAAGTCTCATCAACAGTTATGAATCGACGCAAAAATTCATTTGGATTACGCCTATAGCGCCAAATTGTCGGTAGAAATGGTTTTTCGAAGCAGTTTTTGGTCTAACGTTAGCAAACGCGGCACCCGCCTTGCACACAGCTTTCCTTGTTCAAATGGTTGTGGAAAATAGTTTGCACTTGTTCAGCTGACATAGTACAGGTCTCAGCTATCTTGAATGTTGAGAAATAAAGCAAAAAAATAATTTAAAAACATCGTTTTTCTTGGTCAGGCGGGAAACTTTTCACCCCACCCTCGTATATTTTAATTTTTGATTCCCTTTGATAATAATTTTGACGCGATAAGCCCCTTTACTGCATGATAACAGGCGTTATCAGATTGCAACCTCGATTTAAATTCTTCTCGAATATTATTATCCTTCGTGATTACAGAACCTAAGTATTTAAATATTTCTACATTTTCGAATTCTAAATTTTGTATGTTAAGACTTTGGGTGTTAATACTATTCCTCTCTATTACTAAATATTTTGTCATAAATTTAAATTAAATTTTTATTTTAAATCTGTATCATAAAATTATTATTTGTAAGTTCACATAAGATTGATTTTTTTTTTGATTTTTGATTGCATTAGTAATTAATATGCATCTTTCAGGTGATATTAATTCAAAACTTTTAACATATCACTTAACTAAGAATATTTAGTATTTTTATCAACACATGACCGTAAACGAACAAAAAACAAAATAAAAAAAAAAACTGATATGTCTACTATATATATATAGTAGACATTATCTACGAATATTCAATATCTATTAATTCAAATCAAATTGCGTGACTGGATGAAAGTCACGGACTCAACGATTATCATGTGGTGCAAATGTATATATAAAGGTGAAAAAACAAAACAAAACAAAACGCAACTAGAACGTTTTATAATAGAATAAAATTCTTCTCTCTTCTTTCTTCCTTCCTTCTATTTTCATTCATTATTTTTCTCTTACTTTCACAAATTTTATTTATGTTAAATAAGAACATACAAGATTTACTTTTTTATCTCTCTCTCTCTCTTGTTTTATAAACATATAAAGTAACTAAACTTTTTTAAATTTGAAAATAATAATGCTTTTTTTCATTAACTTGAATGGTAAGACAAAACAGAAAATTTAATGCAACCTTCATACTTCGTTCTTTTCCACTAAACAAAAAATAAAAAAAATTAGCTGGAGTGTCTCCACTCGACTATCTCGCAATTTGAATTGGATTAAATAACATAATATATTATATTTAAATTAAATTTAATTAATTATAAATTATAAATAATAAATAATAAATATTAAACCAGCGCATGTTTGGCTTTTTGTTGATGGCACCACGTTACGTGTTGGCGCGTGAGATTTGCAGTGTTAAAAAATTAATTCTGGTAATTTTAGCGAATCAATCAAGCTGAAATTCTATATATAGCAGTTTTATACAATTATTAATCATGTGAAAAATTATCAAACATATATCTTTATTTTTACGGTCACTTTAGAGGAAAAAAAATCAAAACGTTGTAGGTAATGACCCTCTTCCGGTTGACCTACATTTCTCAAAAGTTGATAGAAAACTATGAATTTTGAATAATGTCCATGTACCAAATTTCATCATTCTAGCTCAAACCGTTTTTGCGTAATCTTGCCTACATACATACACACACACATACACACACACACACATACACACACACACACACACACACACACAGACATTTTTCTCAACCTTAGTGAAAATGATTCAGGAACCTTCAAAACGTATAAAAACATCAAAATCTCAACATCGAAAATTTTCGTGATCGCAATACTATCTCTGGCGAGATAGTAAAAAAATTAAATTGATGTAAAAGATGATGTGAGGAGGTTTTTGAGAAAAGTCAAGACTCACTCGGATCTCGAAAAATCTTATAATAGTATTAATATTATTATTTAAGGCATAATACGGAGAAATAATATCGCATAATTTTTTTTTCTATCATTTTGTAAAGAGAGTAAGATTAGTTAATTTTAATAATTAGATAATAAATAAATACCCGAAGGCTATTAGAATAAAAACAAAGAAGCCATCACTTTGGGCTTAAATCTAAAATAAATAAATGTTAAAGTTAATATTCACAGTAACACCAGAAATCACTCCCAACTATAAAATATTCTGCTTTTACATGCTTCTACTTAAACAGTTGGGGTTACTATAAATGACCTAGAAATTTTTATTGGTATGTTTGTTTTGCTATTTTACTATCAAACACCGTTTGCAACAGGTTCAACTATTGATTAATATTTTTTAAAACAAAGTAAGCTATATTATTTATATTTAAATTTATATTTTGAAAAATAGTGCAATTTGAAAATTTGAGTGAAAACGAAAATCCAAATGAAATAAAAAATATACTGATTGAATTAAAATGAATTAAAACCTTTCGCATACAGACTTTCAACAAATTACTATGCCTTACAGCACCCTGTCTAGATTCGCATAAAATAATAATAATAATAATAATAATAATAATATAATTATAAGCACAAAGTTAAGACTTTGTATTATTATTTATTTAATTATCATCATGTATAAGTAGTGTTTTAGTACATCAATAAGTATTGATATCAGTAACACAATTTCTAAAACTATTCCTCTTTCACTATTAAAACAACATTTATAGATATTTATATATATTTTGAATACAACTTGATACAAAATGAAATTACATAAATAATTAAGATTTTAAAAATATATTAATAGTTTAATTACCTAATAGAATGTGGCAATTGAAATATATTTTTCCTCAAGCTCCATATTTCTGTCCCCTTATCATTCTTATTGTATTTGTGAGAAAAATTGATTTAAAAAAAAAATTATTATATATTATTTTAGTGTATTATAATTAATAATAGAAATAAATATATGATATATATAATCACTAATTAAATAATTTTATGAATTATGAAAAAATTAAAAAAAAAACTTGTTTTAAAGTAATTTTAATGAATTGAAAAAACAATGTTTTTGAAAAATTGACTTTATAAAAAGTTTTTTTTTCTTAGAGAATAATTAGTGAATTTAATTAGAATACAAATGAGAAGTAATAATTCAAAAATAAAAACGTTTATCTTCAGGGTATAGCAAATGGACAGGTGTGCATTCGTGCAATCCCGTTTATGTAAATTATTATATAAGATGTAAATAATGTATATTCTTTGATTTTCTTATCTCTCATGCTTTATATTTTTATTTTGTTTTGTTCTTATTTTTCATTCCTTCCTTCCTCGTGAAAAATTTCTATCATATAGTAATAAATCAGACAGTGAATGTTTATAAATTATCAAAGGACATAGAAAGGGATGAGAAATACACAAGGGTGAGTGTAAGAAGAGAATGGAGTGAGTGAAAGTATGGTGGAAAGAGTGAAATAGAGACGAGAGGCAGTGTCACAGGAAATAGCCTATTTGAGAGGGAGAGATGGAGAGGTAAAGAAGATGAAAAACAAAAGAAGTGAATTGAAATAAAAGAATATAAGGAGGAGTTAGAAAAAAAATCGTTAAATTAAAAGACTTTTAAGAAAGGAAAGAAAGTGAATGTGATGGAAATTTTATACTTGTGAAAGTTAAGCCAATTTTAATCCTTTTTCTTTCATTCTTATTTCAAATGTTCATAAAATGGTAACATCACCAATGAGGAGATCTTAATTATCAACGATTCAGAATTAAATTAAAAAATTATTACTAAAAATACCCGTAAAGTTTTAGTTCAATTAAAATGCATTTGCTTTAAGTCATTAATTGAATTGAGTGTAAGTTAACTATGAAAGTGTTTATTTTTTGATAATTTCTCTACCTCTAGTACATCTTAAATGTATTTAAATCATTAAGACGCCACAGGGTGAGAGGTTAACGTTGCTGGCTCACATTCTCGTGGTCTCGTGTTCAAGTCCCGGCCTAATAAGGGATTTTCTCTAGCTGGGGTCTATGCGACGGAATTTATTTTCCCTTCCTACATTGTCTACCCACCTTCCTTGGTCTTTCAATCGTTTCCCAATCGGTCTTCCCATCAATTCGCCATTCTTTCCTCTCCCATTCTAGCCACGTGTCCTGCCATTCTTGATTTTATAACCCTGACTATGTCTGGAGATGCATCGAGATCATGCAATTTCTAAATATTTAATCAATATATATAATTTCCGTTGTATATGATCTCTGTAACATTATGAAGTTAGTTACAAATTTAGAATTTTACAATTTATCATTTTTTTAGAATTTAAAATAAAAAAATAATTTGAAATACAAATTGAAATATTCAAATTTTTAAATTTATAGACAATTTGATATTAATATTATTTTTTATTAATATCACATTATAAAAGAGAATTGATTAAACTTATTAATTTGTTACTAACTTCATTTTTTGGGAAATTTTGTTTTGTTGTAATTAAATATTGAAAAAAATTAAAAAATTATTACGACGATTTAAATAAAGTTAATAATTTTATATTCTAAGAAGAGTTTTATGCCGCCGGCAGCATATATGATGCCAGGAATGGCTAGTAATATAATAATAGTAATATAATATAATAAAGGTAAAATGAATTCACTGGGTTTTTTTTTGTTGTTATCGAATTAAATATTGAAATTTATAAAAAATTTTACAGTAGTAACAAAAGAAATTGATTAATAATTTATTTATTTTACTGATTCTGCAGAAAATACTTATTGAAAATTTGATTTTTTTTTATTTACATTTAGATCAATAAATCGATTTTCTTTTGTAGTTTTTCTTATGTATTTACCTTTCGAGGTAAGTTTATTTTTATCTACGAAAGTCGAAGAAAAATTACAATCAAATAAAAATCGATTTAATAAAAATTTAATTTATATAGAATACGTTGAAATCAATGTGTAAATAAGATTAGAGAAAAGAAAATTTAATATTATTTAAAATAGTATATAAAATATAATGGATTCTACCTTGTAATTAAACTCCATTTCAGTATAATGAAAATTCTATTTATAACATAAACAGAGACATTTAAATATATTTTATGTTTTCAATTTATTGTGAATTCAAGCAATATTTAAATTAATTTCAAATATGCTGGAGTATTCGCTTTAATCTTAATATTTGAAAAATTATTCACTCATTTATATAGCCTTTAAAATTTGTACCGTTTTTTACTATCTCGCCAGGGATAGTATTGTGATCACGAAAATTTTCGATGTTGAGATTTTGATGGTTTTATACGTTTTGAAGGTTCCCGAATCATTTTCACTAAGGTTGAGACAAAACGGTTTGAACTAGAATCATGAAATTTGGTACATGGGCATTATTCAAAATTCATAGTTTTCAATCAACTTTTGAGAAATGTAGCTCAACTGGAAGAGGGTCATTTACCTTCAACGATTTGATTTTTTTTCCTCTAAAGTTACCGTAAAAATAAAGATATATGTTTGATAATTTTTCACATGATTAAAAAATGTATAAAACTGCTATATATAGAATTTCAGCTTAATTGAATCGCTAAAAGTACCAGAATTAATTTTTTAACACTGTAAATCTCACGCGCCAACAAGTGACGCGGTGCCATCAACAAAGAGCCAAACATGTGCTGGTTTAATAAATATTATTTATTAATGTTAATTTATAATTTATAATTAATTAAATTTAATTTAAAAATAATATATTATGTTATTTAATCCAATTCAAATTGCGAGATAGTCGAGTGGAGACACTCCAGCTTTTTTTTTTTTATTTAAAGAGAAAAATTAAAAAAAAAATATATTTGTTTTATTTATGACAAGTTCATTATTTGGCAGAGGGTATATAGCTAATGGCCGGTGAGGGGGAGGAAGGTGTGGGATGGTGAGGGGTTGGGGTAATTAATTGCCGAGTTGCTCTTCTATTTAAATCCCAAACGAGGGAAAGTTTTTACTTCTTTGGAAATGAGTGCTAAATAGCAAGTAGATGAAGTCGGTGCGGGGTGAGTATCAAACCATTTACCCTTTCCAACCCCTAACCCCTCCCTCGGGAGCCTCTTCTCTTCTCTTGTGCCGCTGAGACAGACACACTGAGATAGATTTATTATACGATTGGAATACACCATTCTATGGGGAATCCTCCCCGTCGCAACAACAACAACAACAACAACAGAACAACACGTATTTCGAATGGCTCTCACGTGATAAATAAACATCACCTGACTTAATTTCGGAATTTGTTTTGAAAATGGAACGCTAATATCGGGAATATGGCGGATCAGAGAGTAGAGGGGATGGATGAGGATTGAAAGGGATGTAGGGATTCATTTACCCTTCAAATCACCATACCCTTATAGGATTTTCTATAGACTAATATACGGCTGGGTTTCTTTAATAGCATTTCGATATTTCCAATCCTTTCCCATCCATTTCATTCCTCTATCCCCCCTCCCATTTCCCACCCCACACATTCCTCTTACCTCTACCTCATCTATCGCAAAATATCCGAGATTTTTTCTTTCTTTCTTTATTTTTTTTTCTTAGAGAGTATGAGAGTGTGATTTTTCAGAAAGAAAAAAAAAACCCCAAGAGGAGATTTCAAAAATCCCGATGGGCCAATTCGTGATCTTGGTTTGTTCTTTGATCAAGACGGATGGATGGATTGCCTTGAAAACAACAAAAACAACAACAACAACAACAATAACGAGGACAATAAATAAATATTAAACTTTCAATCTAAAATGCATCTATAAGATTAATTTAATGAAATAACTATATTTAAGAATAATGTCAATGTATCTATTAATTAAATAAAAAACAAATATGAATATAATATAAATATTTTTAATTTTATTTTAAGAATAGATATATATCTCACAGGCGGTGGATGTAACGTCATATCTATTTAAATTAAAAAAAACTAATAAAGATGAATTTTTCCAGAGATATGATCAATAAAACTCAATTTTTTTTATAAATATCTCTGATGTGAATTTCAAAAAAATCGTTATAGTGGTTTTTGAGAACCATTTACATATATACAAACATATATACAGTTTTCACTAGCATAATAAGATAAGATTTAATGAAATAACTATACTTAAGAATAACATAAAAAAAACCTAGTATAAAAAGATTTTATTTTAATTTATTCTTTTCATTTATTTATTTCACTATACCATTTTTTTACCGATTGACAATAGGAAGAAAAGGGATTGTTTTCACACCAAATTTCATATGAGGAGATTTTTACATATCTCAACGAATTATGCATTTTGTTAACAGAAAAAAGTATTTTTAGCATGATGTCTGTTGTGTGTCCGAATAGACGTGTACAGCTTGAACGGCTCAAAGGATTTTGATAAAATTGGGTATTTTTACTTAATGCATCAGTAGCATGAATTCATCAACTTTTGGTGTATGTTCGAAAACCGGAAGTGGTAGTTTACAAAGTATTAATTTTATATTCATTGTCGGAAATTTTTCACTTTAAAACATAGTAGTAATGAATAATTGGGTAATTAAACTAAAAATTAAAACCAAGATAATATAATTTAGTCATTTTATACTTTATATACGTAACTTATATATATATATGAGGAGCTGAGAGCCAGAGTGGACCAACCCCACCATCTGTTTTTTTGAGAAAATGCTGTTTTTAGTGCAATTTTAATTACTGGATCAACCAAAACAGTGCTGGTATCTAACGGAAAACTAAAAAAATTAATTGTTTTCTCTCTTAAGCCAATATATGTCATCTCGTTCTATTAAAAAATAAAATAAAACAATTTTTCATTTTTTGTGGGTTGGTCCACTCTGACTCTCACCTCCTCATATAATGTTGTTTGGAAATTAATTTATTTCAAATCGTCGGTCGTTTCTGTGTTTGGTCACAACGGATTTTTTTAATTTCAATGATAATATTCTATGATGTATGTGTGTATGTGTATGTGTATGTATCTATCCACATTCATTTATTTTTCAACCAAGAAATAAAATTAAAAATGTTACCCAAATTTTTTTTTTATCTCTTTGGAATTTTACAATAAATTTTCTTAAAACAAAATATATTTACCCGAGATAAGAAAAGAATTATTTCGTAAATCAATGTTTTTATAAAGAAAAAAAAAATTTGTACATTAAATAAATCCGTTCAACAGAGAATTACAATTTCCCTCCCCCTAAGCAGTTAGTAATACCTGTATATTCACATTTCACTCTTTCTGAGTGTTAATTGAAAGTGATTTGTTATTGTATGTTGTGGTACCTATACATATAATAAATTTTATGCGTGGTTAATCAAATGTGGGATTAACGTTTTATCCAATGGTTGATTGATGTCTAATATACTGTATTATTTAAACAAAAGCCTTTTCGTATTTTCTGCTCTTTAATGTTAATTAAACCATGATTTCAACAAAAACACCAACAAGATCAACAGATTGACATCACCACATTTAGAGAGATATTTCAATCCTAAATAAATAAATAAATAATTTTTGATAGCATTAGAAGAGTTATTCATTCGATTGTCAATCCACTAGATTTTTTTTTTGTTTTTTTTTTTTGTTTTTTCTTTATAAAAATAATTTTTTAAATTTTTGATTTGATGAGCTTTACTTGTTAGATATTTTTTTTTATCCCAAATAAGAAAAATGTGAAAAATGCAGTTAAAATTTGGACGTTGATTGATTTAATGAGATAAAAATACTATAATTAATAAAACTAAGAATTATAAGGGCCAGGGGGAAAAAGAGGAAAATGACGGGAAATATAAATATAGAATTATAGAATATAGTGACTTGTGTTGAAGGGATATGGTTGAACTTTGGAGTTCAAGCTAGCAGCCATTATGTTACATTTACTAAATGTGTACAATATAATATTAATAATAATACGTTTCATAAATATAATTTTTAATAGACATATTTTTTAAATTAAAAAACTATTTTAGATGTATATGATAAAAATATACTTAAACTGTAATTCTATAGAATGGTCCTCAAGTCATGGATTTGGATAAAACTTTAAATAATAATTTTTAAGTTTGACAGATTAGCTAATTATCAACGTCGAAATGTGTGCCACATTAAGTAATGATTTATTTCACTTATTCACTAATTTTCGGGGTTTTTCGGTTCGGTTTGGATATAGGAAAATTATTTAATTAATTAATTTTTTCAATTCAAACTGAAAAAATCCCGAAAATTTGTGGTGCCCTCTGCTGATCAAATTAATAAAACATGGTAGCTAAATATTACAATAGAATATCAATGGATTTAAACTTAAAGCGTCCCGAAAAAATTGCATAAGAAATGAAATTTTCAAAATGTCTTCCTGGCCGGAGGACCATATTTCGAAAACACTAATAAAAAAAAATTTATCTTTATTTTTAGAGACATATTGAACGAAAAATCAAAATAAGAGCCAACTTTTTCAACGGGCCAGCGGGCGTTCAAAAAGCCCGCGCTTAAAAGTATTTGCCCACCCCTGAACTAATGACAAGTAGTAAGCCCGTGTAAACTAGGCTTAATGGTAGTCAACCCATTTCTCAATGTCTGTTTGGTGCAAGCAGGTAACAGTTTAGCCAATGTTGTCCAATTTAGATATTACCAACTAATAATAAACTAACCATATTAGAAATAGATAATCTTAAAATGGATTTCATGAAATCATAACTTTCCACTTGACTTGTAAAATGACCAAATAAAATGATTTCAAGAGAAGATTTTATGAAATAGGATTTATCATTAAAGCGATTTTTCTAAAAATATATGTGAGTAAGTTTGTTTTAACACGTTTTATCAGTAATGGGGAGTAAAAATTTATGTTTCACTTTAATTTCCTTTGAATATTTTAAAATATTTATGACCATATTTAAAAACTCAACATTTTATAAACCATTTTACAAAAAATTGTAAGCTTTTTATGTTTTTGCTTTTTAAAACGGTTAATAAATCGTTATATTACATACTCTGTATAACATATATAAGGTATATATAGTGAAGATAGAATGTATGTATAATTTTTCTCCTATTTGAAGTTTTTCTATCCTCTGTTTTTTTTTACCCTCCCCAGAGTTACAAAAATGCTCTTTAAAAAAATGATCACTTGAGAATTATTTATATTTATATGTGTCGAGTTAAGCCCGTGGTGTCGTAAATATATGCTAATTAGCCCTTCTAGTCAACCTCAAGGGATACTTGAGTATGGTACATTTGGCGTAAATGGGAGGATGAAAAGGAGAGGGAATGAGGAAGATAAATTCCAGAGGATTTCTTCTCTAATCTTTTTGCCTTGCAATGAAATTAATTGCTTTTTTTTAATCCATTTTCTTTCTTTATTCCATTCCTCAACCCATTCTTCTTCTTGTCCCTGAAAAACCGTCCTTGAACCTCGTCGTCAACTTCCTCGAAAAGTTACACCCCTTCATTTCTTTTCATATAATATAAAAAATGAATAATCCTAATCGATAGATGGGGGATTAACTCATTCCATTTTTTATGATGATGAATATTGATTTTATCTTCCTTTATACCACCAAGAATCATTTCAAAAGAAAACGGAATTTTTTTTTTAATTATTATTCATTCGATAATTTTAGGTGAAATGGGCGTGAATGGAGGGAGGAGTGATAATATAAAAAAAATAAACATCCGAATATTAATGATTATATAAATATGATAGGATATGAATACTATATAAAATATTATAGAAATGGCTTTTCAATGATTAAAACAAAATAATTTATGAAAATTTCAACAAAAATAAATAAAATAAAAAAAGTTGGAGTGTCTCCACTCGACTATCTCGCAAATTTGAATTGGATTAATTAACATATTTTATATTTAAATTAAATTTAATTAATTATAAATTAAAATTAATAAATAATTTTTATTAAATCAGCGCATGTTGGGCTCTTTGTTGATGGCACCACGTCACGTGTTGGCGCGTGATTTGCAGTATTAAAAAATCTGGATTGTCTCCACTCGACTATCTCGCAAATTTGAATTGGATTAAATAATATATATTAATTTAAATTAAATTAAATTAATTAAATTATAAATTAAAATTAATAAATAATATTTATTGAACCAGCGCATGTTTGGCTCTTGATGGCACCACGTCACGTGTTGGCGCTGGAGATTTGCAGTGTTAAAAAATTAATTCTGGTACTTTCATCGATTCAATCAAGCTGAAATTCTATATATAGCAGTTATATACAATTTTTAATCATGTGAAAAATTATCAAACATATATGTTTATTTTTACGGTCACTTTAGAGGAAAACATCAAAACGTGGTAGGTAATGACCCTCCTCCGGTTGAGCAACATTTCTCAAAAGTTGAAAGAAAACTACGAATTTTGAATAATGCCCGTATACCAAATTTCATGATTCTAGCTGAAACCGTTTTTGCGTAATCTTGTCTACTTACATACACACATATACACATACACACACACAGACATTTTTCTCAACTTTAGTGAAAATGATTCAGGAACCTATTGTATATATTGTATATATATATATATATATATATATATTTGTATTTTTGAAATATTAAACCGCTTGAAGGATTTTTTGAAATTTACAACATAGATAATATCAACAAGGGAATTTTGTAAATAAAACCACATATTGATATTTTTTATTGTAAATTTATTCAAAAAAAATACAAAAAATACACATCGATTGCTACTTCTGCAATCGTTATCAAGCGACTGCAGAAGTCCTGCATGTGGATTGCCAGCCTGAACGTTGTGACGGCTATTCTGAGAACGATCAAGAATTCTCCAACAGTTTTCAAGCGTTATACGAACGTTGTCAGAAGTGGGTTGTGGCTTGGTCACCAAGAGGGAGTGAGGGGTGGACAATTTTGCTAAGTTGATTGGAGGGGATGATTGGCTTCGACATATTTTAGTCAGTCTTGATCAGGAATTGGAGAAGGAGACAACATTTCCCTGGCAGGAGTCGACATCCCGGCCTAACCCCTTTTTGAGAAGTACCGTGGCCACCAAGGAGATGTTCTATATAAATCCTCAGGACGACACTCAAGACTCAAGTCTCCAAAGAATCCTCCATTCCCCCTTTTTAAATACCAGTAAGTGGTCGATCCTTAGTAGTTAATAATAATTTGCAATTGCTTAATATAAATTAAATTTCATTTAATTTATATTTCTATATCTAATGGTACCATTCAATTTCTTCAATTTCATATAATTACTTGTTATCTATTTTTGTAATATAAATTCTCTATTTTTATTAAATACATAATTTTTAGTTAAAATTTAAATATGCATTTTTATTCTGAACCTATTCAATTTTATTATTTCCCATATCAACCTTCGCGGATTCAATAACCAATTTATTATTCTAAATTTAACCAGAGTTCTACCAAATTAATTTAACTTGTTTTCAACCCATTTTATTTTCCCGCATACTTCGTATAAGGGAAGTATTGGAATCGTCAAAAATTTCGACTTCGAGATTTTGATAGATCTTGACGTTTTAGACCTCCCTGAGTCGGAAAATACCATTTTTCGAATTATGTCTGTGTGTGTGTATGTATGTATGTATGTATGTATGTATGTATGTATGTATGTATGTATGTATGTATGTATGTATGTAATGTCTGTAAGCAAATTTACTCAAAAACTAATCAAGCTAGGACTTCGAAATTTGGTACACCGATATTATTCACAGTTTGTAGATTTCTATCAAAATTTCGTCGAAATCGGTTAACCGGAAGTGGTACTTTACCTACACCGGTTGCGTTTACCTTTCAAGTAAAGTACCAGTTTGCTTCGAGATATTTGCTTCATATTTTGTATATAGATTTAAAAATATGAAAAAAATTCAGATACCAAATTTCATCATGATCTGAATACCGGAAGTGACATTTTACCTATACAAGTAGCGTTTCCTTTTTACCGACCGACGATAGCAAGGGAGGTATTGTTTTCACATTAAATTTCACCTGTGGATATTTTTAGGTACATATCTCCACGAATCATGCATTTTCTTAACAGAAAAAAGTATTTTTAGTATGATGTCTGTCCGTCCGTCCGCTGTGTGTCCGTAGAGATGTGTACAGCTTGAACGGCTCAGCGGATTTTGATGAAATTTTTATATTTACTTAATGCATCAGTATGATCAATGGATCAACTTTTGGTGCAAATCCGGAAACCGGAAGTGCTAGTATTGCCGATCGAAGAGAGGAAGTGAAGGGTTATTTTCATATTAAATTCCACGTGAAGGCATATCTCCACGTGTTATGCACTTTGTATTGGTTTTATCCTCGAGAAAAATCATCTTCATTAGTTTTTTCTTAATTTAAAATTATATGACGTCACCCAGCACTTCATGACGTCACAGCCAGCCCTTATATATTATAAATAAAATAAAATTAAAAATATTTATATTATATCCATATCTGTTTTTTTTTTTACATTTAAAATATCAGTTAACCGGAAGTAGCACTTTATTACATTCTAAATATTCATTCACAACTCTTTATACCTATTTATATGCGGGAAAGTCTAGGGGAGGACACTCCCGCTTATTTCTTATAAAATACCTTACCTAAGTCCTCCAATATACGACAATATATATAGGATGAAAATAAGTAAAAATAAATTAAATTAAATTAAATTAAGAATAACGGCTGAAAACGCTTTATTCATATATTCAACCTATATAATATTAGATTCTTTGATATTAAATTCCAATACCCGATGGCAAAATAAATATACATTCAATTTGATAGTTAATGACATCCAATATATATATATATATATATATATATATATTTAATAATAATTTTGTTGTTTCTTAAAACTCATAGATAACCCCAGGCGAGTATGTTTTATTTTAATTTTGAAAATTCATGTATCTATAAAATACTTGAATGTTATAAAGGTGGGTATCATCAAACGTTTGAAATTTTTTTTTTCTTTCTCCTTTTATTTTTATTTTATTTATTTATTTATTTATTTTAATAAATTTTGTAATTTTTCCTCCATTGCTTGAATCTAGCCCCGGGGATACATGTGATTGCCCTATTTTTTTAATTTTTTTTTTATACAATGACTGATAGTTTAAAATATATATAATAAAATAAATTGAAGAGTAGATGTATAGATATCAATAATATCTAGGTCAGAATTTTGACATATGATGAAAATAAACATGAATTGCAATGTTTTTTTTTGTATAATTTATACTTGAATATTGATTTCGATTAATTTCAATTCCACGTCAACTAATACAAAAGTGGTATGAATGAATATATATATATATATAAAGTGGCAAGAAAATAAAGTTATAATATGATAATTTGAATTATACAATTAGCAATATAATAACGTAACAGTTATTAGAGAAAATATATACTTTTATATAATCTAAAAGGTAAATATGTAGATTAATCAAACAAAATGTGGAGTTCTTAAAAGAACTAATTAGTGAAACAACAAATGAACAAATTTAAAAGGTAACTGTGTCTTCCAAAACTTGTTTGCAAGCGCAAGGGCTGCTAAACACAAAATATACAAGATCTGTTCAGTATAAAAGCTGAAACAGGAGAGATGTTTGCGATAAAACTGGAAGAGAGCAAGCCTCAACATTTGAGCGGTAGACATCCACCCTTCTGGGAGGATTGTGTCGTTGCCAACTGTTGAAAACTGAAGGCTCTAAAGAGATCTCTCAAATTTAAATTTATTTATTTATTTACATTTTTACCGACCGACGATAGTAAGGGAGGTATTGTTATTTTTAATTATGAATTTTTAAAGATTACGCCTATTGGCATAAACATATATATATTAATATATGTATGTAATAATGCAAAATATCACCTATATATTTATTTATACAGAACCCAGATATATATATATATATGTAAAAGGTGAAGGGGTAACGGTTTCCCACCCTCTTACTCTAACTATGTACAATATGGCATAGAATATGAAAAGGGTAATTGAAAAAAAAATGTATGGTAGAGGACTGTTTGTTTTTCACCATAAAAAAATGACAAAAGAGATGGCTGTAAAAAAGACGGATTATTATTATTATTAAGATGAAATATATAAAAATTTCCATTCTATAAGTTGAAACAAATTATAAAAAAAACATCTTATTGATAGTTTTAATATAAATGAATGTCTATACATTTATTTAATAGGTGTTATAAAATAAGGTTTCAAAATAATATCGAAAATAAGCTGGAGTGTCTTGAATTGGATTAAATAACATATATTATATTTAAATTAAATTTAATTAATTAAATTATAAATTAAAATTAATAAATAATATTTTGGTTCGTTTTGGATATAGGAAAATTATTTAATTAATTTTAATATTAATTAATTAATTTTTTAATTTTTCTACATTCAATACGAACTGACAAAATCCCGAAAAATTATGGTGCCCTCTGCTGATCAAATTAATAAAATATGGTAGCTCTCTCTCTCTCTCTAAATATTACAGTAAAATATCAATGGATTTATATGCAAACTTTAAAAAAATTTATCTCGAAAAACTAAAGAGTCCCACAAAAATAGCGTAAGAAAAGTTTATTTGAAATTAAATAAGGTGGAGTGTCTTCACACGACTATCTCGCAATTTGTGAATTGGATAAATAACATAATATATTATATTTAAATTAAATTTAATTAATTATAAATTAAAATTAATAAATAATATTTATTAAACCAGGGCATGTTTGGCTCTTTCTTGATACCACCAGGTCACGTGTTGGCGCGTGAGATTTGCAGTGTTAAAAAATTAATTCTGGTTCTTTCAGCGATTCAATCAAGCTGAAATTCTATATATAGCAGTTTTATACAATTTTTAATCATGTGAAAAATTATCAAACATATATCTTTATTTTTACGGTCACTTTAGAAGAAAAAAAATCAAAACGTAGGTAATGACCCTCTTCCGGTTGAGCTACATTTCTCAAAAGTTGATAGAAAACTACGAATTTTGAATAATGCCCATGTACCAAATTTCATGATTTTAGCTCAAACCGTTTTTGCGTAATCTTGGTTACATACATACACACACACACACACGCACACGCGCAACCACATACACATATAAATATATATATATATATATATATATATGTTGGTTTAGGTTTCCGTGAATTTTATTGTTATTATTATTATCAGATTTATCAGGGATATGATCACGTATTTTTGTGAGATTGTTTTCTCGACGTTTCGGCACCCATTTTGGCGCCATTTTCAAGAGATTATTTAGGTGGGAATATTTTTGGGATTCTGGGTCTTAGTCTGTGTGACCAAGGGTTAATATCGGGATTTTGGGTTGATAGGTTGGGTGGTTTTGTACTCACTGCGTTGCTAGTGTAGAGCTCCGAAGAATCCTGGGCAATCCTGAGACCAGCACACGTCCGCACTGGACAACAGTCCGAGGCCAACTCAGTTGCCCAGGATTCTTCGGAGCTCTACACTAGCAACGCAGTGAGTACAAAACCACCCAACCTATCAACCCAAAATCCCGATATTAACCCTTGGTCACACAGACTAAGACCCAGAATCCCAAAAATATTCCCACCTAAATAATCTCTTGAAAATGGCGCCAAAATGGGTGCCGAAACGTCGAGAAAACAATCTCACAAAAATACGTGATCATATCCCTGATAAATCTGATAATAATAATATATATATATATATATATATATACATACACACATTTTTCTCATCCTCAGTGAAAATGATTCAGGAACCTTCAAAACGTATAAAAAAATCAAAATCTCAACATCGAAAATTTTCGTGATCGCAATACTATATCTCTGGCGAGATAGTGAAAAATAAGAGAATTATTTCATGTGTTTTATATATTTTAATCTCTTTAGCAAGATATCGAAATAGTAAAAAATAATGACTAATAAAAAAGGCAATTAAACTAATTTCTAATTTGGTTATGTTTTTTTTTTTGTTTTGTTTTTTTGTTTTGTTTTTTTGTTTTGTTTTTTTGTTTTGCTAAAAAAAATATTAAATAATAATTCATTATAGTTATTATATCCAATTAAAAACTTTTAAAATAGCAACTACATAATATAGAAAACGTATATTATGTAAAATGTATTTTCAACTTGAAAATTTATTTATTTATTTATATAAAAGTAATTAAATGTAAATGATTTAATTTCTATATTACTAATTGAGACAAAGAAAAATCATTAAAAACAAATTCAATTAAATAAAAATATTTTATATTATAGGAGTATAATTAATAAAGTTGAAATTAAGTTTTATTTATATAAAATTTATGATTTCGATTTATAATAATTGTTCACTTAAGTTGAGTTGTTTCTTTCCTCATAAATATTATTATACAATAATAACTTTTAACGAAAAATGAAATAATAAACAACCTATTTACTATTATATAAGTATATTTGAAAAAATTATAATTTACTAGAAAAAGACATATAGAGGAAAAATCATTATTTTATTTTTCCTTTCTAATTATCCAAACAATATTTTAATGATTCAAATTAATTAATGATATATCAGTTAATTAATATAAATAAAAAATATGATTTTATGATAATCTGTTTGAATCAATAAGATAAATGAATGAATGAATCCATTAATAAATATAAATAGAAGAATGAATGTTATATAAAAAAAGAAAAAAGATCTTGTCTAAATTCTCTAATATTAATATTATTAATATACATACTTATATATATATATATATATATATATATTCAACATTCCATTAACTATTTCTTTCCTACCCGTTCTATCAATGTTTGTTTTACAAACCCCTCTATCAGTCTTTAGTATTTATATTCAAATAAATACTTAAGATAATTTTTTAACTCATTTAATACTATTAAATATCATTATTATTATTGTTAATGTTTTCTTTTCAATTTTTGTGAGTTTATAATTAAAAAATAATTGTTATATAATAGTAAGTACCTGGTTTACTTTAAAAAGTTATTCCTTACGAACTATGAATATTTAACATTAAGATTATTATTTAATTTAAAATAAATAAACGAGAAAATATAAAAAAAAACCTCCGACTTTGTACCTCCTACGCAAGGACAACGCCTCTCAAGCCGGTTATATCAATGAGGTGTCCTATGATCAGTAGAACGGGTCCTCTCAACCTTTACCTTGATTTTCTTGATCGGAGGCGCTATCAAGTAGCTTTTCCCCAATGTTGTTCCCGGAGGCTGAGTTGACTCCGTCCCATAGACCCCAGCTAGGGAAATTCCCTTGCCAGGCCCGGGACCATGTGAATGTGAGACAGCTTCGCTACCCACACACCCAATGGCGCCTTTTTTCAACGAGAAAATACACATGAATCAATTTCAAATAATTTAAAAGAACATAAGTTTAAAAAAAAAATAGTCATAAAACATACAGCCCTTAAAAGTACGTTTTAATGCACCGACAGAGAGAAAAGTATGGCCTGAGGATATAACATAATATATATTTCGTAATTTGATTATAAAATACTATTAAAATAAATATTTTTAATTTTATTTTAAATATATTTTTTTTGTATTTAAGGAAGCGCTGTTCGGCGTTACTCGGTGCCATTTTTTTATTATTAAAATTCCTATTTTAAATTAAGAAAAAACTAACAAAGAGGATTTTTCCCTGAGGCTGAAACCAACACGGATCAATTTTTCTTTATAAAACCAATACAGATCGATCTTTCTTTATAAATATTATCTATGTTGTAAATTTCAAAAAATCCTTGGGGCGGTTTAATATCTCAAAAATATACAAATATATATATACAATTTTTGCTACTTTAATAAATTAAGATAAGATAGCAGAAAATCAGAAAAAATGCATGAAAAGAAGTAATCAATGAAAAAAGAAAAATTTGGCGGCATCTAAGAAAAAGATAAGTGTAAAAGTTATTTACTTATTTACGATGTTGAAAAAATAAATGCCTGATCGCAAAAACATTTTTACTTTTTTTCTTTTTAGAACCATATTGAAAAATTTGTAAAATTTGGCGGCACATTTTGATTATCTCGCAGCATATAAAAGCACTGCGGCAAAGTGGTTGAGAATCACTGGTTTAGTGGAACCTGAACTTTTTGATGGTAGTTTCTGTAGTACCAAAAGAAAGTAGTATTCTTATGCTTAATAAACAAAATATGAAAAATATACTACAATAAAATATTATATTTTATGAGTATGTATTTAATTTTTTGCCATTAATAATAATATAAACTAGATGAGTGTAGTCGATATATTGAAAAAATAGTAAAAAAAGTAGACAATCATTGACTTGATGAAAAAATGTATTAAAATAAAACAATGACGAACACATTTTCCAGTCAGTATTGAATATTATACAATTTATATTAGAAAAATAATCTTCAGTAAAAAGAAAAGGATAACAATAAGGAAAGAAGATAAGAAAGAGTCTTGGAGGGATTAACTACGAGAAGATTGTTTTATAATTTTAAATAAAATATATAAAATTGTAATAAATGAAATGAGAGAGAAGACCAATAGGAAAGATGGAAATATAAATTAAAACAAATGATCGAATGAGACAAATTGAAATTGTTGAATTGTTGAAAGAGAAATTCCAAAATATATTTATTATAAAATCGAAACTCATTTCCTTCAAGAGAGCTGTGCGTTTATTAATTATTTAGAACAAAAAAAAAAATAAAAAAGAGAATGAAAATTATAATTATTTTCAAGATTAGATGAATGAAAAGGAAGAAGAAAAATATAAGAGAGAAGAAATTACCCTCTATAAAAAAAAAACAAAAAATTTTAAATATATATAAAATCGATTTAATCGATTTGATTTTTAACAAATTAAAAGCCATCAATTAAAAAATAAGCTGGAGTCTCTCCACTCGACTATCTCGCAATTTGAATTGGATTAAATTACACAATATATTAGATTTAAATTACATTAAATTTAATTAATTCTAGCTGAAACCTTTTTTGCGTAATCTTGTCTACATACACACACATATACACAGACATTTTTCTCAACCTTAGTGAAGATGATTCAGGAACCTTCAAAACGTATAAAAACATCAAAATCTCGACATCGAAAATTTTCGTGATCGCAATACTATCTCTGGCGAGATGGTAAAAAACTAAGAATTGGAAACTAACTAAAAGTTAAAATACAATTTTAAAAAATATGATCTATAAAAAAAAATAATCTTTAAAAGTAATTTTTATAAGATCTCATCAGAAATAAATATAATCCATAGATAAAAAAAAATAGTAATATTGTTTTTCTTTTTTATTAAAAAATGTAGTTATTAAACATTTATTTATTGATATTTGAATTTATTGGCGATGAAATTGCATTACTATAAACATAAACGTTAAGTTAAATTTTTAATTTTTTTAAATAATCGAAAATTATATAAATATAAATAAATATTATTTAATAATCTATACAATAATAAGTATATAGGTAATTATTTATAATATTCGAGAAGGATTTAAATCAAGGGTAATTGAGGGGGCTTATTTCGTCAAAATTATTATCAAAGGAAATCAAAATTAAAATTATATATAAAACAATTGTTTTGCCTTTTAGGTGGCATGGTCTATAACCCTGAGAGACGAGAATAGATTTAGAGTATTTGAGAATAGGATTGTTCGCAGCATTTATGGACCAAAGAAAGATGAGGTCACCGGCGAATGGCGGAGACTGCATAACGAAGAATTGCATGACCTCTATACATCTCCAGACATAGTTAGGATTATAAAATCGAGAAGGCTGTGATGGGCAGGGGACGAGACTAAAATGGGAGAAGAAAGAATGGCGAAAAATATATTTGTAGAGACCGATTGGGAAACGTCTGCTGGGCAATGTAGGAAGGGTCGTGAGAGAGATGGGAGAGGGTAAGATTTGGATGGTTGTAGATCAGTATAGGGACAATTGCGGCTAAGAACTTTCGAGTTCGGTAGAGCCACAGAAATAGAAATTATTTTTTAAATTTTAATATAGATACAAAATATTCTATATCCATTTTAATAATGCGTTTCTTTCTTTTTTTTTCTTTTTGATATTTTAATTGAAAATATTTTCTTCTTCTTAAAAAAATAAATTCATTTTGAAATTAATTTCTGCGTAAAATGTTTTAACAAAAGTATATATAATTAATTAAAAAAATATATAAGTAGAGAAAAAATTTGATTAAAAATCAAGTTTATTTATATATTTATTTATTTATATAATATAATATTTAAATGAAAAGTATTACAAAAAAAATAATAACATAATATATATACTTATATATATATATATATATTTATAGAAAGAGACGACTTTGAAATTGTAATTGAAAAGAATTGGAAAAGGCATTGGAGAAAAGAAAAGTATAAATATTTAAAAAAAGGTAGGGCACTTAGAAATTAATCGAATAAAAATAAAAGCGACGTTAGAATACGGGATGGGGTGGTGGAGAGGATAGAATAAGAGGGAGTTGGGAGAGAGATTAAATAAAAATAAAAAAAAAAGAAAAGAAAAAGAGTCGATGAACAAAATTAAAGAAATTCCAAAGAGGAAATCTTGCTCTCTTTTAGCAAACCCTTTCCCCTACCCTTATTCGCCCATCTGAAATTGTTCACATTTTCCCATACCCCCACCCCACCCCCCACCCATACACCCACTCGACATCTTCTTGCTTTTTTGATTTTTTTTTTTTTTTTTTTTTTTTTTTTTTTTGTTTCACTTTTTTATCCTGTTCTTAAACATAAAAAAGTAAAACAAATTGAATTAAACAAGTGAATGTAACAAAGGATTTTTACATTTTTTTTATTATGTTATATGGGAATATACATTTAGATGAGTAAGAAACTCAAATGATTTGGTATTAAAAAAAAAAAAATTGATCTTCTTAAAGAGTCAATGAAATTTATTTACATATTTATAGCAATCAGAAATGTGAATATTATTTTTAAATAGTTATTAGTCAGTTCTTATCTGGAAGCCGAGCCGGCCGGGTCAGCTTAACTTTTAATGCTTTCCAATTATTCTATTTTGGTGAGTGTATTGAACTAAATATTAAATTTGTATTAAATATATATATATTATAATTTATAATTTCCTGTTAACATTGAGTAAATACAATTACTAACAGTCTTTCCAGGGCCTTCCCTTTGTCCACCCAATAATGCCCCGAAAGGCCTCGGTGGCGAAAAAAAATACCTATCAAACGTTCCTACTTTTTATTAATTATAAATAAAAAAAAAAAAAAAAAAAAAAATGCCAAATGGAAGCAATGTTTCGGATTGCGAAGCGGAGGTCAACCCATTCAAGGGAAAGGTAACTTTGAGTCGGTCGCCTTCAGCGCCAAGCCGAATTATTACAAATGACAACGATAATATACAAACGCTAAATACTTCCCCCTCCCTCCCTCAACAACAAACGCAAACACTTCAACTAACTGTATCTACCCCAGACCCATCAAGCAAAGGTGACAACTGGACAACAGTAAGCAACAAAAGACGTCTGACAAAGAGTCCTACAACAAGGAATGTAAGGCAAAAAAAGATATCTGACTACTGGCTAAGTGAGCCTATAAGCATAAAGAACTCCTTTAGTAGCCTCGCTCAGGATGATAATACTGAAGAGACCTCCAACCAAATAGTCGGAGAAAAAAAACCTAGGTCTCCACCAATATTTGTAAAAGGAGTGCAGAATATCTCTCCTCTTATAAAACTTCTTGATCAAGTTGCAACCAGCAATTATGTATTAAAAATCCTTAACTCTGACCAAGTTAAGATACAACCTAAAACTACGGAAATGTACACAAGAATTATCAAAGCACTTGACGATAAAAAAACAGAATACTACACTTACAAACCTAAAGAGGAAAGAGCTTTTAGAGTAGTCATTAAAAACATACACTACTCAGTGAATATTGAAGAATTAAAAAAAGAAATAGAAAACCATGGACATGATGTTGAACAAATATGGAATATAACGAACAACAAAACTAAAAAACCCCTACCCATGTTCTTTGTTGACATAAAACCCAATACCAATAATAAACATATATATAGTATCCAATACCTACTACACCAAAAAATAAAAATTGAAGCACCAAGACCCAAAAAGGATATACCTCAATGCTCCAGGTGTCTACGCTATGGGCATACCAAATCTTACTGCCAAATGAGGCCACGTTGTGTTAAGTGTATCGGGGATCATTCATCAGACCAATGTCCACGAAAAGAAAGAACATCAGATGTCAAATGTATTCTATGTGAAGGGAATCATCCAGCAAACTACAAGGGCTGTTCTGTCTACAAAGAACTAATGCAAATTAAATACCCACCACTCAGGAATAAACAACAAAGAGCCCCCATGCAACAATACAAACAAGTACAACCTGAAATATCCTATGCTAATATAGTAAATATTCCAACACAAACATCTATAAACAAACTTAACATCGAGAATCCCGTTGCACAAAGTACCTCTACAAACGATATGCATGAGCTCAAAACCATGTTAAAAACTTTAATTGAACAAATCAGCGCCATGCTGAACCTACTAACCACTGTTATAACCAAACTTACACGATGAGTAATATTGCGAAAAAATTAAACATAGCAATCTGGAATGCCAACGGTTTAGCTAAACATATTGAAGAAATTAAAACATTTTTAAAAAACTATATGATTGACATAATGTTAATATCTGAAATACACTTTACAAGAAGAAGTCACATAACAATTCCCAATTACTCCCTCTACTATACCATGCATCCCGACGGGACTGCACATGGAGGCACAGCCATAATCATCAAGAACACCATTAAACATCACCCGATTGATAAATATAATAAAGATTACCTACAGTCCACAAGTGTAGAGGTGGAAGACTGGCATGGTCCCCTAACTATTGCAGCTGCTTACTGTCCTCCTAAACACCAGCTAAACAAAAAGCTATTTAAGGATTACTTCGAAACGCTCGGTAGTAGATTCCTCGTCGGTGGTGATTTCAACTCCAAAAATACACTCTGGGGCTCGAGGCTTACCACGACCAAGGGAAGACAACTCCTTGCTGCGATAGAGGAAAATAACCTAAAATTTATTTCCACGAACGAACCCACCTACTGGCCAACAGATGTCAATAAACAACCTGACTTACTAGATTTTTGTATAACAAAATCTATTCCGGAAAACTCTGCTAATGCTAAATCCTGTTTCGATTTATCCTCTGATCATACACCTGTCCTTGTAACTATAGGCACCAATTTAATCCCTATAAGTAAACCTCCTACACTATACAGCAAACAAACAGATTGGAACAAATTTCGGAATCTTCTAGAAAACTATTTAACCACGAACATCAGGTTAAAAAGCGAAGAAGACATCGATCATGCAGTACAGCACCTAACTGCTGCAATTCAAAAAGCAGCATGGTTAGCCACCCCCGTTCCTAAGTACAAAAACTCTTTTGTAGATATCCCTGTACACATAAAGGCAGAAATTCTGGAAAAAAGACGTCTAAGAAAAATGTGGCAAACAAATCGTTCCCCCCTAGCAAAATTAAAACTAAATAAATCAACAAGGAAACTAAAAACACTACTTTCCAATTATAAAAACAGATGCATACAAACTTATCTATCTAACTTATCAGCAAATGAAGCAACCGACTATTCACTATGGAAAGCCACCAAAAGAATTAAAAAAACACAATGCTTTAAGTCACCAATTCGAGCACAAGATGGCATCTGGGCGAAATCTAGTACAGACAAGGCTAAATGCTTTGCAAATTACCTAGTAGACGTATTTAAACCCTACCCAACTGAGATTCAAAACAACTTCGAGGAAAAAAAAATTCAAGACTACCTTCTGACCCCCCCTCATCATCCGGTGGACCCAATCAAACCTTATAAAATCAGTGAAATTAAAGAACAAATTAAGCTATTGAACAAAAAAAAATCCCCTGGATTTGACTTAATTACAGCTAAAATTTTACAAGAACTTCCTGAAGTCGCATTCAAATTTTTAACATTCATATTTAATGCCGTAATTAGACTCACTTACTTCCCCCTGAGCTGGAAAGTCGCTACGATCATAGTCATCCCCAAGCCTGGCAAACCTCAGGAAGATGTAAGTTCGTATAGACCCATTAGCCTTCTACCAATGATGTCAAAGATCCTGGAAAAACTCTTCAAAAAACATCTTGATATAATTATAAATAATAATAATATAATCCCCAACCATCAGTTTGGCTTTAGAAGTTACCACGGAACGATCGAGCAGGTCCATCGAGTTAACAAAAAAATATCTGAAGCACTGGAGAGCAGAGAATACTGCTCTGCAGTGTTTTTAGATATAAGACAAGCTTTTGACAAGGTATGGCATGTCGGACTATTATACAAAATCAAGAAACTATTGCCATATAACTACTATCTAATATTGAGATCTTATCTATGTGATAGACATTTCTTGATTAAGTATTCAGATGAACAAACCCCTCTCCATCCTATCCAAGCTGGTGTGCCCCAAGGTAGTGTCCTCGGACCCCTTCTTTATCTCATCTACACTAGCGACCTTCCAACATTCTCCAATGCTACCACTGCGACGTTCGCTGATGACACTGTTATTATGGTATCAGACAGAAATCCTCTAACGGCTACAGATAAACTACAAAATAATATAAATCAAATCCAAGGTTGGCTATCGAAATGGCGTATTAAAGTCAACGAAAAAAAATCTAACCATGTAACTTTTACTAATAGGAGGGACACGTGCCCTCCTATTTTTATTAACAACGAACAGATTCCACAAAGCGACAACGCCAAATACCTTGGTATGCATCTCGATAAGAGGATGACATGGAAAACCCATATAAGAACCAAAAGGAAACAATTAGGAATACTTCTTCACAAGTACTACTGGTTAATAGGTCGTAAGTCCAAACTGAAATTGGAAAATAAAATTTTAATTTATAAATGTATCTTTAAACCAGTTTGGACGTACGGGCTGGAACTTTGGGGATCAGCCGCCAACTCTAACATTGAAATAGTAGAAAGATTCCAGGCAAAAATTCTACGTTTGATAGTGAACGCCCCCTGGTTCGTGCCAAACAAGCTGATAGCCAATAACTTAGGGATCCCATCAGTGAAAAAAGTGATATCAAATCGTTGTATAAAATATGTAAACAAACTTGAACACCACCCAAGTAACCTAGTTAAAGACTTGATGGACCCCCCCAGTGCAAGAAGATTAAAAAAAAACTTTCCCAGTGATTCTATCGTACGTTTTAATAGTTAAAACAATTTTTAAAAAGAAATAAAAGGAAGCAACCACTGGGTTGTTTCCTAAATGTCAGTAATCATTAATCAATCAAAAGATTTACTCATTGTTATGTAAATAGTAACAGATTGTAAATTTATAAAAAAAAAAAAAAAAAAAAAAAAAAAAAAATAGTTATTAGTTTTAATTGGACTTTTTTTTAAAGAAGTAATGTGCTTTTGAAGTATATTGTATCTTTTTCATTGTAATACAGGATAATCCGAGATTAAATTGTATTTTTTTGAATTACCCTTATTTTCATTAAAACAAATATTAGTTCAATAATTTACAAGTAATTTACCTAATAAATATTAATACTTATATTAAAATAAGGAATTCATACACAGCACATATATTTTATGGGACTTGGTGTAGGAAAAACAATAAATATCAGAAAAACAATAAGAGAATGGGTAGGTAAATTTTTCTGCTTAGTAGTGTATTTTAATCAGTAAAGAAAAGGCGCCTGGAGGTTATACAACCAGCACATTGATATAAATCTTATAAAACTATTAGGATGTGCAAATTAAATGATAAAATTATAGCGTTTTTCTCAACTTCACTTGGCGTCTGTCTGTTCGCACTTTTGACAAATTGAAATCGATTTGTAATATTAGAATAATATCTGATTTAATATTTAATAAAATTTAATAAAAAATCATATTCAATTGTTTTTTCATAATTAAATATCATAATAAAATAAAAGAAGCTAAAAAAAAGTAAAATATTAGTAAATGTATATTTATTCTCTTAATATATATACGTATACAATTCTAAATATTCAAATATGTATAACTTTTCTTCTTCTCAAATAAAGCTCCTGATGATGGTTTAACAACCGAATATATATATGCTTAAAACAAATAAAATTAATAAACTTGAAAATTTTCCGAGATTTTAATAATTCTTACTAAAGTTAATATTTTTAAACTGAATATTATAGCTTATATATATATATATATATATATATATATATACTTACATATAAAGAAATATTCCCATTTTTTACTATCTCGTCAGACGAAAATTTTCGATGTTGAGATTTTGATGTTTTTATACGTTTTGAAGGTTCCTGAATCAATTTCACTAAGGTTGAGAAAAATATGTGTGTGTGTGTGTGTGTGTGTAACCAAGATTACCCGAAAACGGTTTGAGCTAGAAAGATGAAATTTGGTACATGGGCATTATTCAAAATTCATAGTTTTCTATCAACTTTTGAGAAATGTAGCTCAACCGGAAGATGGTCATTACCTACAACGTTTTGAATTTTTTTCCTCTAAAGTGACCGTAAAAATAAAGATATATGTTTGATAATTTTTCACATGATTAAAAATTATATAAAATTGCTATATATAGAATTTCAGCTTGATTGAATCGTTGAAAGTACCAGAATTAATTTTTTAACACTGCAAAACTCACGCGCCAACACGTGACGTGGTGCCATCAACAAAGAATCAAACATGCTCTGGTTTAATAAATATTATTTATTAATTTTAATTTATAATTTAATTAATTTAATTTAATTTAAATTAATATGTTTTTTAATCCAATTCAAATTTGCGAGATAGTTGAGTGGAGACACTCCAGATTTTTTATATTTTAAATTCAACTCATCCCCTCTCTCATTGACCTAGTAATAATTAATAAAAGTTTTTTTTAATAAAATGTAAGATGGGGTAAAAAAATAAAAATTATCTTAGTTCTTATTTTTTTTACTTATTTTTTATTTATGATATTTATTTATAAATTTATTGAATAAGGGTAGATGTTCAATTTTTCATGCATTACTTCCAAACCCCCATAAAATAAAAAAAGAGAGAAGTATTCGGTTGTTGGTTAGTAATCATGTTTCATTCCCTTTGATTTCGATCAGGTTAATCTTATAAAATTCTGAGATTAAATCCAATAGAGAAACTCTTACAGTGAGAGCTTTTTTCCTATCTCTCTCCTCCCCTTTCTCTCTCTCTCACTTTTATTTCTTTTCTTCTTTACTTCATTCAATATTTATTTTGAAAAGGAATTACATTAGACAGACTAATTTTTAATGATGAGCAAAATCAGAAAAAAAAAGTTTTTAACAACTTTTTACTCAAAGTTGACAATTTTAAATGGGACCAAAAACAAACCAGGATAAAACTAATTGACTACCTAATATATATATATATATATATATTTAAGACAATTATTTTGAACTGAATAAATATAAAACGAGTTTTGTCTTTAATAGAGAGAGAATATTTTAAATTATTTAAAAATTATATACTTAATTTTCTCTCTGCTTAACATAAATAATTTCAAATTTTATATTTAAAAGAATTTGTTTTAATATTCAATTCATTTTTTATATTATTATTATTATTATTGTTATTATTATATTTAAACCATTTTTTGAATGAATGATGAAATAATAGGTGCTAACATGTATTTACATTAACATTTATTCACTTTAAAAAGGCATTTATTCAGAAAAATTGGCACAATTTATATTAATCAATATTTTCCAGTGGCTAGAATGGGAGAAGATAGATGGGCAAAAAATATATTGGTAGGGAGACCGAGTGGGAAACGCCCACTTGGAAGACCAAGGATACGGTGGGTGGAAAGGATGTGAGAGGATAGGGACTGGAGGGTTGTGGCTCAAAATAGAAATTCTTGGAGGGGTGTGTTTGCTGCGGCCATGAACTTTCGAATTATGTAGTCACAGAGATAGATAGATAGAATATTTTCCATCATTTTCTAGAACTTTTACCCATATTTCTTGTAACATGATGATACAGTGTCGAATGAATGATGTTGGTTTGACAGCGTTCCAATTATCGATCCATTTTCGCACTTCTTCAGCATTTCGAAACCGTGTGTCCACCAATCTATGCTGCATCACACACACACACACACACACACACACAATCTGAACAAGTGATAATCAGAAAGTGCTATGTCTCACGAGTAAGGTGTGTGCGGCAGAACTTTCCGAGCTCCAACAGTGTATGCTTCACAACACTTACATCGTGTGGAAGAGCGTTGGCATGCAAGAGAATGACTTTGCGATGGTTACTCGATATTCTTGATCTTTTTATAACAATACGTCATTCATTTTGTTTAGTTGACGTCGGTGGACATCTGTAGTTACAGTTTCATCATCAGGTTTTATTAGCAGCTCGTAATACCTTCGATGTGGATGTGGATGCCTGTCCTGGACTTACTCATGACTTTGGAATTGTCGTAGTAAATTCACTTTTCATGGACAGTCACAATTCGCCACAGAAAACTCTTCTTTGTTTGTCTGGCAAGCAATGAAACCACGAAATTGAAACGATTCAAAATGATGTCATTTTCCCTTCTTTTGGATCTTTCTCATTGCACATAAACGTCTCAAATCCGTTGATTCAACAACTGCTAAACTGTCTAATAGTTCTTTGAGGGTTCTTGTCCAATAAGTCTTACAATTCATTGTCTTGAACTTTTTAGATCATCCATGTCGTTCCTAGTCATTGAAATCAAAATCACCAATCGTTGAAACCAAAACCGATAATTGGGATATATTGGCGTTTGTTGGGCTTCAGAAACAGATTTCTCCAAATCAAACAACAAATGTAATGAATGTCGAAAATGCAATTTTGGGCGTTCCGTGATTAGCTTCTATCTATATACACTGAATAACTCAATAATATTAATTGGAGAACTGTAATTTTATGTAGAGATATGTCAAAACGATCAAATTTAATAGTTAGGCATTGATACTTCGCATCTTCACCACAAAATAAAATTTAAAAACTTTTGTGGAGTAAATAATATTAATTTTAAATTTTGATAATATAAGTATATATATATTTATTATTGTTTATCTGATTGTGATATTAACTCTAAATGTTATTAGATTGAGATACTTAAATGAAAATAGAACAGTCGAGTTAACAGTGTGAGTGTATATAAAGTTATAATCTCTCAACAGCTATCAGTCGTTTTTTATCTCTGATATTTTTATTTAATGATTTTTATTTTGTTTTGTTTTTTCTTATTTTCATTTATTCTATCCATGCTTCAGGTATAAATAGTTTCGGACTGATCTGAATTCTAGGAAAAAGAAGAATTTATAGAAGAAGATACACTAAAAAGTTTCACTGTAAAAGTATTATATTAAATTGAAGAAGAAAAAAAACTATAAACTTGCATATATGTACATTCAGTCTCAAAGGTAACCGGAAATGTAAATAGAATAATGAAACTGGATCAATATTTATTTTATCTTATCAAATAATTGTCATTAAATAGGCAATAGGATATGTATTAAAAATATATTTTATTATTATGTCATTCAGATTTCTTCTTAATTTAAACAGTCTTCACTGTATTAATTACAAAGCGAAAATTCCCAAATGAAGAAAAGAAAAAATATGGAGTCTTCAGTGTAATATGCTTAATAAAAAGGAGATGCGAGATTTACAAATTTACAAACTTTGTCTTTTGCAGTAAATTATTTAATTAAACTTGAAGAGTAATCCTCAAAACTTTCAAATAATAATAATTAATTCAAGATTTATTATGAATTGTACTTATTTAAATTTGTATTCTTATAAAATAAAAGTTTTCTACACTAGTTACAAAATTAGAGGGGCTATATTTTATTTTTACACTTTTATATATGTAGCTATGAAATGTGGATAGATAGATAAGTAAAGTATTATCATCACGATAGGAATTAAATCAACTTTGAAAGTATAATATTAGCAAATCTTTGTTCGATCGTTATTAAAAGGTTTACTAAGCCCTAACCAAGGTAGAAGTGGCTACTTAGGAGAATGTAAAAATCCCCCTTCCCCTTCTACGGTATACTGTCTTCTATTTAAAATGTGTGCATATATATCATTCTATATCATTTTCTATAAAAGCAAAATTCTGTCTTTTTCTGGTTTTTATGGAGTTCTCGAGTGAAATGGGGATTGTATTAT
Organism: Labia minor; assembly: GCA_963082975.1. Classification (NCBI taxonomy): domain Eukaryota; kingdom Metazoa; phylum Arthropoda; class Insecta; order Dermaptera; family Spongiphoridae; genus Labia; species Labia minor. The sequence goes on from OY720344.1 coordinate 115,829,548, forward strand.
ATAAGGAAAAGAGAAAGAGAGAAGAAAAAAGATAAGATCATGAAGAAGAAATATTCATATTCTTTGACTTGCAAAGAATATATAAATTATCATAAATATTAAAAGAGAGCTATAATATAAAAGAGTAAAAGTAGTAATAGTAATAATAATATTAGATGATGATCAATAATGATGCCGAAAATGACTTTTATTTTAAAATATTTTTTTTTTATCTTTTTACTTTACAAGTATTTTTAGTTTGTTGATTTAAGATGTGTCTTGTTTATAAAAGGAAAGGTATGTAGGAATTAGTAATGTTAGGTTTGGAATTTTATTATAACAAATATTATATTATAATTATTATTATATGGATATCTCAGTGATTCTAACCTTTTATTTTTTACCGCGGCACACTTTTAACGGTTTAAAAATTTGACGGCACACATAGAAAAATATAAGTGTAAAAGTCTGAACCCATTATAAAAAAATTGAAAAAAAGTCGGAAATGTTTAAGAGCATCTTTACGTTTGGAAAATTTAGCGGCAAAGTGGTTGAGAATCACTGGGATATCTGATTTAAATAAGTGAAGATATAATTAAAACAAAGTATATTAATTGGCAATCTAATATTGATTATGTTAGTTAAAATAGTAAATATGCAAATATATAAAATATAAACAGATAATTGGAAATTTCTCAAAGATATTTTTTCTTTCCTTAGTGTTTCTCATTCTTACTTTTTAACATATCTATTCCACTTTAGAAACCTATTTAGCATTTAATAAAAAATTCATTAAAGATTTAGTAGAAGGGGGAGAGGGAATAAATATTCACTTTTAAGCACATCCCTTTCTTTTTCTCCCTTTCATTCTTGCTCTCTGTATTTTTCATCAAATGAAAATTTTTCTGATGGTTACTGTATTAAATTCTCTCCGTCTCTCTTTCTCTCTTTCTCTCATTCACTCTTTTAGAGTCCCCCACTTTTAAGTCTAATATTTACTCACCGTCTCGGATAAATAAATATTTGTCTAATCTATGGGGCCTTCAAGCCTCCTCCTACCTTCCTACATCCATACGAATACATACATACATATATATATATATATATACACTTAAATAAACAAATGGAAATACAGTTGTGGAAAAATTTATCTAAATATAAGATATATATATATATAGTTAAAGGTATATAATGGGAGTGAGAGGGAATTGAAAATTTTAAATGCAAATTAACAAGTGGCATAAATCGTTAGAATAAAAATCTTGAATAAAATAAAATTGGATGATCGTAATGGTTTGAAATTGATATATTGTAGATCTAGATTCAGGCTTAACAAATATAAAATAGAATATGTTGTTTAACAATTTTTTTTTTGAGTTTTTATCGACAATAACATTTCATTAATTATAGAATATTTATTTTAGATTTTTTTTTTTATTTAATTAATTAAATAATGACATGTACTTTGCAAAAATATGCATATTCGAAATTAACATAATTATATTTCTGTTAGAAATAAATGGGAAATATCAGAATATATGAAAAATATGAGATTATTTGTGATTTCTGATGATATAAAGAGGAAATCAAATGCTATAAATATGCATAACAGAGGGGTTGTATTTTGAATAAAATTCCAGGCATATTATAAACTCGATAGGAAAAAATGTATATAAGGGCTTTTAATGTTAAGGGTTAGAAGAAAATAAATGAACTTTATAAGAAGGTATAGTATGAAATTCACTTATACGAGGTCTGTTCAAGAAGAAAAGACAATTTTTGAATTTTCGCGGGCTGTTTACTTTCGAATATCGAAAAGTATCGAAACATTCGATTATCGAAAAGTTTTTTTGTTATGTTGGCCCACATATATTTCTCATAAGTTGACATTATCAGCCATTTTGGATTAGTAGTTTGTTTTTGACAACTGAAAAAGTTAGTCACGTTTTGTGTGTTCTTCGATTTTTTACTTAAAAAAAGGAATACTACAAGGAAGTTATGCAACGTTTGCCTGAAGCAATACGGCTCAAACTGTGAATTGTGGAAGAACAAATCATGGATATGCATCACGATAATGCACCAGCTCACACATCATTGCTTGTTTGTGATTTTTTGGCCAAAAACAACACCGTAATTATGCCTCAAACACCGTATTCACCAGATTTGACTCCTTGCGACTTTTTCCTATTCTCAAAACTGAAGAGACCAATGAAACAATTGATGAAATAAAGACGAAATAGAAAAACGAGCTAATGGCCATAACGAAAAGCGCATTTCAGAAGTGCTTCGACGAATGGAAAAAGCGTTTTCATAAGTGAATTATATCTGAGGGAAATTACTTTGAAGGGGACAAAATGAATATTGATCTATAAATAAACACCCTTTTCGAAATAATTCAAAATTCTCCTTTTCTTTTAAACAGACGTCGTACGAATTTCTGAAAGTCCCAATTATCGAATGCAAATATCCTTAAGTCTTTTAAGTTAGATTATCAGCAGCTGGACTTGGGATGTTGACAACAAGAACGGGGATTGATTATCTTGTGATTTGCTTATCATATCAAGGAGGGATCGTCGTACAAACTTTGCCCATCAGACCCATTAAAACAGCAGGATAGAAAATGTAATTATTTTGAAAGGATGAGGTAGTAGAAATGGGGTGATTGTTCGCTCGGATCAAATAAGAAAAGGGCTCTTAAGTTTATGGAGTTGTTGAAGATGAACAACGCTGATTTGAATGAAGTGTTGTGCTGATGATCAGGAATTTAACAGGTTTGGAAGAGTTAACACAAAATGATAAGAAACTCAAGTGATGTATTAACAGATAATTAGTATTTCCCATTAAAATAAAATTATTTGAAAAATTTGGAGTATCAATATATTATAACGATTTTAAGAAGTTTTTAATTAAAGAATTTAGATTTTAGCTTATGAAGTTATAATAAGCTAGAGTATCTCCACTCGACTATTTCGGAATTTGAATTGGATTAAATAACATATATTATATTTAGATTAAATTTAATTAATCATAAATTAGTAATTAAACCAGCGCATGTCTGGCTCTTTGTTGATGGCACCACCTCACGTGTTGGCACATGATTTGCAGTGTTAAAAAATTAATTCCGGTACTTTCAGCGATTCAATCAAGCTGAAATTCTATATATAGCAGTTTTATACAATTTTGAATCATGTGAAAAACTATTAAACATATATCTTTTCTTTTACGGTCAGTTTAGAGGAAAAAAATTCAAAACGTTGTTCCGATTGAGCTACATTTCATAAAAGTGGATAGAAAACTATGAATTTTGAATAATGCCCGTCATTCTAACTCAAACCTTTTTTGCGTAATCTTGGTTACATACATACACACACACACACACACAGAGAGACATTTTTCTCAACCTTAGTGAAAATGATTCAGGAACCTTCAAAACGTATAAAATCATCAAAATCTCAACATCGAAAATGTTCGTGATCGCAATACCATTTCTGGCGAGATGGTAAAAAAATCAAAAACGTTCTTTAGTTAATCAAATTTATATTTACAATATATCACAATATTTCAAAAAAATTTTTTAAACTGAAATTTTATTTAATAAAAATGGAAAATTCACTCAATAAAAAAAATCAATTACAATAAGTTGTAATTTAATTTACTAGTCTTCCTGGAATAGAACCAGCGATATTTTAAAAATATCGATTTCAATTTTGACCTCCATTTTATCTTCTAAGAAAGATTTGAAAAAAAAAATTATAAAATTTAAACAAATGAATATTTGAATCAATCTATATATATCGAAAAATTCAAAGAATTTCACTTTCAAATAAATAAATAAATAATATTATTTATAGGAGAACATTTTAAAATAACAAAAGTTAATTAAATCTACACTTTAAAAAAAAATTATTATTTTAATTGAATGAGATTTCTTTAGAATTGAGAAATTATTCTTTTAATAAAAAAACAAAACAAAAACAAATTGAATTTGATATGTAAAGGTAGGTATATATTTAAGAATAAAATCCTGTATGAATTCTGTATTCTGTATATACTACTATACAAATATTTTAAAAATAATATTGTTTTATAATTTATTTAGATCTGGAAGGCTTGAATGAAAATTTCAGAAATGTTGTAAGAACCCAATGTTAAATTTATCAATTGTTTCTGTATTTTTCTTTATTTAGTTAAGTGTTTCCCAACCTGTGGGGCGCGCTCACCCTGGGGGGCGCGAGACTATTGTAAGGGGGTCCGAATCTATTAGAATCAATTTTTTATTCTAAAATCTATAATATGTTTTTGCTTAATTGAGTATGTGTGTGGGTGTGTAATGTGTATGTGTAATTTTGAAGCCCATTAAATAAATTACTATATTATGTGAGTATTTATGAAATTATATTATTACAAAAATTAAGGGGGGCGAGAAAATTTTTTTTTAAAAAAAGGGATGCGCCGGTACAGAAAGGTTGGAAACCACTGCTTTAGTTATTACCTGATGGTGGTTGCTTTGTTCTCTGTTTATTGGTCTTTAAGTTCATCCCTCCTAATCCCACTAAGGCAATCCACACAAACAAAGTCAGATGATTTCATCCCCCCTTTTTTTTACTCAGTCAGAGTTGGATTCGATGTGGGGGAGAGACCGATACGTGACAGAATCAAGAGGAGACGAGATCTTTTTGGCCTTTTTTTTAAATCATTTAATTCAGCTTCACGTTCCAACTCAATTGACCAAATGGTAGGAGAGTGGATGGGGGTAGTGGGCCAAGATTTAAGCGGTTTTGAGGTCTTCCAACCCCTTTTGCCGTCTGTTAACCCATTCCACTACACTTCTCCCTCAACCCCATCACAATTTCCAATGAGACGCTTCTAAAACTCTCTTCTATTCACCCAACGGTTGGAAAAGCTTTCTCTTGTCAATTGAATTCGCCACGAATCGGACATCAACCCCCTACCTAAACCAACCCTCACTCCAACAGTTCTCGCCCAACGAATCGGTTTTAATTCATTGTCCACTACCCATTCCTTCTCTCTCTTTCTCTCTCTCTATACACTAACAATTCTTTTTTAGCCATGTAAGCAATTTTTAACTCCGTCCACTATTCCACATTCTCCTTATACACTTTTTTATATATGTCTATTTTTATTAACTATTTTTTTGTTTTGTTTTGTTTTATATCTTGTTAACCGATATCAATTGATTTCAATTTATCGATTAAAATAATTTCAAAAAATCTGGAGTGTCTCCATTCGACTATCTCGCAATTTGAAATGGATTAAATAACATATATTAATTTAAATTAAATTAAATTAATTAAATAATATTTATTAAACCAGCGCATGTTTGGCTTTTTGTTGATGGCACCACGTCACGTGTTGGCGCGTGAGATTTGCAGTGTTAAAAAATTAATTCTGGTACTTTCAGCGATTCAATCAAGCTGAAATTCTATATATAGAAGTTTTATACATCATCATGTGAGAAATGATCAAACATATATCTTTATTTTTACGGTCACTTTAGAAGAAAAAAAATCAAAACGTTGTAGGTAATGACCCTCTTCCGGTTGAGCTACATTTCTCAAAATTTTTCCGTGACAATGGAATACATTGTTTGATTATAACTATATGCTGTGGTATATAGCAGTTATTCCCAAATTGTGATTCGCGACAAAATTTTTAATACTTAAAATTTTTTGGTTCTTAAAAAAACAAGCTAAGATTATTTTGTGGGGAAACTTTTGAACATTTTCGATTATTTTTAAAATTGACTAAGCTTTTGAACATTTCGTACTTTTTTTCAAAATTTTTTTCAATTTGCTTCTAAAGAAAAGTTAAACCGTTAGACCCGGTTTGGTATTTTCGAAATATGGTCATCCTAATTAAGGGAGCCGCGGAAAAAATCCGATGTATTATGCCGTATACCAAAAAAATTTGGGAACCTTTGGCTTAAAGGAGGATGTCTTTATTGCTCAGACGTCTTCCTATTGTAAATTTTTTTGAATATATCTCAGATTTATTTAATAAAAAAATAATAAATTTATTAATATACATTTATTTATTTAATTATTTATTTCAGAATTCCACCTTACCCCTTTCGAGTTCAGACTACATACTCATATATCAATGAGTATAAATTCCTATGAATGTATGTATGAAATATCTGTATCGTTATGAAGTTAGATACAAATTTAGAATTTTGAAATTTACAATTTTTATAGAATTTTCAAACATTTTCAATTTGTATTTCAAATTATTGTTTATTTTAAATTGAAATATTCTAGTTTTTGATATTGATATTATTTTTTATTAATAAAAGAGAATTTATTAAACATAATAAACAGAAACAAGCCTATCAAAATTATTGTTTTGTTACTAACTTCATTTTTTTTAAATTTTGTTTTGTTATTATTAAATATTGAAAAAAAATAAATAAAAAAATTACGATGATTTGAAAATAAAGTTATTAATTTTATATTTAAACATTGTGTTGTTTTGTAAGTATTTGAAACAAATTTTTCTATAAATTATTATTATTAATAAATCTCGTGCGACTAGAAGTCGCTTGTCCCTCTAAGAAGAGTTTTATGCCGCTGGAAGCATATGATTCCGGGAACGGCTAATATATATATCATTTATTTTGAATTTGTATACATTTGTTTTTTTACCGACCGACGATAGTAAGGGAGGTATTGTTTTCACACCAAATTTCACATGTGGAGATTTTTACATATCTCCACGAATCATGCATTTTCTAAACAGAAAAAAGTATTTTTAGCATGATGTCTGTCCGTCCGTCCGTCTGTCCGTCTGTCCGTATAGATGTGTACAGCCTGAACGGCTCAACCGATTTTGATGAAATTTGGTATATTTACTTAATGCATCAGTGGGATGAATTGATCAACTTTTGGTGCAAATCCGGAAACCGGAAGTGGTAGTATTACCGATCGACGATGGGAAGGAAAGGGTTATTTCACAGCAAATTTCACATGAGGAGATTTTTTACATATTATCACGAATCATTCACTTTGTATTTGTTTTATCTTCGAGAAAAATCATCTTTATTATTTTTTTTCTTAATTTAAAATTATATGACGTCATCCAGCCATTCATGACGTCACAGCCTGTTCTTATATATATATATTATAAATAAAATAAAATTAAAAATATTTATGTTATATCCATATCTGTTTTTTATTACATTAATAGATATATTAAAATTATTTGAAATTGTTTCTGTAGCTGGAAATTAATTTATTTCAAACTGTCGGTCGGTTCAGACCTGGCCACAGGTCAACTTATTTTTCCTTTACTCTTTCCTGGCTGCCCATTTGCCCTCCTTTCCCATTCGCACCTCTTTTTACAAATCTCTTCATCCACTCCCTCTTTTAGATATTATTCACTAATTAACATAATAATACTTGAGTAAAATAAAATTTTATTAATTTATTGAAAATACAATATATGTTAGGAAATATTGAAATGTTCAATTGATTAAATACTATTATTTAAAAAAAAAATAATAATATGGTAAATAAAATAAATGCAACAAATTTATTATCAATCATTAAATTGATCTGATTAAATAGATTTGGGGATATTTATTTTATTTTAATTTTTATTTTTTTTTATTTTTTTTTTAATTTGAATTCAAAATTAATCTCCATTAAAATTCAAATCCAATAAGCATTAATTCGCAAATGATTATTTAATATATTATTTGGTATACATATACATTATTGTGTATAAGTAGGTAAATAATAAATTGTGACCATTCAATTCTCTTCTCAAAATATAATTGTTTAAATTGATAATCATCTAATAATTTTAAAAAATAAATAAATAAATAAATAAATAAAATAAATAAATAAATAAATAAAAAAATTGAAAAAAAAATTAAACAAATATATATTTATAAAAATGAATATGATAATAAATTGTCCAAAATTATATGATTAATTATTTGTATATAAAATATTATTTCAGTTATTGATAGGCAGGCAAATGGTGAAGAGTAGTGTGAAATGGGTGAACGAAGGGATGAGAGTGGTGGTTAAAATATATGGCATCACAGAAGCAATGTATAGGATAAAACTGCCACAGTTTGTGTGCCTAAGTGCAGAAAAGATTAAAATTATTATTATTATTCATCCATAAATATATCCAAATCTTTTTTGTTTTATTTTATATATATATATATATCACATTTTTAAATATAATAAATCCATTTGAAATTATGATTTATATATTTTAAATTATATATATATATATAATAAAAACTGGCTTTGTGCTTTGATTTAGAGTGGTGCAACCGTAAAACGTCCCTCCTGAGAATTTCAACATATATTATATATTTATGAAAAGTGAAAAAAAAGCAGTGCGTGCTTCAACTATAACTTGGACTAGCAAATCAATATGTGTAGATTATTATATTAATATTTAATAAAGCTATTTCATTGTATTCACTATAAAGAGATGCCTTTGTTCTCGGTAAGATATTGGCTCCCTATTTCCTGCTCGCCTAAATATTCTATTGTAAATAAATATAAAAAAAAATAATATAATATAAAATGTTTTGATACAGGTTTATCGAAAAAAATCATTGACAATGTAATAATAGTGCAAATATTTGATTAAAAAAATTTAATCGAATATTTAAATGAATCTGAAATTTTGGAGTACTTTTTATCTAGTCGTAAAATTTCATTGATATAGTCTATCTATCTATCTTTGTGGCTGTAGGCAATTCGAAAGTTCTTGGCCGCAGCAACCACACTTCTCCAAGTATCCCTATCCTGAGCCATAACCCTCCAATCCCTACACTCTCCCATCACCCTCAGGTCCCTTCCTACATTATCCACCCGTCCTTGGTCTTCCCAATCAGTCTCCTCATCAATATATTTTTCGACATTCCAGCCACGTGCCCTTCCCAGTCTTCTCGATTCTATAACCCTAACTATGTCTGGAGATGCATAAAGGTCATGCAATTCCTCGTTATGCAGTCTCCGCCATTCCCCAGTGAACTCATCTTTCTTTGGCCCATAAATGCTTCGCAGAGTCCTATTCTCAAATACTCTAAATCTACTCTCGTCTCCTAAGGTCATAGACCATGCCTCACACCCATATAATACAATCGGCAAAAATAATTGTTTTATATACTTTAATTTTTATCCCCTTTCATTGATATGTATAGAATGAAAGTATTATATACAAAACATAACAACCGTAAGTTAAAGAAATTGGCTTTTTTGTGCTGTAAAGAGAACAAAAGATCAATTTCAGAGGTGCTATATAATCTCATTAAATAATTCTTAAGGATTTGTATTGTTATGCTATTTGTCTTTAATAGGGAAATGATGCTATTTGTGTTGTTTTTGTTAATAATTGAATCATTATTCAAATTAAGGCAATGGAGTGGAGTGGGATGGGGGAGAAGTGGGAGAAAGGGTAACCGAGTACAGTATCAGGGGGTTGTTTAAACAAGTACAAATTGACTTAAAACGATTCAATCCTAAATTTCCAAAACCCCCCAATGCTACTTATGAATTATTTATCTACCAATCATCGCATTCCATTCCATTACATTCTCATTCTATATCTGATACCTTCGTTGCACAACAACCAACCCTAATAATAATACTCTTCGCTTATCTTCCTAATGTTTCATAGATCTCTTTGGGGAAATGGTGAAAATTTATCAATTCTACATTATAATATATGTATATTAGCAAATTTATATACTATTATTATATCATACATATAATTATTCTCGTCAAAGGCTATATATACCATATATAACAAAACAGTTCAATTTTTTGTTGTTTTGTTTTTAATTACATATATATAATGTTGTATATATTAGATTATAATAAAACAGTTCATATACGAATTTTTCAAAATAACAAAATAACAAAAAAATCAATGAATTTAACACAAATAAATATTTGGGCCGTTTTGTCCTATGACTTCAAGTCATTTATCCTCCAAAGCATGAATCCCTTTCTCGAACCACAACCTGCTTTTTAGAGGCGGAAAACGTCTGTCGGCGTTTATCGCATTCATCTTTTGAAAACAATGTCTTAATACCAAAGAAATGTCTAGACTTTAGACTATATGGTTGATGTGGCAAAATATCTCAGTCAAGTACCTCCAATTTTTGCTTACAGTGCTAAAGACGAGTGTAGTTCGAGTTGAAAGATAACTTCACAGTTTTGGACGCTTCATTTTAATTCCATCAGCCAACTTAGACAGATGGTAAAATTAGACATCCGAACACACCGTTTGACCATAAGGAGCAGCTTATAGTAGAAGATTTATTCGACTTGTTCGGTGTTATGTCTACAGGGATAGGGGCTAACTGAAATTTCCAGAACGCAATTGGCCGGATCACTTTTTAGATGTAGTAATTGTAATGCTTGAGGACCTTAAACTGAACAAATTTTTTAACTTCAAAACCTGCCGGTTGTGCTCTTGTATTTACTCACTATTAATCAAAAGAAAGAATCATCCGATTTTATTCAAATTTCTTTTGAAATGTTCGTAGAAATGTCAGCTGTCAGATAATGTATATATTTGTCATGTTCCTATTATCGAAATCCGCCGTAGCGGCATTTATCGAAAATCGTATATGAACTTTTGTTACAACCTAATAAATTATTAAATTTTCATACATCAAAAAATAACAATAACTGGCAATGATTGAATAAATACAGAAATTTAGGTATTTACGGTTAAGTACTTAAAAAAGCCGAGTATCACATTAGAGAGTAAGATAGATTGATGATTAAGTTAGGAGGAAGTTGGAAAAAAAGAATTCTTTAGACTTCTTTTGTGTTTTGATCCGAAACTCTTTTGATTCAACCTCATTTATATAATTATATCTAATATGCATATATGCGCCTGAGAAAGTTATATATAAACCAAATTAATATTAATTTAAATGAAAAATAAACTTAATATTTAATTTAAATAAATAAAAAATAATTAGAATGGAAATTAACACGTTGACGGACACTTGCGTCTATAGCCGTCAAAGCGAAATTCACAATGTGACATGACGGCTATAGCCGTCCAAAAGGAAACGGTCATTTTTAGACCCTGCGATTATAGCACCACAAATTTGCATTTACCTACATAAAAGTATAAACCTAGTGGCACATTTTTGAAAAAAACTTTTTAAAAATTTTTTTGGATATGTATGCACGTGATTGTTAACGCGATCTCTTGAATTTATATAATAGTTGTTATTGATACATTTAACAATATTTATTGTTTATACTGGTAAGTATTTGTTTATTATTGATTTTACAATGTAATGAGAAAATAAAAAAAATGAAAATTTTGCATTTTTTGATATATTAGTGATAAAAAGTAAACAGTATAACCTTAACTGTTTATTTTTATTTTATAATTTTACATTTGAAATATAAATAAATAATAATAATGTTAATAATAAATATATATATAATAAACAATAATTAATAATATAAAATAAAATTTAAATGTTTATTCAATATTTAAAGAAAATGGCCAGTTGGGAAGGAGAAGCTAGGCTGCTGAGGCTTTTTGAGGAAATAGATAGTAGGTCAAGCAGCAGTGCATCTGAATCTGATGCTGACAGTGCTGAATATGATAGTTCGAGTTGTGAAGATAATGAATCAACTACAGATGAGGAATATGAAGAACTAGAAGCACCAGAAAATGATTAAACATGGCATACCAATACAATACCTATAAGAAACTTTTCTTTTGATGCAGATGCCGTTGGGATTCTTTTGGATATTCTATAGACGAAAATGTTTCTCCAATTCAGGTTTTTGATAAAATATGGGACGATCAGGTAATGGAAATGATTATCAAATCTACAAATGATAACGGCATAAAACTTTGCAATCAAACACGGCCACATACAAGGCATAGTAGGAAGGCAAATTTCAAAAATACTGATACGATTGAAATGAGAAAGTTTTTAGGTTTGTGTTTGCTTCAGTCCCAGCTAAAATTATCCAGCATTAGAAACATCGTATTACTGCAAGAATTGCATGTCAAAACCTGCACTGTGTCCTGCACCATGCTTTGAAACATGGCATATCGAAACTAATGTATAAAATTATAATAATTTTTTTTGTTATTTATTTATTTTTGTTTGATTATGAACTAACATTTCGTGTAAAACCCCAAAAAATACTTTGTTGAACACAAAACAATGTTTATTTAAATCATTAAACCTATCATTTACGTTTTTAAATGTTTGCTGCTATAGCCGTCATCGTCCCATTACTTAGTGTCGAGAGTCCGCTGGCGCCATGACGGTTATAGACGCAACCTAATTAAGAGTAGTAAATTAATAAAAATTAAGTTTATTTAAGCAGAAACAGTAAAACTATACTTCTACTTTTCTAAAAATTGAAAAATCAAATAGTGTCAATTTTTGAACTTCACTTGTTCCAACTGTCCGTCAACGTGTTAAATAATTCAAAAGATCTAAAATAAGAATGGTTTATTTATTTATTTAATTTATTGTAATTGTTATTTTATATTGATCTCCCCTATCAAGAATAGTGACACTATTATAGGGATGAGTACCTATGAAGGTGGTTTTATTAGTGACGAAAAAAGTGACAGAGGTAGAATAGGCAGGGGAAAGAGGGGGGGGAGGGATGGAGAGGTGCGTGGATTAAAGAGAAAATAAAGTTACGGGCTGTGAACCTGATGGCAACCACTTAAGAGTACCCCTCATCCTGAACTAAAATCCCCTACCCCTAACCAGCCCAATTCAACCCCCGCTTAAAATTACACACACATACACGTGCCTTTTCTATAAACCAAGCACTTTTCTCCCTTTTACGATCTTTTTTGATGCAAGAGACATTTTTGTTTTTTGTTTTTTTTTTTTTCTTTTTGTTTTTATTAGCATTTGAGAAATCAACAACACTCAGACAAAATATAACCTAACGCCAGATGGTAAAGTTGTTGACAATTAAGTTCTCTTAAGCAAAAAACAAAATAAAATATTTAATCAATGGATTTATATTTTTTCTTTGTTAAACTAAATTATACTATAAGTATCAGATTTTTTGTTTATATTTAAATAACATTCTATTGTATTTAAATGAATTGAATTAATCAATTTGAAATATTTCATAATATATTATTGATTTATGAAATATTTTTGTTAATAATTTAAAATAATTAAAGAAAAAATATTATATAAAAAATATTTAAAAATAAAATTAATAATAATAAAAATAATTATGGTCACAGGTTTAAGAGAATTTCTCTAGCTCGGGTCTAAGGGATCAAATTTGGAAAGCTACTTGATAAAAAGTAGCGCCTCCGATCAAGAAAATCAAGATAAAGATTGAGATGATACGATCTACCGATCATAGAACACCTTTAACCCGTTTAGGCGGAAACCGACTTGATAACCGCTATGTTTTCGAAGGATTTACAAAAGTGAGATTGTTTTACAATTGGTTTCTTATTGATAAACCTAATTACTTAATTGTTCTATAAATAATGAATAAAAAATGTTTCATTTTTTTTAAATAAAGTCAAGAGTTATTATTTTTACTAACTTCACAGATGATGAAAATACTTACAGCACATTGAGGAAGAAAGATAAATGAAGAAAAATGAAGTTTACCTGAAAAAAAAAACAGGATTCAATTAATTATTCCAAGTGATTAATTGTTTTTTAAAATTAATATATTTATTATCAATTAGGACGAAGGTAAATATTGCATTTTCTGATGATTTATCTTGTTATTAGAAAATATCAGATAAGTTTCTTTGATTACTGGTTTGAATATGTAAAAAAAAAGGATGAGTAGGTCAATCGATTGGTTGCTAGTCATAAAATCAAAAAGGCAGCCCAACGAGAATGAATGAGGAGGATAAAGAGAATGCTGGTTGGATGCAAATTCTAAATCGGATCGGAATTGTTGTCAATTGAATAAATAATAGAAAGAGAAAAGGACAGCGACATCTTTAACCTAGAATATAAACAATTTTTGAATTTCCTTCTCTCCTATTTTGCCTTTATTATTTCTCATCTTTTTCACATTAAGTCTTTGATATCATCTTTTGACATAGAATAATAATTTAAGATAAACTTATATGGATTTAAATAAATTGAAATAAATGTTGATTATGTTTCTATATGAAAAGTTATAAGACTGTATTAAACATTACACATTGCCATATTGACATAAGGATCTATCATTAATTTTCGAATTCTTTTTAAGAAGAATATTTATACCGATTATTATTTTTTATGTTATGTTTTACGGTTAATAAGGAATACTACAAGGTAGTTATACAACGTTTGCATGAAGCAATACGGAACCAACGATTCGAATTGAGGAAAAACAAATCATAGATTTTGAATCATGATAATGCACCAGCTCACATATCAGTGCTTGTTGGTGATTTTTTGGCCAAAAACAACAACGTAATTATGCCTCAACCACCGTATTCACCAGATTTGGCTCCCTGTGACTTTTTCCTATTCCTAAAACTGCAGAGACTAATGAAAGGAAAGCGTTTTGCCACAATTGATGAGATAAAGTCGAAATAGAAGAACGAGCTGATGGCCATACCGAAAAGCGCATTTCAGAAGTGCTTCGACGATTGGAAGAAGCACTGGCATAATTGCATTATATCTGAGGGGAATTACTTTGAAGGATATTGATGAATAAATAAACACACTTCTCGATATAATTCAAAATTCACATTTTATTTTTTACAAACCTCGTATATTTCTAAAAGTTTGAAATTTTTTTATATCTTTTTTTATTTTTTTTTTTTTAAATTAAAGTAATCCATTTAAAAATTTTAATAATATTTTGTAATTTGAATAAGAAGAAGTAAGAAATGAAGTTTTGTAATTGATGTTAGAGGCAAAGGGGAGTTGTAACTTCTTTAATCTATAGATTAAAGATAGACAGAGTTGAGAGTTTAGTAAACTGAAAGGTCATCTGATACACTTACAGAAGATATGTTAAAGCCTTATATTTATATATATTTAGAAGATATGTTAAAGCCATTTAATTTTTATATGAATAAATATATAAAATGTTACAGAGAGAAGTTTTTTTTTTTCTAAACATTTTTAATGTTTATACTTTATAAAATGAAATGAGAATAAATTTTTGGTGAGAATAGAAGCAAAAAAAAAAAAATAAAAAAAATAAAAAAAAATGAGATCATGGCTAAAATATTCTCGCAAAGTTTATCTATACACGCTAGCAAACAAACTCTCTTTCCCTCCCTCCAACTCACTTAATATATATATATAAGGCAGACAAAACAAACAAACCATAGAAAGGGGAGGAGAAAAAGGAGTTGGGTGGCAGCAAAGGGGAGAGGTAACGATAAGACACCTGCAGGTGTTGGCTAAACCTCCCTCCAATCCAAATGCCACCTACTTGATGAATAGAGTGTGAGAATGCTATAAAACATCCCCACCCTTTTATATATATATATATATATATATACTTTTTACGATCCGATCATCAAATAATTCACTAAATGGGTAAAAATATCTTCACAGCCCTACATCAAATACTATTGACGTCATATCTAAAGGGAATGAGAAAAGTGCAAAAATAAGTAAAAGGGAAATAAGCAATCATGCTATTCAATTCAACTTTCATCAATATATATAATTTTCAATGTATGTATGTAAGTATGTATGAAATGTTTGTAACATTATGAAGTTATATGCAAATTTAGAATTTTACAATTTACAATTTTTATAAAGAAATTTAAAAAACAAATTGAAATATTCTAATTTTTGATATTAATATTTTTTTCATTATAAAAGAGAATTTATTAAACCTAATAAACATAAACATAACCTATCAAAATTATTAATTTGTTACTAACTTCAATTTTTTAGAAATTTTGTTTTTTTACTATCTCGTAAGAGATAGTATTGCGATCACGAAAATTTTCGATTCTGAGATTTTGATGTTTTCATACGTTTTGAAGGTTCCTGAATCATTTTCACTAAGGTTGAGAAAAATGTCTGTGTGTGTATGTGTGTGTGTATGTAACCAAGTTTACGCAAAAACGGTTTGAGCTAGAATCATGAAATTTGGTACATGGGCATTATTCAAAATTCATAGTTTTCAATCAATTTTTGAGAAATGTAGCTCAACCGGAAGAGGGTCATTACCTACAACGTTTTGATTTTTTTTCCTCTAAAGTGACCGTAAAAATAAACATATATGTTTGATAATTTTTCACCTGATTAATAATTGTATAAAACTCCTATATATAGAAATTCAGCTTGATTGAATAGCTGAAAGTACCAGAATTAATTTTTTAACACTGCAAATCTCACGCGTCAACACGTGACGTGGTGCCATCAACAAAAAGCCAAACATGCGCTGGTTTAATATTTATTATTTATAATTTATAATTAATTAAATTTAATTTAAATATAATATATTATGTTATTTAATCCAATTCAAATTGCGAGATAGTCGAGTGGAGACACTCCAGCTAATTTATTATTAAATATTGAGAAAAAAAAATATTACGATGATTTGAATAAAGTTATTAATTTTATATTTAAACATTGTGTTGTTTTGTAAGTATTTGAAACAAAATTTTCTATAAATTATTATTATTAATCAATCTCGTGCGACTAGAAGCCGCCTGTCCCTCTAAGAAGAATTTTATTCCTCCTGCAGCATATGAATTATTATAACTATAATTATTTTAAAAAATAAAAATAAATATTTTCAACCAATTTGTAAAAAAAAAAATTACATTAATCTAATAAATCTTAATTAAATAATTTTACTGTTTTTATCACATGTCAGAGTCCTTGAAATTAAAGTTAACGAAAAGTTACCATAAACCATAAAAAAAAATGTAGAATGTTTTCTAACACGTACATATATCATTAACTAGATGGTTTTACAATGTGCAAAGTGTTAAATTTGATAAATTGAATGTTAAGTATACCATGGTTAAATGACACTGATTGGTTAAACTTTTCGTTTGTTATCAATTTAATGACTTAGTACCAAGAAAGACAAGAGATGATGGAGAAAAATAAATGAAATAGATAGCATAATCATCATCATTATATGAGTCATCTATTCCCTTTGATTCAATGAAAAGTTGGATGGATGAATCATAACCAAAATATATATAATAAGGTCATAATTTTACTTCAATCAGCAAATAAATAAAAAAAATAACCAAATATTGATATCATTATTTTTTATCTTAAAAGAGAATTTATTAAACATAATAAAAATAAAAAAAGAAACCTATCAAAATTATTAATTTGTTACTAACTTCATTTTTTTAAAATTTAGTTTTGTTATTATTAATTAATGAAAAAAATAAAAAAAAAATATTACGTCGATTTCGAATAAAGTTATTAATTTTATATTTAACATTGTGTTGTTTTGTGAGTATTTGAAACAAAAATTTCCTAGAAATTATTAGTACCTGGAATTTCACAAAAAAATGGTACAAATTAATTAAAATAACTTAATTTTCATTTCACGTTGTAAAATATACATTCAAATTTACTTGATAAAATAAAATATTTGATCCTATATTATATATATATTGTGTTAATTAGATGACTTCAGCTTTATATTTTTCAAAGTAGCAATAGCTTATAGACTTCGTTCAACTAAGGATTACTATTAATTCTGAAATTATATTGACACCTGTACTTGTCTATATTTTAATTAACAAAGGAGGTTATATTTTTTTTTCTTTATAATAATCAAATATCATTTATATTATTTATCATTTAATCTAAAAAATCATTTTAATTAATATAATATAATTTATTAAATATTATTAGATTAAATTTATTTAACAATTTATTTGAAATTCCTTCCTTTATAATTGTTCATATGTATTATATGTTCATTAATATTTTTTTTTTTTTTTTTTGTGGGAGAATGATAAATATTTTTCGTAATTTCAATTTATAATTTTATTTCGAAATTAAATAAAAATTTTTTAAAATAGTTTAATTAATATAATATAATAATAATTAAATAAATTAATTAATAATTAATAAATTAATTAATTAATTAATTTAATAATTTATTAAATATTATGAGATTAAATTTATTCAACAATTTATTTGAAATTCCTTCCTTTATAATTGTTCATATGAATTATATTTATGTTCATGAATATTTTTTTTTTCTGGGGGAATGATAAATATATTTCGTAATTTTAATTTATAATTTTATTTCGAAATTAAATAAAAAATTTTAAAATATTTTTAAAAAAAATATTAATACAATATGAATTAAAAAAAAGGCGGAAGGCAAATTTCAATATGGATAACGTAGTTGCTGATGTCATTTAAATTTACTATTTTAAATTAAGAAAAGAGTAATAAAGTTGATTTTTCTCGAGGCTTAACCAATACAACTCGATTTTTCTTTATAAATATTATCATGGTGTGAATTTCAAAAAAAATCCTTTGAGTGGTTTAACATCTCAAAAATACAAATATATATATACAATTTTTGCTAGTATAAGATTATTAAACAATCTCGTGCGGCTAGAAGCCGCTTGTCCCTCTAATTGTAAGAAGAGTTGTATGCCGCCGCCATCATATGATGCCGGGAATGGTTAGTATATATATATATATATATATATATTTATTTATTTATTTATTTATTTATTTATATAATATTTTAAATATAAATTAATTTATTTTTTTTAAGTCAAATTAATACTCCTAATTTTATTTTTTATCCATCATAGATCTTATAATTTTGGCAAATTCAATTATAATTTTTATTCATTTGACTAAGCAACAAATGAAATATTAAGTTAAAGCTAAAAAAATCCAGTCCATCTCTATATTTAATGAAAAATCGTTTTTAATGTCATGAGATTTATAAATATATAGGTTTCCATTTTCCCATATATATTGTACTGATATTTTCAATTCAGTCCCTAATTTTAATAATTTCTTTATTTTATATTTAAGTTTTTTTTATTTATTAATGCCAATATCTCTATCCCTTTCTTTTTATGTATTTTAATATTATATAATTTAATAGTTCTAAGAATTTGAAATGTGATCTCACTTAGAGAGATAATTAGTTAATTTATAAAATAAATTATTTAATTAAAATACAACTTTGTAATTAGAATTAGAAAGAGACGGAAGAACTCCAGGTCTGTGTGTGTTTATGTGAGAGTGTGAGTGAATTTATCCGAGTGTTGATTTTGATTATTGATATTGTTGGAAAGATTATTCTTTATCGAGACACCAGAGAGAATAGACGTGTTCTATTTTGCACAATCAACTTTTATAGAATGTTTGCGTTGCTAAATGCTTTTTAACTCTCATTCGTTTCCAAACAAAATATTTAAATATTGGAATTGATCTCAACCCGTGAAGACACAAGACAACCTGGTTCTTTCGATCCTCACAAAATCTACTCATCTGGACCTCTTGGAAATCATCACGACATCATATGTCAGCCGCCTTTTCCACACCACGACACGGATAAGACTTTATTTCCTTCCTTTTATTTTATTATAATTTAAGTTCTTGTTACTAATTGATATTATTTCTATTACCATTTGTAAAACTAATTAATATGATTTATTGCTTAAAAAAACAAAGATTCTTGAAAGAAAATTTTCTAACGTTATTTATTTTACTTATAATAAAATTTATAAAAGTTCACATCTAATAAGCTAATCACTCTCTTCCATTGTACAACTCTTTCTCTATTTCACGCTGGAATCACTGTTATCTGAGTGCTATATCTTTATCTGGACCACAAATTAAAATTATCTCCTTCATTCACGACCCTTGTCGAATTAGAAGGACGCCATATTTTTTCCCCTCATTTCTCCTACCTTCATTATCTTTTAAAACCTCAATTATTAATTTAAATCATAATTACTAATTGATTGGAATATAAGAAATTAATTAATGTATTTATTAATTAATATTAAAATCAATAGTAATTATCTTCTGATTAATTCTAAATTTATCAATTTAATTTAAATTAAATTAAATATTAATTAAAATAAAAAAATTATTTATATTAATTTTTTTTAATTGATTCTTTCCCCTTCCCCTTCCCCCCCCTAGAAACCCAAGAAAACCTTTACAATATATATATATATATATATATATATATATATATATATCAATGATGAATTGAACTGATACAAATGTAGAGAGAAAAAAAAAGATAATTTTTTCTCACTTTCTCTCTTATCGTAGAGTATTAGGCTCGATCCCCAACGCGAATGGTAAGCGATGAAAAAAAAATCGCTCAAAACATTGAAGCGATTCTTTCTTTCGAAGAGAGATAAATCCCGCCAACGTATACGTAGAAGATAACAACGGGTGGTGGGCATGTAGTGCGAGGGTGTAAGGCGAGAGATGTTGGGGGGGGGGGTTGAAGGACGGTCTGCGGGCGGTAGAAAGTGTCGGCATGAACACTACCCCCTGTTTTCTAACCAAGCAACATTTTAACCCTCTCTCTCCCTGGACATATGTTTATAAATAGCTTACAGTGCACGACTGTCTCGGTTTGCGGGTCGAAAAACCTTTCCCCAAATGCAGCAAGATTTAAACACCATCGCTTATCCTAAACAGACATTTCTCTTCTCTTTTTCTATCGATAAATGAACATTATTTATGAGACACCCGGTACACTAACTCGCTTAACTGTCCTTGTCCTTTTTTACTTAAATCTTTCACTCTATAATAAATAATTAACTAGCATATGCAGCACACACATCCTTCCTAGTAATACTTAATCATTATGGGTAGATGTATATTTTATTAGTATATTTGGGGGTAATGGTCTATTAAATCAAATACTCGTGTCTATTCCTATTTATATTTATAATTTTCAATTTCATTAGTGACTTTTTTTCATTAATATAATATTATTTCATATTTAGGGACACTAACGATACTTCGATACTATCGGAGTATCGATACTTTGCTTACCATCGATTCTTGTACTCGATACTTTAGCTTCCGATACTAGTACAGCATCGATAGTATCGAAAGTATCGAATGGGTATTCAGCGCACCTAGCAACGTACTTTTTTTAAAAAAATTTTCAATTTGGGTTCAAAAAAAACAGGTCAAACATTTTCTGGACTGAGCTTTTTTTCGATACCGATACTTTGGAGTATCGATACTTTTGTGTCCGATACAATCGAAGAATCGATACTTAGCCTTTCGATACCTACCGATACTCAGAATCGATACTTAGCTTTCGAAATCGTGTCCATATTCACATTATATATTAAAAATATTTAATATATAGGAAAAAATACTTGTAATTTAAAGTATTCTTTTAGAAACAAAAAGAAGCGAAAATTAGAAGTAGTATTATAGATATTCTTAAGACTAAAATGTTAAGAAATAATAAAATTTAATTGTCTTTGGATCATGATAGCAGTACATTATAATGAATATAATAATCATAGTGGTTTAGAAAAATTTAATTAAAAAATCAATAAACAAACATTTTATTAAATTTAAAACAATATACGAGGTCGGTTCAAAAGAAAAGATGAATTTTGAATTTTCGCAGTTTCGAAATTTTTTTTGTTATGTTGGTACATATATGTTTCTATCAGCCATTTCGAATTAGTAGTTTGTTTTTGTCAACTGAAAAAGTTAGTCACGTTTTTTGAGTGTTTGGCGATTGGAAGAAGCACTGGCATAAGTGCATTATATCTGAGGGGAATTACTTTGAAGGGGACAAAATGGATATAAACACACTTTTCGAAATAATTCAAAATTCATCTTTTATTTTATGCAAACCTTGTACATATATCTATCATGTTTAGCATTTGAAATAGTCTATTACATATCAACTGTTAATTAGATATTAATGATTTAAACGAAATTAAACGAAAAAAAACTAGACTATTAAATTAATATTTTAAAATAATTAATAACTTTTTTTTCTCTAGAATAATTGGATTTGAATGATATTAAAAATAAAAATCTAATTTTATAAAATAGTATTAATTTATATAAAATTATATAATAAGTTTAGATTTTTTTTTGTTTTTTGTTTTTTTGAATTTTCATAAAGGAATATATATATATAAATTTAGAATCCCAAAAAGAAAGAAAATCAAGAAATATATTTTAATTAAGTGGTTGGTTTCTAAAAATTCCATCGTGTGCCAGTCAGTGTTAAACGACCTGTGAGTAGACTTACCCCACCTCTTGCACTCCCCTCAGGCCCCTTTGACATGGACTAATTGGCCCCCACAGCGCCAAGGAAATCGTTTCCACAAAAACAGGTTTCTCATTGATTATTATTACCAGCCGTTATTTCAATCCTGCATATCCCTTATCGCCCTTCACATTGATTCTCTCTAAATTTCTTTTTTTTTTGTCTTTCATATTTTTTTTATTAGAAATTTACATAAAAGAAAATATATCTTATATATAAATATTCAAAATATACTTATAATAAAGCTAAAAGGTAATTGGGTGTATATTTTAAAGCTTCTATTTAAAAAGTTGAAAGGACTATGAAAAAATAGTTGATAATTTATATATTTTATATTATAATATAGGTAAAAAGAAATACATAATTACAAATAAAAAATACCAAATAAACAAAAGATTACTACTGTATAGGTATAGGTGATGATACTGAACTACGGAAATTAAGGTCAAGAGTTCAAATGTCACCAAGATCAAAAAATTAATTTTTTTTTTTAATTAATTTTAAAAAATTTACATTCTTTAATAAATAAAACGACCGAGAGCATAGCCGCGCGGTTATAGTGACCAGTCCGCCGACTCGAGTTCGAGGGATCGAACCTCGCTGAGTGCATCGATATTTAAATAAAAATAAAAATAATAAACAATTCTGAGAAAGCTGGAAAATGGAGATATATTCCGAAAAGGTCAAAAATAAATAAATAAATAAAACGTTTAGAATGTCTAAAATAGTTTTAGATCCCACTAGCCATAAAAAATTGCCAGAAGATGAGTTGATTGAGTTAAGAAAATCCATATTTTAGTTAATTACTACTAAAAATAGAGAATTATGTTATATGTATTTTTATAATATTTTAAAATTTAAAACCATTAAAAATTAAATGATATCACGATTAAATTGAGAAAAAGATTGAAGAAATAAAATAAATAAAAATAATGAAGGTATTAAGTGAAACTGACAATAATAAAATTAATTAATCATTTCTTTTTAATTCCTTGTTCAATATATAAATTTAAAAAAAAAATCTCGAGTGTCTCCACTCGACTATCCCGCAATTTTGAATTGGATTAATTAACATATAATATAGTTAAATTAAAATAAATTAATTAAATTATAAATTAAGTATAATTATAAATTGGAAAAATTAATTAATTAATTGAAAAAAATTTAATTTAAAGCATTTACCTTCATTTTTAAGTCAAAATTTAAAGATCTAAAAAATTAATTCTGTAACTATATATACCCGGCCTGCATTGTTAGACCCATCAAAAAGCATAGGGTAAAGTATACAGTCGTTGGCCCCCTTAAGCAACTCCTAGCAGTCTTTAATGCATATCAGGGCAAATTACGGAACAATCTGTGTCAAATTAGGTTTGCACAAAATAGATACTATGAGGATTTTGATGAATAAAAAAATAAATCATTTTCTCGTGACATATTTTCAATAAACACTTTAAAAAATAAATCTTAAAAAATACAGTTATTGGCCCCCTGTTATAGTTATTGGCCGAGGTATTCTATAGTGATTATACAACCATATAACAAACGATTACATAACCATAGTCAATAGTGCAATTTTTAAAATAAAAATCTCTTATTATTTGTGTTTTAGTTATAGGGGGCCAATGACTGCCTCGGGGCCAACGACTTACTTTACTTTACTTACCCTATATCAGTTTTATACAATTTTTAATCATGTGAAAAACTATCAAACAAATATATCTTTGTTTTTACGGTCAGTTTAGAGGGAAAAAAAAAGATATATATTTTAATGATGCTTATTCTTTATTTTTAGTTTGATATAGATAACAAAGAATTGGCCACGAAAGTTGGTATTTTAATTCAAAAGTGTCTATTCAATTTCAAAGGATGATGTAAAAATTGGATGTGATCGATCAAAGACAGTAGAATTCCATGTCAGAGTTTTATTATTGCATTTGTAGATGGTAGACAGTGTTGAGTTGAATGAGGTTGGATGGCGGGTGATGTGGGTGGAGGGTGAAGAGGGAGAGGAGGGTGCGGACGTGGGAGGAAAAAGGGAGAAGGAAGCCCAACGCCTCTTAATTTCCCTATCAATAAAGACATTAGCTAATGTTATTAAGGAAAAGGAAAGAAAAGGGCTTCTTCCATTATTCCATTATTCCATTACCAGGTTGATTATATAAAAACACAATTAAGGGAAAAATGAATGGATAAAAGAGAAAGAGAGAGTGATGGCTTGGTACAAATTCAAAAAAGATGCTAAGAAAAGAAATAAAGTGAAAAATTTATGAAATGTTTATAAGATAAATTTTATTAAAAAATTAAATTTAATATTTAATAATAGAAAAAAAACTTCCTATACATATATTAAATTTATCATTGTAAATAAATAAAAATTAAATTAAGTCATTATTAATATTATAATAATCCAAGTTGTTGCACATTTACTTGAAATTGCACCTTCAATTTTATGGACATAGGTGAGTCAACAAGAAAAGGCTCGTACACCGCAGAAAATATTTAGGATTAGAAGTTGGTAATGATATGGCAGTTTTAATTCAAAGATCGCCTTCCTACCTCTCCTGACGATATCAGCTTAAATAGCAAGTTAGGAATTATAATTTAGGAATTAATCAGAATATCTAGTTTTCAAATAATTTCATTATAATAATTTATTTTTTTTAATTTCAGTTTGTTTTAAAAGTTATGGTGTAGAACAGCTTTGTCAGCAATTGCTGATGTTTTTGTTGAGGTATTGATATGAGCAGAAATTCTGGCCTAATGTAATTAGCATTCGATCCCTTAGCACCGACCTGTGCCTGTGGAGATCCTGTTTATTTCAAGGATAGATGCTAAATTGTGTCGAATAGAAGATATTTGAAAAGAGATTGTTGAGAGATGGTATTTGCCAGTTGGTTGGAATGGTATGATCTCTATACATCTCCAAATATAGTTAGAATAATATAATCAAGAGGGTTGCGATGTGCAGTACTCGTGGCTAGAATGGGAGAGGAAAGAATGTGGGGAGACCGGTTGGTAAATGTCCGCTTGAGGTGGGTGGACAATGTATGAGGGACATGAGAGAAATGGGAGAAAGAGGAAGATGAATGGTTGTAGCTCAGGATAAGGACACTTGGAGGAATGTGGTTGCTGTGGCCAAGAACTTTCGAGTTCCGTAACGGATGCTGCATGATCTCCCTCTATATAAAACACAATTTATATATAAATATAATAAAAAAAAAACCTCTGACTTTTGTACGTCCTACGAAAGGACAACGCCTATCAAGTCGGTTATATCAATGATGAGGTGTCCTATGATCAGTAGAACGAGTCCTATCAACCTTTACCTTGATTTTCTTGATCGGAGGCGCTACTTATTATCAAGTAGCTATTCCCCAGTGTGATCCCAGAGGCTGGGTTGACTCGGTCCTATAGACCCCAGCTAGGGAAATTCCCTTGCCAGGGACCATGTGAATGTGAGATAGCGAGGCTAGCCTCTCACCTAATGGCGTTTTTTTATATATATAATATATAAATGTAATAAAAAAAGAAAAATTTTCTAAAATGAATGAAATATTTTTGAATGGATTGTTTCAGTTCATCAACTGTTATAAAATGCATACTAATATTTCTATCAATTGATTTCCAATAAAAATTAATTAACTTTATTTATTGTCAATTATATAAATAGAATCCTTATAATGAAAAATAAATTATTAATAAATAATAATAATTTTTACATAATTAATTTTTATCATTATATCATTTATAATCATTATTTAAATGAATAATATATATATATATATATATGTTATAGACGGTGATATGTATGTGAGTAACATTTTATTGATTTAAAAAAATTTTATTTAAAAATCTGATACTTTTATCATAAAATCATAGGTAAAGCCGAGCCATTCACAGCATGTAATACTATATAATCCAAAAGGGTGTTTGTGAAGTATGCGCGATCTACCAATTAGATATTGGTTATTTAGAAACAGGTTTTTTCAAAGTTGAACAGAGAGAGGCAATAGTCTTACTACTAATATTACATCGGTTCAACTATTATGAGTGATGAATGACTATTTTATAAGGGATTAAGTTTGGGATATGTTCATTAAACCGTAAACCACCTAAAAAACTTTAGGAAATCCTACAGACCAACCACCAACACCCAAATAATGGAATCGTACAAGAGGATTTAGTAACTAAAGAATCGTCATATAATCATGTAAATCCGTGATTCTCAACCACTGTGCCGCGAGATTTTGAGGCTCTTAAACATTTCCGACTTTTTTTTTTTTTTTTTTTTAATTTTTTCAATTTAGTCCTAAAAAATCGGGAGTGTCTCCACTCGACTATCTCTCAAATTTGAATTGGA
This sequence comes from Labia minor, assembly GCA_963082975.1. Taxonomy (NCBI): domain Eukaryota; kingdom Metazoa; phylum Arthropoda; class Insecta; order Dermaptera; family Spongiphoridae; genus Labia; species Labia minor. The sequence goes on from OY720344.1 coordinate 115,856,119, forward strand.
TTAAATAACATATATTAATTTAAATTAAATTAATTAAATTATAAATTAAAATTAATAAATCATATTTATTAAACCAGCGCATGTTTAGCTCTTTGTTGATGCCACCACGTCACGTGTTGGCACGTGAGATTTGGAGTGTTAAAAAATTAATTCTGGTACTTTCAGCGATTCAATCAAGCTGAAATTCTATATATAGCAGTTTTATACAATTATTAATCATGTGAAAAATTATCAAACATATATCTTTATTTGTACGGTCACTTTAGAAGACAAAAATCAATACGTTGTAGGTAATGATCCTCTTCCGGTAGAGCTACATTTCTAAAAAGTTGATAGAAAACTATGAATTTTGAATAATGCCCATTTACCACATGATTCAAAATTGTATAAAACTGCTGTATATCGAATTTCAGCTTGATTGAATCGCTGAAAGTACCGGAATTAATATTTTAACACTGCAAATCACGCGCCACACGCCATCAACAAAGAGCCAAACATTTTTTTTTATTTATAATTTATAATTAATTAAATTTAATTTAAATATAATATATTGTGTAATTTAATCCAATTCAAATTGCAAGATAGTCGAGTGGAGTTATTTTTTAATTGATTTAATTTGTTAAAAATCAAATCGATTTTAAATATATTTAAATTTTTTTTATTTTTTTTTATAGAGGGTAATTTCTTCTCTCGTATATTTTTCTTCTTCCTTTTCATTCATCTAATCTTGAAAATAATTATAATTTTCATTCTCTTTTTTTTTTGTTCTAAATAATTAATAATCGCACAGCTCTCTTGAAGGAAATGAGTTTCGATTTTATAATAAATATATTTTGGAATTTCTTTCAGCAATTCAACAATTTCAATTTGTCTCATTCGATCATTTGTTTTAATTTATATTTCCATCTTTCCTATTGGTCTTCCCTCTCATTGCATTTATTACAAGTTTATTTTATTTAAAATTATAAAACAATCTTCTCGTAGTATATGTTATTTAATCCAATTCAAATTTGCGAGATAGTTGAGTGGAGACACTCCAGCTTATTTTAAAATAAATATATGTATGTTTGTCATTTATGTATATATGATAATTTTGATTAGTACCATATCATATCTATTTTTGTTTTTTTGTTAGTTTTTGAATATAACTATATATATATATATTCTTATTCAAATTTCAATAAATATAGATATATATATATAAATTTTCATAATAAAATATACATACATATCGAAATGTCAATCATACGCTTTCCTTTTTGGTCGAGTATTCTGTCACTCGCTTGTCATGTATTTGTATATCTTATACGATAGCTATATTGAACAACTACACACAGAATAAAAAAAAATACCATCTCTTTAGTAATTTTTTTCTCTTTTCCAACGATTTATCGATGTTAAAGGGGATGAAGGTCTCTTCAGGCAAATACATTTCACTCTCTCTATGTTGTATATGTAGAAGGTTGGGAATGATAACTGAAGCAAGGAGGGGGGATAGAGTTACAATTGTAGTGTATTTTCTGATGAAAGTGTAGAGCCATGTCGCAATATTTCTCACTACGATGCGAATTAATGCCTGCAATAGGAGAAGCAGCTACCCAGAGGCGTTTGCAAGGATAGAAAAAGAGAAAAAGAGGGAAAGAGAAAATTCCCTTTTCAAACAACACAGCTTTAATTAATATTTTGATATAATTAGATAGGGGTGGAAAAACCTAACATATAGAATAGGAATGGGGTAAAAGGACAGGGAGGATAAAGAAGAGCTGGTGGAAAGAAAGAGGTTTTAAATTTTAATTTGTGGAATTTTAATTAAACACAAAAAAAACATCAGGAGTGAAGTATATATATATATAAACACTCATAGGCCTTTATATGAGGGAATTAAAGTTCAATTAATTAATTTCATTGTTTCATAAAAAAAAGAAAAAAATAATGAAAATTATACATTTATCATTTAAGAATGTTCAAAAGTTGAAAAGAATTTATTATTATCATGTCTGAGGAAAGACAATCATAAATAGTTTGAAATTTAGATTTATTAATAATTTATTAAAATTATGTATATAGTATGAAAAATTATTTGTATAAAAATTATGTAGGAATTGGAAAAATAACTTTTTTGGGTTGAAATTATTTTTATTCCAATTAAGGTAGTTTGTGAGCCAAATGAGCTAAGTTCAAATAATAACTAGAATTCTTTAATATACTTATAAATGGTACGTGACAATTAAAGGATATTAAACATTAATGAATATAAAAAATATTTATTATAGTTTTTGGTTCAATTAAAGTTTATAATTAATTATAGTTTAGTATAGTTCAAATTTCAATATAAAAATCATTTAAAGTTGATATCATCTTATAACAACTGAGTACAAGTCAATTAATATTTTATTTATTATATTATTATTTAATTGTAACTCGTATTAAATTGAATCGAATAAATTCTTATGTGAATTTTCTTAATTATTATAGCATGCTTTGGATATTTATTTGTAAAAACAAAAAATAAAGTTATATTTTTGACTTCGGAATGCGGCTAATAAACTACCTTAAGTCATTAATAATGATAATTTCCTATGTATGTATGTATGAAATGTCTGTAACAAGTTAGGTATAAATTTAGAATTTTACAATTTACAATTTTTATAGAATTTAAAATAAAAAAAGTTTAAAATATTTTAATTTTTAAATTTATATACAATTTGATATTAATATTATTTTTTATTAATAAAAGAGAATTTATATTAAACATAATAAACATTAAAAAAAACTATCAAAATTATTAATTTCTTACTAACATAATTGTTTTGTTACTAAATATTGAAGAAAAAAAATAAAAAAATTATTACGAATATTTGAAAAAAGTTATTAAATTTAGATTTAAACATTGTGTTGTTTTGTAAGTAATTGAAACAAAATTTCCTATAAATTATTATTATTAATTAATCCCTCTAAGAAGAGTTTTATGCCGCAGGCAGCATATGATACGGCTAGTAGATTAATAAATGATTAAAATAATTTTTACTATCTCGCCAGATCACGAAAATTTTCGATGACGAGATTTTGAAGTTTGTATACGTTCTGAAGGTCCCTGAGTCATTTTCTCTATGGTTGAGAAAAATGTATGTGTGTGTACTATGTAGACAAGATTATAAAAAAAACTGGTTAAGTTATAATAATGAAATTTGATTCACGGGCATTATTCAAAATTCGTAGTTTTCCGGCAACTTTTGCGAAATGTAACTCATTTGGAAGAGGGTCATTACCTACCACGTTTTCATTTTTTCCCCTCTAAACTGACCGTAAAAATAGAGATAGTTTTTCACATGATTAAAAATTGTATAAAACTGCTATATATAAAATGTCAGCTTGATTGAATCGTTGAAAGTACCAGAATTAATTTTTTAACACTGCAAATCTCACGCGCCAACACGTGACGTGGTGCCATCAAGAGCCAAACATGCGCTGGTTTAATAAATATTATTTATTAATTTTAATTTATAATTTATAATTAATTAAATTTATTTTAAATATAATATCTTATGTTATTTAATCCAATTCAAATTGCGAGATAGTCGAGTGGAGACACTCCAGCTTCTTTGCAGAAGCATTAATGCATAAACAATATAAATGGAAAAAAAACAAAATATATATAGAATATACATTTATATTTATACCTATTATATTATTTTTAAAATTAGCTGGAGTGTCTCCACTCGACTATCTCGCAATTTGAATTGGATTAAATAACATAATATATTATATTTAAATTAAATTTAATTAATTATAAATTATAAATAATAAATATTAAACCAGCGCATGTTTGGCTTTTTGTTGATGGCACCACGTCACGTGTTGGCGCGTGAGATTTGCAGTTGTGTTAAAAAATTAATTCTGCTACTTTCAGCGATTCAATCAAGCTGAAATTCTATAAATAGCAGTTTTATACAATTATTAATCATGTGAAAAATTATCAAACATATATCTTTATTTTTACGGTCACTTTAGAGGAAAAAAAATCAAAACTTTGTAGGTAATGACCCTCTTCCGGTTGAGCTACATTTCTCAAAAGTTGATAGAAAACTACGAATTTTGAATAATGCCCATGTACCAAATTTCATCATTCTAGCTCAAACCGTTTTTGCGCAATCTTGACTACATACACACACACACACACACAGACATTTTTCTCAACCTTAGTGAAAATGATTCAGGAACCTTTAAAACGTATAAAAACATCAAAATCTCAACATCGAAAATTTTCGTGATGCAATACTATCTCTTACGAGATAGTAAAAAGATAATATATTAGTCTATTTAGATAATGCGAAAATTGAATTTAATATTTAAATATTTCATTTAAAAAATCTAATTTTCAACAACTCATATTTTAAATTGTACAACTTTTTGATCTTTTAATTTTAAAAAACATTAGATAATCAATTAGTACTCTCTTTTGAATGTTTTCACTGTTTCTTCATTTATGAACCTTTAAAGATGCTAATTAAAGAATTAAGTATATGACAAGAAGGGAGAGAGAAAGAACGAAAAAGAGAGTTACAGAGAAAAGTATCACCATCACTTTCCTCTTATTTAATTTAAGCATGATATATATATATTAAATTCAAAAGAGTTAAGTGTAGATCTTGAAAGATAGACTATAAGTAGAAAACTTTTGATTGATCTTTGTATGATGTGTTTAATTCAAATGTTTTAATTACAAAAATATTATTTACAATTACTAAAATAATTTCAGCAATTTATAATTTATTAATATAAAAAATTATTTATGTTATTAATTCGTTTTTAATATTATGGTGATAAACAATATTTTATAAATAATTAAATAAGACAATGTTTAATAATGATAATCCTTTTTTATTGATTTATTTATTTTTTTTATGTTCTCAATCTAAATTTTAAATTTTAATTAATTATATGACAATATTAATAAATCGAATATATATGATGAGGTGAATAATTAATTAAATATAGGTATTGTTGGAAAACTGATAAATAAAACAATAAGCTGGAGTGTCTCCACTCAACTATCTCGCAATTTGAATTGGATTAAATAACATATATTATATTTAAATTAAATTTAATAAATAATATTTATTAAACCAGCACGTGTTTAGCTCTTTGTTGATGGCACCAAGTCACGTGCTGGAGAGTGATTTGCAGTCGTGTTAAAAAATTAAATCCGGTACTTTCAGTGATTCAATCAAGCTGAAATTCTATATATAGCAGTTTGATATAATTTTTAATCATGTGAAAAACTATTAAACATATATCTTTATTTTTACGGCCACTTTAGAGGAAAAAAATCAAAACGTGGTAGGTAATGACTAACTCACATTTCTCAAAAATTGAAAGAAAACTACGAATTTTGAATAATGCCCGTATACCAAATTTCATGATTCTAGCTCAAACCATTTTTGCGTAATGTTGTCTACATACACACACACACACATATATATACGCACACAAACATACACAGACATTTTTCTCAACCTTAGTGAAAATGACTCAGGGACATTAAAAACATAAAAACATCAAAATCTCGACATCGAAGATTTTCGCGATCGCAATACTATCTCTGGCGAGATAGTAAAAAAAATCTGGAGTATCTCCACTCGACTATCTCGCAAATTTGAATTGGATTAAATAACATATATTAATTTAAATTAATTAAATTATAAATTAAAATTAATAAATAATATTTATTAAACCACGTCACGTGTTGCCGCGTGAGATTTGCAGTGTTAAAAAATTAATTCTGGCACTTTCAAACTTGAAGTGTTTTGTAATAAAATAACATATTTTTCAATTCTGTAAGTAATTTCAATAAATATCTATGTGCTTTCAAAATTTAAAAGTCCTTTTATAATCATCCTGTAAGTACTTTCATAATTATAAATTAGTCAGATTCTTTTTAGTTCTCCTAAAATATATGCAACCAACAATCTACCTAAGATTAACTTTAAAATTTAATAAATAGATTATATCTATATTGTTATTATAATTGTAATTATAATTGGGTGTTAGTAAAATTTCTCCTATCATACTATTCTTTTCTTTTTCGATGGTTTAGGCTAGGTCAAGACAAAAAGGAAATTCACTCGCTCTTACCGCAGGTAACATTTAATATTTATTTATTATGAGAGAAACTTGTAAACGATATAGTAAGTTTGAAGCTGGATTGACTTCTGACCTATCCTAATTGGTTAGCAAGTCTCTCTGGATTAATGAATTGTTTTCACCTTCCGTTGAAATCAAAATTGGGAAGAGAGACATCCTTTCTAGTTTCCAAATGATTTTTAACTTAAGAATAAGTTTATAAAGTTTTTCACTTTTAATTTTAATTTTTTTTTTTCAATTTATGAGTAAGAGGAACTACTATGTTCTTATTATTAAAAAACATATCTTATCTTATTATACTGGTAAAATTGTATATAGGGTAAAGTATACAGTCGTTGGCCCCCTATCACTAAAACACAAATAATAAGAGATTTTAATTTTAAAAATTGCACTATTAACTATGTTTATGTAATTGTTGGTTGTATGGCTGTAAAATCACTATAGAATTCCTATGCCAATAACTATAACAGGGGGCCAATAACTTTATTTTTTAGGATTTTTGCGTATTTATTGAAATTTTTTTTATCGGTCAAAATGCTCATAGTATCTATATGTTCTGAAAACCAAATTTGACACAGATTGTTCCGCAATATATATCATTTTCTCATACATGCATAGGGTAAAGCATACAGTTGTTGGCCCCCTTAAGCAATTCCTAGCAGTCTTTAATGCATATCTTGGCAAATTACGGAACAATCTGTGTCAAATTAGGTTTGGAGAACATAGAAATTATGAGCATTTTGATAAAAATAAATAAATAAATAAATGAAAATCCTAAAAAATACAGTTATTGGCCCCCTGTTATAGTTATTGGCCTAGGAATTCTATAGTGACTTTACAGCCATACAACCAACGATTACATAAACATAGTTAATAGTGCAATTTTTAAAATGAAAATCTCTTATTATTTGTGTTTTTGTGATAGGGGGCCAATGACTGTCTCGGGGTCAATGACTGTATCATTTACCCTAAATATATATTTGTATAATTTTGAGATATTAAACCATTCTAATGATTTTTTGAAATTCACAACATAAATAATATTTATAAAGAAAAATTGATCTGTATTGGTTTCAGTCTCGTGAAAAATCATCTTTGTTAGTTTTTTCTTAATTTAAAATATTAAATTTAAATGAAGTTAGAAACTACGTTAGACATCACCTACTTAGAAAATATATAAATATAACTAAAATAAAATTAAAAATATTTATTTTAATAATATTTTTTTATCAAATTACACAATATATATTATGTTATATCCACAGGCCATACTTTTTTCTTTAAGTGCATTAATAGGTACGTTTAAGGGCTGTTTTATGACTATTTTTTTTTAATTTATGTTTTCTATTTGAGCGGCGGCTAGGTGAACAAGGTATTTTAATAATATCAGCCAAACCTGATAATAAGGAATAATTTATTTTAATGACCGAGCGGCGACTAGGTGAACAAGGTACTAATTGAATTATAATTTATAAAAAAAAAATTAATAGAAAATTAATTTAATTAATATCTAAAATTTTTATTTTATCATTTGCTGATATGCTAATTATTTAAAAGGATATTTCTAAAATAATGGCATTGATGATTTAAAGTATATAAAAATTAATGGAAAATAAAAAAAATGTTTTATAGTGAGTAAAGCAATAGAGAAATGAACTTTAGGGGTTGATAGTGAATTTCATAAATGATTGAAACATGCAATTGTTATATAACTATTATTTATAGAAAATTATAACTATTATAAATAATTATAACTTTTAAATAATACTTTCTCTTGGATATTCTCCCGCCCCACTGGATGAGAATGGCTGTATTAGGGAAAGAATGCTTAAAGTATTCTTGTTAGGTCCTATCCCAATAATATTAATAATAGAAAAAAGTATTTTTAGCATGATGTATGTCCGTCTGTCCGTATATATGTGTACAGCTTGAACGATTCAACGGATTTTGATAAAATTTGGTATATTTACTTAATGCATCAGTATGATGAGTTGATCAACTTTTGGTGCATTTCCGGAAACCGGAAGTGGTAGTATTAGCGATCGACGATAAGAAGGGAAGAGTAATTTTCAAACCAAATTTCACATCAGGAAATTTTTTACATATCTCCACCAATCCTGCACTTTGTATAGGTTTTATCCTCGGGAAAAATCATCTTGATTAGTTTTTTCTTAATTTAAAATTATATGACGTCACCCAGCCTTTCATGACGTCACAGCCAGCGCCTCCTTATATATTATAAATAAAATAAAATTAAAAAAATTTATGTTATATATATCCATATCTGTTTTTTATTGCATTAATAGATACATTTAAATTAGTGAAATTGTTTCTGTAGCTGGAAATTAATTTATTTCAAACCGTCGGTCTGTTCTGTGCCTGGCCACAGGTCAACTTATTTATTTAAAAATATTCAAGATTTGTAGTAATTTTGTATTTAATAATGTAGCATAAAGATAATCTTCTTACAAAAAGTTCTGCTATTTAGTCAATCTTAATTCAATAATTAACAATTATTAAGGAAAAAGATTAATTTTTCTTTAACCCTTTTTGATCTTCTTAAGGTTTTTTTTAATCCTCATCTTTATTTATTAAGCCATAAATGTTTGGGGAGAAATTATCTTTTTAATGTGTTTCTTTGAATTTTCCCTTCTGTCATCCAACAAATAAATACATACTTTGTATTAATTCAATTCGGATGATTTGATCTTGATGAGTTGGTTGAATATTTTTATTTAATCGTGTAAAAAATGAGTTTGTTCATCAGAATGTTAAACAGAAATACTTATATTTCATTTCACAGGAAGACAAATAAGTTATTCTCAGTTTGTTGGATTTTTTTATTTTTCTGTTTTTTTTTTTTTAATAACATATCAAATTAAGCATCTTTGTGTTTAGTTGCATGTATTAATATATGTCTTGGAATTCGAGTTCAAAAGAGAAATTATAATCTTTACTGAATGAAGCAGAATAATAATTGTCAACTTATATGGTATCTGAATGATGAGTGTAAATACTTGTATTATGTATAATTAATTATCTATTATTTCCATGACATTTAGCATTATTTCGGAGAAAATTATAAAAATAAACTGAAGTGTCTCCACTCGACTATCTCGCAATTTGAATTAGTTTAATTAATATATATTATCTTTAAATTAAATTTAATGAATTATAAATTAAAATTAATAAATAATATTTATTAAGTCAGCGTATGTTTGGCTCTTTGTTGATGACCCCACGTCACGTGTTGGCGCGTGATTTGCAGTTGTGTTAAAAAATTAATTCTGCTACTTACAGCGATTCAATCAAGCTGAAATTCTATATATAGCAGTTTTATACAATTTTGATTCATGTGAAAAATTATCAAACATATATCTTTATTTTTACGGTCAGTTTAGAGGAAAAAAATGAAAACGTGGTAGGTAGTGACTTACGGTTGAGCTACATTTCTCAAAAGTTGATAGAAAACTACGAATTTTGAATAATTCCCGTATAACCAAATTTCATTATTCTAGCTGAAATCGTTTTTGCGTAATCTTGTCTACATACACATACACATACATACATACATACATACACACACACAGACATTTTTCTCAACCTTAGTGAAAATGATTCAGGAACCTTCAAAACGTATAAAAACATCAAAATCTCTCCATCGAGAATTTTCGTGATCGCAATACTATCCCTGGCGAGATATCCTTTAAAAATGAATAAAATTAAATTCAAAGTTTTAAACTCAGGGAAACTTAAAAGATTTATTCTCTTTAAAATCAAGATTTAGAATTTGTGTTTCAAAAATATAAATTTTATATTATTATAAAATAATAGAATGTAGGTATGTATCAATAAAAATAAAAATAAAAAAATAATATTCATAGATTATTCTCAGGTATGCAACTTAATGATATTTGAATAATTTTTTTTTCATGTGTTTAATGAAAGTTTAGAAAGTCTAGAATGGATGTGAGTATGGGGAGAATAGAAGTTGGAAGAAGGTGGCTTAGAGGATGGAAGGGTGGTTTTGGCTGTTGTAGCCAAGAACTTTCAAGATCCTTAGTTTTGGAAATATAAGATAGAATAGTTTAAGTCGAAGAGATTTAGGGATGGATAGAATAAGAGAGAAAAGCCTTCTTTTCGATGTTAATTGTTCTAAATAATTTGAAAATTAGTTTTAAAAGAAGTTTGCAAGTTACTATTAAACGTCAATTATATTAAAATCTGATTTCCTTAAAATTAGGTCTAATATTCATATTATAGCATATTAGATATGTATTATTATAATTTTCAACTTTATAAATAAAATAAAAAGAATATAAAAAATCTGGAAAGCCAAAATTTAAAAAATTAATTCCGGTACTTTCAGCGATTCAATCAAACTGAAATTTTATATATAGCAGTTTTATACAATTTTTAATCATGTGAAAAACTATCAAACATATTTCTTTATTTTTCCGGTCAGTTTAGAGGAAAAAAAAAATGAAAACGTGGTATCTAATGGTCCTCTTCCGATTGAGCTACATTTCTCAAAAATTGAAAGAAAACTACGAATTTTGAATAATGCCCATGTACCAAATTTCATTTTTCTAGCCCAAACCGTTTTTGCGTAAGCTTGTCTACATACCCACACATGCACACACAGACAGACATTTTTCTCAACCTTAGTGAAAATGATTCAGGAACCTTCAAAACGTATAAAAACATCAAAATCTCTCCATCGAAATTTTCGTGATCGCAATACTATCTCTGACGAGAAAATGAATTTGTTAGTTTATTTATTTATATTCTGATTCTGAATAACTAAACTAAAATAACATGCATTTTTATAGAAGGTAAAAGATAATTTGAAAAGGTATATTTGTCTTTTAAGTCATTAAACAAACAAGTTTTGCTTGAGTAAAACCTAATTTTCTAATCGAGATATAAAACAAAGTTTAGAATATATACTGATCAATTTGAAACTTTACAATGGATTTAGCGGAGGGGTTCAGGCAAGAAATTTTAAGCTCTCAATGGATATGTAAATAAATACTTTTAATTGATAAACATTTTTATTAATAGCTCTCTCTTTCTCTCTCAATCTCTCATTCTCCATACATAAATATGTATGTATAAGGCATATCATACCCAGTGATGTATTGGTAAAATAAGAAGTAAGGGAACGCATAGAGGCAGCAAAAAAGTCCTATTTTCAGCAAACTATTTTTTTCCATAAAAGTTTTTATTTTTTCTTATTCTTACTATACAAAATATTTAAGAACACAAAAAAAAGAAAGGTATAGATTCTAAATACCGGGCACCTCTCGGAATTTGATGAAACTTCGTCAGTTGATTCTTTGATTAATTCTAAGAAACTTTTTCCTTAGACAATTCTTGGGTAAACTTTTAGTTTTCGAGATAAAAAGGATTAAAGATTGGATATACTCGTAAATCCATTGATATTTCATTTAGCTAACATGTTTTATCAGTTTGACCAGCAGAGGGCGCGGCTAATTTTCTGTTTTTTGAGTTCGGTTTGTATATAGAAAAATTAAAAAATTAATAATTTCCCTATATTCAAACTGAACAGAAAAAATTAAAAATTAGTGAATATGTGAATAATTAGTGAATTAATCAATAAAAATTATTTAATGGCTGCACATTTCGACATTCATAACCATCTAATTTTTATCCAATCTTTAATCCTTTTTATCTCAGAAACTAGAAGTCTAGCCAAGAATTGCCTAAGGAAAAAGTTTCTTAGAATTAATCAAAGAATCAACTGGCGAAGTATCATCAAATTCCGAGAGGTGTCCGGTGTTTCGAATCTATACCGAAAAAAGGTAAGGGAACGTCGTTCCCTCGTGTTTCCCAACCCACATATGATATAAAATTTTATTTTACCATAAGTTAGTAGTGTTTTCAATGTTATACTTTATACAATTTGTATATTTCATAAAAATTTTTAAATTATTAACAATTATTTAAAATATTTTTAAAAAAGTTCAGTATTTGTAATAAATTCATCTGAAATTGTAGATTTTCAATTAATATATATTTAAAAATATTTCTAAAAGAAATTTAATTTCTTCAGCCTTTTTTTCATTATTGTAATTCTATATTATATTCAAATGTTTGATTCAACTCTAATATTTTCTCTTTTTATGCAAAGTCAAAATATAAAACTGTATTTAATTAAATACGAGCATAAAAGATACTTAAAAATAATGAATTTATATTTTTTTGAAATATTTTTAAATAGAGGCCTGATTGTTAAGTTAAAAGCTATGAGTTTTATAATTTCATTATACATTGTATATATTGTAGTTAGTTCTAAAGTCAATAAACTCGGATGCTTTAGTAAAAAAAAAAAAAAATAGAGTATATTTTATATTGGAAAGTATAAATTAATTAAATAGCTCTAAAAAGCCAACTTAAAAAAGAAAAACCAATCAATTAAAAAAAAAATAACGAATAATTATACAATTAAATTCAACATTTTCAATTATGCATATATTTATTTTTTAAATTGTACTTTTAATTTAAATTGTTTAATAGCCTATTAATTTTTAAGTGTAATATATATATATATATAATCGAAAATAAATTTCTTAATCTAATTTAAAATATCAGATTGACAAAAAAAAAAAGAAAAAGAAAAAGAGTGGAGGAAAATTTGATTGATAAGAATAGGAATTCTGTTTAACCTTAATACAACCTTCTGGCGTTAATTAAGCGTCAATTTACTTTCTGTCAACAATCAAATTAGAAACTAATTTATCTCCTTTATGGAGGTTATCAAGATTAATCATAATATATATATATACATATAGAGTGAGAGAGAGAAAGAAAGATAAAGAAATAGTTAAAATACATATTAAGTGTACATATATAGATTTAGTTATTTGAAATATGCATTATATTAATATATATATAGTCTTAATAATATCGATAATCTATTTGTTAGTTTATTAATATAATTATTTATTTATATAGATCGATTTTAAGTTGATGGATTAAATAGATAAACCTGTTAATACAAAATATTTTATGATATTAATTATTTATAATATATAAGGAGGCGCTCGCTGGCTGTGACGTCATATGATATTAAATTGAGAAAAAAACTAATGAAGATGATTTTTCAGAAGGATAAAATCAATACAAAATGCATGATTCGTGGAGATATGTAAGAAATTTCCACATGTGAAATTTGGAGTGATAATAACCCTTCTCTTCCTATCGTCGATCAGTAATACTACCACTTTCGGTTTCCGGAAATGTACCAAAAGTTGATCAATTCATCATACTGATGCATTAAGTAAATATACCAAATTTTATCAAAATCCGTTGAGCCGTTCAAGCTGTACACATCTATACGGATGGACGGACAGACGGAAAAATTAAAATAATGTTTTTATTTTTTCGAAACTAAAGTAAATATTATTTTATTATAAAATTTTATTTTAATATATACATAAATTTCAGAAAAACCCGTCTTTCTTATAAGATGGTCTACGTTTGCCTGTTTAAGATCTTGAGTCCAAATAGTAAGAATTTAATCTGGAGTAAATACAAGGTCTGTGAATTTTGAATTTTCGCGGGCTGTGTACATTCGATTATCGAATTTTTGTTTTTTTGTTATGTTGGTACTCATATGTTTCTCATATGTTGACAATATTAAGTGCTCCAACGCAGTGTGGCATTAAGCAAATATATTTTGTATCAAAAAAATGATTATAAGTGGTACAAGCGCTTTTCAGAAGGATGAGAAGATGTTGATGTCGATGATCAAATGTGAAGGTTTTGCTCTCTGTTTTCTTCGATTACATTGAGGTGGTGCATCATGAGTTCTTGCCAACAGTTCGTACTGTTAATAAAGAATACTAGGAGGAAGTTATGCAACGTTTGCTTGAAGAAAATACCGCTCAAACGATTGGAATTGTGAAAAAACAAATCATGGGTTCTGCTTTAAGATTATTCATCAGCTCACAAATCGTGATTTTTTTGGACAACAACACCGTAATAATGCCTCAACCACCGTATTCACCAGATTTGGCTCCCTGCGATTATTTCCTATTCCCAAAATTGAAGAGACTAATGAAAAGAAACCAAAAATTGATGAGATAAAGTCGGAATCGAAGAACGAGCTGATGGCCATACCGAAAAGCGCATTTCAGTAGTGCTTTGACGATTGGAAGAAGAGCTGGCATAAGTGCATTATATCTGAGGGGAATTACTTTGAAGGATATTGATGAATAAATAAATATTTTTCGAAATAATTCAAAATTCAACTTTTCTTTTAAAGAATTAAAAATATTTTTTATTTTCAATTTGAATGAGGCGTCTTTAGTTAGACTAAACTTTGAAACAATAAATTTATTTTTATTTATTTTGTCAGATATTGAAATTGAAATTGGTTAAATAATTTTATTAATGATGATGTCATTTCGAGTATTTTAAACTCATTTGAATTTTCATAGCAAAAAGCAAACTTTATCAGTTGAAGGTCTGTCATTGGTACACAATTAAATAACGGATGCAAAGTGGGACAGGCAAATAAATGAATGAGCAGCAGCTGGACACAATCTTCTTTTTTGACTCTTCATTCATCTCGACTCTTTTGGTTGGAGGAGTGAAGGGAGAGGGGGGGGGGGCAGGATGGAGGAGTGATGGAGTGAACGAAAAAACACACCTTTTTTGGATAAGGGTGGGGGGGCGAGGGTTGTTTGATGGTGTGCGGGTGAAGGCGGGAAAGGAAGGTGCAGCCAGACGAGGAGTCGCCCGGTGAATGACGTCACCGGGTGTCCTTGACTTGGCCCTTCGCCCACCTGAAAAGGGAGCGAGAAAAAAAGAGAGAGGGATAGTGAAATAACGGAACAACCAACCAACTGGACCAGACACACATGGATAAAAATAATCCTGATGAATATGCGATCGGAACATCCAAAAAAAAATTAAGAGCGGAAATAACATCAGACCAAGAAATATAAAAAGATGGAAACTTTAATCGAATCATTACCAATTAGAAATAGAAACTTTTTTTATCTTTGATTTCAATGATTAACTTACAAAAGATAACTAATAAATTACATTAAGTTTCAATCTAATTAAATTAATCTTACATTTAATTAATGTTACATTTAAAATCTGCTCTAAAAGAAGAGTCAAGTATTATTTTTTAAAATTTTTTATAGTATTCTTCGATCCAAGCTCATTTTTTACCGACCGACGATAGCAAGATTTTCACACCAAATTTCACATGTGGAGATTTTTCTACGAATCATGCATTTTCTTAACCGAAAAAAGTATTTTTAGCTTGATGTCTGTCCGTAAACAGCTTGAACGGCTCAACGGATTTTGATAAAATTTGGTATATTTACTTAATGCATCAGTATGATGAATTGATCAACTTTTGGAAACCGGAAGTGGTAGAATTACCGATCGACGAAGGGAAGGGAGGGTATTTTCATATCAAATTTGACATGAGGAAATTTTTTACATATCTCCACCAATCCTGCACTTTGTATTGGTTTTATCCTCGGGAAAAATCATCTTGATTAGTTTTTTCTTAATTTAAAATTATATGACGTCACAGCCAGCGCCTCCTTATATATTATAATTAATAAAAATAAATAAATAATAAATAAATAATAAATAAATAAATAAATAAATAAATAATAAATAAATAAATAATAAATAAATAAATAAATAAATAATAAATAAATAAATAAAAATAAAAATTATAAAAATATTTGTTATATCCATATCTGTTTTTATTGTATACATTAAAATTATTTGAAATTGTTTCTGTGGCTGAAAATTAATTTATTTCAATCCGCCGGTCGGTTCTGCGCCTGGCCACAGGTCAACTTATTTATTTTATATATTAATTAATTATTATATTAATCCTCAAATTCGATGAACCAGGATTTCAATCAATGACAATTCAATTATTAAATAAATTCTTTCTATTATTCAAAAAAACAAAAATTGCTAAAGTTGCATTCTTTTCTTCCGGTAGACCCTTATTAAATAAAATAAATTTTAAATCAACCTGAGATAAAAAAGATTCTTGGTTTAAAATTTCACTTGATAAGTGAAAAAAATATGTTAGTAAGTAATAAATAAATCAGGTGACCCGGATATAACGAATAATTGAAAGAAAAATTATTTCAATCATGATATAAAATACTGATTATAAAATTTTGAAATTTCTTTTCAAAGCAAAAATTCTTTGATGATATTTTATTGATCATTCAGTGATCAACTCATTAAACCTAATATTATACCTTTCGATTATTGAATCTTATTTAGTTCAAAGAAATGATTATTATTTGTATTTATTTATGTATTATAGCATTAATAAATTACGAGTTATAAGAATCTTGAAATTTGAAAAAAAAAAAATTTCTAAATTCTGATAATTAATTGATTTATTGATTTCTGTTCATTTATTTATTTATTAATATATCCTATTTCTATTTAATTAATGAATTTATAATGTGTAGAATTGTTTTTTCCCTTTCTTTTTATTTTTCTTGCCACCCATTCAATATGTTTTATTGGATTTTAGTAGATTAATAATAATTTTAATCTCATTCAATCAAATGAATAACAGCGATAGAATAGATATTGAGTAGATATCTATCCATTTTGATTGATTCGAGTTGCATTGACCCCGGATTTGGTGGAAATGAAACAAAAGGGAGGAACTACAGAATATCATTGGATCAACAAGAGTTTTACTCAACTTTGAACCAATAAAATAATTACAAGAAAATATATTCATATGCTATTTAATATTTAATATTTAGATTAAATATAATTTAATTAATTGAAAAATAATACCAAATTTGAATTAATGATAAATACATATTAATAAATTCAACAAAATCAACGAAATCATTAACTAGACTTTTTCTCGTTCAATTTCTTGTGAAGAGTGTTAATATATTAAATGAAACATGTTAAACAGGTCTTTCTTTACACGATTTATTTTTACAATAACACATTCAATTGATTAGTTTGTGCTGGAAACTAAAAGTGAAACTGGTTCAAATAATTTTTTTTTTATTTGTTTTGTTTTTGTATTTTAATATACTGTAAAATTATAAAATTGCATTCATCTACCATATTAAATACAATAATTATTAAATGAGAAGAAAAAGGGCTTATTACGTCAAAATTATTATCAAAAGAAATCAAAATTGAGAAAAAAAATCCATTTTGTAAAATAAGCGTAATAACACGTATTTAGAGTGAAAAGGAGACATCTCCGAAGTTTTAGCATTAAGAAAAAAATTCTGATAACTTTAGTTATTTCGAAAAGGTAACAACTCTAGCAGTTGTTTCCTTTTAGGTCCCTGAGAAGTATATCGAATTAATAAAATCATCATCAAATACCAATAAATTTGATATCTACAACATTACAACTTATTGCTTATTCTTCAAAAAATAGTCGACATCAAAATGGTGATTCAATATATTCCAGTAGAATATACACAATTTTACAATTTACAATTTATTTTCGTGGCCTACAACTAATGAAAATACCGACCAAGATTTTTAAATTGTCTACAGAAATAAAAATACTCCAAAATTTTATCAAAAATGACATTTATTGAATATTATACGTGTGTTTTTAGTATATTATCATTTTTGTAAGGTTTTTCCATATTTTTAAATAAAAAAACAAGTCATAGTAGCAAATTGTTTAACTTATTTCAACTTAACAAAGGATGTTGATTTCGAAAAGGGAACAGATCAATTTTTTTTTTAATTTTCAGTACAAAGCTAATTTATTAAAATAATGATTAACACAAATTAATATTACCTGAAGATAGCAAAAAAAGAAACAGAAGAAATAGTTCAATACAATTTTCAATTTTTTAAAAAATCAGTTTTTTTAGTCCCATGAAGAATTACTTGGAGATAATACCTTTTCGAAATAATCGATTCAATTGTATATAAAACAATTATTTCGCCGGTTGTATTATATGAGTTTGGGGCGGGGTCTATTACCTTAGGGGACGAGAGCAGATTTAGAGTATTTGAAAATAGGATTTTTGGCAGCAAAGAAAAAGATGAGGCCACCGAAAAATGGTGGAGACTGCATCTCCAGACATAGAACCATAAAATCGAGAAGGTTGTCATGCAAGAATGGAAGAGGAAAGATTGGTTAAAAATATCTTTTTGGGGAATATCTTTGTTGGAAGACCAAGACAAGACAATGTAGGAAGGAACGTAAGAGAGATGGAAGTTGGATGGGTGAAGTTCAGAATAAGGACCCATGGAGAATTGTGGTTGCTGCGGCCAAGAACTTTCGAGTTCCATAGAGCCACAGAAATAGATAGATATAGATAGATAACTATCTAATAGCTACCAACAATTTATAATTATTTAAAGAATCGAAATATTGTTATTATAAAAATATATATTATTTTCCAAGTATTATATTAAAAAAAAACTTATATCTTCTTTTATAATCTCATCAGTCTGTTTTTTATGACAAATTCTGTATCTATATATTAATCTATAATTCTGAATATATGTAATATTATATGAGAAATCGATTTGTTTTCGTCATTAACAACAAAAATTGTATAAAATTGTAAGAATGAGAGAGAAATAGAAAGCTTAAGTAGAGTTAACGAGGCATCAAGAGGGTTGCGCCGGAAATTAACCCTTGGAAGGGCAAGGACGACGACGAACAGAGGGAGAGCGAGTAATGAAACGAGGTAAAGGATGAAGGGGGATGTGGGTGGGCAAGGAGAGAATAGAAGAAGAGAGGAGAGTGGAAATGGCGAATTAAACACTCGAGCCTTGCAAGATTGAGGACAGACAAATCACAAAAAGAATTACAAAGATATATAAAAGAGACATTTGTTTCTTTGATTTATTTGTTCATTTAAAAATGAAATATGAATAGTAAAATTTTGTGAGATCACTTTTATATGATATATGTGAGAATTTTAAATGGTGAATATCTTGAATTTTGCTAATAATATATAATTTAACTATTTCATGCTGGACAAGCCGAAACAAAATAAAATATTGTTGAGCCTGTCGGATCACCTGTGCCACTAGTGAAGGAGTTAAAAAATATTCTCAACTCTTTCACACGGGGAGTAAAATAAAATTAATTGGGAAATGAACCCTGAAAGAAATTTCACCAAAGAGTGCAGTACGTTTGACTATTAGTGCTTAGGCGATTCGCCTTGGAGAACCAAGATCAGAAAGAAATAATAACAAATTAAATTAATCAAAAATGTCCGATGCTAACATATAAGGAAAAATTAGGTTCACTTTTTTTACAAATAAAAGAAAAAGGTTCGTTGCCACGTTATATTATTTAATGAAAGAAAATTTATATAAAGTAAAAAATAAAAAAAAATGAAATTGATATAAAAATTAAAGGAGATAATCCTTAGAATTTACAAATTAAATATTAAAATAAAAAGGAATAAATGCTAGCCAATGCTCGGCTAAAACAAAACAAGTTTACAAAAAAAATAACAATAATAATATCTCAACACAGTTTACAAAGCACGTGGTCAACACCAAATCTAAAAATGACGAATTCACAGCTAAAAAGCCAAAAGCATGTAAACAATAGCAAGTCCTAAAAGCAAGTGGATGTGATCAACACTCCAAAGCCAAGGGAAGAAGCCCCTGGGCCCAAAAATCCACCAATGCATCAAGGTGATTGGCTGTAAGGGATCACGTGGCCCTTATTGCATAGTCAACTTAGCTACTAAACAATCTGACCACGTGTTTGCATATAAATATACAAAAAAAAATATATATATAAAAAGAAAAACTTATAAAAATTATATAAAAATAAATTAATATTAAAATAAATAAATCTAAATCAGGGTGAGGCTTTAACACATGCATGCATGGGTATGGAATGGTGGACAATAGATAAATGAATGGGAATCCAGATTGCATTCTTGTACTAATGAGAAGAAATAGTGGATGAGACCAATGATCAGTGCTGACGCTGCGTTCTGACTCCAAGCGACAGATTACTTCAACCATCGAACAACTAAGTACTCTTGTCCGAGTTCTTATCTAATTTACTAGCTGAACTTAATAAAGTAGTATTGTATAATTATAATTAATAGAAATAAATTGATTTTTTTTTCGATAAAAAAAAATATAATCTATTAAGTGAAAAGTCCTGTTGTGTGAAAACCCCCAGATACAGTCGCTAATATATATATATAGGAAAATTATATATTTAATATATATGTAACCGAATTTGTTATCAAATCAGATATATATATATATTGTAACATATAGGCATAAAAATGCCCTTATTAGAGAAAAATAGTAAAAATACTATAAAATTCACATGCATAACAGACATTGATATTCTCAAGTACTCACCCTTAATAAATTAACTTCGTAAAAATTTAATAGAACAAAAAGACCGAAAAAGAAATATTTTTCATTGATGAAGAGAAAATATTTCTTGAATTCTTTTTTTTTTTTTTTGAAAACTCATGAAGTACTTGACATCTCGTTATCAATTATGGCGAAAAGTGGCCAAGAACAGATTTTCTACCAAATGAGGGGGGAGCTATTTGAAAGTGGCCAGAGGCGTCTTGGAAGGGGATAAATAGTTTTCCCTATGCATGAAGCGACAATTTAGATTCAGTCTTCATCATAAGTTTGGATAGAGACGAAAAAATTTCAAGAAAGACATCGCGGTCATCCACTAAGCAGCCTGCCTGTAGAAGATGTCTCATGAAACATTAATAATTCGCCATAGGGTGAGAGGTTAGCGAAGCTGCTTCATATTCACGTGGTCCCGGGTTCAAGTCCCAGGCCTGGCAAGGGAATTTCTCTAACTGGGGTCTTTGGGACGGAGTCAACCCACCCTCCGGAAACAACATTGGGGAAAAGCTACTTGATAGCGCCTCCGATCAAGAAAATCAAGGTAAAGGTTAATAGGTCCCGTTTTACAGATCATAGGACACCTCATTGAAATAACCGGCTTGATAGGCGTTGTCCTTGCGTAGGACGTACAAAGTCAGAGGATTTTTTCATGGTTTAGAAAAACGTCTATTTAAATTCATTAAAATGTTTATAAATAAGTATATTAGAATTGTGTGAAGATAAAATAAATCATCTTTGGAAATAATAGAGAACAGAATGATTAATAATGATGGTACTGATGTATAACTTGGTAAAATAAAAGCTTATATTATAAAATAAGATTTATATTAAAATTGAGATTAATAATTTTAATAAACATTTTCAGTTGTTAGATAAATATAAATAGTATATAATAATTATATATATAAATAATAACTTACTTTATAAAGGGGAGGGAATTGATTATCGTAAGTCAAACTTGAACTCACCTGAAACAGAATAAAAAAAATACGATAATTAGAAAAATTCGTAATATTTTTTATTATTATTTATTTAATAGTATTTGTAATGTTTTTTAACAGAAAAACAAAGGCTATACTTCAACAATATTAAATTCAGTAAACAAAATTGATCTTAAAAATAATAATTTTAAATTTTCCAGAATATAGGAAAATAAATTTTATTGTGAAAATCAGTTCATGAATATAAATAATGATCAAAAGTTATATTTGTCTTCTCTGTTGTGTTTTGCCTATTATTAATAAAGAACATAATTTTTTATCAAACATGATTTTCAAATATCCATACATTCATCTGTCACATATGTTTTTTTTTTTTTTTTAATTTATATTTTTATTTTTTTAAATGATTGAATGTTTCAATGCTATTTAATTAAAACAAGAGAACAGTGATGGGAAGATGGGGTTGAAATAGAATGAGAGAAAGAGAGAGAGAGAGAGAGCCTATTTTGACGTTTATCCATCCAAAAATTATTCATTATATAGATAATATATTTATTTTATTTTTAATTAACAAAAAATATAATAATAATAACAATAATAATAAAAAATTAAAAAAAATTATTACTAAAATATGAATAGAAAGAAAGATAAATAAATGTTTAATAATATTATATATCTATCTATCTAGTTCTATATGTATATAATAAAATTTGACATTTCATTTAAAATATAATATATTTATTATATATTTCAAATTATTTTTATTTATTCGTTATTGATGATGTTAATATTTTTTTATTTATTATCCAATATTTTATCAATATAATTGATATATTGATGAATTAAATTTGTAAAAGTATCATGAATAATTAAATCTTATTTTAATTTTTCTTGGATGGTTAAAATGAATTGTACATCTGCGACTGAGCTGGTTTTTTTTTAATCAAATTTTCAAAAACAAAAATGACAAAAATTATAAATAAAAAATGAGCTGTGGCTAGGAACGAACTGACCGAAGATTTGAAATAGGTAAATTAATTGCCAGATTACATTTGAAATATATATATATGTATATAAAGTTTCAAATATCTCTAGCTAGGGTCTATGGTAAGGAGTCAACCCAGCCTCCGAGATCAACATTGGGGAATAGCTACTTGATAAAAAGTAGCGCCTCCGATCAAGAAAATCAAGGTAAAGGTGGAGAGGACCCGTTCTACTGATCATAGGACACCTCATTGATATAACCGGCTTGATAGGCGCTGTCCTTGCGTAGGATGTACAAAGTCAGAGGTTTTTTTTTATATAAAGTTTCAAAAAAATATTTTTAAAACTTGAATTAAAATGACTAAATTATAATATCTTGGTTTTTATTTGTAGTATAATTACTCAATTATTAATTACTACTAAATTTTAAGTGAAATATTTTCCGACAATGAATATAAAATTAAAACTTTGCAAACTACCACTTTCGATTTCCAGATATAGGCCAAAAGTTGATGAATTCATGCTACTAATATTCAAAAGGTCCCGCGAAATTACGAGGCTCTTAAACTTTTTTTTCTAAGCTTTCTCAATT
This sequence comes from Labia minor, assembly GCA_963082975.1. Taxonomy (NCBI): domain Eukaryota; kingdom Metazoa; phylum Arthropoda; class Insecta; order Dermaptera; family Spongiphoridae; genus Labia; species Labia minor. The sequence goes on from OY720344.1 coordinate 115,879,168, forward strand.
TGGTTCTTAAAAACAAAAAAAAAAAGGTAAACCGTTTTTGGGACCACTTTTTTAAATATGGTAAACTTTTACACTTATCTTTTTCTTTGTGTGCCGCCAAATTTTTAAACCGTTAAAAGTGTGCCGCGTTAAAAAAAAAAAGGTTGAGAATCACTGCATTAAGTAAATAGGTAGGTCAAATTTTATCAAAATTCTTTGAGCTGTTCGAACTGTACACTTTTATACGGACAAACAATGGACTGACGAACGGACAGACATTATGCTATAAAAATACTTTTTTCTGTTAACAAAATGCAACATCCGTGGAGATATGTAAAAATCTCTACCCGCGAAATTTGGTATGAAAACAATACAAAAAAAATATAAAAAAAAACAATTTAATTTTTTAAATGAGTTAAATGTTGAAGATGTGTGTCTTAAAATTGAGAAGAATTAAATAGACAATTTATATATAGGTATCTAGAAATATATAAAGAAAAGCAAAAGAGGCTCAGACACAATGACATAATTATTAGGTTTTACAAAATTAAAAGACAGAAAATTTTTATTAAAATAATAAATTTTACAAAATGTTCCTCTTTTATTAAAATAGTATATTTAATGTTAATAAAAAAAACCTCTGACTTTGTACATCCTACGGAAGGACAACACCTATCAAGCCGGTTATATCAATGAGGTGACCTATGATCAGTAAAACGGGTCCTTTCAACCTTTACCTTAATCTTCTTGATCGGAAACGCTACTTTTTATCAAGTAGCTTCCCAATGTTGGTCCCGGAGGCTGGGTTGACTCCGTCCCATAGACCCCAGCTAGAGAAATTCCCTTGCCAGGCCCGGGACTTGAACCCTGGACCATGTGAATGTGAAGCAGCTTCGCTAACCACTCACCCTATGGCGCCTTAATACAGTGTAAAAAGTCAAAGAATTAAGACTATATTATCACTTTTATCGGTCATTGATTAAAAAACAAAGTGGTTAATTTTATGGAAGCTACTCAGTAAATGTAATTTTGTATAATAATAGTTTATTTTTTTTTTTACAAAACTGTTTTGATTTATTAGCTATTTTTATTGAAGAAATTATTTTATAAATTGTTTCCATACCATAATTTTCTTTATTATTGAATGTTGTTAAAAAACTTAATGCATAAGTATATTTATTTATTTATTTATTTATTTAGTAAAAGCATTTACTTTATTAGAGTTTGGTGAGTTATCTATCAATTCAAGAAGTGGCTACTTGAAATAAGTAGCTAATAATCCGATAAATTTTGAAGAGCGAGCTTTTTTAAATGATATTTTATACTAGCATTTAGTGACTTAACGATTTCTTTAAAAGAAAAAAAGTATAAAAAAGCTCTTTTATTTTCTTAATATATTTATCTTTATAGATGAATATTTAATAAATATATTGATGAATAAGAAACGTTTATTTATTTGTTTATTTAATTCAAACACTGATAGAATACCATGGAACGATAAAATCACTTGAATTTAATTAATAAATAAGTAGATGATGTACAAATTAATTATTTTTTTTATTAATGATTAACATTTAAATTAATAGAAGTATCCTTCATTCATTTATTTCCTAAAATATAATATTTTTTAATTGAAATTAAAAGTTTTCTTTTTTTTTTACTTAATTTAATTCAATTTAAATATTATATGCACAGACCAGTAAAGTAGTTTCTTAGCGATTGAAAAATAGGAATTAATTCTGAAATTTATATTTCCTAAATAAATGAGGAGTCAAGAATGTTATTAATGACAAAATATTTTAATAAAAAAAAGATGAACTATTATGTCATTAATTCATAGAAATAATTTATTATCTCTCAATGATTTTTTTTTTTTTTGAATCATCATGTATAAATAAGGAAAATATAAAATGATTTTTAAGAAATAAAAAGTTAATTAAGGAATTTAATTTTAAAAAGATTAAAAAAAATCTGGAGTGTCTCAACTCGACTATCTCGCAAATTTGAATTGGAATAATTAAAACATATAATATATTTAAATTTAATTTAATTAATTAAATTATAAATTAAGTATAATTAATTTAACTAATTAATTAATTAAAAAAATTAAATTTTCAGTATAGTATTGACAATTAAATTAATTAATTAACATATATGAAATTTAAATTTAAAACCTTTACCTTTATTTTTAAGTCAAAATTTAAAAATTTTAAAAATTAATTCGTTGTTGATGACACGACGACACGTGCTGGAGCGTCAAAGTGTTAAATAATTTAAAAAATTAATTCTGGTACTTTTAGCGATTCAATCAAGCTGATATTCTATATATAGCAGTTTTATACAATTTTTAATTATGTGGAAAAACTATCAGACATATCTCTTTATTTTGAAAAACAGTTGATAAAAAAAACTACGAATTTTGAATAATGCACCAAAATTTATTATTCTAACTCAAACGGTTTTTGCGTAATCTTGTCCACACACACACACACACACACACAGAGAGAGAGAGAGAGAGAGAGGGACAGGCAGACATTTTCTCAATCTTAGTGAAAATGACTCAGGGACCTTCAAAACATATAAAACATCAAAATCTTGACATCGAAAATTTTCGTAATCGCAATACTATTAAGTAAGAGTAATTAGAAAATAACTAATTTGGTGCACCAATGAACCTATTTTCTGTCTAGTGAAACAATACTTATTATGATTATTTCATTTTTTTAGTAAATATTTATATATTTAATTATATACAAATTTTATTGTTTATTTTAAGTTAGTTATGACTTATATTAATTTTTATCTAAATAGATAAGAAATGTCAAGTGCATTTAACATCATTCTATCCTGATTATACTCGAAGAGATCCTGTTTTATGTTTACTTTCTTTCTTTTTTAAATTATTCATGTTTTCCTATCGTCAGCAATGAAATTTGATTATGCAAGTTGGCATATAAAGAGAAAAAACAGACAGCTGTATGACTATTAATTTGATAAGAATAAAAAAGTACTAACTATTAAGATTATTATTAATGAATTGATCAATAATTGCTTCAATACTTTAAAAAAAAACTAAAATATAAAATTATCTGAAAAATTTACATATAACTAAATCTTATATATAAAATTCTCGTGTCACAAAACTTTGAAATGATACTCCTCCGAAACGGCTGGACCGATTCTTATGAAATTTTTTTATGCATATTCAGTAGGTCTCATGGCATGTCAGACTTCTTTTATTAAACCGCTAATTGGCAAGGTGTGTCCAGGGGATGCTAATTAATTAAATATAGTTTAGTTACAATGCTAGATCATAGAGGCGCTGGTGGCGATAATATGACATCTATATATTTCGTAATAGGAGAATTAGAAACAATACTGTTTCATGGCTAAACGAGCTAGCGCGCCACTTTATGACTTTGCACCCTCAGTTCGAAACTCGCAAAGGCACATTTTTTTTAAGTATTATATATTTTTTTTACAAATTTATTAATTTTTATTATTTTAATATTTTATTACATTATTTTATTTTATTATTAAATTTTATTTTATTAAATTAATAATTATGTCAATTAATTTTTTCTGCATAAATAAACATATAAAAAACTATAGAGATGGGACAGGGTAGGAGTTAGATGGTTATAGCTCAGAATAGGGACACTCGGGGGGTACAGGGGGCGGAGCTCCCGTCTAGGTGTGGAGAGCGCCGAAGGCGCTCGGAGCAGCTAGTATATATATATATATATATATAACTTTTATTTCAGTATACTACCTAATCTATATTCTCTCTGTCGTATTATCTAATTGTACCATCTTCATTAAAAAGAACAATATTTTGACTAACAAAAAGCAAAAAAACAAAAAAAAAAAGAATATATATCATATCTTTTTTATTCACAGTATAATAAAATTTATATATATATATATATATATATATATATATTCCCAATTTAAAGAGTTTTTACAAATTGTCATTCCAGAGTTACAATCTGTCAACTAACATGTGATTTATTATCCATTCATTCATTATTTCTTTCATCTTTTGCATACCATTCAGGTGAAATTGTTTCTTTCCTACCTACTATACTCTTTTTCTAAATTTTTAAATATTGATAACGAACATATGGAAAGATATCTAACATGTAATATTGTCCAACTTTTAAGAAATGATTGTGATCAATAATTTATTATTTAAAGCTAAACTTGAGCTAAAAAGTTCATTTGAGAAAATATAACTTTTTCGTTTATAATTACATTTCAACTTATAAAATAACCTTTTTTTATATTATTTAGATAATGAAAACTCTATAAAAATGTTTGGAAATTTAATAAGCTGTAGTGTCTCCACTCGACTATCTCGCAATTTGAATTGGATTAAATAACATATATTATATTTAAATTGAATTATATTAATTATAAATTATAAATTAAAATTAATAAATAATATCTATTAAACCAGCGCGTGTTTGAATCTTTGTTGATGGCACCACGTCACGTGCTGACGCGTGATTGCCAGTCAACGTGTTAAACAATTAATTTTAGTACTTTGAATCAAGCTTAAATTCTATATATAGCAGTTTTATACAATTTTTAATCATGTGAAAAACTATCAAACATATATCTTTATTTTTAAGGTCAGTTTAGAGGAAAAAAATCAAAACGTTGTAGGTAATGACCCTCTTTCGATTGAGCTACATTTCTCAAAACTACAAATTTTGAATATTGCCCGGATACAAAATTTCATGATTCTAGCTCAAACCGTTTTTGCATAATCTCTCTACATGCACACATACACAGAGAGAGAGAGAGAGAGACAGACATTTCTCTCAACCCTTAGTGAAAATGATTCAGGAACCTTTAAAACGTATAAAAACATCAAAATCTCGACATCGAAATTTTTCGTGATTGCAAGATCTGGCGAGATAGTAAAAACGTTGAAACATGTTCTTTTGTAGAATAAGACTTTGTTGAATAACTTCTTTGGGATCAAAAAGAATTCTGTGAAGCCATTTTCTATTCTTTGTTTTAAAAAATAAAGGTTCAGGACTGTTACAATCGTTTTCCAATTTAGCAAAAATCATTGATATTTTTAGAAAAAAATTTAAAATATTATCCACCTGTTTTTTTTATATTATTATTGGCAGTCAACGTGTTAAAAAATTAATTATGGTACTTTCAACCAAGCTGAAATTCAATATATATTACAGTTTTATACAATTTTTAATCATGTGAAAAACTATCAAATACATCTTCTTTTTTACGGTCAGTTTAGAGAAAAAAAAAATGAAAACGTAATAGTTAATGGTTCTCTTCCGAATGAGCTACATTTCTCAAAAGTTGATAGAGAACTAAGAATTTTGAATAATGCCCGTGCGTAATCTTGTCTACATACCCACACAGACATTTTTGACTCAGGGGCCTTCAAAACGTATAAAAACATCAAAATCTCGACCACGATTATTTCGTGATCGCAATACTGTCTTTGGCGAGATAGTAAAAAGGGTACATATGTTCTAAGTCGTCGAAGAAATACAAGTATTTTTCTTGACTTGATTAATTATTTATAAACTGAAGTGAAAAACATAATTTTTTTTATTTTTTAAATTTTTTAAAACCAAACGACTTTTGATCTGGCGAGATAGTAAAAAACTAACTCTTCGCCGGTATCCTTTAAAAATATTAAATATTACTCAATGTTATATTTTTATTATATTTTACTTTTTTATTATATTTTTTAAAATAATTTTTTCTAATTAATTTTTATCAAAAGTATTTTAAAATAATGCTAGTCTGCTTGTCTTATGATCCCTATTAGTTAAATTAAATTAAGAAATAATAAAAGAATATCTATATATATAAAAAATTTATATCTATATAATATAGAGATTTTTTAATATATATTATATAAAATTTCATTTTTTTACCGACCGACGATAGTAAGGGAGGTATTGTTTTCACACCAAATTTCACATGTGGAGATTTTTACATTTCTCCACGAATCATGCATTTTCTTAACAGAAAAAAGTATTTTTAGCATGATGTCTGTCCGTCCGTCTGTCCGTCTGTCCGTCCGTATAGATGTGTACAGCCTGAACGGCTTAACGGATTTTGATGAAATTTGGTATATTTACTTAATGCATCAGTGGGATGAATTGATCAACTTTTGGTGCAAATCCGGAAACCGGAAGTGGTAGTATTAGCGATCGACGATAAGAAGGGAAGGGTTATTTTCGCACCAAAGGAGATTTTTTCGGTCGGTAAAAATTATTTGAAATTGTTTCTGTAGCTGGAAATTAATTTACTTCAAACCGTCGGTCGGTTCGGACCTGGCCACAGGTCAACTTATTTTATTTTTAACTTTTTTTTTTATTAATTGGAAAATTTTATAGTAAGATAAAAAAATCTTTTAGTATATCAATATTTTACATTGATTATTGATTACTTTTTATAATAAATATAATTTTAAGGTATAATTAAACAGTTTTAGAGTAATTAAATAATATTAAATTTTTAAATATTATACATAAAAATAATATAAAAAAATATAATAATAATAATTAAAAATTTGATCAATTTAAATAAAGATTTAACTAAAGATTTTAAACTAGAAAATGATTTTCATTTTTTATTATTGAGAAATTTGATCTTTTACCTGTTCCATGCAAGAAATAAAAAAAAAATTAAAAAAAAGAAACTAAAAAAAATACCAAGTTGGGTGGATTTATTGACATATCCCTCTCTCTCTCTTTCAAGAAACTAACCACACCGGGTCAGATTATATTTACTCTTTTTTACCGACCGACGATAGTAAGGGAGGTATTGTTTTCACACCAAATTTCACATGTGGAGATTTTTACATATCTCCACGAATCATGCATTTTCTAAACAGAAAAAAGTATTTTTAGCATGATGTCTGTCCGTCCGTCTGTCCGTCTGTCCGTCCGTCTGTCCGTCCGTATAGATGTGTACAGCCTGAACGGCTCAACCGATTTTGATGAAATTTGGTATATTTACTTAATGCATCAGTGGGATGAATTGATCAACTTTTGGTGGTAGTATTAGCGATCGACGATAGGAAGGGAAGGGTTATTTTCACACCTAATTTCACATGAGGAGATTTTTTTATATATCACCACGAATCATACACTTTGTATTGGTTTTATCCTCGGGAAAATCATATTTATTAGTTTTTTCTTGATTTAAAATTATATGACGTCATCCAGCCATTCATGACGTCACAGCCTGGTCTTACATATATATTATAAATAAAGTAAAATTAAAAAGGTTTATATTTATTATTTATGTATTCATATCTGTTTTTTATTACATTAATAGATATATTAAAATTATTTGAAATTGTTTCTGTAGCTAGAAATTAATTTACTTCAAACCGTCGGTCGGTTCGGACCTGGCCACAGGTCAACTTATTTATTTTTATTTTATTTTACTTTATCTTATTTTATTTTTTTTTTATCAAAAAAAAAAAAGAATATAAGGAAATGAATTTTACTGTAGTAGTTGAATTCTATACGAAACAGCTTATTTATTTAAACTAAGCAAGGCTGGAGAGAAAAAAAGAAATGGACGAAGAGAAGGAGGGATGAAAGGCAAGTGTGTTGTGCTCTGGCATCCATCAAGTGTCCCTTAACCGTAAGAAAATAAGGGTCCAATACATGCATGTATACAAAGAACAACCTTTAAAATAAAAAAAAAAAAAAAAAAAAACTCAATAAATGGTCAACATAAAAAAAAAAATTGTTTTTCCTGAAGAACTTCTGAGATTATGATGGAAAGTTGGAAAGTGCAGTTTAAAAAAATAACGTTCATTTAAATAGTATAAACATAATAAAAAAAAATTTTTTTCTAAAAATATCAATAATTTTTGCTAAATTGGAAAACGATTGTAACAGTCCTGAACCTTTTTTTTAAAAAAAAAAAGAATAGAAAATAGCTTCATAGAATTCTTTTTGATCCCAAAGAAGTTATTCAACAAAGTCTTATTCTACAAAAGAACATGTTTCAACGTTTTTACTATCTCGCCAGATCTTGCAATCACGAAAAATTTCGATGTCGAGATTTTGATGTTTTTATACGTTTTAAAGGTTCCTGAATCATTTTCACTAAGGGTTGAGAGAAATGTCTGTCTCTCTCTCTCTCTCTCTCTCTGTGTATGTGTGCATGTAGAGAGATTATGCAAAAACGGTTTGAGCTAGAATCATGAAATTTGGTATCCGGGCATTATTCAAAATTCGTAGTGTTCTATCAACTTTTGAGAAATGTACCTCAAAAGGAAGAGGGTCATTACCAATGTTTTGATTTTTTTTTTCCTCTAAACTGACCGTAAAAATAAAGATATATGTTTAATAGTTTTTCACATGATTAAAAATTGTATAAAACTATTATATATAGAATTTAAGCTTGATTGAATCGCTGAAAGTACCAGATTTAATTTTTTAACACTGCAAATCACGCGCCAACACGTGACGTAGTCCCATCAACAAAGAATTTGATATTATTCTTTATTATTTATAAGAATTCATTTTATTTATAAATTTATATAAATTTATTAACATATAATATACAATTTTTTTAATGATTGTAATAAGAAAGGTAGCCGATGTTACTATTCACTTATGGTACCGCTGTATTGTATTTAGGTCCCCGTTAAGGAATAATTTTATTGTCTTTGAGGTAAAAAAGAAGAAGAATGAGTAGATGGAGTAAAAAAGCAGAAAAGCCTCTAATATAATATAATAATAGATTGCTTTTGCTGATTGGTGACTAGTCTGAAGGGCTCAAGAGTCAGCGCCATTTCACTTTTTCTTCTAGGGCGTTTGAATAACTAGTTAAAGAGTTCCCCCCTCTCTCTTTCTCCTGGATGATGTAGCTGTGGGTAGAAAGGAGAGTGGGATGCACACGTGCGTTGTCTTTCTTCTTAGACTGCTTTATATGGCGAAAGAGGCCTAGTCGAGGCACAAACCAGGCCCAGACAGCATCGCAATCTATACACATTACTTGAATCATGTAAATAATAATAAAAGGAAACCTCATAAAAAAATACGGATCCAAATATTAATAATAGCACAATAATACATATAATTAAAAAAAAATTAAATATATATAAACAAATTAAAATAAAAAAAATATTTTATAAGGCGTGGATAATGATATGAAAGGATGAGAAAAAAATTAAATACATTTTTTTTTTTTAAATCTAAAATTGGGCTGAAAATGATCAAAACGTTGTTAAATAATGAATGGAAAAGGAATGGGAAATAATGGTAAGTGGGAGGAACATGGAAAGATTTAAATTTATAGAAAATATAACATTTGGAAAAAATTGGCCCCCTATAGTTTAATGTACGATGTGGGATGAATGTAAGAATGTGATAATCGATTACAAGTTATTTCCCTTAAGATAGGTATACAGAAGAATTTATTATACCTTTGATGGAAATTTAATTACAAGACGGATCCAGTCAAAAGTAAAACAATTTGAAAGAATTAATCTTATTATTAAATAAAAGAGTTTGCTGTCTTTAAATAATTATTATAGAATAAATTTAAGTTATTTCATGATTAATTATACCAGTGATTCTCAACCACTGTCCGCGAGATTATCAAAATATGCCGCCAAATTATTACAGTAAAGAGGCTCTTAAACATTTCCGACTTTTTTTTTATAAATTTTTTCAATTTGGTTCTGAAAAAAAAAGTTAAAACGTTTTTGGGATATGGTAAACTTTTATTTACACTTATCTTTTTCTTTGTGTGCCGCCAAATTTTTAAACCGTTAAAAGTGTGCCGCGGTAAAAAAAAAAAAGGTTAAGAATCACTGACTTAAATAATACAAAATGTTTTAATATTTATAAGATATTCAGTTTTAATTTTTTTTTAGCTATCTTATTAAATAAATATAAGAGCTAAGTGCATCTATAAATAATTGCTGTTGAAAACTTAAATAAAATATAAGGTTTTTTTAAAAAAAATATAAATAAGATTTAATTTTATAATCAGTATTATTATTATTTAAAATATAGAATTAAAAATAATTAACAACTGATATAAAATCAATTAGAATTAAAATAATAACTTTATAATTCATTTATTTACTTACATTTCTTATCATATATAATAAATCTTTAAAAAAGATATGCTCATTTATTTACTGCTTATTATATATATTTTTTTAATTATGGGTGCATTAAGTTCATATTTGATTAAATAAACTCCAATAAATATAAATATAAATTTAATTGATTCAAAATTGATTTATGATATTTGATCACCAATTAAATACATGGTTGGGTCCAAGATCATGGTAAAAATAACTATTTTAATCATTATAGTGACATCTTGATAATCAATTTTATTAGAGTTTTATAAATTCTGTAAAATTGATTTATTTATAAATGTTTAATATATTATATTGTATTAAGAATTATATTGTTTATTAGGATTAAATTGCTTAAACACAAAGTCAAATATATAAAAAAAAAATTTCTATTTCAATTGTAAATCAAAATCTACTCAATATTTACTTTATAATTATTTTAAAAAATCTTTATTAAAATCATTTAATCCTTTGTATACAGTAATTAGCCAATAAGGATATGCAGGCGGCATAAAACTCTTAGAGGGACAGGCGCACGAGATTCTAAAATAATAATAATTTATAAAAAATTTTGTTTCAAATACTTACAATGTTTAAATATAAACGTAATAACTACAATCAGAGATGGTATTGAGATCACAAAAATTTTCGATATTGAGATTTTGATATTTTTATACGTTTTGAAGTTTCCTGAATCATTTTAACTAAGGTTGAGGAAAATATCTCTGTGTGTGTGTGTGTGTGTGTATGTATGTAACTATATACGCAAAAACTGTTTCAGCTAGAATCATGAAATTTGGTATCCGGACATTATTCAAAATTCATAGTTTTCTTTCAATTTTTGAGAAATGTAGCTCATTCGGAAGAGGACCATTAGCTACAACGTTTTGATTTTTTTTCTTCTAAAGTGACCGTAAAAATAAAGATATATGTTTGATAATTTTTAACATGATTAATAATTGTATCAAACTGCTATATATAGAATTTCAGCTTGATTGAATCGCTGAAAGTACCAGATTTAATTTTTTAACACTGCAAATCTTACTCGCCAACACGTGACGTGGTGCCATCAACAAAGAGCCAAACATGTGATGGTTTAATAAATATTATTTATTAATTTTAATTTATAATTCATTAAATTTAATTTAAATATAATATATGTTAATTAATCCAATTCAAATTGCGAGATAGTCGAGTGGAGACACTCTAGATTTTTTTTTAATTTTTTTCAATATTTAATAATAACAAAACAAAATTTTAAAAAAATGAAGTTAGTAACAAAACAATTATGTTTATTATGTTTAATAAATTTTCTTTTATAATGAAAAATAATATTAATATAAAAAATTAGAACATTTCAATTTGTATTTCAATTTTTTTTAAATTCTATAAAAATTGTAAATTGTAAAATTCTAAATTTGTAGCTAACTTCATTCCATACATACATAAATACATAGGAAATTATATATATATTCATAATATCTGTTGAATATTTTTTTTTTTAAATTATTCAATTTATAGAAAAATCGGTTTATTCAATTATAAGAGGTTATTAAAAGAGGTCAATCGTATTATGGGAAAGAAATTAAATGAGTTCTTATTTGATAAAAAAATTTAGTTTTTTAGATTACTCTATTGATATTATATTATTATATTACGCTATGACTACAGAATTTTAAATTACTAGGATAGAGAGAGGTCAAACATTTATTTACAAAAAAAAAAAAAATAAAATAAACAACTACGAAAGAACGGGTGATAACCAAAGGGAGGAATAATCATTGTAATATAAAATTCAATTTTGAAAATGTGTATGATTAAATTTAAAAAAAAAATTGACATGTAAAAATTTAGTGATTTATAGAATTTAAGAAGTATTAAATAGTAAATTAATTAATCAAATAAAATTAAATTAAAAATAAAAGAGAAGTTAATATATATATTGATTAAATGAACTAGAATATCTTATATATAAAATTCTCGTGTCACAAAATGATACTCCTCCGAAACGGCTGGACCGATTCTTATGAAATTTTTTATGCATATTCAGTAGGTCTCAGGGCATGTCAGACTTCTTTTATTAAACCGCTAATTGCTAAGGTGTGTCCAGGGGGTGCTAATTAATTAAAAATAGTTTAGTTACCATACTAGATCATAGAGGAGCTGGTGGCGAAAATTTGGCGGTAATTTAAATTCTGAACAATGTGCAGATAAAAATCTTTTTATATATCTATTGATATTTACAATATCTCAATTGATCTTATTGGCCTATTAAACTTTAAACTTTGAAAACATTCACATTACATTACATTAATTTAATACTATTAATTTTTAAGATTATGTGAGTAAATCATTTTAATTAAGAAAATTTGATCTCATAATTGGATTTTCACGTAAGATTTTAATATATATTTTTTAATATTATTTTTATAGTAGTTTAGTGTTATGCTAATTTTATATTTTATTTTTATTTTGTTTACTTTGATTTTTTTTAAGATAAATTAATAACATTTAAAGTAGCATAAAAAAATTAATCGAGGCAGGAAAATTGATGGGGTTTGAAATTAATAGTGATAAGACAAAATAATTAGTATCAGAGAAGATAATATTTGCAAAGAATTTAAATCGAGGTTGCAATCGGGAAATTATTATCAAAGGGGATCAAAATTAAAATATAAAAAACAATTATTTTTTCTGTTGTATTATATGGGTTGGAGGCATGGTCTATAACCCTGCGAGATGAGAGTAGATTCAGAGTATTTGAGAATAGGATTCTTCCCAGCATTTATGGGCCAAAGAAAGATGAGGACACCGGGGAATGGCGGAGACTGCATAACAAGGAATTGCATGACCTCTATGCATCTCTAGATATAGGTCATAAAATAGAGATGGCTGGGATCGGCAGGGCACATGGATTGAATGGGAGAGGAAAAATATATTGGTGGGGAGTTCGATTGGAAAACGTCCGTTTGGAAGACCAATTGTGAACAGGGTGAACAATGTAGGAAGGAACGTGAGAGAGATGGGACAGGGTAGGAGTTAGATGGTTATAGCTCAGAATAGGGACACTCGGGGGGGTACAGGGGGCAGAGCCCCCGTCTAGGTGTGGAGAGCGCCGAAGGCGCTCGGAGCAGTTAGTATATATATAATATAATATTGTTAATTAAATCTTAAACTCAATATTATATTTCATCTAACATAATTTAATTTCTCATAAAATAAAAACGAAAATTTTGAAGGGAATGAAGTTATTAAATTTTTCATCAGTTACTCCATTAAATTAACTTAAATATTAAGAGATGACTATTTAAAAAAATGTTTTGTAATAAATCAAATATTTAATATTAGTCATGCTAATTTTCGATTAAGGGATAATAATAATCCTATAAATACTTATGAATTTTAATACATTTAAGAAAATTTCACGTTTTATTAGACAACATAACCTAATTGTTTTATTCGTTTTATTATTATAATATTTAATCGTATGATGTCTCTTTTAAGAGATCATCTTGCATCTCTCTTTAACTACAGAACGTGCATTTAGTTTAATTTATTACCATCTCAAAGTTTTGGTAACCAGATGTTACACATTATTCATAGAAGAATTCAACATATACTACGCATATATAATGTTGATATTAATACAATATAGAAATATTAAATAGGTGTGTAAATATTATAAGGCCCAATTAAAATTTGATAACTTGTTGATATTCAAATAAATAAAATGATATTAAAACATTTATTTTATTTTATTTAGAACGTGATCTTGTAAATGAATAAGAATATGAAAAATCGAAAAATATTATAAATACTCGTCTAAATGGAAAGAGATAAATGTTTTTTTAGAAATAAAAAAAAAAACTCAAAATAAATGAATTATTATAACAAAATTATCAATACAAAAATAATTTTCTTAAAAAAAAACGGAAGAATAAAATCGTACCATTGAAGAAATACAAGTTTTTTTCTTAACTTATTCATTATTATACTTATTTGCTATTTATGAAAATATATGTCGAACATAAACATGTATTCTTTTACTGCCCATAATGTACCATTGAGCACTGGATGATCTTTCCTTCTCGATTCCCCCTAAAATAAAAGGTCTCTTGCCTTTGTCGTTACAATAGAAATATATTTTAAATTGGATGAACAACTTCATTTATCTAATTTGGAGTTAAGCAAAATACAGTTAGTTAAGGTGTACTCAAACCTTAGTCATACCATGTACGACTAAGGAATCTGATCGAGGTACGTCTTTGAAAATATCTCACTTATATTCAAAGCATTTTCCTATGCAAATTCGAAATATCTTGGCAATTCGTTTTATTGCAAAATATCTTAATATACAAAAGAATCAATATCCAAAAATGAATCATGTATTTGCATGGTAAATAAATGGTATGTATATAAATAAAATATGAAAACGACAGCAATAAGAGAAATGTATACATTTATTTATAAAATTCTTAAAAGTCATTAGCTTTTTTCTACTAATTTTACCTATAAACAATCTGGATAACTTAGATTGCAATTTTTTGCATTAAATTGTTTAGGAAGTGGTACGAGTAACGTAACATTCCCCTATATATGTAAAAAAATACAATTATATTACAATAAATTTATCAATCATTCTAATGTCCGAGTATTTTATTTCCTAGAATAAATTTCCATTTATAAAATTATTTCCATTAATTTAAAAGATATTGATACTTGTATTTTAATATTGTTAAAAAAAAACAAAGCACTTAAATATTAAAACATCTAAAATTCAAATAAAAATAAACATTTTAATACAAACAACGAAAAACATTTAAATTCATTACCTTTGATGAATTTAAAACTTGAACAAGATTATTATTAATATGACGTGTTTTTTCAAACGTATAAATGCTCTATTTTATAACACTAATTATGTATATTTAAAGATGCAAAGAGATTATAGATAATTATATACATGTAATTCTTCGTATGATAATTATCGCTAATCTTTTCAGATTTCATCTACATTTATATTACTAAAAATTTCTTTCTTTTACTTTCATCTTAATGGCATTTAACCAATTATGTTAAATAATTAATCAAACATATACAAGGAACTAATTCGACTTTTTTTTTAATTATTTTAAAAGTCGTTTGGTTTTAAAGAATTTAAAAAATAAAAAAATCATGCTTTTTGTTTATAAATAATTAATCAAGTCAAGAAAAATATTTGTATTTCTTCAATGGTACGACTTAGAACATATGTGCCCTTTTTACTATCTCACCAGAGATAGTATTGCGATCATGAAAATTTTCTATGTCGAGATTTTGATGTTTTTATACGTTTTGAAGGCCCTTGAGTCAAAAATTTCTGTGGGTGTATGTAGACAAGATTACGCAAAAACGGTTTGAGCCAGAATCATGAAATTTGGTTCATGGGCATTATTCAAAATTCGTAGTTTTCTATTAACTTTTGAGAAATGTAGCTCAACCGGAAGTGAGTCATTACCTACCACCTTTTCATTTTTTTTCCTCTAAAGTGACCGTAAAAATAAAGATATATGTTTGATAATTTTTCACATGATTAATAATTGTATAAAACTGCTATATATAGAATTTCAGCTTGCTTAAATCGCTGAAAGTACCGGAATTAATTTTTTACACGTTAACTGCCAATCACGCGCCAGCACGTGGTGTCATCAACAAAGAATTAATTTTTTAAATTTTGACTTAAAAATGAAGTTAAAGGTTTTAAATTTAAATATATATATGTTAATTAATTAATTTAATTTAATAACAATACTATACTGTAAATTTAAATTTTTTAATTAATCCAATTCAATTATACTTAATTTATAATTAATTAAATTTAACTTAAATATTATATATTAATCCAATTCAAATTGCGAGATGGTCGAGTGGAGACACTCCAGATTTTTTTTATAACAAATAATTTAATTTTAAGTATTTATTATTATTTGTTAAAAATATTTCCCTGTTTCTATATTAGACGTGCATTTAATACCAGATTTTTCTTAGTAAGTACGATTAACACTAACATAAACTTTTCCTAATTCTACATTTACAAAATCAGGCTCTAGCGGTCGGGGAACCCGGGTAAATTAACCCAATTGGGGTAAAAATGAAACTTTTGTGAGTAAAAAGTATATATTTTTAATTTGTAATTTTATAAACCTGTCAGTATTTTATAAATTAAATTTTTAGTTATTGTTTTCTTTTCAAAATTATCATGGGGGCTATAATAGGAAAGATACTAAAAAGGGGCGATTTCATTTCATTTTTTTTTTTTCAAAGTTTCTCGACTGCTGCTCTAAATAAATATTTTAATATCATTTTAATTATTTGTACACCCCTATTTATCAAATTTTAATTAGCTCTAAAATATTGTAATTTTAGAGAATGTAATTATGTATTGTAAGTTATTTCTTCTTCTTCTTAGTTATTTGATTAAAAAAAATCATTCTAATTAAGGAGAATATTTTGGTAAATAGGCTGCTCAAGTATTCAATGAAGTATAAGAAAATATTTACTTAATATTAATATTAAATTCCTCTTTAGAAAATTGAATCATATTAGGTATCTTCAATATTTATGGTATAATATATGTGGACAATTGTTATGGGTTGGCATCGTAAAATAGAGAGAGGTTTTTAAAAAATTCAATTATTTATTTTAAACCAAAATGTGAGAGATGAAAGTGAGAAATAAAAATAAAAATGAGGACGAGAAAGAGAGGAATAATACTTTATATAAAAAAAAAACTTTTTTAAAAAACCACGTTTTTAACGCACTAAAAAGAAGAAAATAATTTTTCTGAAACCCCATAGGTACTGACATTACAAACAAGAGATATGATTTGAAGAAAATTTTCTATAACGTAAAACGTGGGGCGCAACTATGGCTAAAATATTCTGTATCGTATAAAAATTTATAAATAAATGTTATTAGGTACAAATTAATAGGATAAATGAATTCATATTTTAATTAGCTTCAAAAAGTAAAGCTTATAACTTATCGAAATTTTTAAAAGAGGTAAATTTAATTTATGAAAAGATTACCTTTAGATTACTAATAATATTCACTTTTAAAAAATTCTGATAAAAAATGACATCCTAACAATATTCTGGTAAATAATATAAGAAATTTAACTTGAAGAAATCTAAAACTAAATTTTGCTACTGCAAAACTTCTAGCAAATATTTAATATTTATGTTAATAAAATTTCTAAAGTGTAAATTGAAGATGTTTATTTAATATTAAGGAATTAATTTTCCAAAAAAAATTTACATTAATAAAAGTATTCTGTTGGATTACTAATAATATTCCCTTTTACAAAAAGTCTGGTAAAAAATATAAAACTTAAAATATAAATCCATGGATATTGAAATAAATTAATCAAAGAAATTATATTGCATTTAAAAAATTTATTATTATTTGCGCCCCACGTTTTACGTTATAGAAAATTTTCTTCAAATCATATCTCTTGTTTGTAATGTCAGTACCTATGGGGTTTCAGAAAAATTATTTTCTTCTTTTTAGTGCGTTAAAAACGTGGTTTTTTAAAAAAGTTTTTTTTTTATATAAAGTATTATTTTCTACTTTTTAGTCTTCATATATTGCAATCGATTTCACTTGACCTATACTACTTTTAAGTTTTTTGATTGACTTTAATAGTCATGAAATACTATTATCCTGAAAGTAATAAATTTAAATTGAATTATAAAGAGAAATTTTTAAATTTGTCATATTTTAATTCTTTATTGCCTAAAACTCATCATAAATTTAAATTTTGTTTTCTAAATTACAGTACAAAACATTAATATACCTTCTTTCAAATTTATTTACATTTTAAATATTATACATATTATATTATTCTTTTAACGGGTTTTTAACGGTTTTTTTCAAATTTAAATATTTACACTTTTTGTTTTGATTTTCCCATACAAAATTATATTCATTAATTATGCTCTAATTAAACACTTGCAAGCTACGAATTATTATTGTATTATTGTATTGTCATCCAGAATACATTACTCTGAAAAGTTTCAGAGCGATTGGATGACTGGAAGTGGTCGAAATTTCGATTGCAAGATTTGACCCGAACAGATAAATAAACAAACAAACAAACAAGAAAGCAAGCTAAGAAAAACGTGGTAAAATACACTCAGTTAGCAAGAGTGCTAATGATGACTTGGTGAGATGCAGAGAGCAAATGATAGCTGAAAGAAATTGAGGGTGGCGTTTAAGTCGAAAAAAGGTGTGTCGAAACAGGCAACCAATCAGAAGACCCGTTAAGTAAAAATAAGAAGAGGGGAGTTTGAACCTTTTTTCTACCTCCCTATTATATTTTTTCAATATTTTGATTTTATTAATTTTTTATCTCTCTTTGTAAAGACGAAATTATAACTTTAAAATGATTTTAAATGTAATCAATCAAAAGTCAGAAATTATAATTTAAAAAAATCAAAATTCTTCATAAAAAAAAAATGGCTTTTTATTTTTTCTAATACATTTACCGTGTATATAATATATAGAGATTCTTTATTTCATTAGATTGAATATTATTTATTAGTAATTCATTTAATAAATATCTAATCGTTATTTGAAATTTATTTAATTATTATTTTAGAATTTATGATGCTTAATCCAAATTTAATTCGCAGCATGGAACATACGATCAGGACTGTCATTTAGTTGGAGGGGAGCGACCTGAACATTTTTTCAAACTTCTTATTTAAACGGATTTTAATATTTTGATTATTATTATTAATTAATGTATTATATTTGCATCCCGTCTCGTTTTTGTATTAGATATTGTATCAATATTTTTTATATTTAAAATATTTTAAAATTTTTTAATTAATTTCGAAAGAAAATTAAAAATATATTTATACAATTTTTGCTAGTATAATAAAATAAGATCTAATGAAATATATTTATTTTTATCGTCAATTCACAATGTGTCATTTATTATATTATTAATTTGTGAAATGATTACAAATTTTATGTAAAATCCATTCTCTATTCGTTTAGATCAAAAATAATATATTTAATATTTAATATATTGAATATATTTAATACATACTAGAATCAACTCTTGAATATTTTTTTAAACAAGCGGACTATGGACATCTGTATTATTTATTTTTAATGTTTTGACAAAGTCCCTTTTGTTGTTTTCTTCTTTTGTATTATGTATTGAGAAAGGTAAGTTTTGGAAAGGGCCTTTTGTTGTATTATTATTGTTTCTCCTTTTTAAGTTAACAAAATACAAATATTCATTAATTATGCTCTAATTAAACACTTGCAAGCTACGAATGTGTTATTTTATTGTATTGTCATCCAGAATACATAACTCTGAAAAGTTTCAGAGCGATTGGATGACTGGAAGTGGTCGAAATTTCGATTGCAAGATTTGACGCGAACAGATAAACAAGAAAGCAAGCTAAGAAAAACGTGGTAAAAAGAGCAGAAAAATTAGATAGAGGAGGAAGGTGGCGGGCGGATGGTGGTGGATATTAGCTTGAAATGTGGAATGGTGAATGAATGTGACACATTTTTATCCAAATTGAACGACGATAGATTGAAGAAGATCCTCATCAGCATCTATCCACATCTCCTACATTACTCTCACTCTCTCCCAGTGGGGTTGATCGGCTTCCGCTCAGCAAACATTATCCGAAATCATATTTTATTCGACTCGAAGGACAAAATATGTGAGACGTGCAATTCGCTCTGACAGACAAAATCCTTTTTCCCTCTCTTTCCCTCTCACTCTCTGTCTTTCTTTCCTTTCTATTTGTATATATACGAGGGTGGGGTGAAAAGTTTCCAGCCTGACCAAGAAAAACGATGTTTTCAATTTTTTGTTTTTTTGCTTTATTTTTCAAAATAATCTCCATCAACACAGAAATATATTTCTCATAACGCTGTTCTAATTTAGTTAATTCATTTAATTAATTAATTTAATTTAATTTAAGCTGTTTTTGGTCTAACGATAGCAAACGCGGCACCCACCTTGCACACATCTTTTCCATGTTCAAATGGTTGTGCAAAATATTTCGCACACGTTCAGCTGATATCGTACTGGCCTCAGCTATCTTGAATGTTGAAAAATAAAGCAAAAAAAAAAATTTAAAAACATCGTTTTTCTTGGAAAGGCCGGAAACTTTTCACCCCACTCTCGTATATATATATATATATATATATATATTTAATGAAGAGAATATTTTCATTCTAATGTATATAAAATCACACAAAGATTTAATTAAATATTATCCATGCTGCAAGTTATTGTTGTGAAGTTGGATCCATAAAGATGGGGTAATAGAGAACATTGAGGATTGTACGATGTCAGCTGAACGTGTGCAAAATATTTTGCACAACTATTTGAAAATGGAAAGCTGTGTGCAAGGTGGGTGCCGAGTTTGCTAACGTTAGACCAAAAACAGCTTCGCAAAACCATTTCTACCGACAATTTGGCGCTGTAGGCGTAATCCAAACCAATTTTTGCGTCGATCATAACTGTTGAAGAGACTTAAATTAAATTTAATTAATTAATTTAATTAATTAACTAAATTAGAAAAGCGTTATGAGAAATGTATCAGTGTTATTGGAGATTATGTTGAAAAATAAAACAAAAAAAAAAAAAATTAAAAACAACGTTTTTCTTGGTCAGGCCGGAAACTTGTCACCCTATATATATATGAGGGTATATATACACGTTATTTCTGTATATTGTGTAATATTTTTAAAAAAAATTACGTTATTTTACGTTTCATGAATTAAAGAAACTAATTTTACGAATATTATGACTCTATAGACTCATATCATATATTTTAAAGTAAGCTTACATATTCGTGTATTAATATAGACTATAATTTGAATCCATATCTATTTTAAGAAACAGAAGTATATTTTTTTTTAAACTAAAATTGTCTTTTAAGAGGGAGCGTAGTCTTTGTCATTTTAATTTGGTATTTCAGAGCTTACCTTATTTATAATATTTTTTTTCCGTGTTCACAAATAATAATAATAATAATAATAATAAAGATTAATTTATAATTGAGAAATATGAAAGGTCTAATTAAAATGAAATAAACAAAATTATTTTACACCTAAATAAGTTTCAATCAATAATATTGTAAATTCATTTCCAAATGAAAACACATTAAAAATATTTTTATTTTTTTTTTTTTTATATTTACTTTATATTTATTTTGAATTAAAATTAAATGAAATAAAATTTAATATTGTATTATTCAATTTGGTTTGAATTTTTGTTTAATACTTTTGTTCTTTTTTTTATTGGGAAGGAGAGGGGAGGAAATTATTTACCTTTAAAAATATATTTTCTCATGTGTGAATGAGTTTATATAAATTTATTTTTTTTAATATTTGATATCTTTTAGTTTTGTTCTTTTTGTAAATAAATATAAACAATTTTCCATTTTATTTTTTTTTTAATTTAGATCAATAATTTAAAAAAAATTATAAAAATAAGAATTCAAAACAATTGTAAAAGAAAAATTATATTTTAAACTCCATTAGAATATAAATTTTTTTTTTTTTTTTTTAAATTATGATAGTATACTTAATTATAGAGGTAAAAAAAAGTATATAATTATAAATAATAATATTACTACCATATTTCACAAATGACAAACAAGAAAAGAGATTTCAGTTAATTAAATTTTTGAAAATAATTTAAATCTAAAACAACAAATTAATCATTTCCGGAGAAAATTTTAAAAAAAGCTGAAGTGTCTCCACTCGACTATCACGCAATTTGATTGGATTAATTAACATATATTATATTTAAATTAAATTTAATTAATTATAAATTAAAATTAATAAATAATATTTATTAAACCAGCGCGTGTTTGGCTCTTTGTTGATAAAACTACGCCACGTGCTGGCGCGTGACATTTGCAGTGATAAAAAATTAATTCTGGTAATTTCAGCGATTCAATCAAGCTGAAATTCAATATATAGCAGTTTTATACAATTATTAATCATGTGAAAAACTATCAAACATATATCTTTATTTTTAGAGGAGAAAAAATCAAAACGTTGTAGGTAATGACCCTCTTCCGGATTAGCTACATTTCTCAAAAGTTGATAGAAAACTACGAATTTTGAATAATGCTCATGTACCAAATTTCATCATTCTAGCTCAAACCGTTTTTGCGTAATCTTGTCTACATAGACTCATACACACACACACACACACACACACACACACACATACGAGGGGTGTTCAAAGTAACGGGGTAATTTAGCAGTGACGAAGGGATTAAAATTATTTCAGTTGATAACGACACTCCCTGAGAACATAACTTCAAAATTTCATTTATTTATCATTAGTACTAATCTAATTATCGTTGATGTAAGAAGACCAGAATGACTGATGCGACAATGTTGAGAAAAATGTTTTGAAGAAATAAAGCATACACCTTACAGCCCAGACCTTGCACCAGTGATTACTTCTTGTTCCCCAACCTATAAAAAAAAGATCTTCGTGGAAAACGTTTTTCTGAGGATGAAAAGCTGAAGGTGGCAATTAACGCACATTTTGAGGACAAGGAGGAAAAATATTTTTTAGAGGAAATTCAAAAGTTAGTTTCCCGAGCAAACAAGTGTATTGAGGTTATGAGGGACTACATTGAAAAATAAATTTTAGTTAGAAGTTTCTGCATTTTCCTTCATACCTATACCGAGTATACTTCGAACACCCCTCGTATATATATATATATACACACATACACATAGATACACCCAGCATTTTTCTCAAACTTAGAATGATTCACGAACCTCCAAAACGTATAAAAACATCAAAATCTCCACATCGAAAATTTTCGTGATCGCAATACTATCTCTGGCGAGATCGTAAAATACACTCTCGTGACAATTCTAATCATTTTAATCAAGATATTTTTTTCTAAATCGAGTAATCTTAAATGTAACAACCTTATATATATCATATTCAAGATTAATGTAATAATATAATAATCCTTAAAAATGGAGCTAGAGTTGTTCTTAAAAAAAAAAAAAAAAAACTGATGTACGCAATTTTTTGAAAAATTACCCTTCTATCTTTTTATGTTCTTTTTTTTAAATCCTTCGCAGATGTTAAATTTTGATCGTTGAATAAGACAAAAAAAAAAAGAAAAAAAAAACGAAAACGAGGGCGAATAACAGAGGTAAAGATAAAGAGAAATCATCCTAGAAGAAAAATAGATAATGCCATGATAAGAGTAAGCGAGAGGGATGAATGGGGTAGATGAGAATGTTTTGGGATGAGGTTGTAAAGAAGGAAAGGGAGTTACGAGCTCAACCCACCCCCACTCCTGTAAAGAAAGATAAATTAAATGCAATACTCTTTTGCTGTCTTTGTAAGTATAAATGTAAGCGATATATGTAAGTGATGTAAAGGGCTGGTGGTTGTTAAATCCTTTTTCTTCCTCATCGTTCCTATTCTTGAATTCACTCTTGGAGAGATGCTTTTGAAAATTTAAAATCTATTGAGGATAAAAATGAAAAAATTGAGATGACACAATAAAAAGATTAAAATTCATTTTATTTCATTTTATATATTTGTTATCATATGCTGTTGTCTGTGCTTTAGTTATAGTCTTAATGAAGTATAGTGATTTTCTCTCTTTCATTCTTTTAAAATCGTTAATCAAGTATTATTCATTTAATTTTAAATTTTTATCTTTCACAAAATTAGCTGGAGTGTCTCCACTCGACTATCTCGCAATTTTAATTCAATTAAATAAAATAATATATTATAAATAAATTTAATTTAATTAATTATAAATTATAAATTAAAATTAATAGATAATATTTATTAAACCAGCGCATGATTGCCTCTTTGTTGATGGCAGCACGTCACGTGTTGGCGCGTGAGTTTTGCAGTGTTAAAAAATTGATTCTGGTAATTTCAGCTAATCAATCAAGCTGAAATTCTATATATAGCAGTTTTATACAATTATTAATCATGTTAAAAATTATCAAACATATATATTTAATTTTACGGTCACTTTTGAAGAAAAAAAATCAAAACGTTGTAGGTAATGACCCTCTTCCGGTTGAGCTACATTTCTCAAAGGTTGATAGAAAACTATGAATTTTGAATAATGCCCGAGAACCAAATTTTATCCTTCTAGCTCAAACCGTTTTTGCCTAATCTTATATTAGTTACATACATACACACACACACACACAGAGAGAGAGAGAGAGAGACATTTTCCTCAACCTTAGTTAAAATGATTCAGGAACCTTCAAAACGTATAAAAACATCAAAATCTCAACATCTAAAATTTTGACGTTTTGACAACATTAATGGAAAAAATAAAACCACTGTCATATGAACGAGGCTACTAAGCATTGGCAACCTATTTTTTTATTAAACAACGAAAGCACTGATCAGAATTTTAAGGCATACCAATAAATAGCCTAATAGCACTCTATAACTCTACTAGATTGTGGTTATGTTCGTTGATTTCGAAAGGAGAGCGCGCAGTATCACTACGTTTGCAACCATAGTCCGAGGTGGAAGAGACACAAATTTTTATACAGGATTGTTTAATTAAAATAATTATTCCGGTAATTATATAAAACGGTCATCCAGTCATGGATTTGGATAAAACTTTACCAGTGGGTTCGTTTTTTAATTCCAAATAAACTTTTATTTTTTTTTGCGGGTCGCTTCTAGTTGAAGAGATAAATAAGATTTTTTAAATTTGACAGATTGAAAGTCGAGATGTGCCATTAAGTAATGTTTTATTGACTAATTCACTAATTGTTCACTTATTTCTAATTTTCTGTCTTTTTTAGTTCGATTTCGATTTAGGGCAATTATTTAATTAATTATTTTTTTAATTTTTTTACATTCAATCCGAACTGAAAAAAAAAACAGAAAATTAGTGGTGCCCTTTGCTGATCAAATTTATAAAACATGGTAGCTAAATATATTAGAATATCAATGCCTTTACATGCAAACTTTAATAATTTTTATCTCGTAAACTAGAAGCGACCCGCAAAAATTGCATAAGAAAAGTTTATTTGGAATTAAAAAAGGAACCCACTGGTAAAGTTTTATCTAAATTCATGACTGGATGACCTTTCTATATAATTACCATTATTCCAATGAATTAGTAATGAACTCTGGTTTCTGAAGCGATTTATATGATTTTCAGTTTAAAGTTAAAAAAAACATAACTTTAAGAAAGATCTCCTGTCTAAACCAAATATTACAAATAATGATTTAATATAATTCTCTTCTTAACCGACTCTTAAATTCCCGCTAGGTGTGGGGTCATCTCTTGCAAACGACACCCTAACCATTGACCTGGGGTTACAATTTACAATCCATTTTCAGGTAAATTAGATGTAAGGTGAAGTGATTCTAACCGGCCTATTACTAGAGCCTGATGCTAGGATTGGAGAATAAGGAACAGAAAGGAACATTTGTAACTGGATGGGATTTTAAGGGTAGGGCATGCATTCCCTTAGAGCAGTGGTTCTTAAACTGTGGTCCGCGGACCCCTGGGGGTCCGCGAAGCCTTTACTGGGGGTCCGCGGTCCTCGGAAAAAAATCATCGTAAAAATATATACATATATAAATATTTAAAGTTCATTGTGTAACTATATCCTCCTAGAGAATTACTGCTATAATTTAATTCTATTAATAATACTATTTTATTTTATTAAATTGATAATTATGTCAATTAATTTTTTGTGAATAAATAAACATATATAAAAAACTATATATAAAATTTGAATTTTCATCCATTCATTCATTTAAAATCATTTTTCGATTGTTCCTTTAAAATAACCCCTCTTAGGGGCTCGGAAGGGGAGGCATATAAGGGAATTTTCTTTCATTTTGTTATTGGGGAAAACCAGGGGAGGGGACAGTCTTACCCGGAAAAACCCAAATTGTCAGCGTCCACTCTGGGGTTTTAAACAGTTTTAAAGCAAATGTTAATTATAAGTTCATTTCTCAACGAGTTGTATCTTTAAATTATTTTTATTAATGTTAATTATAAGTTCATTTCTCAACGAGTTGTATCTTTAAATTATTTTTATTAATTTAATTAATTATAATTAAATTATAGCTAATAATAGTTTATTATAGCTAATAATTTTTTTTAATTTTTAGTGTAATTTGCATGATCATTATTTTATAAAAACACTAAACACATTTTGCAATTTCCCAGAAAGGCTGTTTTTGAGAGTAAGTATAAGTTAGTTTTATGAATAAAAAATATTTATTTTAATAATATTTTAGAATCAAATTACGAAATTAATAATATTTTAGAATCAAATTACGAAATTAATAATATTTTAGAATCAAATTACGAAATATATTTATTATATAAATTAATATTCATTTAAAATGATATTAAATCATTTATTTAAAATGATTTAAAACATTTATTAAAATGATTTAAAACATTCATTTAAAATGATATTAAAACATTCATTTAAAATCATATTAAAACATAGCTAGTAAATAATAATTCGTTATATTTATATTATATTTATATTATATTTATATTATTGTAGTTCAATGTTAATAAATTACTCCATAAAATGGATCGTTGGCTACAAACTGGTTCAACACAGAAACGGAAAGAATCAGATGATGAGGCATCAACAGCAAACTCTACCAAGAAACGCAAAACTAGAAAATATTCGGATGATTATTTATCATTTGGATTTACTTATATTTGCAACAATGATGTGGAAAGACCAGTCTGCGTTCTATGTCAGGAAAGTTTATCCAATGAAAGTATGAAACCTGCTAATCTCAGACGTCATTTACAAACAAAGCACAGCGAGCATGTTAGTAAGTCTATCGAATTTTTTAAAATGAAAAAAGAAGAACTTAATTCAAGTCAGAAATTGATGGTAAAGACGGGATCTGGTGGTATGAGTAAGAAAGCAGTAATGGCATCATATGAAGTAGCTCTACTTATTGCTAAAGCAGGAAAGCCGCATAATATAGCAGAGCAATTAATTCTTCCTGCTACAAAAGTAATTACAAATATAATGTTAGGAACTAAAGCAGCAAACGATATAAATTTGATTTCATTATCAAATGATACGGTTAAGAATAGGATTGAAGACATGTCATGTAATATAAAAGAAGAATTAATATCGAGAGTGCGCAAAAGTCACTATTACTCATTACAATTGGATGAAAGTACTGATGTCACTAATAATGCCAATTTGTTAGCTTTCATTAGATATGAGTTTGAAAATCAAATACAAGAAGATGTATTGTTTTGTGATTCACTACCTTCACGAACGACAGCTAATGACATATTTAACAGTTTGAATAATTTTATAACCGAAAATGAAATAGAGTGGCCAAAATGTGTTGGAATTTGCACTGATGGTGCTCGTGCAATGTCAGGTACAAGAACTGGATTGATTGCTCTTATTAAAAATGTTGCGCCTCAGGTTGTTTGGAATCATTGCTGCATTCACAGAGAATCATTAGCAGCCAAAAATATGTCACCAGATTTGAAAAGAACATTAGACGAAGTAGTTAAAATTGTCAATTTCATTAAGGCTCGTCCACTTAATTCCAGAGTTTTTAAAATTTTGTGTGAGGAAATGGGTAGTCAACATACACATTTATTATTACATACAGATGTACGTTGGTTGTCCCGCGGGAAAGTACTCATTCGCCTTTTTGAGCTTCGAGATGAAATACGATTGTTTTTAATAGATGCGCATTTTGAACTGACCGAATGTTTCAATGATTTTATCTGGTTAGCTAAGGTGGCTTACTTGACTGATATTTTTACAAAATTGAACGAACTTAATTTGAGCCTGCAAGGTACTGTTGTAAATATATTTAAAGTTGAAGATAAAATAGAAGCAATGATTAAAAAAATCGACTTGTGGTCGAAACGCATCCAGAACGGTGTATATGAGTCTTTTCCAACTCTCAATGATTTCACAGAAAGCTCCAGTGAAAAATTGCTTAATCAAACGCGTCAATTATTTGTTGAACATTTAATTACTTTGAAAAGCAACTTCAGGAAGTATTTTTCTACTCCTGATCCTTGCAATAACTGGATCAGAGATCCATTTAATATGGAAATTACAAATACTAAACATTTATCTGCACCTGAACAAGATATTCTCGTGGAATTATCATGTGATACAACTTATAAACTAAAATTTAACAAAACTGAATTGAGCAACTTTTGGTTACTTCTCAGGTCAGATTATCCTGCGCTTGCAAATAAAGCACTTCAACACTTGATTCCATTCTGCACAACATATTTATGCGAACAAGCTTTTTCGGTACTATTTTATATTAAGTCTAAATATAGAAACAAATTAAATGTAGAGCCGGATCTTAGATTAAAAGTTTCCAATATTAAGCCAGATATTGAGATTCTTGTTTCAAGAAAACAACTGCATACATCTCATTAAATATGTAAGTTATATTTAATGAGATAGATGCAGTTATTTTTTAAAATATTTCTTATTTAATATTTTCTGAAAAAAATTATAAAATATTTATATGAATTTAATGTAAGTACCCATTATAATTTGTGAGATTTGTTGCTATGACAATGTTTGTATTTTCTTTCTTCAATATTATAATTTCTAATAAAATGTGTTCTACAATATGCAAAAAAATCGTTATTCACCAATCACTGTTAGAAATATTCATCATATATCCTTGTCCTTATGAGATCGTAAGCCAGAAATTAATTAATAAAATGACGTAAAGTACCTAAAGTTGTGATGGGGGTCCGTCAAAAAAAATTTTTTCAAGTGGGGGTCCGTGGAGTACATAAGTTTAAGAACCTATGCCTTAGAGTGAGAGAAAATACATGGGCTCGCGTAGGGCAGTGGTCGCCACTCACTGAGGTGGATTCTCTCCTACCGGGATCGCAAGAGAGCATCTACCCGCTACCCAATAGTAATAATTCAATATAATTAAAAACGAATAATCAATAAAAATTTTAAAAATTAATTAAAAAAATCAAGATGACCAATAAGACGAATAACAAAAAAAAATTAGCTGGAGTGTCTCCACTCGACTATCTCGCAAATTTGAATTGGATTAATTAACATAATATATTATATTAAAATTAAATTTAATTAATTATAAATTAAAATTAATAAATAATATTTATTAAATCGCGCATGTTTGGTTCTTTGTTGATGGCACCACGTCACGTGTGGCGCGTGAGATTTGCAGTGTAAAAAATTAATTCTGGTACTTTCAGCGATTCAATCAAGCTGAAATTCTAGATATAATAGTTTTAATCAATTTTATCATGTAAAAAAATCTTTATTTTTAAGGTAACTTTAGAGGAAAAAAAATCAAAACGTTGTAGGTAATGACCCTCTTCCGGTTGAGCTACATTTCTCAAAAGTTGATAGAAAACTACAAATTTTGAATAATGCCCAAGTACCAAAATTCATGATTCTAGCTCAAACCGTTTAGGCGTAATCTTATTTCAAATAATTTTTTAATTAAATTCTGCCACAATAAAAAAGTATTTAACTAAGAAAATATTAATTGATAAATAAATAAAAATTGTTTTTTTTTCTGATCCCTATCACTTTGATTAAAACTATATTTTATCAATCGTTCCATAATTGACCTAGCATTGTGATTGGAAGTGTTCTATTATATAATACAAATATTTTTTACTATTATTAGTGAATGGAAAGAAGGAAATAGAATTTTTTTTCTATTTTATTTTTAAAAAATATGCTAAACATGTTAGGTTTGTAAACCGGATGCTATCTCTCCATCTCTTTCTTTTCTACTCATTCACTCATCATATATAACCCTCTCTTTTTTTTCCACACTACTCTATCACCAACAAGTCCTTGGCCTAAAGTCAAAAAGACACACTCACTCATTTTGGTTTTACATTACAAAAATAATCATTTCGAAGAAAATTACTTTATAATTATATATATTTAAATAAATAAAAAAAAACATCAAGGGAAACCAGATGGAAGTCGAAATAGCATGGTTTGTTGGGATTTAAATATATAGTTCTAGATATTTATATTTAAATTAAATGGTTTGTGTATTGTGTATTTGAATCAAAGAAAATTTAAAAATCTGGAGTGTCTCCACTCGACTATCTCGCAAATTTGAATTGCATTAAATAACATAATATATTATATTTAAATTTAATTTAATTAATTATAAATTATAAATTAAAATTAATAAATAATATTTATTAAACCTTTGTTGATGGCACCATGTCACGTGCTGACGCGTGATTGCCAGTCAACGTGTTAAACAATTAATTTTAGAACTTCAATCAAGCTGAAATTCTATATATATCAGTTTTATACAATTTTTAATCATGTGAAAAACTATCAAACATATTCATATTTTTAACTCATCAACTTTTGTAGTTCCAATCAAATAAAAAATATATAGACATAACACTCAACCCTTTAATTTAATCAAAAAAATTGTATATTTTTATTAATTTGTTTCAAAGTCATTTATTTTATTATTTTATTTTAAATAATATACGAAAAAAAACAATCTATAAAATTACTGAATCAAGATTTTTTTAAAAATTATTTCTAATTCTTAATATGAAATATAAATTAATAAAAAAAAATATTATAATTTTATTTTAATTATTCATATTTATGGTTTATAGTTTATTTAATTATTTAATTTTCATTTTTTTTCCATAAAATATGTCAATTTTTGATTAATATGTGACAAAATATGTCTTTAAGATAGATTTTACGAATTCAAAATATTCTAACACTTAATTAACTAAATAAAAGTATTAATAATTATATAAATAGATATTGTAGATATTATGAATACATAATAAATCGTATATGGAAGTTAAAAAGGTCTTTTTCAACAATATTTATTTAAATATATAGTTTATGTTGGAGAATGACTACAATTGTTAAATAATTGAATTATAGTTTTTTTTAATATTTTCTTCTTATGCTTCTAAATACGGAAGAAAATTAAAAAGATAAGTCATCAAATATATTTTATTTATATAATTTCTTATCCCAATTTTCATAGCAACAATAATAAGTTGACCTGAAGCCAGGTCCGAACCGACCGACGGTTTGAAGTAAATTAATTTCCAGCTACAGAAACAATTTCAAATAATTTTAATATATCTATTAATGTAATAAAAAACATATAGGCATATAACATAAATATTTTTAATTTTATTTAATGTAAGACCAGGCTGTGACGTCATGAATGGCTGGATGACGTCATATAATTTTAAATCAAGAAAAAACTAATAAATATGATTTTCCCGAGGATAAAACCAATACAAAGTGCATGATTCGTGGTGATATGTAAAAAATTTCCTTATGTGAAATTTGGTGTGAAAATAACCCTTCCCTTCCTATCGTCGATTGCTAATACTACCACTTCCGGTTCACGGATTTGCACCAAAAGCTGATCAATTCATCCCACTGATGCATTAAGTAAATATACCAAATTTCATCAAAATCGGTTGAGCCGTTCAGGCTGTACACATCTATACGGACGGACAGACGGACGGACAGACATCATGCTAAAAATACTTTTTTCTGTTTAGAAAATGCATGATTCGTGGAGATATGTAAAAATCTCCACATGTGAAATTTGGTGTGAAAACAATACCTCCCTTACTATCGTTGGTCGGTAATAAAAATCAAAGAATAATAAATAAAAATGGGAATCATTAGAAATCAGCTTAATTTCAAAAGTTTGCATAAATATTTATGAATCCTTACAATAATTGACTTATTAATTTAAAAAAAAAAACACTTAAATTATTATCTATTTAGATTTTATTATCTCTGGCTCTTCTTGACTTCGTCAACCACTTTTCCACCCTATTCCATCTCCAACTATTTTCTAACCTCACCTGACTCTCCCATATCTATTTATCTTTATAATATATATTTATATAATTAGCAAAAAAAATCTAGAGTGTCTCCACTATCTCGCAAATTTGAATTGGATTAAATAACATATATTAATTTAAATTATAAATTAAAATAATAAATAGTATTTATTAAACCAGCGCATGTTTGGCTCTTTGTTGATGGCACCACGTCACGTGTTGGCGCGTGACATTTGCAGTGTTAAAAAATTAATTCTGGTAATTTCAGCGATTCAATCAAGCTGAAATTCTATATATAGCAGTTTTATACAATTTTTAATCATATGAAAAACTATAAAACATATATCTTTATTTTTACGGTAACTTTAGAGGAAAAAAAATCAAAACGTTGTAGGTAATGACCCTCTTCCGGTTGAGTTACATTTCTCAAAAGTTGAAAGAAAACTACGAATTTTGAATAATGCCCGTATACCAAATTTCATGATTCTAGCTCAAACCGTTTTTGCGTAATCTTGACTACATACAAACACACACACACACACACAGAGACAGAAAGACATACAAAGACATTTTTCTTACTGAAAGTGATTTAGGAAGCTTCAAAACGTATAAAAACATCAAAATTTTCGCGATCGCAATACTATCTCTAAAGAAATTGTAAAAATAAAAGATAAACTAGGCTTTGGACTTTTTAAATTTATTTTAAAGTTAAATATATTAAGAGACAAGCGATTTTATAAGGAGAGGTGTGATCGCTTTTAAACAACAACACCCCCTCTCCTTCCCCTACACACTCTCTCTCTCTCTCTCTCTCTCAATCAATTAAATTCAAAAATATCAGTAGTAACAACGATTCTTTAAACTCTAACTGAAAATGTTTTAACTAAATTTCTTAATTAATTATTTAAAAAAAATAAATAAATATTTATAAACTAAGGTGATCATTTCAAAGAACTTTCTAATTATAATATTATTAAATTTATTTTATGTATACGTTATAAATATATATAGATAATCTCGTTAGATCTCCGGTTAAGCGTAATAGAGCCTTGGCAGGTTGAGAGCATCCAGGATTAAGCTGTTGGTCCTTTCAAGTTTATTCGTGGATATCGTAGAGAAGGAAGGGTGTTATCAAGAGAATCTCTCAAACTTTTCTCCTTATATAAGCTCTTTTAATATTCTAATTCTCACTATATTTGAAGTAAATGGATGAAATAAAGAAATTTACAAAAATTTAAGAAATAATAGGGGTATTTTTGGATGTTGAATATGACAATTAATAATAAATAATACAATTTGAACAATGAAAATGGACAACTTTGACAATTTTGTTGAAACGATTGTCATTTACTAATAAACTGAACCATAAAACTATGTGATTGGAATAGTTAAGACTAAAATTGTCAAAATAGAAATACTTAATTATTTAAAAAATTTTCCGAAAATGATTACGAGCAAAAATATAAAAGAGAATAAGCATAATAAAGTGCAATGATATGTGGGTAAAAGATTATGAATTGCTGTTTATAATTTCTTTTCAATGTTTTGCATTCATCAATTTGAATAGTAAAATATTGTGAATAAATAAAATTACAATATACACCTAATTCTGTTTTTACACGGTAGATTGGATTCAGAAAAAACCGCGTAAAAAACCGTGTAAAAAGACATTGATCTTATGCAAAAATTGGTGATTCGTTCCTTATCTCTAAAAAAAATAACCTCTGACTTTTGTACGTCCTACGCAAGGACAACGCCTATCAAGCCGGTTATATCAGTGAGGTGTCCTATGATCAGTAGAACGGGTCCTCTCAACCTTTACCTTGATTTTCTTGATCGGAGGCGCTATCAAATAGCTTTTCCCCAATGTTGTTCCCAGAGGCTGGGTTGACTCCGTCCCATAGACCCCAGCTAGGGAAATTCCCTTGCCAGGCCAGGGACCCTGTGAAGGTTCGCTACCCACACACCCAATTGCGCCTTCCTTATCTCTAAAACCTATTAAAATTATTTTATTTTATTAAATCACAGATATAATGTGTATTTAAGCATAATTATTAAAGAAAAATAATAAGCTGATTGATTGATAGTTCACAAAATACTAAAACGTTTCTATATATTGCAAAAAGGGAATTTGTTTAAATTTTTGCCATTTAGAATTGCTCTGACCAGTAAATTGCTTGAATGTATGTACACAATGTATACACGATGTATAAACAAAATAAGTTGACCTGTGGCCAGGTCCGAACCGACCGACGGTTTGAAATAAATTAATTTCCAGCTACAGAAACAATTTCAAATAATTTAAACGTATCTATTAATGCAATAAAAAACAGATATGGATATAACATAAATATTTTTAATTTTATTTTATTTATAATATATATGTAAGATCAGGCTGTGACGTCATGAATGGCTGGATGACGTCATATAATTTTAAATTAAGAAAAACATAATGAAGATGATTTTTCCCGAGGATAAAACCAATACATTCGTGGTGATATGTAAGAAATCTCCTCATGTGAAATTTGGTGTGAAAATAACCCTTCCCTTCCTATCGTCGATCGCTAATACTACCACTTTCGGTTTCCGGATTTGCACCAAAAGTTGATCAATTCATCCCACTGATGCATTAAGTAAATATACCAAATTTCATCAAAATCGGTTGAGCCGTTCAGGCTGTACACATCTATACGGACGGACATACATCATGCTAAAAATACTTTTTTCTGTTAAGAAAATGCATGATTCGTGGAGATATGTAAAAATCTCCACATGTGAAATTTGGTGTGAAAACAATACCTCCCTTACTATCGTCGGTCGGTAAAAAAAGAAAGAGAAACAAATACATACTATAATCTTTATGCGCTTTCTTTTTTTGTATGGATTCTAGCTGTTTGTAAGCTGTGTTTTTATTTATGTGATAGTTTGAACCGTACTAAATCGAATAAAATCGTGTAAAAAAAGAAAATTCTTGATTTTCAAACCGTGTTAAATCAAATTCGTGTAAAAACAGAATTAGGTGTAACTATAATATAAACCGCACCACATATTAAATTTTATTGGTTTACTTCAAAATGAAATATTATAAATTTATATTTATTAGAAAATGATGTGTATGGCTGAAGTTTTAATAAAAGATTTAATAATCAGGACAACCCCCAGCAGATTGAAATAAAAGTATTACTTTTATTTCAGCTTTTTTCGACGTTTCGGGCACAAGATCGCATTTTTTCTCAGGACAGCTTGCATCATAAATCTTCTATTATAATTTATTATTAATTTTATAATATAAATTCTTTTATAAAGAATATGATGAATAAAATATAAAGTTTTGTTTATGAGGGATCCTTAAATCAATAACTTGTAATATTCGAACAAAAATTCAACCAATAACTAATTAAAATCATTAAATACAGTAACATATTATATAGAATATATATATATTTATAGAAAGAGCATAAGAGAGAGGGAGAGAATTGAGTATCAACCTATCAATATGAATCTAATGTAAACATTACAATAACAAAAGAAGTGAACATAATAATTTAAAAAGCTCAAGAAAAGTTCCATAACAATAAGATTTTATCACAGAAGTGACCATTTTCCAATCTTTCATCACACTTTTTCATTTCCCTCCTTGTATAGATATTTTAGTTACCAATATGTAAAAAGGAAAAAGTATGTATACAATAAATTTAGGAAGGTTTCAGGTAGATGTATTATTATGAATAGTAGATATATTCTCATCAGGTAATGTTCTTTTTTTCTTCATATAAAAAGAAGCTCTGGAAAATGATATTTCAATGAAATTTTGGCAAAATTCGTTTACTTCCTTATCTCCCACTCTATCTTTGTTTCTTGTTCTCATTTTTTTTGTGTCGTGTTTGTTTTAAAAAGTAAAGCATCTTGAAATACAGTGATAGAAGAGTCTTATCATTTCATATAATGGAATATTCTCTTAGAAAAATAAATTCTTATTTAAAAAAAGAAAAAAAAATGCTTTAATGAGATAAAGAACGCAAGCTATTTCTTTAAATAGGTTTTTGAAATTTGAAATTATATTTTTTTATATATTTTCAAAACGTTAACTTCATAAAAGGTTAAACTTCTCTCATTTCACACTGGTTTTACTTGAAATATTACTAAATGTTCAACCTCATTATCAAAAGTGTAATAAATAAAATAAAAAAAATATCAACATAAATCTATAAAATCAAATAAAGTTTATTTAGAAGTTAAACAGCTTTCCAACTATATTTATTAGATATAATCAAATGATTTTAAATACATTAAATTGTAATTCTTCTTTTTTTTGCTAATTATATAAATATATATTATAAAGATAAATAGATATGGGAGAGTCAGGTGAGGTTAGAAAATGGTTGGAGATGGAATAGGGTGGAAAAGTGGTTGACGAAGTCAAGAAGAGCCAGAGATAATAAAATCTAAATAGATAAGTTAATAATTTAAGTGTTTGTTTTTTTTTTTAAATTAATAAGTCAATTATTGTAAGGATTTATATATATATTTATGCAAAATATTGAAATTAAGCTGATATCTAATGATTCCCATTTTTGTTTATTATTCTTTGATTTTTATTATTGTTGCTATGAAAATTGGGATAAGAAATTATATAAATAAAATATATTTGATCACTTATCTTTTTAGTTTTCTTCTGTATATAGAAGCATAAGAAGAAAATATCAAAAAAAAAACTATAATTCAATTTTTTAACAAATGTAGTCATTCTTCAACTTAAAATATATATTTAAATAAATATTGTTGAAAAAGACCTTTAACTTCCATATACGATTTATTATGTATTCATAATATCTAAAATATCTATTTATATAATTATTAATACCTTTATTTAGTTAATTAAGTGTTAGAATATTTTGAATTCGTAAAATCTATCTTAAAGACATATTTTGTCACATATTATTTGATATTTTTATTATTTATTAAAACTAATTTGTTATTTTTAATATCACTTTTAATATATGTATAATATGAGAATTTAGTTATTGATGTGTTTGTAAAGTTTTTTCATAGAAAATGAAAATAAATCTTTATAATTGAATATTTAAAAATTAGAATTATTATATTTAAAAAATAATAATTATAGATGAGACGATATCATAAAATTTGTTAACTAAAACTTTAATTTATTTTAATAAATTAAAACGTTAAAAGACCTAAATCTAAATAATTATTATTTAAAAGTGGATGAGATTTTGAAATTGGAATACGAGTTGTTATAAATCTTTTAATCATTCTAAAATTAATTATGTCTGAGTCTAATAAATAATTTAAATTAAACCATTGAAGGGCTTTTATTTTATAATTTTAATTTATAAATTTCATTAATGTATGTATGTTTTTTTTATTTTAATAAATAGATGATTACTAACTTTGGCTTTTTATTTTAAAATTTGATTACATGTTTAATCATTTCATGTAAAATTATTTTAACATCAAAATCGATTGATTTAATCAATGTTACAGTTCACTAATGAATTTATTAAAATTTGATTATAATTTAAATCATCCCTTTTGCTTTAAATCAAGTTTAAAATTAGCGATGATGTTTTGTGATAAGCAATTTTTTTATTATTTTTTAATTTTCATAATATGTAGATATAGCAACTTGAAATGAATCCATTCTCTCTCTCAATATTCTTATTATAAATAAATAATCAATTGAATGAATTTTATTCAAATATGCATGTCTAAACATTAACATATGGCCAGAATTTTTATTTGATTACGACATATCACAAATTGTTTACTATTCACATAACATTGTAAACTACTATCTGTCAATACCTTCATCTTGGTCTTCCATCTTAGAATGGTATGCTAATTATCATAAACAAATATCAATCTCTCCAATAATAGAGAATGAAAGAACAAATATTTTTTTCTTTTTAAATTACACAATTATGATGAAAGTCGTATAAACTATCATAATGACCTCCAAACTACAGGCTTATATATTCATCATTTTTCATCAGAAGTTAGAAAAATAGAATGTTTATTTTTTAAATCTGTAAATTGTGTAAAGCCATAAATTCATATTGTCTCAATATTAAAAATTAAAAATTTAAAATAATATGGTTGTTATATTATAATTTGATATTCAAAATTAATTTACTCAAAGAAAAAAAACATATTTATCACTTTAAAAAAAAATTATAAATAATTATTCTATTACATTCACATTTAAGGTAGAATTAAATAAAAAAAATTTAAATTAAAAAACAACAAAATTCTATATTAAAATATAAAATAATTATGGAGTTTTTGTTTAAAAAAAAATTAAATTAAAAAAAAAATTTGAATATTTAATGATGAAATATACGTATATAATATGATGGCTTATACTGGTGTTATTTTTTGTTTTAAAATGTTTCATAATAAATGGAAGCTGGACTTTGAATTAAAAACACTTTCAATACATATTCTAATTTGTTTCTTTTTTACATAGCCATATAATATAATAAATTAAATGTATTCAATTACTCAAATAGACATAGACTGTATAGATAATATAATAGACATAAATTATTGTGAAGAAATAGTTTATTTTTTTAATGATGTCATCTTTTTCTAACTATTTTCTTGTAAAAAGTATCAGATAAATTGATTGTGAAAATATTTTTAGGTTAGGTTTTTTAGATACCAGTAATTAACCTTTTGATAGATTTTTTTTAACAAAATAAGCTTTTTAATTTCACTATTTCGTTTTAAGCAATCCAGAAAGGGTCTTTTTGACATTTATCGATATCTCGTGCTTAATTTGAAATTAAAAAGCTTATTTTGATAAAAAAAATCTATCAAATGCTCAATTACTGGTACAGAAGTCAACTACTGGTACCTTTAACCCAATTGTTTGTAAGTTTTTTTTTTTTTAAATTTAAATTTTCCAAAAAAATAGAAAACAAGTTTTATAATTTTAAATGTAAATGTATGACTATATATGCAATATATACAGTGATGTATTGGTAAAATAAGAAGTAAGGGAACGCATAGTTGAGCAAAAAAATAGTCCTATTTTCAGAAATCTATTTTTTTCCATATAAGTTTTTATTTTTCCTTATTCTTACTATACAAAATATTTAAACACAAAAAAAGAAATTCTAACAGTAGATTTAAGTGAGATTTGTAGGGACATGGACAGGAACGCTTTCCGGTTCTGAAAAAGGTAAGGGAACGTCGTTCCCCCGCGTTCCCCTCCCAATACACCACTGAATATATACAATACATTTTTTTATTATTTATGAGTACAAATAAATGCTTTATATCTTTTTTGTTTTAAATTTTATATATACATTAAAAATCTTATCATGTTCAGGTAAACATGAAAATATGTAGATTTATTATTATCTTCATTACTAAAACACAAGCTTATAAATTATATAATTATATGAGTTCAATATATTAATCATTAATCTTATCATTAAACATATTCTTTGCATTATAAATAATTGTTTAACATTATATAAACATTACCTAATAATTGAATAAATAATCAAATTAAATAGTAACCAGTACAATTACAATCCAGAGATGATACAATGAAGGAAAAAGTATGTGGATGTTATAGGAGTTTCACTTGAATTTTCTTGATTTTTAGGAGTTGAAGATATGATATTAGAAAGGGCCAGGAATGGATTGTTGCGATAGAAGAATGAGCGGTCCATTTACTAAAACAATTTTGAACATATTATATTTACATTATCAATATTTTTAATAGAATAAAATACTTAATAAAAAGAAATGAGAAATTATAGAATAAATTAGAAAATAATTAAAAGAGAGTATTAATTTTGTTCAAAGAGAATAATTAAGTGAGGCTAATAGGATTGTTGTTTTTGTATTTTGAAACTATTGCCTCCTTTAATAATTGACTTTTCGCAATTTAATTATAAATATAATATACTAAAAAACAATTTAAATATAATTTTATGAAAATTCAATTATTATATATATAATAATAATAATTTTATATTAAATTTTTACAATCCGTTTTTAAGTTTAATTTTCAAAATGCTTTATAAATAAGAAAAAAAAAATAAAAAAAAATCTAATAAGGAAGTTAAATAAGTATATTAACTAATTCCTTTGAAATTATACTCTAATACAGTGATTCTCAACCACTGTGCCGCGAGATTATGAGGCTCTTAAACATTTCCGACTTTTTTTCTAAATTTTTTCAATTTGGTTCTAAAAAAAAGGCAAAACGTTTTTGGGGCTAGGTTCTTACACATTTCCGACTTTTTTCTAAATTTTTTCAATTTGGTTCTATAAAAAAAAATAAAACGTTTTTGGGACCACTTTTTTTTCAATATGGTAAACTTTTACACTTATCTTTTTCTTTGTGTGCCGCCAAACCGTTTTAAAGTGGGCCGCGGTAAAAAAAATAGGTTGAGAACCACTGCTCTAAGGACTCTAAGGCGTTCAATTTTGTTTTGCGTGTTTTTTTTTTGTATGATTTCAATGTCTAAATTCCTTAAATATGTTTTAAATGTATTGTTATATTATATTAAATTATTAGAAAACTAACTAATATAAGTTTATGTATATGATTTATTAAGAAATGCTTCAATGATAAGATATCGAATAAAATAAAAGGATGAATAAATTTAATGAAGAATCTTGGGATTGAAGTGGGTTGGTGGGGGGAAGAAGGAAGGTGGGTGGGTGGTGGATGGTGGAGAAAATGAAGTAAATGAAAGGAGGGTTGTCGACAGGTGGGTTATTATTAGTGTCAAAAGACGGTTGATTACCTGTCGTATTCGGCGTTGTCGAGATCGCAGCGTTCGTCTTTCATGTCTCGCCAGCTCTTGCCATGTCGACAGGTGGTGACGAGGACGATGTCCCTGTCGTTATTCAGATGGTAAAGTGAATTGCGTGTCTCGGATCCGATGCCGTGCACGTATCGTTTCCCTTTAAATGCGAGCAGATATTTTTTTGTTAGTGGAAAATTGTTGGAGAGGACTCCGCCACGTTCTCCGCCCTTTTCCGGATGATCCCGATGAAACAAGGGGATCGAGATGTCAAACTCGGGTCGAAACGACGCCACGGACATACTCGCCTTAGCGAGCATCGCCTGGCCAATGTCGAACCCAAGATCCTCGCTATAATCGGGCCACGTGCCCGAATAGAGGTTGAAAATGAGATGATTGCGTCCGTTGTTCCAGTGGGGGAGACGTTGCACTCGTGCCTGCACGTTGTGCACGTAACTTGCCGATAACGAGTCTCTGTCGAGCGTGTCAATCGCAAGCACGAAAAGACACGCCTGGTGGGGATCGTTCGTGTAGTAACGTGACTCCTGAATCACATTGAGCACCTTTTGATAGGCGGGACTTCGGGTGGCTGACGCCGAGCCATCCTCGTCCGGGTAGACGAACACTTTGAATTGTCCATGACGGCATCGAGCCATGTCGAAGCACGTCTCCATGCGACAACGTTCGGGCGTTGACGGCCGTCGTTCGAGTGTGGATGGGGTGTCGTCGCCAACATCCCGGCTACTCAGGTAGCTGGCTAGGCGCGGCTGTGCAACCGGCCGTCGTTCGCCACCACTTTTGAGCCGATATCCACCGAAATAGCAATAGGCGAGGAAAGCACACGACAGCACAACTAGGAGGTAGCGTTTCTTCGCCTGCATCGTCCGTCAACAGGCAGCCATTGTGCTTCGTCCTAGCACCACATGGAATATACACACACTTCGCGGTCCTCGACTCCAACGCGCACACAAACACTCACGGAAGCACCGTCGACCGACAACGACGACGATGCAAACAACCAACCTGGCCAGCGACTGCCTCGCAACTGACGGACAGTCAAGAGAAAGCCAACACAGACAAATGTCTACGCGATGGTGCTGCGACTCGTGGCCATATACATAACTTGAAATAACATCTTTTTCAAAAATTTATCTTTCTTTCGAAAATTCTATAATAAAAATATATATTTAATTTTAATTAAAAACAAATAAATATATATAGATAGAGTTTAAATTTATTTTAGAAAAAAATTTGAATAATAATAATAATATATTAATTTAAAGTAAAATAAGTTTGAACAATTAAAATAACTGTTGATAACAAGTCATAATAATACTATATACTTAACTATAAATAAATAAATAATCAATTAAGTATAAAAAATTTTTTATAAAAATTTAAAGATTGAACTTTTCTAAGATTATTTGTTTATTTTTTAAAACTAGAAATTCAAAAAATAATTATAATTTTATCATTTATATGTACACAAATCCAGCAATCGTCTCCTAAATTTTACATTATCTTAATCTTATTTAAAACTCTATTGCAATATCGAAAATCGTATGAAATGGTTTTAATCTTTAAAATTAATATTCAAATTTAAATTATAGAAATTATTTTTCAGATTTTGCATTTCAATTTCAGCAGTCACGTGAATCATATATGTAACATATTATATTTATTATTTTTTAAATTTATTTTATTGAAAATGTAACTATTATTTTTGTAAAGTTTTTAATTCAACGTTTACTTTTCCTTTTAAAGTGTTTTATTTTAACAATTTACATAAACGTTTCGGTCAGTTTATGTTGTAAGTTTCTATTGATCTTTCGATATTATTGATTACTGTCGGTAACTGTTTAAATAGCAAGAATAAATTGGAAAATAAATACTATTTTCAGTTTGAAAATAAAATAGTTTTTTTTTATTTTTTTTTTAGTAATATGTTTAAATGAAATATTAAATTGTTTGATTCTCTATTGCTTGATTTTCAAATTTCAGAAAAATAATTAAAATAATTAAATTAAGGAAATTGTGCCAAGTGATTAAGAAGAGCGATTAATAAAAAGGATATTTCCAGGTTAAATAATGGTAAATGGTATAACACTATAAGACAGAGGTTCTTAAACCTTTGTACTCCGCGGACCCCCACTTGAAAAAAAAATTTTTGACGGACCCCATCCCAACTTTAGGTACTTTACGTCATTTTATTAGTTAATTTATGGCTTACGATCTCATAAGAACAAGGATATATGATGGATATTTCTAACAGTGATTGGTGAATAACGATTTTTTTGCATATACATAGTAGAACACATTTTATTAGAAATTATAATATTGAAGAAATAAAATTCAGCTAAATATGAAGATGGAAACGGTAGCAATAGTTTTCTTGCACATTTCGTTGAATTTGGGTATTTGATCTCTGTTTCCTCATAAAGCCATGCCATCGCTTCTTTTATATTAATTAAAGTTTTAACTGACTCATCATTTTCTCGTGCACCTGTACGATGGCTTTGCGGACCCCCAGGGGTCCGCGGACCACAGTTTAAGAACCTCTGCTATAAGACATAGAAAATGATGAGGAGATCATAAAATCAGTCTTGATGTATAGGTTGTCGATGGAGGGAGATTAATTTAAGGATTATGATTATGCAAAGAATTGAAGACACCATTCTCGAAACATATTTTTCAGTTTAATAATAATTTTAAAAATTAAGAAAAATATCTTATAAATTGTTTATTTCTAATTTTCAGATTTTATTTACTAAATACGATAAATACCAAATAGTATAAATATTTGATTTAAGAAACATTTTAAATACGTATAAAGTAGCAAAAAGGTATTAATGGATATAAAAACATTATGAATAAAATATTATAAATAACTTTTAATAATTATTATAGTATCTCATTTAAAATTTGATAAATTAAGTTTATTTATATTAAATCAAATAAGATTAAGTGTGTATGATTAAGATCAATAAAAATAAATTAATATTTTTAAAATTAATTGATTTTAAATATTTTAATAAATTAAAATTAAATAAAAAAACATGTAATATTATCTAATAGTAGTAATGAG
This sequence comes from Labia minor, assembly GCA_963082975.1. Lineage (NCBI taxonomy): Eukaryota > Metazoa > Arthropoda > Insecta > Dermaptera > Spongiphoridae > Labia > Labia minor. The sequence goes on from OY720344.1 coordinate 115,923,037, forward strand.
TATATATAATAAATAAATTAAATAATTAATTAAAGATGATTATTATTATTATTTAAAGAAGAGGATTTAAGAGTAATTGTTGATGTTTTAAAGATATTTTATCTTTTAATATACCACAATAATATAAAATTTATAAAATTGTATGTATTTTATCCATATATGTAGAAAATTAAAAAATATTTTTGTTTCTCATAGCAATATTGTAATAATTATTCTATATATAAGAATGCATTAATATTAACATGGTTGATTTTATTTGAATTTAATATACTACTATAATAGTATAATTACGAGAAGGTTCTCTCTATATAGGTATAGGCAGTGGCGTCGGGCCAGGGGGGCACGTGCCCCCCCCCCCCAAATATTCTGCAAAAAATAAATTTAAAAGTGATTAGTTTTGTAGCTAAAAATAATATTATAATTGAAATATACACCTGATGTCTCGCAGTATGTTCGTGAAATAATTAATTTTGAAAATTAAAGTATTTATAGTATTTAGCAAAACAATACACATTTAATGATGTTTATGTTCAGATAAAAGCAAAAGTTTAAATAAATTAAATTGAAAATTTAAAAGGGTTCAAATTAAATGAAATCTTAATTAATTAATCTGTCATCAAGTACTATCCTGAAATAAATATTCTATACCTACAATTTTTGTCAAATATTTAACCTTTCATATTCAACCTTGCAATTCTTTTATTAAAAAATAAATAAATGTGTTTTTACAATATAAAGGCGCCATTGGGTGTGTGGGTAGCGAACCTGCCTCACATTCACAGGGTCCCGTGTTCAAGCCGCGGGCCTGGAAAGGGAATTTCACTAGCTGGAGTCTATGGGATGGTGTCAACCCAACCTCCGGGAACAACATTGGGGAAAAGCTACTTATAGCGCCTCCGCTCAAGAAAATCAAGGTAAAGGATGAGAAGACCCGTTCTACTGATCATAGGACACCTCATTGATATAACCGGCTTGATAGGCGTTGTCCTTGCGTAGGGTACAAAAGTCAAAGGTTTTTTCTCTTTTTTTACAATATATTGATATATGTTGTATAATATCTCGTTCTCAGGAGAGTAAAATGTAAAATTGTTACTTGAATTTTTTTTTTTGTTTTTATTTTAATAGTCAGTGATCATAAGAATTATTAAAGGCAAATTATGATGTACATGTCTACTTATTTGTCTACTTTAACGTCATTTTCAATTTTAATTAGCGTCTTTTCATTTTGTTGTCAAATTAATTATTAAATAAACTTTTTTCTCGTTTTGTTTTTTTGTTTTGTTTCAACGTGATGGTGACTGGATATAGAGGGGATGGAGTTGGAAAACTGGGCGGTGATGTGGGGTTTATACTAGTATATGGGTTGGTTCAAGGGGTGGGTTAAAGAGAATGGTGGTAGAGGGGACAGGTGATTTATGCATGTTATAAAGTTGACGTCAATTAGTTTAGTTCCCTTTTAGGTGATAGGGAGGGGACTCTTCAGTATCGTACTCCTAACCTTCCTCTGTACACATACACCTCTCCCTTTTACTCTTATTATTAATTCATGAATATTAATCCCAAATTTAAGACAATAAATTTCTCAATACGAATGGGTAAAGGGAAAGAGAGCACATCAGTGCCATCTAGATAGCGATACTCCAATTAAACCAGGCATTATACATTCACGCACAGGCAATTCATATTTAGAAACTTCTATTTTATTATTATATATTTAATGATAAATTGAAACCGAATTTTTAAGCAATATATTTGGATTATCTGATAAAAAATAGATACATATATAATAATAATAGTGTGAATACATAATAGTATTTTATTAAATAAAAAGATTCATTTAGTGGATTTGGTTTTAAATTTCTATTAGACTAGAGCACTTTTTCCATTAATTTTCTCTTTAATCTCATCAAATTAAAGAATTAATGTAATGAGATTAAAGGTCTGATTATTTGTAAGTTATATAAATAATATGAAGAAAAATAAATCTTAAATCTGTCGAAGCTAAGCAATGATTGAGAGAGCTGTAGAAGGTTAGCGGGAGGTGTTAAAAAGTAGAACAGAAAAGATTCATGAAAAGAGAATGAGCTTTAAGAGTTTTTGTTAATTAAGAAAAGCAGTCTTGATATTACTACTACAACAACAACAACAACAAAATTACAGACAACAGAACATTCCTCCATTTCTAATTAAATATTTTTCCACCTTTTCAAATCTCCATTTCCATAGACTCAGTTTCTTTTAGATTAATAATAATAATAATAAAAATAATGATAATAATAATAATAATAATAAGATGAAAAAGAGGAGAGTGAAATTAAAGAAAAAGCAATAAGTTTGTCTGGGGAAAATGAAAAAAGATTTTTTAGATGTATTTCGGGGAAAAGAAGTGTGATGAGAAAATAGAGTTGTTCATGGATTGTTTTTTTTTTTCATTTGCAATACAAATAAAAAATTAATTTTAATTTTACTCTCTTAATAAGATATATATGTGCAGTTTTAACTTGAGTCAGAAATCAATCCAAATTCGAGCCTTTCATACAGCAACTTTACTTTTCCAATATCAGTTTCTAGGGCTGATTCTAGGATATTGAGCGCCCGGGCAAATACAAATTTACTGCAAATTATAAAAATAATAAAAAAGGCAAAAAATCAAAATTACACAAAATTAATGATTGTAAAAAAATATTTTAATTTTATATCGGCGCCCCTCAAAATTTGGCGCCCCCGACTATGTGTTTTATCGCTCCTGTACTGTCTACAGAAAAACAACCAAACCAACCAAGTTCCTTTCATTTATCTTAACCTTAGAAATCTCACCTATCCATTCTAATCTCCCATACAGATACCAGCCTCCAAATAAATTTTTAGTTGATATTCATTTCAATTACATATATTTTCGTTTATAAATTGCAAAGAAGTATTTAATTTTATTATTACAAATAAGTATATAACAAAATAAATAGAAATAACTTTTTTTATATTCTCGTATATAAAATACAATTGGAAATAACTAGAATTGATATATATATATATATATATACAGGGCCGGATTTAGGGCGATTGGAGCGATTGGGCCCAATCGGGCCCAACACTTGAAGGGGCCCCGCATTACTACCACAATTAACAAAAAAAATTTAAAGCAAATATATTCTTATTTAATAAAATGTAATTATTTTTGTATTTTATGCATTTTTATTACTATCTCGCCAGATGCGATCACGAAAATTTTCGATGTTGAGATTTGGATGTTTTTATACGTTTTGAAGGTTCCTGAATCATTTTCACTAAGGTTGAGAAAAATGTCTCTCTGTGTGTGTGTATGTGTGTGTATGTATGTAACCAAGATTACGCAAAAACGGTTTGAGCTAGAATGATGAAATTTGGTACATGGGCATTATTCAAAATTCATAGTTTTCTATCAACTTTTGAGAAATGTAGCTCAACCGGAAGAGGGTCATTACCTACAACGTTTTGATTTTTTTTCTTCTAAAATGACCATAAAAATAAAGATATATGTTTGATAATTTTTCACATGATTGATAATTGTATAAAACTGCTAGATATAGAATTTCAGCTTGATTGAATAGCTGAAAGTACCAGAATTAATTTTTTAACACTGCAAATCTCACGCGCCAACACGTGACGTGATGCCATCAAGAAAGAGCCAAACCTGCGCTGGTTCAATAAATATTATTTATTAATTTTAATTTAATTTAAATTAATATATGTTTTTTAATCCAATTTGCGAGATAGTCGAGTGGAGACACTCCAGATTTTTTTCAATATGTAGAAGTTTACCTATTTTATGTTATGAATTTATGATCCATGGTATTTGATATATATACATATATACCTATATAATTTTATTTAAATATTTAATACATAGAGGGCCCCATCAAACAAAGTCCAATCGGGCCCCACACTTATTGGACCCGGCTCTGTATATATATATAAATTAATAAAATCTCTCTCTTTAATTACATATATATTTTTAATTAATTTAATGTTATATTTGAGATTATTCTACTTTTAAAAAGGAAAAATAAAGATGATTTTGTACTATATGTCTTTTGTATTACCTACATACCATATATACATATATAATACATATACTATATCATGAATTTTGAGTTCGATTACAATTATCTATCAAATACGTTTGGAGATTCTCAATTGACATTCTCTGTTGATTTATTCCAAATGTGTTTTCTTCACTGGTTTAATTTACAAATTCCCCCTCCCCCCATCATCCTCGCCCATTCACCACCTACAATCCAATACTCTCATCCAGTCTGCAACTCAAATTACCACGCAGCCCCATCATTGGGCCACCACCACCTGTCTTTGTGGTCGGCGTGAAAATCGTCCGAAAAACCCGTCGCGTGAAATTGGAAAAGTTTTTCCAACCGCCCTCTCCCACCCCCCCTCGTCTTTCCCTCTCATTTTCTCTTTTTTCTCATCCCCTTCGACTATTCCAGAATTGATTTTATTACAAAGTCGTTTCAATCGGTGCTCCAGACCAGATTCTCTCTGATCCTAATTTTGCGGGGGTAAAATATGTGTGCATGGGAGGGAATGGGTAAAGAGATGAACAGGGTGGTCAGTGAGCCATTGCCTTCACTCGATCAACACTATTTTACAGGTGAAGTTAACCTTTTTTTTGATTAAATAACAAGAAAACTTTTTCTATATCTCCACCTCTTTACTCCAGCAACCCTTTCTCTTTATTATAGGTTTGCACTATCAGTATGGAGTGTTCAAAGTCCAAAAACATTTTTTTTTTTTATAGATTTAATTAAAATTTAATTTAATGAAAATATTATTATTATTATTATTATTTTTTATAAAACATTTTAACTTATGGCGATTTATAAAAAAAAGATTAATGTACAGTGACGGAAAAAAAGAGAATACCAGTCTAACTAGAGCAGTAGCGCCTTTCTCAACAGCATTAATATAAGAAATTAATATTGAATACTATAAAAAAAAAGATAAAACTGTCAATCATTTAAAATTAAATTTAAATTAAAAATTAATTTCTTTAATTTTGATTCATATAATTATTAATGCTGTTGAGAAAGGCGCTGCTCTACCTAGACTGGTATTCTCTTTTTTCTGTCACTATACACACATATTATAATATTTAATTAAAGAATTTTATATGGAATCATATAAAAATCTTTTATAAAATAACGTTTTTCCAATTGACTAAAAAGAATAAAATAATTTTTCTATAACCCTAGAAAGAATAAAATAATTTTTCTATAACCCTAGAAAATTAATCTTTTATTATTTTTACCTGTAATATACATATATCAAAGTAAGTATGTATCAAAATTTAAATTTTTATTAAATTTACATATTATCAATCAAATCAAAAATGGATGATTATAGTAGAAGAAATAACGTTACTTGTTAATTTAGTCTGGTATGCATGTATAAATATATATATCAATTATAGCTCTATAAAGGAAGTTAATTGCATAGTATTCAAATGAAAACTAAAAGCGCCCAACGTTTTTAGTTGAATATGAAGCAATTCATCCATATAAACTTTGTCAGGCTTATAGAAAAATTATTTTATTCTTTTTAGTCCATTGGAAAAACGTTATTTTATAAAATTTTTTTTGTATTCATATTATTTTATTCTTTTTAGTGCAATTTTAATTTGATTAATTTATTTAATATAACAAGAGAAATAGAAAAGATTAAGATATATGAAAATTTGCAAATTGAATAAAACAAAAATATATATTAATCTTCTAAAATTGATTTATGTATTTATGTTAAGTAAATAATTATTATATTATATTTATAAATAAATAATTTTTATTAATATGAGATTTTATAAATGTATATAGAATAATGTACTCATATTGTCTTCATAAAAAAAGGTCATTCTTTTGTTGTTTTTTTCTCTCGGGTATATATATATATATATATATAAAAAGGACCTTTTCTCTATGCCATTTGATGGGAAGATCACCCCTACTTCATCGACGCTAGTGCTGATTAATAAGAATTCATCATTAATTTTAATGTTATAAAAAAATTTTAAATACGTTCAAAATGAAAATCTATCCCGAAATCAATATTTATGTTTCAAAATCCGTTGAAAAAAAATAATTATAATAAAGGAGTTAGTAAAAATAATTAATTATAATTGAATTATATTTCTTCTATACCTTTTAGGGATCCATTGAAATATCAATAAAAATTTTCAAAAGTTTATCTCAATAAAAAGTCGATGAAAAGTCGATTTCAATTTGACAAAAGAGCGAACAGACAGAGATATAGAGACAGACGCCAAGTAAAGTTAAGAAAAACGTTATAATAAAATATAATTTAAGAGAGAAAATATTAGGATACATGAATGGGAAATTTTTATTTTATGAATAATTTATAGGCTTCATATAATGAAAATTGGATATCTGATGTCAGATATATTACCTATAATTTTTTTTAAATAATCTTTAAATTTAATATTGAAATTTTATATATTTATTACACTTCTCAACTTCCAATGTCTTGTCCTATGAATTATTTTCATTATCTATATATATAAAAAAAGGTTTTTGTCTGCACATTGCTCAGAATTTAAAAATTTTTGCATATCTTCGCGTTTCATGTGACCTCTAGAATCCAAAAGTGACTTAAGAATTTTTCATGTCTGTCTGTCTGTCTGTCCGGAAAATTACTATTTTATAGACTCAGAATTGGCATCACAATATTCTTATATACCTCTAGAGTAACATAGGCTATACATTTTATTAATATCTAATCAATAACCGCAGAAATTAATTTTTTAAAGTTTAAAAAACGTAATCTTATCTTCTTATACGAGTAAAAATTGTTTGTTTGTTTCATTGTTCTCAAAAACCGCTCTAACGATTTTTTTGAAATTCACAACAGAGATAGTATTTATAAAGAAAAATTGAGTTTTATTGATCACATCTCTGGAAAACTACATCCTTATTAGTTCTTCTTAATTTAAATTTATAATATATGGATGACGTCACAACCACCGCCTGTGAGATATATATATCTATTCTTAAAATAAAATTAAAAATATTTATATTATATTCATATTTGATTTTTTTTACACAATGTTTAGTAGAAGATTTATCTTTATATTCGATTCGATATATAGGAGAATTAAATGACGTTATCAATTTATTATACTCCGGTAATTATTATAAAATATTATATACTAAATATTCAATTAGTATATATTAGATAAAACATTTATTTGTTTTTGGGTTCTTATTTAAAATATATTATATTATATTATATTTATATTATATTCATATATTTGATTTGTTTCACACGTTTTGAAGATTTATCTTTATATTCGATTCGATATATAGTAGGAGAATTAAATGACATCATCAATTTATTATAGAACGAATCCGTAACATTATTATTGTAAATGTTATATCTATCTATCTCTATTCCGCCATCTTACTTACTTGAAAATGAAAATCCAATTATGAGATCAAAATTAAAATTATTTATTCATATAATTTTGAATGTTTTCGTGTATTATAAATAAAAACAAATATATAGATATTCTTTGGATGACAAATTCCAATTTATATGATCTTAATATATTTTTATAAAAAGGCCAATTATATATATATGCAATTACAACTGTAGTGTCAAACACTGATTTTGAATTTGGCGACATTGAGCAGTGCATTAAAAATAATTTAATTTTTAAATTAATAAAATAATAACATGAATAATAATTCATTAGAAAATAAATAATTATGAATTATAATAATTGTAATAAATTTTAGATTTTAAGGCAATTTTATTTTTATCATAAATATTAAGTTGTTTATATTTTTTGATATAATTAATTAGGTTGTTAATTGTTGATTAATGAGATGTATTAGTAAACATTATTATAAACTAACATGTACAAAGCTTTGGCTTAAATAAAAAGTGTAAGAATAAATAATTTATCTTTGTTGTTATTAATTAAAAATTAACAAGTGGTGACCCCGAAGCTGATGAAAAAAAAATCAAAAAGGAATATACGATTTTCAAAATGCCGGAAACACAAATAATAATAATAATATATAATTAATTTACTGATTAAATTAAAAAATTGTAAAATTTTTAAAGTATATAAAAATAAATTGTATAAATTGGTTAAAGGGTCGAGTGATAGTTCGGTGTCACAGGTATATATTTTATATCAACACGCCTACTTTTCTGTTTGTATGTTATTATTTGAATGGCGATTCGGTGAATGGTTAATGGTTAATTAACGATCCATATAACATCATCGACTGGGCCGCTACCATAAGGAGTGAAAATAGTGTCGAATAGAAATAGACGATATTACTTGGATTTTATCTTATTATACTAGCTAAAATTCTTTGTTTTATAACCACTTGGGGCGCTAAACAGTTTTTCAAAAAAACACTATAGAAAAAAAATATATATATTTATTATATATTTATGTATTATTGAGGAGCACAAGTTCATTCATTTTAATCAGATTGATGCAAATGTGTAACATTTAATAATTGTAATAAATAATTAAAGAATTGTATATCAATATTTTTCAAAGGGTAGAGCGAGAGCTCGGTGTCCCAGGTATTAATATTACCAGCCAAATCCAATAATAATGAATCATTTTTTTAACTTAAGTACCGAACCAAGGCTCAGGGTCCCGGTATATATTATAAAAGTGCAATGTGGGTATGTTTTGTGGAGGTAAAGGTTCTAAAGAAACAAACATACTATCAACAAAGCTCAGGGCCAGACACTCAAGTGCTGCGGAGTTCATTTGCAATCCCCATGTTTTTCCCACGGCCAATTATATGTTGCATGTTGTGAGTATGTAATTATACAAATTGGGAAAAAATCACTCGAAATGCAATTAAACAAAAAAATTGAAAAGTTAGGCTAAGCAGACGTCTTAAATATTATAAGAGATTCGGCAATTGCAATTACAGATAGCGAGGAAAAATTAATGGAGGTTTGAAATTAATAGTGATAAGAAAAAATATTTAGTGACAAAGAGGAACACAAAAAGAAATGAATGTTTTAAGTAATATAATGATTGAAACAAAATGGATGAAAACCTTTTACTACTTCTAACCAATTACGATGTACCACCCTGGGGTACAGGGGGCGGAGCCCCCGTCCAGCTGTGAAGAGCGCCGAAGGCGCTCTAACCAGCTGGTAATAATAATTCTCCGTGTTGTCCATTCAAGAGCATCTCGCGGCTCACTGTCCCTAGCGGAATCATTTTAAACAATAAATTATCATAGCGATTCCCAATCAAAGAATTATTATAATATTTCACTTTTTATTTTAAATTATAATATGCAAATATCAATTCAATTAAATCATATATTCTAAAAGTTCTCATTTTATTTAATTTAATAAAATATTTAGATCATATTTAACTTAATTTTTATTTATTCTTTCTATATATTTAAATATTTCATCTTTTCTATTTGAAAGTGAAAGGTTAAAAAAACAGAATATATGTGTATTATTTTTAATATTTTATGAATACAAAAATATTTTCAAAACGTCAATTAAAATGACTAAATTATATTATTTTTGTTTTTGTTTCAATTATTAATTACAACTATATTTTAAGTGCAAAAATGATTTCTTGGTTATATAAAATTAAAATATGATTTTTTAGACAAATGATATAAACGAGATGTTTTAAATTTATGACTTTTATATATTGAGTATTTTTTAAAATTTGTTTTTAATCAAAATTATTGTATTCTATTATATTTTTTATTAATAAGCTTCTTTTTTTATTTTTAATTTTTAATAAATTCTCTTTTTTGATATGATATTAATAAAAAATAATATTAAATTATATATAAATTTAAAAATTAGAAAAATTGAATTTTTTTAAATTTTAACATATGTAAATAATCATATGCATTAAGAATGGAAAATTTTGAAAATCAACTTGGTATTAAATTCAGAAAAAATACTGAAATATAATAGACTTGTGGCAGCAAGCACAAAACACACACGACATAGACCACATATGACGACTCACGCGACTTTCCAAAAATGTTTTGTGTGCCAGCTTCGCGCGGGACTTAGGCAAGAGATCTCGTCGTCACGAGATCATTCAACTGTGCAGTTCGACTTGCTCACATACCACTACAATTTGCGATAAATAAATCTATTTCTATCTCGACATAGTGTTTTATTTGTAAACCCTATAGACTATTCGAATATAATTAGAAACTATTTCTCTCCCTCTATTTTAAATTTAAAAAAACGTAGTAAATTAAGATGCCTTATACAACATGGATGGGTAAATGAATTGGGCTGGAAGAGGAGGCAATTTATAATTTTCTTCTAATTCAGATTTACGACAAATCGGACAACATTATATCAAATCTCGCTAAGAACATTCAATATTTCTGTACACAAATTATTCAGAGTCTTGGCAAAGCGTATGACTCACATTTAGTTTAAATTGAAATTTATATAAATTAACTAAGTGAAAATTTTTATTTGTTTAAATTTTATTATAATGAATCACAAAAAAAATTAAATATATAGATCACATGATTAAGAGAAGCAAGAAACTTGAGAGAAAATAAGTGTTGGATGGAGGTCGGACATGACAGAAACTGTAAGCGAAATCTTCATGTTGCGACTAATAATTTTCAAATCCCCTAGCACCACAGAATTAGCTAAGTTTCTTTTAAGGGAGGAAATTAACTATGATCTAAAAAAATTAATAAATGAACTTAATAATAACAAAACAAATAAATCAATTAATTTAAATGAATACTATTAATGAATGTATATATTGTTAATTTATCTATAGTTTTATAACGATAATTATGTTAATTTTATTTTATAAATTGTCTCAAGTCTCTAAATTTGCATTTTCTCAAATTTCATTATAATTAAAAATATTCAATAATAATCTAGCAATGAAAATAAAATATCAAAATGAAATGATCAGGAAATATTATACTTTATTTCACTATTATAACATATACAATACTTACGAAATATAGGCGGAGGAAATATTAGGAGATATCATTGGAAGTTCAGGCCAAATCGATCAACATTAATTAAGATATTTCCATAATGACAGATATTAGAAAAAAACTGCGATTTCAATATTTCTGTTCACTAATTATTTGTAGAATTTAGTAACACATACGCATGACTCAATACATACGGATAAACTTTATCAAATTTTGATCTTCAAATTTGTCTTGAAGGTAGTAAAGAAAGAGTAAGATCCGGAAATGAATTGTAAAATATTAGGTTATCCAGACAACTTAAATATAATAGGAGATTCGGCAATTGCAATTACAGATAGCGAGGAAAAATTAATGGAGGTTTGAAATTAATAGTGATAAGAAAAAATATTTAGTAACAAAGAGGAAGAGTATTAACATACAAAATCTTAAAATACAAAATGTAGAATTTGAATATGTAGAAAAATTGAATGTAATCACGAAGGATAATAATATTTGAAAAGAATTTAAATCGATGTTGCAATATTTTTACTGTTGCTAATCAATGTATCACATATTAATTTTTCGTTATTATAACTTTTAATGAAATAATAATATTTAGATATATTTCAAAGACACATAATAAAGTTCTTGTTTAATAAATGAAAGTATTAAAACCTGACCTTTTCTATTATCTATAATTAAAAGAGAATGTTAAAATGATTTCCATTTAAATTTCAATTGATTTTTGATATTGATAATCATGAGGAATTCTCAGAAAATAATTGATATTGAAAGAATAAATATTTATCAGAATTTATCATTTTTTTAGATAAATTAAACAGTAAATTACAAGATAAAAGAAAAACAGAAAATAAATTAGCCCTGCCGCGTTTGGGCGTCTCTAGAATAAATGTCACTTCAAATTGAAAATAAAAAAATTATATTTACTTAAATGAATAATAATATCCAAATATATATTAAAAAAATCAACTCATATTGAATAGAAAATATTAAAAAATAGAATAATAATAATAAATAGAAATATATATATAGGGTCGATATATAATATGTCCTATTATATTAAATGATATGAGAAAAATGAAATAGAAAAGAGATTAATTAGAAGAAAAGAAGATATATACATTTTCAAATTCTAATAAAATGTGTAAATAATTTTAAATTAAATTTTGAGTAATGTGCAGATATATCACGTTATATATATATATATATATATATATATATTAATAAATAAAATATCATTCATAATATGAATATGAAATAAAAAACAAATATGATATTTTTCTATTAAAATAATTATTAAAAAAAAATCAGTAAATCATTTGAGACTTTATTACAATGATGGTAGAGGTGATGTTAATTGATCGCTTTATATTGGTGAATTATGATAATTTCAATAGAAAATACACTTACGTTTTTGATATGGTAGAGAGAGAAAGAGCGTCATCACCGCCCGCCTGGTTTGAGTTGGCATGCGCACTCACACAACGAAATCGACTCACTGACTGAGTGAGCGTTCACTCGACTAGGAGCCCCTGGCATTTAGGCAATCAGCAATACAAGCCACCCAATTTAAACTTGAAATATTAGGCGGAGGAAATATTAGGAGATATCACATTGGGAGTTCAGGCCAAATCGATCAACATTAATTAAGATATTTCCATTATGACAGATATTAGAAAAAAACCGCAAATTCAATATTTCTGTTCACTAATTATTTGTAGACTTTAGTAAAACATACGCATGACTCAATACATCCGGATAAACTTTTTCAAATTGATGGTAAAATTAAAGAAAGAATAAGATGCGGAAATCAATTTTAAAATATTAGGTTACCCAGACGTCTTAAATATAATAGGAGATTCGGCAATTGCAATTACAGATAGCAAGGAAAAATTTAATTAATTAATTAATTAATTAAAAGAGATGGGGCATTATTCAAAATTTGTAGTTTTCTATCAACGTTTGAGAAATGTAGCTCAACCGGAAGAGGGTCATTACCTACAGCGTTTTGATTTTTTTTTCTTCTAAAGTGACCATAAAAATAAAGATATATGTTTGATAATTTTTCACATGATTAATAATTGTATAAAACTGCTATATATAGAATTTTAGCTTGATTGAATCGCTGAAAGTACCAGAATTAATTTCTTAACACTGCAAATCTCACGCGCCAACACGTGACGTGGTGCCATCAACAAAGAGCCAAACATGCGCTGGTTTAATAAATATTATTTATTAATTTTAATTTATAATTTAATTAATTTAATTTAATTTAAATATTTTTATTATTATTTTATTTAATCCAATTCAAATTGTGAGATAGTTGAGTGGAGACACTCCAGATTTTTTAATATATACTAATCAAATTTGACAATATTCTCTTAATATGGACAACACCAATTTAGTCTCATTTAATCATCAGACTGGATAGTTATTTTATTATGATATTTAAACATTATATTAATTAAGTAAATATATACATTAGATATAATATATAATAAATAAATTAAATATATATATATATATATCTTTTTAATAGAATATGTATATTTACACTATCAATTGATTTCATTTGCAACCCGTATTCATCAACTATTCATATACATATTTAGTAGGCACAAGTTTAAATATAGCTCATGTGTGTGCCATTTCACTCATTCTCAATGTCTATTTACTTTCTTCTGTCACCCACATCATTTTCAATTATTGTTTAAATTGTTTCAGTATTGAATTGTGCAGGTCCATCAGAATAGAAAAAAAAGAAAGAGTGTTAATGTGTGTGTGTGTGAAAGTTACTCAATTATATTTTACTTTCACACTTAAAAGGTTTTAGTGTTTTTTTTTTTTATTTATAAATTGTAAATTATTTTAACCATATCAATCACAAGATTATAAGAATAATAATATATACCTACCTATATATACTAATAATATATATATATATATACGAGGTGTGTTCGAAAAGTAAGGTGACTTTTCAAATTTCACGGGCAACGTACTTTCGATTATCGATTTTTTGTTTTGTTATGTTGGTACACTCTTCCCGAACATCTGTATCAAGTTTCAAGTGTATAGCATTTTTTGTTTGGTTGTGAGAGGCGTAAAGGTTTTGAGTGCTCGGTGATTTTTTGCTATCGAAAAATATGGATCAAATGATTTGCATCAAATTTTGTGTAAAAAATAAAATAAAGAGCTACGAAACAGTTGAAATGTTGACAGTGGCATACGGTGAAACTGTTCTTAGTAAAAAAAATGTTTACAAGTGGTACAAACTCTTCCAAGATGGCCGGGAAGATGCCAATGACGTGTCTCACTGTTTTCTTCGATTACCATCGTGTGGTGCATCAGGAGTTCTTACCATATGGTCGTACGGCCAATAAACAGTAATAACTTGAAGTTATGCGCCGTTTGCGAGAAGCAATACGAAGAAAACGTCCAGAATTGTGGCTTTTGCATCACGATAATACCCCTGCTCACTCATCTTTGCTTGTGAGAGATTTTTTGGCCAAAAACACAACACTACAAACATGCCTCAGCCACCATATTCACCGGATTTGGCCCCATGCGACTTTTTCTTATTCCCAAAACTAAAGAGACCTATGAAAGGACGGAGATTTGCAACGATTGAGGAGATAAAGACTGCATCGCTGGAAGAGCTCAAGGCTACGTGCTTATGAGAAGTGCTTTGATGATTGGAAAAACCGTTGGCATAAGTGTATTGTATCTGAGGGGGATTACTTTGAAGGGGACAACATAAATATTGATAAATAAATAAATATTTTTTCTTAAAAATACAAAATCACCTTACTTTTCGAACACACCTCGTATATATTGAACAAATTTATAAAAAATTAAATTAAAAATCATTTAAAAGCAAATCAACAATAAATACTGACTTCGAAGCAAGGATTTTTTTATAAAATTTAATTTTTATTGAAATATTTTTTTTAATGAAATTATATTTTGAAAATATGGTATGGAGTTTGGATGAAAATGGTTCAATTTTAAATTATAAATTGTTTAGCGAGTGTGAAATAAATATAAATTCAATGTAAATACCTACCTTAATGATCAAGGAGTGTTAAAGATCTTACCTTGGTTGGAATGTAGCAGGTCGACATGTTATTTGGAAATTATCGTTGCCTTTTGCTGCATTTTCTATGTTCACTACATTTTAGATACCTAAAACAAGTAAAAGAAAAACACATCAGTGTGATTCCTTTGATAGTTCTCAATAAACTGAAAAACAATATATATTTCTATATTACATTTAATAATAATAATAATAATAATATTAATCCCCTCTTAGAAAAAATAGTTTTTTTTACTATTCGGATTATCTTTAAAAAAAAATTAAATGAATTATATAAATATACCATGGAAATTTACTTGTTACTAGCTACATACGTTCTTCACATATAGAAAAAGGGTTTCCCCCCCCTGAACCTCCTTCAACGCGAATATCTTAGTATATTTTGTAACTATAATATATAAAATTGTTCTACGATTAAATATTAATTATTATAAAAGTAAAATGATTATTAAATAATATTATACATTATTTGAGTGTATGGAATGTATTTGAGGTAAAATTCTTTTCATTCCTAAAAATTATCTCTGTTTATTTGAGAGGCGTCAATTACTGTTCTGCATCGGACGCCAAAATTCTAGGACCGGCACTCCTAATTCTCAACTTTTCAAATATTATGTATTCATAAATAAGTAAGATGATATAAAAATATTATTATAAATAATTACTGATGGTATAAGCGAAATGGTAAAAGAACCAATACAAAAATTTGTATATAGGTTTTCTCTAATGAGCTATTCTTAGGCAGCAAATTCCGATCTTTCAACCTTGAGACAATTTTAGTTTTTACTATTGTTTGTAAAAAACGGGATAAAATAGATATTTTTTTTAATAAGAAAAAATCTGGAGTGTCTCTACTCGACTATCTCGCAAATTTGAATTGGATTAAAAAACATATATTAATTTAAATTAAATTAAATTAAATAAATTATAAATTAAAATTAATAAATAATATTTATTAAACCAGCGCATGTTTGGCTCTTTGTTGATTGCACCACGTCACGTGTTGGCGCGTGAGATTTGCAGAGAGTTAACAAATTAATTCTGGTACTTTCAGCGATTCAAACAAGCTGAAATTCTATATATAGCAGTTTTATTCAATTTTTAATCATGTGAAAAACTATCAAACCTATATCTTTATTTTTACGGTCACTTTAGAAGAAAAAAAATCAAAACGTGGTAGGTAATGACCCTCTTCCGGTTGAGCTACATTTCTCAAAAGTTGATGAATTTTGAATAATGCCCATGGACCAAAATTCATCATTCTAGCTCAAACCGTTTATACATACATATACACAGACATTTTTCTCAACCTTAGTGAAAATGATTCAGGGCCCTAAAAACGTATAAAAACAACAAAATCTCAACATCGAAAATTTTCGTGATCGCAATACTATCTCTGGCGAGATAGTAAAAAATCAGACTGTCCCGTCCAATACGACATGTATGGCCACCCTACATATAAAGATAGTTAATATTAGACAGATTGGCTCATATTCTGGTGGTCGTGAAATAATTAATTTTGAAAATTAAAGTATTTATAGTATTTAGCAAAACACACAATACACATTTAATGTTGTTTATGTTCAGATAAAAGCAAAAGTTTAAATAAATTAAATTGAAAATTTAAAAGGGTTCAAATTAAATGAAATCTTAATTAATTAATCTGTCATCAAGTACTATCCTGAAATAAATATTCTATACCTACAATTTTTGTCAAATATTTAACCTTTCATATTCAACCTTGCAATTCTTTTATTAAAAAATAAATAAATGTGTTTTTACAATATAAAGGCGCCTTTGGGTGTGTGGGTAGCAAACCTGCCTCACATTCACAGGGTCCCGTGTTCAAGCCCCGGGCCTGAAAATGGAATTTCTCTAGCTGGAGCCTATGGGACGGTGTCAACCCAGCCTCCGGGAACAACATTGGGGAAAAGCTACTTGATAGCGCCTCCGATCAAGAAAATCAAGGTAAAGGTTGATAGGAACCGTTCTACTGATCATATAGGACACCTCATTGATATAACCAACTTGATAGGTGTTATCCTTGCTTAGGACGTATAAAAATCAGATAATATATATAGATTTTATTTCTTGAAAAATTGTCAAGTTTAGGTCAGTGAACACATGCGGTAATCGTTACATTCAGTCATATATATCCTAAATTCCTATAACAATAAAAAACCATATAAACCCACATCGACCCAACTAATTTTCTTGGGGTGTAGGTTGTGGAATGTCAATTAAAAACCAAACGGTCAATTATTGTTTTTCATACAAACAACAACAACATAGGACCCTCGTAACCCGATGTTCTAGTGTATTTACTTAAAGGTAAAATAAAAAATTAATTTTAATTAACTATGAATTTAATTATTTTATTATTATTATTATTATTATTATTATTATTATTATAAATTTCAAAATATAGTATATGCTAGATTTAGAGGAAATTTTAACTTTAACTCAATAATAATAATTTGTAATTAATAACTTTTCAAATTTCTCTTCTAATTAAGTACTTTATTTAAATTAATACTACTACTATTGATATTATGCCTATAAATAACAAATATAATATTATATTAAATAATTAATTTTAAAAAAATGAAATGAATGAATGAGAGTGGTGCAAGGTTAATGACTATTTCCCAATTAATTAGTGGATTGGGTTCGTTTCGCAAATGGCCAGGTGACGAGGATGACGAATAATGAGGGGTGGGGGAGCAAAGGGAGGAAGGGGAAAGGGGGAACGATATGGACCTTGGTGTCCGGAAGAGGAATACAAAGCACCAGCACCGGAAATTTCCAACTTGCATCCATTCCAACGGACACGAGCAACAGAGTTAAGTTGTTTTTTAGCTCTGGCAGGTTCAGGGGGGAGAGAGTGATGTTGCAGACGGTATCGTTTGTTATTGTTCTACTGTTGTTCTTTATAATCGACAACATTACTGGTATCGCCTTTGGACAACAACCTGTTGTACATCTGAGACAAGGATCATTAATTGGGGTGAGAAAGAATACATATTTATTATTAATCTAACACATTTCTATATCATAGTCTTTTATAACTAATTTTAATATATATATTTTAGAAAAATTTAAAATCATTATTAATTATTTTGTGAAATTTTTATATAAAAAAATAAAATTGATTCATTTCTAAAAATGGGAATATTTTTTACTATCTGGCCAGAGATAGTATTGCGATCACGAAAATTTTCGATGTGGAGATTTTGATGTTTTTATACGTTTTGAAGGTTCCTGAATCATTTTCACTAAGGTTGAGAAAATTGTGTGTGTATCTGTGTATGTAAAAACAGTTTGAGCTAGAATCATGAAATTTTGTATACGGGAATTAATCAAAATTTGTAGTTTTCTATCAACTTTTGAGAAATGTAGCTCAACCGGAAGAGGGTCATTACCCACAAGGTTTTGATTTTTTTTCCTCTAAACTGACCGTAAAAATAAAGATATATGTTTGATAGTTTTTCACATGAATAAAAATTGTATAAAACTGCTATATATAGAAATTCAGCTTGATTGAATTGCTGTAAGTACCGGAATTAAATTTTTTAACACTACTGCCATTCACGCGCCAACACGTAACGAGGTATCAATAACAAAGAGCAAAACACGCGCTGGTTAAATAAATATTATTTATTAATTTTAATTTATAATTTAATTAATTAAATTTAATTTAAATATACTATATCTGTTAGTTAATCCAATTCAAATTTGCGAGATAATCGACCGGAGACACTCCAGACATTTAATTAAATTATTATTATTGTATAAATAATTTTATACAAATAATGTGGTCTTTTAATAAAAATTCTCTTAATAATTATCAAAATAACCACAAAAGCTTTAATAAATACACTTAATTAAAATACTCACAAACAGTGAAATTTCAAGGATATTAATAATTGCTTTATGCACATTGTGGTTGTTACACCAACTGAAAATTTTCAACTTCTTTTTATGATAGTTTTACAATCGAAATGAACATAAATAAACTTGAAACTTGAACCATCTGTCTTTAACTAAACATAATTTTTATTAAGTTTTATATTTTTAATTTGAATTTTAGTTTACAAAACTGAATCACGTGACGTGGTGCTATCAACACAGAGCCAAACACGGGCTGGTTTAATAAATATTATTTATTAATTTTAATTTATAATTTAATTTAAATATAATATATATGTTTTAATTAATCCAATTCAAATTTGCGAGATAGTCGAGTGGAGAAGCTCCAGCTTATTTAAAATACATAAAATATTTTTTTAATATTTAATTAATTGATATAATAATAATAAATAATTTAATATAATATTTATATATATAAATTAAACATTTTATTTTTTTATTTTTTATTAAGTATGAGTATTAGTATTAGTATTTACGAATAATGTATTAATTATTAGCTGCTCCCTCTAACCCTGGAGTAAATTAAAGTATCTTATAGTTTTACATTTACTTTATTTCAGTCATTATATTAAGACCTTAATGTACTTATTCTTCATTTTTTTCTATTTAGTCACTAAATTAATTATATCTAATATGTATTTAGACTAATAAATGTATATGTTGGCAGGTGCCATAACCCGGCGCTCTTTATTTATAGATCGAACGTTTTTAAATTTCTAAAATGTTAATAGAAATCTTTCTCTGTCCTTAAAAATTCAAATAGTTTATAAAAATATGAATGAATAATATAAATATATTTCGTAATACATGTATTTAGTATTTAGATATCCGTTTTTTAGAGATAATTTAAATTTTATTCTCTAAATCAGAGGTTCCCAAAATTTTCTGATTTTAGGCTCACTAAATAATCGGATTTTTCCGAGGCTCCCTTAATATATCCGATTTTTATATGAATTTTGACTCTCTTGAAAAATTGGAAAACTTTTCTTCCCTCCATCTGAAATGTTTCAGAGCATCGTAAAATCATCTGACTTTTTTTCTTTTCTTTCTAGAATCATACTTATTGAAAATTTTTTAAAATATTCGAAAATGTTCAAAAGTTTAACCCCAAAATCATCTTATCTTTTTTTTTAGAACCAAAAATTTCAAGTATTAGAAAATTTTTTTCGCGTCTTACAGTTTGGGAATCACTGCTCTAAAAAATATGTATAAATAAACTTATTTACTACATTTTTAAATATTTTTGTTAAAAATTATAAAATTATATTTGTATTCTTCAAATCATGTAAAGATATTAAGAAATTTTAAATCCTATAGTATAAATATAGACAAAACTTTGATATCTACTTACATATAGATATAAATATAGATCTTAAAATTATTAATAAAAAAAAATTAATTTTAAACTAAAATCAAAATCGAATTTTTGTTTGTTTTTTTTTAATTTATAAATGTTATTTTCCTAATTATTTTTATTTTACCATAATTTTGTTATTTAAAATCACTTAAGAAATAATTAGAGATGGTTATAAGAATATATAATATGACAATTAACAAACTAATATAAATTTAAGTTAGTTATCAAAAAAAAAGAATTATTTCTAAATTCAAACATTTTTTCATTTTTTCATTGATGCCTTTGATTATTTCATAATTTCCAATTAATATTTACAATCATATAAATAAATTAGAAATTAAGAAATTAATATAAGTGAATTAATAATTAAACAAATAATCTAGAATGGCTTTAAAGGGCATATTTCAAACATAAACTAAAATATAAATTAAAGTAAACACTCAACTCCATACATCCCACTGACAACAGGAATAATTATATACTTTATACTCTTTGACTTATTTATTTAATTGTTTAACCTAAAGGGTTATAAAAATAAAACTAGTTTAATTTTATTAATACATATAAGTACACTATTTTAAAAGAATTTAATAAAAAATTAATTAATTAATAAAGAATTAATTTATTAATTAATTTATTAATTTATTAAAATAAAACAAAACAATATTTAGTGAGAAAAATAAAAATTGATGTTGATTCATATGGATTGGAGTCATGTGAAGCATTTAGATTATTGTATAATATATATTTGTATATTAAATTGCACATGTTTTATAATCAAAATAAAATGCTAAACCAACAACATTTTGTGTTTTTCAATATTTAATTCTAATTCATATGCAAATACGAATGCAAGTCATTATACGAATAGGACAAACCGGAATCAGCATCCTGCATTCATATCATGTAAAAGATGTATACAGCAAATAAATATATTATACTATATACTAATGTATATAACTATATATAACAATATTACATATATATATATATAAATATATATAAACTTATTATAATATATTTATTTATCGAAATTTTTATGATAGTTTTACAATCGAAATGAACATAAATAAACTTGAAACTTGAACCATCTGTCTTTAACTAAACATAATTTTTATTAAGTTTTATATTTTTAATTTGAATTTTAGTTTACAAAACTGAATCACGTGACGTGGTGCTATCAACACAGAGCCAAACACGGGCTGGTTTAATAAATATTATTTATTAATTTTAATTTATAATTTAATTTAAATATAATATATATGTTTTAATTAATCCAATTCAAATTTGCGAGATAGTCGAGTGGAGAAGCTCCAGCTTATTTAAAATACATAAAATATTTTTTTAATATTTAATTAATTGATATAATAATAATAAATAATTTAATATAATATTTATATATATAAATTAAACATTTTATTTTTTTATTTTTTATTAAGTATGAGTATTAGTATTAGTATTTACGAATAATGTATTAATTATTAGCTGCTCCCTCTAACCCTGGAGTAAATTAAAGTATCTTATAGTTTTACATTTACTTTATTTCAGTCATTATATTAAGACCTTAATGTACTTATTCTTCATTTTTTTCTATTTAGTCACTAAATTAATTATATCTAATATGTATTTAGACTAATAAATGTATATGTTGGCAGGTGCCATAACCCGGCGCTCTTTATTTATAGATCGAACGTTTTTAAATTTCTAAAATGTTAATAGAAATCTTTCTCTGTCCTTAAAAATTCAAATAGTTTATAAAAATATGAATGAATAATATAAATATATTTCGTAATACATGTATTTAGTATTTAGATATCCGTTTTTTAGAGATAATTTAAATTTTATTCTCTAAATCAGAGGTTCCCAAAATTTTCTGATTTTAGGCTCACTAAATAATCGGATTTTTCCGAGGCTCCCTTAATATATCCGATTTTTATATGAATTTTGACTCTCTTGAAAAATTGGAAAACTTTTCTTCCCTCCATCTGAAATGTTTCAGAGCATCGTAAAATCATCTGACTTTTTTTCTTTTCTTTCTAGAATCATACTTATTGAAAATTTTTTAAAATATTCGAAAATGTTCAAAAGTTTAACCCCAAAATCATCTTATCTTTTTTTTTAGAACCAAAAATTTCAAGTATTAGAAAATTTTTTTCGCGTCTTACAGTTTGGGAATCACTGCTCTAAAAAATATGTATAAATAAACTTATTTACTACATTTTTAAATATTTTTGTTAAAAATTATAAAATTATATTTGTATTCTTCAAATCATGTAAAGATATTAAGAAATTTTAAATCCTATAGTATAAATATAGACAAAACTTTGATATCTACTTACATATAGATATAAATATAGATCTTAAAATTATTAATAAAAAAAAATTAATTTTAAACTAAAATCAAAATCGAATTTTTGTTTGTTTTTTTTTAATTTATAAATGTTATTTTCCTAATTATTTTTATTTTACCATAATTTTGTTATTTAAAATCACTTAAGAAATAATTAGAGATGGTTATAAGAATATATAATATGACAATTAACAAACTAATATAAATTTAAGTTAGTTATCAAAAAAAAAGAATTATTTCTAAATTCAAACATTTTTTCATTTTTTCATTGATGCCTTTGATTATTTCATAATTTCCAATTAATATTTACAATCATATAAATAAATTAGAAATTAAGAAATTAATATAAGTGAATTAATAATTAAACAAATAATCTAGAATGGCTTTAAAGGGCATATTTCAAACATAAACTAAAATATAAATTAAAGTAAACACTCAACTCCATACATCCCACTGACAACAGGAATAATTATATACTTTATACTCTTTGACTTATTTATTTAATTGTTTAACCTAAAGGGTTATAAAAATAAAACTAGTTTAATTTTATTAATACATATAAGTACACTATTTTAAAAGAATTTAATAAAAAATTAATTAATTAATAAAGAATTAATTTATTAATTAATTTATTAATTTATTAAAATAAAACAAAACAATATTTAGTGAGAAAAATAAAAATTGATGTTGATTCATATGGATTGGAGTCATGTGAAGCATTTAGATTATTGTATAATATATATTTGTATATTAAATTGCACATGTTTTATAATCAAAATAAAATGCTAAACCAACAACATTTTGTGTTTTTCAATATTTAATTCTAATTCATATGCAAATACGAATGCAAGTCATTATACGAATAGGACAAACCGGAATCAGCATCCTGCATTCATATCATGTAAAAGATGTATACAGCAAATAAATATATTATACTATATACTAATGTATATAACTATATATAACAATATTACATATATATATATATAAATATATATAAACTTATTATAATATATTTATTTATCGAATTTAAATAACATCGCACTTTATTAAATTTGTTCATAAAATTTTTATTTAAAAAAAAGTGCTTAAAACAATAAATAAATATGTGAAATAGTAATGTATTTATTTATTTACTTATTTATTAACTCGAGGTTATAATTCTAATTAAAAATAAATAAAATATCGGATTAAAATCAAATACATTTTATTATTAATAGAGCTTTAAATATGATATTTATATAAGAGTTAAACCTTGTAAATTATTATTTAATAATTTAAATGCAATTTTTACAATCTCGCCAGAGATAGTATTGCGATAACGAAAATTTTCGATGTTGAGATTTTGGTGTTTTTATACGTTTTGAAGGTTCCTGTATCATTTTCACTAAGGTCGAGAAAAATGTCTGTATGTGTGTGTGTTTGTAGACAAGATTACGCGAAAACGGTTTGAGCTAGAATCATGAAATTTGGTTTACGGGCATCAAAATACGTAGTTTTCTATCAACTTTTGAGAAATGTAGCTCAACCGGAAGATGGTCATTACCTGCAACGTTTTGATTTTTTTTCCTCTAAAGTGACCGTAAAAATAAAGATATATATTTGATAATTTTTCACGTGATTAAAAATTGTATAAAACTACTATATATAGAATTTCAACTTGATTGAATGGCTGAAAGTACCAGAATTAATTTTTTAACACTGCAAATCTCACGGGCCAACACGTGACAGGGTGCCATCAACAAACATGCACTGGTTTAATAAATATGATTTATTAATTTTAATTTATAATTTATAATTAATTAAATTTAATTTAAATATAATATATTATGTTATTTAATCCAATTCAAATTGCGAGATAGTCGAGTGGAGACACTCCAGCTAATTTTTTTTAATTTTTAACATTTCGTCAATATTGATTTAATATATCAAATCCTAAAAATTCAAATTAAAATTTGTTAATATTACGTCAAAGAAAAATACTATTAAATTATTATTTATTAATATAATTTTTCCCTGAGTATGTGTTTAACATCACTTGAACATGTATATTGACAATTTAAGATTTGATTTATATATGCTGCAAAACATATATAAGAGATAAATAGAAAAAAAAATCAATTTCTCTTGATATCCTGGTTGCCTAAATCCAGGCGATCTTGTATTGTATTGTCTTGACTAAAATAATCATTAAGTTTATTAAATCATTAAATTGATTAAAGAAAAATTTAAATAACTGCCTATTTGAATAAAATATATGATAATAATAAATAAATAAATAAATGATTTTATTTAATTAAAAAAAAGTAACATATATTCATATTGACTATAATATGTCTTCTAATATTAAAATTAATTAAAAACAAAAGTTTATTATTTTTTGGACTATAGAATATAATCAAAATATTCGGAATGTATATTCCTTTATATCAGTTTTCTTATTCATATATATAATATAAAAATTAACATTTATCGAATGAAATTTGATGTTTATTTATAACGAGGATATGGAAACCTATATATAATTCTTTTAATCATCATACTATATAATTATCTACTAATATATAGGTATTATAAAAATAAAAATAAAAAAAAGAATTTCATGGTCATTTTAAGATTTCCTATTATATATTTGTTATACTCTAATGATTGGTGTACAATATTATTATCATTTTCAAATCTTGAATTAATTCAATCTATATTAGTTGTTTCCTATTTAAGTAACTAAATTTACTAACAAATTTATAAATATATGCTAGAATTAATTGATTTAATTATTTTTATAACTTCTATAAAAATATATTACTTTAGATTGAAATGGAACAAAATTAATAAAAGAATTATTTCATCTTTCAGATTCTAGTATACACATCTGAACGGAGGCAAATTAATGCATATTTGGGTATTCCTTATGCAAAAGCGCCCATAGGTGAATTACGTTTTGCGGTAAGTTTCTATAAATGCTAGAAATCATTTCTTTTTCATCTTATCTAACATTTTATAGAAAGAAAGAAAATATATCTTATTATGCTAGCTAAAATTGTTTGTTTGTATATATGTAAATGGGTTCTCAAAAACGGCTCTAACGATTTTTTTGAAATTCACACCAGAGATAGTATTTATAAAGAAAAATTAAGTTTTATTGATCACATCTCTGGAAAAATTAACCTTCATTAGTTTTTAAAGTATATAATAATAAATTGTATAAATTTGTAAAAGAGTCGAGCGATAGCTCGGTGTCCCAGTTATTGAAATGAAAATCAATTTATTTTAATTAATTTGAAACATTTTAGGAAACAAATTTTTAATGGGTCATTTTTAGAAATCCCATTTAACAATTATAATAAATAATTAAAAAATTGTAAAATTTTTAAAGTATATAAAAATAAATTGTATAAATTTGTTAAAGGGTCGAGCGATAGTTCGGTGTCCCAGGTATATATTTTATATCAACACGCCTGCTCTACTATTTGTATGTTATTATTTGAACACAAAGAATAAGATAAGTGTAAAAGTTTACCATATTGGAAAAAAGTGGTCCCAAAATCGATTTAACTTTTTTGTTTTTAGAACTATATTGAAAAAATTTTGAAAAGAATGTAGTAAATGTTTAAGATCCTAGTCCCAAAAACATTTTACCTTTTTTTTAGAACCAAATTGAAAAAATTTATAAAAATAAGTCGGAAATGTTTAAGAGCCTATTTACATTTGTAATAATTTGCCGGCACATTTTGATAATCTCGCGATATCCATGGTGGTTGAGAATCACTGATTTAGATAAACAGTTCTCTTTATGAATAAATTTTCTCTATATTGACTTTCAACCCCATTGTTGTCTTATTAGTTAAATAAGAATACAATTTATGGAATTACACTTTTGTTTAACAATCAATAAAGATTACAATGATGTTTAAAAATGAGCTGAGGCCAGGCATCAGAACCGACCGCCGATTTGAAATAAATTCCAAACAACATTATTTATATATAATATATAAAGTATCAAAAAAAATATTTTTAAAACTTGAATTAAAATGACTAAATTGTATTATCGTGATTTTTATTTTTAGTTTAATTACTCAATTATTAATTACTACTATATTTTAAGTGAATTTATTTTCCGACAATGAATATAAAATTAATACTTTGTAAACTACCACTTCCGGTTTCTGGATAAACACCAAAAGTTGATGAATTCATGCTATTGATGCATCAATTAAATATACCAAATTTTATCAAAATCCGTTGATCCGTTCAAGCTATACACATTTATCTCTACGGTCAGATGTTAAAAATACTTTTTTCTGTTAAGAAAATGCATGATTCGTGGAGATATGTAAAAATCTCCACATGTGAAATTTGGTGTCAAAAAATACCTTCCCTTCCTATCGTCGGCAGTTAAATAGATGGTGGAAAATTTAAAGTTTATATATATATATGAAGGCGCCATTGGGTATGCGGGTAGCGAACCTGCCTCACATTCACATGGCCCCGGGTTCAAGTCCCGGGCCTGGCAAGGGAATTTCTCTAGCTGGGGTCTATGGGACGGTATCAACCCAGCCTCCGGGAACAACATTGGGGAAAAGTTACTTGATAGCGCCTCCGATCAAGAAAATCAAGTTAAAGGTTGAGAGGATCCGTTCTACTGATCATAGGACACCACATTGATATAACCGGCTTGATAGGCGTTGTGTTTGCGTAGGACGTACAAAGTCAGAGTTTTTTTTTTTTAATTTAGCCACCAGAAATACATCCAGGGTGGAATGGCACCCTTTCAGCTGATAAGACATCACCATCCTGTCCGCAAACGAATACATCCGTGGTGGGCAGAGAGCAGGTGTTTCAAAGTGAGGATTGCCTCTATTTGAATGTATGGACCCCCACTGTAAGAACAACCTGTTGTATAATGTAAATATTATTTTATATTTTTGATTAATTTGTTATCTTTTTTTTTTAATTATTCTTTTAGTATGTAAATTATAAAAAATGGCCAGTTGTTGTTTTCGTTGAGGGTGAAGAATTTGCAACTGGAAGTGGCAATCGTTTTGGAGGACAAGATTTAGCTGATCAAGATGGAATTGTTGTTGTTACAATCAATTACAGGCTGAACGTTTTTGGTAATAACTAAATTAATTATGTGATTCTAATGTCTTAATATAATAATCATCTTTTGATAAATCCAATTTACTCTTATTTTTTGTTTCTTCTGGTTCTATTTTAAAAGCATTAAAGATAAACGCACTCCTTAATAGTTTTAATGATTTTAATAAAACTCTGAAAAGTATTCAGATTGTTATTGGAGCAAGCATTTTATCTAAACCGAGATACAAGATGAAGAAAATTATATTATCCTTCAATTATTTATAATTTAATAATAATAATAATAATAATAATAATATATAATATCCCACATCACTCACTCACTCGTTGGCCTCGTAAAGATTTATAGGAGAAATATAAGATAAATTTTTATTATCTGTAATATCTTTGTATTTTTCAAATTTATACAAATGTTTTTTTTTTATATATATTTTCATGGGAATGATGAAATCTTTAATATAATCTTTAATATAAAATCAAATAATTGCCGGGAAAACCATAAAAACAGCCCTTTTCTTTTTCCCATGCGTTACCATGACAACCGATAACAACGAATTTCAAATTTGAATCTACATTTTATATTTATACAATATATTTTTTTGAGATAAATTTCTATTATCTGTAATATGTTTGTATTTCTCAAATTTATACAAATGTTTTTTTTTAAATTTTTTCATGGGAGTGATGATACCTATCTTCTTCTATCTTCTATAATTATTATTATTATTATAATATATTATAATTATTATGATGATTGGTTTACGAAAAATATTGTGTTCAAAGAACTATTTAATTAATTGCTGCAAACCACGATAAATTAAGTTTAAAACTGAAATTACAAACACCGTTTGCAACGAGTTCGACTATTGATTAATATTTCCTAAAACAAAGTATGCAATATTATTTATATTTAAATTTATATTTTGAAAAATAGTTCAATTTGCAAATTTTAGTGAAAACGAAAATCCAAATGAAATAAAAAATATTCTGATTGAATTAAAATGAATTAAAACCTTTCGCATACAGCCTCCGGCGCTCTGGGAAACTACTACTACTAATAATAATAGTAATTTAAGAAATAATTAAGTATTTCATTTATTGATATTATTTAAATTAATTTCTCTGTAATAAATTACTTATTCCCTTTACCCTTTAACTTAAAAAGTTTATTATTATGTTTCTTTATATTCCATATAATTAGATATAATTTATATTATGATTTATTATTTATATTTGATTATTCATAAATAAGTTATAAATATGAATTATTTATTTTTATTGTTTTTTCACTATTTTCTAATTCAGTAATTTGGATTGTGTAAAAAGAGATTAAAAAATATTTGAAAAATGATTGATTTATTTTCTAGGGTTTTTATGCTTTGGAGATAGTATTTCGCGTGGTAATTTGGGACTTCTTGATCAGTACATGGCTTTACTTTGGGTGAAAGAAAATATCGCCTCTTTTGGAGGGGATCCATATGCAGTAACTTGGATGGGTCACAGTGCCGGTGCAGCGAGCGGCCTTCTCCATTTGACATCTCCACGCACAAGAGGTCCATTCTATCCTATTAAATAAAATATATTTTTACAAATTTTTGTAATATAATAATATTTATGAGAACAGCAATTTATCTATCAATCACTATAATATATATAGAAAGCAAAATATAAATAATTTCTATATTTTTAATTTTGTCCTATTCTAGCTATTTATAAACTTTTGTGGTAATTTTTTTCAAAATAACTTCTAATGAAATATTTCAATTTCGAAAAAATCTCTAAAAGAGGTTATATTAATCTCTATGACAGTGTTTTATCTTCGAGTAAACTAGATAAATAGGGCAAAGCATAAAATTTATATTAATAGCTAACCTAACGAAAGTAGGTCAATAAGTCCGTGACTTTTTATATGAAACAAGTTGTTCTGATAAAAAATTATTTTATTTTTCATAGTAGCCTTCTTTGAGCACTTTACACTTCATCCAACGTTTCTCCAATTTTTTTTTTTTATCCTATCCAAAAAATAAAATTTGCCGAGGACATCAAAATAGATTTGTTTTTGAGATGATTTCATCGTTGGATTCAAATCTCTTTCCATTTCTTCAGGTTTAGAAACAAGAAATAGTTACTTGTGGCTAAATCCGGATGAGGGAGCATTTCGTATCCCAATTCATGGATTTTCATGGAAATTCACTTTTTTCCATTTTCTTCTTAAATAACGAGGTAGTCTGATATTATTATGGATGTCAAACAAAAACTAAAAGACCCCACTGATTCAAATTTCAACTGATGGTTGCCTGCTGACAGAAGTAGTGTTGCCATTTCATATAAGAGACAGGAAATTCAAAAAGTCACGGACTTATTGACCTGCCCTTGTAATTATGTATAAAAAGTCAAAATATTTTCAAAAATTATAAAGTTCAAAGTTTAAAAAATATACTTATATATTATATATTTATATACTTCAATTTATCTTGAAAAACAATTAAATCAATTCTAGTTTAAATATTTTTTGAAAGATCTGAAAAAATATCTCTAATTTAAATTAATTTTTCGATTGAGAGAAATTGAATAAGTTAGGACATTAGATATTTGTCCTTTATAAAAAAAATTTATAAAAATATTGGCTAATAAAAAAAGATTACAAAGAAATTAAATACCTTTTATCTTGGTTTTCATCAATAACGACATTTTGGTTCATAATCACAATCTTTCTCAGGTCATTTTATTCACAAATAGAATTTAATTATTTATTAAAGCTTTTGTGGTTATTTTGATAATTATTAAGAGAATTTTTATTAAAAGACCACATTATTTGTATAAAATTATTTATTAAATTAAAATAATTGTACAACGTTTCAACTGCTTATTCTGCAGTCGTTTTCAAGTAACCGTACGCTTGCTCCGATTCAAGCGGACTGATGCATGTCGGGACACGTCACCTCTTATATAGGCAGTGATATTGGCGCCAATTTTTGGCTCCAATTTTTACCGCCAATTCTTAATCTCAACATGAAGTCAGCAGCAATTGTCAAAGCAAGCGTTTACAATCAAGAAGTATGATAGTGCATTATGTCTCTAAAATGAAGATACTAAATTATTTCCATAATCAAGATATATACACAAATACACATTAGATTAATTATATTTAATTTAATCTGACAAATTTTACTCATCCAACACTATGTTCCACATCTTATTAAGTCTATATCCATCCTCTTTGTTAATATTATTGGGATGATTATCAATTTCTATAGATTCTTTTATTTTTCTTTTCCACCAATTATTTTCAATATGAAGTGTTTCTACATTATCTAAATTTATTTTATGTCCTGTTGTTAAGGCATGTTCTGCAATTGCTGATTGATTTGGATGTTTCAATCTAATGGCTCTCTCATGTTCAGACAGTCTTGTAGAAATCTTTCTACTTGTTTCACCAATGTATACTTTTTTGCATTCACAAGTTACCTTATAAACTCCATTATTTTCGTTTTTAATTTTGTCTTTTATATTTGAGGTGAGAGAAGACATTTGTTTATGAGGTTTATATGTTACTCTGATGTTGTGTTTCCTCAATTTTGACGCTATTTTTTCTGTTGTTCCTTTTATATAAGGTAATGTTATTTGTGATCTGTATATTGGTTTTTCATTTTCATTTTTGATTTCTGTCTTTTTTGTTTTACTGAATTTCCTAATTTCATATTCCGAGAAGCCATTGTTTATGAAAGCTTCCTTCAATCGTTGTTTTTCTTTTTTAATGTTTTCATTTGAGCATATCTCTTCGGCTCTTTTGTGCAGTGTTTTTATCACTCCATATTTTTGTGATGGATGGTGGTGGGAATCTGCGTGGATATATCTGTTGGTGTGAGTTGTTTTCCTGAAAATATCAATATCATATCAAAATTATTAAGAGAATTTTTATTAAAAGACCACATTATTTGTATAAAATTATTTATTAAATTAAAATAATTGTACAACGTTTCAACTGCTTATTCTGCAGTCGTTTTCAAGTAACCGTACGCTTGCTCCGATTCAAGCGGACTGATGCATGTCGGGACACGTCACCTCTTATATAGGCAGTGATATTGGCGCCAATTTTTGGCTCCAATTTTTACCGCCAATTCTTAATCTCAACATGAAGTCAGCAGCAATTGTCAAAGCAAGCGTTTACAATCAAGAAGTATGATAGTGCATTATGTCTCTAAAATGAAGATACTAAATTATTTCCATAATCAAGATATATACACAAATACACATTAGATTAATTATATTTAATTTAATCTGACAAATTTTACTCATCCAACACTATGTTCCACATCTTATTAAGTCTATATCCATCCTCTTTGTTAATATTATTGGGATGATTATCAATTTCTATAGATTCTTTTATTTTTCTTTTCCACCAATTATTTTCAATATGAAGTGTTTCTACATTATCTAAATTTATTTTATGTCCTGTTGTTAAGGCATGTTCTGCAATTGCTGATTGATTTGGATGTTTCAATCTAATGGCTCTCTCATGTTCAGACAGTCTTGTAGAAATCTTTCTACTTGTTTCACCAATGTATACTTTTTTGCATTCACAAGTTACCTTATAAACTCCATTATTTTCGTTTTTAATTTTGTCTTTTATATTTGAGGTGAGAGAAGACATTTGTTTATGAGGTTTATATGTTACTCTGATGTTGTGTTTCCTCAATTTTGACGCTATTTTTTCTGTTGTTCCTTTTATATAAGGTAATGTTATTTGTGATCTGTATATTGGTTTTTCATTTTCATTTTTGATTTCTGTCTTTTTTGTTTTACTGAATTTCCTAATTTCATATTCCGAGAAGCCATTGTTTATGAAAGCTTCCTTCAATCGTTGTTTTTCTTTTTTAATGTTTTCATTTGAGCATATCTCTTCGGCTCTTTTGTGCAGTGTTTTTATCACTCCATATTTTTGTGATGGATGGTGGTGGGAATCTGCGTGGATATATCTGTTGGTGACCAACAGATATATCCACGCAGATTCCCACCACCATCCATCACAAAAATATGGAGTGATAAAAACACTGCACAAAAGAGCCGAAGAGATATGCTCAAATGAAAACATTAAAAAAGAAAAACAACGATTGAAGGAAGCTTTCATAAACAATGGCTTCTCGGAATATGAAATTAGGAAATTCAGTAAAACAAAAAAGACAGAAATCAAAAATGAAAATGAAAAACCAATATACAGATCACAAATAACATTACCTTATATAAAAGGAACAACAGAAAAAATAGCGTCAAAATTGAGGAAACACAACATCAGAGTAACATATAAACCTCATAAACAAATGTCTTCTCTCACCTCAAATATAAAAGACAAAATTAAAAACGAAAATAATGGAGTTTATAAGGTAACTTGTGAATGCAAAAAAGTATACATTGGTGAAACAAGTAGAAAGATTTCTACAAGACTGTCTGAACATGAGAGAGCCATTAGATTGAAACATCCAAATCAATCAGCAATTGCAGAACATGCCTTAACAACAGGACATAAAATAAATTTAGATAATGTAGAAACACTTCATATTGAAAATAATTGGTGGAAAAGAAAAATAAAAGAATCTATAGAAATTGATAATCATCCCAATAATATTAACAAAGAGGATGGATATAGACTTAATAAGATGTGGAACATAGTGTTGGATGAGTAAAATTTGTCAGATTAAATTAAATATAATTAATCTAATGTGTATTTGTGTATATATCTTGATTATGGAAATAATTTAGTATCTTCATTTTAGAGACATAATGCACTATCATACTTCTTGATTGTAAACGCTTGCTTTGACAATTGCTGCTGACTTCATGTTGAGATTAAGAATTGGCGGTAAAAATTGGAGCCAAAAATTGGCGCCAATATCACTGCCTATATAAGAGGTGACGTGTCCCGACATGCATCAGTCCACTTGAATCGGAGCAAGCGTACGGTTACTTGAAAACGACTGCAGAATAAGCAGTTGAAACGTTGTACAATTATTTTAATTTAATAAATAATTTTATACAAATAATGTGGTCTTTTAATAAAAATTCTCTTAATAATTATCAAAATAACCACAAAAGCTTTAATAAATACATTTATGAGAAATATAACCTAAAAATTCAAAAGCAGGTAAGGAGTTATGATGGATTAATTGTTAAAAAAGCAAAATTATTAAGTTCTTTGAATTTCTTAAAAAGATGTCGTGATCAAGATATTATACCAAAAGGCTTTTATATTAAGCGAGTTGTATACACAAAAAGAGCGACTAGCATATATAATAATGCTAGTTTGGCTCTGTTACGAGAACGCATCACAAATATCAGGCAAGTTTTATTTACATTAGACACTGATTTATTCAATATATATAATAATCTAAAATCTGTTTTAACCCAGGAAGAAATTTCTTATTTGCAGCACGTATCCCAGACACACTTTAAATTTACACATAAAAAACAAACCGATATTCAAAAATCAAAATTTGATAAACTTTCATTCAATAAGACTAAAACAT
This sequence comes from Labia minor, assembly GCA_963082975.1. NCBI lineage: Eukaryota > Metazoa > Arthropoda > Insecta > Dermaptera > Spongiphoridae > Labia > Labia minor. The sequence goes on from OY720344.1 coordinate 115,957,391, forward strand.
CTATTCAGAATTTTGATAATAACAAATTAGTAGTCAATCTATCAAATAAAAGTCTTGACAAAAATACCATCTCAGTGTTAGCAAAAGGACCAAAGTTCTCCATAGCACCGAATAAAATTCCAAAAATTGAGATAGTTAGTTCAATTGAATCATCCTTATATAACTTACCAAACAACATTGCAGAGGAAATTAGATTTGATACGATTAACATACTGAAAAATGCTAAACCACCCAAACCAAATTTGACAAAATCTGAGATGCGTGCTCTGAAGGAAATTAGAAACGATGACTCTCTAAAGATTATCCCTGCCGACAAAGGTAACGCCACTGTTGTAATGAATACAGTGGATTATAAACAAAAAATGGAAAATATTTTGAATTCTTCTACCTACGAAATACAGAAAAAAGATCCAACGGATAAATTCTGTAGAAAACTAAAATCAATAATAAAGAATCTACCTATTGAGGAAAAAGATAAAGATAAATTAAAACCGAAAGATCCACAAATACCAAAAATATACGGTAATCCCAAAATCCATAAAACCAACAAACCTTTAAGACCAATAGTTAGTCAAATCAATTCAGTGACTTACAACTCATCAAAATATCTAGCACATTTGTTAAAACCATTTACAGGTACTAATTTTTCATACGTTAAAAATTCCACCCACTTAGTAGAAATGTTATCAAAAGTAGAAATTACAAAAAATGATATATTGGTGAGTCTGGATGTGGACTCCTTGTACACAAATGTTCCTATTGACGAGACCATTGAGATTATAAAATCAAACATTACATTAGATAAAAATACTCTCGAATTAATAGAATTTTGCCAAAAATCTACATACTTTATTTATGATAAAAAGATTTATAAGCAAAAAGAAGGATGTGCTATGGGTAGTCCACTAAGCCCAGTATTCGCTAACATATTCATGGAAGAATTTGAATCAAAATTGGTCAATAATGCAATAAAGAAACCAAAACTGTTTCTTAGATATGTGGATGATATTTTGATGATTTGGCCTCATGGTAAGGATTCTTTAGTTAAATTTGTAGAAGCAGCAAATAATTTACATAAAAATATAAAACTAAGCGTTGAATGGGAAATAAATGAAGAGTTACCGTTTCTTGATGTATTAATTAAAAAGAAACAGAATAGATTAAGGTTTGATATTTTCAGGAAAACAACTCACACCAACAGATATATCCACGCAGATTCCCACCACCATCCATCACAAAAATATGGAGTGATAAAAACACTGCACAAAAGAGCCGAAGAGATATGCTCAAATGAAAACATTAAAAAAGAAAAACAACGATTGAAGGAAGCTTTCATAAACAATGGCTTCTCGGAATATGAAATTAGGAAATTCAGTAAAACAAAAAAGACAGAAATCAAAAATGAAAATGAAAAACCAATATACAGATCACAAATAACATTACCTTATATAAAAGGAACAACAGAAAAAATAGCGTCAAAATTGAGGAAACACAACATCAGAGTAACATATAAACCTCATAAACAAATGTCTTCTCTCACCTCAAATATAAAAGACAAAATTAAAAACGAAAATAATGGAGTTTATAAGGTAACTTGTGAATGCAAAAAAGTATACATTGGTGAAACAAGTAGAAAGATTTCTACAAGACTGTCTGAACATGAGAGAGCCATTAGATTGAAACATCCAAATCAATCAGCAATTGCAGAACATGCCTTAACAACAGGACATAAAATAAATTTAGATAATGTAGAAACACTTCATATTGAAAATAATTGGTGGAAAAGAAAAATAAAAGAATCTATAGAAATTGATAATCATCCCAATAATATTAACAAAGAGGATGGATATAGACTTAATAAGATGTGGAACATAGTGTTGGATGAGTAAAATTTGTCAGATTAAATTAAATATAATTAATCTAATGTGTATTTGTGTATATATCTTGATTATGGAAATAATTTAGTATCTTCATTTTAGAGACATAATGCACTATCATACTTCTTGATTGTAAACGCTTGCTTTGACAATTGCTGCTGACTTCATGTTGAGATTAAGAATTGGCGGTAAAAATTGGAGCCAAAAATTGGCGCCAATATCACTGCCTATATAAGAGGTGACGTGTCCCGACATGCATCAGTCCGCTTGAATCGGAGCAAGCGTACGGTTACTTGAAAACGACTGCAGAATAAGCAGTTGAAACGTTGTACAATTATTTTAATTTAATAAATAATTTTATACAAATAATGTGGTCTTTTAATAAAAATTCTCTTAAGAATTTAATTATTTAGTTTAGTATCTATTTTACGAACTTTTGATATTTGCATTTTCATTCTTCTTCGCACTTCGCACTTTTTTAGTTTATCAAAGATTTATTTATCCGTGTAGGTTTGTTTCATCGAATGATTCTGATGTCGGGTGCAGTGACTTCTCCATGGATGAGGGTACAAAACCCTGTTCCAACCTCCAGAGCAATTGCAAGAAGTTTGGGTTGTTTCGAAAAGAATACAAAAGAATTGTTACGATGTTTACGCACTAAAAACACAATAGAATTGATCAACGCCTTCCAGGAACATCACAATGTATCTAATTTAATTCATCTTCTATAATTCATATACCTTATTCTTAAAATAAATAATATATAAATTCAAATATGTAATATGATAAAATTTAATGATTTCAATTGTTTACACTATTCTCTTCATAAGATTTACGAGATGTGTCTAAAAAGTTCGGTGAATGGTATGATAAAAACATCAAAAGAGAATGTTAATTGTAAATACCTTGATTAACCTTCAAAATACGGGGAACTTTTTTAATCATTACCCCAAAATATTTTTGTGTAAGTTGATATTATCACATGTGGTTTATAAAATAGCAATTAAAAATATATACTTTTTACTCATAAAAGTTTCATTTTTACCCCATTTGGAGTAATTTACCCCGGTTCCCCGACCGCTGGTATAACGCTTGAAAACTGTTGGAGAAGTCTTGATGTGGAATCGTTCTCAGAGTAGCGGTCACAACGTTCAGGCCGGAAATCCACAATCAAGACTCCAGAAAATACTGAACGTGTACGAGAGATGCTCGGCGATTGGCTCTGCGACTAATAGCCGAAGAATTGGGTCTTAGTAAATACACAGTAAGTAGTGTTTTCTGGTGCCCTGCTTGTGAATTGCCGGCCTGAACGTTGTGACGGTTATTCTGAGAACGATTCCACATCAAGACTTCTCCAACAGTTTTCAAGCGTTATACGAACGTTGTCAGAAGTGGGTTGTGGGTACTGGAGAGTATTTTGAAGATCAATAAAGGGTAAATACCTACCTAAATATTCTCTTTTTAATGTTTTTATCATACCATTCACCGAACTTTTTAGACCCACCTCGTATAAATCACATTTATTAATTATTAATTTTTTTTTTAAATATCTAATTTGTTAATTTATTTATTAAGATTGAAAATAAGTTTCATTTTAATTACTTAAATTGATTTGAAAAGAAGATTATTGTTTCAATTTCTAGAATGGCAATTGGACAGATTTAGTTGGACCGGTAATCGATTCTTTCCTGCCTCCCAATGATCAATATCTTTTAAAAGATCCAGAAGAGGTTTTGGAATCCGGACAATATAATCATATACCAATCTTAACTGGAATTACAAACAACGAGGGCGGAATTGTATTATGTAAGAAGAGAAAAGCGTTAATTAAATTAAGAATTAAAGGACACACATAAAAGAAAAAATATTAATCTTTTAAAGTATTATATAAGACAATATTAAAAATGATTTAATTAATTAATTAATGTATTATTAGAATTTTTGGATTTAGTATTAGTATTAAATATTCTAGTAATCAGTGGTGTATTGGGAGGGGAACGCGGGGAAACGACGTTCCCTTACCTTTTTCAGAACCGGAACGCGTTCCAATACTTTTTCATATCCCGACAACTCCCACTTAAACTACTGTTTGAATTTCTTTTTTTTGTGTTCGTTAATATTTTGTATAGTAAGAATAAGAAAAAATAACAACTTATATGAAAAAAAATTGTTTGCTTAAAATAGGACTTATTTTTTGTTTCCACTATGCGTTCCCTTACTTCTTATTTTACCAATACATCACTGCTAGTAATCACATTTAAATATTATTCTAATCTATTCTAAGACTAACTTCCTATCATGTACCAATTATTTAAATTATACTTAATTCACTTGATATATTACATTAAATAATTATATTATATATTATTCAATAATATAATTAATAGATAAATAACAAAAATCATTTGCTTCAATTGGAATTCGAATCACCGTGACCAAATATTCTTAATTATTTAAAAAAAAATATCTGATTTCGTTATTAAAATTTTACTAATTTTTTTTTTTTTTTTTATATATATAGTTCATTGGCGGGATCTTATACGTGAATCGTATAACAATTTATTACGTTTCTTTTACGAATCAGCTATACCTTTAATACTTCTTCGATACGGTTATAATAATTCGGTTGATACATACATTGAATATGAAGAATTGATTAAATGGAGATATTTGTATGGAATCAATGAGGGCGATTCCTCAAAATTATTAAATCGTCTCGTACAAGTAAGTGATATACTTTCATCTTAATTTCATCTTAATTTTTATTTCCCGGGAAAACAAAACAAATTATTTTTCATGCTGATTATGATGCTGATACCGAAATTTTTATTTATTAACTGAAATAATCGTAATAAATATAAAATAGAGGTGTACATACATCCATTTGTCTCTTTTGTTATATTTTTTCTTATTTTTCCTTTTCTTTTTTTCTCTCCCTTTAATTTTTCTTTATAATTTCTCTATTTTTTGAGTTTTTTTACAGTGAACTCTGGCAGACGGCAGTTGCCATTGCCAAATTATTTTGTATTTAACTTTTTATATATATACTAGCTGCTCCGAGCGCCTTCCAGGCGCTCTTCACACCTAGACGGGGGCTCCGCCCCCTGTACCCCCGAATGGTATTTGGTTGAAAGTCTGTATGTAAAAGGTTTTCATCCATTTTGTTTCAATCAGTATAAGTAGATAAGATATATATTTGTTTTCTTGGAAAATATATTTTAATTTAAGCAACAAAACAAATTTTCCTAGAATAATAAGTAAGATTTATTGACTATTTCATATTATTATTTATATATTTACTAATATATTTGTGGCTCTTTGCATTTATTTAAGTAGATTTTAATTAATTAAATAATTAATATTCTAAGTTTATGAACATTATTTTTTTTTATAAATTATATTAATTAAAATTTATTTTCTTATTTCTGTTTGTTCTTTATTTTACATTATATGTACAAAACACAAAACAATAACACAGACAGACACACAGACATTGCCTTTTATATATATAGATAGATTAAAACCTTCCCTGGGATGCCCACAACAATCCCTGAAAGTTTCACCGTAATCGGACGGGTAGTTTTTGAGTATTTGACAGACACACAGACACACAGACATTGCCTTTTATATATATAGATATACTTAAAATTATATACTTAAAATTCGATTTCACAAGCTTGGGTCTGTTTTAATTGCCATACCTGACCCCTTGGTAAGGGTTCTATATAAAATAGTTCTTGAAGAGGTAACAATAATAAAATACACTATTGCACTTGACCCTTTGAAAAGAGAGTAAGTTTCCTTACACCCTTCAAATTAACCCCCTCTCCATCACCTGCCCCTTAAAGACGTAATTATATTTTTTGATAAATAAATAAATATTATTATTTATTTATTCAAGAAATATAAATACAATCATTCTGTATGTTATTTCAGTCCACCTTTTTGGGTGGTGACAAAAAAATAGCAAAAACATCCAAAAAGCAATCAAAAAGGAAAACATATTTACATATTTACCTAATAACTAACACTCTGTAATCACACACAACGATCATAAATTACTTTAATTGAGGGCACACATAATCACAGACTCAGAGTTTCAGTTTTCCATCTTTTTAGATATATATAGTAAAGAAAAACCAAAATAAGAAAAACAAAATACAAAAATAATGCCAAAAAAAAATAAATCGAAAATAATGCAAAAAAAAAAAATACACAAAGAAACAAAAAAAATAAAAAGGAATAATTAATCGTTACTCCTCTAATATGAAGGATCTCAGTTTTAGTCGACATTTCCCTTGATTGCCTCTCGTTTCTAAAATGTTTTTTTCTAAACAAGTAAAAGAAAATAATTATGTTTATGTTATATTTTGATGATTATATATTATATCTTACTGAATTTTTTTTTTTATTTTTGAATTAAATTTATCTTATTTTTTTGGCAAAAACAACGTTTATTTAATTTTTTCGTAAAACTTTTACAATTTCCACCTCAAATTTAGCATTTTTTATAATTTCCCGATTCCCGGGAACGAAAATACTCCGGGTAAAGTAACCCTCTATAAGTGATATATTTTCATCATAAAACAAATATTCTTTTTATTATTATATTCTTTGAAAAGTGTCATTTTAAAATTTTACCTTATTTCTAATTAATTGTGTCACTCACTTCAGAAGCCAAACCGATTAACTATAATTTTAAAAATTTTGAAGATTTTCTTCTTCATTTATATTATTGTTTCAAATTTTTATAATTAAATTTCATGTCCTTAATTTTGCAATGCAATATACATTTTTCTAAACCTGAATTTTCTCCAAGCTGTGAATTTTGGGCTTCATTTTCTCAGTTTCATTAAATGTGGAATTAATCGCTTTAACTTCTGTCTGGCATAATTATTATTGCAATTACATATTATTAATAAATAATTAATTAGATAATATTTTATTAAAACAATTTACTTAAATATAAAAATATTCTAATATTATTAATTTTTATTCTGAATTTAATAGATTTAACTGTAGGCACTAATTGAGTTATTTTAATAATTTATGTAAACTAAAATTCAACTTAAAAATATAAAATTTAATAAAAATTATGTTTAATTAAAGACAGATGGTTCAAGTTTCAAGTTTATTTATGTTCATTTCGATTGTAAAACTATCATAAAAAGAAGTTGAAAATTTTCAGTTGGTGTAACAACCACAATGTGCATAAAGCAATTATTAATATCCTTGAAATTTCACTTGTTTGTGAGTATTTAATTAAATATCTGGAGTGTCTCCGGTCGATTATCTCTCAAATTTGAATTGGATTAACTAACAGATATAGTATATTTAAATTAAATTTAATTAATTAAATTATAAATTAAAATTAATAAATAATATTTATTTAACCAGCGCGTGTTTTGCTCTTTGTTGTTGATACCACGTTACGTGTTGGCGCGTGAATGGCAGTAGTGTTAAAAAATTTAATTCCGGTACTTTCAGCAATTCAATCAAGCTGAAATTCTATATATAGCAGTTTTATACAATTTTTATTCATGTGAAAAACTATCAAACATATATCTTTATTTTTACGGTCAGTTTAGAGGAAAAAAAAATGAAAATGTGGTAGGTAATGACCCACTTCCGGATGAGCTACAAAAAGTTGATAGAAAACTACGAATTTTGAATAATCCTCGTGAACCAAATTTCATGATTCTAGCTCAAACCGTTTTTGCGTAATCTTGTCTACATACATACATACACACACACATTTTTCTCAACCTTAGTGAAAATGATTCAGGAACCTTCAAAACGTATAAAAATATCAAAATTTCGACATCAAAAATTTTCGTGATCGCAATACTATCTCTGGCGGGATAGTAAAAATTATTCTTATTAAGTTTTAGTTTTATATTTTTAATTTGAATTTTAGTTTACCAAAAAAATCTTATTATTATTGTTTTAATGATTTTGTTGATTTAGTTATTTTCAGATGCACAATTCAACGCACCTCATGCGAGACAATTGTCCTTGATAACGTCGTCCCCGAATCCTGTACCAATTTATACCTATCGATTCGATCAAAGTTATGGACCAAATTTATATGGAACCAATCTACCAATGCCAGGTGATAATAATAGTAATGATTGTAATTAATTATTTATTTCACCATGTCGTATTGTTATTAGGTTCCATTCATGGGTCAGAATTGTTATATCTTTTTGGGGTGTCAAGATTAATTGATAATCGTTTCAATCAACCACAAGCACAACTAGCCAAACAAATGCGACGTTTATGGACTAATTTCATCAAATATGGGTAAATATTTTCCTCTTAATTAATAAAAATAAGAAAAATATTTTTAAGTGTAGATATTTAAAAAAAATGGAGAAATAAATCATTAACTAGTCTGAAAATAAATGAATATCGTTTGATTTTTGTTTAAAATAAACGATATTTTAATTATATATATTTATATAATTATATAATATTCGAGATGAGTTTAAAGCGAGGTTACAATCGGGAAACGCCTGTTATCATGCAATGAAGGGGCTTATTTATCAAAATTATTATCAAAGGGGATAAAAGTTAAAATATATAAAACAATTATTTTACCGGTTGTATTATATGGATGTGAGGCATGGTCTATGACCTTAGGTGACGAGAGTAGATTTAGAGTATTTGAGAATAGGATTCTGCGAAGAATTTATGGGCCAAAGAAAGATGAGGTCACCGGGGAATGGGAAGATTGCATAACGAGGAATTGCATCCCCAGATATAGTTAGAATTATAAAATCGAGAAGGCTACGGTGGGCAGGACACGTGGCTAGAATGGGAGAAGATAAAATGGGAAATAATATATTGGTAGGGAGACCGAGACCAAGGACACGGGGGGTGGATAATATGGGAAAGGATGTGAGAGAGATGGGAGAGGATAGGGACTGGAAGGTGTTGGCTCACAATATGAATACTTGGAGGGGTGTGGTTGCTGCAGCCAAGAACTTTCGAGTTCCGTAGAGTCACAGATATAGATAGATAGATATTATATATTATATATATATATATATATATTATTACGAGTGGAATTACACAATACGATGTCTCTCGCATCCAAGTCTCCACCTCTTTCTGTCCAGCCAGTCTTCCTCCCACATTTATCTTTTATGGTTTCATCATTCCAAGATAATTTCGGTCTTCCGTCTCCTTTGTGCAGGTTCCATTGCCATACTCTATATTCATCTGGCTGGCATTCTTCTCAGATGTTCAGTTTAGACGTTTATTTTCAATAGTATCCAAAATGTTCAGGGTAACACCAGTCTTCTCTCGAACTTTCTTTATTCTAGGTAAACAGCAGCTACGCCTCCAGAAGTCTATTTCCATCTCTTTTAGCTTTCCTTCCTTCTTCCTCACATCCATCTTGATCTGACATTATTTGCATCAACTTCATCTTCTGCAAAATGTAGTGAATATAATATATCGTCATCGGTGTTTATCCACATTTATCCACATTTCTTTGCTTATTCTGAAATAATATTTCATGTCTTCACTTTCCTGAATTGTCAACCATGTCTGATATACCTTCTTCTCCTCTTCCACTTTCACAGCGATATTTTCGTTCCACCAGTAGTTATTTTTCCTATAAACATTATTTTCAATAATTTTCAGACTTTCTTGTGTTGTTGTATATTCTTAAAGAGTTCTTGTGGTGTGGAATTGTCAATTTGTTCGAGGTTCTGGCTTAATTCTTATCTTATATAGAAATTGGATTTTGGGCACTCGTATTTTACTTCATTTGAATCTTTAAATAAGCTGTTTGATGTTGACCTACTCTTAAAGAGAAAAATAAGTTTTGACCTTAACAAGAAATGGTCGGAGTCATATTCTTTCTGTTCTCCTGTGTATTCTGTAGCTTTCAATTTTAGTCGTTATAAACCACGTAATCAATTATTCTTCAGTCACCTATTCACCTGTTGTATCCAAGTGAATTTACTGATGTTATTATGTTTAAAAAGAAAACATTCCATATTGTAATATTGTTCACATAGTTCAATTAGTCGTTTTCCATTGTCATAAATATATTATTCCCCAAATTTGCTTACAACTTTAGCTGTCTAGCTACCCTACCCTACCATTTAAATATTCTAATAGAAACACCTCCTTTATATTATTTTTTTGATCCAGGAGGTTCGTCAAATTATTACAAAATTATTTTCTATCTGCATCAGATTCATTATATGTAGATGATTAAGCTCCAATAATGACAACATCATATCCATTAAGACGTAGGTCGACTCGATCATTTACTATATACCCTCCCATTTCTTTATAGTGTTTAATTTTGTATGTATATCGATGGATACTCTTTTCTTAGCTCGATATTCTTTATTAATACCATTGTAAATGTGTACATAATTTTCAATTTCTTAAACTCCTCTGACTTTCTTCTTAGTTTCTGATAGGGTTGCTATGTCTAAATTATACTTTTCTAGCGTATTGAAGACTTTTGCTTGTTTGGTTGTGTATGTTCCATGTTCAAAAAGGCATATTCAGGTTTCGTTTGCTGTGTAAACTACATTTTATCCCGTCTAATTTCCGAGGTCTTTTGATTTTTGATAGGTTTATTTTTTTCAGAGTGATAGGGGGAAAACCCTTTTATACTCAACCTTCAACCGGAAAAACCGGATAATTTTTAATCGTAATTTCTAACCCCTTTCTTCCCCTTGATGATCCAACACCGAACTACAAAGCAGCATCTTCGTCTGTACCCTAGACAGGGGCCCTCACAGGGTGGTATCATCCGGGCCAGATGAACCCTGGTTTTTTAACGAGGTTGTTACTCCTCCCCCTCACCCTTTTTCAACCTGGCTTGGGACAGGCTTTGGCGGGTTTTTATATATTTATGTAAATTAAAAGATAAATTATAATAATAAAACCTCAGACTTTGTACGTTCTCCGCAAGGAAAATTTAATTCCGGTACTTTCAGCGATTCAATCAAGCTGAAATTCTATATATATAGCAGTTTTATACACTTTTTAATCATGTGAAAAATTATCAAACATATATCTTTATTTCAAAAAAATCAAAACGTTGTAGGTAATGACCCTCTTCCGGATGAGCTACATTTCTCAAAAGTTGATAGAAATCTACGAATTTTGATTAATCCTCGTGTACCAAATTTCATGATTCTAGCTCAAACAGGCGAGATAGTAAAAAATTGTAATCTTTTATTAGTCTTAATATTGAAAATAATGATAATATTAATGTATTTTATATACAATATAATATTAAGAAACACAAATCTAGTTAATTGTTTTTTTTTTATTTTAATTTTTATAAATTTATTTGTATGATAGTAACCCAACGCCAATGAATGACACTCATGGCCGTTTTTGGGCTCCATATACAACAGTACACCAAGAGACATTTCATTTGCGCTCAGATCTTTCAACAAATTCAGGTGGAGATTTCAATGAGGATCCACAAACAGTAGCTGAGCGTGTTTCGCTTTGGAATGATCTTCTTCCACATTTAATGAAAATTCATTTAAATCGAACACATATCTATGTTTCACCTGAATTGAGCGAATTCAATGGTAAGAAAAATATTTTAAATTATTTTTTAAATGAAAATTAAAAAAAAATTGTTTTTTTTACTATTCTAAAGATCATTTGGATTTCAATATAAAAAAAAAATTGGATTTAAATAAATTAAATCTATGATTAATTTATTATATATATATTTTTTTATATCTAATATAGTTAGTAAAATATTAATTTTTATTTAAATTATTATTTAGATTTATTATACATCTTTAATAATAGTGAATACATAAATCTAATAATTTAAAATATAAAATATTTATATAACTCTTTGTGATTTTTAATAGATACGAATCGTCCATTGCGTAGCGCCGTATTTGCTCTTGTTGGAATTGTAAGCTTATTAGTGATAGTGTTATTGATTTGCTTGTGGTTACTTCGCCGACGTAGCCGTCAATTAGACCATGCAGAGCTCTTCTGACGGTGGCTGCGGGGCAAACGCAATGCAGCGGCCGAAACGCCGCCGCCTGCGAGAGAACGCCCCGCAAACGCTGCATGGCGGTATAATCTTACCGCCAATCGACTCTAAAAGACTAATAAACTAAACCTACCTACATTTTTCTAAAGTGCATAATTTTCATCAATACATATTTATAGAAATAATTTGCACCACAAATAAACTTATAAAATATGAGAAAATATAAAAAATTGAGATAAAATTAGAAAAAAGCTGGAGTGTCTCCGCTCGATTATCTCGCAATTTCAATTGGATTAAATAACATAATAAATTATATTTAAATATAATTTAATTAATTATAGATTAAAATTAATAAATAATATTTATTAAACCAGCGCATGTTTGGCTCTTTGTTGATGGCACCACGTCAAGTGTTGGCGCGTGAGATTTGCAGAGTAAAAAAATTAATTCTGGTACTTTCAGCGATTCAATCAAGCTGAAATTCTATATATAACAGTTTTATACAATTATTAATCATGTGAAAAATTATCAAACATATATCTTTATTTTTACGGTCACTTTAGAAGAAAAAAAATCAAAACGTTGTAGGTAATGATCCTCTTCCGGTAGAGCTACAGTTCTCAAAAGTTGATAGAAAACTATGAATTGTGAATAATGCCCATGTACCAAATTTCATCATTCTAGCTCAAACCCTTTTTTAGTAATCTTGTCTACTTACATACACACACATAGAGACATTTTTCACAACCTTAGTGAAAATGATTCAGGAACCTTCAAAACGTATAAAAACATCAAAATCTCAACATCGAAAATTTTCGTGATCGCAATACTATCTCTTATGAGATAGTAAAAAAGTAAAAAAAAAAGATTAAAATTAAATTGAATTCGTATCATTTTGAAAGGACATGACGATAAAAAATAATAGGTAAAATTAAAGATTAAACATTTCTTTAGTCAAAATGAGATACTTGGAGAAGTGTGGTTGCTGCGGCCAAGAACTTTCGAGTTCCGTAGAGCCACAGAGATAGATAGAAATTAGACAAAATGAAAACGAAATAGGAAAGTTAAAAAATAAATAAAGATAAATTTATCCAACGTTTCGATCGATAGTCTCGACCTCAAAAGGTAAAGAGGCATAAATTGAATTATTATTAATAACAATAATAGCCCTTAGTAAAAATAGTATTGTCATTAAGTTGAATTTTAATAAAGTATTATAAAATTTTATTAAAAATTTCAACTTGAAGCTTTCAGATAAATGTTAAAAATAGTAAAATATAAATAAAATAAATAATGTTAATATTTTCCACTTTCATTCATAATTCATTTAAATTTAAATATTATTATTATTATTTAAATATTGGAAGGTGAATCTTGTTCATTTTATATTTTATTAATAAAATGATTAAAAAAGTAATAAATAATGAAAATATATAAATATGTTTATTTACAAGAATATTATATAAAAATAATTTTATTTTTTATATTCAATATATGTATATATATATATATGTGTCTTAAATAATATAAAATTCAAAATAATAAATTAATATAATTTTAAAAATATCCAAAACTAAATTTAGTAAATAATAATAAAGAAAATATATAGTTGCTTAAGGATCTTGAAACATATAATATATATATTGTCGATCTTTTATTTAAATATTATTGACTTGGATCAGATGACCTTGTAGCTTTTTCATATTGTTCTGGCCATATACTTGAAATAGGGTGTTTAAATTTAAATAACTAAAAAAAAAATAGTATTAAACAATTTAAATTAACTAGTAATATAATTATGGTATATTAACAATAAAATTAAATTAATGTTGTTGATTTGAAAAATAAAAAAAAAATTAATATTAATTTCAGTTAAGTCTTGGAAAAAAAAGTGATTTATAAACAATAAATTAAAAAGTTCACGAATAATAAATTTAATTTAATGGATTTTTTATAAAATAGATAGTAATTATTTATAATTTTCGATTGGAATTACTATAATAGAACAAATTATTTGAATAACAGCTTAGTTTTTTAAATTAATTAAGAATTTAAATAAAATGTTCAATTAATGAAATTTCAATTTTGATTTATGTATTAGTATATACATATTATTATTTTTCTAAATATTTAAAAAAATATAAAATTAAGTTAATGAAAATTTTATAAATACTAGTTATTCCAATTTGTCTTTTCTATTTATGATTAGTATTAGTTAATATGTAAAAATAGTAAGAGTTGAAATAATATAAGAGAAATAGATAATTACTTTAGCTGTCATATTTAAAATTTCAATTTTATTATATTCGAGTTCGGCACGCTCTCCCCATAAGTATTCATATTTAACTGAATCAGTAATATTTTGTTTGTTTTTTTGTAAATAAAGTTGTTTAATAAAATCCTAAAAAAAGAAGAGAAATGGTTATTATATATTATTTATATAAATAAAGACAAACATTAAATACCTGTTCTATTAATTTTCTAATTTCTATATCTCCAATTCGATAACCTTCACGAAATCCAAGTTTTGTTAAATGATGCCACAATTTTTCTATGAAAAATAATAAAATAAAAATTATATATTCTGTATTTAATTAATAATGAATAATTATTTTCATTTAAAATAAAATATATCAGACTTAAACTTATGAGTAAGAAATTTATAGTTGTAATCATAATTTGACTCATTAAGGTTTCACATCATATATGACATTTATTTATATATATATTAAGTATTATATTTTCTTAAATTTATTTATAATAATATAAGAGTAAAAGTAAATATTACCTTCTTGCAAAGGACTATTATTTAAAAATATTAGTGCTAGAGAAATTAAAAGAACATTATCAATCATTTTTTCATCTTCTGATTTTTTTTTTATAATTTGATTATTAGGAAAATTTAATTCTGAGATTATTATATATGATTTTGATTTTGTTTGATGAATTTTTAAACCAAAAACCTAAAAAAATAATTATTGTAATTATATCAAGATAGATAAATGAATATAAATTTACTGTTGATAAATAAATACCGTATGAAATTTATTTTTGGCTTCTTGAAAGGCACGTGTAAAGATTGATGTATTATCTTGAAGAACATCTTTTACAATGTCTTGTTTTTTAAATGGAATTTTGGTATTTAAATGCACGATAAAATAAATTACAAGATCATTTACATGTTGTGTAATGTCAATTTCCTGAGTTAAAGGTTGTTGACTCATTTCTTAAAGAAATTTTATAAAAATATAAAAATTTATTTTAAAAACAAAAATTGTTTTTGTACAAGTAGCGCCTCTTTAGTAAGGAATGTATATCACATGTATTAGCACACTCTTGTGGCCAAAACCGTATTATAATTAGGTTTCAATTTTAAATAATAAAATTAGAGAAAATATTATATAGAAAGATTTCAATTTTGTTTTTAAAAATAAAATATATCTTCAGGAATTAATTGACTTATTATCACTCCCAAACAAAATTGCACCTAAAAACATATTTTTTTAATTTGTCATCGTTCTTACTTAGTAAGCTGTAGATTGCTATAGATATGCGATTTAATAATTTTTTAAAAAATAATATATTTATTTATTCTGGGAACAAGAACATTTCAATAGTTAAAATTATATATTTATAAAATTGAAATATTAGAATTCCAAAGAAAAAGGATGATTTATAAAATTAGTTTAATACCTAAAAAAAATTTAATTGTTTCAGTATTATAAAATTTAAATTGAAAAAGGTTCTATTTGGATAAAAAACCAAAGAGTACATATTTTTAATAATTTTTTTTATTACATTACAATATTTTACATTTAACCATGATTCTAATATATATCCCAACTAAATAAAATATGTAAAATACTGGAAAGGTACAACAATAATGTACATTTAACTTAATATTACTAATGATTTTTTTACTTTGAATAAATCAAATTATATGATACAAATAGCACTAACTAATGCCTACTATTGCAAGGAATATACTGGAATGAATTTATTTAATTTTTTATAATCCGATACTGATTAACTTTTTTTTATTAATTTACATAACGATTCTTTTAAAATTTTTAGATTTAGTATATTAAAAATGTGGCGAAATGAATATATATATATATATATATAAAGGTATATTTATTAAAGAATATCATCAACAACAGGAAATCTATATATATATACATGAATATGAATATTTCTTTATTTATAATATATATTTATGAAGAAAAAATCGCTATAGATTCATTGTTATCTGTCATTTTATATTTACATAATATGGCCAGTTCCAAAGTCTTATTGTCAAATTAACAAATCAAAATAAAAAAAAGGGCTATAATAATGAAAAGTATTTTTCTTTTACTTAAAAAAACGCGAATATATTCATTTATACTATTATTAATTCTATAATATTATATAGATTTTATTGAATTTCATTATTATTCTTATTGCTGAGTTTATTTTTGAGTGTGACGAGAGTCGCGAGGGTAAAATTCTGCTAAAGTTGTAGCAGGGATACGTTTTAACATTTCTTTTGGGAAAATTCGTAGTAATTGCCAGCCAATATCCAACGATTCAAAGACAGTTCGATTTTCATAGTTTCCTTGGATAGAAAAAATAAAATAATTAAGTAAAAAATTTTAAATAACCATAATATTAGATATTAATAAGTGTATTCATATTATTACCTTGCGAAATGAAATTCTTTTCGAATTTGGTAAGGAATTCCAAATAGAGAAGATCATCAGGAGTTAAAGCTTCCTCTCCAACGACAGCTTTCATAGCTTGGACGTCTTTTCCAATAGCATAACAGGCATACTAAATAGAAAATAAGTGCATTAATATTAATTTGATATTTTTTGTAAGAATTAAATAATCTAATAAATTATTCTAAATTAATTTACAGTCATTTCGTAATACATCAGTGTAGGAATTATCTATTATAAATATTGAATATAATTACCAATTGATTGGAAACATCAGCATGATCTTTGCGTGTCATATTATCTCCAATAGCCGATTTCATGAGACGAGATAATGAAGGTAACACATTCACTGGAGGATATATTTGTCTGTTATGCAATTGACGATCAACATAAATTTGTCCCTCCGTAATGTAACCAGTTAAATCAGGAATAGGATGAGTAATATCTAAAAACAAAAAAAAATAAATTATTAATGAATAAATAATATAAAAAATTGATAGGGGTATAGTTACCATCGTTAGGCATAGTAAGAATAGGAATTTGAGTAATTGATCCGTTACGGCCTTCAACACGACCAGCACGTTCATAGATGGTAGCTAAATCAGTGTACATGTAACCGGGGAAACCACGTCGGCCGGGTACCTCTTCACGAGCAGCTGAGACCTCACGTAAAGCTTCAGCATAAGAAGACATATCAGTTAAAATGACAAGGACGTGTTTTTCACATTGATAAGCTAAAAATTCAGCAGCTGTCAACGCCAAACGAGGTGTAATAATACGTTCAATAGTAGGATCGTTAGCCAAATTTAAGAAAAGACACACGTTCTCCATAGATCCGTTTTCCTGAAAAGATTTTTAATTATTAATAATATTTTTAATATTTTAAATATATTTAGTATATATTTTCAACTTATTTAGCAAACTCTAAAGTCAAATTTAAATATTTATGTGGTAAAGATTTTCATGTTTATATGTCTTATGTCTATCTGCGGCCCTACGTAACTCAAAAGTACATGTTTATAAATTCTATTTTTTTATAAGTTCATAAATATTATAATATTGAATAAAATATAAATATATAGAGATATAACTTTAAATAAAATTAGATTAAATACTATTTTTAGTTGAAGTATTAATAATAAAATAAAATTGTACACTAGATTTAATTATGCGTATATTTTTCAGTCTTCACAAAAAAAGTGTGAGTATAAAGAGACATTTATTCAAAATGACAATAATTTGTGTATTTAATTATAAAAAGTTATAGAATCGAATTATAGAACCAATCCTAATTCTAATGTTTAATTATTGTTTATACAATAATTACAAAAAAAAAAATATATTTTTAATTTAATTTATAAAAGAGAAATGATAATTACTTCGAAATCTTGTTTGAAGAATCGGGCAGTTTCCATGTTAACACCCATAGCTGCGAAAACGATAGCGAAATTATCTTCATGATCATCAAGAACAGATTTGCCAGGAACCTTAACAAGACCAGCTTGACGACAAATTTGAGCAGCAATCTTTAAAAAACAATAAGAATTTAATTTTATAATAATTATTATAATTTAATAATAAAAATAAAAATTACTTCATTGTGCGGAAGACCAGCAGCAGAGAAAATGGGAATCTTTTGACCACGAGCAATAGAATTCATAACATCAATAGCAGAAATACCAGTTTGAATCATTTCTTCTGGATAGATACGCGACCAGGGATTAATAGGCTGACCTAAAAACAAAAGAGAATATAATTTTTAATTTTAATTTTATATAAAATAAAAAATTTCAAGAAAATTATTAATAAGCCTAATTCAAGCCAAATTTCATAAAATTTATTTTAATTTAAATAACAAAATGGAAGTTACTAATCATTTTTCAAATTAGCCTTGAATCTTTTTTTATATTAATTTATTTAATTATTAAATTTGAGATAAGAGCAGAATCATGGATCTATCATCATCATGAGTAAAAATCTCAATGTCTATAAGTTAAGAATGTAACACGTCATAAGGTTAATTGATAACGAATCCAAGATTTAATTACCTTGAATATCTAAATAATCTTCAGCAAGAATTGGGGGTCCTTTATCAATAGGTTTTCCAGATCCATTGAAAATACGACCAAGCATATCTTCGGAAACAGATGTTCTCAAAATATCTCCAGTAAATTCGCATATCGTGTTTTTGGCATCAATACCAGAGGTACCTTCAAAAACCTTTAAAAAATAAATATTTTAATAAAATGGTCAAATATTACAATAAATCATATTTATTTATAATTTAAAAGAAAAATAATAATTTGGAATTTTCTATCATAAAATTGAATGCGTATAATGGATAAATAAAAATGTGTCTTATATTCAGGATAATTTGGATATAATGAAAATTATCTTTAACCTTAAACAAACTAAAAAACATGAATATAATGAACAATTAATGTGTACAATGATATATAGTTATATATTTAATGATTATACTATCTTGGGAAGATCTCTAAAATTGTGTTTTTAAAATTATTTATTTTGTAACATTTTCTAGTAATTTTTGACAAATAAAAATAAAGGAAGAAAATGTATTTTGTTGCCCAAAAGATTATTAATATTTTTTTACCCCGATTTGATTATTTAATCACAAGCTTCTATTAAAAATATTTTAAGGATTTTAATTTAAAATTCAACTAAATATTTATTAAATAATTTGAAAGAAGTAATTGGATGAAAGTTTTTAAAATTTTTCCAAAACTAATAATTTTAAAATTCTACTTTTTACAAATATCATATTTCTTACTAACAGATCTACTTGTATTATTAATCATGATTTAACACCTTTAAAGGGTTTTATCTTATATTTATATTAAATTTTATACCTGTACAACAGCTTTTTGTCCAGAGACTTCAAGTACTTGACCTGATCGAATTGATCCATCAGCCAATCGAAGTTGAACAATTTCAGAATACTTCGGAAATTTCACTTCGTCCAAAATAACTAAAGGTCCATTTACACCAGAAACTGTTTTATAAGCTATCAAAAAAGAGAATCATAAAAATATTAGTAATTAAAATAATATAAAAAGTATAATACTATATAATAGTAATATTATTCAGGAAATGGCAGTTTTAACTTTTAAAAATGTCTAATTTTTAGTTTGATAGAAAGTTTATGGACGATGTAGGAAGGGACGTGAAAAAGATGGGAGAAGGTAAGAGTTGGATGGTTAGGCTCAAGATACAGACACTTGAAGAAATGTGATTACTCTGGCCAAGAACTTTCGAGTTCCGAAGAACCTCATAGATAGATAGAAAGTTTATAAAATTAATTAGTAAATTAAAAATAAAAATATAATATTTAAGATAAAATAGGTTTAGAGAAGGATTAAAAGAGTTAAAGAAATATATTTATTTTAATGATTTCAAGAGAAGTTTTACTTTTAAAATAATATAATAGTTAAGTAAAACTAAATGAATAAATTAATTAATATATTTTTGAAATTAAGTGCCCACCCAAATGAAGTCCCCTTTATGTGTCAAGTTACAAACAAGTATTATTAATCTAAAAATATGTCCAATCCTTACTCAAACGTGGCTGTGAGATGAAATCTCGTGAAACTGCTAAAACATGTTCTTTAGTAGCTTGAGAAGCGCTTATTGTAGAAGGCATTTTTATTTTTATTTTCCGTTCCTTCAATCGTACGAAAGTCAGTCGATCCAACTCACTTGACTGCTCACGTGCTGTCACGTGACTACTCTACTCAAGTCGATGAAGCGATCAATATTCTACTAAAGAATTAAAATAATTTTAAAAATATAAACAAAAAAATATATAATAATTTAATAAAAAAAAATTAAAATTTATGTTTGTAATTATTCTAACAATAAGTTTAATAACTCAATATTGAATTATTTTAAAAGATTTTATCTTGATTAATATCATTATGCAATATTTAAGTGTCACTTGAAAAATCACATGATTTCCTTAAAAATTATTTTATTAAATATATCCCCGAATAAAACTTATAATACAAATATTTTCATTACTTTTACAGTAAAAATTTATTTTTAATATTCCATTTCATATTTATTTTAAACTATACAAATTGTTCTTATTTAAATACAATCTTTCTTTTAATTATATGTCATTTAATTTAATTTTCCATGTATACAATCACCTCTATATAATTTTTATTAATTAATTAATAAGTTAATTAATAGAAGCTGTTAGGCAGATTTATGTCTAAAGAATATAATTTAAATATCCAAATTTTTATTTCCATTTCATTTTCAATTTATAGATGCGTTGCACTTTTTTTTTGTTAGAAAACCAAATTATTATTATATTTGTGATGAGATCTTACAAGAAAATGGTATATTATGAATAATCTATGTTTTTTAGAAATTCCTTTTTAAATGGACATCCATGATGGTGTGTGTGGGGGGGTGGATTTATTATAATAAGTTGAATATTAAATAAAAAAAATAAAGATTGATAAACAAAGTTTCTTTTTAAATAATACATTTTTCCAAGAATATGAATAACAGTGCCGCCCTAACCACAGGGCTAAATGGGCTATAGCCCCAGGGCGCAAGCCTTTTGAGGCGGCAATTTTTTATTTGCGATATAGTAAAAATTTATTTTTAATTTTATTAGTTTTTACTTATTTTTAAATTAAAACACTTCTTAAAATATTAAACTGATTTTTATTTCTTCCAAATATGCTGAAAAACGATAGATAGAGAAGGGCAACGCGAAATAGGAGTCCCGACACCCTACCGATCGTACTTTTGTTTCAGTCGCATTTGAACTGTCGGAGCCAGTCGGAGCTGTACTGGAGTTAATATAAGACCACCAATCATATAATAGTTCCGATCAAGTTCTAAGGATTAGATTAAAAACTGATAACTTTTCCGACTCCCATTTGCCATTCTGTGTATTTTCTTAGGAAGAAAGGCGCATTATTTTTAGAAGCCCATGGGCGCCGGATTCCTTAAGACGGCCCTGATGAATAAATTACATAGACTTATTGATATACCTAAGATAGATATTCTTAAGACAAATACTTTAAAAAAAGAAAACTTGGATGATTAAATTATTTAAGTATTAAGGAACTATCAAGTTCCAAGGAGAGTTAAAATTAACACCTGTCTTAAAACAAAGAAATACAATAACACCTATTCTATTGAAAAATGCACTTGGAAAACTATTTGGGATAGCCATTATAAATACAAAATCTTGAATTATCAGTCAAATCATTAACTCTAAACTGCCCAAATGATATGGACATAAATATATAATAAATGTTTAACAATCGTTTCTAAACATTTCTTAATAGTTATAAAAAATATTTAAAACAATTTATTTGAAAATTATAATTTAAAGAAATATATAATTTAATTAGACTCGAACCCTGAACCTCTCGTTATTGTTAATTAATTCAAAATAAGTCTTAAAAATTAAATTAAAATTTCAATATTTCAATAAATTCAATTTAACTTCACTTTCGCTGTATTAAATTTTAAGGTATAAAAGTTTAAAAAACTTTTTTATGGTAATTTTGATTTTTTAAAAGATTTACTATTAGGTGGTAGCTATTTTATTTTTTTAATACTAGCCAATAAATTATTTAAAACTATATTTGGAATGAGTTGCAAATATAAAAAGGTGATTAAACCCAACAGAAAGAGAAAACAATTCAACAAATTAATGATAGTTTTGTACTAATCACAAATATACATTCAATTACGCATGTATGCTTTGACTGAATAAAATAAGACAAAACTTTAATTATTTGATTATACATTTACTCCAAGAAGTCGATAAAATTTTAGACTTAGATATCTAAATCGATTCCTTCTCGAATATTATTAACCTTCGTAATTAAAGAACCTAAATAATGAAATTCTTAAATATATATATATTACAATTTATATATTTACAATTTCTACGTTTTGTATATTAAGATTTTGTGTATTAATACTGTTCCTCTCTGTTACTAAATATTTTGTCTTAGGACTATTAATTTCGAGTCCAAGAGAGTTATTATTTAATTAAAGTAATTAATGAACACAAATAACAAAAACAAAGAATATTAAAATAATTTCAAGCGTTTCAATGATCGAAATGTCATAATATTTATAAAGATAATGATTATTTAATTTTTAATTTTATTTAAATCCTTTTGAAAAAATTCAAAATTGTTTTTTTATAAATCACATTAAATACATCATTAATCAGATTAGGGATTTCATAATTGATTTAATTGAATTTACGTTTATATAACACAATTCTTTGATTCACAAGAAAAAATTCCTCTTTCGACAGTTTGTTTTTACTAAATTAATTATAAAACATCAAATTAAAAAAAATCTAAAAAGTCTATATAATTTATATATCCTCAACAATAATCACATAAATAATTTTATTTTTATTAATTAAATTTTATTCAAATTTTTTTTAATCTTTATAATTATAGTGTAATTATAATGTGAAAGATTCATCTCAATTTATTTTTTAATTGATGAAAAAAATAAAAATTTTTATTTTAATATTAATATTATTTAATTTTATAAATTAATTTAAAAAAAAGAAATCAAAATATATTTTATAATTATTTCTAGACTAGACCGAATATTAATATTATATAGATAGAGAAGATTCTCTATATATAACAAAGGTTTTTGTCTGCACAATGCTGAGAAATTAAAATTTTTTACAATATCTTCGCGTTTCATGACCTCTAGAATCCAAAAGTGATTTTAAATTTTTTCATGTTTATCTATCTGTCTGTCCGGAAATTTTGACATTATATACTCAAAATTGACTGAAACGATTTCAATGAAATTACATCACAATATTCTTGCAAATCTCAGAAAATAATTTTTTTAAAATTTGATATGTACATGTTGGTATTCATCAGAGCAAAGAATACCATACAAAGAATGTTTATAATATTTATATTTTTATTTTTAATTTTCTAATATTGGCCTTTTTAACTTATTTAACACACTGAAAACATTCACATTGAGACTATTATTACCTCTTTTAATTTTTAAGATTATATGAATAAATAATTTTAATTTTGATCTCATAATTGAATTTTCTCGTAAGTTTTTAATATGGGTGGACAATGTAGGAAGGGATGTGGGAGAGATGGGACAGGGTAGGAGTTAGATGGTTAGAGCTCCGGATAGGGACGCTTGGAGAAATGTGGTTTTTGCGGCCAAGAACTTTCGAGTACAGTGGAGCCACAGAGATAGATAGATATAACATATATAATTAATTTATTGATTAAATTAAAATATATTTTAAATAATAACACAAAAACAAATGAATAATATACTGTTTGAAACAAAAGCTATAAGGCATTACATGTTGTTGCATTATGCTCTTTTTTTGTTTTATGTTACGATGAAGTTAAGATTATGTTTATGTTTATGATTAAAGATTATTAATATTGTTTGTTTACGTATCTATTTTTAATAAGAAATACCCTATAATTATCCCAGGTGAGGGGTAAGAACAACATTTTACGAATCTCGCCAGGTAGTGTTCCCTAAGGTTCTCATGGACATCGTAACAGCAAGTGATCCAGAGGCAATGAAATATCAGATTCCCACTAATTTACGACAATTGCAAAAGGTTTCTTGAGCTATTTTAGGCGTTTTATTCAAAATTTCCCGTTAATTGTGAAACCATTATATGATTTAACTAGAAAAAACTATACTATATTCGAATTTAATCATGAGCATTTCACTTCATTTGAAAAATTAAAAAATTTGTTCTTTTATGTTCCAAAAGCTATGAAAAACCAAATATTAACAATGTATCATGATAATTTTGGTCATTTACAAGTTGAAAAAGTTTTTGAATTGATCACTAAGTGGTATTGGTTTCCACGCGTGCGATTAAACATTAAGAACATGTTGTAATTTGTTTACACGTGATTTTGGAAATTATGTTATGGTAAAGAATAAAGATGTGACGATAGGAGTAAACCACAAGTTAATTCCCAAATTTAGAGGACCTTTCATAATCGAAACCGTTTTAGCAAATGATAAATACATATTGTGAGACATACAGGGATTTCAGCATTCGCAAGTCCCTTTAAGGGTACTTATGACGTTTCTAGAATCAGGCCTTGGTTACTAAGAAATATTAATTTTGAGTTGAACTTGACAGAGCGTGAACTTCTTCAATGATTTGCATGATTTGCACTTCATTTAATTTTATTGATATGTTTCTGGTGTAAAAGAAAATCTGACTAAAATTTTAATTATAAATTTATTATGGACATTTAATTAATTAAATATTAAAAAAAACTGATATTGTAATGAATTGTGTTGGAAGTAAAGTAATATGTAAATTAATCTTTTTATTTATTAAACTTTTATTTGTAAGTGATTAAAGAACAATCGAGGTCGATTGATGTCAGGAAGGCCGAAATTGTAGGAAATAATTTGAATTTTATAATTTAAAGTTTGTATTTACTGAGGGCGCTGTTTGCAGGCTATCACAGTGCCACCTATGCCATAAGGCATTAAATGTTGTTGCATTATGCTCTCTCTTTGTTTTATGTTACGATCAAGATAAGATTATGTTTATGTTTATGATTAATATTGTTTGTTTACGTATTTATTTTTATTAAGAAATACCCTATAATATATATATATATATATATATACAACTTAAATTTAATAATGGTTTCTAAAAAAATTATAAGTGCCCAAATCATAAAAAATAAATATTCTATTTATTAATTTAGTATAATTGAAAATTATTTTAGAATTTAGTAATTGTGTGGTTATTTATTTTATGTATACTTAATTTTAATCGTTTTAATGTAATGTTTTTAATAGTTATTTCACACCATAAATAATTTTTAGAAAGAAAAATCGATCTGTATTGGTTTCAGCCTCGGGAAAAATCATCTTCATTAGTTTTTTTCATAATTTAAATTTATATATCGTCACTAACTATGTCATCCATATTTTCCTCCTGTCATTCCTTTTTAATTGATATTGTATTAATATTTTTATTATTTAAAATATTTTAAAATTTTTTATTTAATTTCGAAATAAAATTAAATCTTGCAAACATTGTAAGTATATTATCTTTCTATGTTTCTCTATCTTGAAAACATTATATATATTATTTATGATATTTTAAAAACAGTTTCTTTCTTTAATTAATATTCATTTAAAATGATAATTAAAGAATATCTTATTCAAAATAAATTATTGAATAAATATGATATAGTAATATTCAATTTAAATAGAAAAGCATAAATAAACAATTTTTTAATTCCTGTTCCTTTAAAATATTTGAAATTTTTTCATCTATTTTTTTAATTGTTAGTTAATATTTATTTTATTAGTTAGTTATTATTTTTTTGTCTAAAATATTTGAAATTTTTTAATCTGTTTTGCCGTTTAATTTTTTGTTAATTCATATAAATTTTTATATCTTTTTTTAATTTATTTCCCTGTTTATTTTTTATTAAATTACTAATTTATATTTATTTATTGTACTTTTATTAATTAATTATTAGATAGTTTTATAATTTTTTATATTTTTTCACTAAAATCTTATTTATTATTTATTATTATTGTGGACCCCACGATCCATTCATTTTAATCAGATTGATGCAATGATATATCATTTAATAATTTTAATAAATAATTAAAGAATTGTATATAGGGTCGAGCGATAGTTCAGTGTTCCAGGTACTATTAATTATGATAGAATTATTCAATTCTTTTTTTCTCAATGAAAAGCAGACTTTTTTGAAATGGAAAAACATTTTTAGATCTTGATATATACCAATTTTCGGAAATATTTATTTCAATTCAAAAAATAAATATTTAGATAATACTTTTTCTTGCGTGTTTTCTTGTTATTAAAATTCATTATAAAGTATTTTATAAAATCATGATCCATGCAAAAATGAACAATTTCTCTTGGAATTGAAATGAATTACAGGTGTGTTTTTGTTTTGAAGGAAGATTTAATTTCAAATGCCCGGGTGGTGGGTGCGATATGCGCGCGGTAGCCGCGCTACGTGATTTTTCTCCCATTTTGACGTTCGTTGACTGGTACGTTCGCCAAGCTTTGCCAGTCTGCTGCTGTCGGTGCCTTGAATAACATCTATTAGATTCCTCTATTCTTTGTTCCCTATCACCTGGGAATTGCCTTATAATAACAAATTTCTTCTCCATTCCCTTTAAGATTACATATTTCATATTTTATGTCCAGCACAATGAATCGTATAACAACATTAGCCTGGCCCTCACTTCTTCGTCGTTTTAATCTACCAAGAAATTATTTTACTTATTCAAATGAAATTGCCCAGCCAATAGTAGGAAAAGAGCCAGTATATTGTTCTGCTGATGATGCTGCTAAACAAGTAAAAACAGGTAAATTCATATTATAATGAAATTAATAACAATATAGAAATCAAAAAACAAAATATTATTTATTTGGGAATATTATTAGTATTATTATTATGAACACCCTGAAGACAGAAATAAACTTATCCCGATTCAAACATTAAATTTTTTATAGGTCTAATTTTAATTCAATATAATAAAAAACTAATTTATTAGTAGAATCGTGCTGTTTAGATTAATAATCTTTTAATGAAAAAAAGAGAAAGTAAAATCAATAGCTTACTCTTAATTCATAGGTAAAAATATTATTTTACTAAATACAAATTTACATATATATATATATATATATATAATACGATTTTTTATGCGAAGAATAAAAGAGATAAGAGTGAAAGTTAAGATATTAATATATATATATATATAAGAATTTAACTTTTTTAAAAACATATAACTATAATTATATTATAATTATATGAAATTTGTTTAAAAAAATTATTATTTGTTATTAGTGCCAATAAATAAAATAATTAAGATAATTACACATTAAGCTGAGATTAAATATTTGACAAATTGTTTATATCAGTAAAATAATAATGATCGAAAAGTCGAAATAAGAAATATAAGTTTGTTAATTATTCAGGAGGGTCTAATCTACAATTAGACTAATTGTAATTGTTCATTAGATTATATTTTTTTAACTTCTAATAAAAAAAAATTATAATTATTTTGTAAATTATATATATATTATGATTTTTATGGCTATATATATTATAAATTAATTACAATTTTTTTAGTCTT
Source organism: Labia minor (assembly GCA_963082975.1). NCBI lineage: Eukaryota > Metazoa > Arthropoda > Insecta > Dermaptera > Spongiphoridae > Labia > Labia minor. Next base: position 115,985,152 of record OY720344.1, read on the forward strand.
AATATTCAATCTTCTAAAATGTTTTCTAAATAATATAATAAAATATATTCTTTGGCCCCTTGAAATTGACTTGTACTTAACATCAATATTGTGATTTTATTTTTCAAATATATATAATAATAATAAATAATATAAAGAAATATGGTGTTCAATTAAAAAATACCCTTATTTAAATTAGTTAAATAATAAATAAAATAATTTCTTTAAAAAAAAATAAATAATATAACAAATTAAATTATACAAACAAATTATATTTATTATATAAGAGGGATTAGTTATAATATGTAAAAAAATATTACATAATGAAAATAAATAATTATATTATTCAATTAATTTAATTTAGTTGATGAACAATCTTCAATTTAAAGAAAAATAATAATAATTAATGAAAATTTAAATTAAATTCGATTAATTAAAGATAAAATTATTAAAGCTATGCGTAGTTGCACAATTATACCTCTATAAGTTATTTCTACTTTTGATAGCATTGCAATTAAATAAAATACCAAGATGTTAAATAATAAATATTAAAATAACAATAATAATGAAATTAATAGGTATCCTAAAATAAATATAAACAATTATTCATATTCTGAATATAATATTCAATTAAATTTGTAATAAATTTTTATATACTCTGGAGGATATATTTTTATATAATATAAAATTTTAATAATAAACATGCAATGAATTTTTATTAAGAATTAGTATAGATAAAAAGTATTAGGTTAATTAAAAAGTTATCGTTTCTCATACGATGACTTTTTAAATTAACCTGCTTAGAGTTAATAATTATATTTTAAAAATTAAAATTATTAAAAAAATTAATGGATATTAAAATAAATGAAATTTTAAAATTATTATTAATTCAATATGTATCCAACAAGTTTAGTTTGTTTAATAATAACTTTAAAGTAATAATCTCAATAAACAAATCTATGTTTTTTTAAATTAAAATGATTTTATAGTTTACGATATATTTGAAAACTATGGCGAACTTTTTTAAAAGAAAATTTCCATTTAAACTTATTAGACTATCAAAAAGTTATTTCACTTATTCACCTGAAATTCAATATCCGATACCAAAGAAAGATCCATGTTATTGTTCTATCAATGATGCTATCCAAATTATATGCTCAGGTAAAATTTAATATACTTATTTTACTTATATTATAATCTAAATTTATAATAGTATGAACTATATAATTTTTATTTACAATTGAACATGATTTTTATGCTTTTGATGATTAGCAATCAATTTATTTAACTAAGTGGGTATTCTATTATTATATACATATTGATATATTTATTACTTATTTGATATTATATCTAAATATATTAAATCAAATAAATTAATTCATTTATTCAAATTAATATCTATTTCAAAGTTGATTGCAATGGCCTCAATTTGCTTTCATTTTATTTACTACATCAAAAATATAACTGAGATTAATTTATTTATTTTAATTTTAATTATATATAAAAATAAATAAAATTTGCTTATTCACAGGTAATTTTATATATATATATATAAAATATCTATTAAATATCTTATATTATGTACTTAACATTAATATTGTGATTTTACTTGTCAAATAATAATAATAATAAATAATATAAAGAAATATGGTGTTCAATTAAAAAATACCCTTATTTCAATTAGTTAAATAATAAATAAAATAATTGCTTTAAATAAAAAAAATAAATAATTTAACAAATTATTTTTTCATCTCATTTTCTTTTAGCACTCATTAGAAAAATACAATATAACAAATTAAATTATATATTAATAATAATAGTAATAATAATAATAGAACTTTATAATAAGTCTACTATTTTATTTTAATTAATATATCCATCTTATTTCTTTGTTTGATGAATTTATGATTTGTGGTCATTAAATATATAATGTGACATAGAGTTTACATAGATCAATTATAATATGAGATAATATTAAATATTTAAAACAAATAAACATTTTTAAGAAATGAAATAAAACAATACCTCCCTTACTATCGTCGGTCGGTAAAAAATAGTAATTTAAATAGTAAATAAGTTCTTAAATCTCTTTTTAATTTTATTTGTGTAAATTTTACACACATTTAGAGATTTTTAATAATTTCTTTAATGTATAGAACTTTTTCAAATTTATTTTTTAAAATTACGTAATTATATATGACGTTTCCCAATGATTTTCTTGTCTCTGTATATGTGAACTTTTTTTATAATATTAAAACTGCACTGACCTTGAATAAGTTGATTCCGGTGATATTTTTAAACACAATTATACTTTACATTCAAAATAAACATTTATTTTTTTTTTTACTAAGTTTACAAACAAAAATTATAATAAATATAATAATTATAATAAATAATTTATTGTTCATATAAAAATATTTTTGTCTGTATGTACTACAATATTAAAAGTGGTCGATTTTTAATTAAATTGATAAAAAAATTAATCGATAAATATAAAAACAATTATATATATGCATGTTCAGATGAAACAAGTTCATCAGACCTAGAAAATTATATAAATATATTTTTTAAAAAGAAAAAATTATACATTCTAGATTTTTCCTATTGATCAATTGAGTATACCTTCTGTTTCGTTTAGAAAGCTATTTTTATCCACTCTTGCTTGCCACATTTGAGAGGGATGAAGAATTTGTATTTTCAAGTCATTGATTTAAACATAATAATTATAAATAATAATATAAAATTAAATTAAGTTCCCTGAATATAGGTTAATAGATATTGTTTATTTTTATATTTTTCTAAATAAATTATTTTTCAATAAATAATAAATAATTTTTTTTAGTAAAGTCAACCACATTTTTATAGTGTAGAAATGTTTTAATTTTGTATTCTTTTTGTGTTGTAAATTAAATTGATTAAAACATTTTGAAGAAGCAACCTTTTGTTGTTGAAAAAAATACACTCATCATTAACGTTGTTAATTGGGCGTAAAATTGTTGACAATTCAATTTTGACAAGTAAAGTGTTAGAATGTCAAATCATGAGATACTTTATTACTCTCTTTCGATTATTTGTCATAGTAGGATAATTAAAAGGGATCAAATAAGTCTTAATTAATTCATTTATAATAATTATGCTATCAGTTTAAATAATAATTAAATATCAAACTTAAAAAAAAAAACTCAGGCTTATCTTCTTGATACAAGGACTAAATATAAAATTAATTTTTAATGATTCATCACTTATCTTAATAGAAATGTAACCAATTCTTTATGAGTTTTGGTTAATTATTTTAAAAGATTATTTTACAAATACAAATTAATAAACTTTAATTATTATGAAAAATAAAGGTTTCTTTTAACGTTTAGATTTAAATTTATTTACAATTCTTAAAATGTATATTATTAGTGGTTGTTATTAGTTATTTAATTTAAACACAGTTTAAATTATATATATTATTTCCGTAATAAATTATTTTCAACAAGTGACATATATATATATATATATATATATATATATATATATATCAGGGAGGTAGGGAGTGAACATCAGTGAACATTTCGACTAAAACTTGTCGCCTACCTGACATCACAGCCGCCATATTGTCTACATGAAAACATTATATTTTCCATTGATCTTAATGTTAATATATCATCAAATTTCGGACCTTTTTTGTGGAAATTTATGTGAGCAAAAATTTTCTCACGAAGAAAAAACTCTTTAAATTTTATTTTATTTCAACTGCAGGCCGTTTTGATATGCATATATGTATAAAAAAAATTAAATGTTGCGACAATCATTCTCTTCATAATGCTGATGATTAGTCAATTAAATAAAGAAATTATCATTAGTTTAATGGAAAAATGATTACAAAAAATAAAATATAAACAAAAAATATATTTATTAATGTATTTTTTTAATTACCAAAATTATTAATTTAAATAAATTGTTATACATTATGCTGAAAAGCAGACCCGCTCTAGGATTTTGAATTTTGAATCTTGTGAATATTGTGCATTGGCATTTTCTTTTAATCGAACATATACCAGCTACGTTCTATCAAAACACTTGATCTCAAAATGATTTGAGCATAGGAAAGAATATTCTGTTAGCTTCCAATCTTTCCTCCGGGCGGCGTCTATCCATTTCTTCCTTAAATTGCTAACTTTTGGAAATCTGAAAGATGTGAAATATTCAAAATTTTTATTCTATTCCTCAATTTTTTATTTAACCAAGAGATATTGAGGTACTACCAGAATTTGTTATAATTAAGAAAATTTTCTAGGTAGTTGTTTTCTGAATACTTACAGGAGAAATTAGCTAAATAATCAAAAAAAGTTCAGAAAATAACTACCTAGAAAATTTTCTAAAATATTATATATACCGTTTTGAAATTTAATCAAAGAAATTCAAAATACATACCAGTGGAAAGAAATTTTTTCCCCAGTTTCTTCTTCACGTAGCTGTCTTTTACTATTATTTACAGTTCGGTTCGTGCATCCATATGCAGAACATGCCATGATAATTATTTTTAAAAACAAAAATAAAACTACAACTATCTATAACCTAAACCTAGGAGTAAACCTAACCTGGTCTTAGAATCTAATAAAAAATAATTTAACATTAATTACAAATTAAATTATTAAAAACTATTTCTAATTATTAAATATATTAACTAAACTATAAAATAAAGAAGAAATAACTAAGAAAAACTTGCAAACATACGAGAAAATTGGAAACAAAAATGTATTATGTCTTATGAAAAATTCAATGTTTTGGTAAAAACAATATGGACGACAAGAAGTTCTCCATACTTTTTTGATGTCACCTCCCACCATTAAAACAAGCGTTATGGTTACTCTATACCTCCATGATAATATTAATAAATTCTATAAAATATAGAAAAATAATTTATTTAATTAGTTGATGTTTTTTGTATGATTTAAAATAACTCCATTTATACTTAAAGAATTTATTTTATTTATTAATATTTTTAATAAATTAAATCTTGAAAAAATAATAATATTGATATATTTTATTGAATTTAATCTACAAATATTTATTCATATGTTATTCTATATCCATGTTATTTACTTTTATTATTTTCCTATTTAAACATATGTTTCATTAATTATCTAAAGATAAGAATGTACTTTTATTTGTTCTTTTTAATAAAATATTAACTTCGAAATAAACACGTGAGAGCATATCATTGGAATACTTTTTAAGCTGAGATTTTGTTTTCAAATAGAAATGAAAATGACCTTGTCCAATTGGTAAGGTCAATCTCCTCTCTCTCCTATGCACTGTATATATTGAAATAAATTAAAAATCATCACTCTACATATATTTTGTTAATATATAACGTTAAATTCAAATCGTATACTATTTATATCATATTATATTTAATCTATGGGTTTTCAAAAATTGATTATAATTTTAAGTAGGTTGAATTAATAATAAAAATAAAAGATTGTATGTTTGACTTGTGCCAAAACTCAATGATAAAAGTGAATAGTTTGATAGTTGTACGTATGCTTAAGGAATCTTTCTTTTTATAACTTTGCTCTACATATTTAGTTTTATACTTGAAAACAAGAGAATGTGGTATAACGAAAAATGGCAAATCTATTCATTTACAGCATGGATTATCAACCACTGTGCCGCGGCACTTTAGTGTGCCGCGAAATTTTCAGTGTGCCTCGAGATTACGAGGCTCTTAAACTTTTATTACTAAATTTTTTCAATTTGGTTCTAAAAACCAAGGTAAAACGTTTTTGGGACTAGGTTCTTAAACATTTCCAACTTTTTTTTCTAAATTTTTTTTCAATTTGGTTCTAAAAAAATAAGCTGGAGTGTCTCCACTCGACTATCTCGCAATTTCAATTGGATTAAATAACATAATAAATTATATTTAAATATAATTTAATTAATTATAAATTAAAATTAATAAATAATATTTATTAAACCAGCGCATGTTTGGCTCTTTGTTGATGGCACCACGTCACGTGTTGGCGCGTGAGATTTGCAGTGTTTAAAAAATTAATTCTGGTACTTTCAGCCATTCAATCAAGCTGAAATTCTAGATATAGCAGTTTTATACAATTATTAGTCATGTGAAAAATTATCAAACATATATCTTTATTTTTACGGTCACTTTAGAGGAAAAAATTCAAAACGTTGTAGGTAATGACCCTCTTCCGGTTGTGCTACATTTCTCAAAAGTTGATAGAAAACTACGAATTTTGAATAATGCCCATGTACCAAATTTCATCATTCTAGCTCAAACCGTTTTTGCGTAATCTTGGTTACATACATACATACACACACACACAGACATTTTTCTCAACCTTAGTGAAAATGATTCAGGAACCTTCAAAACGTATAAAAACATCAAAATCTCAACATCGAAAATTTTCGTGACCGCAATACTATAGTAAAAAATAAATAGTAAAAAAGGGTAAACCGTTTTTGGGACCACTTTTTTTCAATATGGTAAACTTTTACACTTATCTTTTTCTTTGTGTGCCGCCAAATTTTTAAACCGTTAAAAGTGTGCCGCGGTAAAAAAAAAGTTGAGAATCACTGATTTACAGATTGTAGGGAACTTAATTTGATTTTTTTTTAAATAAATAAAAAAAAACAATTTGTAAATATACCTAAATTTCTTATGCTTTTCATTCGAATGTTAGTCTGAGAGAGTGAGGAATGAGAAGACTCTTGAATTTCATGATAAACCAATTCGATTTTTATTATAGATTATTTAGTGCACATGCCACTACTTGCCTTGAGGTCGATTTTTATTAGAGTGATATCACGTTTCACATTTCCTACCAAACAAAAATCAATTTCAATCAACTATAATTCAGTCGAAATACTTATTCAGAAAACATTATATATATATATATATATATATATATGTACTGTATATTCATTAAAAAAAATTTCAATTAGTTCATATTTTTGGATTTTGAAAGGAAAGTAGAAATATAAAGAAAGTATTATAATCACCAGGTAAATATTTCATGGGTTTGTTGAAAATTATTTAAAATCTACGACCTTAAAGAAATTAGAACCCTTAAAAAATAAATATTGTAAATTATTGTTTTACTTTCTTCAAAATTCATTTCTTTTACTTTGATTTATTCAATTTATTTGAATGGATCAATTCTATAAATACTTTTGTTTTAGACTTTCAATAGCATTTTTCTTTTGTATCAGAATCAATTCATTTATATTCTCTAAGATAAACTTAAATTGAAATTTTACTCTGTTTGTATTCTATTTAGTAGACTTTAGAAAAGCATATGACTCAATAGACCTGGAAAAACTTTTTCAAATTTTGATCTTAACGGGAATTCCGAAAAAACTAGTACGTATGATTCAAATTTGTCTTGAAGGTAGTAAAGGAAGAGTAAAATGGGCGAATCAATTAACAGAAACTTTCGGAATTTGGAATGGGTTAAAACAAGGGAACGCATTATCAACAATTTAATTTAATACTAGAATATGTAATTAGACAAATTGGGGAAAAATCAAAGGCAATCCAATAAAACAAAAAAATTCAAGTATTAGATTGCGCAGATCTCTTAAATATAAAAGGAGATTCGGCAATTGCAATTAAAGAGAGCGTAGAAAAATTAATCAAGACAGTAAATGAGGTCTAATAGAAAAAAAATTTAATAACAGAGAGGAAAAGTATTAACACACAAAGTCTTAAACGTAGAATTTTTAAGAGTACATTAATTTAATGGAGGGTGTATATTTAATTTATTTATATTTAATTGCATGACCTCGATGCATCTTTAAACATAGATAGAGTCAAAAAGTTGGAAAGGTTACGATAAGCGGGAAACGTGGCTAGAATAGGAGAAGAAAGATTAGCTAGATATCTTTTTGTTGGGAAACCAATTGGTCAACCGACGATGCGTAGGGAAGGAGGACTTGAGAAAATAGGAATTGGCTGGGAGTTGCTCAGGATAGGGACGTTTGGAGAATTTATATATCTAACTATTTTTGAATTCAGATATTCAAAGTCTCTTTAAGAATCCTAAGTTGAGGTGTCATCCCTCAGTTAATTAAGTAAATAATATATATATATTAAAATGAATTCATTGGACAAAGTTCAAAATTTTTCTAATCACATCAAAGAACTTTGACTAAATTGATTCCTAATGAATCATCTCTAAATTGAATGACTAGAATTTAAATTAATCTTTTTTAAATAGAAAGAAAATATTAATCATTCTAAATTATTAACAAGAATATAGAGACTCTCCACCCTTAAAATTTTCATTTTAATTGTTTTTCAAAGATCGATTATATTTTTTAAATTATAAAATATATTTTATCTTATATAAAAATATTCAATATATTCATCATTTTTATGTTTCTCTCACTTTTATGATTTTTATAAATTATATTATTTTATAATAAAAAATTAGACATCATAATTGAAATAAATATTATTAAAACATATATTTATTATCAATCATAAATTATTATCATATTATCAATTTTTATATTTTATAGATATATAAAATGTATTTTACTGATAACATTTATTCTCTTATATAACTTATATACTTGAATATACTTGGGTTTACTTTTAAAAAAAATTTTATTTTTACATGTAAAGATGTAAGTTTATGAAATATCAAAATTTCATAAATTATCTAATAAATTAAGATAAAATCACTATTTTTTTTAGCAAAATAAACTTTTATTAAATAAGTTTTTTTATATGTTGTGATTTATTAACTTAAAATTAGCTGGAGTGTCTCCACTCGACTATCTCGCAATTTGAATTGGATTAAATAACATAATATATTATATTTAAATTAAATTTAATTAATTATAAATTATAAATAATAAATATTAAACCAGCGCATGTTTGGCTTTTTATTGATGGCACCATGGCACGTGTTGGCGCGTGAGATTTGCAGTGTTAAAAAATTAATTCTGGTACTTTCAGCAATTCAATCAAGCTGAAATTCTATATATAGCAGTTTTATACAATTATTAATCATGTAAAAAATTATCAAACATATATTTTTATTTTTACGGTCACTTTAGAGGAAAAAAAATCAAAACGTTGTAGGTAATGACCCTCTTCCGGTTGAGCTACATTTCTCAAAAGTTGATAGAAAACTATGAATTTTGAATAATGTCCATGTACCAAATTTCATCATTCTAGCTCAAACCGTTTTTGCGTAATCTTGTCTACATACATACATACACACACACACAGACATTTTTCTCAACCTTAGTGAAAATGATTCAGGAACCTTCAAAACGTATAAAAACATCAAAATCTCAACATCGAAAATTTTCATGATCGCAATACTATCTCTGGCGAGATAGTAAATATATACATTGTATAATAGCGAAGTAGCTGAAGGTGTTATGTTGATTTAGATATACGTTTAGTAGATATATGCTGATAAAGGAATACGTATATGACTCATAAATTAGCTGAGATATTAATATATCAAAATTCACCATACATGACCATGTTCTGAATTTTATCTACATAAACTATACTTTATGATCTATGGCTTAACTTTAATTTAACGAACAGTTAGAGAGTCAATTTGGGAGTTATTAGGAGGTTATTAATCCAACTTTAACTCCCTTCCCACTCTATTTACATTCCTTAAAATGCGAAACAAAATTTAAAGATCCTGACGAGGATAAAAAAAAATTGATCATCTTACATCTAAGATCTTATGAATTCATAAAAATAATTAATACAAGTAGAAAATAATTTAATAATAATAATAAAAAATAATTTTTAAGAAAATATATAATTTATAATGATGTATATCCCAGTGTTTCCCAAAGTGTGGGTCGAGACTCGCTTACCGGGTCGCGAAATTTTTTTAGAAATTCTTATTACTTTTTTACATCGTTAGAATTACAAAAAATATATTTTTCTTATTATTTTTTTACATCATTAGAAACACAAAATTACTTCTATTTTTCTTATATAATTATTTTGAAATTTTTGTGTATGATATAAACTACTTGATTTTTACTATCTCGTCAGAGATATTATTGCGAATACGAAAATTTTCGATGTTGAGATTTTGATGTTTTTATACGTTTTGAAGGTTCCTGAATCATTTTCACTAAGGTTGAGAAAAATGTGTGTGTGTGTGTGTGTATGTATGTATGTATGTATGTATGTATGTAGACAAGATTACGCAAAAACGGTTTGAACTAGAAGCATGAAATTTGGTATACGGGCATAATTCAAAATTCGTAGTTTTCTATCAACTTTTGAGAAATGAAGCTCAACCGCAAGAGGGTCATTACTTACAACGTTTTGATTTTTTTTCCTCTAAAGTGACCGTAAAAATAAAGATATATATTTAATAATTTTTCACATGATTAAAATTTGTGTTCTAAATAAATGTTTTTTTTAATGAAGTGGGTCGCGACAAATTTTAAGACCTCGGTCAAAAAAGTTTGGGAAACACTGGTATATCCTATTGAATAAGGATCATTATCATTATTAATTGAAAATATCTTATTATTCGATGAATTTACAATTTTAGAATTTAACACGTTCCCGCCGGCATTTACCACCGGTGGCTCATGTGCCGCCACATTAAAAAAAACCTCTGACTTTGTACGTTCTTCGCAAGGACAACGCCTATCAAGCCGGTTATATCAATGAGGTATCCTATGATCAGTAGAACGGGTTCTCTCAACCTTTACCTTGATTTTCTTGATCGGAGGCTCTATTAAGTAGCTTTTCCCCAATGTTGTTCCCGGAGGCTGGGTTGACTCCGTCCCATAGACCCCAACTAGGGAAATTCCATTGCCAGGCCCGGGACTTGAACACGGGACCAAGTGAATGTGAGCCAGGTTCGCTACCCACACACCCAATGGCGCCTTCGCCGCCACATAAAATAAATAGACAGATTATGGAGATGGCAGGAACGTGTTAATTTTTTGATCAGATATTACTAATAAAATACTTTATATTTTCATATCAAATATGAAGTATTTTTTTTTTTAAAATATGATTAATACACTTACACATTAATACACACTGAAGCTTTAAAGCAGCGGTCGGGGAAGTTTTTTAATCATTACCCCAAAATATTTTTGTGTAAGTTGATATTACCCCATGGTTTATAAAATAGCAAATTGAAAATATATACTTTTTACTCCCAAAAATTTTATTTTTACCCCATTTGGGGTAATTTGCGCCGGTTCCCCGACCGCTGCTTTAAAGCAAGATTACGTTCATGCCCCTTTAGGTCGTTGGAAATATTTATGAGATATGATAATAATGTTCTTCCATTTAAATGAAAGTTTAATTGCTTTCGGAGGATTTTTGACCTCAGAACAATCCTTGTTAAAAGCTTTGATTGTGTTTCATCAATTCAAGGATGTTTTTTTTTAATTTCCAACTTAGAGCATTCCAAACCCTAATTTCATTGACCTCGCCATTTTGTTTATGAAATTAATAGGCAGATGTCCATTTGTCAATAGTTCTCCCACCAAGTGACCTTTTTTGTCCCCTAAATATATTTCTCTTTACCTAACTTATCATTTATTTAAAAAACTTGAATATAGGAGTATTTTTGGATTATATTAAAATTATTTTTATTATTTATTATTATTATTATTAATATAATTAAAATTATTTTTATTATTTATTATTATTATTAATATAATCAAAATTATTTTTATTATAATGTAATAAGAATTCGGGATTTATTTACCTCCAATCCTTGGATTTAACTTTGCAGATTTTAATATAATAAGTCCCTTTTGGGGGGCGAAATCATTTTCAATTCTAAATAAAAGGTAAGATGATTTTCCAAACAGGCTTTTTCCGCTTTTTTTCAATTTTTTTCAATATGGTTCTAAAAAAAAAAATAGGTAAGATGATTTTGAATTTTTATCTGTTAAAATTTATAAGGGGGGGGGGGGGGCGAATTATGAAGCCGGCCTTACGAAGTGGGCGTTTGGTCCAAAATTTACCTGAATAAATTAAATCTAAAGGATTGTCTCAATATATATATATATTTATATTTTTTAGGTCACACTGTTTTCATCCATGGAGCTGCGGCTACTCCGACTGAATTAATAAATAGTATGTGTGAACATGCAAAATGCAATAAATTGAAAGATATAACTTTATGTCATATTCATACTGAAGGAAAATTGCCATATGCAGAGCCTGAATTTAAAGGTAAATTTTTTTCTTATTTCTTCTTCTTCTTAAGGAGCCGTCTCCCTTTCGGAGTTTAGCTATCATCATGACTAGGATAGCCCAGCCATGATAATTTTTCTTGGGAATATTAATGCGGTGGTTTCCCGTTGCCTGATTGACAGTTCCTGGAGCCGGAGGCAGCTGATGTTAAATTGAATTTTATTAGAAAAATTTGTTCTTAGTTGGAATCGAACGCCGACTTCTTGTGTAGAAAATTGCTATGCTACCTCTACACTCTCGGCTAGCTGCCTTATTATTCTTATAATATATATTTATAGAATTTTGATTATTAGAGAAATAATAAAAATAGAATTGTGTTATTCTTAAAAAAAATATAATTTCTTGGATTCTTGAATTGGGTTTCTATTTTATTATTCTTAATTATTATTTTATTTAATTAACATTAAAATTTTAATTATATTAATTGTCAATGAAAAATAATTTGCTTTTATTTTATCTCTAACCAAATATAAAACATCAGTTAAATTATTCCTGCTTATTCCACCGATAGTGTTTGAAAAATTTTTTTTTTGTAAATGTAATACAATCAACTGTTACCAAATACCATTCTCAAATGGCGTATGCTGACAAGCAATCATTTAATTTATCGCTTCTAGTTTGTTGCGTGACAGCCGGACAGAAGCAATCTTAATAGACAATAGTTATTATCCAACTAGCATTATTTGAAAGGGAAAAAAAAACTTAATTGAGAGAATTTAATTAAAAGAAAAGTTGATAACATTTGTTTTAATTTTAAGTTTCTTTCATTTTTCTAATTATCTTAATTTTAACTTGATTATACAAAATTAAGCATTTAAAAAAAATTTTACCAATTAAAAACAAAAAAAAACAAAAATAGAATTCAATCAATCACTTCAAAATAAATCTCTTTATCTTGTTAATTTAATTTAATAATTCTAATTAGTTATTATTTTTATTAAAATTTATTATATATTTTAATAAGTATGTTTATATAAATATTTGTTTTTGAATTCCTTCCTATTTTAATGAAATTGTATTAAGTTACTAATTCCTACTTTTTTTATTAATTTTAATTTTTTTTAGAATTTTTTAGAATTTAAATTCAATAAATTAATTAATATTGTAAATGAATCCAAAGTCTGATCTTTAATCCCAATGGTTATAAGTTTAGAAAAGTAATATTAACTTTATATTTCCATTTTTCAGGGATCTTTCGATCAGTCAGTTATTTTATGGGAGGAAATGTAAGGAAGGCTGTGAACGAAGGTCGTGCAGACAGTGTACCTATTTTTCTACATGAAATTCCATTAATATTTACAAGAGGAGTTATGAGACCAGACGTCGCTTTGATTCATGTATATTTCTTTTAAACATATTTTAAAAAAAAATAACAAACAAACAATTGATAATAAAAAATCATAAATAACACATCGTTCAATAAGTCCCGAAAATAACCCAGAGATGGTGCTAGTAGTACCAAAGTGGCCACGTTTCCATAGAGTGCTAACCTCTACATGAAACGTGTAAAATTTCACGTCGATCGGATTACAGACAGCAGAGTTATCGAGGTTAGAGTAAAGTCACTTTGTAATTTGTTGGAAAAATGGCAAAAAGGGAGTTTCGCGTGTTGGTAAAAATATTGTTTTTTAATGGGTAAAAACACCGTAGAAGCCCAGAAATGAATTGAAAAACATTACCCGGACCCCGCTCCATCCAAAACAACGATTTGTAGTTGGTATGCTGAATTTAAACGTGGTGGATACAAAAGTGTAGCCGTTACAAAGGAAAATGTGAGTGAAGTGTTAATAATTGTAATGAAAAATCGCAAAGTGAAGGTCCGTGAAATTGCAGAAATGACACAGATATCATCTGGAAGCGTATTTACAATCCTTCATAAAAAATTGAGCATGAAAAAGGTTTTTTCCAAGTGGGTGCCGCGATGAGACATACACCATGCCACAAGTCCATGAAAACAATGGCAAAATTGAACGAATTGGGCATTTATTTGCTTCCCCACCCCCCGTATTAGCCAGATTTTGCCCCAACCGACTACTGGCTCTTTGCTGATCTCAAAAAAAGCTCCAGGGAAAAAAAAATTGGCTCGAATAAGGAGGTCATTGCCGAAACAAGCCTATTTTGAAGCAAAGGATAAATCCTTCTATAAACATGGTATAGAAATGTTTGAAAGGCGTTGGAAAGATTGTATCACTCTAAATTGATAAATAAAAATGATTTTTGAAAAAAAAAAATGTTGTTTTCGTTGTTAGTCTCGGGACTTATTGAACGATGTGTTAGTCAATACAAGAATATTTATTTATGGCTGATTAAAATAAGAAATTATAATTAAAAAATTTACACCATATAAATTATTTTGCAAAAATGAATCTGATCTCTATTAGAATAAATTAAATTTCCTTGCTTTAATAAAATTATAACAGAAAAAAAAATTATTAATGAATAGTTTATTGAATTTTAATAAAATGATTAATTCAGCTAGAAGGTAGTTAGACGATTAAAATGTTTTGTTTTTTTTAGAAAACTTCAGAATAATATTAGAATAGTCTTAAAATAAAAATTGTTAAAATTTAGAAATAATTATTATAAAACATAATTTTTTTTTAATAATTAATTTACTGAAAAGTTGATATTTCTGATGAAATAGGTATCCCCTCCTGATCGTCATGGATATTGCTCTTTAGGAACGAGTGTTGATATCGCTGTCCATGCCTTATCCAACACCAAAGTTATTATTGGTAAATAGAAAATATTTTATATATTTTTAATTTTAATTATATTTCATTCGAGATTGATTGAATTAATCAAATTTGTAAATTGATATGTTTAAATTCATTAGAATAAATAATAGTGAAATTTATTTTTTATCATTTTAGCTTTGATGAATCCGAAAATGCCAAGAACCTTTGGACAAGCACCTATTCATCAATCGCATATCGATTATGCTGTATGTATAGATCGACCACTTCCAATTCATCCTCAAATGCCTCTTACTCCAGAGGAAGAAAAAATTGGCACCCATGTAGCAAACGAATTAGTTGAAGATGGAGCAACTCTTCAAATGGGTAAAATATATATAAATTGATTTAAATTAAATTTAAAACGTTTTTAGAAATTAAATTATAAAAGCTTTGGTGGCTGTTTTTATTTATAAGGGAATTTTGTAAATAAAACCACATATTGATATTTTTTATTGTAAATTTATTAAAAAAAAATACACAACGTTTCGATTGCTACTTCTGCAGTCGCTTGATAATGATTGCAGAAGTAGCAAACGAAACGTTCTGTATTGTTTGTTTTGTTTTTTGAATAAATTTACAATAAAAAATATCAATATGTGTTTTTATTTATACACATTGCAATTTAATAATTATATTAACACTAATTTAACGTTAATTAATATTTTTTTCTAGGAATTGGAAATATTCCTGATGCTGTTCTGGCCAAATTACACAATCATAAAGATCTTGGCATCCACACGGAAATGTTCTCCAGTGGAATTCCAAAATTAGTTTTAAGTGGAGCTGTAACAAACAATAAAAAACCAATCCACACTGGGAAAATTATAGGATCCTTCTTTATAGGGACACAAGAACTTTATGATTTTGTAGATGATAATCCTTATATTGGTAAATAATTCAATTTCTTAAAAAAAAAAATATTCTAATATTTCAAAAATTGAATTTAAGAATAATATGATAACTAATTATTTTCAAAATCTTATTAAAATTTGCAATGATACACTTTTTAATTGAAACTATTTCATTTTATAGATCTATTGAATATTTACTATGTAAATCATACAAGTACAATTCGTCAAATGCCAAAAATGACAGCAATCAATTCAGCAATTGAGATTGACCTCACAGGTCAGGTTTGTGCAGACTCTATTGGCTCAAGAATGTTTTCTGGTTTTGGTGGCCAAGTTGATTTTATTCGAGGTGCTGGCGAATGCATTGATGGCAAAGGAAAACCTATCGTTGCCTTCGCCAGTGCAACAAAAAAAGGAGATTCGAAAATTGTACCGTTTTTAAAACAAGGTGAAATTAATATTTTTTGAATTTTTTAATTAAATAATATTTTTATTTCGACTTATTTATAAATAAATCTATTTATTTTATTATTCATATTCAAAATTAATTGAAGTCGCCATTGGGTGTGTGGGTAGCGTACCTGCCTCACATTCACATGGTCCTGGGTTCAAGTCTCGGGCCTGGCAATGGAATTTCCCTATTTGGGGTCTATGGGACGGAGTCAATCCAGCCTCGGGGAACAACATTGGGGAAAAGTTACTTGATAGCGCCTCCGATTGGGTGTGTGGGTAGCGTACCTGCCTCACATTCACATGGTCCTGGGTTCAAGTCTCGGGCCTGGCAATGGAATTTCCCTATTTGGGGTCTATGGGACGGAGTCAATCCAGCCTCGGGGAACAACATTGGGGAAAAGTTACTTGATAGCGCCTCCGATCAAGAAAATCAAGGTAAAGGTTGAGAGGACCCGTTCTACTGAACATACGACACCTCATTGATATAACCGGCTTGATAGGCGTTGTCTTTGCGTAGGGCGTACAAAGTCTGAGGTTTATTTTTTTTATAAATATATAAATATTGTTTATAGAAATGATCTAAAAATAATGATTGATTTCTTTGCTTCTTTGGTTCATGCGACCAACAACTTTAGAATTTGTAATAAAAATTAATAATCATAATAACAGTAAATTTAATCAAACTTAAATTTATTTAAAATAAATATATTTTTGTTGATTATAGGTGCTGGTGTAGTGACGTCAAGAGCTCATGTCCAATATGTTGTTACTGAGCATGGAATTGCCAGATTATGGGGAAAAAGTCTTCGACAACGTGCCTATGAGCTCATTAAAATTGCTGATCCTAAACATCGTGAATCTCTTGAAAAGGCTGCATTTGACCGACTAAAAGAAATGCCATGCGCATAAAAATATTCTATTTATATATATTTAATATACATAAATCTTAATCGGCGTTATTTTATAATCATAAATAAAATTAACAATATTAATAATAATAAATAAAAAGGCCTTGCTATATATACATTTTTAAAAATAACAAATCTCTTTTTATATATTTGTTTTTCGAAAGCGGCCTAGCCAATTTATACATTACTAAACTGTTAGTTAAACTTAAATAGGGCTCGAATCACAAAGAAATATTATTGTATGTACCTATATATACAATCAAGAAATTGGAAGAATTTTACAATAAAACTAATTCGTATGTATGGATATCAATTGGGAATAAATTATTACTTAAATAATTTTGTTTTTATAAAAATTATATATTTTTAAGATTTCTAATTTGATTATTCCTGGAATAAAAATAGGTATTACTTTATGTTTCGTAATGCAAAATTATTATTAATTCATCCTCAACTTATTCCCAATTAGTATTCATATACATATATAGAAGTTTATAAAACTTTTAATAAAATAAATGATTATATAATAAGCAATAATATTAATAATTTTAGACATTTTTTTGAAAAGATTATTATAGATGCACTACAAATACAACACCAATTTTTATCATTTATTTAATTAAAATAAAACAATATTCTAAAAAGAATATCTATATTATATATATAAATATATTAAAAGAGATCAAGCATTTTAATTATTTATTTTGATTTTAGAAATTATTTTCTCACCTTCGAACTAAAAATAGTTCTTTACGATATTTATTCTATTAATATCTAGTTGTTTAAAAAAAAAAATTATTTATTTTAATTATTTAAGCTACTATAAAATTATCCTTTAATTTGCATGTTTTTTTTCTATTTTTTTACATTCCAATTTAGTTTTTATCATTTACCTTTTCTAGTAAAAGATATTGTAGCGAAGGCCTCTTAGGAGAGTAGCATTAAACAGACTAATAGGCATATCTCTGTAGAGATAATCGAAAAAAGAAGTTAGAAGTGTTCTAAAGAAAATATTTTATCTTTTTGTAAGTATTGTTCATTTTGTTATCAGTTTTTGATTTTTTTAGAGAAATCATGAACATAAAAATAAGGTAAATATTATTTGATAATTTTTGATACTAAAGAATATATTTATACATTTTTTTTGTCTAACAAGTGAATTTTTTTTATACTTTTAACATTGTTTTATTTTATATTATTAATAAATAAATAGGTTTATCTATGTTATTAAATAAAATCAAATGTTATTTTTTATTTCATTTATGAGCGATTTTTAGAAATAATTGAAGGCTTGAAGAAAAAAAAAATTGTAAAATAATTTAATAAACTTGATTTCGAAATATTTCGATTCTATTTCTATTCTATAGTGTTTAAATTTATTTAAAATAATAGATCACTTAAAAAAAAACTTACTAATAAAATAACGTAAATAAATACGTTTTTCGGCTGTTTAAAATCTTTCAAAATTAATTTACATAAATTGAAATGAAATTATAATAATACATCATACCTATTTACCTATTTTAACCCGTTAAGTGGTTATGACGTATATATACGTCTTGATCTCTTGTACAGTGTAGCGCTTATGATGGATATATTCGCATCATGATTTTTCTTGGTATATTTAATGGGTAAGCCGTATATATTCGTATGCCTTAGTATATTTAATGGGTAAGAAAAATCATGATGCGAATATATCCGTCATAAGCGCTACACTGTACAAGAGATCAAGACGTATATATACGTCATAACCACTTGGGGGGCGCGAAGGTATAGAACCAATTTCAAGTGCACGCAAACTATTTAAAATTTTCGATTTTTTTTTTAATTTTTTTCCAATATGGTTCTAAAAAAAGATAAGATGATGTTGTGGACAAGCTTTTGAACATTTCTGATTTTTTTCAATTTTTTTTCAGTATGGTTCTAAAAAAAAAAAAAAGATTTTGCGATGCTCTGAACCATGGCCCAACCCTGTTGTTATATTTCAAAAATGTACCCGACTATTGAAAAAGGATTATTACAAAAATTAAGGGGGCGCATGAATTTTTTTTAGAAAAAGGGGGGGGCGCCGGTACAGAAAGGTTGGAAACCACTGACTTAATGGGTTAAGTTACCAGGATGCCGTTTCCTCATTTGGACAAGTTCCTTTCTTCATTATTATAAATAGTGCTGTTTTTGTATAGGAACGCAGTGGAACGGCGTGCCCCCAAAACATTGTGCAAAAAATAAATTTAAAAGTGATTAGTTTTGTAACTGAGAACCTAAAAGTAAAAAAACATCTTTAAATTACGTATAAGTATAGTCTAAACGTTATGAATAAATAAATAATTTATTTTGTCAAAATTTTTTCCGGGGGAGACCTCCGGACTACCTTGTTTTTTTTTTACAAAAACAGCACTGATATATATATAACATATATTAAAAAATCCAATACCTACAATTAATGAATTTCAACTCAACCATCCATCCACTACTGGATTTTATAAGAAGTTTTAACTATGAGCAGATCCACTTTGTAGGCAAAATATGTTTCTTTGTTATTGTTTCTTCTTTATTGCGATCAAATTTTCGATGTTGAGATTTTGATGTTTTTATACGTTTTGAAGGTTCCTGAATCATTTTCACTAAGGTTGAGAAAAATGTCTGTGTGTGTGTGTGTGTGAGCAAAATTACGCAAAAACGGTTTGAGCTAGAATGATGAAATTTGGTAGATGGGCATTATTCAAAATTCGTAGTTTTCTATCAACTTTTTAGAAATGTAGCTCAACCGGAAGAGGATCATTACTCACATGACTAATAATTGTATAAAACTGCTATATATAGAATTTCAGCTTGATTGAATCGCTGAAAGTACCAGAATTAATTTTTACTTTCCCGAATACTTCGTATAAGGGAAGTATTGGAATCGTCAAAAATTTCGACTTCGAGATTTCGATAGATCTTGACGTTTTAGACCTCTCAGAGTCGGAAAATACCATTTTTCGAATTATGTCTGTAAGCAAATTTACTCAAAAACTAATCAAGCTAGGACTTCGAAATTTGGTACATCGATATTATTCAAAGTTTGTAGATTTCTATCAAAATTTCGTCAAAATCGGTTAACCGGAAGTGGTACTTTACCTACACTGGTTGCGTTTACCTTTCAAGTAAAGTACCAGTTTGCTTGGAGATATTTGCTTCATATTTTGTATATAGATTTAAAAATATGAAAAAAATTCAGATACCAAATTTCATCATGATCTGACAACCGGAAGTGACATTTTACCTATACAAGTAGCGTTAGGTGTAAATTATAAATATATATATATAATAGTGTTAAACCATTTTACTTTATAATTTAAATTAATTGGTTTGTTTATTTTTATTGTTGTTAAAACATAATAATAATAACCTAATTACCTATTTATATGCGGGAAAGTCTAGGGGAGGACACTCCCGCTTTTTTAACACTGCAAATCTCACGCGCCAACACGTGACGTGATGCCATCAAGAAAGAGCCAAACACGCGCTGGTTTAATAAATATTATTTATTAATTTTAATTTATAATTTAATTTAATTTAAATTAATATATGTTATTTAATCCAATTCATATTTGCGACACTCCAGATTTTTCTTTATTGCGATGTTGTTACAAATAATATGTCATCTCAACTGGTTCTGGATATTTATAATATAGGTAATATTTGAAATATTAAAATTTAAATGTTAAAGGATGCCTAAATTAAAATTTGCCGGACTTCCGAAGTGGCTCCTGGCACCATCGATTGGGGCGGCCCTGAAATGTTTTTAACAAAAAATAATAATGAATAAATAAATTAAGAAACAAAAAAACAATTGAATCAATGTCATTCATTTTATAAACTTGCATAATTCTGAGAGAAAAGTATTTTTCTTCATAATTTTAATGAGAAATTCTTTAAAATATAAATTCAGGTAAACCTTAACTCAAATACGTTTCATTGCTTATGACAGTGGTTTCCAACCTTTCTGTACCGGCGCCCCCTTTTGTTTTGTAATAATCTAATTTCCTTTATCAATAGTCGAGCACATTTCTGAAATAATATAACAATAGAGGTGGGCCTTGGTTCAGAGCATCGCAAAATCATTTGACCTTTTTTAAACCATACTGAAAAAAAATCGAAAATGTTCAAAAGTTTGGCCACAAAATCATCTTACCTTTTTTTAAGAACCAAATTGGAAAAAAATCAAGAATTTTCAAAAGTTTGCGGGCACTTGAATTGCCTTCGCGCCCCCCTTGCAAAACTCTCGCCCCCCAAGGGGGTTGGAAACCGCTGGCTTACGAAGTAAAATAAAATCAACGTTATATAAGGTATTAAAATAATGTTATAACAAAAGTTTTATTGAACAAGAGAAAGTACATATAAAACAAGATTAAATATATACAGGGTATCTCAAAAAATGAATCCATTGTTTCACGTTATGAGCATTATCTGGATAATAACGATCATCAATTTGAACATTTGCGAACATGATTCTTTTTTTCTTTAATTAGATATTTTTTTTGTAACTCAAGCCTTTAAACTAGTCTTTATGTTCATAAATAATGTTTTTAGTCATTCAAAGTGTTGGTACATTTTTTTTGAGACAACCTGTATATTCCATAGGAAAATTGTATTTTAAAAGTAAAATTATTTTCATGTGATAATTATTTTTCTGGATGTAAAAACGAGATTAACCTGTATGAATTTTTTTTTTTTAGAAAAACTGGGTGTAGGTATTTAACAGTTTATACTTTTTTTATTTTGAGGTCAAATTTGCAAATTATTTGCATATGAATTAATGATGTATGGAATTGGGTAGGAATATATTATAATTTATTTATTAATTAGTTAATAATAATTTAAAGAACAAATTGTATAGCTAAAAATAAAGTTATTCAAAATTTTATAATTAATAGGTGTCAGTTATTGGTCAAATTTGATTAAATAAATAATTTAAAAATAAAATAAAAAAAGTTAGTTTTGCAATAGTTTATATTTGACAATGTAATTTTATAAATAATCTTATAATCTAAAATATTAGTTTAAAGTAATTATATATATCAACATATATATAATTACAACACAGAATAAATTATATTTACTAGTACATATTAAAGTAAGCTTAAGTTTTTAATGTAAATATAATATATATATATATATATAAAGGGTCAAGAGCTTTAATCTCAAATTTTAGATAAATCATCCTATCAACAATTTGGTTTTTGACATTGAATGGTTACAGTTCCTAATATATACGAGGATGGTGTGAAAAGTTTCCGGCCTGACCAAGAAAAGCGATGTTTTTAAATTTTTATTTGTCAACATTCAAGATAGCTGATAGCTGTACGATGTCAGCTGAACGTGTGCGAAATATTTTGCACAATCATTTGAAAATGGAAAGCTGTGTGCAACGTGGGTGCCGCGTTTGCTAACGTTAGACCAAAAACTGCTTCGAAAAACCATTTCTACCGACAATTTGGCGTTGTATAGGCGTAATCGAAACGAATTTTTGTGTCGATTCATAACTCTTGATGAGACAAATTGAAAATTAACTAAATTAGAACACCATTATGAGAAATATATCAGTAGTGTTGGAGATTATTTTGAAAAATAAAGAAAAAAAAATTTAAAAACATCGTTTTTCTTGGACAGGCCTGGAACTTTTCACCTCACCCTCGTACCATGGTATATATTTATTAAATAAGAAATTATTTTCCTGGATCAAATTATCAAAATGAGCATAAATAATTAAGTTTGTAATGTTTATATGTATATATGAAGGAAATAATGATTAAAGTAGATAATGGACGTTTTGGATCTCGAAATTTTACGATTTTTGGTCATGGGAGGTCAATTAGTCCCGAAAAATTTGAATTATTTTCAAAAACTCAATCGCGTAAAGATCATTGAAGAATGCTAGGTGTAAATTCCGGTTCAACTTTAATAAATTCCATTTTAACTGGTGATGAAAAATTTCGAATTTTAAGAAAATCTTAAAAGTAGTCTTAGTCTTGTACCACGATATCATTTCTATCATCTCACAGAGCTAACATTGTGTGTATGTGTGTGTGAATGAATTTCTGGCGTACATATGCCATTGAATTACCTAATATGCCTTCAATATGCCTCGAACCTACTATTTTTGACTTAAAATAACAATTATCACTACAAGTTTACCGCTTTCATTTGATAGAAGACATGACTGAATTTCTTTACAGAAAATGGATTTAGAAAAAAATAATTTATAATCTGTATAACCATTTCGTATTTTGTTATAATTCGACAAACGAGCATTATATTGATATATCTTTGATTTAGCATAAGGCTTATTTTTCGTATCGACAATTTTTATTTCGTATTAACATTAAGTTAGAACGGGAGCTTAGCCGCGAGGTTATTGTGACCGGTCCGCCGACTCGAGTTCGAGGGTTCAAATCTCGCAGAGTGCATCGATATATAAATATAAATAAAAATAATAAACAAATCTGAGAAAGCTGGCTAAATGGAGATATATTCCGAAAAAGCCAAAAAAAAACATTAAAATTTTTGATGTTGAACAAATGCATAAAAAGACTGCTATTCAGAGCATTAATCAAGTATTAAATCCCAAAATACAAATACGATTGACTGAGGAAAATTTAATAGTATAATATTTAAGAGGTCCAAAAAAGGTTTTATTGAAGTAAAAAATCACCAAAGTGTTAGGAGTAAGTAAAATGTAATTATATATTTTCTAAAATAGTAATGATTTTCGTAGATTCTATTGAAATAGGCTATAGATAGGTAAGTAAATTTAATATATACAAAGAAACGGTCATCTTTTGATTTCTACCAATTCAAAGAGAATATGGACGAAAAAATAACACGATTCTTTTAAAACCTGTAGCTGACTTCAGATAAATATTTGTAAATATTTATAAGAAAAGGATATTTCCTAGATTATAATAAAATAAGCTATAGATAGGTAAGTAAATTTAATATATTACAAAAGAAACGGTCATCTTTTGATTTCTCCCAATTCAAAGAATATAGAGAAATATAAACATCACGATTCTTTTAATGCTGTATGATTTCGACTTTCACATAAATGTAATTATGTTTTTTCTAAAATAGAAATTATTTTTCCTATATCATATTAAAAAAGCTATAGATAGGTAAGTAAATTTAATATATACAAAAAGAAACGGTCATTTTTTAATTTCTCATAATTCAAAGAATATAGAGAAATATAAACACGATTCTTTGATTGAACCCGGTAACGACCCTCACATATGTTTTCATATTTTTTCTAAAGTAGAAATTTTTTCCTAGATTATATTAAAATAGGCTATAGATATTTAAGTAAATTTAATATATACAAAAAGAAACGGTCATCTTTTGATTTCTCCCAATTCAAAGAATAGATAGAAATATAAACAACACGATTCTTTTAATTATACTTTCGATTCTCAACATAAATGTAATTATATATTTGATAAAATAGAAATTATTTTCGTAGAATATATTAAAATAGGCTATAGACAGGTAAGTAAATTTAATATATACAAAAAGAAACGGTCATCTTTTGATTTCTCATAATTCAAAGAAAATAGAGAAATATAAACACGATTCTTTGATTGAACACGGTAACGACCCTCACATATGTTTTCATATTTTTTCTAAAATAGAAATTTTTTACTAAATTATATTAAAATAGGCTATAGATATTTAAGTAAATTTAATATATACAAAAAGAAACGGTCATCTTTTGATTTCTCATAATTCAAAGAAAATAGAGAAATATAAACATCACGATTCTTTTAATGCTGTATGATTTCGACTTTCACATAAATGTAATTATGTTTTTTCTAAAATAGAAATTATTTTTCCTATATCATATTAAAAAAGCTATAGATAGGTAAGTAAATTTAATATTTACAAAAAGAAACGGTCATTTTTTCATTTCTACCAATTCAAAGAATATAGACCAAAAATAACACGATTCTATTTAACGAATATTGTAGCTGACTTCAGATAAATATGTATAAATATTTATAAGAAAAGGAATATTTTCTAGAAGATATTTAAATAAGCTAGTAAATAAGTAAATTTAAAATATGTATAAAAAAAAGAACGGTCAAAGAATTCAAAGAATTGGAGAAATATAAATTACACGATTCTTTAAATTGTCACGATATTGACCCTCACATAGATGTTTTTATATATTTACTAAAATAGGAATTATTTCCCTAGAAGATATTGAAATAAGCTAGAGATTGGTAAAAAAAAAATTAAAATATAAATATTTACAGAAAAGAAAAGGTCATCTACTGAGTCTATTCTCAAAATTTTTTCCGAAAAAGCCAAAAAAAAACATTAAAATTTTTGATGTTGAACAAATGCATATAAAGACTGCTATTCAGAGCATTAATCAAGTATTAAATCCCAAAATACAAAGACGATTGACTGAGGAAAATTTAATAGTATAATATTTAAGAGGTCCAAAAAAGGTTTTATTGAAGTAAAAAATCACCAAAGTGTTAGGAGTAACCAGAGCAAAGACTCCTACTAATGAATATTCAACAGAAAAAAAACAAACTCGAAGTCTATTCTCAAAATTTTTATCTTGACAGGACGTAGTTTAGCAAATCATTTCATGAGCATTGAAGAAAATCGAGTACAAATATAATGAGTAAGAATGGGTCAGAAAAATATGACGAAAAAAGTAAATTTAATATATTTGCTAAAATAGAAATTATTTTCCTAGATTATATTAAAATAGGCTATAGACAGCTAAGTAAATTTAATATATACAAAAAGAAACGGTCATCTTTTGATTTCTCTCAATTCAAAGAATAGAGAGAAATATAAACAACACGATTCTTTTAATTATACTTTCGATTCTCAACATAAATGTAATTATATATTTGATAAAATAGAAATTATTTTCGTAGAATATATTAAAATAGGCTATAGACAGGTAAGTAAATTTAATATATACAAAAAGAAACGGTCATCTTTTGATTTCTCATAATTCAAAGAAAATAGAGAAATATAAACACGATTCTTTGATTGAACACGGTAATGACCCTCACATATGTTTTCATATTTTTTCTAAAATAGAAATTTTTTACTAAATTATATTAAAATAGGCTATAGATATTTAGGTAAATTTAATATATACAAAAAGAAACGGTGT
Source organism: Labia minor (assembly GCA_963082975.1). Classification (NCBI taxonomy): domain Eukaryota; kingdom Metazoa; phylum Arthropoda; class Insecta; order Dermaptera; family Spongiphoridae; genus Labia; species Labia minor. The sequence continues at coordinate 116,011,494 of OY720344.1, forward strand.
TCTTTTGATTTCTCATAATTCAAAGAAAATAGAGAAATATAAACAACACGATTCTTTCAATTCTACTATTCGACTCTAACATAAATGTAATTTTATATTTGATAAAATAGAAATTATTTTCGTAGATTATATTGAAATAGGCTATAGATAAGTAAGTAAATTTAATATATACAAAGAAACGGTCATCTTTTGATTTCTACCAATTCAAAGAATATGGACGAAAAAATAACACGATTCTTTTTAAGGAATACTGTAGTTGACTTCAGATAAATATTTGTAAATATTTATAAGAAAAGGATATTTCCTAAAAGATATTGAAATAAGCTAGAAAATAAGTAAATTTAAAATATATATACAGAAAAGAAACGGTCATCTTTTGATTTCTCCCAATTCAAAGAATATAGAGAAATATAAACAACACGATTCTTTTAATTGTGTATGATCTCGACTTTCACATAAATGTATTTATATATTTTCTAAAATAGAAATTATTTTTCCTATATCATATTAAAATAAGCTATAGATAAGTAAGTAAATTTAATATATACAAAAAGAAACGGTCATCTTTTGATTTCTCATAATTCAAAGAATATAGAGAAATATAAACCTCACGATTCTTTTAATTCAGTACGATCACGACTTTTACATAAATGTATTTATATATTTTCTAAAATAGTAATTATTTTCCTAGATTATATTAAAATAGGCTATAGATATTTAGGTAAATTTAATATATACAAAAAGAAACGGTCATCTTTTGATTTCTCCCAAATCAAAGAAAATAGAGAAATATAAACAACACGATTCTTAACACGGTTACGACCCTCACATATGTTTTCATATTTTTTCTAAAATAGAAATTATTTTCGTAGATTATATTAAAATAGGCTATAGATAGATAAGAAAATTTAATATATACAAAAAGAAAAGGTCATCTTTCTCTAAATTGAAAGAATATAGAGAAATATAAACAACACGATTCTTTTATTAGTAGTACTGTAGCTGACTTCAGATAAATATTTGTAAATATTTATAAGAAAAGGATATTTCCTAGAAGATATTGAAAGATATATATATATATATATATAGAGAAAAGAAAAGGGCATCTTTTGATTTCTACCAATTCAAAGAAAATAGGGAAATATAAACAACACGATTCTCTGAATAAACACGGTAACGACCCTCACCTATATGTTTTCATATATTTACAAAATTAGGAATTATTTTCCTATATCATATTAAAAAAGCTATAGATAGGTAAGCAAATTTAATATTTACAAAAAGAAACGGTCATTTTTTCATTTCTACCAATTCAAAGAATATAGACCAAAAATAACAGGATTTATTGAATATTGTAGCTGACTTCAGATAAATGTGTATAAATATTTATAAGAAAAGGAATATTTCTTAGAAGATATTTAAATAAGCTAGTAAATAAGCAAATTTAAAATATGTATAAAACAAAAAGAACGGTCAAAGAATTCAAAGAATTGGAGAAATATAAATTACACGATTCTTTAAATTGACAGGATATTGACCCTCACCTATATGTTTTCATATATTTACAAAATTAGGAATTATTTTCCTAGATTATATTAAAATAAGCTATAGATAAGTAGTAAATTTAATATATACAAAAAGAAACGGTCATCTTTTAATTTCTCCCAATTCAAAGAATATAGAGAAATATAAACAACACGATTCTTTTAATTCTGTATGTTCTTGAACTTCACATAAATGTATTTATGTTTTCTAAAATAGGAATTATTTTTCTAGATTATATTAAAATAGGCTATAGATATTTAAGTAAATTTAATATATACAAAAAGAAAAGGTCATTTTTTCATTTCTCCCAATTCAAAGAATATAGAGAAATATAAACAACACGATTCTTTTTTCATCTGTTATGACATCAGATAAATATTTGTAAATATTTATAAGAAAAGGATATTTCCTAGATTATATTAAAATAAGCTATACATAGGTAAGTAAATTTAATATATACAAAAAGAAACGGTCATCTTTTGATTTCTCATAATTCAAAGAAAATAGAGAAATATAAACACGATTCTTTGATTGAACAAGGTAACGACCCTCACATATGTTTTCATATTTTTTCTAAAATAGTAATTTTTTCCTAGATTATATTAAAATAGGCTATAGATATTTAAGTAAATTTAATATATACAAAAAGAAACGGTCATTATTTGATTTCTCCCAATTCAAAGAATATAGAGAAATATAAACAACACGATTCTTTTAATTCTACTATTCGACTGTAACATAAATGTTTTCATATATTTAGAAAAATAGAAATTATTTTCGTAGATTATATTGAAATAGGCTATAGATATTTAAGTAAATTTAATATATACAAAAAGAAACGGTCATCTTTTGATTTCTCTCAATTCAAAGAATATAGAGAAATATAAACAACACGATTCTTTTTTTAGGAAAACTGTAGCTGACTTCAGATAAATAAACTGCTCGACAAAAGTATTGCATAAATTTTAAAAATGTCTCAAAATGTTGTAATTTGAATTATAAAAACAATTTTTCACTTTAAATTATATATTTATTTTATATTTACTTATAATCGTCGCAAATGAACTCTGACTAAAAAAAAAATAAGAGACTAAACATTAAACGAAATAAATTAGACAACTTCTTAATAAAAACTCATTATTTGGTTCTTCCCAATTAATGTTTTTACTGCACTTTTCCGGCCCTACACATTTAGTTTTTTAAATTTTATTTTATTTTTATACTTTTAAAAATTAACATGCCCCGTAAGGGTAATTATTCTGAAGAAACTGCTATTCGAGTGGTAACATTACGCGAGGAAGGTTTAAATCAAACAACGATTGCTCTGAGGCTACGAATGAATCAATCCACTGTCTCCAGAATTTTTGCACGTCACAGGGAGACTGCTAGCTACTCCCGACTCCCAGTAATGGGCCGCCCCTGAAGTACAAATCGTACAGATGAGATATTTCTTCAGCTAAATGTCCTACGAATCAGGTCTCTCACTACTAATCAATTACGGCATTCTATCGCTGTCGTTCGTGACGTCCACATTTCAAGCAGGACAGTTAGAAGAAGGTTAAATGAAGCAAATTTGGCTTCCAGGAGACCTTCAACTGGCCCTCTTTTTACCAGAGCCCATAGAGTTGCCAGACTTCAATACTCGCATGAACATGCCAATTGGACATTAGAAGATTGGAGACGTGTATTATTCACAGAAGAATCGAGATTCACTCTATTCTCTCCAGATGGAAGGATGAGAGTATGGAGGCGACAAGGGGAGAGGTATGCAGAAGTTAACATCTCTCCAAGGGTGAGTTTTGGCGGCGGTGGAATCATGGTTTGGGGGGCATATTATGTTTTGATGGCCGTACAGAGTTGCACATTGTTGATGCTGGTACATTAAATGCCCAGAGGTATTTTAATGTTATCCAGTAATATGTTGAGCCATTTGCCAGGTGTCGGTGATAATTTTTAATTTATGCAAGACAACGCCAGATGTCACACTGCTCGAGTTGTACTGCAGTACCTGGAAGACGCTTCAATAAATTGTTTGGTTTCCCCACCAAGAAGTCCAGACCTAAATCCTATAGAGCATCTTTGGGACACTATTGGAAGACGGCTCAGGCTTCGTCTAGATTGCCCTAGCTCTCTCGGAGAGCTACGTCTAGCGGTTGTTGAAGAGTGGAATGGCATTTCTCAAAAGAACATTAAAAATCTTATTGCTTCAATGCCGAGGAGGGTTAAGGCGGTTATCAAAGCAAGAGGAAGTGTCACTAAATATTGACCAAAAAAAATTAGGGGAATTTAAAAGTACAAGAACTTTTTTAATCGGTAATTCAAATTTACTATGTTTTTTCGTTATTGAGCTTTTTTTTAATTTGTGTTAATAAACAATTTTGGTACTAAATTTATTGCTTTTTTCACCACTCTCCATAAACTTGAATTCTTTCACGAGTTCACAAAAAAAAATATATAATAATAGATTTTAATTTCAAATTACATTTTTAAATTTTATGCAATACTTTGGTCCAGCAGTTAATTTGTAAATATTTATAAGAAAAGGATATTTCTTAGAAGATATTGAAAGATATATATATATATATATATATATATATAGAAAAGAAACGGTCATCTTTTGATTTCTCCCAATTCAAAGAATATAGAGAAATATAAACAACACGATTCTTTTAATTCTACTATTCGACTCTAACATAAATGTAATTTTATATTTGATAAAATAGAAATTATTTTCGTAGATTATATTGAAATAGGCTATAGATAAGTAAGTAAATTTAATATATACAAAGAAACGGTCATCTTTTGATTTCTACCAATTCAAAGAGAATATGGACGAAAAAATAACACGATTCTTTTTAAGGAAAACTGTATGTAGCTGACTTCAGATAAATATTTGTAAATATTTATAAGAAAAGGATATTTCCTAGATTATAATAAAATAAGCTATAGATAGGTAAGTAAATTTAATATATACAAATAGAAACGGTCATCTTTTGATTTCTCCCAATTCAAAGAAAATAGAGACATATAAACATCACGATTCTTTTAATGCTGTATGATTTCGACTTTCACATAAATGTAATTATGTTTTTTCTAAAATAGAAATTATTTTTCCTATATCATATTAAAAAAGCTATAGATAGGTAAGTAAATTTAATATTTACAAAAAGAAACGGTCATTTTTTCATTTCTACCAATTCAAAGAATATAGACCAAAAATAACACGATTCTATTTAACGAATATTGTAGGTGACTTCAGATAAATATGTATAAATATTTATAAGAAAATATATACAAAATATATACAAAAAGAAACGGTCATCTTTTGATTTCTCATAATTCAAAGAAAATAGAGAAATATAAACAACACGATTCTTTTAATTCTACTATTCGACTGTAACATAAATGTTTTCATATATTTAGAAAAATAGAAATTATTTTCGTAGATTATATTGAAATAGGCTATAGATAAGTAAGTAAATTTAATATATACAAAGAAACGGTCATCTTTTTTCTACCAATTCAAAGAGAATATGGACGAAAAAATAACACGATTCTTTTTAAGGAAAACTGTAGCTGACTTCAGATAAATATTTGTAAATATTTATAAGAAAAGGATATTTCCTAGATTATAATAAAATTAGCTATAGATAGGTAAGTAAATTTAATATATACAAAAAGAAACGGTCATCTTTTGATTTCTCCCAATTCAAACAATATAGAGAAATATAAACATCACGATTCTTTTAATGCTGTATGATTTCGACTTTCACATAAATGTATTTATATTTTTTCTAAAATAGAAATTATTTTTCCTATATCATATTAAAAAAGCTATAGATAGGTAAGTAAATTTAATATTTACAAAAAGAAACGGTCATTTTTTCATTTCTTTTTAACGAATATTGTAGCTGACTTCAGATAAATATGTATAAATATTTATAAGAAAAGGAATATTTCCTAGAAGATATTTAAATAAGCTAGTAAATAAGCAAATTTAAAATATGTATAAAAAAAAGAACGGTCAAAGAATTCAAAGAATTGGAGAAATATAAATTACACGATTCTTTAAATTGACATGATATTATCCCTCACATAGATGTTTTTATATATTTACTAAAATAGGAATTATTTTCCTAGATTATATTAAAATAGGCTATAGATAGGTAAGTAAATTTAATATATACAAAAAGAAACGGTCATCTTTTGATTTCTCCCAATTCAAAGAATATAGAGAAATATAAACAACACGATTCTTTTAATTCAGTACGATCTCGACTTTCACATAAATGTATTTATATATTTTCTAAAATAGTAATTATTTTCCTAGATTATATTAAAATAGGCTATAGATATTTAGGTAAATTTAATATATACAAAAAGAAAAGGTCATTTTTTCATTTCTCCCAATTCAAAGAATATAGAGAAATATAAACAACACGATTCTTTTTTCATCTGTTCTGACATCAGATAAATATTTGTAAATATTTATAAGAAAAGAATATTTTCTAGAATATATTGAAAGATATATATATATATATATATATAGAAAAGAAAAGGGCATCTTTTGATTTCTACCAATTCAAAGAAAATAGAGAAATATAAACAACACGATTCTCTTTAAATTGACATGATATTGAGCCTCACATAGATGTTTTTATATATTTACTAAAATAGGAATTATTTCCCTAGAAGATATTGAAATAAGCTAGAGATCGGTAAAAAAAAAATTAAAATATAAATATTTACAGAAAAGAAAATGTCATCTACTGATTTCTCCCAATTCAAAGAATTTATAGGAATAACAACACGATTCTTTTTAATGAACACGCTTATCCACGTCATGTAAATATCATTCAATATTTATTAAAAAAATTAACTTAATTTAGAGAGATATCAACAACACGATTCTTTATTTTGAATGAATTGACTTCGCATAAATTTTTGTAATTATTTATTAAAATAGAAATTATTTTTCCTATTTCATATTAAAATAAGCTATAGATGGGTAAGTAAATTTAAAAAATTTATATATTTTTATGTCATTTTCAAAACTTTCTCAGTTTAATGACCTTTCAAAGATATCCTTTTAAATACTTGAATCTTGATTTTGATTTGATCCGGTATTTGCCCTCACATAAATATTTTTAAATATTTATTAAATAAGAATTTATTTATCCTAGTTCAAAATAAATTTAGATATTTTGTAAATAAGATACAATGAAAATATATACATAAATATGTATATCTTAAAGTAATTTAAAGAATGTTGAAACTATATATATTTAAAATATTTTTTCTAACGTGAATGCTGAATTCATTGAATCAGATACAATGATTTCTATTGGCTATGACACCCTAATAGGAAACTTTTCCAAATTAAATTTTCGGGAAAACAATTTTAATTTAAGTGTTTATATATTTTTATTATGGTATTCAAATAGAATCTAAGTATAAATAAATTTTTTCATATAAAATTATATAAAAATATGTAGAAATTTGTTTATAGATTCTTTACGCATGATTTTCAAATTTGTATGGGGACGGGGACCTCAGGTTGATGCTTTGATCCTTCTAAAAGCAAATGAAACACTGACACTATCCTATCATTAACCAGATTCTTGATATTGAATGAACACAGACCGACAATTATATATATATATATATATATATATATACTAATAAATGATTTAAAATCAATTAATATAGGCTTAATTTAACCTTAATTTACATATAAATACAAATAATTTAATAATAATAAATTTACATTAAAAAAATCAATAAAATAAAACAAATATAAAAAAAAATTAACACTTATATATTTATAAAAAAAACTACTTTTTAGGTTCCAGTCTTATTAAGTTATTTTTAACAATAATTGTATATTCCACATTTATTAACTCAATCAATTTTATTTTTAATGACAATAAAATATATTTGTTTAATTTTATTTATTTTATTTAATGTTATAATTATTAAAAGTAAATCATCATATTTTCAATAAATAAATTTATATTTTTTTCTTATTTTTATTTTAATTTAATGATAAACCAGAATAACATAATTAATATAAGATATTATTAATTATTTTTTTATTATTTTCATGATAATTATTATTATAGATGTTAATATTATTATGACGGTTTTATTCTTTTGTATCATTTTAAGTGAAAGGATTCATTGATATAAACAGACACAAAATAAAAATATTTTAAGAGAAATAATCAATGGATAAATTTAAAATGTTTTAAGACAACTTATATTCATTTTATAATAAATATTAAATATAAAAACAGCCATTTCAATCTCATATTTTATGAATAATTTGAGCAAATCATGGAAGAATTAAATCTTTAATGCGATATTTATTATTTTAAGAGAAATTAATAAATAAATAAGAACCGGACTACTCAAATAACCTTCGACGACTATTTCATTTGTTTCAATTTTATTCTAATATTTTGAAAGAAAAAAATTTGAGTAAAAATATAAGGATATAAATTTATAATTGAAAATATAACAAAACTGAAAGGCTATAATATAATATAATGTTATTTCTTATAAATTATGAAAAATAGAAATAATTAAAATAATAAAATTGGCAGTGCAAATATAAACAAATGTTTTTAAAATCGAACTAAATTTTTAATATATCTTTTATATTCAATTCAAAATTCAATTTATATTGATGGAAAAAACAGAACACGTCAACTACATAGATATTAAATTTTCAATTGCTAAAATATTGAATATAATAGATCAAGCAGAAAGTTAATTCGCTTAAATATCAATTATTAACAAACGTATTTTGATATTTAACAAAATGCATTTTTATTGTGTTAATCTCCATTATCTTATTAAAAAATATTATTTTAATGATACTTTAATAAATAAGCTATTCAAGTGATAATAATTAATGTTATTGATCCGAAAACAATTATAGAAAATAAATATTGGCCCTTTCTAAATTAAAGGTAACTTATATGCTCGAAATTTAGGTGAATTTTTAAAACTAATGATTTTCATATATATTTAGAATTAATTTTGATTTTTTCTTTATTATTCTTAAAAGTCGAAATTTATTAAGAAAATTTTACTTCAGTATGAATGAATATTGTTTTTTTTTTTAATTACACATAAAATATTTTTTTTTGGAAAGGAATCATGTATTATCCAAAAATTCAACTATTGAATTTTGTTTCGTTTTTAAATATATTAAAAATATTTTTTTTTTTACAAATGAATTCATTTTATATTTTTTATTAAAATTTGACAAAATTCTCGTTTATTAGAGTGAGGGCGAATATGTTATGGATTGCGTGTTGTAGAGCGACTTCAGACATTAAATTAAAAAAATATTAAAAATAGGAGTTAAATGTTTTAATTAAGAACCATTTTGCCACTCCCTCTTTATACCAGTATTATCATTATATATTTGTTTTTGTGTGATTAAAAAATTGTAAAAAGTGTAATATTTTTGTAGTTTTGCTTTTTAATTAGCATTTAAGTATAATTTATTTGTTGCAGTCGACGTTTTATGTTAATATTCAAATATAATAATACCTATAAGTTGTAAATACGCTCCAATTTTTATTGATCTTTATAATTGTTTGTAAATATATTGAATTTCCTTCAGACAAACCATTTATTTCAGCCACCCTAGACCACGGACAAACCAGCCACTACGTTAAATTTAATGTGGTAGGGTGTCTTTAATTATAAAATATCCATATGTGGAATAAAGCTATTGTATTGAAATACCTACCAACATACACTAATGATGAATTTTAATATTATGACTGATTTAAAGTCCTAAATCAGGTGGAAGAGTACCTTCTTTTCTTGCTTTTTCAACATTTTCATAAAAATTAGTAAAATCCACATAAGATCGAATTCGTTGATTTCGATCACGTCCTTGAGTGTCAGTATCATCAAACATGGAAGAAGTGGCTGTAGTATTGGAAGAATTGGATGCAGCAAAAGTATCATCTAAATCAAAACGGTTTGTAGATGTGCTTGATGAAGTGGCAGTTGCAGATGCATCAGACTAAAAATAAATACAATTAATAAAAAAAAGGAATAATCTACTTGAGAATAGGCATATTTACATCATTAGTATTCTCAGATGGGTAAAGTGGCGGTTTAACTGTTCGAACAACAGGATCAAAACGTACTGAGCCAATATTATTCGAAATAAGCACAGCCGGTGTACCAGTGCCATGTGGCATAGGAAAATTAAAATTTCTCACTAAAAGTGTAATATCATCTCTTTTACCACCAACTATACTTCCAGTACTGTTCATATAAGCATCATGATGTAGGCGAACTATTTTATCTACTACTGCTTGAGCAACACCCATTAAGGTTGATTGTACTCGAAACTGCAAAAAAATAGATTATTTTTAAAAAAAGAAAGAAAAAGCATTAGATCTTTGTAGGTATTCAGAGAATTATTCTCACATTTGCTAACCGGTTCGGTCACCATACTTGTTATTATAACTAAATGTAAAATATAAATCAAAAGATGAATTAGCTCATTCATATGCTATTTAAAATAATACTTACTTGTTCTACGGCCATTTGAGCAATATCTTTATTTACTTGTTCAGTCCCAGTAGCTTCTTGAAGTGACTTATATAGACCATCAGATAAAAGCAAAAGGAACCTTAAAAATATTTAGACAAAAGATAAATTAGAAAAAAATCGAAAATTCATAATACAATATTAAATTATAATTATATTAACAACATATGTAAATGTAATATACGTATAATGTATATATATACCTGCAACTTTCATCTAAAACAATCCCTCCATGTATTTCTGGTTCAGCTACTATGGGCTCGGAAGAGGCAACAGCAAGTTCATCAAATTCTTTATATCCGCCTTTAACTAAATAATTTCCTAGACAACGAGTGTTATTTTGATTTCCTAATAAAGAACCTATCAAATTGAGAATAAAAGAAAAGTTAATATTGATCAAAGGTCTAAAAATAAATATTTTAAAAACATTTTATTAACAATTTTCAACATTAAGACATTATTTTAAAATACAAAAAATTATTAGAAATGTATTAAAATGATAATGTTTTTTAAATATCTTATATCTATTGTTTTTTGAATTTATAACTAAGTGTAGAGAAATTTGAACGATCATATAATTTTATACTTACTTTGTCTAATTTTTTCAATATCAAGGCCTAATTGTGACAATCTAAGTAATTCATCTTCATTATTTAAATCATGATCAACACTTAGTTGTACAACTCTTAAAACCCCGTTTGAATCAGTGCGACATAATAAAGCACGACAATCGCCTACATTTGCTACATAAAGTTTGTTATTGAAAATCAATGCTATAACAGAAGTTGCACCTGAGGATAATTCATAATTAAGTGTCTTCAATCGATCCATCTGAAAAGAATGATAATTAATCTTTTTGGTAATTGCTTTAGCAATTTTTTGAATAAATTTAAACATTTTTTTTAGATTATTAACAGAGTTAATAAATTAGCTCATATGATAACTCCAAAAATTATCCTATTCGTTTCATCGTGATTTTATTTTTTAATTTTAATTAATCTAGGAAATTTTAAATTAACATTTTATATTTGATTAAAATTTACTTATTAGTTATATTAATTAAGCAAACTAATTCTATTCATTAATTTATAATTTCAACTGGATATATATATATATATTAATACCATTTTAGGATACTTCTGATATACTTCATAAGTAGACATGCCATCTGGGAATTCCATTTGCAATGATGTCCTTTCAGCTAATTTATCGTCAATAAAATCCCAATATCCTTTTTCAACAGCAATAAATGCGAGACGTAACACTTCGTTCACTTCTTCATCTGTATTTTTTCCATTAAGTTGTTCAAGTAGAATTTCAGCAGCCATTCTTTGCAACGCAAATGTCGCTGCGTCTACACCTAAGTGATACATAAAAGAAAAATAAATAAATATTATAATCACAAATGAAATATTTTGAATATAATATTTATGATGGCTGGAAACTATAGATTCTATAAACTACAAGATATTTACATTATATATATTTAAATTCAGAATAAATACTTATGTTAATATCGACCAATTTTAAACTAAATATATATGAAATCTTATTTACAAGAAACATAGTGGAGAGAAATAATAGTATGCTCTTTTGTGATTTCAAAAATATAAAACATCTAGAAATGAAAATTATTTTAATATTGAAAAATTATATTTAATACCTTCATGTCCATCAAATACTCCATAAAGACAAATATTTTCCACTTGCCAATGAAAACTTCTGTCCTCTTGAGGATGTTCTTCCTGTGGATGTCCATCTAGCCTATAAATTTGATTTGTAGAATATCCAATTCCTATACAATTGAAAAATCAAATTTTATAATGAGAATAAAAGTTACTAATAATTTATCATTGAATAATAACATGAATATTACCTGAATCTTTACAAACAGGTAAATCATCAGTCCAGCTAGGTGGAAAAGTTAGTTGATTTGAAATGGATGGATATTCAGCTTGAGTGGGCATATTAATGATTTCACGTCGTATTTAAAAAAAAATTAAAAAAAAATCAAACACATCTACATTGAGACAACCTACATTCTCTTTTATATATTTGTATTCGTCATTCTTTCAATAATTATTTATTAATATCACAGACCATAATGAATGTATTCGGATGGTCTGTTTTAATGGGCATAGAAGTTTAATTTTGTAGCATTTCAAACAACTTTAAATAGGGAAAGCTCAAAGCGCCATCTAAGCCAAGTGGTTATAAACTGAAAAAGAAAGCGCAAAGCGCCATGTGGTTAAAAATTGAAGTTATCTTTTGCTTAATATTTAATTTCAATTCACTTAAGCATTTAATGCAATTTAATGTAAATAGTTTAAATATTTATTTTTAATTTAAATAATCTACTAAATTGTAAGAATATTTTCAGGTATATATCAATATATACATTTATATGTAACAATATAATGTAAAAAGCTTCCATATGGATAAAGGTTTAATTTTGTTACTATTTGATAATCAGCGACTTATTATACTTAGTGCATATAGATTTTTAATAAGTATAAATAAAAATATCGATTCATATGTTCATTATTCTAACTAATTTATATTGAACTAAATAATATAATTTCTAGTTTCAACAATCGGAACTTTAAAGAGAAAGGAGAATGTCGCTTCTAAATAGAGAACATAATATGCTTAGATTAAATACAGAAAAATTAGGCTACAATTTTGGCTTTACCTTTTTCTTCTTAGTATTGTCCCTTGCGAGATCTGCTGCTTTGGATCGACTCCATGTTCATTTGTGATTCGAACTCAAAGAAAACCTCCAGACGATATGTTGAGAGAGTCAGGCGCCGGAGGAGGGATGGGATAGGGAATATATGAAAGATTTTTAATATTGAATTGATGAGATTTTAGGATTTGAATAGGGTTTGGGACGCGACTTCCTCAATTGAAGGCGAGGATAAGTCGTGGCTCGCGTGAGCAGGGTTGCATCCCTGAAGTGGACCTATCTCTATCGGGGTCATAGAGAGTGTCCACCCGCTACTCTTAGATAGACAATTATATATATATATATATATATAAACCTCTGACTTTTGTACGTCCTACGCAAGGACAACGCCTATCTTAGGACACCTCATTGATATAACCGGCTTGGTTATCTGGTGTCCTAAGATCAGTAGAACGGGTCCTCTTAACCTTTACCTTGATTTTCTTGATCGGAGGCGCTATCAAGTAGCTTTTCCAATGTTGTTCCCAAAAGCTGGGTTGACTCCATCCCATATCAATCTGGGGTCAATCTGAAGAAATAGTTCTAAAGATTGATAAATTTATTAATAAAATCTAAAGGATTTTATTAAAAGTAAATGGTGGACTAATGCAAACAATAATAAAAAGGTGAATTCTTGCTAGAAAAACGGATTAAGAACAACATATGATTCCTATAAGAGAGTTAACAACAGAGTGGCAGAGTGGTCAACATCACAGAGCAGTGGGGTATCAGCTCAATGGGACCGGTGTAACTCGAACACCAGATGGCGTTACATGAAAACGGTTGACTCTTCAGGCGCCCAATAGATGGCACCGCAAAAAAAAATGACCGAAGATCACCCCCTCCCTCAGGCTTTCCGAATTCCCTGCAATTATTTGAATATCAAGCTCGATAACCACATACCATCCGTACACATAATATTCGAAACAAACCCAGCAAACATGGTATTAAAGGTAAGTAAATTTTTTATTATTATTTAAATTATTTTATTATTTAATTATGAATTATTTTTTATATGCGCATATATTTAGAATTTAATTTTATATGAAAAAACTCATTTTATTTCAAGTGTTATATATTTTTTTAGAAATTAATCAATTTTTATTAATTTAAAAGTCTAATTAAATTAATTTTTATCCCAATAAAATAACCAATGCTTTTTGTTTTATTAATTGTTGCAAAAATTTTATTATAATATAATCTTTTATATTTCATTTATTATATAAAATAAATTTACCCAATAATATATGTGACCAGATGCCCTCAACAAAGAGCCAAACTCGCGCTGGTTTAATAAATACTATTTATTAATTTTAATTTATAATTTAATTTAAATATAATATATATGTGTTAATTTATCCAATTGGAATTTGCATGATAGCCGACCGGAGACATCCCACATTTTTTTCATTTATAAATTTACCCAAATGTACGTAAATCAGTTGTTTGATAAACTTAGATGATTAAAAATGGGTTGGATTAATTATTCTTAGTTAATCAATGATTTATGGATTTCTTGTTAACTTTTTAAATAGTATCTTTTTGGAAATAGAAATGATTATTTATTTATTTATTTATATATTTCCTTCTCACTAAGAACAATTCGTATGTGTTTCTCTCGTTTCAAATAATCACAATGAAGAAAATTTTTAATCCATACATATTAAATATTAACAAGAACATTATTCGTTTATTCTATTTATGTAAATTACATAAAAGTAGGTGGAGTTTTCTGTTAATTTAAATTATTTATTTGGATATTTGAAAAAAGCATATTTGATTTCTGTAATGCTAATTTTATATCTCAATAAATAATTTTTAAATTCCCAATATTCATACAAAAAAAATTTAAAAATGCCACCCTCGTGGGTCGGTAAAAACGCTCACACATCTCCAACCTGTCTGCCATCCCTGCCATCACTAGAGGTGAAAAAAAAATAGCATTGAGTGATCACCTCTGGTACAGCATCCAATTGATCCAATGATCCAGTGCACCACAGACTATCTATAAGATGCACCATAGACTATCTTATTTTGAAGCAAAGTTTTAGCACATCGCGCCATCTGGTATTTTCATCCAAATATAAAAAACGTTATAAAAAAGCGGGCTTGTGTGTGTGTGTGTGTCTGTGTTTTTTTTTTTTTTGTGAAGGATATTTTGAATGTCGGGAATTAAAAAATTGTAGAAAATTTTCGGTTAAATAAAAAATTATCTATTTTTTTTTTTTTTTTTTTTTGGGGTTAGGGGGGGGGGAAATCATTTCAGACCATACAATATTCGTCATTACTGCGTGTGGTGTAACCACTAAAAACCCCTCCTTCACTTCAGAGCCCTCTACCCTGGAACCGCGTTAGCATTACTTCGCGCGGGGTAGTAAAATTATCTATTTGGAGATAAATATTAGTTTAATTTCCAAATAAATAATTTTTCATTAAACTGAAAATTTTCTACAATCTTTTTATGTAATTAACATATCTAAAAGAAACGAATAATTTTTTATGTATATAAACAATATATATTTGAAAATTAATAAAAATTATAAAATTATATTTACAAATTATGTGGTGATCTCACTATTAAACATATCTTTTTAACATATTGTTTTTTCGCTTGTGCAAAAATTTGACAATTTTTGAATTGTTATTATTTAATTTATACAGCTAGATGAAAATTCTAAATTCTAAGTAATAGATAATATATAATACATAATACATAATATTTATTCGAAAATTAATAAAAATTATAAATTTATATTTACAAATTATATAGTGATCTCACTATTAAACATATCTTATTTACATATTGTTTTTATCATATATTGTATTTAATTTTTCTCTTGTGAGACGTATAAATTTACATCTTTGAAAATAGTTTTATTATTAAATACACAAAACATACTATCTTGGGGTACTTTCTGAGGTATCACTCCACGGTTTAACTTTTTCTTCTCGCTTGTTGTAAAATCGATGTTTTCATGATTAATCTATCTGAGAGATGATAACAAATAATTTTAAAATAGTTTAATATAGGTATATGCTTGGAATATCGAATTTTAAGTATATGAGTTGATCGACAGGTTATAAATATGATGTGTTTAATAAAAACTTAGCCTATTGTCTTGGATCAGGTATACGAAGAAATAGAAGAATAGTTAAAATAGAAAGCAAGTCTTTCATTTTCAATAGAAAATGGGTATCTATACGATCCCCCTCGCAGAATTTGATGAAACTTCGCCAGTTGATTCTTTGATTAATTCTAAGAAACTTTTTCCTTAGGCATTTCTTGGGAGAACTTCTAGTTTTCGAGATAAAAAGGATTAAAGATTGGATATCAATTAGATGGTTTTGAATGTCGAAATGTGCAGCCATTAAGAAATTTTCATTGACTAATTCACTAATTATTCACATATTCACTAATTTTTGGTTTTTTCTGTTCGGTTTGGATATAGGAAAATTATTTAATTAATTCATTTTTTAATTTTTCTATATACAATCCGAACTGAAAAAACCGAAAATTAGTCGCGCCCTCTGCTGGTCAAACTGATAAGACATGGTAGCTAAATGGGATATCAATGGATTGATATTTCTGAAATTAATTTTAAATTATATAAATATATTAGAAATTAATTAAAAAATTAATTAAAAAAAGCTGTAAATTTGAACCAAAGTGGCAATAAATAAATAAAATATATAATAATATAAATTTAATATTAATATAAAATAATTTATAATTTACGCTAGGCATGTTTGCAATTGCTGCTCGGATCTCGAATTTTTAAGCACAAGATAATGTATGGCGAGTGGGCGAGGGGATGACACACCATGACACATATCTGGGGGACAGAGGCGGATTATCCATAAGGCAAACTAGGCACGTGCCTAGGGACGTGTAGTTACAAGGGGCGCGCGAGCTCAGAATTTTTAAAATTTATAGTATTATGATGGGCATTTATGGCCGATACAGGGGCGCCGATAAAGTGATTGCCTATGGCGCTCTGGACCTTTAATCCGCCACTGCTGGGGGATGATTTTACAAGACCAAGTTAATAATTTTTTCAAATTTTGGTTTTATGCAGCAGTAGTGCGACCTCTTGAGCGCCTGCGGAGTTAAAAATCAGGTGCCTGCAGCGCCAACTATTATTTTCATCCGACTAAACGAATCAACGGCTCCCTAAGAGTGCGATAGGCTTGATCCAGTGATCCAATGGTAAACAAACCAAGCCGTAACCGTAACGCATGGTTCTCAAATAACTGTGAAGTTAGCAGCACAGACCATCCGTTAGCAGAGCACTTGTAAGTGCTTACCAACTTATAAACATTATAATTATATTAAAATTAGGACTTCCATGTTGGCAACTTGTTTATTTATAAAATAATTATTAATTTAAACATTTCATCTTTTCTTTAAAATTACGCATACGAGCATACGAGCGTAAACAGTTTCTATGAAATTTAATTTTTTTTTTGCCTCCCACATAAAGTTAAACTATGTTTGTGTTATGCAAATTAGCCTTTGAATTTAACCCACTCCCAATAAAATAATAATTTAATAATGAAATTGAAAAAAATAAATTCTACTTTTATATTTATAACAAAATTATAAGCACTACTTAATATATTTGTTTGTAATTTAGTCCAATAAAAAAAATAATAATTCACTATAAATATCTTTCTAAATTACTTGTATTTGTTGATTTTATCTTTTATAAATTTATTCATTCATGAAAAATCAATATTTTTTTTAGATTAGGTATAAGTTTTAATGATTAAATATAAATAAATTGCTTATATAAAGATTTTTTAGAAAAACATTTCTATTATAAGATATATTCTTTTTAAATAAGTACAATTAAAGATGTTTGTTAACTCTAAGATAAATATTTGTCTTTTCATTAATATTCTATGTAAATATTTAAATATTGGTTCTATCTCTTGGATTACTAATACATATGAACACAATCTAAGTAAGATAAATCACATTAATTTGTTTTTATTTTTTCTAATTTCTAAATTCTCTTATATAGAAGAAAAATAGAAATATACAAGATTAAAATAATTCGTAATATATAATTTACTTAATAAATTTAATAGTTAAGAAAAGTTAGTTATCTTAAGGTTCATACAAACGCTCGTAAAGTTGCACTAACTTGATATTGTTTTTGTTTTTCTACAAAATCAATTCATTTATAAAAAATCTTCATACTCTCGTATTTTAACTATCTCGCCAGAGATAATATTGCGATCACGAAAATTTTCGATGTTGAGATTTTGATGTTTTTTTACGTTTTGAAGGTTCCTGAAACATTTTCACTAAGGTTGAGAAAAATGTCTGTCTGTCTGTGTGTGTGTGTGTGTATGTGTGTATCTATTTAACCAAGATTACGCAAAAACGGTTTGAGCTAGAATGATGAAATTTGGTACATGGGCATTATTCAAAATTCATAGTTTTCTATCAACTTTTGAGAAATGTAGCTCAACCGGAAGAGGGTCATTACCTACAACGTTTTGAATTTTTTCTTCTAAAGTGACCGTAAAAATAAAGTTATATGTTTGATAATTTTTCACATGATTAATAATTGTATAAAACTGCTATATATAGAATTTAAGCTTGATTGAATCGCTGAAAGTACCAGAATTAATTTTTTAACACTGCAAATCTCACATGTCAACACGTGACGTGGTACCATCAACAAAGAGCCAAACATGCGCTGGTTTAATAAATATTATTTATTAATTTTAATTTATAATTTAATTAATTTAATTTAAATTAAATTAATATATGTTATTTAATCCAATTCAAATTTGCGAGATAGTCGAGTGGAGACACTCCAGATTTTTTTCTTTTTTTTTTTTTTATATAATATCAAGAATTTTTTCGATTAATTCATTATTAAATCACACAATTTAAAATATATATTAAAATTTATTTATAATGTATATTTAAATAATATTTCCATAAATGACAATTATAGAAAATTAATACATTTTCTTCTTGGAGAAATTATTAAATAGATAATAAAAAAAATATTTAAATTATAATAATATTATTATTTTATTATAAAAATTTAAAAAAAATAGTTAATACAGTAAATATTTTATTATTATCCAGGACTTGAATACTTTCTTAGAATATTATTTTTTAGTTAAATAAATGGTATTTTTAACGAATTTTTGAGTTTGTGTTCTTTACTATTTTATTTTAAAAACAAAATTAATTTTGGAGACACTCCAGCTTATTTTTATGTATTAGTTATTAATTAATTATTTTTATTCAGAATAATAAAATAAATTAATCAAAAATTGTATGAAAAAAATAAAAATTAAAATATAAACCATAAATATGAATAATTAAAATAAAATTATAATATTTTTTTTTATTAATTTATATTTCATATTAAATATAAATAATTTAAAAAAAAAATACTTGATTAAGTAATTTTATAGATTTTTTTTTCGTATATTATTTAAAATAAAATAATAAAATAAATGACTTTGAAACAAATAATTAAAAATATACAATTTTATTTTATTTTTTGATTAAATTAAAGGGTTGAGTGTTATGTTTATATATTTTTTAATTGATTGGAACTCCAAAAGTTGAAAAGTTAAATAATGTGAAATGATTTCATAAACTCTACAGTTAATCACGTCTGCAAATAAGGCGCCAGCACGTAACGTAATGCCATCAACAAAGATACAAACATGATTTAATAAATATTATTTATTAATTTATAATTTATAATTAATTAAATTAAATTTAAATATAATATATTATGTTATTTAATGCAATTATAAAATTTGCGAGATAGTCGAGTGGAGACAGTCCAGATTTTTAAATTTTCTTTGATTCAAATACACAATACACAAACCATTTTATTTAAATATAAATATCTAGAATCTAGAACTATATATTTAAATCCCAACAAACCATGCTATTTCGACTTCCATTTGGTTTCCCTTGATTTTTTTTTACCACTCCAGATTTTTCTAAATGTTATATGGCCAAATAACAGTTTTGATGTTCAGTAAAAGCACTGAATTGCTCGTGAAGTGAGGTATGAGTGTGAATTCAGGATCAGGTTCACTTTAACGAAAATACTCTGAATATAATTTATATAAAGGCATGCCAAAAGTCCTTGATTTTTTGAATGAAACACAGGTTTTTGGATAAAAAATTATTTTATTTTTCAACGTAGTTTCTTTTGAGCTCTATACATGGGCATACATACAACGTTTCTCCAATTTTTTTTATTCCTTCCAAAAATAAGATTTGACGAGGACATCTTTGGTGCCGAGAAACCCACTGTTATGACTGGTGTGTTGTGGTTTCATCTATGGCAGTGATTCTCAACCTTTTTTTTTTTTTACCGCGGCACACGTTTAACGGTTTAAAAATTTGGCGGCACACAAAGAAAAAGATAAGTGGAAAGTTTACCATATTGAAAAAAGTGGACCCAAAAACGGATCATCTTTTTTTTAGAACCATATTGAAAAAAATAAATTTAGAAAAAAAGTCGGAAATGTTTAAGAACCTAGTCCCAAAAACGTTTTACCTTTTTTTAGAACCAAATTGAAAAAATTTAAAAAAAAAAGTTGGAAATGTTTAAGACCCTCATAATCTCGCGACACACTAAAGTGCCGCGGCACAGTGGTTGAGAATCACTGATCTACGATTACGAAATGGCGCAAAAACTCGGTTTCAGTGAGGTTTTGTTTCTGCCAAAAATATTGCTTAATGAGCACACGAAATTGTCTTTATTCCATCTTCTACTCAAATCACGAGGTAGTCGGCTATTAAGTTAAACAAAAACTAAAAGACCCATCTGGTTCAAATTTCAACAGGAGTCAGCTTATAGTTGCCTGCTGACAGAAGCAGCGTTGCCATTTCATTTAAAAGACGGGGAATTCAAAAATGATTGACCTGCCCTGATAAATAACAAAAATTAACCAGTTTTCAATAATTATATTTAAAAAATACAGAAATAATTATTAATTAAAAATAATAATAGGTGTTATATGCCTCATCCATTAATAAATAATTATACCTATATATATATAAGTTTATAAAGTTTATATAAGTAATTGATTTAATCCAAAAATTGAACTATAAAATTTCATAATGATTCAAATCAATTTTTTCAGCTGATTTTAAGACAACTCACTATTATCAAAAACATTTAATGATGAATTATATTCCTTTAAATTTAAAAAATTTCAATTTAAAAGAGAATTTAATTGATTCAAGAATGATTGTAATGAATATTGATGGAAAATTAAAAAAGGTATAATTTATATTAAAAGATTACTTAATAATTTATTTTTTAAAAGAAAAGAATTTTGAAAATGTATTATCATTTTATTAAAATCAATCATTTTTCCGAATTTGTTTTAAGGAAATTTGGAAATTTTGCTTGGAAAATATGATTTTTCTCATTTTTACTTCAGAATCAAAATTAATTTTTAGTATTTTAAATAAAGAGAATCGTTTGTTAAAATGCAGAATTATAGTAGCACCACAATCATTTAATAATACAATTGAATGGATTGAAATAGCACAAGATGTTCAAAATAATCAAATGAAGATAATTAATTCTGGATTATGGAAGAAATCAGAAAAACAAATGTTAAACGTGAAAAATAAAAATATTAATTTTATAATTGATGATTTACAATCAATTAAATTAAAATATGGAATATGTGTGGTAAATATATTAAAAAAATTTCCAAATAAATTTTTTTATTATGAAAAATGATTTTCATTGATTTTGATTTAGACAAGTTAAATTAAATCTAAAATATATATTTGCATAAAGTGTTTGTTTTTAGTTTACGTAAAAATATTAATAGATATTTGTTTGATTCTATTGACCTTTTCCTCTGTTCATTTTAATATTTGATTTTTTAATTCTGATTATTGAGAAAATCTAATACCACCATATTAAATTTCAACCACTCCTAAGTTTTATGTAATATCTATTTTCAACCTATAAATTTATTATGATAAATTTTAAAGAATAATGTTAGAAAATTTTTATGTTACAATTAAATCAATTAGATAAATAAAATATTTTCATTTATTCTAAGTGATACCATAAGAGATAGGCATAGATTTTTCTAAGGGCACACTCAAAAAGCATTTTAACCTAAAAATAAGTTGACCTGTGGCCAGGTCCGAACCGACCGACGGTTTGAAATAAATTAATTTCCAGCTACAGAAACAATTTCAAATAATTTTAATATATCTATTAATGTAATAAAAAACAAATATGGATATAACATAAATATTTTTAATTTTATTTTATTTATAATAAATATGTAAGACCAGGCTGAGACGTCATGAATGGCTGGATGACGTCATATAATTTTAAATTAAGGAAAAAACTAATAAAAATGATTTTTCTTGAGAATAAAACCAATACAAAGTGCATGGTTCGTGGTGATATGTAAAAAATCTCCTCCTGTGAAATTTGGTATGAAAATAACCCTTCCCTTCCTATCGTCGATCGCTAATACTATCACTTCCGGTTTCCGGATTTGCACCAAAAGTTGATCATCATACTGATGCATTAAGTAAATATACCAAATTTAATCAAAATCCGTTGAGCCGTTCAGGCTGTACACATCTATACGGACGGACAGACGGACGGACAGACATCATGCTAAAACTACTTTTTTCTGTTTAGAAAATGCATGATTCGTGGAGATATGTAAAAATCTCCACATGTGAAATTTGGTGTGAAAACAATACCTCCCTTACTATCGTCGGTCGGTAAAAACAGCCACTCTATAAAAATGAATAAATCATACTTAAATCTAAATTAAAAAATGAGTTGTGGTTAGGCAAAGAACCGACCGACGATTTAAAATAAATTAATTTCAATTTAGACAAAATTATATATATATTAAAAAAAAACCCTCTGACTGTACGTCCTACGCAAGGAGAGCGCCTAACAATTCGATTATATCAATGAGGTGTCCTATGATCCGTAGAACGGATTCTCTCAACCTTTACCTTGATTTTCTTGATCGGAGACGCTATTAAGTAGCTTTTCCCCAATGTTGTTTCCGGAGGCTGGGTTGACTCCATCCCATAGACCCCAGCTAGAGAAATTCCCTTGCCAGGCCGGGACTTGAACCCGGGACCATGTGAATGTGAGGCAGGTTCGCTACCCGCATACCCAATGGCGCCTTCATATATATATATATATAATCTATCAAAAAAAAAATTCCGACAATGAATATAAAATTAATACTTTGTAAACTACCACTTCCGCTTTCCGGATATACAATGGTGGTTCTTTTGGTCTATATTTATTTTTTGAACACCCATTTTAGTACTATGTATTAATAAAGTTTTCAGACAGAGTTATATATTATAAAAAAAATGTATATTTTTACTTTGAACTGTTCATGGACAGTATGTACTTATGTTAGAATATATGTATAATTACTTTATTATATTTTCTAGTTACCACCTCATGTTATTTATAAAAAAAATACTAGACATTATTCTGGGATTTTTTTTGATATTTGGAGAATATTAGTTGAATATATGCAAATCAAGTATACATTAATTAAATTATAATATAAATTATAGTAATTTAGTAATATGACATTTTATATAAATTGTTTACTTCTTCTTAAGGGAAGAAGAAATTGTGCTTAGAAATTGTAGATCTAAAGAGATTGGAAAAAAAATATGGGATGGAAGTATTGGATTAATACAAAATCATTCCATTGATATTACAAATGGAATGACAATAAATAATAACAGAAGAAAAGTGATAGATTTTCTTCGTATTATATTAAGAGAAAAGTAAGATGATCTCTTATCAAAAAAAAAAAAAAAATATTTAATTATTAATTGAAAAAAATTTTTAAATATTAGATTACTGGTGTTCTTCAAAAGAAAAGAAATTGCAAAGGAGAACAATTTGTCTTATTGGAATGCTTATCAACAACCATTTAAATTAAGTTTGTGGCATGCTCTTCTATTAATTCTTTTTCTTTTTACTCTACAATTAACTGTAATTCATTTATCCCAATGTAAAAATAAATTGGTATTGAATTTATTTATAAATAATTATTTACGTTTCATTGGAATTCTTTCTTTACATGGTAAATATTTTCATTTTTTTTCTCGATTTCTATGATTATTAGTTCATACTCTCTCTACCATATTTATCTTCTACAAATTTTCAATCGATAATAAAATGCCATCAAATATATTTTTTTAAACCTATCAAGACACTTTATGTCAATACAGTTTTTTTTTTGAAATATTAATTCATTAATTAAACTTAATGAATTAATTTTAGTTTTATAAGGGAGAAAAATTTCTCTTATATTAAAGTATGCCGTCGTTGGCCCCTTTAAGCAGTCTTTAATGCATATCTGGGCAAATGGCGGAACAATCTGTGTCAAATTAGGTTTGCAGAACATAAATACTATGAGCATTTTGATGAATAAAAAAAAATCATTTTTTCATGACATTTTCAATGAGCACCTAAAAATCCTAAAAAATACAGTTATTGGCCCCCTGTTATAGTTATTATCCTAGAAATTCCATAGTGATTATACAACCATACAAACAGTGCAATTTTTAAAATAAAAATCTGTTATTATTTGTGTTTTAGTGATAGGGGGCCAATGACTGCCTCGGGGCCAACGACTTTATACTTTACCCTATAATACTTTTAGCAGAATATAAATGTGTCTTACAATGGCTGCAGATAGTTAGGATCAAATCTCGATGAATCATAACATTTTTTTATTTGATTTTGAAATATTTTTTTAATAAAATATACTTTTTGTTAATGAATATGAAATTAAATATGAAACTATAATTTTGAAAAATGAATTCCCTAAATTCTAATTGAATATTTTGATATTATTTTGCAATCTTTATCTCTAATATATATTAATAATAAAAATTTTCAATAAAATTTTCAAAATTCATATAATGTGAAAAGATCTAATTAAATATATGTATTCCTGTATATTGTATTAAAGTGAATGTTAAAATTGATTAATTCTCAAAAAAATTTATTCAATACACATCAATTTACGAGGTGGGGTGAAAAGTTTCCAGCTTGACCAAGAAAAACATGTTTTTAAATTTTTTTTTTTGCTATATTTTTCAACATAATCTCCATCAACACTGATTCAGTGCTCATAATTAATTATTTTAATTATTTAATTAATTGATTAAATTTATTTTAAGTATCATTAACAGTTATAAATCGGCACAAAAATTCGTTTGCATTACGCCTACAGCGCCAAATTGTCGGTAGAAATGATTTTTCGAAGCAGTTTGTGGTCTAACGTTAGCAAACGCGGCACCCACGTTGCACACATCTTTCCATGTTCAAATGGTTGTGCAAAATATTTCGCACACGTACAGCTGACATCGTACAGCTCTCAGCTATCTTGAATGTTGATGTTAAAAGCAAAAAAAAAATTTTAAAAGATCGTTTTTCTTGGTCAGGCCGGAAACTTTTCACCCCACCCTCGTATTATTAGTAAAAAAAGGGGTTTCATGACATCCAAAATTTAAATTATATATTTATTAAAATATAATCAAATTCATTTAGTATCCCATCTTGTATAATAATATGATTTGTTTTTCATTTTTAGCAACACAAAATCGTTCGCAATTTTTAAGTGAAAAATTTTTATTTTTAAATAGTATCATTTTCTTTTGGCTAATTTCCCTGTTCTATAATAGTTGCATGATTTCTTTTCTTCTATCAACGGATAAGTCATTGATGTTCTCCTCTTTTGAAGGCTTAATGAAGGCAAAAGATTTTCGAATTCATATCAACGTAGATTCACCATTTTCAGATATGTTAAAGGTAGATTTTTTCTTATTTAAATAATACAATCTCTTTCAAACAAAGCAGATTTAATTTTTTGAAACTATGTGAACTAGTACCTTAAATAAATCTTACTGTTAATTAAATACGGCGGCAGACATCCCCTCTATTAAAGAAAATTTATAAGTTTTGTGCCAGGTGGGTACCACACTCAGGCGGCGGATTTCTATGAGGAAGGAATTTCGAATCTCGTTCATCGCTACGATAAATGTCTCAACTTTTTTGGCGATTATGTTGAAAAATAGTAATTTAGTTACTCTTTCAAATGTATATAATAAAAAACATTTTCCTGTACTAGTTTTGTCTTAATTCCAAAACGTAACTTACTTTGTGAATTACCCTCGTCTTATTTAAAACTTAATATTTATTGCCAAATATATAAAAAAAATCAAACTGTTTATGAATTTGGTTTTTAATTTATTAAAACAAAAACAAGAATTTATTTTAGGCAAGTAATATTCAGGAACATCAAAGATTCTATCAGAAATATATTCTACCTGAAATAAATAATTTACCTAATTTAGAAAAAGGATTTTTCAACGTTGCACATGAAAAAAAATACGGCTTCATTGTATTTGAATCAATTGGGAAATATTTTCTTAATCAACAGTCCTCTGAATTTGTGTCTTTTCCATTTCTCTCCTCATCAGGAGTACAAAGTTTTGCTATTCGAAAAAATTCTCCTTATCAACGACATTTAAACCACAAGTAAGATTCATTCAATTATCATGTAGTTTCTACACACATAGTTAAATTACTTTATCTCTCAAATGCTTAAAATATTTAAAATTTCATTTTTACAGAATACTTCAATTACAAGAAGTTGGTGTGATTAATAATATTAAAAGAAAATATATGAAAAAATACGAAACTAATTTGGATGAAAATGAATTCAAAAGCATTGAAATAAAAATGTTATTACTGCCATTTGTAATATTGTTTTCTGGATATCTATTATCAATCATATTATTTTTAATGGAAATTCTGTATAAAATATTTTAAATAGTGTAAAAATATATATTTTATAATTTTAACAAAAAATAAAAATAAATAAATAAATAAAAATAAAAAGCCAAAATCTGTGTGTGTGTGTGTGTGTTAATGTTTAAATTCAATATAATCTCAATTCTTAATTAATTATGTTCTTATAAAAAAATTAATTTGAAAATTTTATTAGAAAAAACGATTTGTTAGCACATATAAAATGTTTTTTTTTTAATCACAATTAATAAATTTTTCAGGCAATAAACTTTAAAATTACTTTAAAATTTACCATAAATTTAAAATGGTTACCATTAAATTAACCAAATGAACAAACAAACAAAACAAACAATATGTAAATTTGTGAGAATCCCCCCCAGACATTTTATTATTGCCATAACTGAGGGTGGATGTAAAAATTATTTCGAAAATATATATAACAATACCTCCCTTACTATCGGTAAAAAGGTTGAGAAAATTAAATAATAAAAAAAAAAGTTAAAAAATCAATAATAAGAAGAAAAGTAGTAAAATATAAAATTCTTTATAAACTTGAAAAATCTGGAGTGTCTCCACTCGACTATCTCGCAAATTTGAATTGGATTAATTAAAACATGTATTATATTTAAACTAAATTTAATTAATTAAATTATAAATTAATAAATAATATTTATTTAACCAGCGAGTGTTTAACTCTGTTGATGACACCACGTCACGTGCTGGCGCGTGAATGACAGTTAACGTGTTAAAAATAGAGCTACATTTCTCAAAAGTTGATAGAAAACAACGAATTTTGAATAATGCCCGTGTACCAAATTTCATTATTCTAGCTCAAACTTGTCTACATACACACACACATAGAGACATTTTTCTCAAGCTTATTGTTAGTGGAAATGACCCAGGGACCTTCAAAACGTATAAAACATCAAAATCTCGATTTCGAAAATTTTCATGTTCTGGCGAGATAGTTTAAATCAGGCCTGGCCAACCCAAATGACTCCATGGGCCTCTTTGATTAGGAGCAATGCTACAAGGGCCGCATTTTAGGGAAACGTGCATAAATGTATTAAAAAACACTTTTAATACTTTCTTGATGCTTAATGTTTAATGTTTCTATTTATTATTGTTCGGCTACTTTTTTTTAAATAAAAATAATAACAATTTAAAATAAAAAAATATATTCTCTATTAATTACTATTATTTCTAACTTTTTTCTTCCTTTTTATGGAATCAAATATGTAGTTTAAAAATTGTGGGACATATTTTAAATAAAAAAATTGAATGAATGATAATTATTTCAATTATATTCTCTGTTTTTGAATATACAGACGAGAAATAAAAGTTACAAAAGAAATATAAAGTTAACTCGCGGGCCGCACAATTTTCCACGGTGGGCCGTATACGGCTGGTATAAATATACAGGCCTGGTATAAATATAAAAAAAACTATATATATTTCTAAGACTGTATACTATCTAAATTAAATAAATAATAGTTACAGTTTTAGTGTATATATTATTTAATTATTTATTTAATCACACATTTTTTTTTTAATAAAAATGTGTAAATTTAAATATTTTGACAATTTGTGATTGAATCGCTTTTTAAAGGCCTTCCGCTCAACTTTAGACAAGAATGTCTTAAATCTGGAATGGCCAATGGGCCCTATGGGCCGCATATAAAAACTTTTTGCGGCCCAATTCAAGTTTTTAACTGTTTAACTTAGTTTTAATCATATTGACTATATACAGTTGAAACATAGAATTTTAGGGCCTAAATAATCTCACGTACATCCAATATTAACATTTTGTCTCGATATTAGTTAAAAAGAATAAATTATACATATTATTATATATGTTTTTTATTTTAAATCAATTTTTTTAATCTAAAGTAAGTACTTTTATACAAAGTAAACAAATAATAAAAAATAAAATACAAAATGCAATTTCATTAGTATATATAATTATTGTCTTTCAAATTAACTCTATTTTGACTATAAAATAAATATTATATCTTTGCGAGATATCAAATGAGCTTTTTTTATAATTAATTAAATATATTTGTGTATAAATGAGAATATACTTATAATGATAATTTTTTTTGAAATACGAATATACATTTTTATATATTTTTTTATTTTATTTTTATTCATATTCTTATAAATAAATATATCCATTCTTAATAATGATAATAATAATAATTTGTTATAATATAAATATATATCTACAGGTTATTAATCTATATTATATCTTTGTTTAAATCTTTAATATATTTTTATATCGATAAAATAAATTAACATTAACCTTTAAATACTTAAATAAAGATTATTTATTATAAGTTATAAAAATAAACCTGTTTTTTCTCCAAATACGTTTTTCAATCGAAAAATTATTCTTTACAAGATTTGGATTTAAATAGTTATTAAAAATGATGAACAATTTTAAAATAAAAAATAAATGTTATTGATTCTAATTAATAATTTATTTTATTTATTTGTTTCTTTAAATTAATATAATTAATAAATTAATATAATATTTGTATATAAGTTGTTAAATTTTGGAATATCCTTTCAAAAAATGCTTGGAGTTATTCTTGGAGATATATAGTCATAAAACATACAGCCCTGAAACTTACTTATTAATGCCCTGAAAGTCAGAAAAATATAGGCTGTAAATATATTTGGTATTTAAGGAAGCGCTGTCAGGCGTAGTTGCTGACGTCATTTAAATTTCATATTTTAATTAAGAAAAAACTAATTTCAATACATTTAAGATCCTGATCGCAAAAACATCTTAAATGTATTGAAACAATTTCAAATAATTTAAAAGTACGTATTAATGCAGATAAGACAGATATGGATACAACATAAATATTTTTAATTTAATTTAATTTATAATATTTTGTATATAAGGAAGCACTGACGTAGTTGTTAACGTCATTTAAATTTCCTATTTTAAATTAAGAAAAAACTAATAAAGATAATTTTTCCCAAGCCTGAAATCAAATAAAATCGATTTTTCTTTATAAAAATTATCCATGGTGTGAATTTCAAAAAAATCCTTATAGCGGTTTAATATCTCAAAAATATACAAATATGTATATATACAATTTTTGGTAGAATAATAAGATAAGATATATAAGTTCAAATGTTTTTGCGATCAGGATCTTAAATACTTTCGATTTTTTTTTCAATTTTTTAAAAAACTAAATTAAATTAAATTTACTTTGTCTTTTTGATTTGTAAATTTTTAACAGCTTTGGAGGAAGGGGCGGCAAAATTATTCTCGCACCAGGGCGGCATATACCCTAGAAAGACCCTAAGATACAATAATAAAAAACAATAATATTATACAAATATTTATCAAAAGTTATTATTCGGTTTCTTTATTAATTTTATCATATTTATTTTAAAAAAATATACACCTTGATGGAGTTTCTATGATATAATTGATTTAAGATGTAAGCAATCTATGTGTAATATTTATGACTTTATGTGTGATAAAATCTTAAACTGCCAGTAATAATAAAATAAAATATATTTTAATTAAAAATGTAGAAAGGATTAAAACTAGGAGGAAAAGAGAGGGAGTCGTTTAGAATGTAACATTTTAGAAAATAAGCTGGAGTGTCTCCACTCGACTATCTCGCAAATTTGAATTAGATTAAATATCATATATTAATTTAAATTAAATTTAATTAATTATAGATTATAAATTATAATTAATAAATAATATTTATTAAACCAGCGCATGTTTGGCTCTATGTTGATAGCACCACGTCACGTGTTGGCGCGTGAGATTTGCAGTGTTAAAAATTAATTCTGGTACTTTCAGCGATTCAATCAAGGTGAAATTGTATATATGGCAATTTTATATAATTTTTAATCATGTGAAAAATTATCAAACATATATCTTTATTTTTACGGTCAGTTTAGAGGAAAAAAAATCAAAACGTTGTAGGTAATGACCCTCTTCCGGTTGAGCTACATTTCTCAAAAGTTGTTAGAAAACTACAAATTTTGAATAATGCCCATGTACCAAATTTCATGATCTAGCTCAAACCATTTTTGCGTAATCTTGTCTACATACACATAGACATTTTTCTCAACCTTAGGCGAGATAGTAAAAAAATGCGAATGATAAAATGAAAACTGTTCTATTTTAATGAAATCATTCTGAATTTGGTTTCACTACATATAATAATGAATAGTAATTTTGCTCCTAGAGAGTGTGCTTTCCCATGGCTGAGTTCGAGTATGATATTAATTATGAACAAATCAATTCATTTTTTATTTCTATTGGAGTCACGTAGCTCAAAATTATTTTAACATAAAATAAGAAAAATTAATTTTGTTTTTGTAAAGAACAAACTCAAAAATTCGTTAAAAATAGCATTTTTTTAACTATAAAAAATAATATTCTAAGAAAGTTTTCAAGTCCTGGATGATAATAAAATATTTACTTTATTAACTATTTTTTTTTAATTTTTATAATAAAATAATAGTATTATTATAATTTAAATATTTTTTTATTATCTATTTAATAATTTCTCCAAGAAGAAAATGTATTAATTTTCTATATATAATTGTCAATTATGGAAATATTATTTAAATATACATTATAAATAAATTTAAATAGAAATTAAATATATATTTTAAATTGTGTGATTTGATAATGAATTAATCTAAATAAACCTTGATATTATATAAAAAAAAGAAAAAAAATATAAAATTATTGATTATTTAGATTTAATAATATAAGTGGGAACTTGTATAGAAGAGGTTAAACAAAAAACAAAAAATATGAAAATTGAAAATATAATTAAATTAAAAATTATATTTGTTATTTATATTTTATGGATGTCTAAATTATTTTATAAAAATACAATTTATTATATATTATATAAATCTTTGTTATTCCCAGGAACTTAATGAAAATGCATCATCATACAATATTGGATCAATTTCGATCTAAATATTATATTAATCAGTGTTAATCAATGTATTCCCCTTCAGCATCGATACACAAATTTGCACCCTCCAACAAGTTGTCAAACGATTTCTCCATGTTCTTTATTGGATTGGTCTTTAGGACGTCGGTCGTCGCCTTCTCAATGGCTTCAATCGATGCGTGTCACTTTCCTTTCTTCGCCAAATGCAGTTTAGGGAACAGATATAAGTCACACGGAGCTAGATCTGGTGAATAGAGCGAATGATGCAAAGGAATAACGTGATTTTTTAGCAAAAATTCAGTTACAAGTTGCGAACGATGTGATGGTGCATTATCGTGCATATAAATTTTCCCTATCATATTTTTATACCGAAGGAAAGTTAAAGTTTAATTTGTATTTTTT
Source organism: Labia minor (assembly GCA_963082975.1). Lineage (NCBI taxonomy): Eukaryota > Metazoa > Arthropoda > Insecta > Dermaptera > Spongiphoridae > Labia > Labia minor. The sequence continues at coordinate 116,043,554 of OY720344.1, forward strand.
TGTAATTAATGTAATTTAATTTATTCATCATTTAATTAGAATCAATTTACTGAATTATTTAGAGAATCTTTCTAATCTTTCAATCAATCATAATTAAACTTAATGAAATTAACTAATGTAAAAATAAAATTTGATCTTTCTAATTTATTAATATTTTAAAAATTTTATTTTTTTTAATTTTTAATTAATTGATTAAATTTAAAATCATATTTTTTAAATCAATCATTAATTTAATTTATAATGCTAATATTAATATTATATATATTGATCAATAATAGTCACATTATCTTGGTCGGAATTCTAATGATATGAATGTTAATAATGTTAAATTATTGATATTCGATTGTAAAAAGAATGCATATATAAGTATATATATAAATTATTTAAATACAATTTATTCTAACAAGAGATATTTATATATTAAACATGATTATAACATCTACACTTCAAGTATGTTTGTTTCTTAGTGTATTTTGTAAATATCTAAATATTGGATCAATTACTTGGATAATGGATGAAATGGATTCTGCTCAAAGAAACAATATATGTAAAATTTAAAAAAATTTAGTAATGTAATTTTTTTTAAATTAATATAATTAATAAATAAATGAAAAAAATAATAGTTATTGAATGTTATATATATATATATATATATATATATATATATATAACAAATTTTGAATTTATATTTCATTTATTTATGAATTGGTCAAAAAGGAGAGTATATTTATCTCTCATCCCTCTCTCTTTCTTTATTAATTTTCCTGTTTTAATCATATTAACAAATACGAGGGCAATTCACAAAGTAGGTTAGGTTTTGGAATTAAGTACAGGAAAATGTTTTTTATTATAAACATTTGAAAGAGCAACTAAAATACTATTTTTCTAGATAATCTCGAAAAAAGTTGTGACATTTATCGTAGTGATGAACGAGCTTCGAAATTCCTTCCTCATAGAAATCCGCCGCCTGAGTGTGATACCCACCTGGCACAAAACTTATGGTAGCCTAACTTTTGAGGAAACAATTTCGTACAATAAAGTGCGTGAAATTTGTGGAAAACTGAAGGAAAGTTCGGTTATGATGAAACGACGGTGAAAAAAAATTAACTGGTGGAAAAGATCAATGAAAAAATTAGAGGAAACCATAAGTTTTGTGCCAGGTGGGTACCACACTCAGGCGGCGGATTTCTACGAGGAAGGAATTTCGAAGTTCGTTCATCGCTACGATAAATGTCTCAACTTTTTTGGCGAATATGTAGAAAAAAAGTATTTTAGTTGCTCTTTCAACTGTATATATAATAAAAAACATTTTCCTGTCCTAGTTTTGTCTTAATTCCAAAACGTAACCTACTTTGTGAATTGCCCTCGTAGTTATGTAGCAATACATTTCTAAGAAGAACAACTCAATGTTTAAATTTGCATTTATGTAAAAATTAATAATTAAATTTTTAAATAATAAATAAAAATAAACACTTATTAAATTAGAGAAAATAATGGTAAAATTTCAAGTATTTATTTTAACTTTATTCTTATATTAAAAACATATTTAATACACACACATTTATTATTAAATCAAATTTTTAATTATAAATACAATTGCTTTTCACAAAAAATAAAATTATTTTGAATTTAAATAAATATTTTTTTTTTAGTTAATTTCAAATCAATTCATTTTTGTCAAAAAAAAATAATGATTAACTATCTTTTGAACAATTATGACAGTCACAAAGAGAATTCATTTTATTCAAAAATGATGGTTATGCATTATAAGAAATATATTAACAAGGTATACTAAATTCTTATATGTATTCCATGTTTATTGTCCTTGTTTTACATTAACTTTTATACATTTTGATAAATTAGTTTATAATATTTATTAAATTATAATAATAAAATAAATTAAATAATTTTTTTTTTCATATAATAAATTTTAAAAATTGAAATAGAGAGAATATATATATTCTTAGAACTGTAACCTTCCTTTACAATGGTTTATCCCAGAATCGCTATTATAATATTGGTTTATATTTAAAAATAATTGTGTGTGTGTGTAAGTACAATTATCTAATCTTTTTATTTTTATTTTTTTTTAGGAAATTTTCAAATTTTGCATACAAAATAATATTTTGATTATTTTCTCATCTAATTCTGATTCGATTCTAGCAACTTTAAATAAAATTGATATAACATTCAAATGTAGGGTTATTTTAGTTCAAATATTAAATCAGCATTTTTATTGGATTGAAATCGTTCAAAATGCTTATGATCATAATCAAATGAAAATTATTAATTCTGGTAAATGGACAAGTTCAGGAAAGTTGTTATCCGATTTTAAAAATGTTAATATACATTTAAAAATTACCGAATTCCAATTGATTAAATTGAAATATGGAATCTGTGTGGTAAGAAATTATAATTAAATAAAAAGGAAATAAATTTTAAATAATTCATAATTGTATTTTCCATTATAGACGCCTCCTCATGCAATTATAAAAAATAATGAAAAATATTCTGGAATATTTTACGAAATTTGGCGAACATTGGTAGAATATATGCAGATTAAGTACGATAAAATTGATTTATTTGATTATTGGACTTTAAAAAGAGTTAGCTATATTAGTAGTAGTAGTATTACTATATTAGTATTTAAGCTTTTAGAGGAAAAAAATGTTACTGCATAAACTTGATTTCTTATATTTTTAATAGAATAAACATTTTTTCATGATTTAAAATTAAATGATCAATCTTTTGATTTGATAATTTAATTATTAATTAATTTATATCTTATATTTATGTATAATAGAAAGTTGTTTTTATGTTTTTTTTTTTTGTATAAATCTTTTTTTTTTAAGGGCGGAAGAAATTTTACTTAAAAATTGTAGATCACGAGCGATCACAAAACAAAAATGGAATGGAAATATAGGATTGCTTCAAAATAATTCCATTGATATCACTAATGGATTGACTATTAATAATCAAAGAAAAAATGTTGTAGATTTTCTTCGTGTGATTTTAAGTGAAAAGTATTTAAGAATATAATTTTAAATTTAATGTTTTAAAAAAATTAATAATCATTCCTATTATAGATTATTAGTATTTTTTAAGAGGAGTGAAATTTCAATGGAAAACAACTTGTCATATTGGACTGCTTATCAGCGACCTTTTAAAATCAATCTTTGGAAGGCTCTCGTATTTATTTTTCTTTTGTTTTCTCTTTTCTTATCGATAATCTTTGCATTACATAATGAACAGAACAATTTTTTTGTTTTATTTCTTCATAATTGTATAAAGATGCTAGGAATTGTTTCATTACAAGGTAATTTTAATTTTTTTTTTTTATTTAACAAAGATATTATCGTATATCGGGGCAAAAATAAATAATAAATAACAAATAGTATTATAATAATTGGAAAGGTGTTATGAAGGGGAGAGTAAAAGAAAGAGATGATTAAATATTTGAAGGACAGAGGCAAAACAATGAGGGGATGTTACTGAAACAATTTCAAATAATTTAAATGTATCTATTAATGCAATAAAAAAACAGATATGGATATAACATAAATATTTTTAATTTTATTAAATTTATAATATATAAGGAGGCACTGGTTGTGACGTCTCATGAAGGTCTGAATCACGTCATATAATTTTAAATCTGACAAAAAACTACTTCGTGGTAGAGGTTCCTCGCCAAGTTGTGAGCCCTAAAATGTTAGGAAATCAAAAAAGTTAGCGCCCCGCAAAGTTGTCTTTCAAAAAAATTAGTGAAATCAAAGCTTGGCGGCCGCCAAGTTACTCACCTTACGATATTAATTGTTTTTAAAACATTCATTTCCTGAATAATGTATTTAATTACATTTCCAATAAAACTTTTTCAAATAGTGGTAGTACCTCCAACATTACCACAGAGTATTTGCAAAAGTTTTATTGGAAATACACTATTCAGGAAATGAACGTTTTAAAAACAATAAATGTTGTAAGGCGAGTAATTTGGCGGCCGCCAAGCTTTGATTTCACTAATTTTTTTGAAAGACAACTTTGCGGGGCTCTAACATTTTAGGGCTCACAACTTGGCGAGAAACCTCTACCACGAAGTGGTTTTTTGTCAGATTTCAATGCTTTTTGTCGAATATATATATATTAATGTATATATATATACACTTTTAAAATCTCATATTAATAAAAATTATTTATTAATAAATATAATATAATAATTATTATTCAATAATAACATTTACTTAACATAAATGCATAAAATCAATTTTGGAAGATTAATATATTTTTTTGTTTTATTCAATTTGTTCGATTTTTCAATATGTTCTATATTCTATATTCTAAGTATTGACTCCATTCGATATATTTATATCGAATCGGGAATTTTGAATCGGTGCGCCTGAACAATATTTATTAAAATAAACAAAATGCATAATATGTATAATATTTTAATAAATAAAATATGTATAATATTTTAATAAATATAATTATTTTATAATTATTTTATTTTAATAAATAATTCATACAAAAATCCATTAAATAACACTTAATTAATTGTTCAACAAAATTAAAATATTAAAATTGTTTCAAACTTTTCAATTTAATTTATTCATTGATTTAAATAAGTGTTATTTATTTGTTTATTGATTTTTTCTTTTGTTTCTTTTTTTATATTTTGGTGCATATTGAATTAATGGAAATGGTGAAAAAATGCCATTTTTAAAATTGAATATCTCAGGTTGTTCTTGATCAAAATTAATGTTATTTTTTTTGTTTTTGTCTGGAGGTCTGGCCCTATAATACATAGACTACTCCCGTATAAATTGGGTTAAAAATGAAATTTAAATAGCCAAAAAAATGATTTTTTGCGCGTTTTTTGCATTTTTGGCAATTTTGCAAAATGTTTTTGCAACATTTTTATACAAAGGTTTCACCTACCCACCAAGACAAACAAAATGAGACATTCCCCATCAAAATCGGTTCAGTAGTTAAGGCTGTAGGCCTGTCAATGTTGAAAATAACGAAGGACATGAAAAGTTGAAAAAAATGCCATTTTTAAAATTTAATATCTCTGGTTGTAATGAATAAAAATTAATGATTTTTTTTTGTTTTTCTCTCGTGGCCGGCGCCTATAAGACCTAAAAAATTTGGCCTACAGGTACCACCGTTTTTTTGCTGTGAGGGGGTGAAAACCGGTACTTGTCACGTCCAGTATATATATATATACGCTAGGCAGGCTAGGTGTTTTTAACTTGTCGAGGCGGAGCGCTGACGGCGCTCCTAGATTAAGAAAAAACTAATGAAGATGATTTTCCCGAGGATAAAACCAATATAAAGTGCTTGTATTCGTGGAGATATGTAAAAAATCTCCACATATGTGAAATTTGGTGTGAAAATAACCATTCCCCTTACTATCGTCGGTCGGTAAAAATGGAAATTAACCTGCAATATTAAGTTGAATCAGGCTACCCTGTCACGTTTATTATATCAGAGTAGCGCATGTTTGAGAGAATCTTTGGGTTATGAGGTTATTTTTTTTATATTGTTTTAATTGGTTGTAGGGGTGGTAAATTTTATAACAGTTTAGGTCTAATTGTAAGTGGGAAGATTTAGACAATGCCAGGCCGCACACTATTTTAACGAAGCACTAAAAACTCGGATAGTAGATTAAGTCACATTCACCGTGTAACTCAGACTTTTCAAGCATTTGTAAGTTTTTTTGATGGTAATAAACTGGCACCAAGGGGAGGCTTATGAAAATGAGCTGGTCAAATTTTTTACCAATACTGTCTTTAAAATGAACAAAAGTTATTATCAAAATGGCGTATATTTGATCTAAATCCGAAATAAAGAGCAAAATAACTTTTCACTTTACCTGTTATTAGAAGTTGATTTAAACTGAGGGATATCCTTAAAGAAAAATGTCTTTTATATTTAAATTTATTTTAATTTCAGCTATGGATATAACTTCTAGAAATCTAAATGAACGATTATTATTCTTAAATAGTTTTATCTTTTTTTGGTTAATCTCCCTCTTCTATAATAGCTGCATGATCTCTTTCCTTCTTTCCACTGATAAATCATTGATGTTTTCTTCCTTGGAAGGTTTAATGAACACAAAAGGTTTTAGAGTGCATGTCAATGGAAAATCACCCTTTCCAGAAATGTTAAAGGTAAAGAGTTTAATTTTAATAATAGCTAAAACAGTTTTGAAACGGTTAGTTGAAGCCTAAATTAAATTAAAAGAACATATAATAGACCAAGTGAGACCCAACACGACTCTTCTACCGAAGTTCCGAGATAGAAATGATTGCCCCCAAGATCGGATCATAGTTTAATATAAGTAAATAGGTGCTATCAGTGATGTTGAGATCCACTATCGTGTGCCCCCCATTTTCATTTCATGGACCCACAAATTTTTGGGAATCACTGCTATAGCGGTATAGATTTTTCTGAAAATTCTGGTATAAATTGAGTTCAAAAGTATGAATAAGAGTTAGATATACCAGCAAAAGAGTGTCTTTGGATCTTACTTCGCCTATTCTAAGTTTTGAATTTAAGGTAGGCTCCCATACCCCGCGTTTCAGAAAGCTTTCATCATTAATAATTAAATGAATTTTTCTGTTTTATAGTCAAGTCCATATCTTGATCACCAAAGATTTTTTAAGAAATTCATTTTACCTGAAATTTATAATTTGCCATCACCAGAAAAAGGTTTTTCCAATATAGACCAGGAAAAAAAATATGGATTTGTTGAATTTGAATCGATTGGAAAATATTTTCTAAATAAGAAATCCTTTGAATTTGTTCATTTTCCATTGTTTCCCAGTCCTGGTCTTCTTACATTTGCTGTACGAAAAAATTCCTCTTCACAACGTTATTTAAATTTTAAGTAAGTTTTATTTTTTATCTATTATTATTATTATTATTATGACCCTGTTAATATTACATTATTATTTATAAAGGGGTCAACCGTTTTAAGCAGGTTATGGTACCTCCCCCACTCCCCGCTTTTATATTTTTAATCTAAAATCCATCAATTAAATATGGTATGTTATTTTTTTAAGAATCAAAAGATCAAGTAAAGATAATTAATTTTTAAAGGAAAAAGAGATTAATAAAAATTAAAAATCAAATAGGGAAAAAGCTTAAAGAATAATAATAAATAAATACATAAATACGAGGGCTGTATGATAAGTACCCGTATTTGGCGGCTAATGTCACCGCTGACGCAAAATGTATATGCCATCTTTAAAACAATTACTGTCAAAATTTTAGACAGATTAGTTTTGTTTTAATAGCTATTGAAAGTCGTTAAGTTGCAACCATAGAGAAAGAACAATATCGATCAGTGATTCGATTTATTTTTTTGGATGAGAAGACGAGTGAGGAAATTAAAGTGAAGTTGCATGCCGTTTATAAGGACCATGCACCCTCGATGACTACCATCAGATATTGGTTTAAAAATCATATTTTGAAAAAGTTAGAATATCGCTGGACTAAATGTATCGAGCTGAAAGGAGACTATATTGAGAGATAATTAAAAAAAAGTAAAATAAAAATGCGTTTTCTTGTCTAAAGCCCAATTTACACGGGCTTAGTACTTGTCATTAGTTCAGGGGTGGGCAAATACTTTTAAGCGCATGCTTTTTGAACGCCCGCCGGCCCGTTGAAAAAGTTGGCTCTTATCTTGATTTATCGTTCAATATGTCTCTAAAAAGAAAATAAGTTGACCTGTGGCCAGGTCCGAACCGACCGACGGTTTGAAATAAATTAATTTCCAGCTACAGAAACAATTTCAAATAATTTTCATATATCTATTAATATAATAAAAAACAGATATGGATACATAAATAATAAATATAAACATTTTTAATTTTATTTTATTTATAATATATATGTAAGACCAGGCTGTGACGTCATGAATGGCTGGATGACGTCATATAATTTTAAATTAAGAAAAAAACTAATAAAGATGATTTTTCTCGAGGATAAAACCACCACAAAGTGCATGATTCGTGGTGATATGTAAAAAATCTCCTTATGTGAAATTTGATGCGAAAATAACCCTTCCCTTCCTATCGTCGATCGCTAATACTACCACTTCCGGTTTCCGGATTTGCACCAAAAGTTGATCAATTCATCCCACTGATGCATTAAGTAAATATACCAAATTTCATCAAAATTCGTTGAGCCGTTCAGGCTGTATACATCTATACGGACGGATGGACAGACAGACGGACGGGCGGACGGACGGACGGACATCATGCTAAAAATACTTTTTTCTGTTAAGAAAATGCATGATTCGTGGAGATATGTAAAAATCTCCACATGTGAAATTTGGTGTGAAAACAATACCTCCCTTACTATAGTCGGTCGGTAAAAAAATGTATCTTTTGTTTTTTACCGACCGACGATAGTAAGGGAGGTATTGTTTATTAGTGTTTTCGAAATATGGTCCTCAGGTCCGGAAGACATTTTGAAAATTTCATTTTGGCCCGCGCTTAAAAGTATTTGCCCACCCCTGAACTAATGACAAGTACTAAGCCAGTGTAAACTAGGCTTAATACAGGTACTTATCATACAGCCCTCGTATGATTTATTTATAGTAATTGAATTTTTTGAACATTTAATTTAAAACTTTTTTATACAATTTTGAAACATTATATATTCACGGTAAATTTTCTATAATAAAAACTCTTGGAAAATTAAATGGATAGACCAAAGAAAAATGTGAGTAAGTGACTTTATCAGTTGAAATGTTTTTTTTCAACAAAAAAGAACGACCTAAGAGATGAATCAAATATTTTGTTTTTAGGAGATTACTTTTTAACTAATTATAATTAAATATAGATTAGTTGTCTGTTAAGCAAATTTCATAATACAATACGATATCGGATATCGTATGTCTGCTGATCCTTAATTCGTAGGTCAAAATCTGTTAAAGATTAATTTAATGATTGAATGTGTAGACCTAAGATAGGGTGACCATATTTCGAAAACACCAAACCGGGACAAACGGTTTTTTAGAAGCAAATTGAAAAAATTTTGAAAAAAAGTACGAAATGTCCTAAATCAGAGGTTCTTAAACTTATGTACTCCGCGGACCCCCACTTAGAGAAATTTTTTTTGACGGACCCCATCCCAACTTTAGGTACTTTACGTCATTTTATTAGTTATAATTTCTGGCTTACGATCTCATAAGAACAAGGATATATGTTGAATATTTCTAACAGGGATTGGTGAATAACGATTTTTTTGCATATTGTAGAACACATTTTATTAGAAATTATAATATTGAAGAAAGAAAATTCAGCTAAATATGAAGATGGAAACGGTAGCAATAGTTTTCTTGCACATTTCGTTGAATTTGGGTATTTGATCTCTGTTTCCTCACAAAGCCATGCCATACCTCCTTTTATATTAAATAAAGTTTTAACTGACTCATTATTTTCTCGTGCACCTGTACGATGGCTTTGCGGACCCCCAGTAAAGTCTTCGCGGACCCCCAGGGGTCCGCGGACCACAGTTTAAGAACCTCTGTCCTAAATAGTTAAAAAAAACGAGACAATAGTTTGTCCCGAAGACTTTTTTCGGGACGCCAGGACAAAGTACCTAAAAACGGGACAATCCCGGAAAAACGGGACTTTTGGTCACCCTAACCTAAGATATATAATATAATACTAAATATTAATGATGTTTTATTGTTAAAACTTTCTTTTGTTAAACAAATATATATAAATATAATAAAAAATTGTATTTATTTCCAGAATTCTTCAATTACAAGAGATGGGAGTGCTTGAAAATATAAAAAGAAAATATATAAAGAATTATCAAATTCATTCGTCTAATTATGAATTTATTGGAATAGAAATAGAAATGTTAATTCTGCCTTTTTTAATTCTATTCTCGGGATATTTAGCTGCAATTATTTTAATCTTAATAGAAACAATATACAATTATTTTAAAACAAAAACAAACAAATATGATCTTTATCAAGTAAATTTGGAATAAATAAATTTGTGGGGAGATGAAATTTAAAATAGGTCTTCTTACATAATAAAAGCAAGTGTAATGTGTCTGTCTGTCTGTCTGTGTGCCTGTCTGTCCATTTGTCTGACCGAGCTCTCCAGCAAAATCTATCGCACGCAGGGACCTGAATTTTTTTACACGGAAGCACAAAGGGGCTGGCCACCAGATCTCGAAGCCAGATTTTCGATTTGTGAATTAGAAAAATTTTAAAAAAATTATAAAGAATATAGTATAGGCGGGTAGTGGATATATCTTATAATTAAAATTCCTCCGAAACGGCTGGACCGATTCTTATGAAATTTTTTATGCATATTCAGTAGGTCTCAGGGCATGTCAGACTTCTTTTATTAAACCGCTAATTGCTAAGCTGTGTCCAGGGGGTGCTAATTAATTAAAAATAGTTTAGTTACCATACTAGATCATAGAGGAGCTGGTGGCGATAATTTGGCGGTAATTTAAATTCTGAGCAATGTGCAGATAAAAATCTTTTTATATATCTATTGATATTTACAATATCTCAATTGATCTTATTGGCCTTTTAAACTTTGAAAACATTCACATTACGGCTAAAATTTAATACTATTAATTTTTAAGATTATGTGAGTAAATTATTTTAATTAAGAAAATTTGATCTCATAATTGGATTTTCACGTAAGATTTTAATATATAATATATTTTTTAATATTATTTTTAGAGTAGTTTAGTGTTATGCTAATTTTATATTTTATTTTTATTTTGTTTACTTTGATTTTTTTTTAAATAAATTAATAACATTTAAAGTAGCATAAAAAAATTAATCGAGGCAGGAAAATTGATGGGGTTTGAAATTAATAGTGATAAGACAAAATAATTAGTATCAGAGAGAATAATATTTGCAAAGAATTTAAATCGAGGTTGCAATCTGGAAATTATTATCAAAGGGGATCAAAATTATTAAATTATTAATTGTATTATATGGGTGGGAGGCATGGTCTATAACCCTGGGAGATGAGAATAGATTCAGAGTATTTGAGAATAGGATTCTTCCCAGCATTTATGGACCAAAGAAAGATGAGGACACCGGGGAATGGCGGAGACTGCATAACAAGGAATTGCATGACCGCTATGCATCTCTAGATATAGGTCATAAAATAGAGAAGGCTGGGATCGGCAGGGCACATGGCTAGAATGGGAGAGGAAAAATATATTGGTGGGGAGTTCGATTGGAAAACGTCTGTTTGGAAGACCATTTGGGAACAGGGTGGACAATGTAGGAAGGAACGTGAGAGTGATAGGACAGGTTAGGAGTTAGATGGTTATAGCTCAGAATAGGGACACTCGGGGGGGTACAGGGGGCGGAGCCCCCGTCTAGATGTGAAGAGCGACGAAGGAGCTCTGAGCAGCTATAAAATATAATTTTTGACACAACGTTGCCAGATAAAGGGAAAGGGGAACCAGCCCAAAGCAATACTCACCAATGCATTCAGCATCCAAATTAAGAAAAGCATTCAGGTAGCACTGGAAACAAATACTGATCTAAATTTAAAAATAGGTAAAGCATTTATCTTGTTTAATCGTTTTTGTATCTACTTTTGTAAATAGTCTTACAAACTTCAATTCATTAAATGTTTAAAATATGAATTCGACTTTAATTTATTAAATTTTACCCCGGTTTCGCGGTCACTGTGAACATTTGAACCTGGAGAACTGTAATGAATGAGACTTGTGAATTTTATGGCCTATTTCGACGTTTAAGGAAACCCACAAATTGAAAAGCCTAATAACTTTACAACCGAATCCTTTAATATTAAAAAATGCTAAAATTTATTTATCAATTGTCCTTTTAATAAAATTCTTAATAAATTAAAAAATAATGGTAATAGTAATGATATTTGTCACCTCTCGGATTTTGATGAAACTTCGCCAGTTGATTCATTGATTAATTCTAAGAAACTTTTTCCTTAGAGAATATATGGGGCAAACTTCTATTTTTAGAGATAAATAAATATTTTTTAAGTTTGACTGATTACCTGGTTACGAATGTCGAAATATATGCAATGTTTTATTGACTAATTCACTAATTTTCGGATTTTTTCGATTCGGTTTGGATATAGGAAAATTATTAAATTAATTTTTATATATCCAATCGGAACTAAAAAAAAACAAAAATGCTTGTCAAATGGATAAAACATGGTACCTAAATAGAATGTCAATCAACTTTAATCCTTTTTATCTCGAAAAGTTTGCTCCATATATTGCCTAAGGAAAAAGTTTCTTAGAATTAATCAATGAATCAACTGGCGAAGTTTCATCAAAATCCGAGAGGTGACAAATAGCGTTAACTATTACCAAGAACTAATATGGTATCTTCAAATAATCTTGATTTATTGTCCAATTTGATTAACTAAATTAAAAAAGATAATGTTCTTAAATTTATTAATTTCAAAGAAGGTGAGTGGCCATTTTGCCAGTGAAGTATGTGCTTTTCCTCTTGAAATTGCACGCCTAAATTGTTTAATGCCTAGAAAAGTAAGTTGACCTGTGGCCAGGCACAGAATCGACCGACGGTTTGAAATAAATTTATTTCCAGCTACAGAAACAATTTCAAATAATTTTAATAAATCTATTAATGCAATAAAAAACAGATATGGATATAACATATATATTTTTAATTTTATTTTATTTATAATATATAAAGAGGCGCTGGCTGTGACGTCATGAAGGGCTGGATGACGTCATATAATTTTAAATTAAGCAAAAACTAATGAAGATGATTTTTCCCGAGGATAAAACCAATACAAAGTGCATGATTCTTGGAGATATGTAAAAAAATCTCCCCCATATGAAATTTGGTGTGGAATTAACCCTTCCCTTGCTGTCGTCGATCGGTAATACTACCATTTCCGGTTTCCGGATATACACCAAAAGTTGATTAATTCATCATACTGATGCATTAAGTAAATATACCAAATTTTATCAAAATCCGTTCAAGCTGTACACATCTATACGGACGGACAGACATGCTAAAAATACTTTTTTCAGTTAACAAAATGCATGATTCGTCTCCACATGTAAAATTTGGTGTGAAAACAATACCTCCCTTACTATCGTCGGTCGGTAATTAAAAATAATTATTTTCAAATTCATTAGCCAAACTCATAAAAAAATGTAAACTATTGTAGTAAATAATTAAATAGTAAATAGTAAAAAATAAATATCATTTAAAATTATATAGGAATCTGGATTTATTTACTGAAAGTTTTCATAAAATTTTAATAAAGGTAATAATAAAAATAAAATTAAAATAAACATTTTATTTTTAAATTAATATTCTTTTTATTAAGTTTATTTTTTTATTTGTTTTTTTTTGAAATTATAAATATAATGATTAAATAAAATTTGAATAAAATATAGATACTGTATACATGAAATCGATTTAAAATAACTAAAATATATGTAATAAAATATTAGAAGTTGTGTTAAATAAAATTTAAGCGAAATATTAAAATTATTTATCAAAATTATTATAAAATTATCGAATTATCATTATGAGTATTTTCATTATTAATGTATCACTTTTTTTAACATTCAGAATAAATATTTTATACTATAATGTTCAATTTTACCTCAATATTTTCCTCTATTGTATTACCATCTCATTATTTCTTGGTATCTGGTTTAATATCAAACATTTTAGTTGCCATCGTATAAGTAGTCCCAGGTGGATGACAATCATCAAAATCAATACTTTGAACTTGCTGTCTTGGTTCATTCGGATCTATTTCAATTTGGGTAATATCTTGTATTGAATCGAAATATTCTATTGCAGACATTAGAATATTACCTAATTTACCTTCTAATTCATCAGGATCATTCGGTATTAAATTTTCGAGGTCTTCATCCAGAGCAAAATTTTGACTTGGTGATTGTGGTTCTTCAGTAGGATAGTCTAAATTTCCTAGATCTAATAGGTTCTCTACATTTATGTTTATATTTGGATTCACGATTTCAATTTCCGTAGCAAAATTTTGACTTGATGATTGTGGTTTTTCAGTAGGATAGTCTAAATTTCCTAGATCTAATAGGTTCTCTATGTTTATATTTGGATTCACGATTTCAATTTCCGTAGCAAAATTTTGACTTGATGATTGTGGTTCTTCAGTAGGATAGTCTAAATTTCCTAGATCTAATAGCTGGGTTTCTACATTTATGTTATTTGAATCTTTCGAACTATTCACGGTTTCAATTTCGAATATTTTTCGAAGGTTTGCAATTCCTTCAATAGTAATCACTGATGTTGAAGGTTGTAATTGTGGATTTGGAAGGACTGGTTGATTCGGTGGAATCGGTGGTCGATTCGGTCCTGGACGATATAAATAAAAATCTTCAATTTCATCACTATCTTGTGTTTTTTTTCTAATAAGCTCGGTTTCCAACATGAATTGCATAACATCTTTCAATTTAATTTTTCCGCTTAAAGTAGCCTCTATAAGCTTATATTCTTCAATATCATCTAATGTTAATCCCTTAAGAGGAATTTTTTTTAAGTGGTATCCCAAACGTGCTGCTTTTACGATGAAATTATAAGCTATGTCATAAGGGGAAACTTGAGATTGAATTTTTCCCCTTTCTTCGTTACGTTTTCTTACTTCTTCTGTTATCTTTTCTTCCTTTTCTAATTCTTTTGCTGTAACCGCCTTTAAACAGATTTCCTCAATAATCTTATCATACATAGAATAAGCTTCCCCCATGACATAAGCTTCATCAGGAGAATTTTTTAGTAATGATTCATCGCTTACTTCTTTCTTTCTTTCTTCTGAACTTTTTGCTAAAATTTTAAAGGCTGAAATTAAAGGATCTTCATTTAATGATATTCGTTTTATATGTTTTGTTAAAGTTTCTATCGAATCTGGATATTGTGGAGTATTATGTATGTATTTTCCTTTTCTATGCATTTCATTTTCTTTCGCTTTCCATAAATACAAATCAATAATTTCTAAAATTTCATTGGAAGGTCGTTTAATAGCGAATTTATCATCTAAATAACTTAATAAAAGTAATTTTCGTGTTGAATATGTGTACATCTTTACATTAGGTATTGTCTTTTCAAATTTATCGAATTTGCTGAGCACTTTTAATGTATATTTGTGAATCCAGATGAAGGGATAAAATAATTCATCACCCTTTGATTCTAGTAATTTGCGAAAAGCCTAAAAAAAAATATATATATATTTAAATATATAAATAATATTTTATTATATTTTTAAATTTAACTGCTCCCACAGAGACATAGTGAGAGGATTGGGAACTATATTTTATATTTATTTATATTAGTGTATTATGAAAAATGTTTGATAGTTGATAGTTTATATTTAATTTTGATTGTAATTTGAAATAACGTGAAATTTAATTATTTTACAGGTAATTATTTTAATATTTCCATATGTTCATGTTTTTATTTAATTATTTTTTTGTTAATTTATGTAACCTATTTTAAATCATTTTACAGAAATAATAAAATCGGTTATCAAAATTACATATATAAATTAGAAAAACAAATGTCGATTTCAATAAAGATCAGAAGAATACATTTCATAATAAATTAAAAGATAAGAAATAAAATAAACAGAGCCAATAAGAGTTTTTAATCTTTGGTTTTGTTATTTTTTTTCAATATAGAAAAAAACAATACCTCCCTTACTATCGTCGGTCGGTAATTAATAGTTTTCAAAATATAAAAAAAATATTTTTTTAAAGTTATGAAAATGATTTTTTTCAATATAAAAATTAAAAATATAATATTTAAGGTTTAACCATTTATTAAGTTGTGTTTTTGTCTGCCTCCCGTTAAGAAATATCGAATTTACGTGAGGCCCTTTGATAAAAAAGATTACGCGCCTCTGATTTATAAAATATATTTTAAGTTTATACAGGTATATAATAGATTATATAAAAAGTCTTCATCTGAATTGTCTCCACTCGACTATCTCGCAAATTTCAATTGGATTATTTTAAGTCAAAATTTACTTTCAATCAAGCTGAAATTCTATATATAGCAGTTTTATACAATTTTTAATCATGTGAAAAACTATCAAACATATATTTTTATTTTTACGGTCACTTTAGAGCAGGGGTGGGCAAATGCTTATTTTATCCGGCCCGTTGAAAAAGGTTGGCTCTTATTTCGAGCTTTCATTCATTCAATTTGGCTCTAAAAAAATAAAAAAAAAATTATTAAATATTTTGAAGATTTCATTTTGGCCCGCGCTTAAAAGTGTTTGCTCACCTCTGCCTTAGAGGAAAAAAAATGAAAACGTGGTAGGTAATCAAGCTGACATTCTATATATAGCAGTTTTATACAATTTTTAATCATGTGAAAAACTATCAAACATATATCTTTATTTTTACGGTCAGTTTAGAGGAAAAAAAATGAAAACGTGGTAGGTAATGATCCTCTTTCGGTTGAGCTACATTTTTCAAAAGTTGATAGAAAACTACGAATTTTGAATAATGCCCTTCTATCAAATTTCGTTATTTTCGCTCAAACTGTTTTTGCGTAATCTTGTCTACACACACACACACCTCTAATAGAATATTAATTATAAGATCATTTGATATTTAAATTATAACAATTTAACAATAACCGTACGGGTTATAACAGCAACCTCTTTTGTTGAGTTGCATTTCTGGAGGATTTAGAGAGAGGATACGGTTTCCTCTCAAAGGATAATAATCCTTCCGAATCTGAGAGGAAATAGTTCATACATACTCTCTTTACTGTCAGTTATGAATCCGTACGGTTTGCTATTTGTCGTTTGTGGGTAACCAAAGGATAATACCCCCACGCAGGAAAGATGGCAGGAAAGTTTTGACGTCTTTGGGTGACCAGAGGATCTTTATCTACGTCGGGAAAGAATGCTCGTCTATGAGGGGGGGATATCACGTCAAGGGTCTCCAAACTGTTTTGATCATCGACCCTTATATAATTTTTCGAAATATCCATCGACCCCATGAAGGTAATTAAAATAAAACTATATATTTAGCCTTAATCTATATATATAAAGGAGAGTGTTTGTTTGTATGTATGTAATTTGTTTACTTTTTTGCTGTCATAGAAACAAAAAAAAAAGAATTTCTTACTTAACCGACACTTCGTAATTTAGAATTATAAACAAAAACAATTGACCAAAGGACCAAGGACCAAAGAAAGATGAAATCCCCGGGGTATGGCGGAGATGGCATAACAAGGAATTGTATACCTCTATGCATCTCTAGATATAGTTAAGGTTATAAAATAGTGAAGGCTGGGATGGGAAGGGGTCATGGCTAGAATGGTAGTTTAAAGATCGCCGAAAAATATTAAATATTTTTTTTCCTCTAAAGTGACCGTAAAAATAAAGAAATATGTTTGATAATTTTTCACATGATTAATAATTGTATAAAACTGCTATATATATAATTTAGCTGAAATTGCCAGAATTAATTTTTTAACACTGCAAATCTCACGCACCAACACGTGACGTGGTGCCATCAACAAAAAGCCAAACATGCGCTGGTTTAATATTTATTATTTATAATTTATAATTAATTAAATTTAATTTAAATATAATATATTATGTTATTTAATCCAATTCAAATTTGCGAGATAGTCGAGTGGAGACACTCCAGATATTTTATTTTATTTTCTATAAAGAAAATGATATTAATTCAATTATAAAAAAAAAATTACAATTTTACATATGCAGTTTGAGTCCCAATCGACCCCTACTCTTGTTAAATAGACTCCTGTGAGTCTTTATAGAGAGACCACTTTGGCGACCCCTGCACTAGGCTATATGGTCACTCTAGTACAGTGATTATCAACCTTTTTTTACCGCGGCACACTTTTAAAGGTTTAAAAATTTGGTGGCAGACAAAGAAAAAGAGAAGTGTAAAAGTTTACCATATTGAAAAAAAGTGGTCCCAAAAAAGGTTCACCTTTTTTTTTTTAAACCAAATTGAAAAAATTTAGAAAAAAAGTCGGAAATGTTTAAGAGCCTCAATTGAGAATCACTGCTCTAGTACATAGGTTCCCAAACTTTTTTGTATCATAGACCCCTTGCCATGTTTTTCGGTTTTGGGTAGACCCCCTACTTAACCTGAAATTGATTTTTTGTAAAAAAAATTTACCTTTTTTAAGGGCCTTATTGAAAAATCGAAAATGTTTATGAGCCATATCGTATTTTTTATTTTTAGAGACATATTGAATTGAATTATAAGATAGTGTAATGTGAGTAAATATCGTAGAACTCCATTTTAATTTCATGGACCCCAAAGTTTTTTATTCGCTGGCGTAGACCCTTTGCAGATCGCCATTGACCCCTGGGGGTCGATATAGACCACTTTGAGAACCACTGCTCTAGTATAAATTATTTTATATAGTATTTAGAATCATTTAAATTTTTAGAACTTGATGAGATTCGAATCGACAATTTTTATTTTACAAGAGGTGTTAAATCAATTTATTGGAATCGAGAAACAAATAATTTTTTTTTTATTTACTTAGAATTGTCTTCATGATTATTAATTAAAGACTTTACAGGTTATTCTGGATATTTCAATTGATTAATGTTCCATTTCAATGTATTTATGATAATATATTTTATTTTAAACCTTTATTAAAGACTACCTTTTTCTATGATTAATTATAAAAAAAAATGAATATATATTTGAATGATTAATATTTATCTTAGAATTAATTTATTTTATTTTTTTTATTTTTAAATATAAATTTGAAAAATAATAAATACCTGGAAATATGATGAATTCTTTGGGATAGGCATTTTTAGAAATCGTAAAACAACCGATTGATAATTAATTAAGTATTTTTTGTGATTGAAAAATTTAATCCAAAAAAAAAAATTCAGTAACATCAACTATTAAAATAAATTATTAAAAATTTGAAAAAATAGAAATAAATAGATCCTAGTTTATTTTTATTCAAAGAGAGAAATAAAAATCATTTAAAAATAAAAGTGAAAAATTTATAAAATTTGGAAATAAAATGGGAGAGGAGACAAAAATATTGTATATATAATTTATTTTTTTTTATACATTTTATATATATATATATATATCATGGAGGTATGGAGTGACCATAACGCTTGTAGGAGTTGGGGGTGGCTTCAAAAAAGTAGGGGGAAATTCTTGTCGGCCATATTGTGTGTACCAAAACATTGAATTTTACATAAGATATAATACATTTTTGTATCCAATTTTCTCGTATGTTTGAAAGTTTTTCTTAGTTATTTCTTCTTTATTTTATAGTTTAGTTAATATATTTAATAATTAGAAATAGTTTTTAATAATTTAATTTGTATTTAATTGTTTTTTATTAGATTTTAAATTAACTCATTTTCAAGGGTATTAGTAATAAGCACATTTTTTTCTCATACATTATAGCAGGGGTCGGCAACCTTTTTCGGATGGCGGGCCATTTTCAAAATATTTTTTTTATGCGGGCCGCACATACAAATGTAACTTACATAGTGCTTATATATCATATACAAGTCTAAATATTATTAAAAGATTATAGAAAAAAGTACTTTTTATTGACAACATTTTACAATTCTTAAAAAAAAACATACGATTCCAATTACATACTTATAAATATAATTAAATAATATAATAATGAAATAAATATTATAATAAAAAAACAAGAATGTTAGAAAACAAAAATAATACAGTTTGTAACAGGAAAAAAGAAAATACAATTTCAATTACAAAAATACATTATTATGTGAATAAAAAATATCTTTCATTTTATTCATTCATTAAGGTTCAATGCGATGTTTGTTCTTGAATATTGTTGGATAATCCATTTACGTCCGATTGTGTTTGGGATCCTGAGATCCTCAACAAGTTTTGTAAATTTGTACTTCTGTTCGTATACATCAGGGATTTTTTAGGATGCGGTCTACTTCTAATTTTTTTACAATAAGTCGGTCCACCAGATATTTATTAAAATAATAATAATAAACAATGTGGTATAAATGTACATAGGTAACTAAAAAAATAGAATAAGAAAGGAACTTAGGTATATATTTTCAAACAAAATTTAAAGATTATAAAAGTATAAAAATATCAAGTTCATAAGAAATATTGATTCGAATTATTATTTAAGATAAAGTCATGTGAAATTGTCCGCATTAGAAGATTTACACTGGATATCCTCTGCTAATTTAGTAAATCTTGGTGTATAATTACTAACTGCCAGTCTTGTACTGCATTCGAGGTGATTGTCTGTAAGACGGGAGCGATATTTTGATTTAATTATATTCATCGTAGAAAATCCAGATTCACATAGGTAGGTAGAGCCAAAGAACGATGTTAAATTTAATGCGAGACCTTTTAAATTAGGATACTTAACTTCGTCCATTAAATTCCAAAAAATATTTGTAGGATCTGAATTATGTGCTTTTAAAATTATGTCATTTTGAAGAAGAACTTCATCTTCCTCAATAGTTATAGAAAACAATTCGTTTATATTTTTGGTTATTTCTTCCCCGAGTAATGGAATTTTTTATATGCTAAGGAGTAGTTTAAGTAAAAAAGGCAATGAGTAAAGGCGATCACTTTAAAATGACTCGGCGGTCCACCAGTCCAGTCGATCGCGATCGACTTAATGCCCATCTCTGGTATACATTATTGCCACCGGTCACATTTCGGCACATTCACGCTCACACTCTGTTGATTTTTTCAAAATTATATTAATGCTTTGGCGGGCCGCACAAAAAGTCGAAAAGGGCCGCAGGTTGCCGACCCCTGCATTATAGTATCAAAATTTTTATCGTACTTTTTCTATTATGACTTGTTTTCAATTTATTTCCAAGATTCAAACCTTACTTACCTAAAAATCCGGATAATTTTGGATGGTATATTAGACATTATTTGTTTTTAGCGATTTCAATAAATGTTTTGACCTTTCCAAAAAATCTCAAATACATTAATCAATATATTTTTTGTTTATATTTTATTTTTTGTAATCATTTTTCCATTAATTTTTTTTAATTGACTAATTAGGAAGAAAATGATTGCCCCAACAGTTTATTTTTTTTATACATATATGCATATCAAAACGACCTGCAGTTGAAATAAAATAAAATTTAAAGAGTTTTTTCTTCATGAGAAAATTTTTGCTCACATAATTTTCCACAAAAAATACCCGAAATTTGATGATATAAAAATTATTTCTGGATTATTTTCACTTTTAATTTTGAGAGTAGAGTTTTGTGATGTTTCGACCTTTTGTAGCACATTTTGGCGTCATTTTCAAAAGAATTTATTTAGGAAGGAATTTTTTTGGAACTATGCCTCAATATCTCAATTTTGTTATCAATTATCATTATTCCATCTCGAGATTATTTCTTTATTAAAATTATTTTCTTAATTACTTAAAAATGAAGGTATAGTTTCTTAAAAAAAATTTATGGACTGATGAAGCTAATTATCCTGTAATGATCTCTTAAATGTAATATAAATTGAATCGATTATTTCGAAAATGTATTATCTCCAAAAAATGTAATTCTTCAGGGGACTAAAAAAACTGATTTTTGAAAAAATTAAAAATTGTATTGAACTATTTCTTCTGTGTTTCTTTTTAGCTATCTTCAGGTAATATTAATTTGTGTTAATCATTATTTTAATAAATTAGTTTTGTACTGAAAATTAAAAAAAAAAAATTTTGATATGTTCCCTTTTCGAAATCAACGTCCATTGTTAGGTTGAAATAAATTAAACAATTTGTTTCTATGACTTGTTTTTTTATTTAAAAATATGAAAAAACCTTGCAAAAATAATAATATACTAAAAACACAAGTATAATATGCAATAAATGTCATTTTTGATAAAATTTTAAACTATTTTTATTTCTGTAGACAATTTAAAAATCTTGGTCGGCAGAGGCGGACGGATTATACGCCGGGCGGACCGGCGGTCCTTAAAAAAAATTTAAAAAAACTGTTGAGTTTATACACTTGCGTGCAGCTAAATCGACTCAACCCAAAAGCGCGAATACAAAGTCTTATTTTTTTGAAATGGCTAAGCCGATATTTATAAAATGTATATATTTTAAAAGCTTATTAATTTAGCTTTACATTGATATCAATATCAAGTAAATTGGTTGATTACTTTTTAAATTATTTGATCTGAATGACTGAACTGGAAAAAATGTTGTTCCTAGCTGCCGCTAATGCTTATTTACAATTGCCTTATAAAATTCCATACAACCAATTATTCTTATTAATCGCATTTCATATGTTTTTTGGATTAAATTTACACAAATTGACAACCATTTTTATCAGAAAATCATGGATACAAAACCAGAGGTTGCCTCTCAAGTTGTTGTTTTGATAAAACAGGGTCATTGCCAAAGAGAAGTCGCTCGTCTGTTGAACTTAAGTCAGTCTGCTGTCTCAAGGATCTACAGGAGATTTCAGCAAACTGGTGGCTTTACTCGGAGACCAAATACCCGCTGCCGTCGGTCAACGTCTGCGAGAGATGACCGTTTTATCGTTACGACGTCTCTCCGAAATCGCCATCTCACTGCCGTAAGTCTTCAGCAGCAGCTGAGAGAAGTTCGAGGTGTGGCTGTCAGTCAGTGGACAGTGAGAAGACGCTTGAAGGAAGCCAACCTCACTTGCAAAAGACCTGCCACTGGCCCGAAATTAACCACAACCCACCGTGTAGCTCGACTTCAATTTGCTCGAGAGCATCTCAATTGGAGTATCGACCAATGGAGGGCAGTTCTATTCACTGATGAGTGTAGAGTGTGCCTTTATGATAGTGATAGGAGAAGTCGAGTGTACAGGCGTCCGGGTGAGCGATTTTCCCAATGCTGTTTCTCTGAAACAGTCTCTTATGGTGGTGGTTCTTGCATGATTTGGGGTGGCATTTCCTTGGACGGAAAAACAGACATTGTTTTTGTGCCTGGCGGAGGCCGTGGAGGGGGTCTAACAGCTGACCGATATATTGCGGACATTCTCGTGCATCATGTTGTTCCCTACGCCGGATTCATTGGCGAAAATTTTTTATTGATGCATGATAATGCCAGGAGCCACACTGCGGTGGCCACTCGGAAATACTTGACTGAAGTTGGTATCGAGACCATGAAGTGGCCAGCGCTCAGCCCGGACATGAATCCAATAGAGCATATGTGGGTCCACCTCAAACAAAGGGTACGATCAAGAAATCCCGCACCTTCGACCATTGTTGAGCTCCAAAGAGCTTTGTTAGAAGAATGGGAGAACATCCCCCAAGATTTTATAAAAAATCTTATAAGGTCGATGCGGGATCGCATGAGGGCTGTCATTAAAGCTAGAGGGGGGAACACCAATTATTAAGAAAATAAATTTTCTTTATTATGATTAAAATTATTGTTTTATTTAAATTTTTAACATTCCTACTTTTCCTTTCCTTAACATCGTTTTTCACTTTCATTGTCATTCAAATAAAATAATTTAAAAAGTAATCAACCGATTTACTTGATATTGATATCAACGTAAAGCTAAATAAATAAGCTTTAAAAATATATACATTTTATAAATATTGGCTTAGCCATTTCAAAAAAATAAGACTTTGTTTGCGCGCTTTTGGGTTGAGTCGATTTAGCTGCACGCAAGTGTAGATAATCGGAGTTTAAATAAAACATGTTATTCTTGATACAGATCTTTTTTCGGTCGTGTTTGAACCCAGACTAACTTAAGAAAAAATAATCAATTTTGGGTCTCGGCAACCACAGTAAAAATTATGTATTTTTTACTTAAGTACTATATATGTAAGTATAAAACAGCCTAAATTATAATATAAACAAAATTTGTCTTTCAATTATAATTTTAAATAACAGAGGGCCCATTTCAATTTTACCGCCCGGGGCCCCCAATCAACTTAATCCGCCACTGTTGGTCGGAATTTTCATTAGTTGTGGGCCACAAAAATAAATCTTCGTAAAATTGTGTATATTCTACTGGAATATACTGAATCACCTTTTTGATGTCGACTATTTTTTTGCATTCATTGGCACTTTTGGAGAATAGGCAGGAAAATCCATTTAATTTGGTAAAGAAGGGAAATTTGTTAAATGCTTTAGTAAATGAAATTCCTCTTCGTTCATATCATTTTCTATATATTGGCGTACCTTAACAGTTCCAGGGGTGACGGAACTGTACACAAACTCATTATAGCTGCTTACAGCAAACGAAACCCTTTGCTCTCTTGGAATTTGCTTTCCAAAACTTCTTTTGAATAGTATAGTTTTTTGTAAAATTGCGGACACCATTTTTTAAAATCAATAATTTCGGAAGTTGTAATGTTGTAGATATCAAATTTATTGGTATTTGATGATGATTTTATTAATTCGATCTACTTCTCAGGGACTTAAAAGGACTCAACTGCTAGAGTTGTTGCCTTTTCGAAATAAATAAAGTTATCAGAATTTTTTTCTTAATGAAAAAACTTCAGAGATGTTTCCTTTCCACTCTAAATAGGTGTTATTACGCTTATTTTAGAAAATGGAATTTTTTTCCTCAATTTTGAAAAAATCGGGGGATGTTGCCTTTTCGAAATAATTGATTCATTTATATTTTATTTTTTATTTGAATTAAATTAAATAATGTTTTAAATTTAGTGAATTATTGTTATTAAAAATCCAAAATTCAAAAAAAAATGTATGATTTTATATGTTAATTCCCCCTCCATTCACAGTTTTATTTCTATTAATATGGCTAATAGGGTTTTAATTGATAAGTTCTTGAAACAATAAATAGATGGTGCCACTTTGTTGAAATTTCACTTAAGAGAACAGGATTATCTCTATGGCTACTGTTGACTGCTGTTGACTATCTTGACTGTCAAAATTAATTTATTGCTTAATAGCAATATCAATTTATAATTGAATCATTAATTAATTTTAATTAAATTAGGAGAATAAATAAATAACCTAAAATGCAATCGGAAGAAGCAAAATTTTTAAAAAGGTAATTATAAAATGATTTAGATATGAGAAATGTCAATTTATAAAAATATTTTATTTAATATTTTTTTAAAGAAAAATGCGATTTCGCTCAATTGACGTTCATCCTACTGAAAAAGCATTAGTTGTGAATTATGAACTTCAAGCAGAAATTTTGGGAGATTTAGGGGATACCCTTTTAGGTGATAAAAAAGAATGTTCAAGAATTATTAGACTTCATAGCTTAAATAGTAATACGAATTGTAAAGTCTTAGCTAAGGAAGTAGCCCAAAAATGTTCCTTGATTCAACAAAATACACTTGATGAAGTTGAACAACTAATTTATTATCTTCAAAATAGAAAGGACCCATCACCCTCACGTATGTTAAATTCATATTGTATATTTCATTTAAACTTTGACTTAAAATATTTTATCTATGTATAATAGTCAATTAAGAATAGAGAAAATAAAAGAATCACTATTTTTATTTTATATATAAATTAATTTACATATATATATATTTTATTTATTCATTACATTCATTTTCAAAACATTTTTTTTTCTATTATTGATATTGATAAAAATTTTCATTTATTTTTTTTTCTAAATATTTATTTATTTATTAAAATCATTTTTAGCATCACTGGATCGAATCTCTAATTCTAGTCGTCCTAATTCCGGAAGTTTTGGTGAAAATGTTGCTATTATTCTTCCTACGAATGAACGAGCAAATATAAATAACCTAGAAGAGTATCGAGAATTGCTCTATGAAGATACATCACAAAAAGTTCAAGGTTCTGCTATGATATTGCAATTGGCAAGAAAACCTGTCAATTTACAAGTTCTTGCTGCTAACGATTCTGTCCTCTCAACTCTTTCGCGCGTTTTAAGAGAAGAATGGAAAAAAAGCCTTGATTTAGCTACTAATATAATTTACACATTCTTTTGTTTATCCAAATATTCCATTTTTCATACTGTTGTACTTCAATATAAGGTATATTATTGAAATTTTTATTAAATCTTATTTAATTATAATCTATTTAATAAGATAATATACACTAGAACCATTCGTAATGCGTAAAATAAATTCTAATACAATGGTTCTCATAGTTTTTCAAATTCACCTAATTTATAAAATTTTGACTAATATTATAGAGACACCACCCTCTGGGCGAGAGTAGACAGCACGCTTGTCTCTCAACCTTATGACCTTGGGTTCAAGTCCCAGGTTTGGTAAGGGAATCTGGGGTCTATGAAAATGAGGTCCACACAGACTACGTGATCAAAATTGAGAACCTAATTGAAATAAAATGTAGTGGCCTCCGATCAAGAAAATCGAGTTAATCGAGAAGATCGGTTGTATTGATCATATAACACAGCGGTTGGGGAACCGGGGTAAATTACCCCAAATGGGGTAAAAATGAAACTTTTGTGAGTAAAAAATAGATATTTTTAATTTGCTATTTTATAAACCTGTTTGTATTTTTTACAAATTAAATTTTTAGTTATTGTTTTCTTTTCAAAATTATCATGGGGGGCTATAATAGGAAAGATGCTAAAAAGAGGCTATTTCGTTTTTTTACCGACCGACGATAGGTATTGTTTTCACACCAAATTTCACATGTGGAAATTTTTACATATCTCCACGAATCAAGCACTTTGTGTTGGTTTTATCCTCGGGAAAAATAATCTTCATTAGTTCTTTCTTAATTTAAAATTATATGACGTCACAGCCAGCTCTTTTATATTAT
Source organism: Labia minor (assembly GCA_963082975.1). NCBI lineage: Eukaryota > Metazoa > Arthropoda > Insecta > Dermaptera > Spongiphoridae > Labia > Labia minor. Next base: position 116,070,294 of record OY720344.1, read on the forward strand.
CTTATATATTATAAATAAAATAAAATTATAAATATTTATGTTATATCCATATCTGTTTAGTTGCATTAATAGATATATTAAAATTATTTGAAATTGTTTCAAACCGTCGGTCGGTTCTGCGCCTGGCCACAGGTCAACTTATTTTTTTTTCTCTTCACCATGGGGTAATATCAACTCACACAAACATATTTTGGGGTAATGATTAAAAAATTCCCGGGCCGCTGATATAATACCTACCCCGACTTTATTAGGCAACCGGCTTTTGTAAGATATCTAAAAGCCAGGTTATATTTATTTTAAAAATTTAAGGATATATATATATATATACACAGTGCCTTTCTCAAAAACATTGTGTGAATCAAAATTACAGAAGTTAATTTTTAACACCATGAAAACGTAAAAATATAAATAATTTATAATTAAATTGATATTAAAAATTAATTTCTTTAATTTTATAATTAATATATTAATGCTGTTGAAAAAGGCGGTGCGCTTTCTAACAAGACTAAAGTTCTCTTTTTTTCGTCACTATACATATATATTTATTTATTTTATCTTATGTTCAAATATTTTAATTTTTTTAATCTTTTATAAATTCTTAAAAATATATTTAGATTGGATCTCTCTGTATGGAAATTATTGAAGCTGAATTGAGGCGTTATGATAAATGGAAGGCTGAATTAGAAGCCCATCAACGACGCATGGAGGCAGCTGCAAATAGCGGAGCACCTCGTCAATGCATGATTCCAGTTCCTAAAAATAAAACATCTGCCTCAAGCAGTCCCACAGCACAAGATGAATTTGAAAAATTGAAAGCCAAACATGTTGCATTAATCGCAAAACAAGACCTTCTTCTAAAAGTAATTTACATTTTTAAATTATCTATATATCTCTGTGGCTCTACGAAACCCATAAGTTTTTGGACGCACATTTACATACATTTAGCTACATCCATCCAATTCCTATTTTCTAATTGTAATTTTTCGTTATTTAATCTCCACTATTCCCCGGTGCCTTCATCTTCCTTTGGCCCATAAATGTCATCCCATAATCCTAACTACTCAATTTACATTTTGAAATCTTTTTAATTTTATAATTAAAATTAATTCAAATATATAATCCCTTTTATTATTTAATTAAATTCATTATATATAAATTTTAAACCAAAATTTAAAGTTAAATATAAATAAATATTTGTGTAAGTAATTTATTTTTTTTTTATTAAACTTCAGGTATGTTTTTATCTGCTTTTAAACATTGCTGAAGATACAAAAGTTGAAGAAAAAATGAGGAGAAGAAATATTGTAGGTCTTTTAACCAAAGCTTTAGATCGTGATAATCCAGATCTATTAATGAAAGTACTACACTTTTTAAAAAAACTCTCCCTCTTTAGAGAAAATATTGAACAAATGGTAAGCCTATTTTAATTTCTCCAAATGATTATAAAAATTATTTGAATATTTTTGATGTTGGTTAATTAAAATATTATTTAAAATTTAATAATAAATGACTATTTAAATCACTTGATTTCATAAGAATTACAAAATATTGGGTATGACATACCAATTCTAAATAACATCATATATCTTAATTATATTTAATTTTTTTACTTTCTTTACATTTAAAATAATATATGGGAATTTCCCATAGGCCGAAGTTAACACTGTAGAACGATTACCCAGAGTCTTGACTTTGGATCCTACACGTGATGATCTTCTTAATCTTACTCTTCGTCTTCTTTTCAATTTATCCTTCAATGCAATTCTTCGTGAACGTATGCTTCGTGTCGGTCTTTTACCAAAATTAGTATCTTTAATTAGTAAGTCTCAATATATGTTAATTTTAAACAAAAGTTAATATTTAATCTTTTGATTGATTTTATTAACAATATAATTTTTTCATTATTTTTTTTTATTATTTGATCAATTAATTTATTTGAAATATTTTTACTTATTATTAGAAAATATTTAATAATATTAATACTAAATTTACCTCTATATTTAATCAATTTTAAAATATATTATAGATGACGAACAACAACATCAAGAAGTATTAAAAATTTTATATCATCTCAGTATGGACGACACTTGTAAATCTTTATTTACCTATACAGATTGCATACCTAACGTAAGTTCTTTAATTGATGTTTAATTACTTTGATTTTTCATTTAAGTTATTAAATTTGTATTTCATTTATCAAATTCTAGGCAATGTCATTATTGTTAGATGGGCAAATTTCAAACAATGAATCATCTCCACCGAGTATAGAATTAACAGCACTCTGTATTAATCTAGCTTTAAATAGGCGAAATGCTGAATTAATGATTGATAATGGCCGCTTAAAACAATTATTACAACGTGCTTTTGATCAACAAGATTCCCTACTTATGAAAATTATAAGAAATATTTCTGAACATGAAATCACCAAACCTCTCTTTGTAGTATGTCATAAATTAATTATTTTCTTTTCTTAATTATTTTAAGAAGTTATAATCTAAATAGAATTTTAATTTTTAAATTTTTTCCCTCTTCAATCATTATTTTATTTTCTATTATAATGCTGTTACTGAAATCAGAATTTCTAACAAATTATCTAATTTAATTTAATATTATATGAAAAAATATAGTTCTTAGGTTCATTATTAGATATTTTGAAATTAATTATTTTTTATATTAATAATTAGTAATTTAATTTATCATATATCTTGAAAACTACGTTCATTTATATATTGTTTTAGGAATTTGTTGGTGATTTAGCCAAAGCAATCGTTGAATGTAGAGAAGAAGCATTCGTTGTTGAATGTGTAGGTGTCCTGGGAAATATGACACTTCCAGATTTGGATTTTTGTCAATTAATGCAAAGTTTCGGTCTTATTCCTTGGATCCTTGCAGTTCTCGTACCTGGTATCTATAATATCCTAATAAATTTATTAAAAATTTATAAAATTACAAAATTATGTTATTATTTTTCAATTTTTTAGTTCAGATTTTTGCATTTATATAGGTTATTATTAATAATTTTATATTAAATTATTGAATCTAACCAGATTACATTCATCATCCTCAAGTTCACTGATTTTTTTTATTAAAATCTGAACATTTTTTTTATTGTCTAAAAAGTCGCATGAATTCAATGAATTTTAAATATCATTATTCACATCTTATACTTATACAAAGGTTGAAATTTATTACTTCATAAATTATTTCTAGGTGCCTACGAAGATGATATTGTTCTTGATACGGTAGTTCTTCTAGGAACTGCTGCTAGAGATCCTCCATGTTCTACTCTGTTTTGCAAAGCCGATATTTTAATAAGTTTGATTGAACTTCTGAAAGGTATTTCTTATAAAAATCGAATTGTTTTTCTTCAAATAATTTTTATTAGAAAATTTTAATCTTCCTTTATTTTTTTATTATATTTTAGCTAAACAAGAAGATGATGAAATCGTATTACAAGTTGTATATGTATTTTTTCAAATGGTTCGTCATTCTGGAACACGAGAATATCTTATTAATGAAACAGGTATTTTTATTTTGGTTTCATTTTATTACAAAATACAATAACCTTTTGAATATTATTTTGTTTTAGATGCTCCTGTTTATATATTGGACTTAATGCATGATAAAAATCCGGAAATTAGAAAACTCTGTTCAACTTGTTTGGAAATAATAGCAGTAAAAATATTTCCTTATTTATTTTCTACTTTAATATTTTGAATATTCTCAATAATTTATATTTTTAAATTTTATTTTCAAGGACACTAATTCTGAGTGGTCAGAAAAAATAAAATTAGAACAATTCACATGGCATAATGCACAATGGTTTGACATGGTGAAACGAACAGCCGAAGAAGGTGGTGAGACCGAAGAAGCACCTATTCCGACAGGAAATGTTTTTGATTCCGATGCTGCCTGGCTTGGGAACACATTATTATATCTTCCTTCTGGTAATTAATATTTTATTTTTCAATCATTAATTTTATTCACAATTAATCTACGTTTTGGAATTGGAAATTAAAAGTAATTTTCTAGTTTTTTGGTGATTCTCATAATAAATATAAATTGATTTTTTATTAGGAAATATTTAAAATTAATTTCTTAAAATTTTTTTAAAAACATTTAACCAATTATTATTTTCTTTTTAATTTACATTGATAATTCTAATTAATTTGTTTTAATTAAAAAAAATTAATTTCTAGCAAAAGACGACTTGACAGAAGATATTGTTGCCGGTGCTCGACCTAAAAGCAGGTATAATATTTTTAATTAAACACAATTTCTGACGTTAAAAATATTTTTATAACTGTTGACAGAATAATTTAACTGATTTTTTTTATTTTGTTATAGTTACTCTTATATTATTGATTTTAATAAGATTGTTAATTTATTAGTATAGCTTTGAAACAAACCAAAAAATTATAAAAAAATATAGTTTCATTTTTTTTAAAACAATAATTATACAATAATAATTTTTTTATTTTTTTTTTATTTCAAGATATGGAAAACAGCTCGATGCAGAACTTGCTGAGCTGTTACGTTATGGCGGTGGAACAATTGATGAATCCGATTTGCTCATCTAGCCCGTTTTTTGCTGGCGAGTTGTTTGTTGCGATGTTTGTCTTTAATTAATTTAAAAAGGATAATCGCCAAAGCTCAATGCTCGCTGCTAATCAATGTTGCTTCATTCGAAATAAATGTGGAGATCATACTCTTGGTGCTTTAAGAATTGTGATTTAAAATTGATATTTTTGTCATTTCAAAGTCTTTAAATAAATCTTAATAAAGAACAGGAGTTTGTAAAAGATTTGAATGCCATTGCCTTTGAAATGGTATATCAAAAACATTTTTTTTATATAAGCAACCAATTAATAAATAAAATGCATTTAGAAAGAGATTTACTTCTAAACTTTACTAACTTCAATTATTATAAGAAAAAGAGTTCTTATACATAAAATTTCAAGTAAAGTATGAAATATCTTTTGAACATTATATGATGATCTCAAGTTTGACATTATTATTTATAATTCAGTATTAATGGTCAACAGTTTTTTAATTAAATAATTGTTTGTTTTTCAAATATATAGGAAAAAAATTGAATATATAAATACTCAATTTATAATATAATTTATTAAATATATTTTTAAATAAGTCTTACATTCTAGTCATATGTTAAATAATAATAGTTTAATATATATATATATAAATTATAATTAACATAATATGATATTGGCTTATAAAAGTAGAACTATTCAAGACCATTCAAATGAATCCAATGTTCAATGCAGCCGCCTTGCTTGCACCCTACACCCTTCGTATTTTCTGAGTAGAATACACAATTAAATATTTTTTAAGATTACTTTTTTTCTGTAATTTCAAATAAATAAATTAATTATTTTTCATTGATTATATTCAATTTAAATATTTTTAAATAAATTTGTAGAGTAAATTTTTTTATTTTGTCAAATTGTTCAAAATCTTTATAATAAAAATGAAAATAAATCTTGTGCACATAAACTATTTTATATAACATAAAATACTCTTATTTGTTTTATAAATATAATCCATAAGCCTTAGAAAACAAGTCTGAAACATTTATCTCATTATAATATAAAAATGTTAACTATAAATATTATTAGGAGAAAAACACTTTTATTAAATAATATAATCAGGACTAGATCAAAAGTATTATGATTTTTATTTCGTTATTAATTAGTATAAGATATTGCACATGTACATGAGATATGTCCAATTGTTTTATTAATAATTTTAGGATTATGATTCAAATTTAGTTATTTTCTGCACTCTTGAAATTGTATATATTTATTTAAAGACAATTTACTAAATAATTATTCTGTTCATCTATTCACTATATATTGTACTAAATATTAAACAAATAATGTTTTATAAAAATATAAAAAATTATTTTGCTATGCTTGTTAAAATAAATTGTGCAATATGTAATTTCATTTTAAAATTTTATATGTTGTAAAAATATTTAATAAATATTATTAAATTAATATGTCATGACTCAAAATAGATGACCATTTTTCTTTTTTAACATTTAGTCATTACCTTTGATTATACCTTTGAAATTATATTAATTTAATTAATTATTATTAAGAGAATTTTTATTAAAAGACCACATTATTTGTATAAAATTATTTATTAAATTAAAATAATTGTACAACGTTTCAACTGCTTATTCTGCAGTCGTTTTCAAGTAACCGTACGCTTGCTCCGATTCAAGCGGACTTAATTAATTATTTTCTAATCATATTACCCTTTTCTGTGCCTTGTAAAAGTAGTTTTTTAATTATATTATTAATAAAAGATTTTGGTAAAAGAAATTTCAAAATTTTTAGTTATTATTTCTATATAAAATACTTTGATATATATACCTTATTATATATATATATATATTGTTTACAAATGGGAAAATAAATTTATTTATTTCCTTTCAATCTATTTTCTCTTTCTAAGATTATTTCTAGATAATTTTTATACGTAAAATTTTCTTTTGATTTATGATTAAAATTTAATAGAGGATATTCAATGACCTCCCAATTCTTTATCTCTTTATTTTCTTTGCTATATTTTTCTTCCATTGTTATTAGTGAAAGGTATGGACAAAATTCACTTATTTCAAATATTTCTTCCTTTGAAACGTTTTTTAATATATCATTTTTTTCTCTAATAACAAGATCCAAAGTTCCTCCATGGGCAGTTATTAGAATATCTCCAGCTGTTTATTAATAATTAATGAATTAAATAAGAACAAATTAAAAACTATTATAAGATATATTTATAATACCTACTTTTATCTTTTACAAGTTTCAAAATACTATTAACGATTTGAACAATTCGATCATAATGTGTTTGTAATTTTACCAAAGAATCTTTGGTAATTATTTCTTGATAATCTTGTTTGATATTAAAGCCAGCTGATTCAAATTCTTCATTACTCATCCAATTAGGTATTTTTTCATAAAACATTAGATTTTCAAAAAGTCCTGGTTCAATAGCAATAGGAACAGATGATAATTTTGCTTCTTTTAAAACTGCATCGCATGTTTGTATACACCTTAAAGCGGGTGACGAGAATACATGCTGAATATTAAAACTGTTTAAATCAGATAATGCTTCCCCAACTAATTTAGCCTGATAGAATCCTATTTGAGTAAGCGGACAATCAGTTGAAAAATCATTAATATTTTGGCGTTTCGGTAAACTTTTAAGCATATTCACATTGTAACGTTTATATTCTATTAACAAATAAAAAAAAGAATTTAATTGTTTATTTTAAATTAAATATATTTAGTAAAAATAATATATTACCATTCAATAAAAAAGATTTTGTCATCCAATCCTTGCCAATAGCTTGATCCACTCTCTCTCCATGTCTAATCAATATTAATTTTCTATTTTTTGATTCTACAGTAGCCATTTGAAATTTTTATAATTCTATTAATATATATTGAAAATTAAGTAAATATTTTGTTTTCGTTCATTAAAACTTATACAAAAATTTAATTCTAAATTTATTTTCTCAAAAATTTATATATATATCTTATTCGAAAAAAAAATTAAAATGTCAATTTAAATTTATTGATATTAGTTTTTTTGTTATATACAATATATATATCACTTCAACCTGTCTGATAAGAAAAATTAATATACTCAAATAATAAAATTACTTTCTAACTATACCTTTGCTGATATTTTTTTTCATTAAATTTATTCTATATTGCATCTATTTACACTAGGGGTGGACAAAAGCCGACCCGCGGGCCGGATTCAGCCTTTTTGCTTATTTTATCCGGCCCGCCGGCCCATTGAAAAGTTTGGCTCTTATTTCGATCTTTCATTCAATTTCGTTCCATATGGCTCTTAAAAAAAAGTAAATTTTTTTACAAATGTCCCGGTTTGGTATTTTCAAAATATGGTCCTCCGGCCCGGGGGACATTTTGAAAATTTCATTTTGGCCCGCGCTTAAAAGTATTTACCCACCCTTGATTTTGGTTTATTAATAAAAATTTTAAACAAAATTTCTCAATTAAAACATCTATTACTTAATATATAGTAAATGTTGATAAAAATAATTGAATAATTATGATTGATACATAAAAATGAGTAATTATTATTATTTATTATTAAAATTATATATTTGTATAAGTTTATAAATAAATGTGTAAATTGAAATGTAATTTTTATTATATATATTGGTAAGTGAAAGAAATTGTTGAATTTTGCTCTGACTAGAACTTATCGGGGTTGATTTCAGATATACAGTATAAAACCAGATTATGGCTTATTTATAGATGTCAATTTGACTTAAAATAAAATAAAAATGTTTTTTTTTTTATAGATATAATATAATATCTATATATTTATTAATATCAAATAAAATTATTCAGGATTGTAAAATATGATTTTGACAATATACAAATTTGAAGAAAGTGTGTGTGTGTGGGGGGGGGGGGGGCGAAATTTAAATAATATTTAATATTTTGGAAATTTTTAATTTCCTAGTTATTTTCACTAAAAGATGATGTATTTTTTATTAGAAAATTTTATGGATCTTTTGAAATTTTGAGCTAATAAGGAGGACATATTCTATTAAATAAAAAAACGTTCATTTTTAATAAATAATTATTTATATAAATATGTTGTTTAAATACACCTATCCCCCGATTTACACGGTAGATACGTTCCTGAGAAAAACGTGTAAATCGAAAATTGAAAATTTTCAAGGCAAAACCGTGTAAATCGAAAAGCTTGCAGAAAATGCATAATTTTGCTATTTAACAGTTGTGATTTTTTCAATATTTTTAGGTATACACAGAAATAAAAATAAAATGCATTGACAGGTTAAAATATGTAATATATTACGGAAACACTGTTTTTTATTTAATTACAATACATTAAACAGAAAAACAAAAAATAAAACCAAAGGTGTTTTATTATCCTTCATGACTATCAGAAATTACTCTCATTCTTTTTTTCGGAATCGAAGGTTGGAATATGGAAAATTAAATCTTTCTGAAACTGTGAAACTTTCACTCAAATACAATTTTCCGTAGATAAAACTTTAATTTTATGCGAAGAAATACAGACACAGTGTGCATGTGCAGCGAGTCAGCACATATGCTCGGGATTCCCCATGAGATGTGTAGACAGTAGCATTTAGTATAGGGTTGCCATAATTGTTGGACTTCAGACCGGGACACCCAGCTCCCCAAAAAAAAAAAACACTTGGCAAATACGTACGCTTACATCTTTATTAATTTCAAAGCAAAAATCAGAAAACAATAATAAAACAACAAGAACAAAACAAAACATCAACAAAACAACAATACTGGGTATAATTAAATAATTAATTGTTTGATTCTCTGATTAATGGGTTGATCAGTTTGATTCTTTCTCGTTTGATTCTCCTTTCTTTGCTCAATCGTATTTACCAGATTTTGTCACTTTTTCAAGCAAATCCTTTTGTCCTTTTACATAATTGTAAAATTCACTGCATGTCATTTTGTAATTGATAATGCATTGAATTATACTTTTAACTGTATCAATTGAGAGCAAATTGCGCTCATCTGTCCACTGAGCTTTAATTAACGAAAACACTCGTTCAACATGCGCATTGTGCGGTGGAATGGCGTACAAATATTGGCATATTTTAAGTAGGTTCGCTTTCCTTCCGGACTCTTCAGTCTTTGTAAAATAGTACTGCCATTTGCCGTGCACATCCTTGCTATCCCATTCTTTGCAGATTTTATTATGAATAAATGTCTTCAAATACATTACTTCCTCATAAATTGAATCCGTAAAAAATATACCCAGTTCATTTAAATACCCAACGGATTTTTCAACTTGTTCCCATTCGGGTTCTTCGTGGAGAAGCATCCAAGAAAAAACATCATATTTCGCCAGTGGAACTGACCACCTCTCTAAGTAAATGATTCCAACGTTGAAAAATTTCTCTACATTATTTTCAAATTCGTCTTTCTGTGCCTTCGTAATTTCCTTATGCATTTTCAGTTTATTATATTTCTGGCTGGTTTGAATACCCAGGAATTTGCTGGTCAATCTCTGCATTAATTGTCTTTTTGTGTCCTCTAAAATATTTTTCACTTCAATGATTATGATATGATTGACTTTTCAAGCTTTTTAATTTGCTTCTCAAGCAAAAACATTTGACTGTGTACAAACAAGGTATCCATTTCGGATAAAGGATTTTTTTTTAAAAAAAAAATCATTATAGCCTGTGGAGGATTTTCTTCTTCCAGAAAAAATGTTTTTAATGGCTCCCACAATTGTAGAATTCTTTCAATCGCTGGAAGGAGCGATAACCATCTACTTCTTGAATGAGATTGAATATTTGCATATGTGACCCCAGCAGACTCGCAGAAATTTTTAAGACGTTCATTCCTCACAGTATATATTGAAAAGAATTTGTATAATTTTAAAACGACAGATTCGACATCAATCGATAATACGTCGGCGGCAGTAGAAGCTTTATTGTGTATAACATGTGCAGGGCAACCGACTCCTTCTATGTTTGCTGACAATGTTTGGTTCAATTTGTAATAAACATTATTTGTTCCACTCCTCTCCCTTCCACCGAAATTTGTATTTGTATTATCAGCCCCAAATGCCACGAGGCCTTTCAACGGAATATTATATCTTCTTATTGCATCCGTACAAAATGCTGTTATTGTATCAGACGTTTCATTGGGCAAGGTTTGCAATTCTAGGAGTTTCACTTTCAAGCCATCGTTTTCCGTGAAATAATGGATGAGCAGGGGGAACATTTTCTTATGCGTATGATTGCTCGAATCTGTAGATATTCCATAAAATTTTGAATTCCATTTACAGAATGAGGGGCCAATATGTTTTTAATTATCGCAGTTGCTTTAGTCCGCCCACATGATTGTTTCTTCGCAATTTCGGAATCGGGATACATTATTGAATTCAATTTCGATGAGCAATCTAACGAATTAAATGATTGGTGATGTTTGATTGTTTTGTACGCTGTCGTTAATTCCGCAGCACTTATTAAAATATTTTCCGGAGAATTTTTCTTAATAAAATAAGAAGATACGTCCTTTGATGTAGATGCGGAAATTGATTTAGACTTGTGGTTTGATTATTTTATATGGTCCCTGATACTGGATTTTCCGCCATGACTCACCGATATATATATATTACAAATGGAACAAAATGCTTCGTATTCATTTTTCCCCCTTTTAATGCATGGCCACTCTTTGGTGAATTCGTCAGAAAAATGGCATTTTCTTTTTGGCATTGTTGATGGTATTTGAAATTAATTATTAATAAGGTTCAAACAAATATCTGAAAGGCAAAATTAATCATAATTACTGGCATGCCGCCTATATAAATTACAATAATTAAATACCCATGCAAACTTCAGTTCCGTCTTCACAACAATAATAATAAAAAAGTGAATTTATTAGTTATTGTAAGATGTTCTGAAATTTTACATTATGATATGCATACGCTTCAGTCTCCATAAAACAAGCAACAATACAGAACCACACGAAAAACGCGAAGAGTTGAATTCGACTGTCTGTGTAAGTGTGTGCCGCGTGCGCTTTGCAAGTAATACGTGTTCTTGTGGGGGGGGGGGGTTGAGGAGTGGGAACTTTTGAGTGGTAGGACTCAACGGGGACTCGACGATGCGATGTTCGTGTCGGCGCGGCGCTTTGTTTCAAAGTTCCAATTCCAATACAGTGATAGTGATATGCTTAAATTTTTGATGGACCGGGACAATTAAGGCTTGGACCGGGATATGTCCCGGTGTACCGGGACGTATGGCAACCCTAATTTAGTAGAGTGCGATAAAAACAAAAAAAAAACTTATTGTAAAAGCGAAAACGTGTAAAACAAGTACCGTGTAAATCGGAGGATAGGTGTATATATATGTATATATTTTGAAAAAGAGAAAGCATTTTTATAATAAAATTTGAAGGAAAAATATACTCATTGAATTTAGGAGGAAACGTCATGATGACGTCACAAGACAAAGCGCTTCATGTGGCCAGAATTGGATTAATATTTGACAACTATAACAAACAAGATATTTTTCCAATCATGAAGATGGCTGATGGAGCATCGATTTTAAGAAGAAATCGACCTGGAACAAAAACTAAAGTAAGTTTTCATTATTACTAACTAATATTAATAGAACAAGAAATACAGATTATTTTTCTCTTTTGAAAGGATTTTAGTCGATGGCCGGATGAGCCTTTTGATGAGATGGACAGCACGTTGGCTGTCCAGCAATACATCCAACAACAAATTCGACGAGAACCAAGCAATATTGACTTAATCTTAACACCCCCTGAAGCCCAAGATGAAGGAGTGTGGAAATATGAGCATTTAAGGTAATTTACCATTATTTTAATTACTTTAATCATTTGATGCAAAGGTTATATATATCAATCCCCTTTGACAAAGTTAAAATACTTATAATTTATTTAAAGAGAAAAAATTTGATTTAAATATCTTATATATATATATAAGCTATATTTAAAAACAAAAAAGTTCAGTTTTAATATTTTTTTATTTAAAATTCCCTTTATTACTACATAAATAAGTATTTTAACGATTTATTTTTGTCTCTATAAAGAATTCTAATAAAGAATCAAATTTTTTTAGGATTAGTATTAAAGAGTCGTCGGTAGCTAAATTGGGATCCGTATGCAGACGAGTATATCGTATATTTTCTCATGCATATTTTCATCATCGCACAATTTTTGATGAATTTGAGGTAATATATTAAATAATTTAAGAAAATAAACTTTCACTTAAGGCTAAATATATAGTTTCATTTATTTTTTTTTCTAAATATTTATTTATTTATTAAAATCATTTTTAGCATCACTGGATCGAATCTCTAATTCTAGTCGTCCTAATTCCGGAAGTTTTGGTGAAAATGTTGCTATTATTCTTCCTACGAATGAACGAGCAAATATAAATAACCTAGAAGAGTATCGAGAATTGCTCTATGAAGATACATCACAAAAAGTTCAAGGTTCTGCTATGATATTGCAATTGGCAAGAAAACCTGTCAATTTACAAGTTCTTGCTGCTAACGATTCTGTCCTCTCAACTCTTTCGCGCGTTTTAAGAGAAGAATGGAAAAAAAGCCTTGATTTAGCTACTAATATAATTTACACATTCTTTTGTTTATCCAAATATTCCATTTTTCATACTGTTGTACTTCAATATAAGGTATATTATTGAAATTTTTATTAAATCTTATTTAATTATAATCTATTTAATAAGATAATATACACTAGAACCACTCGTAATGCGTAAAATAAATTCTAATACAATAGTTCTCATAGTTTTTCAAATTCACCTAATTTATAAAATTTTGACTAATATTATAGAGACACCACCCTCTGGGCGAGAGTAGACAGCACGCTTGTCTCTCAACCTTATGACCTTGGGTTCAAGTCCCAGGTTTGGTAAGGGAATCTGGGGTCTATGAAAATGAGGTCCACACAGACTACGTGATCAAAATTGAGAACCTAATTGAAATAAAATGTAGTGGGCTCCGATCAAGAAAATCGAGTTAATCGAGAAGATCGGTTGTATTGATCATATAACACAGCGGTTGGGGAACCGGGGTAAATTACCCCAAATGGGGTAAAAATGAAACTTTTGTGAGTAAAAAATAGATATTTTTAATTTGCTATTTTATAAACCTGTTTGTATTTTTTACAAATTAAATTTTTAGTTATTGTTTTCTTTTCAAAATTATCATGGGGGGCTATAATAGGAAAGATGCTAAAAAGAGGCTATTTCGTTTTATTACCGACCGACGATAGGTATTGTTTTCACACCAAATTTCACATGTGGAAATTTTTACATATCTCCACGAATCAAGCACTTTGTGTTGGTTTTATCCTCGGGGAAAATAATCTTCATTAGTTCTTTCTTAATTTAAAATTATATGACGTCACAGCCAGCTCTTTTATATTATCTTATATATAAATAAAATAAAATTATAAATATTTATGTTATATCCATATCTGTTTAATTGCATTAATAGATATATTAAAATTATTTGAAATTGTTTCAAACCGTCGGTCGGTTCTGCGCCTGGCCACAGGTCAACTTATTTTTTTTTCTCTTCACCATGGGGTAATATCAACTCACACAAAAATATTTTGGGGTAATGATTAAAAAAGTTCCCGGACCGCTGATATAATACCTACCCCGACTTTATTCGGCAACCGGCTTTTGTAAGATATCTAAAAGCCAGGTTATATTTATTTTAAAAATTTAAGGATATATATATATATACGCAGTGCCTTTCTCAAAAACATTGTGTGAATCAAAATTACAGAAGTTAATTTTTAACACCATGAAAACGTAAAAATATAAATAATTTATAATTAAATTGATATTAAAAATTAATTTCTTTAATTTTATAATTAATATATTAATGCTGTTGAAAAAGGCGGTGCGCTTTCTAACAAGACTAAAGTTCTCTTTTTTCCGTCACTATACATATATATTTATTTATTTTATCTTATGTTCAAATATTTTAATTTTTTTAATCTTTTATAAATTCTTAAAAATATATTTAGATTGGATCTCTCTGTATGGAAATTATTGAAGCTGAATTGAGGCGTTATGATAAATGGAAGGCTGAATTAGAAGCCCATCAACGACGCTTGGAGGCAGCTGCAAATAGCGGAGCACCTCGTCAATGCATGATTCCAGTTCCTAAAAATAAAACATCTGCCTCAAGCAGTCCCACAGCACAAGATGAATTTGAAAAATTGAAAGCCAAACATGTTGCATTAATCGCAAAACAAGACCTTCTTCTAAAAGTAATTTACATTTTTAAATTATCTATATATCTCTGTGGCTCTACGAAACCCATAAGTTTTTGGACGCACATTTACATACATTTAGCTACATCCATCCAATTCCTATTTTCTAATTGTAATTTTTCGTTATGTAATCTCCACTATTTCCCGGTGCCTTCATCTTCCTTTGGCCCATAAATGTCATCCTATAATCCTAACTACTCAATTTACATTTTGAAATCTTTTTAATTTTATAATTAAAATTAATTCAAATATATAATCCCTTTTATTATTTAATTAAATACATTATATATAAATTTTAAACCAAAATTTAAAGTTAAATATAAATAAATATTTGTGTAAGTAATTTATTTTTATTTTTTTTTATTTAAACTTCAGGTTTGTTTTTATCTGCTTTTAAACATTGCTGAAGATACAAAAGTTGAAGAAAAAATGAGGAGAAGAAATATTGTAGGTCTTTTAACCAAAGCTTTAGATCGTGATAATCCAGATCTATTAATGAAAGTACTACACTTTTTAAAAAAACTCTCCCTCTTTAGAGAAAATATTGAACAAATGGTAAGCCTATTTTAATTTCTCCAAATGATTATAAAAATTATTTGAATATTTTTGATGTTGGTTAATTAAAATATTATTTAAAATTTAATAATAAATGACTATTTAAATCACTTGATTTCATAAGAATTACAAAATATTGGGTATGACATACCAATTCTAAATAACATCATATATCTTAATTATATTTAATTTTTTTACTTTCTTTACATTTAAAATAATATATGGGAATTTCCCATAGGCCGAAGTTAACACTGTAGAACGATTACCCAGAGTCTTGACTTTGGATCCTACACGTGATGATCTTCTTAATCTTACTCTTCGTCTTCTTTTCAATTTATCCTTCAATGCAATTCTTCGTGAACGTATGCTTCGTGTCGGTCTTTTACCAAAATTAGTATCTTTAATTAGTAAGTCTCAATATATGTTAATTTTAAACAAAAGTTAATATTTAATCTTTTGATTGATTTTATTAACAATATAATTTTTTCATTATTTTTTTTTATTATTTGATCAATTAATTTATTTGAAATATTTTTACTTATTATTAGAAAATATTTAATAATATTAATACTAAATTTACCTCTATATTTAATAAATTTTAAAATATATTATAGATGACGAACAACAACATCAAGAAGTATTAAAAATTTTATATCATCTCAGTATGGATGACACTTGTAAATCTTTATTTACCTATACAGATTGCATACCTAACGTAAGTTCTTTAATTGATGTTTAATTACTTTGATTTTTCATTTAAGTTATTAAATTTGTATTTCATTTATCAAATTCTAGGCAATGTCATTATTGTTAGATGGGCAAATTTCAAACAATGAATCATCTCCACCGAGTATAGAATTAACAGCACTCTGTATTAATCTAGCTTTAAATAGGCGAAATGCTGAATTAATGATTGATAATGGCCGCTTAAAACAATTATTACAACGTGCTTTTGATCAACAAGATTCCCTACTTATGAAAATTATAAGAAATATTTCTGAACATGAAATCACCAAACCTCTCTTTGTAATGTTGTAAAAATTGTAATTATTTTCTAATCATATTACCCTTTTCTGTGCCTTGTAAAAGTAATTTTTTAATTATATTATTAATAAAAGATTTTTGTAAAAGAAATTTCAAAATTTTAAGTTATTATTTCTATATAAAATACTTTGATATATATACCTTATTATATATTTATATATTTAATAGAGTATATATATATATATATATTGTTTACAAATGGGAAAATAAATTTATTTATTTCCTTTCAATCTATTTTCTCTTTCTAAGATTATTTCTAGATAATTTTTATACGTAAAATTTTCTTTTGATTTATGATTAAAATTTAATAGAGGATATTCAATGACCTCCCAATTCTTTATCTCTTTATTTTCTTTGCTATATTTTTCTTCCATTGTTATTAGTGAAAGGTATGGACAAAATTCACTTATTTCAAATATTTCTTCCTTTGAAACGTTTTTTAATATATCATTTTTTTCTCTAATAACAAGATCCAAAGTTCCTCCATGGGCAGTTATTAGAATATCTCCAGCTGTTTATTAATAATTAATGAATTAAATAAGAACAAATTAAAAACTATTATAAGATATATTTATAATACCTACTTTTATCTTTTACAAGTTTCAAAATACTATTAATGATTTGAACAATTCGATCATAATGTGTTTGTAATTTTACCAAAGAATCTTTGGTAATTATTTCTTGATAATCTTGTTTGATATTAAAGCCAGCTGATTCAAATTCTTCATTACTCATCCAATTAGGTATTTTTTCATAAAACATTAGATCTTCAAAAAGTCCTGGTTCAATAGCAATAGGAACAGATGATAATTTTGCTTCTTTTAAAACTGCATCGCATGTTTGTATACACCTTAAAGCGGGTGACGAGAATACATGCTGAATATTAAAACTGTTTAAATCAGATAATGCTTCCCCAACTAATTTAGCCTGATAGAATCCTATTTGAGTAAGCGGACAATCATTTGAAAAATCATTAATATTTTGGCGTTTCGGTAAACTTTTAAGCATATTCACATTGTAACGTTTATATTCTATTAACAAATAAAAAAAAGAATTTAATTGTTTATTTTAAATTAAATATATTTAGTAAAAATAATATATTACCATTCAATAAAAAAGATTTTGTCATCCAATCCTTGCCAATAGCTTGATCCACTCTCTCTCCATGTCTAATCAATATTAATTTTCTATTTTTTGATTCTACAGTAGCCATTTGAAATTTTTATAATTCTATTAATATATATTGAAAATTAAGTAAATATTTTGTTTTCGTTGATTCATTAAAACTTATACAAAAATTTAATTCTAAATTTATTTTCTCAAAAATTTATATATATACCTTATTCGAAAAAAAAAAATTAAAATGTCATTTTAAATTTATTGATATTAGTTTTTTTGATATATACAATATATATATCACTTCAACCTGTCTGATAAGAAAAATTAATATACTCAAATAATAAAATTACTTTCTAACTATACCTTTGCTGATATTTTTTTTTCATTAAATTTATTCTATATTGCATCTATTTACACTAGGGGTGGGCAAAAGCCGACCCGCGGGCCGGATTCTGCCTTTTTGCTTATTTTATCTGGCCCGCCGGCCCGTTGAAAAGTTTGGCTCTTATTTCGATCTTTCATTCAATTTCGTTCAATATGGTTCTTAAAAAAAAATAAATTTTTTTACAAATGTCCCGGTTTGGTATTTTCAAAATATGGTCCTCCGGCCCGGGAGACATTTTGAAAATTTCATTTTGGCCCGCGCTTAAAAGTATTTACCCACCCTTGATTTTGGTTTATTAATAAAAATTTTAAACAAAATTTCTCAATTAAAACATCTATTACTTAATATATAGTAAATGTTGATAAAAATAATTGAATAATTATGTTTGATACATAAAAATGAGTAATTATTATTATTTATTATTAAAATTATATATTTGTATAAGTTTATAAATAAATGTGTAAATTGAAATGTAATTTTTATATATATATATTGGTAAGTGAAAGAAATTGTTGAATTTTTCTCTGACTAGAACTTATCGGGGTCGATTTCAGATATACAGTATAAAACCATATTATGGCTTATTTATAGATGTCAATTTGACTTAAAATAAAATAAAAATGTTTTTTTTTATAGATATAATATAATATCTATATATTTATTAATATCAAATAAAATTATTCAGGATTGTAAAATATGATTTTGACAATATACAAATTTGAAGAAAGTGTGTGTGGGGGGGGGGTGCGAAATTTAAATAATATTTAATATTTTGGAAATTTTTAATTTCCTAGTTATTTTCACTAAAAGATTATGTATTTTTTATTAGAAAATTTTATGGATCTTTTGAAATTTTGAGCTAATAAGGAGGACATATTCTATTAAATAAAAAAACGTTCATTTTTAATAAATAATTATTTATATAAATATGTTGTTTAATTATATATATATATATATAATATATATATTGAAAAAGAGAAAGCATTTTTATAATAAAATTTGAAGGAAAAATACTCATTGAATTTAGGAGGAAACGTCATGATGACGTCACAAGACAAAGCGCTTCATGTGGCCAGAATTGGATTAATATTTGACAACTATAACAAACAAGATATTTTTCCAATCATGAAGATGGCTGATGGAGCATCGATTTTAAGAAGAAATCGACCTGGAACAAAAACTAAAGTAAGTTTTCATTATTACTAACTAATATTAATAGAACAAGGAATACAGATTATTTTTCTCTTTTGAAAGGATTTTAGTCGATGGCCGGATGAGCCTTTTGATGAGATGGACAGCACGTTGGCTGTCCAGCAATACATCCAACAACAAATTCGACGAGAACCAAGCAATATTGACTTAATCTTAACACCCCCTGAAGCCCAAGATGAAGGAGTGTGGAAATATGAGCATTTAAGGTAATTTACCATTATTTTAATTACTTTAATCATTTGATGCAAAGGTTATATATATCAATCCCCTTTGACAAAGTTAAAATACTTATAATTTATTTAAAGAGAAAAAATTTGATTTAAATATCTTATATATATATATATATATAAAAGCTATATTTAAAAACAAAAAAGTTCACTTTTAATATTTTTTTATTTAAAATTCTCTTTATTACTACATAAATAAGTATTTTAACGATTTTCTGCAATTATTTTATAAATAATTTTAAATATAATATTTTTCAAAATATATATATTGAATTTCTCTGAAAGTAAATATAAATTTTTTCTTGTCTATCTAATAATTAATCTATCTCCAGTAAAAGATTACGAATATTTGAATACATAGAAATATAATTTAATATTTTAATTGAACATTTCTTTTTTAGACAATTTTGTATGGAATTAAATGGATTAGCAGTTCGATTACAAGGAGAATGTCATCCAGAAACTTGTAATCAAATGACAGCAACAGAACAATGGATCTTTCTTTGTGCTGCTCATAAAACACCTAAAGAATGTCCAGCAATTGATTATACACGACACACTTTAGATGGGGCAGCTTGTCTCCTTAATAGTAATAAATATTTTCCCAGCAGGTATTTATTATTATTATAATATTATCCGATTTTTATTAATTTAGAAATATTAGTTTACTAAATTAAAAACTTAAATGTATTTTATATATATTCTTTATAAATTTATTATATTTTTTAATTAAACTAAAAATGGAAAATTTAATTTAAGTTGAATGATAAATTGTTTATATAATATATAGAAAATGAAAATGTTCCCTTTTATTTTGTTAAATAATATTCTAATACATTTCCATTTTAGATTTATTTTTGTCTCTATAAAGAATTCTAATAAAGAATCAAATTTTTTTAGGATTAGTATTAAAGAGTCGTCGGTAGCTAAATTGGGATCCGTATGCAGACGAGTATATCGTATATTTTCTCATGCATATTTTCATCATCGCACAATTTTTGATGAATTTGAGGTAATATATTAAATAATTTAAGAAAATAAACTTTCACTTTTTTATATGTTCTATTGTTAATTTTTATTAATATTTCTTTCAGAATGAAACATATCTATGTCGTCGATTTACTCAATTTGTCACTAAATATAATCTAATGTCAAAAGAAAATCTTATAGTGCCAATTTTAGAAGAGGAGGCTTCAGGCGAAACTGATGCTTAAGGCTACAAAAGAACAAAGTTAGAAATGTGAATGTGATGAATCTTGACCGATAGTGTGGTTTGATTCATTTTCAAGAATCTTCTTTTTCTTATACATCACTGTCTTCATTGACTTGAAATAATCTCATGATTCGTCATTGCCGAAGGACAATTTTTATTTTTATTAATAAATTATAGTGATTTAAAAGAAAAAAAAATAATATTTTTACATGGGATGTTATCTTTGAATGATACTTTTTATAATTTATATCAGAATCTAGTCGAAGACTAATAACTGTATATATTTAATGATTATTAGTTTTTGAGAAAACGTTATTATTATAGTTATTATATACAAAATATTCACAAAAATAGTAATTAGAAATAATAAAATACGACAATATTTATAATATTTTAGTAAATTAAATTTATTTCAAGAATTGCAATTTTAATCTAGAAAACAAATAGAAATTATTTTTAAATTATAATATTAATAATTATAATAAAAATGCACTTTATTATTATATAAATTATAACAATCTATCAATTTATAGTTAAAGATTTTTGATAGACGAATAAAAAATTATTGTTGTATTTTCTTAAAACTATATCTAAAGCATTCTTAATTTATTATAACAAATATAAAATATAAATCTAACTTATTCATATTATAAGCTATAATTCTTTATAGTTATTTTATTATTAGAAATTATTTTGTATTATATCTCTCTTGCATATTTATATTTTACTATTTTTTATTTTTTTTCTAAGTTTGCTTATGTTTGATAACCATTTTTTTTTGTATTTCATATATATTTTATTATTAATACAGTGAATTTTAAGAAATAATAAAAAGATTGATTGATATTTATTGTGAAAGCAAATATAAACCAATTGTCAATCAAAAAAAAACAGTGCTTAGCGTTTTCTTATATAATTTCAAAAAGTTTATATATTATAAAATTTCAAATATTTATATTTAATATTAATCACGAATTTTAATTCAGATAACATCCCTGAAAAAATAAAATAACTTTTGTGAAAAATCATATTTATTATGATATATACTTATGAATTTTTCTTTAAAACATTAATTTTTTTAATATATTAGATTTACATTCGACTATATAATGTAAAATTAAATAATGGTAAAATTAATAAGGTACATTAAAGATTGTAGTGTGGTTAAACGAAAAAAAGTTGATTTATATAACTGCCCTGATTGTATTCGTTAAATACTTGACGAAGTTTATGATAATACGAAATTATCACTTAGAAAGTGAAAATTGGTGAATTTTAAAGAATTATAAACATTTCAAATTAACTTTGAAGATTATTTCCCAACATTTCCACTCTACAAGCTTAAATATGTACAACTTTTAAGTTATCCCTTTGTTGTATAGTCTAATTATTTTTAACCTTTCTATTTATTGAAATATATTAGTTGTTAAAATGTCATTTAATCCTTCTCATACTATTTTTTTTTTATAATAAAATTCCGACCTGTTTTTTTTTTATTTTATTATAAAATTTATAAAATGTCTTGTTTATTTATTCATTTTATAATTATTTTTTTAGAGTTTCTTAAATCCATACATAATTTATTTCTCAACCAATAAAATCAATAATTACTTCTTTTATTACAACATTAATTCATCTACATATATATATTCACTTTGTTAATATTGGTTTATATTAAAAGGGTTAAGACAATACAAGATATTCATTAAATTAACAAATTCAAAATATTATTTATAAAATAATCTTTCATCAAGTAAAATATTTTAATAGGCACATTATATTTGTGCTTTTATTATATAAATATATATTATTCTTCTTATTAGAAGAAAATAAATAATTTATTTAATATTTACATTTATTTATTGTTTCAGTTCAATACTCCTAACATAATAATATATTTTATATTTATTTTTGATCTTTTAATATATTTTTAAAACAATATGATTATATAGATTAAAATTTAAAAAAATTTAGTAATTTATTAATTTTTACTTTTCAAATTTAAGAAAAACTAAATATTCATTTAGAATTATTAGTGGTATGCACTTTAGTTTATTCTTTCTATATATTTATTTTTCAGTCATTTAATGAATGAAACTCAAATTTGTCAAAAGGGATAAAAGTTAATTCCTCACCGGCAATCAGTGGTGTATTGGGAGGGGAACGCGGTGGAACGACGTTCCCTTACCTTTATTCAGAACGGGAACGCAAATGATAAAAATGTGTATTTGGGATCTTTTGTAGTACACTATAAGTATACTACATAATAATATCTTTCTGATTTTCATCTTATTTTGTGTTTGTTAATATTTTGTATAGTAAGAATAAGAAAAAATAAAAACTTATATGGAAAAAAATAGTTTACTGAAAATAGGACTTTTTTGGCTCCTACTATGCGTTCCCTTACTTCTTATTTTACCAATACATCACTGCTGGCAATGACTTAATTGAATAATACTATTAATTATATATAGGTGATCCTAAAGAGGTTCTTGTAAAATTTATTAATTTCTTACTTCGAAGAGAGAGCAGTTCGCACTTAGACAGGGGTCTCTGCTTCCCCTAGTCCCGAAATAATAAATTAATAATAATAATAAATAAATTATTTGGTTGGAAGTCTGTATGTAATAGGTTTTCAATTATTTGATATATAAAACTAAAACACTTTTTTTAACTTATTTGGCCTCCCCATAACCATACAAAATTTCAATAAATTCAAATATTTATTTTTTAATTTAAATTCGATTTAATTTAAACTGATTGTGAGTCATAATAATTGGTGTACACAAATATTGAGTGTATTTAGTGAGATTAGATTTGATCTTAATCCGCATTGATATTCTCTTAAGATTAGAAAAAACTCCAGTCCTACCTCAGTCCAATTCATTTACCCATACAAGTTGTATGAGACAACTTCAGTTCTAAATTTGCCAAGAACAATTTTCATTTGTCCCAGTCATTTTCACTATAAGGTTGAGAAAAATGTCAAGATTACGCAAAAACGGTTTGAGCTAGAATAATGAAATTTGGTATACGTGCATTATTCAAAATTCGTACTTTTGAGAAATGTAGCTCAACCAGAAGAGGGTCATTACCTACAACGTTTTGATGTTTTTTCCTCTAAAATGCTCGTAAAAATAAAGATATAGGTTTGATAATTTTTCAAATGATTAAAGATTGTATAAAACTGCTATATATAGAATCTCAGCTTGATTGAATCGCTGAAAGTACCAGAATTAATTTTTTAACACTGCAAATCTCATGCCCCAACACGTGATGTGGTGCCATCAACAAAGAGCCAAACACTGGTACAGTGGCCCACGACTGGTACATATACCTTATTTGGTTTAAAATCTGTATGCAAAAGGTTTTAAAATTCATTTTATTTCAGCATTCATATCTTTTTGTGTTCTTATTTAAAATATAAGGCCCCGTCATCGAGTGAATATAGTTAAACTGTTTGCTTGTTGATCACTTTTGAGTAGCATATTTTATTTTTTCGACTTTTAAATTACTAATTTAAAAAGTTAAATTATAGGTAATATAGTCATAAATTACATTTTTATTAATAGTTAAATATATTTCACCAAATATATAAAAATAGCGTGATAAAATATATCAATGAATAATTAATATTATATGTCACATACATATTTATTATAGTTGACCTATGTTAACTAATCAATAGCTATAAAAATGAAAAAATACAATAAAAGATCTATTTCTTATCATTAATATTTATTTATTATGGCATTAGATTAATTTTTCATTTAGCTTTTAAACATTTTAGAAAGAAAAATTTATTTAAAGCCCATAAAATACAAACGAGTTTTTCCCACATATATTTGTATAATATATATAATTATCAATCATTCATATTATATTTTCAATTACTTTTTTCTCCTAGTACTTATATGTCTTTAGTCAAAAAGAAAAATAAATCAAATATATATAAATTCCTTCATGGTAGTTTTTATTAAATATTCAAATAAACAAGCGAAAGTAATTTTATAATGAAAATTATTATTTGGCAAATATTTCTCATTTTGATTTTGTTTAATTATTCATTTTCATTGAATAATTGTTTATTTATTAGTACATTTCGTAAACATTTTAAATTAAGATGTTTATTCATTGGTAATGATCCAAAGGATTTCAAATTAGGTGAGATATAATCAAGAAATATTCTGATGATATAAATACACTTACCTAGAGGGTTATTCCCGGGAATTCCCGGGAAAATTCCAAAATTTTTATTTCCCGGGGGAAAAAAAAACAATTATTTTTCATGCTGATTATGATGCCGATACCAAAATCATATAAAATAAAACTTGTACAGGTAACAATAATAAAATACACTATTGCACTTGACCATTTGGAAAGAGAGTAATTTTCCTTACACCCTTCAAATTAATCCCTCTCCATCACCTGCCCCTTAACTTAAATTAATATAAATAAGCTGTCGTTGAGAGCGAGTAAGGCAAAGACATAATTATATTTTTTGATAAATTAATAAATATTATTATTTATTTATTCAAGAAATATATGTACAATCATTCTGTAAGCTATTTCAGTCTTCCTTTTTGGGTGGTGACAAAAAAAAAATAGCAAAAACATCCAAAAAGCAAATAAAAACAAAAAAATACATATTTACATTAACACTCTGTAATCAACGATTATAAATGACTTTAATTGAGGGCACCCATAATCACAGACTCAAAGTATCAGTTTTTCATCTTTTTAAATATATACAGTAAAGAAAAACCAAAATAAGAAAAACAAAATACAACAAAAAATGCCAAAAATACACAAAAAAAAGAAAAAATAATAAAAAGGAATAACTAATCGTTACTTCTCTAATATGAAGGGTCTCTGTTTTAGGCGACATTTCCCTTGATTGCCTCTCGTTTCGAAAATGTTATTTTCTAAACAAGTAATGTAATCATTATGTTTATGTTATATTTTAATGATTATATATTATATCTTAATGTATTTTTTTTATTTTTTAATTAAATTTATTTTATTTTTTTGCAAAAACAACATTTATTCAAATTTTTTCGTAAAACTTTTACAATTTCCACCTCAAATTTAGCATTTTTTGTAATTTCCCGATTCCCGGGAACGAAAATACTCCGGGAAAAGTAACCCTCTATAAGTGATATATTTTCATCATAAAACAAATATTCTTTTTATTATTATATTCTTTGAAAAGTATCATTTTAAAATTTTACCTTATTTCTAATTAATTGTGTCACTCACTTCAGAAACCAAACCGATTAACTATAATTTTAAAAATTTTGAAGATTTTCTTCTTCATTTATATTATTGTTTCAACTTTTTATAATTAAATTTCATGTCCTTAATTTTGCAATGCAATATACATTTTTCTAAACCTGAATTTTCTCCAAGCTGTGAACTTTGGGCTTCATTTTCTCAGTTTCATTAAATGTGGAATTAATCGCTTTGACTTCTGTCTGGCATAATTATTATTGCAATTACATATTATTAATAAATAATTAATTAGATAATATTTTATTAAAACAATTTACTTAAATATAAAAATATTCTAATATTATTAATTTTTATTCTGAATTTAATAGATTTAACTGTAGGCACTAATTGAGTTATTTTAATAATTTATGTAAACTAAAATTCAAATTAAAAATATAAAACTTAATAAAAATTATGTTTAATTAAAGACAGATGGTTCAAGTTTCAAGTTTATTTATGTTCATTTCGATTGTACTATCATAAAAAGAAGTTGAAAATTTTCAGTTGGTGTAACAACCACAATGTGCATAAAGCAATTATTAATATCCTTGAAATTTCACTGTTTGTGAGTATTTAATTAAATATCTGGAGTGTCTCCGCTCGATTATCTCGCAAATTTGAATTAGATTAACTATCACATATAGTATATTTAAATTAAATTTAATTAATTAAATTATAAATTAAAATTAATAAATAATATTTATTTAACCAGCGCGTGTTTTGCTCTTTGTTGTTGATACCACGTTACGTGTTGGCGCGTGAATGGCAATAGTGTTAAAAAATTTAATTCCGGTACTTTCAGCAATTTAATCAAGCTGAAATTCTATATATAGCAGTTTTATACAATTTTTATTCATGTGAAAAACTATCAAACATATATCTTTATTTTTACGGTCAGTTTAGAGGAAAAAAAATGAAAATGTGGTAGGTAATGACCCACTTCCGGATGAGCTACATTTCTCAAAAGTTGATAGAAAACTACGAATTTTGAATAATACCCATGTACCAAATTTCATCATTCTAGCTCAAACCGTTTTTGCGTAATCTTGATTACATACATAGACACATACACACACAGAGAGAGACATTTTTCTCAACCTTAGTGAATTCTAATTCAGGAACCTTCAAAACGTATACAAACATCAAAATCTCGATATCGAAAATCTGGCGAGATAGTAAAAAGTCGGGAATTTTCTCTTGGATATGCTAGCGTCCCCCCTGGAGTGTGCTCGCCCCCCCCCCCCCACAGGTTGAGAATCACTGTCTTTAAGGTAAAAAAACCTTACAAATCTTAATTTCAAATTTCATTCAGTGGTATAGCGAGTAATGCCTGAAATACGACGAGGTACCTGCTTTCCAAGGGTAAAAAACATACTTATAAATTTTATAATAAAAGTATTGTAGTTTTGGTATAATATTATAATTATTAATTAATATTTAAAATTTAAAATTATTTTCAAATGATACTTGTATTTTAGTATTAATGATCATATTTATTGTCTATAATAATTAATAATTAATTATAATATATCGTAATAGTATAATAAATGGAAAAATGATATATTTTTAGAAGAATTTCAACTGAGTAAAAGATGCCAAGAAATTCAGGGGTGGCTACCAATTTCAAACTCAATGTGTTCAAAAGGACGTTTACTCTGCTCGAAAGGGCCAAGGCTTTTTATTTTAAAGTGGAAAACATCGACGAAAAATCTTTTGCAAATGGCAAGTTAACAAAAATCATGTTTTATTTTTTTTTGAAATAAATCTTATCTTTATATGAGGTCTGTTCAAAAGAGAAGGTAAATTTTGAATTTTCTCGGGCTGCGTACATTCGATTATCGAAATGTTTTTTTTTGTTATGTTGGTACAAATATGTTTCTCATATGTTGAAATTATCAGTCATTTGGGATTAGTAGTTTGTATTTAACAACTGAAAAAGTTGTTCACGTTTTTATGTATTCTTCGATTTTTTAAAGAATTTGTATTAAATTTTGCGTTAAAAATGGAATAAATCCTACCTTTATACGAGGTCAGTACAAAAGAAAATGTAAATTTTGAATTTTTCTTTTGTACAAACCTCATATTTTAAACATCTTTTGCACACACAATTTTTACAAATAGTTAATTTGTTTTTTTTAATTTAAAATAAATTGAATGAAATTGAAATGAAACATTTGTAAATTTTATCAATTATTTTATTTATTAATTATTTACTGTTTAATTATTATTCTTTTTATATATAATTTAACGTTTTAGGTTAATTTCGATCGTTGTGAAATTAATGATATCTTCTTATTAATATTAGATCAATCTTTTGCTAATATATCAATTGAAAAGATATTTAATAATATTTATTTTACAATGAATTGTCGTTTTGTGATTGTTCGACCATTTCATGAAAGTTATTCTTGGAGTGAAATTTATCGAGTGGCACCTGACCGGCCAATTAATATTGACAATTACGGAATTTGGAATCCTAAGATAAATTTTTCTTATAATTTCCTACCAAATATCTACAAATTACGAAATAATTTCTATGGATTATCATTTAGAATGGGATTAATGGATGTAAGTATAAATGTATATAAATTAAATTATATACAAAATATATTTTACCAAAACTGATTAACAAAATCTAATTTTAAAAATTTCCTTTTCACTGGAATAATATTCTATTAATAACAATCTATCTATCCATCTCTGTGACTGTACGGAACTAGAAAGTTCTTGGCCGCAGTAACCACACTTCTCCAAGTTTCCCTATTCTGAGCCACAACCATCCAATCCCTACCCTCTCCCATCTCTCTCACGTCCCTTCCTATACTGTCCACCCACTGAAACCTTGGTTTTTAAAGCGGACATTTAACACTCGGTCTCCCTACCAATCTATTTTTCGCCATTTTTTCTTCTCCCAATCTAGCCACGTGCGCTGCTCATCGTAGCCTTTTCGATTATATAATTCTAACTATATCTGGAGATGCATAGAGGTCATGCAATTCCTCGTTATGCAATCTCCGCAATTCCCCGGTACCCTCATCTTTCTTTGGTCCATAAATCCTTCACAGAATCCTATTCTCAAATATTCTAAATCTACTCTCATCTCCTAAGATCATAGACCATGCCTCACACCCATATAATACAACCCGTAAAATAATTATTTTATATATTTTAATTTTTATCCCCTTTGATAATTTATTAATATTAAAATATTAATAAAAATATAAAAACAAAAAAAATATTCTTTACAAATAATCACATTTTTTTGATAATTAATCATTAATAAAATCTATAATAATTTGATTATTATTTATTTTTAAGCTTCCTCCTCAAACGATCGTTCATCGATCCAAAGTTGATAACAATTACCTATACGATGGTATATCTTACAGGATATGGAAGATAATGATTCATTACTTGAATATCAGGTCAATATATGTTTTTATATTTAAAATAATTACAATTAATTTTTTAAGTGGAAAAATAAAAATATAAAGTTGAAAATGAAGTGTGCTTAATTTTTGCATAAGAAAAAAAAATTGGCTTTATTATTATATTATATATTATATTTAATCATTTTATTTAAACTGAATTTAACTTTTAACCTTTATACTATAGTTAAAGTGAAAAATATTTAAGTATTACTATAATTTTTTATCAACATTTTATTATATAAAAGGGAAGGGGATCATTTATAATTTCATATAAACATTTTAATTTGACTTCTATTGTTTATTTTTAATATCTCCTCAGATTACGAAAATTTTCGATGTCGAGATTTTGATGTTTTTATGTTTTGAAGATCCCTGAGTCATTTTCAATAAGGTTGAGAAAAATGTCTCTCTGTGTGTGTGTGTATGTAGACAAGATTACGAAAATACAGTTAGAGATAGAATAATGAAATTTGGTACACGGGCATTATTCAAAAGTTGTAGTTTTTTATGAACTTTTGAGAAATGTAACTCAACCGGAAGAGGGTCATTACCTACCACGTTTTGATTTTTTTCCTCTAAAGTGCCCGTAAAAATAAAGATATATGTTTGATAATTTTCCACATGATTAAAAATTGTTATATTGCTAAATAAACTATAGACTGCTATATATAGAATTTCAGCTTGATTGAATCGCTGAAACTACCGGAATGAATTTTTTAACAAATTGCGAGATAGTCGAGTGGAAACACTCCAGCTCAGTGGCGCAACCAGGGGGGGGTTTTGGGGGTTAAAACCCCCCCCAGGAGAGAAAAAAATAATAATTGCTGTATATTCAGTGGCGCAACCAGGGGGGGTTTTGGGGGTTAAAACCCCCAGGAGAGAAAAAAAAATAATTGCTGTATATTATGTTTTCAAATAGAAAAGAAAAAAAATTCTTAAAATATAACTTAGTGTATAATAAAAAAGTTTTTTTTTATTAATACATGTGGAAATTGATACCGAGGTCAAGGGATGTTTCGAGCTCCTCACTCCACTTCCTTACCCCTGGTTGTAAAATTTAACAGAGGGATAGCCCTCACCCCCACAGGGCCTTTGGTGACGTCCAGGAGAAAGTCTCCCCCCTTCTCCACCACAACGGGTAGGGCATTTGTAAATAAACCATTTTATAGAAATTCGCAAACAAGAAGTTGCTCTCTCTATCGAGAACATTTACCCTAGACACCAATTCAACCCCTTCCACATTGCTACATACATTAATTGCTAATTTCATAAAGATTTTCGAAGCGAAGACTAATTTCAGATTTTTTTCAAAATAAGAAAAACAAGAAAGGTAAGATTTAAAATTTTTTTTTAAATTAGTGAATTAATTCTTAAATACTTTTCCATTTAAGAATTAGATAGTGAAGCTGGACCTTCAGAAACAACAGATTGTGTTAATAGCAATAGCGAAGAAGACAATAAAGAAATAGTTGATTTCACAACTGAAAAGGTTAATTGTTTTTATTTGTTTATATATATTAACCCATTTGTAGAGCCAGCGTTCCCACACAAATGTGGGAACATTTATTTTTATACACCAAAAACCCTTTCAAAAATATTTTTTTCTATATTTATCTACATGATATCTGGTCACCAATGGGTTAAAATCGAATTTCATTTTTTTACGTAGCCAGGGAAGAGGCAGGGGGGGGGGATTCGGGGGAGCTTCAGTTCCCACACATAAAATCTATTTTTTTCTAAATTTTCTTAAGTTTAATTTTTTCAAATTATCCTACCACTACGGGCGGACGAAAAGCTTTCGACATCTTAAAGTAGTTTATTATAAATAACTCCTTTATTATTAAGTTTAGGTAAAAATGAATATAATGAAACTTTTAGTAAATGCGATTTCCTATAAATTTAATACGATAGTATGATAATTCTCATAAAAATCGGAATTTATAAAGAAATTCAATAAAATGTGTTTTGACACCTCTTTAAACTAGCATTACTTATGGTCCCATCTTGTCCAAAAACAATCCAATCCCCGCCCATCATTCCAAAAAAAACATCTAAATATCAAATCCCAAGATAATATCTCATTTCGTTTAGACTTAACGGCCGGCCGGATCAAAATTTTTTTTGCAAGTTTGGATTCAGAACCGTCTGAAAAGTGGAAATCTCGAAGAATCTCGGAGCAAAAATTTTCCGATCATCGTAAAAGCTATCCTTATTTCATGAGGAAAGCTAAAATGGTTTACTTATAGCTGGAAAAAAATATTTTCTTTCTAAAACTGTGAATACGAGTAAATAAAATACAAAATTTGCCAGATTTTGTAAAATCAGTGTTTCATTTACAAAACTTTTTTAAATATTTAATATAAAAAAAAAAATCTTAATGAAAATTTGTCTTTAAGTGAGCCCGGGGGGGGGGGGGGCATAGGAAGGTGGAGCGGCTAGTCAAAACCCCCCCCAGGAGCAAATTCTGGTTGCGCCACTGCTCCAGCTTATTTTTGAATATATCGGTGATTCAATACTTATGGGACATAATATCCCAATAATTAACTCTATTAGGACATATAAGTCCAATTTTTATTTATATAAATAGAAAAAGTAATAAAAACTATTGCTGCACAATAAATAAGTAATATAAAATTATAAATATCTTCCT
This sequence comes from Labia minor, assembly GCA_963082975.1. Classification (NCBI taxonomy): domain Eukaryota; kingdom Metazoa; phylum Arthropoda; class Insecta; order Dermaptera; family Spongiphoridae; genus Labia; species Labia minor. The sequence goes on from OY720344.1 coordinate 116,102,271, forward strand.
TGGCAATTCCGAGCACAGAACAAATAAAAATACAGCTAGTAATAAGCATGACTCGTGTATACTGTTTGCTAGTAACATCTAAAATGACAAAATATTATAAAAAAGAAAAAGATACGCCCTCCATTCCAAAAGAAACCAAACTTTTTAAAAAAACAAAAAACCAATGTACATTTTGGAACATATCGTTTTTATTAATCAATGTATTCCCCTTCTGCATCGAATCACAAATTTGCACGCTCCAACAAGTTGTCAAACGACTTCCCCATGTCCTTTATTGGAATGGTCTTTAGGACGTCGGTCGTCGCCTTCTCAATGGCTTCAATAGTTGCGTGCCACTTTCCTTTCATCGCCAAATGCAGTTTATGGAATAGATAGAAGTCGCACGGAGCCAGATCTGTTGAATAGGGCGAACGATGCAAAGGAATAACGTAATTTTTGACCAAAAATTCAGTTACAAGTCTCGAACGATGTGATGGTGCATTATCGTGCAAAAGAGTCCAACTGCCGATTTCCCGATTTTCTTGCCGAATACGACGAATTCTTGCTAGCAAACGCTTCATGACGCCCAAGTAAAACTCTCCAGTGACTGTCTGGCCGGGTGGAACAAATTCTTTGTGGATAATTCCTTTTGAATCGTAAAAATCCGGTTCTGGGACGTCCTAATCTTTCGTCATCATCCAGCGTCTCTCTACCTGATTTAAATGTCCCAAACCAGTCGTAAACTTGCGTACGGGATAGACAATCATCACCATATGCATTTTGTAGCATTTAGTGCGTTTCAGTAAAAGTTTTACCAAGTTTAACACAAAAATCAATCGCATCTCTTTGTTTGAAACTCATTTTCCGACCGATGTTCAAAACACACTGACATTTGAAACGCAATAACTTTTGTTGTATGCATCCAAATGTCATGAAATTTATACCAGTTGTCAATGAGGGACTAAGCCATCTATGGGTAAAATATTACAACAGATGGCATTAGTACTATTTTTTTTTAAAAGTTCGGTTTCTTTTGGAATGGTGGGTGTATATGTTTAATAGTATAACCAGTATTTGTTAATTTATTAAGAAAATAATAATAATTAAATAATGATATATATATATATGTTTATACAGGGTTCGGCAGTGAAACCTGACGGTTTTTGAAATGGGATAAATAAAAAAGTTGTGTTGAGATATTTTAATTATTTTTTTTTTATTGTAAAGAGGAGAATTGGAAATTTAACATTCATAATAAAAAAGCACAAAAATAACTTATTTATCAAAAATTATGTCACTTAAATGATGACCACCATTTCCATCTCAACGGATGTGTCAACAAACAAAATTTTCGATATTGGGCTCCAAGAAAACCGCAGGAACTTCACCAGCAGCCTCTTCACTGTGAAAGAGTAACTGTCTGGGCTGCAGTGTGTAGGTCAACAGTGTTAGGGCCTTATTTTTTTGAGGAGAATGGCCAAACAGTGACAGTGAACTCAGCGCGTTATGTTGCCATCCGTGACTTTCTCATCCCAGAGTTACGTCGCCATCGTATCCCTCTCAGGAGGGTCTGGTTTCAGCAGGACGGAGCAACTGCCCATACCTCTCTGGCGTCCATGGCTCAATTCAGAGGATTTTTCCCCGGTAAGCTGATCTCGCTCAGGGGTGACATCGAATGGCCGGCACGTTCTCCCGACTTGTCCCCTTGTGACTTTTATCTATGGGGGGACCTCAAGGGAAGAGTTTATGTTAACAGACCAAATAATTTGAACCAACTGAAGGAGAACATTCGGCGAGAAAGTCATGAGATCCCGCGCCAAACATTGAAGAGAGTCATGACTAACTTCTCCAGGAGACTCGTACAGTGTAGAGGTGAAATGGTGGTCATCATTTAAGTGACATAATTTTTGCTACATAAGTTATTTTTGTGCTTTTTTATTATGAATGTTAAATTTCCAATTCTCCTCTTTACAATAAAAAAAAAATAATTAAAATATCTCAACACACACACACACAACTTTTTTATTTATCCCATTTCAAAAACCGTCAGGTTTCACTGCCGGACCCTGTATATTTATATATTTAAATTCAATTCCATTAATTTATTAACAGGCCTATTGATGTTTTCATCGAAAACTATAAAGGGATTCGTTTACCAAATGGCACCTGGACCGGACATGTCGCGGCGATCATCAATGAAGATGTGGACCTCGTCAGTGCATTCACTTATAATTCACCACGCAAAGATGTCGTGGATTTTATTCGAGTTCTTTGGCAAGATAGGTGATCAACAAAACAAACAAACAAACAAACAAACAGAAATTGTATTTAAGTTTAAGGAAACTTTGACAGAAATTTGATTCGAGAAAAGAATATTAATTTTTATTTAGCTCTTTGATTTTTTTTCTTTATTAAAAAAATTATAAATAGTGTATATGAATTTACTACTCTTAAATCACACATTTAAAATACTAAACATTAAATTAAAAAAATATTTATTATTTTTGCATTTATTTAGAAGTATCTCATTTTACATGAATATACTTATAATATTTTCTATCTCGCCAGAGATATGTAATATTGTGATCACGAAAATTTTCGATGTCGAGATTTTGATGTTTTTATACGTTTTGAAGGTCACTGAGTCATTTTCACCTTGTAAAGTTGAGAAAAATATCAAGATTACGCAAAAACGGTATGAGCTAGAATAATCAAATTTGGTACACGGGCATTATTCAAAATTCATTGTTTTCTATCAACTTTTGAGAACTGTAGCTCATTCCGAAGAGGACCTTTACCTACCACGTTTTCATTTTTTCCCTCTTAACTGATCTTAAAAATAAAAATATATGTTGTATAGTGTTTCACATGATTATAAATTGTATAAAACTGCTATATATAGAATTTCAGCTTGATTGAATCGCTGAAAATACCGGAATTAATTTTTTAACATTGTCAATTTCTAGAATTAATAAAGATTTCTTACTATAATTTTTTTTTGAGAATATATTTTTGTTGATTTCTAATGAATGTATTTTCTTTGTCTCATTTAGATTAACTGTATTTTTTCGACGAGATCAAATCGTTTCTGATAATGAATCCAGTTATTGGACTGCATTTATACGACCATTTTCATTTAATTTATGGATTATTATATTGATAACATTTTTCATGTTTACCATTTGGGATATAATCTATCTATATTTTAGATACCTGAAGAAGTCATTAAAATATATTCTAAAGAGATTTATAGAATCCATCTTTTATATTTTAGGAACATTTTGCTTACAAGGTATTCATAACTACTTAATTACTACTTTTATATATAAATTATATTAATTTTTAAATAAAGTGCTGGATTAATCCAGATTTTCTTGCCGAATTCCATTTTCTCGCCATTCTTATTAAGTAAGATAATATTTTTTTCCAATTCTTCTCAAACTATACAGTTAAATAGGACCCTAGATATATGTAGCAATCCTCTGATCCTGTATATAGTTATTGTGCACCCATTCTATATTAGGATGTCCCAAAATTAACGCAAGATTTAAATGAAATAGAAAATACAGTTTAAATTAATTAAATTGTTATTTTTTTAATTGAATCATAAACTAAATATGATGGAGTTATTAATGCAGCGTCTTCCAACCAGTGGCTCGAAGTTATTAATGCAAAATTTTACTTTTTTAAATACAAATGTAAAATTTATTTATTATATATCGTTTTATTCCATTTCTGATTCTAAACACGAATCAATTAATATTTAATCGATATCATAATTTTTTTTCATTGATTTCATAGAAAAAGAGTGAATTTTTATTAATATTTTTGGCAAAATGCTACTTTTTTAAATACAAATGTAAATTTTTTTTATTATATATCATATTCTTCCATTTTTGATTAAAATAGATTTTTATAAAATACTATTATATTTTGTGACTTTTTTTTTTAAAGAAATTTTTTGATAACTATTTTATTAATTTATTTGAAGGTAATAGCCACCGAAAGATATTGGGAGAACAAAATAGTGGTAAAATTATATTGATCATCTATTTCCTTTTTGCTTGGCTAATTTACGCCATTTATTCCGGATTTATTGTCTCCTTCCTCATTTTACCAGAAACTAAATTAATTTTTAATGATATTGATGGTTTAAATGAAGCGAAAGGATTTTTAATTCATACTAATAAACATAACGGATTTACTCAAATATTAATGGTATAAAAATGTCAAATACATCAATAAATGTTCATACTTATTTATATATATTTTGTTTCTATTTTTTTTATTTTTTTAGGAAAGTTCAGATTTAAAAGTAAGAACATTTTTTAAAAAATATCTTTCACCAGAATTAGGAAGATTACCATTAAATAAAGATGGCTTTAAAAATATGGACACTTTTAAAAAATATGGATTTATGCAATATTTTTCTATTTGTAGTTACTTTCTTAAATCGAAAGATTATCCAGTCTTCTATTTATCAATATTACAACAGCCATTTTATCTTTCATATAGTATAAAGAAATTTTCACCTTATCAGCGATTTTTTAATCATATGTAATTATTTTTTTTTCAATATTGATAAATTTAATAATTTATTGTAAAAGGGAGTAAAACTTTTCATTTTTCTCTTCGCAAAGTTAAATTAGGTCCTTATCTTAAAATATATGAATAAAGACAATATATTTATTAGACTGCTAATTAATAAAATTATTACTTTCGTAATTTTTCAACGAATTCTGAATAATATATTGAGAAAGCATGGATTGATGGAATTCTCAGTGAACTTTATAGATGATATCCTAATACACTCAACAACGATTGAAAATAATCTAAATCATATTGTAAGATATACGAGGTGTGTCTAAAAAGTTCGGTGAATGGTATGATAAAAACATAAAAAGTGAATGTTAATTGTAAATACATTTATTAACTATCAAAATACTCTCCACTTGCCACAACCCACTTCTGACAACGTTCGTATAACGCTTGAAAACTGTTGGAGAAGTCTTGATGATCTCGATTCCACATCAAGAATTCTATGGATCAAAGGATTTGCATCAAATTTGTGTAAAAAATAAAATAAAGTGCTCCGAAACACTTGAAATGTTGACAGTGACATACGGTGAAACTGTTCTGAGTAAAAAAACTAAAGAGACCTATGAAAGGACGGGGATTTGCAACGATTGACGAGATAAAGACTGCATCGCTGGAAGACCTCAAGGCTATACCGAAAAGTGCTTATAAGAAGTGCCTTGAGGATTGGAAAAACCGTTGGCATAAGTGTATTGTATCTGAGGGGGATTACTTTGAAGGGGACAACATAAATATTGTAGACAGAAAGTCCTCTGCCCCCCCTCTACAAACACCTTAACTAATTCTGGGAATGGCCCAGAAGGAATGGGTAAGGGGTCTATTGTTTTGCACCCATATAAAAGGCCAGAAGGCCAGTGTGAAGGGACAGTTAGTGTACACTGATAATTACTGAAACATCCTTAATAAGATCCCGCTCTGTATCGTGAGCCTGCTACAAGAGGTTATCCTACTTCAGAGTCAATAAGCCAAGATGAATCCAAGCTAATCGAGAAGGTCTTCCGATAGCTAGAAACCCACGAGACACCTCCCAGCACACCCACTCAGCGGCCCAGATAAGTGAAACAATCCCCTCTTCAATACGCAATTCAGTGCTAGCTGACACTTAAAACAACTTTAGTATTAATAATAGTGATTAATCTTAATTAATATCAATTTATATTTTCTATAATTTTATTGAAGCCAGAGTGCTAACCAATGTATAATAAATTTAGAATAAGTATTTAAATATTTTATTTTATTTTCCCCTTCCTGATTATCCTGTTGGATACTACAATATAGATAAATAAATAAATATTTTTTCTTAAAAATACAAAGTCACCTTACTTTTGGAACACACCTCGTATATGTAATCTCATAATAATATTTAAAATATAGCCTATATGTTAAAATAATTGATTTTCTTTTTTTTTAGGATATTACATCTTCATGAAAATGGAATAGTGAAACACACTCTAAATTATTTTTATGGAAATTTAAATAAACATTTGTATGGAAATGGATATAATAGTATTGGATTAAAAAGACTTTATTTTCCATTTACTATTCTTATTGCTGGTTATATATGTTCTTTTTCTATATTAATAATCGAACTTATTTATTTTCGTAAAAAAAGAAATAAATCATAGATATTTTCAAAAAAATTCAACTATTAAACTAACTAATAAATTACACATGAATTAACATATTTCCATATTATATTTAAATTATTATAGCTACTTTTAAATATTTAGTTAAGTAGATAGATAAAATTTATAGCACAGAACCGACCGACAGTTTGAAATAAATTAATTTCCAGCTACATAAACAATTTCAAATAATTTTAAAGTATCTATTAATGCAATAAAAACAGATATGGAATATAACATAAATATTTTTAATTTTATTTTATTTATAATATCTAATAATATCTGGCTGTGACGTCATGAAGTGCTTGGTGACGTCATATAATTTTAAATTAAGAAAAAACTAATGAAGATGATTTTTCTCGAGGATAAAACCAATACAAAGTGAATGATTCGTGGAGATATGTAAAAATCTCCACATGTGAAATTTGATGTGAAAACAATACCTCCCTTAATATCGTCGGTCGGTAAAAATTGGATAATATTGGGTTTATTGACGGATGATATTATTATTTATGTAAACCGAGACATTTTTATCTCCCGGAAAATTTTTGCGGGGAACTGGGACAGAATACACATAAGAAGAAGCAAAATGATCGTATGGGATTTGTAAGTCAGCTAAAGAATAAGAATATTTTATATATCCAAATTAAAAAAAATTTTAGGAGATCTAATTTTATTGATTTATTTAAAATAAGTTGTACCACATGTTTATAATTAACAAAAATTATACATTAAGTTATAATTTTTTAAATAAGAACTATATTTTATTTTTTTCCAAATATGATTTATCAGTGCAATGATAAGAAAAAAATTTGATAATTTATTAATATTAAATTATTATTGAGTATAGATATATTCGATTACAATATCTTTATATTCATATGAAATAATTTCCATAATAAAAAAAAAAATATATTTATATTTGGTAAGTTAAAAAGAAATAATAAGGAAAAAGAGTTATATTTTTACAATATATATGATTTTTTTTGTGAAGTTTGCATTTTAATTTAAATTGAGAAATTATAATAATATATAATAAAATATTTAAAATATATCAAAGTTTAAATTATGAAATTGTATATTTCAAAATGAAAATAAAAAGTTAAAGAAAATAATCGCGATATTCAATTATTTTTTTATTATTAATTAAATTAAAAAAAACAATTGAATATTTAATAGGGCCTCCTCCTTTCCCCATAAATTAGCCCTTCCAAGCCTCGCCTTCCGAAATTTAGAAAAAGTAATAATAAAGAAAGTTTGCCTTAAAAAAAAATGATTAAAAAAAAAATAAGGCGTTTGGTCTGTAGCCTTTGAATCAGCTGAGAGTGCCTTTGATTTTTTGGATTTCGAAATGAAATCGCGACATTCGGGGCAACCTGAAATAAAACCTACCTAGTAAGGGAGTGCATAGCCTCCATCCATAGGGATGGAAGGCCCATGCTAATCGAAAAAGCCCTGCGCTCAAAAGGTAATCAACAATTTGTTCCTGTTCAGGCTAATCCCATTTTGGAACTGTGCTGAATTACCTTCCCGAATGCCCGTTCATCGAATCCACCTCAAATACACTCTCAGTAATACAAAATGGCACAATTCAGACCTGACATGCAATTCATGCAATCCATCCCTTAAATAATAGCATGGCATTTGTTTTATCCACCCACATTTTATTTATTTATTAATTCTAATCTAATCTATGAATTAGTAGGATGAAAACATGCATGGATGTAGGAGGCAACCACCTGAAAATTCCTAACAACTATATATATATCAAAAAATAGCCACCCTCTCAGTATAACGCATCGAAACCTACTAATTCTAAAAATACCTTTGTCTCTTCTGCCTCCTTTATCAATGCTTCTTCTTGAAAGATGTACTCTGAAATTCCCTAATCTCCCTAAATTCTGTCATATAATTTAATAGATTTCTCTATAATCTCCTAATGAATATTATCAAAAGCAAAAAATCACTGTAATTGAATTCTACTTTCTATATTATATTAAACTTTACTTTAAATATTATATTTACATTTTCTATTTAAAAGTCCGCCATGCTAAATAAATAACGATGATTACTTACATTTGGAGAGCTGTATTTAAATAATTTCATCGTCATGAAGGATGGAGAAGATAATCAAGAATTCAAATCAACATTTAGTAGCAGGAACGAAGATGGAAACATGAAATAGAAGAAGAAAAATAACTTATTAGTTTATAATCAATAAATTGAAATTGAATTAAAAATACAATTAATAATAAATACTGACCTCGGAGTTAATAAAGGGTTGATATTTCTCGCAGATTAAACTCGAAGAACAGCTCGTAGACTTGAATGGATGTCCATCACTCTCGCCTCGATAAAGAAAAAAATAATTAAGATTAGATATTTATATTCTATACAGGAAATAAAAAAATAAGATATAAATAAATAAATAATATTAATAGGATTAAAAAAGTGTATAGATTTTTAAAAATATTATCTTATTTCTGTAATATTAAAATACTAAAATTATTTTACATCCTATATAGAACCATGATTATAATAAGTTATAATACGCATTTAATAGACATATAATAAAAATATCTTAGAAAACATCAGAAAACTATAATTATGATTATATTATTAATTTCACGATGATTTTATTCTGTTTAATTGATATATAGGTAATAGAAATATTATTCATTTTTCAAAAGTGTTATAATAATATGAAATTGACAAAAAATATTCATAGGAGATTGGAAAGGAACGGTGTGAGCGATAATGAGATTAGAAAGAATATATAGAATATTTAAAATTATATATTCCTATATGAATATAAGAAATTTATATTTTTTTTTTTGATTTATAATTATATTATATGAATTTTGAAAATAATCAGCACATATTCATATTTTTTAAATAAATAAGTTTTAATAGGATAAATATATATATTGAAATTTAAAAAATATTTAAAGAAAAATAAAATTTTGTATATGATTTTTTAATTTTTAAATAATTTTAATTTAACTTTTAATAAAATTTAATTAATTAGATCTGATAGAATATTTAAGATTAATTCTTTTCAAAGATTGGAATGAAAAATTTATAAATTTATTTGGGTATATGAATAAGAAATTACAAAAATGCACTTTATAAAATTTAATTTTTATTGAAATATTTTTTTTTTTAAAGTTCACTAATCTTCCTTTTAATTAATAAAAATAAATAATAAAATTACAATTAATTCTTGATTAGCGACTGATTAAGGGATGATTTCAGTGGAGAGGCCGTTTAGGGTCTCGCACGCAGCAGTGAAGGGGAGCTGAGGGGAACTGAGTCGGCCGGCCGGCATGAGGAGGTCAGTTCAGGCGGCGGAGGGGCATGGAGAGGGGCGAGCGGGGAGTGCAGAGGTGAGCGCTCTACTGCAAATTATTTCAAATAAAATACATATTCAAATAAATTAAAATAAACAAATATTAATTTTTAAAATTAGTGGTGTTTTAGAATACATCTTAAATCGAATCAATAAGTTTAATTCTATTAAATCAATAAGCTTCATTTTATTCAAAGATCTTAATGAAAATTTAAAAAAAAATTATAAATATATGAATAAGAAGTTCATTAATGAAATCATCATATTTTGAAATAAAAAAAACAAGGAGGTGGCGTATTAATGTAAATGGTTCAATTTAAATTTAAAATTGTTTGCCGAATGTGATAAAATTTTAATTTAATATAAATATATTTCATAAAAAAGAGGGTAAATGGTAAGAATTGTTCTTATCTTGGTAAGTCTACATGTCATTTCGAAGATATCGATGAGTTATGCTTTTCTTTGCTGTGTTCTTAGCAAATTACGTTAAACAATTCTTTTCTAGTATGAATTTCTATTTTAATTCTAAAAAAATTGTAGTAAGTAATACATTAGTTACATACCCAATTAACATTTTATATATCTCAACCTCTCCAGTATATTTTTCAGTTGGAGGAACTATTTCCAAAATATTTTTTATATATGCAAATTAATTCATAAATCTAGTCCAGTTTTTTCTAAATTTTTTCAATTTGGTTCTTAAAAAAATAAGTTGACCTGTGGCCAGGTCCGAAACGACGATGAAGTAAATTAATTTCCAGCTACAGAAACAATTTCAAATAATTTTAATATTTCTATTAATGTAATAAAAAACAGATATGAATATAACATAAATATTTTTAATTTTATTTTATTTATAATATATATGTAAAACCAGGCTGTGACGTCATGAATGGCTGGATGACGTCATATAATTTTAATTAAGAAAAAATTAATAAAGATGATTTTTCTCGAGGATAAAACCAATACAAAGTGCATGATTCGTGGTGATATGTAAAAAAATCTCCTCATGTGAAATTTGGTGTGAAAATAACCCTTCCCTTACTATCGTCGATCGCTAATTCTACCACTTGCGGTTTCCGGATTTGCACCAAAAGTTGATCAATTCATCATACTGATGCATTAAGTAAATATACCAAATTTCATTAAAATCCGTTGAGCCGTTCAAGCTGTACACATCTATACAGACGGACAGACGTACAGACATGATGCTAAAAATACTTTTTTCTGTTAAGAAAATGCATGATTCGTGGAGATATGTAAAACTCTTAACATGTGAAATTTGGTGTGAAAACAATACCTCCCTTACAATCGTCGGTCGGTAATAAAGTACTTGGTTCACCGAGCCGCCACTCGGTACTTTAAATTTTCGTGATCGCAATACTTTAAATAATAAATGTAAATTGTATTTATATAAGAACCTAATAATTAATTTTTTTATTTAAACCTCAGCAATGTTCATCCTATGCCTACTTCGGTTAAGAGTAGTCATCTATGTCTGTTTAACAATAAATATAACAATTAATTAATTATCACCAAAATTATTAAAATATGAAAGTTATATTCTTTTTACTATTCCGCCCGAGATAGTATTGCGATCACGAAAATTTTCGATGTTGAGATTTTGATGTTTTTATACGTTTTGAAGTTTGATGAATCATTTTCACTAAGGTTGAGAAAAATGTCTCTGTGTGTGTGTATGTATGTAACCAAGATTACGCAAAAAGTGTTTCAGCTAGAATGATAAAATTTGGTACATGGGCATTATTCAAAATTCATAGTTTTCTATCAACTTTTGAGAAATGTCGCTCAACCGGAAGAGGGTCATTACCTACAACGTTTTAATTTTTTTACTCTAAAGTGACCGTAAAAATAAAGATATAGGTTTGATAGTTTTTCACATGATTCAAAATTGTATAAAACTGCTATATATAGAATTTCAGCTTGATTGAAAGTACCAGAATTAATTTTTTAACACAGCAAATCTCTTGCGCCAACACGTGACGTGGTGCCATCAACAAAAAGCCAAACATGCGCTGGTTTAATATTTATTATTTATCTTTTTATCTATATACTAGCTGCTCAGAGCGCCTTCGGCGCTCTTCACACCTAGACGGGGGCTCCGCCCCCTGTACCCCCGAGTTGTACATAGTATTTGGTGGTTGAAAGTATTAAAAGGTTTTCATCCATTTTGTTTCAATCGGTATATTACATAAAACATTCATTTCTTTTTGTGTTCTTATTTAAAAAATATATTTTAATTTAATCACTATATTAATTATATATATTATTATTGTATATGTTATATCTATCTACCTATGTGGCTCAAAGATACTCTAAAGTTCTTAGCCGCAACAACCACATTTCTCCAAGTGTCCCTATCCTGAGCCCTTATTCCATCTCTCTTACGTCCCTTCCTACGCGTCATTGGTTTTCCAAGCGGACGTTTTCCAATCGGTCTTCACACCAATATCTTTTTCCTCTCCCATTCTTGCCACGTGCCCTGCCTATCGCAGCTTTTTCCCTTTTATAACCCTAACTATTTCTGAAGATGCAGAGAGGCCATGCAATTTCTTGTTATACAGTCTCCCTCATACCCGGTGACCTCATATTATTAACCTCATAGTATTAATATACAAAATCTTAAGATACAAAATGTAGAATTTGAATATGTAGAAAAATTGAATGTAATCACGAAGGATAATAATATTTGAGAAGAATTTAAATCGGGGAAGGCATGTTATCTTTTCAATAAAGACTCTTATCTCTTCAAAATTATTAGCAAAGGGAATATATAAAAAAATTATTTTGCCTGTTGCATTATATGGGTGGGAGGCATGGTCTATGACCCTGGGAGATGAGAGTAGATTCAGAGTATTTGAGAATAGGATTCTTCCCTGCATTTATTGGCCAAAGAAAGATGAGGTCACCGGGGAATGGGGGAGACAGCATAACAAGAAATTGCATGGTCTCTCTGCATCTTCAGAAATAGTTAGGGTTATAAAAGGAAAAAAGCTGCGATAGGCAGGGCACGTGGCTTGAATGGGAGAGGAAAAAGATATTGGTGGGGAGACCGATTGGAAAACGTCCGCTTGGAAAACCAATGACGCGTAGGAAGGGACGCAAGAGAGATGGGACAAGGGCTCAGGATAGGGACACTTGGAGAAATGTGGTTGTTGCGGCCAAGAACTTTCGAGTATCTTTGAGCCACATAGATAGATAGATATAACATATACAATAATAATAATATATATAATTAATTTACTGATTAAATTAAAATAGATTTTGAATAAGAACACAAAAAGAAATGAATGTTTTATGTAATATAAGGATTGAAACAAAATGGATGAAAACCTTTTACTACTTTCAACCAAATACTATGTACCACTCGGGGGTACAGGGGGCGGAGCCCCCGTCTAGGTGTGAAGAGCGCCGAAGGCGCTCTGAGCAGCTAGTTATTTATAATTTATAATTAATTAAATTTAATTTAAATATAATATATTATGTTATTTAATCCAATGCAAATTGCGAGATAGTCGAGTGGAGACACTCCAGCTTATTTGATAATTAATAAAATATTAAAGTTTTTTTTAAAAGTCAATCATTATTTTAATGAAATGATTATATCATAATTATTTAATATTTTATATACTTATTCGTGTTTTTTGCTTTATTTATTATTTTTAATAAATTATCGTACAATAAAAGTACTTAATATAAATATATTATTTTTAAATAATCACGATATCTAAATTTTAAAATCTCATTAAACGTGAATTACATAAAAATTCTATTTTCAAGCACATAAAGAATATTCCTCTATTTTATATACCTACATAGAATATTAGATTTTTTATTAATAGTTAAATATATTTTAATAAATAAATATAATAAAAGATATCGTGATAAAAATATCAATGAATAATTAATATTATATGTCATGAATACACATTTATTATAGTTGACCTATCTTAACTGATCAATAGGGATAAGAAAGAAAAAAAATTATAATAAAAGATATATATATTTACGATATTTTAGTAAGATTCATCTTTCATTTATCTTTTTACAAATTCCAAAAAGAAAATCCATTCTAAATCCATCAACCATTTTGATACTTTAAATCAATCATCTATACTTAGTATATTTTCTATACTTTATTTTTCATGGTAATAACAAATGTTTTGTTAATCATAGATAAAAATCATAGGAAATATTTATTTAAAAATAAATCCATATACACATATTAACAATAATTACTATTAAAGGTACAATAAATATTAGAATCAACAAGCCAAGTGTTATTTTACAATGAAAATTATTATTTGGCAAATATTTCTCATTTTGATTATTTTGTTGTTTAATTATTCATTTGCATTAAATGATTGCTTATTTATTAGTACATTTCGTAAACATTTTAAATTAAGATGTTTATATATTGGTACTGATTCAAAGGATTTCAAATTAGGTGAGATATCATCAAAAAATATTCTTCAATATTTTTTCAAAAAATTATCATAAATTAAATATTAGTTCGGTGAATGGAATGATAAAAACATAAAAAGTGAATGTTAATTGTAAATACCTTTATTAACCATCAAAATACTCTCCACTTGTCCCAATTCACTTCTGACAACGTTCGTTTAACGCTTGAAAACTGTTGGAGAAGTCTTCATGTGGATTCGTTCTCAGAATAGTCGTCACAACGTTCAGGCTGGCAATCCACAAGCAGGACACCAGAAAACACTACTTACTGTGTCTTTGCTAAAATACCCAATTCTTCGGCTATTAGTCGCAGAGTCAATCGCCGATCTTTTGTTATCACATCTCTCGTAGACGTTCAGTGTTTTCTGGTGTCCTGCTTGTGGATTGCCGGCCTGAACGTTGTGACGGCTACTCTGAGAATGATTCCACATCAAGAATTCTCAATCAGTTTTCAAGCGTCAGAACTGGGTTGTGGCCAGTGGGGAGTATTTTGAAGGTTAAAAGTTAAAGATATTTACAATTAACATTCTCTTTTTAATGTTTTTATCATAACATTCACCGAACTTTTTAGACATACCTAGTGTATATATATATAATAAAAAACTATTATGAATTTAGGATTAATAACTATAAATATTATTAATTTTATGAAAGAGAGAGGATATTATTAGAAAATAATTTTTAAGTTTTAAAAAACAAAATAATAGTATCAAATCAATTAAAATTTTTCTTTATGTATGAATTTAATTTAAAGATACATCGAAAATTAGATTTATTTTAATAAAATAACAAATATTTATTAAATATATATATATTTTTTAATTTTATTTATTTAATCAAGTTATATGTTGTTAAATAATAATAATAATAATAATTTATTAAAAAATGTATAGAAACTTTCTTAGATGATTTACAATATAAAATAACCAATTATAAAAATATATACGTAAAGGTTCTAGTAATATGATTTTTATAATTATAATTATTTTTGAAATTAAAATTTATCATCAATTAAATAAAAATGTTCCATAAAGATTGGAATCGAAAACTTTTAAATTTAAATTAAATTAAATTTTTCAATTAAAGTAAACCGGGTGAATTAATATAAATTAAGATTAATTCAAAATAGGTAAGGCAAAGGGATGGCGTTTTACATATTGTCAGCCATTTTGTCTTATTCAAATTTTATATACTAAAATATCCAAACTAGAAAAATAATATCGAGATTTAATAAATAATTATTAATTATTTATTCTGTTGTTAATAATAAAGAATTAATATTTAAAAGAAAATTTAAAATTATTTTCAAATGATACTTGTATTTTAGTATTAATGATCATATTTATTGTCTATAATAATTAATAATTAATTATAATATATCGTAATAGTATAATAAATGGAAAAATGATATATTTTTAGAAGAATTTCAACTGAGTAAAAGATGCCAAGAAATTCAGGGGTGGCTACCAATTTCAAACTCAATGTGTTCAAAAGGACGTTTACTCTGCTCGAAAGGGCCAAGGCTTTTTATTTTAAAGTGGAAAACATCGACGAAAAATCTTTTGCAAATGGCAAGTTAACAAAAATCATGTTTGTTTTTTTTTGAAATAAATCTTACCTTTATATGGGGTCTGTTCAAAAGAAAAGGTAAATTTTGAATTTTCTCGGGCTGTGTAGATTCGATTATCGAAATGTTTTTTTTTTTGTTATGTTGGTACAAATATGTTTCTCATATGTTGAAATTATCAGTCATTTGGGATTAGTAGTTTGTATTTAACAACTGAAAAAGTTGTTCACGTTTTTATGTATTCTTCGATTTTTTAAAGAATTTGTATTAAATTTTGCGTTAAAAATGGAATAAATCCTACCTTTATACCAGGTCAGTACAAAAGAAAATGTAAATTTTGAATTTTTCTTTTGTACAAACCTCATATTTCCACCGAGAGTTTGTCTTTTTAAACATCTTTTGCACACACAATTTTTACAAATAGTTAATTTGTTTTTTTTTAATTTAAAATAAATTGAATGAAATTGAAATAAAACATTTGTAAATTTTATCAATTATTTTATTTATTAATTATTTACTGTTTAATTATTATTCTTTTTATATATAATTTAACGTTTTAGGTTAATTTCGATCGTTGTGAAATTAATGATATCTTCTTATTAATATTAGATCAATCTTTTGCTAATATATCAATTGAAAAGATATTTAATAATATTTATTTTACAATGAATTGTCGTTTTGTGATTGTACGACCATTTCATGAAAGTTATTCTTGGAGTGAAATTTATCGAGTGGCACCTGACCGGCCAATTAATATTGACAATTACGGAATTTGGAATCCCAAGATAAATTTTTCTTATAATTTCCTACCAAATATCTACAAATTACGAAATAATTTCTATGGATTATCATTTAGAATGGGATTAATGGATGTAAGTATATATATTATTTTTATAAATATTTATATATGCATATATATTATATACAGTGGCGTAACTATGGGGAAACTGGGGTGCGAAAACCCCCCTTTCGTATAAATATTTATTTAGATTTAAATATGATTAGTTCAAAAGAGAGTCATTACGAGAAATGAAAAAATACAAGTTGAAATATTTTGTTACCAAAAAATATCATCATTTATCGCCCGAGAGATGCGCAATATTGGGGTTTGCATAGTTGCTATTTATTCTAAGTCAGGCCCTTCCTGTATATGATCTTATTTTAAAGGAAAGGCTATGATTTAAATATTTATAATACATTGTAGACAAAGGGATCGATACTCAAAGTTATTTGATTTTTTTGTAAACTACAGATATATAAATTTATATTTAAAGAAAAAGGTGAATTTTGAATTTTCTCGAGCTGTGTACATTCGATTATCGAAATGTTTTTTTTCTTATGTTGGTACAAATATGTTTCTCATATGTTGAAATTATCAGCCATTTTGGATTAGTAGTTTGATTTTCACAACTGAAAATGTTAGTCACGTTTTTGTGTGTTCTTCGATATTTTACTTAAACAAAAATGAATCAAAGAATCTGTATTAAATTTTACGTTAAAAATTGAATAAAGTGCTCCAGCGCACTTAAAATGTTGACTGAGGCATTCGGCGAGTCTACTTTGTCTCAAAAGAATGTTTATAAGTGGTACAAGCACTTTACAGAAGGCCGAGAAGATGTTAATGACGATGATCAAATGTTTTCTTCGAATACATTGGCGTGGTGCATCATGAGTTCTTGCCAACAGGTTGTACTGTTAATAAAGAACACTACAAGGAAGTTATGCAACGTTTGCGTGAAGCAATACGGCTCAAAAGATCGGAATTGTGGAAAAACAAATCATAGATTCCACATCACGATAATGCACCAGCTGACACATCATTGCTTGTTTGTGATTTCGTAAAAAATTGAAGAACATAGAAAAACGTGACTAACTTTTTCAGTTGTAAAAACAAACTACTAATCAAAACTGGCTGATAATGTCAACATATGAGAAAAATATGTGTACCAACATAACAAAAAAAACATTTCAATAATCGAATGTACAAAGCCCGCGAAAATTCAAAATTCACCTTTTTCTTAAGAATAGACCTCGTATACAAATTTTTTTTTATAATACTACTATTTTTGTTGGTTCTTATGAATGTGTATTGCGCGTGATAAGCAATAAATTTATTTATAGTTAAACTGATAGTGTGTAGAGGGAGAAGACGATATGATAACAATTTTATGATAAATGTTAACGAATTAGGAGAATATAGAAAAGAGGTCGACAACCTCCGGCCAGCTAATTGCTTAATTAGTATAACAAAATTATAAAATTTGATAAACCAGTTTCAACCTTCACATTGAAATTTGCAAATTACATTTATAAATTAAATAATAATTTAAAAATTAAAATTATTTTAATAAACATTAAATAAGTTATTAAAAATTTTACAGATTTAAATATTAAGCAAATAACTAATTTTTTTTCTTTCAAAATATGTAAAATTATAAATATTAATAAAAATATGTTAAGAAAAATTATTTATAATTATATTATAATAAAATATGTTAACATGTCAATATTTTAAATATTAAATCGAAATCTATAATAAAATCTTTTTGTCTAAATTTTACTCAAAAATTTCTAACAAGTTTAAGGCACGCTCAAATTTGATTGCAATTCAATTACTTTACTTACTTTACGTTAAGCCAGCGGTCGGAAGGGGGGTGGGGGTAAATTACCCCAAATGGGTTAAAAATGAAATTTATGGGGATACAAATTCATTCAGCTATTCAATCGAGCTGAAATTCTATATATAGCAGTTTTATACAATTTTTAATCATGTGAAAAATTATCAAACATATATCTTTATTTTTACGGTCACTTTAGAAGAAAAAAAATCAAAACGTTGTAGGTAATGACCCTCTTCCGGTTGAGCTACATTTCTCAAAAGTTGATAAAAAAACTACAAATTTTGAAAAATGCCCATGTACCAAATTTGATGATTCTAACCCAAACCATTTTTTACGTAATCTTGTCTACATACAGACACACACATACACAGACATTTCTCTCAACCTTAGTGAAAATGATTCATGAACCTTCAAAACGTATAAAAACATCAAAATCACGACATCGAAAATTTGCGTGATCGTGATACTATCTCTGGCGAGATAGTAAAAAGGATAATAAGAGAATTTATATTAAAAAAAAAATATTATCATAATTTTATTATATATTAATTTTATATCTCATGTTTTTTTAATTTTAAAATATTCTTTTTTTTTATATTTAAGCTTCCACCCCAGACAATTGTTCACCGAGCAAATAATGTGAAAGATTATCAATATGATGGTATAACATACAGGATATGGAAAATAATAATAGATCACATGAATATAAGGTCATTGTAATCAATATGTATATTATAAAAATATAATTTATATCTCATTATAATAGAAATTCAGATCTTAACATAAAAAAATTTAAAATGTTACAATGAAGCTTCTATAACAGCGGTCGGGGAACTTTTTTTAATCATTACCTCAAGAGTTGATATTACCCCATGGTGAAGAGCTACAAAAAAAAAACGAAATCACCTCTTTTTAGCATCTTTCCTATTATTACCCCCCCCCCCCCATGATAATTTTGAAAAGAAAACAATAACTAAAAATTTTATTTGTAAAAATGAAAAAGGTTTATAAAAATCTGTAGTGTCTCCACTCGACTATCTCGCAAATTTGAATTTAATTAAATAACATATATTAATTTAAATTAAATTAAATTAATTAAAAATTAAAATTAATAAATAATATTTATTAAATCAGCGCATGTTTGGCTTTTTGTTGATGGCACCACGTCACGTGTTGACGGGTGAGATTTGCAGTGTTAAAAAATTAATTCTGGTACTTTCAGCGATTCAATCAAGCTGAAATTCTATATATAGCAGTTTTATACAATTATTAATCATGTGAAAAATTATCAAACATATATCTTTATTTTTACGGTCACTTTAGAAGAAAAATAAATGAAAACGTTGTAGGTAATGATCCTCTTCCGGTTGAGCTACATTTCTCAAAAGTTGATAGAAAACTATGAATTTTGAATAATGCCCATGTACCAAATTTCATTATTCTAGCTCAAACCGTTTTTGCGTAATCTTGATTACATACATACACACATATACACACACACAGACAGACATTTTTCTCAACCTTAGTGAAAATGATTCAGGAACCTTCAAAACGTATAAAAACATCAAAATCTCAACATCGAAAATTTTCGTGATCGCAATACTATCTCTGGCGAGATAGTAAATATATACTTTTTACTCACTAAAAGTTTCATTTTGACCCCCAAACATTTCATTTTTACCCCATTTGGGGTAATTTACCCCGGTTCCCCGACCGCTGTTTTATAACTAAATGTTATTTTTAATAATACGATTATAGAATATTTATATATTTATATTTTTAAATTCAATTCAATTAATTTATTAACAGGCCTATTGATGTTTTCATCGAAAACTATAAAGGGATTCGTTTACCAAATGGCACCTGGACCGGACATGTCGCGGCGATCATCAATGAAGATGTGGACCTCGTCAGTGCATTCACTTATAATTCACCACGCAAAGATGTCGTGGATTTTATTCGAGTTCTTTGGCAAGATAGGTGATCAACAAAACAAACAAACAAACAAACAGAAATTGTATTTAAGTTTAGGGAACTTTGACAGAAATTTGATTAGAGAAAAGAATATTAATTTTTATTTAGCTCTTTGATTTTTTTTCTTTATTAAAAAAATTAAATAGTGTATATGAATTTACTACTCTTAAATCACACATTTAAAATGCTAAACATTAAATTAAAAAAATATTTATTATTTTTGCATTTATTTAGAAGTATCTCATTTATTACATGTACCATATTCGTTACAGTAAAAATGATAAATCGGTGATGATGTAAAATTACTGGCGATTATACATAAAGACCACTGAATTTGTGGTAAATATGATAAATTATCTCATATTTATCAAATTTACCGGTTAGTTTATAAAGTCCCCAACTCGTAATGGGGAATGTGATAAAAGTTTCTTATTTTACGAAATTTGCATTTATCATCAAATATCCAAATCGTAATTGAATCAATTATTTCGAAAAGGCAACATCTCCGAATTTTTTCAAAATTGAGGAAAAAAATTCCATTTTGTAAAATAAGCGTAATAACAGCTATTTAGAGTGGAAAGGAGACATCTCCGAAGTTTTATCATTAAGAAAAAAATTCTGATGACTTTATTTATTTTGAAAAGGTAACAACTCTAGCAGTTGTTTCCTTTTAGGTCCCGGAGAAGTAGATCGAATTAATTAAATCATCATCAAATACCAATAAATTGGATATCTACAACATTACAACTTCCGAAAATATTGATTTTAAAAAATGGTGGCTGCAATTTTACAAAAAAAAACTGTACTATCCAAAAGAAGTTTTGGAAAGCAAATTCCAAGAGAGCAAAGGGTTTCGTTTGCTGTAAGCAGCTATAATGAGTTTGTGTACAGTTCCGTCATCCCTGGAACTGTTAAGGTACGCCAATATATAGAAAATGATATGAACGAAGAGGAATTTCATTTACTAAAGCATTTAACAAATTTCCCTTCTTTACCAAATTAAATGGATTTTCCTGCCTATTTTTTAAAAGTGCCAATGAATGCAAAAAAAATAGTCGACATCAAAAAGGTGATTCAGTATATTCCAGTAGAATATACACAATTTTACGAAGATCTATTTGTGTGGCCCACAACTAATGAAAATACCGACCAAGATTTTAAAATTGTCTACAGAAATAAAAATAGTCCAAAATTTTATCAAAAATGACATTTATTGCATATTATCTTGTGTTTTTAGTATATTGTTATTTTTGTAAAGTTTTTTCATATTTTTAAATAAAAAAACAAGTCATAGTAACAAATTGTTTAACTTATTTCAACCTAACAAAGGACGTTGATTTCGAAAAGGGAACATATCAAATTTTTTTTTTAAATTTTCAGTACAAAACTAATTTATTAAAATAATGATTAACACAAATTAATATTACCTGAAGTTAGATAAAAAGAAACACAGAAGAAATAGTTCAATACAATTTTTAATTTTTTCAAAAATCAGTTTTTTTAGTCCCCTGAAGAATTACATTTTTTGGAGATAATACCTTTTCGAAATAATCGATTCAATTGTAAATGTGATAAATATCATGACTTATTGGACGAGTACAATAGAATGCAGGTTTATTTGAGTAGTTACTATACTATATATTGGTGGCATTATATATATATATTACTTTTAGCCAACACCCCACTCTTCGGTTTTTTCGGTTCGGTTTGGATAATGGAAAATTATTTAATTAATTAATTTTATAACCATATTCTTCGGCTTTTGTTTTTTGGTTTGGTTCAGATTAAAAAATTAATTAATTAAATAATTTTCCATTATCCAAACCGAACCGAAAAAACCCGAAGAGTGGGGTGTTGGCTAAAAATAATATATATTGTAGAATTGGCGCAAACTGAACGAAATTTGGTAAAATAAGAAACTTTTATCAAATGGGGAATTTGATACGGGGTTGGGGACTTTATAAACTAACCGGTAAATTTGATAAATATGAAATAATTTTTAATAATTACCACAAATTCAGTGGTCATTATGTATAATCGCCAGTAATTTTATATAATTACCGATTTATCATTTTTACTGTAACATATATACTTATAAGTTTTTAAATTTTTAACTAGAATTAATAAAGATTTCTTACTATAATGTTTTTTTTTGATAATATAATTTTTGTTGATTTCTAATGAATGTATTTTCTTTGTCTCATTTAGATTAACTGTATTTTTTCGACGAGATCAAATCGTTTCTGACAATGAATCCAGTTATTGGACTGCATTTATACGACCATTTTCATTTAATTTATGGATTATTATATTGATAACATTTTTCATGTTTACCATTTGGGATTCTATTTATGCATTTTTTTCATATCCCCAAGAACCATCAATAAAAGATTTACTCAAAAGATTTATAGAATCCGTATTTTATATTTTTGGAATTTTCTGTTTACAAGGTACTATTTACTAATTTTTTGATTATCTATTTCTATGGCGCTACAGAATTCGAAAGTTCTTTAAGCCTAGTTTACACGGGCTTAGTTAGTTCTTGTCATTAGTTCAGGGGTAGGCAAATACTTTTAAGCCCGGACTTTTTGAACGCCCGCCGGCCCGTTGGAAAAAGTTGGCTCTAATTTTGATTTTCGTTCAATATGTCTCTAAAAAAAAAAAAAAAAAAAGATTGGGGATAAAGTTAAATTAAATAATCGCTTTTTTTAATATGAGATCAGTACTAATCATTACTACAAACTCTCGCACATAAATTGTTGTAAAATGACTGATAATTTATTAAAGGATTTAGTACAAATTAAAATCTTCAACTTAAAATTGTTATATTGTATAATATTAAATTGATTTTTTGAGGTGAGCTCTTTTAAAAATCCAATTGAGTTTTCATCATCAGTATAGCCCAATTTACACGGGCTTAGTACTTGTTATTAGTTCAGGGGGGGGGGGGGTAAATACTTTTAAGCGCGGGCCTTTTGAATGCCAGCAGGCCCGTTGAAAAAGTTGATTCTTATTTTGATTTTTCGTTCAATATGTCTCTAAAAAAAAGAAACTTTATCCCCAATACCTTTAATATACATCTACTCTACCAGAGGCGGATTAAAGTCGACTAGGGCCTGTTTGGTGGCGCTCACTTTGATATTATGCAATTATTTTTTGTGCAATCCAATATCACTAGCAAATTAAAATTTTTAAAAATAAACAATAAAGAAAAAACATAACATCATAATCCAAATCAAATACCTTATATATGTAGTATGTGGTTCATCATCACACATTATACTTAATTATAAATTAGATAAGACAATTCTTAGTAAAGTAGTAGATCGTTTTAAATTTTTTTATTTTTATTTTTTAATTAAAGAATATGAATATTACTAGAGCTACGCAATTTTTTATTTAATTTATTTATTTAAAATTAAACGCCATTCGCCAGTAATCCTCAACCTGTGGGGCGCGCCCTCCTGGGGGGCGCGGGCATATCCAAAAGAAAATTTTTTTCAATATGCTTCTAAAAAAAAAGGTAAAATGATTTTGTGCGCAAATTTTTGAACATTTTCGATTATTTTCCAATTTTTTTTCAATATGGTTCTAAAAAAAAAAAGCTCAGATGATTTTGCGATGCTCTGAAACATTTCCGATGGGGGGGGGGGGGGGCGATGAAAATTATGATTGAAAATTGGGCCGTGAATACTAAAAGGTTGAGAAATACTACGCGTTTGTTTTAAAAATAAACTTAAATACTCATTCTTGAGTGTTTAAATAGCAAATCAGAAAATATTTTTTAAATAAAAATTTAATATTGACAAAAAAATATCTTTTATATAGGAGCCCCTATGCACCTTTAGTAGTTAATCCGCTTCTGTATTTTACTCAAAAAATAAATTAAATATAATTTGCCCTTTTTTTATTTATGAAAACATTAATTTTTTATTTAAAAAATTTGTTCTTGAATATTTAAAGTTTAAAATTTAAAATAAATTTATCATTTTAATCACTAGTATAGTGATTATAGTAAATTTATAAATTTTAAAAAATGAATTTTTATTTATAGCAATGTACAATTTTGTGATCCTTCTTATTGAAAAGTTATTTTTTGTTAATTCTATTTCCTTTGAAGGTAATAGCCACCGAAAGATTTTGAGAGAACAAAATAGTGGTAAAATTATTTTGATCACATATTTTTTTTTTGCTTGGCTACTATACGTCATTTATTCTGGATTTATTGTCTCCTTCCTCATCTTACCAGACACCAAACTACTTTTCAACGATATTGAAGGTTTAATTGAAGCAAAAGGATTTTTAATTCATATTAATAAACACACGCCATTCACACAAATATTAATGGTATAAAAATTTCAATAAAATCAAAATCTTTAAAAATTGACTTATATATTCACAAATATGTTTCTTTTTTAGGAAAGTAAAGATTTAAAAGTACGGACATTTTTTAAAAAATATCTTTCACCAGAATTAGGAAGATTACCATTAAATAAAGATGGCTTTAAAAATTTGGACACTTTTAAAAAATATGGATTTATGCAATATTTTTCTATTTGTAGTTACTTTCTTAAATCGAAAGATTATCCAGTCTTCTATTTATCAATATTACAACAACCATTTTATCTTTCATATAGTATAAAGAAATTTTCACCTTATCAGCGATTTTTTAATCATATGTAATTATTTTTTTTTTTCTTGGTAAATTAGCTGGAGTGTCTCCACTCGACTATCTCGCAATTTGAATAGGATTAAATAACATAATATATTATATTTAAATTAATTAATTATAAATTAAAATTAATAAATAATATTTATTAAACCAGCGCATGTTTGGCTCTTTGTTGATGGCACCACGTCACGTGTTGGTGCGTGATTTGCAGTCATCGTGTTAAAAAATTAATTCTGAGACTTTCAGCTATTCAATTAAGCTGAAATTCTATATATAGCAGTTTTATACAATTTTTAATCATGAGAAATACTATCAAACATATATCTTTATTTTTAGGGTCACTTTAGAGGAAAAAAAATCAAAACGTTGTAGTTGATTACCCTCTTCCGGTTGAGCTACATTTCTCAAAAGTTGTTAAAAAAACTACGAATTTTGAATAATGCCCATATACCAAATTTCATGATTCTAGAACAAACCGTTTTTGCGTAATCTTGTCTACATACAAACACACACACAGACATTTTTCTCAACCTTAGTGAAAATGGTTCAGGAACCTTCAAAACGTTTAAAAACATCAAAATCTCGAAATCGAAAATTTTCGTGATTGCAATACTACTACTGGCGAGATAGTAAAAAAGTACATAGCTACCACTATCTCTAAAAAATAAATTAAATTTTCTCTTTTCAAATATCATTAATATCCAGTGTTAATTAAAAGTTTGTTAATTACAAAATCAAATAAAGATAGGCAAATTATCACCTTGGTTATATAAATTACTAAATATCATTCATTTTCCTATTGAATGAATGTTACAGTAATAATTTGTATAAACAAACTTAAAAATTTCATAACTATATTAAATGTTTATTGATCAATATAGTACTTTCCCAAAATTGTTAAAGTTAAAAAATTTTACCCCATTGATCAAGATGAATTATATTTTTCGAATTGAACATGCAATAAATATAATTAATCTGATTAAAGAACCCTGAACCCAGTGATTTATTGGTAAAAAAGAAGTAAGGGAACGCATAGTGGCAGCAAAAAAATTCCTTATTTAAGCAAACTATTTTTTTCCATATATTTATTCAATTTTTTCTTATATAAAAACAATAAAATTATTTCCTTCCTTTTCAAGTAATTACTATCTCGCCAGAGATAGTATTGCGATCATGAAAATTTTCGATGTTGAGATTTTGATGTTTTTATACGTTTTGAAGGTTCCTGAATCATTTTCACTAAGGTTGAGAAAAATGTCTGTGTGTGTGTATGTGTGTGTGTATGTGTGTATGTGTGTATGTGTGTATGTATGTAGGCAAGATTACGCAAAAACGGTTTGAGCTAGAATGATGAAATTTGGTACATGGACATTATTCAAAATTCATAGTTTTCTATCAACTTTTGAGAAATGTAGCTCAACCGGAAGAGGGTCATTACCTACAACGTTTTGATTTTTTTTCCTCTAAAGTGACCGTAAAAATAAAGATATATGTTTGATAATTTTTCACATGATTAATAATTATATAAAACTGCTATATATAGAATTTCAGCTTGATTGATTCGCTGAAATTACCAGAATTAATTTTTTAACACTGAAAATCTCACGCGTCAACACGTGACGTGGTGCCATCAACAAAAAGCCAAACATGCGCTGGTTTAATATTTATTATTTATTATTTATAATTTATAATTAATTAAATTTAATTTAAATATAATATATTATGTTATTTAATCCAATTCAAATTGCGAGATAGTCGAGTGGAGACACTCCAGCTAATTTTTATGTTATTTTAAGTTATTTATTTTTGAATATAAAATTTGAAAATAGAATAGAATAGCAGGAAAAATGTTTCAATGTTAAAATACAAAAAGAAGGAATGATTGGGATGGAAAAGTTGGTTAAATCGATTTATTAAAATAATTCGTATTAACTTATTTGTCGTATAATACGTAGTATAATTAATTTGTATATAATTTCATTTAACGAAGGGGAAATAATATAATTTATTTGGAAAATAAAGTCAAAGGCAGTTGAATCTCATCCATTGGGGGGGTAAGCAATGCAGCATTGCTATGCTGTCCCCTTCAAGGTCAACGAGAAGCAAAGCATTGGAGGTGGGGGCGAAATTTATTAAATATATATAATTAATATATCAGTAAAAAGTTAAAAATCTATATTTTATAAAATTAAATTTTTATTTGAATCTTTTCTAAAATTTATTAAACTTCATTTAAATTAATAGGAATAAATAAATTTACAATTAATTCTTGATTGAGGGATGATTTCGATGGTGACGCCGGTCACCGTCTTCGACTGGAAAGGGAATGCGTACTGAAAGCGCTCGAAGCACACGGACAGGCAGGCATGCAGGCAGGCCAGGAGGGAGGGTGGGTGGGAGGTGAGAAGAGGAGGCGGAGGGGGCCATCATGGCGGCAAATCATTTCAATCTGTCAAAATTCAATAATTAATATTTAATCAACGAAGCACCGTAAAATTATATAATAGTAGTGAAAATTAATCTACGTTTCATGATGAATCTATTCGTATAGGTTTTATCTGATGTTATGAGGCAAGATTTTTGTTGAACTGTTAAAATAAACCAATATTAAAATTAATTAAAAATTTCCATTTAATAATACAAAAAATCAATTTTATTTAGAATCTGGCTAAAATTATGGTCAATGGATTGGTCTTGGTCACAATTTACAAGATTTAGTCAAAAATTTTAATAAAATGAAAAACATTGATTTGATTGGTTTTTCCTAATTCTCCAAAGCGTTCTATAAATATGAGTTCCAAGTTTTTTACTAGTATGAAGCGTAGGAGAGGTGGGTCCTCTCAGAGGCACATAAGACATGTCTCACTCGTGAATAAATGGGGTTTTGCTAGTCGAAGGGTTGACGTGATCTGGATATATTTGAATAAACCCCCCTTCGGGGGGTTTATTCAAATATATATAGGAGACTCTAAAGAGTCTCCTATAAGAGACAAGAATTTCAATTTTTTTTCTTTTTAATGAAGCTATGCTAGGTATTCTCCTTCATCCAAATAAATTTGATTTTTTAAATGATCAGGGGAGGGGGGGAGAGTAAGAGTAATGGAATGGATGGAAAGGCGTCAATGGGTGAAGGACATGATTCCTCCAGGTAGAAGAGGGATTTAGAAGAAATCATGGGCTCACGTGAGGGCAGGGACGCCAATCCCTGAAATAGAATTCTTTTCTACTGGGTTAATAGAAAAGAATCTACTCGCTACCCGGGATATTATTTTTAAATTTATTAAAAAATAATTTTAGATCATAATCATCCTATATGTTATTACATCTTTTATATACCATATATTTATATTTTTCTTATCCCGATAATTTATATACTTTTTAACCAAGGGCTTCCCTTTCTCAAAACACCGTTCAGTCCTAGACTACTCTACTCTACCCAAATTTCGACTCTACCTCCCCCTCCTCTCATATCCATTCCAAAATGAAGTATTTATTTTAATTGAAGTTATAAATTTAAATGAAAAATAACAGCCCTTCCATTTACAATTTTTTTTATTTTAATATTATTATAATAATTAAAACTAACATATCTTTCATATATCTAAATCGGCGATATAATGACTTCTTTAATTATCTTCTAAAATTTTAAACTTATTTGACCATATCCATAGTCGACCGCAGACTATATTTTATTCAAAAAGTAGCCCCTAAAAGCTAAAAGTTTGGCCACACCTAGTCTATAGAATAGTCTTTGTTAGGATCTAAGGAAAGTGATTATACTAAATTCTTAACAATTATAAACAAGATTTGAGGTAAAAAGGTGCTTCATTTGTCAACGTCGTTTATATTAAGTGATGCCTTGTCTTCCATATCGAATGTATAATAGGTACTTAACAAGGGATTTACATGACTTAAGCAGTGATGTATTTGTAAAAGAAGAAGTAAGGGGACGCATAGTGGGAGCAAAAATAAGTCCTATTTTCAGCAAACTATTTTTTTCCATATAAGTTTCTATTTTTTCTTATTCTTACTATACAAAATATTAACGCACACAAAAAAGAAATTCTAACAGTAGATTTATGTGGGAGTTGTCGGGACATGAAAAAGTACTGCAACGCTTTCGGCTTCTGAAAAAAGGTTGGGAACGTTCCCGCGTTCCCCTCTCAATACACCACTGCCTGAACCTTAAAAAAAATAAATACGCAGAGTTATATTAATTTGATTATTATTTTAAAATACAATTGTACGACAAAATATCGAAAATTTAAACAAAAAAGTAATTTTTTATTAAACATTTTGAAAACAATTAATTTCATCTTGATAATTTAAATACCTTAATCAGCGGTCGGGGAACTTTTTTTAATCATTACCCCAAAATGTTTTTGTGTAAGTTGTTATTACCCCATGGTGAAGAGCAAAAAAACAACGAAATCGCCTCTTTTTAGCTTCTTTCCTATTATTACCTCCTATGATAATTTTGAAAAGACAACAATAACTAAAAATTTAATTTGTAAAAATACTAACAGGATTATAAAATAACAAATTAAAAAAATATACTTTTAACTCCCAAAAATTTCATTTTTACCCCATTTGGGGTAATTTACCCCGGTTCCCCGACCGCTGTCCTAAATACTCTTTTGGTTGAAAGTAAATTTGGATATTCAATTCAATATGACAAAAAATATAATAAAATATCAATTTTATTAAAAAGGATAGTTATTTTAAATTAATTAGATTGGAGATAATTGAATTACTGAATACTTATATAGTTACATACAGGAATTAAATTCATACATAAAATTAAAATTATATTTGAAAACATTTATTAGAAATAAATCTGCTAGAAAGAATTATAAAATATTCTTTTTCTTATATTTCTACAATATCTTAACATAAGAAATGGAAAAACGGATGAAAAGGAAGAAAATTTTATTAATTTTATAATAATAATATTTAAAATATAGCCGATATGTTAAAATAATTCTTTGCCTTTTAAAATAATTGATTTTTTTTTAGGATATTACGTCTTCATGAAAATGGAATAGTGAAACACACTCTAAAATATTTTTATGGAAATTTAAATAAACATTTGTATGGAAATGGATATAATAGTATTGGATTTAAAAGACTTTATTTTCCATTTACTATTCTTATTGCTGGTTATATATTTTCTTTTTCTATATTAATAATCGAACTTATTTATTTCGTAAAAAAAAAAATAAATAAATCATAGATATTTTCAAAAAAATTAACAATCAAACACACATAATAATAAAAAGTTAATTAATATAAGAAAAACAATTAATTTTCATGTCTCACTATGAATAACATAAGAAATTTTGATTCGTAGACACATAAAATGAAAAGTTAATTATATTATAATTAACTATTTAAGGCAGTGGTTTCCAATCTTTCTGTATCGGCGCCCCCCTTTTTCTAAAAAAAATTCTTGTGTCCCCTTACACATATGTGAAATAATCTAACAGGTTCAAAGGATCACAAAATCATCTGACTTTTTTTTAGAACCATATTGGAAAAAAATTGAAAAAAAAAATCGAAAATTTGAATTGCCTTAGCGCCCCCCAAGGGAGGCGCGCCCCACAGGTTGGAAACCGCTGATTTAAGGGGTTCTGGAATATTATATATTATATGTACTTTCTATTCTATTCGAGATTATGCAAAATATTTACATGGCACTAATTTAAAAATTTCAAGAAAAATTCTATTGTTATTCTGATGAGTAGGCACTGAAAATTGAGATAAAAAATTATTTCGTCCAAATATATTTCTTTAGTTTGTTTTAAGGGTAGACAGAACAACCCGTTATATATATATATATATATATATATAAGTACCTTAGAGGACAAATATCCTAAATGTTTCTTAGGCACACATATATATATTTGTAAGACTTTTTTTTTTTTAAATTATGGATACATTTTTAGTATTTATCAATAAATTTTAAATACATGTAATATTATTATATGCATAGCAAAATTTTTATAAAAAAAGTGAAAAATTTGTTATTCGAACCCTTTTTTAAATATTTTCAAAATAAATATATTTAATTAATAAATTTTATATATTCTTTGTCTGTTATTTTAAGATTTTAATGGAAATATATACATATTATATAATAATATATAATATATATCCATTCTAAAAACTGTTAAAAATTGTAAGTTTAGAAATTTAATAAAAAATATATAAATAAAATATTTAGATTCCCTGCTAGTTTTTCATTAATTTTAAATAATAGTTCAATTTTAGAACATAGGAAATAATATTTTCGATTATTTACTATAATGAATTACTATAATAATCACTAAATTTTAAAATAAAAATGACAATTATAAATAATAAAATAACATTTTTATTTAATATAGAATGTCCTAAAAATAAATCATTGTATAATTATATATTCATGATTGATTATTTCAACAATTTTCAAAACGCTTGTTTTCCAAGATTGATTAATTTATATTTTGAGCAAAATTCTTTTTAAAATAGTATTAGCATGGAATCTTATTCAAATATTTAAAAAAATTGAATTATATTAGAATAATAATAATATTAGCATTTTATATTTAATTCTTTTCTAAAAATAGGTTTATTACTGAAAAATAAACTTAAAATATTGAAATGTAATTAAAATTTTATAAAAATTATTGAATAAATACAAAATATTTTATTAAATCATATTTAATCATTATTTTTATGATATCTATTTATTAATATTTTAATTTTGAAATATATGGTGCAAGAAGCGAAACCTTAGTAAATGTATATAAAGATTAGATAATTATCCGTATTACTATTATTAGCCCAATTATTTCATTTTTTATACAGAAATATTTACAAATGATTATAAAAAAATGTTGAGAAGAAAAATTTTTAATCCCCTGGTGAAAATTAATTAACATATTTCTAAACTATAAAATAATTTCAGGACTGGAGTAGATTTTTTTATTAATAAAATAACATTTAATTAAACGAAGATAAGTAATTATATATATATATAAATATATATATATATATATATATATATATGTTTTGAAATGAAACTTATTCATATTAACTCTCATTAAAACATTTCAATAAATAAAAATATACCAATGAAATGTAGTCAGACATGTAAACGCCTATATTTAAATATTTTCCCAGCTGATATAATCCAATATTATTAGATTCTGCTTTGAAAATATTTCTTTAGTTTTATTTCGGTTTCAATAGTTCTAATATTGACAATGACATTAATTTAATTAATTCTTTAATTCTTAACTATTCGGGTTTTCAAAAACAAAAGCAATTTTAGTAAATAATTCTAATTACTTCCTGCACCTAATTTTGACTTTTTTTGAAAATTATTTTATTGACAAATTTTTATTATAATAGCGTCGCTTGTATTTAATAAATATTTTTTTATTAAAACAAAAATACAAAATTCAATATATATAATCATATAATCTATACAAATTAAAATGTGAATTGATTAAAAAATATAATAATTAATAAAAAAAGAAAAGCGTATGTGCAAATTCCATTTCTTGTTTATTGTCCACGCGAAAGAAATGGTACAACACTAATATAAAAATAGTTAATAAACATAAAAATAGAATAATTAGATTTATATAGAACGTATTTTAAAATATTACAATGTTTATATATATATATATATATATAGATTTAAAAAAAATCAAGGATAAAGACAATATATTTATATGACACCAAGCATATCTCTTATTTTATAACAAAATAATCCTTTAATTAACGATATATATATATATATATCTTAATAGAATAAACAAATTTATTTAAATTATAAATAAAAAATTATTTATTTTTTTTTTAAAAAATCATATTTAAATCATTATAATATTGTATATTTTAAATAATAAACCATTTATTCAGACCTGGTAAATAGAGATCTTGAATTAAAAAAATTATAGATCTAAATTTAGCAATAAAAACTAATATAAATATTTTAAAAAATAATCATAGACTATTTTATTTGTAATTAAAATCACACTTCAATAATAAAAAGTAAACTATTAATATACAGAATTTAGCCATATTTAATCTATGAGAATATTAAATTATTATTTTTATAAATTACATTTTTATTCTTAATGACTTGAGTTAGAATACATAAATTTGAAAAACATTTCTTACATTTCATACTAAAAATATCTAACCTTTCTATAAACCTTGAAAAATTTATATTAAAATAATATTCTCATTTAAAATAAATAGGTGTGCCATAATTCTGAATAATATATCTAAAAGATTTCCTAATGTATATCCCTATATATTTAAATAATATAGATATATAAAGATACACAATATATTGAAAATTAACCATTACCAAGTTTATACACTTTCAAAGAATTTGAAATGATATACACGGTAAAATAAAGTAGGTATAAATGACTAGATTTATGAAGAGGGAATATTGCCTTTTGTTTTATTATTAATGTTAATTTCATTTTTAGATCCTTTTGTCGAATTTTGTGATGCGAAGGGTGGCTCAACTTCTTCCAATTCAAATTCACATTCCCAATCGTCTTCATTACTACTTTCTCGTTCTATAATAATGATAATTATAATTAATGATTATTATATAAAATCATGATAATATATTAGACTAGTTAAAAATAATTTATAATATATTATTAGATTCTATAAAAAATATGACAAAATATTAATAAAATTAAAAAATATTGAAAAAGTAATCTTTATTAAAATATAGCTTCTTTTTATTTATGTTGAATTAGTTGTTATTTTAAATTTGGATTAGTAAAATATTTTTAAATAAGTAATAAATATATACCTTTCTCATTATTTTTTAAATTTTCATTATTTTCTGCATAATGATTATCTTTAGTAGTTAATTCAGTTTTCTCTTTTTCTGCCTCCATTTCTTTTTGATATTCATTTAATAACCTAGTTTGTTCTTCTTCACTAATTTCTGTTGATGTATTAAAATCCAAATCAGCAGCCACTAAAAGTATATTGAATTAATGTAATTTTAATTATAAAAGATTCTATTTTTTTATTTGATTAATTTTTTTATATATGTATTATTTAATTAAAAGAATGATGGAATACATTTTTCTTTACTTTTATCCCAAGCAAAATTTTCAGCTCGTTTTTTTTCACGTTCTGCTCGACGTGTCATTGCTTCCCTCCTTGCTTCTTCATCTTCTAATAACGCCTTTTGAAAGAGAAATCTTCTCCAGAAATCTCTGTGAGTGACCTAAAAATTAAAATAGAAAATTTTTAATTATTATACAATTTTTTCTTCTTTTTCAAAGAATAGAATAGATCATGAATATATCCAATTGTTTTTAAAACTTCCATTGTAACGAAAAAAATCTTACTTGAGAAGGTACTAATTGCTGATAAATTTTGGCTAAATTTGGACTCCGAGATAATTTTCTAGAGAGTCGTTCTTCACTGAGTTGATCTTCAACTACTGATAACCAAGCTTGGTATTGAGCAGTTTGGGCTTCTGGAGGATCAGTTAAAAAGGTGGATTCTGTTAATGTTAATGCATGAATTTTTGCCTGAAAAAAGAAGAATATTATTAAAAAAAATCGTAAAAAATTCATTTTGATATAAGAATATAATTTATTAAAACGTGGGAAATTGTAAATTACTTGAAGAGGAGATAAAGGAACAGGTTCATTATCAAAAATAACAACAGCTTCTTGGTCTTCATCATCTGGCTCTGGATTTAAGGCAGAAGAAACTTGTCCAAAGAAAGTTGAAACACTTCGTTTCACAGTTGATGCTGTTGAATCTGGTTCATCCAACTAAAATAATTTTTAAAGAGTTGTGATTAATTGATAAGACGCCATACAGTCTTGATTAACAAAGTTAGTTAAATTAATTAAAGATATATTATTATTGAGGCGCCACAGGGTGAGAGGCTAGCATCGCTGACTCACATTCTCGAGGTCCCGGGTTCAAGTCCCGGGCATGGCAAGGGATTTTCTCTAGCTGGGGTCTATGAGGCGGAGTCAACCCAACCTCTGGGATCAAAATTGGGAAACTACTTGATAAAAAGTAGCGCCACCGATCAAAAAAATCAAGGTTAAGGTTAATAGTACCCGTTCTACTGATCATAGGACACCGCATTGATATAACCGACTTGATAGGCGCTGTACTTACGTAGGAAGTACAAAAGTCAGAAGAGTTTTTTTTTTAAATTAATTGTGATTGATTGATTTAATAACAAATATTACCTTTAATGTGTCTCTGAATACAGTGCTTGTAGAAGTGACAACATTTCCAGCTTCGCAACGCACAGCAGATGAAAATTCGTCTAAATCCCTTTTTACTGATTCTAAGACCTCTGCAGACTAAAAATTTAAAGAATTAACAAATTCTTAATTTGATGATTAGAAATAAATAAAAATATATAAAACATATTATTTATGATAATCTATATTCCAATATAAATCTCAAAATTAATTATCAATTAAATTGAAAAAATAAAAATAACAATTAGATCTAATAAATAAAATTTTAAATTTTAAGACGCCATTATTAAGAAAAAGCTTACGATGTTTTTAGAAAACTTAGTAATTTTATAGTAAAAATTAAAAAAAAGCCCAATAAAGTTTTATTTGTTGTGATTAATTTATCATTTCATAATAAGTCAATTTATCTTTAAAAAAATAGTATTAGAATCCCTATCATTGGATCAATAAATAATGATAATAAAGAGATAAAAAACTAGTATACTAAATACATATAGTAAGATAATTTTCAAAATTTGAGTTTTTTTTAAATAAATTATAAGGATTAATTTTTTTATAAAAGAATAAATGATGATTATAGAGAAAGTATTTATCAAGAACTTTATGAAATATAAAAAACTTAAGATATCTAATAAACTGACCAATATAAAAATATGGACAAAAAAATTGATTAAAATAAAAAAATAAATTTAATGCGTCTATAAAATGTTGATGTATATATTTTTCCAAATGTCTTTAATTTAAAAAATACATAAAAAAAAATTAAAATTAAATAAATATTATTACTTAATATGTAATATCCTGAACTTTTAAAATTAAATAGAAAATAAACTTTGATGTTTACTAAATATCAAACTTATTATTAAATAGTTTAAATTAATAATTTAATTTTTTAAACAATTTGAATAAATAATCCATATGTCAAAATGTTAAATTTTTCAATTATTATTTTTTTTTTAACTATTTGATTATTTACCTTTTCTTTAGCAGCTTTAACCCACGAGCCCCACCAAGAGTTGCTGTCACTAAAAAATTTACTAAATTAGTCTCATATAAATAAAAATATATAATTCAGTATATATAATTTACCTCTCGGCCATCATTGGCCTTCAAATATAATAATTCTATTAAATAACCCTAACCTCTTAAATTAATCAATATATAATTATTTAAGATTGAAAAGGCTTGGATGATTTTGGAATAATAATAACATTTATAATCAATTTAGAAAGTAGTGTCATGTAAAAAATGATAAAACAGAATTAATAGCTGTCAAACAACGCCATTGAGATTAATATAATTTGTTCTTGTTTTTTAGATTGTTATCCAGAGCAGCTGTTGTTTTGGTATAAATTTGGACATGCCAGAGCATTCTATTGAGGAAATTCTGAACAAACATATCCTTATCAAAAAGGATTCTAATTTTTTAAATTTAAATTTTTTTATCAGCAATATGATTTTATTAATTGTTTCTTAAAAATATATATTATGTTATGTATTTTTTTTTAAATATGAATTCAATAATTCAACTAATTAATGAAATATTTTTAATTGAATGAAATTAGTTGAGTTTCAAAATAATAAATCAACAACAAACAATACTAGTTTTTCTAAAAGGAATTAAATTTATCCCATTAAGTACAAACGTAGAATTCTAAAACAATAGAAACATTTACAATTGAGTAAAATAAACCCTCGTTTATAAATTTTGATTATTGAACACAATTTGTACTAGAAAACAAATAACTTGTGCAATAAACTCGCACATCAACATCATTAAATGATAACATTCGTTATTGTTATTTATTTTATGTATTGTATTTTTTTTTGTATTAATAAATATTACTTCACCAAAAATATGTTTATATTATTTTAATAGAGGGGAGGCGCTGTAATTAAATATATAGTTTAAGTAAGTTTGGTAAACCTTTGATATAATGAATGAGTACAATATTCCTTAATATGATTTTCTTACTTAAATGTCTTTCAGAGAACTGAAAATGATTTATAACGAAAAGTAAGGTACTAGAAGATTTGAATATAGATAATTTAACATTTATAAAACTAAACTACATTTAAATTAGGTGGAGGGTCTCCACTCGACTATCTCGCAATTTGAATTGGATTAAATAACATATATTAATTTAAATTAAATTAAATTAATTCAATTATAAATTAAAATTAATAAATAATATTTATTAAACCAGCGCATGTTTGGCTCTTTGTTGATGGCACCACGTCACGTGTTGGCGCGTGAGATTTTCAGTGTTAAAAAATTAATTCCTAACTTTCAGAGTTTCAATCAAGCTGAGATTCTATATATAGCAGTTGTATATAATTTTTAATTGTTTGAAAAATTATCCAACATATATCTTTATTTTTACAGTTACTTTAGAGGAAAAAAAATGAAAACGTTGTAGGTAATGACCCTCTTCCGGTTGAACTACATTTCTCAAAAGTTGATAGAAAACTATGAATTTTGAATAATGCAGGTATACCAAATTTCATAATTCTAGCTGAAACCGTTTTTGCGTAATCTTGGTTACATACACACACACACACACACACACACACACACACACACACAGACATTTTTCTAAACCTTAGTGAAAATGATTCAGGAACCTTCAAAACGTATAAAAACATCAAAATCTCAACATCGAAAATTTTCATGATCGAAATAATATCTGTGGTGAGATAGTAAAAATAAACATCTAATATATAGTTTTATTCTCTAACGGGCGAAAAACTTAATGAAACAAAATCAGGTACACTTGGCCAGAAAGGCCAACTTCCTCGCCCCCTTCCCTAATTAATATTTAATTTAGATCGTCTATTGCAGGGGTGGCCAACACGTCGACCGCAAAGGCTTTAAAAGTAGCCCGCGAAGCCAAAGTTGGGAAAGTTAAAAGGTAAAGGACATGATTTTTCCATGGGAGAGGGAAGGCAGAAAAAATCATGAGCTCACGTGAGGGCAGGAACGCCAATCTCTGAAATAGAATTCTTTTTTACTGGGATTATAGAAAAGAATCTACCCGTTACCCAGATTATTATTTTTAAATTTATTAGAAATTAATTTTACATTTCATGAAACTTATTCAATTTTTTCTTATTGCTTCATATATAAAAACAATAAAATTATTTCCTTCCTTTTCAAGTAATTTTTATGTTATTTTAAGTTATTTATTTTAGAATATAAAATTTGAAAATAGAATAGAATAGCAGGAAAACTGTTTCAATGTTAAAATACAAAAAAGAAGGAATGATTGGGATGGAAAAGTTGGTTAAATAATAAAAATAATTCGTATTAACTTATTTGTCGTATAATACGTAGTATAATTAATTTGTATATAATTTCATTTAACAAAGGGGAAATAATATAATTTATTTTGAAAATAAAGTCAAAGGCAGTTGAATCTCATCCATTGGGGGTAAGCAATGCAGCATTGCTATGCTGTCCCCTTCAAGGTCACCGAGAAGCAAAGCACTGGAGGTGGGGGCGAAATTTATTAAATATATATAATTAATATATCAGTAAAAAGTTAAAAATCTATATTTTATAAAATTAAATTTTTATTTGAATCTTTTCTAAAATTTATTAAACTTCATTTAAATTAATAGGAATAAATAAATTTACAATTAATTCTTGATTGAGGAATGATTTCGATGGTGACGCCGGTCACCGTCTTCGACTGGAAAGGGAATGCGTACTGAAAGCGCTCGAAGCACACGGACAGGCAGGCAAGCAGGCAGGCCAGGAGGGAGGGTGGGTGGGAGGTGAGAAGAGGTGGCGGAGGGGGCCATCATGGCGGCAAATCTTTTCAATCTGTCAAAATTCAATAATTAATATTTAATCAACGAAGCACCGTAAAATTATATAATAGTAGTGAAAATTAATCTACGTTTCATGATGAATCTATTCGTATAAATTTTATCTGATGTTATGAGGCAAGATTTTTGTTGAACTGTAAAAATAAACCAATATTAAAATTAATTAAAAATTTCCATTTAATGATACAAAAAATCAATTATATTTAGAATCTGGCTAAAATTATGGTCAATGGATTTGTCTTGGTCACAATTTACAAGATTTAGTCAAAAATTTTAATAAAATGAAAAACATTGATTTGATTGGTTTTTCCTAATTCTCCAAAGCGTTCTATAAATATGAGTTCCAAGTTTTTACTAGTATGAAGCGTAGGAGAGGTGGGTCCTCTCAGAGACACATAAGACATGTCTCACTCGTGAATAAACGGGGTTTTGCTAGTCGAAGGGTTGACGTGATCTGGATATATTTGAATTAACCCCCTTCGGGGGTTAATTCAAATATATATAGGAGACTCTAAAGAGTCTCCTATGAGAGACAAGATTTCAATTTTTTTTCTTTTTAATGAAGCTATGCTAGGTATTCTCCTTCATCCAAATAAATTTGATTTTTTGAATGATCAGGGGAGGGGGGGGAGAGTAAGAGTAAGGGAATGGATGGAAAGGCGTCAATGGGTAAAGGACATGATTCCTCCAGGTAGAAGAGGGATTTAGAAGAAATCATGAGCTCACGTGAGGGCAGGGACGCCAATCCCTGAAATAGAATTCTTTTCTACGGGGTTTATAGAAAAGAATCTACTCGCTACCCGGGATATTATTTTTAAATTTATTAAAAAATAATTTTAGATCATAATCATCCTATATGTTATTACATCTTTTATATACCATATATTTATATTTTTCTTATCCCGATAATTTATATACTTATTTATTAAAACTACTTAATTATTTAAATGTACAAAAAATTACTTTATTTTTTTAAATTTATATCAGAAATTATAAAATACTTCATAGTTTATACATTTGAAATTCAATCAGTGATAATAATATTAATAATATTTTTTAATATAATTTGTACTTTTATTTAATTATGTAGTTATATAATTATAAATAGCTCTATTGACTTAAAAAAGAGTTTTTGATATTTTTGAATTTCAGCATTAATACGTATATGTTTTAGTTTTAGAGAAATTAAAATGATTTTAGTCAGTGATGTATTGGTAAAATAAGAAGTAAGGGAACGCATAGTGGGAGCAAAAAAAAGTCCTATTTTAAGCAAACTATTTTTTTTCCATCTAAGTTTTTATTTTTTCTTATTCTTTCTATACAAAAATATTAACGAACACAAAAAAAAGAAATTCCAACAATAGATTTAAGTGGGAGTTGTCGGGACATGAAAAAGTACTGCAACGCGTTCCTGTTCTGAAAAATCTGGAGTGTCTCCATTCGACTATCTTGCAAGTTTGAATTGCATTAATTAACATCTATTATATTTAAATGAAATTTAATTATGATTATAAATTAAAATTAATAAATAATATTTATTAAAAACAGTGCATGTTTGGCTCTTTGTTGATGGCACCACGTCACGTGTTGTGTGAGATTTGCAGTGTGTAAAAAATTAATTCCGGTACTTTTAGCTTTTCAATCAAGCTGAAATTCTATATATAGCAGTTTTATATAATTATTAATCATGTGAAAAACTATCAAACATATATCTTTATTTTTACGGTCACTTTAGAGGAAAAAAAAATCAAAACGTTGTAGGTAATGACCCTCTTCCGGTTGAGCTACATTTCTAAAAAGTTGATAGAAAACTACGAATTTTGAATAATGCCCATCTACCAAATTTCATGATTCTAGCTCAAACCGATATTGCGTAATCTTGTCTACATACATACACACATACACTCACAGACATTTTTCTCAACCTTAGTGAAAATGATTCAGGAACCTTCCATACGTATAAAAACATCAAAATCTCGAAATCGAAAATTTTCGTGATCGCAATACTATCCCTAACGAGATAGTAAAAAGATATTAAAACAAATTAATTTTCATTGGTGTTTGTATAATGTTTTAACTTCATAAAATATATATAAAAAATATTTTTTTCAATAGTTCTTGAGAAAACCTATAGCCTATTTTCAAACAAACATATATTACTATGGGATAATTTGATAAAACCCTCTGTCAAACCTAGTACTATGAGCAAAGAAGGACAATTTTAAACACAAACGTATTTTAACTTTTTTAGACCTCAATCTAAATATTTCTGAATGCATAAGTATTATTTATTTAATATAAAGATAGGATCCGTTTTACCATACAACACATTTACTCTTCATTGGCTGCACCCACTTGTTAGTCACTATCCTTTAATAAGATCTACAAAATTCAAAGATTTTATTATTATTATTACTTATTTAATTATACTAAGCCATAAAAAAATATTAGTTTAGAAATAGGAAAATATTATTTATCTTTCTCGGAAACGAAATAAAAATTTTAATTTATTATAGTTTAAATTTTATTGAAGTCACAAAAATATAAATTAATTAAAGATATATTATTATTGAGACGCCACAGGATGAGAGGCTAGCGTCGCTGACTCACATTCTCATGGTCCCGGGTTCAAGTCCCGGGCCTGACAAGGAAATTTCTCTAGCTGGGGTCGATGGGATGTTGTCAATCCTGCCTCCGGTGATTAACATTGGGAAGCTACTTGATAAAAAGTAGCTCCTCCGATCAAGAAAATCAAGGTAAAGGTTGATAGGACCCGTTCTACTGATCATATAGGACACCTCATTGATATAACCGACTTGATAGGCGTTGTCCTTGCGTAGGACGTACAAAAGTCAGAGGGTTTTTTTATATTATTATTAAAATTAATCTAGACGTGAACGGACATTTGCAGCACAGTATAAAAATTCCAAAAAGTAAAAGCGTATTAAATTTATTTATAAGTTTTGATGAAGAGGCTGTTCCAGATTAAATTAAATTAAAATTATTACAATTTATACTCTTGGAGTTTTATTATTAAAAACTAAAGAAAGACTTAAGAAAATGTTATTAGAGAAATAATAAGTATGAATATAATATAGTTATAGTATTGTATTGTTCTATTAGCAATTACTTAGTACCTAAAATATTATTTTACTTTAACAAATTTAAAACGAA
The DNA here is from genome assembly GCA_963082975.1 of Labia minor. Lineage (NCBI taxonomy): Eukaryota > Metazoa > Arthropoda > Insecta > Dermaptera > Spongiphoridae > Labia > Labia minor. Next base: position 116,144,409 of record OY720344.1, read on the forward strand.
TGATTTAACATAATTAAAATTAAAATGATCTCTTTTACTATGTTTAAAATTAAGTGAATCATTGCATTTTATATTCCATTTATACATTTCATATATATCTTCTATTTTTTGGTATTCTTCTTTTGGTTCAAGAGTAATATTAGAACAGTATTCAACATTTCTTGAGATAGCTATCATTTCTTTCATAGTAGGAATTTTATGTCTATATTCCATCCAGATTGGAAATACAAGTGTTCCAATATGTCCGGCAATTAAAATGTTGATTCCTTAAATTATAAATATATATCCATTACAATATAATATACTTACATATATCTATAAATATATAAAGATAATTTATATATTAATTTTATTCATTTATATATATCTTATATACAGGGTGTTTATAAAAGGACTTTAAAACTTTGAAAGCACTTAGGTATTTATTGAAATTACTTACAGAATTGAGAAAGGTGTCATTTTATTACAAAACACTTCAAGTTTAACATATGAGTGTCATTTTGTTTTGATGTGACTGCAACAAATTATAGTGACTTAGATAAGGTAGCTCGTAGTGAATTCTGTGTCGAAATGTTTGAACGGATTGAGGCAGATGAGACATTCCTTAAGAAAATTATTTTTACCGATGAGTCGACTTTTCATGTTAATGGCAAGGTGAACACTCACAATTGTAGAATTTGGGGTAGCGAGAATCCAAATGCAAGTATTGAACACGTTTTAAAGTGTTTTTCTTCATGGAAAAAACTATCTATGGAATTGTTTATCTTGATATGCTGGAAAACTTTTTAATCCCTCAGATCAATCGGATCAACGCTTCAGTTGCACAAATTACAACTGATATGTTGAAACGAGTGTGGCAAGAAATCTATTATCGGTGAGATATATGTCGCATTACCATGGGCAGTCACTCCGAACCAAAATGACACTCATATGTTAAACTTGAAGTGTTTACTTACAGAATTGAGAAAGGTGTCATTTTATTAAGTATTGAACACGTAGAAGTCAAATGAAGTGTTTTGTAATATCTTTACAACTTTGAAAGCACTTAGATATTATTGAAATTACTTACCGAATTGAGAAAGGTGTCATTTTATTACAAAACATTTCAAGTTTAACATATGAGTGACATTTTGGTTCGATGTGACTGCCCTTGGTAATGCGACATACATCTCACCGATAATAGATTTCTTGCCACACTCGTTTCAGCATATCATTGTAATTTGTGCAACAGCAGCGTTGATCTGAGGGATTAAAAAGTTTTCCAGCATATCAAGATAAACAATTCCATAGATAGTTTTTTCCATGAAGAAAAAAGGCCCTCCACTTCAAAATGTTTGACGGCACAAAAAACGTTTACATTTGGACTGTCATGAACGTGTTCAATACTTGCATTTGGATTCTCGCTACCCCCAAAATTCTACAATTGTGAGTGTTCATCTTGCCATTAACATGAAAAGTCGACTCATCGGTAAAAATGATTTCCTTAAGGAATGTCTCGTTTGCCTCTATCCGTTCAAACATTTCGACTCAGAATTCACTACGAGCTACCTTATCTAAGTCACTATAATTTGTTGCAGTCACATCAAAACAAAATGACACTCATATGTTAAACTTGAAGTGTTTTGTAATAAAATGACACCTTTCTCAATTCTGTAAGTATTAGGTTGTCCTATAAGTTTTTTCCGCGTCACGTTATGAATAACTCTAACTGCCTATGTTTATATATATATATATATATATAAACATGCAGACTTAAATTTATGGCATCGGCTTCAGTCGTCCCAGAGCTTTTTCAGAGTACGTATTGTTGGTGACAAAGTCTCTTTTAAAATTGTTTCTACACCATTCAATATGGAGAGCCAAAAGAAGCATTTGCGGTATGTTGTGCTTCATTGCTTTAAAATAGGCAATAATGCAAAGGACATTGCAGATGAGATTTACACCGTTTATAGGAGTGGTGCTACGACTATTAGAACCGTCCGCAATTGTTTTAAGAAATTTAGAGCTGGTAATTTCGAGTTTAAAGATGAAGACAGCAGCGGCTGCCCAGGAGCGACGGATACGGACATTATCAAGGCTGTGCTTGCTGAAAATCCGCGATACAGTGTGCCCGAGATAGCGGATGCTACTAACATTCCCAAAACAACGGTACATAAGCATTTAATCAAGATGGGATATGCGAATCGATATGAAGTTTGGGTTCCACACCAATTGACGGAGACTGGCCTTATGAAGCGCGTCTCTACGTGCGATTTGCTTCTTCAGCGACACGAAAGAAATCCTTTCTTAAAAAGTCTTGTCACTGGAGACGAGACTTAGATTTTGTATCAAAATGTGGATCGAAAACGCATTTGCTCTAAAGAAAATAGACCTTCAACTGTTGCGAAGCCTAGGCTTCATCCGAAGAAGGTTCTTTTGTGCATTTGGTGGGACAGGAAGGGTGTACTATACTACGAGCTCCTTCCTGAAGGTGATATGATCAATGCTGACAAATATTACAATCAACTGAATCAACTAAAAGTCCCCATAGTAGAAAAACGGCAAGAATTGGTGAACCGACGAGGTGTCGTATTCCATCACGACAACGCAAGGCCGCTTATTGCGTTGACCGTAAGTTTACAGTTTGATTGGGACGTTCTACCTCATCCTCCATATTACCCATATCTTCCTCAATCCGTTTATTACTTGTTCCTCTCCTGAAAAAACTCTCTCCGTAGTAAATCTTTCAAATCCATAAGCGAAATAAAAACGCACCTAAATGAATATTTTGAAAGTAAGCCTCAACTATTTTGGAAAGAGGGCATAATGAGGCTTCCTGAGAGATGGAAGAAGGCTATAGAACAGAATGGATCATTTATAACATAATAAATCAACCTTAAACAACAAATATCGTGTATTCATTTCGCATCAAAAAAAGGGAAGAAACTTATGGGACACCCCAAGTAATTTCAATAAATAACTATGTGCCTTCAAAGTTGTAAAGTCCTTTTATAATTACCTTGTATATAGAAGGAGAGAGATTTATTTTTAAATTTTTAAATACAAAGAAAAAAATAATTTTTTCTCTAATTTATTATATGTATTTTATCAGGTTTAAAATATATAAAATACTAAGAGATATTGTAAAATTGTAAATTGAAGCTCCAAGGCATCTTTAGCACTTGCTTCAGAAAAGAATAAGTCAAAAATTACTCACCCATTCAATTCAAAGTCTCAATAACTTAGCTAAGAACATGAATTGGATAATTTTTCAAAAAAAAATATATAAAGTTGATTTACCAACCTTCTTTATCTGCCTTCTTCAAAAGTTCATTGATCACATGACAATTTCTATTATAATAATTGAGTGGAGATTCATTTCTTCTCAAATTTAGATCTTCTATACTATATAATGGGGTATAATCGGTTTTAATATTAAAACCAGCCTCGGTCAATTCTTTTGTTGTCATAAATTTCTCTTTTTGCATTATATCATATAAACCAGGCTCAATGGCAATGGGCAAAGAATTATTCTTCGAAGCTTTCAAAATTGCTTGACAAGATTCAATACAACGCAATGCAGGAGAACAAATAACAAATGAAAAATTAATATTATTTTCTAGCAGCTTTTCACCTATTAAAGTATTTTGAAAAATTCCTATTTGTGTAAGTGGAGGATCAAAATTATACTCTTCTACATTATCCCGTTTATGTACATTTTGTGGCATATTTAAATCCTTCCTAGTATATTCTCCTAAAATATGTATACTCATGATTAATTTATTTTACAGTTAGGAATACGAGGCAAGTTTTTTACGTAAGTACCGTTTTGGAATTAAAAAAAAGACGTGCAAAGATATCGCAATAATTTTATTTTTACATGAAATTCTGTACCTTAATCTATTTTTTTACATAATTTCCGTCAATATTGAGGCACTTGTCATAATGTGGCACCAGTTTTAGAATACCCTCCTCATAAAATTCTGCCGCCTGACTTGTTAACCACTGTATCGCAGCTGTTTTGACTTCGCATTGATTGTCTTATTAGGAGGTAGAAATTCCACAAGCAATACTCCTTTTCTGTTCCAAAAAACTGTGCACATGATTTTCCGGCCAGAAATTCTTTGCTTAAACTTCACTTTTTTGCAGAAATTCTTTGCTTAAACTTCACTGTTTTGCAGAAATTCTTTGCTTAAACTTCACTTTTTTACAAATTCTTTGGAACAGAAAAGGAGTATTGCTTGTGAAATTTCTACATCGTAATGAGACAATCAATGCGAAGTCAAAACAGCTGCGATACAGTGGTTAACAAGTCAGGCGTCAGAATTTTATGACGAGGGTATTCAAAAACTGGTGCCACACACATTATGACAAGTGCCTCAATATTGACGGAAATTATGTAGAAAAATAGATTAAGGATTAAGGTACAGACTTTCATGTAAAAATAAAATTATTGCGATATCTTTGCAAGTCTATTTTTAATTCCAAAACGGTACTTACTTAAAAAAACATGCCTCGTATAAAAATTGAAATAACTCACCTTTAGAATTAAAACATAAATTAAACCATTCATTTTTTCCAAATATATCATCCATTCTTTCTCCATGTCTCACTATAACAATCTTTTTTGTGGTTTTTGTTGAAATCATTTTTAGACTTTGATACAAGTTCTAATTACAGCTCACACACATTTGCTAAAAAGTTAATCAAATATTAAATAAAAACAAACTCAGTTTAAGAATTTATTAATTAAAAAAAAAATGAACAAAATGTAATATAAAAAAATAATAGCGATAGCATAAATATAAATATCTTAATTAATTTATATATGTAGATTCATGCAAAAATAAAAAAAAAAGAATTAAAATAATAATTATCTTTTAATTTAATAATAGCATTTCCTTATTATATTTCAATATATTAATACACATTACAGGTTCAATATGAATTTATTTATCTTCAGATTAAAGTTATAAATTAAGATGAACGAATAATTTTGCTTATTTTGAATATTTTTAAATAATTTTATATAAAAGAAATCAATTCATTAGATTATTATTCTGATCTAAATTCGTATCTTTATTTCTCTCACTAATTTTCAATATTCCCTTGTTTGGACGAAACTAGTATGTATGATTCAAATTTGTCTTGAAGGTAATAAAGTAAGAGTAAGATGCGGGAATCACAAAATTATCAAAACCTTTTGAAATTCGGAATGGGTTAAAACAAGGAGATGCACTTTCACCAATTTTATTTAATTTAGTACTGGAATATGTGATTAGACAAATTGGGGAGATATCGAACGAAATCCAATTAGGCAACGCGGACGATTTAAATATAATAGGAGACTCGATAAATTCAATTAAAGTTGAAAAATAATGAGACGCTGGAAAAGAGGTGGGCTTGTGAAATTAATAGTAATAAGGCAAAATATTTATTAACTGAGAGGAACAGTATTAACATACAAAGTCTTAACATACAAAACGTAGAATTTGAAAATATAGAAAAATTTAAATACTTAGGTTCTGTAATCACGAAGGATAATAATATTCGAGAAGAATTTAAATCGAGGTTGCAGGGGCTTATCTTATCAAAGATTATATCAAGAGAAATCGAAATTAAAATATATAAAACAATTATTTTGCCTGTTATGTTATATGAATGTCAGGCATGGTCTATGACATTAGGAGACGAGAGTAGATTTATCGTATTAGAGAATAGAATTCTGCGTAGGGTCAAAGAAAGATGAAGTCACCGGGGAATGGCGGAGACTGCATAACGAGGAATTGCATGACTTCTATGCATCTCCAGATATAGTTAGGTTTATAAAATCGAGAAGGCTGCTATGGGCAGGGAACGTGGCTAGAATGGGAGAGGAAAGAATGGCGAAGGGTAAATTTTTTGGGAGACCGATTGAGAAACGTCCGCTTGAAAGACCAAGGACGCAGTGGGTGGATAATGTGGGAAAGGACTTGAGAGAGATGGGAGAGGGTAGGGATGGATGGTTGTGGCTCAGGATAGGGATACTTGGAGAAGTGTAGTTGCTGCGGCCAAGAACTTTCGAATTCCGTAGAGGCACGTAGAGATAGGTAGATAGAAAATAAGAATAAAAACCTCGCAATTGACGGGTCACCTGGCGACGATACAGATATCACTTATAAAGTTGAGAGGTATTTGAGTCCAACCAGTAATCTGGAAATAATTGATCCCTAATTAGTAGGTAAATATTGATCAATTAAAAGATTAAGCAAATCTCCTTTAAAAAAAGATTGCTTACGACCGTGAATTAACAACCTTTTTATAATTATAAAAAATAGTATAAGCAAATACGGTATTCAAGCCTTTTGTGCTTAATAATAAATTTGGCGAGTCCTTAATAAGACTAAATTTATAAACCCCTTTGCTTTAGCATCCCTTAAATAAGTGGTTTCCAACCTTTCTGTATCGGCGCCCCCCTTTTTTAAAAAAAATTCTTGCGCCCCCCTTAATTCTTGTAATAATCTAATTTCATAAATACTCCCATAATATAGTAATTTATTTAATGGGCTACAAAATACACATTACACACCCACACACACTCAATTAAGAAAAAACATATTATAAATTATTATCGATTTTAGAAAAAAAATTGGTTCTACATTCGCGCCCCCTCACAACAGTCTCGCGCCCCCAGGGGGGGGGGGGCGCCCCACAGGTTGGAAAACGCTGCCTTAAATAATCTATAATTTATTATTTTGAAATATTATTTAAATGAATTAATTTAAACAATTTACCGCTCACCTCTTATTATAGTTGTATAATATATTTGAGATTTAATAAATGAAACAAAGAATTGAAATTGAATATAACATTTATATTTACTCTGTGCAAGAGAATAAATTCTCTTATCATTTTATAAAGTCTATTCACGTAATCATCCTTTTAGATAATGATATGTATGTAATATATTGAATAAAAAAAAATAATAATTTGTTTTTTTTTGAAAAATAACTACTTTCAAATTAACGATTGTATTTATCAAATTAATTTATTAAGCCATTTAATTCACAAATATTGTGTTACACCAAATTTCATCTACTATTCTACGTAAATATATACCTATATATAAATCTATAACCCATAGATATTTTAAAATTATCAATAATCAAACTAGCTCAGATAATAATAAATAAAATAATAAAGATAAGAAAATCGATTAATTTTGATGACAGAAAATAAAAATTTTTAATACGTAGTCACATAAAATAAAAAGTTAATTTTTATTATTATATTATTATAAATAACTATAAAGAAAGTTGTGGAATTTTATATATTAGTACCTGGTTTACCGAGTTTCAAAAAAAAAATATTCCTTATGAACTAGGAATATTTATCATTTAAGATTATTATTTAAAATAAATATACGACAAAATATATGAAACCATTTCAAATAATTTAAAAGAACATAATTAAAAAAAATAGTCATAAAACATACAGTCCTTAAACGAACATATTAATGCCCTGAAAGACAGAAAAGTATGGCCTGTTGATATAACATAATATATATTTCTTAATTCGATTACAAAATATAATTAAAATAAATATTTTTAATTTAATTTTATTTATAATATTTTGCATTTAAGGAAAGGCTGTCCGGCGTTGCCCGGCGCCATTTTTATTATCATTAAAATTCCTATTTTAAATTAAGAAAAAACTAACAAAGATGATTTTTCCCGAGGCTGAAACTAATATAGATCGATTTTTCGTTATAAAAATTATCTATATAAAAAAATATGTATGATTGTTTTCTCGACGTTTCCGCACCCATTTTGGCGCCATTTTCAATATCGGGATTTTAGGTTGATAGGTTGGATGGTTTTGTACTCACTGCGTTGCTGTGGAACTCCGAAGAATCCTGGGCAATCCTGACTCTGGCAAACGTCCGCACTGGACAACAGCCCGAGGCTGAGTACAAAACCATCCAACCTATCAACCCAAAATCCCGATATTAACCATTGGTCACACAGACTAAGACCCAGAATTCCAAAAATATCCCCACCTAAATAATCTCTTGAAAATGGCGCTAATATGGGTGCCGAAACGTCGATAAAACAATCTCACAAAAATACGTGATTATATCCCTGATAAATCTGATTGTAACAATGATATATATATGTATATACAATTTTTACTAGTATAATAAGATAAAATATGTATTATATGTGTATACTGTATACACTTTCTATATTTGAGACTATACAAAATAGTTACAAGGCACTAATTTTTAAAAATTTCAAGAAAAATTCTATTAATCTGATGAGTAGGCACTGTAAATAGAGATACAATATTCCTTCGTCCAAATATTTTTTTTTTATTTCATTTAACGGTTGACAGAACAACCCGTTATATATATATATATTAGGGGAGAATGGCTCATTTTTAAAAACAGTACACCTCGGAAAAAATGTATTTTTTGCCCTAAATTTTAAATTGACTCTTAATATTGCTGATGTAGAGAAAGGGCATCATAAACAAATCGCCACATATTTTTTGATTCCATTGAAAAAGCATTTAAGAATTTATTAAGATTTTAATTTCTAGAACACGCCTAGTAAATTTAATATAAAATTTCGATAAATAGTAAAGTGAATTTTAAATTAAAATATTTTGGAATAAAAGTTACTATAATGAAATTGTGTGTGTGAAAGTCATTTCTTTAAAACTTAATAATTGTTCTGGTGTTAAGCTTAATAGTAAGAGATTCTAAAATTTCCAAATTTATATACGATATGGTACACCTTTGGACAGTGTGACGCTCTTTGGGCACAAGATATACTTACTAAACGATCTTTTATTTTACAAAAAAATATTTATTATTTACACAAATGTTTATTTATTTAATTTACGTCACCTGTGTTTTTTAATCGTTATTATTTCTTCTTTTAGGAACTTATTACGCTTATCAGGAGGGGAAAGATTAGAAATAAAGAATATTAAAGAAAAATCAAGCAATTTGTTGTAAAACAAATTTGAAAATATTAATTTCTAATAGTTTTATCACACACTATCTATCTCGACGTGGCTCTACGGCAGCAACCGCACTTCTCCAAGAATCCCTATCCTGAGCCACAACCATCCAATCCCTACCCTCTCCCATCTCTCTCATGACCCTTCCTACATTGTCCACACACCGCGTCCTTGGTCTTCCAAGCGGACGTTTCCCACTCAGTCTACCCACTAATATATTTTTCGCTATTTTTTCCTCACCCATTCTAGCCACGTTCTCGATTTTATAATTCTAACTATATCTGGAGATGCAGAGAGGTCATGCAATATCTCGTTAAGAAGTCTCCGCCATACCCCGGTGACCTCATCTTTCTTTGGCTCTTCTCAAATACAATAAATCAACTCTCGTCTCCTAAAGTCATAGACCATGCCTCACATTCATATAATATAACAGGCAAATTAATTTTTTTATATATTTTAATTTTTATCCCCCTTCATAATAATTTTGGCGTTAATTTGTTTTAGCAAAAGGAAAAATTCGAATTATTTTTAAAATTAAAACATTAATTTTGCCAAATAAAATTAAAAAAAAAAATAAATAACTAAAAAAAATATATATGTATATTAATAAAATTAATTTTTTTTTATCACTATACGTCTAATTCCTTATCACTGGAAAAAATTTTATTTTCTTGAAAAGATAATTTCAAGTCAATTATAATTCATTTATTTAACTTTTTCCACTTACTTTCAACTGTCTCAAGCTGAGCCACTTGATAATACATCTGCGGACAAGTTTACTAAATATTTTTTTTTTATTAATTTTTCTATAATAGATATGAGATTGAAAGTTATTCATATATAGACACGAATACTAAGTAAAATAAAGACAATAAATCGTTAATATAAATTAGCAGGAGTGTCTCCACTCGACTATCTCGCAAATTTGAATTGGATTAAATAACATAATATATTATATTTAAATTAAATTTAATAAATTATAAATTATAAATCAATAAATAATATTTATTAAATAAGCGAATGTTTGGCTCTTTGTTGATGGCACCACGTCACGTGTTGGCGCGTGAGATTTGCAGTTTTAAAAAAATTAATTCTGGTACTTTCAGCTTTTCAATCAAGCTGAAATTCTATATATGGCAGTTTTATATAATTTTTAATCATGTGAAAAATTATCAAACATATAGCTTTATTATTACGGTCACTTTAGAGGAAAAAAAAATCAAAACGTTGTAGATAATGACCCTCTTCCGGTTGAGCTACATTTGTCAAAAGTTGATAGAAAACTACGAATTTTAAATAATGCCCATGTACCAAATTTCATTATTTTAACTCAAACCTTTTTTGAGCAATCTTGTCTACATATATACACACACACATACGCAGACACACAGACATTTTTCTTAACCTTAGTGAAAATTTTTCAGGAACCTTCAAAACGTATAAAAACATCAAAATCTCAACATCGAAAATTTTCGTGGTCGCAATATATCTCTGGTGAGATTGTAAAAAATTAGAAAAGAGTTTTAAAAATGTAATTCAAGGGGTGAACCACTCTCCCCTAAAATCGAATTAATTTCATTTTTGATATGAAACGAGGGAGGCATCCTCCTACAAACATCTCCACGCCTCTCTCCATGTACTTTTCTATTCTGATTTTGCTTTTTTCTTGAATAACTAAATGTCTAAATATAATTGCATATTCCAATAATAAGCCATTTATTGATATTGGTTAAAAAAAAGATTAAAATTTCATTATTATATTCCGTGGGGAAGATAAAAAAAACATTCTTCTTCATAAAAAATATTATCACTTATTTTTTTAAATAAATGTTTTTCCTGATAAATATTGCTATTTTTATTTTAATTGACACTTCATTGGTATTATATATTTTGGATTATTCGCCTTAATTACTCTACAGTGTTTTTTAATTCGAAAAACACCCTTGACGAAAATACATTGGATTATATACAGGAAAATCCGGTATTTATAATTTGAATATAATATGTAAAATGTTATATATGTTATTCATTAGTCCAAAAGTTATTAAAATTTTGAAAAATGATGAAACCTCCCAAAATAAATAAATCTATTCATATAATAATAAAAATAAATTTACTTCAATATTAGTTTTAATAAATTTAAAAAAAAAATGAATTTTTCTTTTCAATTATTTTATTAAAATAAATTATTATAATCTTAAATATAAAATAGGCATATATATATATCACACATGCAAGGACTTAAATAAGTAAACTGGCTTAAGTGCACGTGCATCATTTGCCTTTCACTATAGTCCGGGAGCTAAGAGTTGGTGCATGAGGGATGGCGACCAGGAGAGGCAGGGCTAGCCCCTTCTAGAGTGATTTCCCCTCCACCACAGTCTTCTAGTCTCTCAAACTAAAATATAAAAAATTTATTATGCGTAACTAAGTGTGGTTTTGTAGGAATGATGGGGGTCGGTTCATGCACCAACACTTACCTCCTCGAGTATAATATCGTAGTCAGTCAATTTGATAACTGATGGATGAGTTTCAACTTTTGACTGGGATAGAAGTAATATAAATACATAGCTGTAGTAAATGTCTTTTAAAACTGGCTGACGTGTCACTAAGCAACTGAGTTTAAATACTGTCGGGGAGTTATGACAGCCATCCGATAATTAGGTATATAGCATTTTTAGTAAAGCTACTTTTGTTAATTTCAAAACAATGAAATAGCAAAAATTGGGCTTTTAATTGGTTCCCCATTCTTTGTACTACACATACCTTGCTCCAGCGATTATTTCCAGATTATCCAGATCACAAGAAAATGCACGCTGGAAAAAAATTTAGCCTCAATGAAGACATTTCTGAAACTGAGGCTTAAGGTAAAATCGTACTAGAGAATAATGTTTTTGGGAAATTGAAGATCGCTATAATTGCGTTAGATCGCTCGCAAATAATAAAATTGGATTTTTTAAAAAAAAAATTTCATTTCATACATATCTACTACACCAGTGATTCTCAACCACAGAGCCTCGGCAATTTTGTGTGCCGAGAGATTTTCAAAAGTGTGCCGCCAAATTATTACAAATGTAAAGAGGCTTTTAAACATTTCCGACTTTTTTTCTAAATTTTTTCAATTTGGTTGTAAAAAGAAAGGTAAACCGTTTTTGGGAATACTTTTTTACTATCTCGCCAGAGAGAGTATTGCGATCACGAAAATTTTCGATGTTGAGATTTTGATGTTTTTATACGTTTTGAGGGTTCCTGAATCATTTTCGCGAAGGTTGAGAAAAATGTCTGTGTGTCTGCGTATGTAGACAAGATTACGAAAAAACGGTTTGAGGTAGAATCATGAAATTTGGTACATGGACATTATTCAAATTTCGTAGTTTTCTATCAACTTTTGAGAAATGTAGCTCATCCAGAAGAGGGTCATTACCTTCCACGTTTTCATTTTTTTTCCTCTAAACTGACCGCAAAAATAAAGATATATGTTTGATAGTTTTTCACATGATTAAAAATTGTATAAAACTGCTATATATAGAATTTCAGCTTGATTGAATCTCTGAAAGTATAGGAATTAATTTTTTAAATTATTTAACACGTTGACTGCCAATCAGGCGCCAGCACGTGACGTGGTGTCATCAACAAAGAGTCAATTAATAAATAATGGTTTAATAAATATAATTTATTAATTTTAATTTAAATATAATATATGTAATCCAATTCAAATTGCGAGATAGTCGAATGGAGACACTCCAGCTTATTTCAATATGGTAAACTTTTACACTTCTTTTTCTTTGTGCCGCCAAATTTTTAAAGCGTTAAAAGTGTGCCGCGGTAAAAAAAAAGGTTGACAATCACTGAACTACACAAAGGACGAAAAGGAATGAGCTTTTACTAGAATTGCTTAAATTACTAGGGCCACTAAAAAAAGGCACCATATATATATATTTTATATATTATTTAATTAATATTAACATAATCATTATATAAAAGTAAAATTTCTTTATTTCATTTTCTCTTTTATTTTGTAACTTATTTATTTTATAAATATATAAATTATTTTCTTATTATAAATATTATTGTATGTTTACTTACATTTAAGAAAATATATACAGCGTTTTTAGCGAGTTGATTAAAAATGATTTCATATATTTTTCTTATTAAACTTAAACTAAATTCTCAAATCAGCTGATAAGGTTAGAATGTTTTTGTTTCTAGGTCAATAAGTGTTTTTTTTTATTTTGATATTTCAAGATTGATATTGGGAGTTTCCAGTGATATATTGGTAAAAAAAGAAGTAAGGGAACGCATTGTGGGAGCAAAAAAAGTTCTATTTTCAGCAAACTATTTTTTTTCCATAAAAGTTTTTATTTTTTCTTATTCTTACTATACAAAATATTAACGAACAGGCGAGATATATAGTAAAAAAGTACATACCTACCACTATCTCTAAAAAAGAGATTAGATTTTCTCTTTTCAAATATCATTAATATCCAGTGTTAATTAAAAGTTTGTTAATTACAATATCAAATAAAGATAGGCAAATTATCACCTTGGTTATATAAATTACTAAATATCATTCATTTTACTATTGAATGAACGTTACAGTAATAATTTGTATAAACAAACTTAAAAATTTCATAACTATATTAAATGTTTATTGATCAATATGGTACTTTCCCAAAATTGTTAAAGTTAAAAAATTTTACCGCATTGATCAAGATGAATTATATTTTTCGAATTGAACATGCAATAAATATAATTAATCTGATTAAAGAACCCTGAACCCAGTGATGTATTGGTAAAATAAGAAGTAAGGGAACGCATAGTGGCAGCAAAAAAATTCCTATTTTCAGTAAACTATTTTTTTCCATATAAGTTTTTATTTTTTCTTATTCTTACTAAACAAAATATTAACGAACACAAAAAAAGAAATTCTAACAGTAGATTTAAGTGGGAGTTGTCGGGACATGAAAAAGTACTGGAACGCGTTCCGGTTCTGAAAAAAAGAAAGGGAACGTCGTTCTCCCGCGTTCCCCTCCCAATACACCACTTGTCGTTTCAAAATCTTTAGATGTAATTAATTAAATTCATTTTGAAAAGATTGCATATTATATTTGATAAATAGCGATTATATCGACCTCAATCTTTATTTTGTTTTCGCTCTTACGAAAATTTTCAAAATCCAATAATCCACCCCTTATTCTTGATGTATTATATATAACTACGTATATGGTATATCAAGTTGTTTATAATGATTATATATATTTTTTTTTAAATTCTACAAATAAAATTATCTATATTTAGAAACATGAAAATAATTTTTAAGAAGTTATTTAAACATCAAACGTAATTGTTTGATAATCTTTTGGTAAATTCTCTATTCTTTATTTAAATGGTGACGTTGAAAAAGTTAATTTTAAAATCACTATGAATGCATACACTATTCATAAAATATAATCAATGTAAAATTCACTAATTTCAAGTGTAATCAAGTGTTTTAATAAGACAACTTCATAAATAAATAAAATTTTATAATTTCAAGTTCATTCATTATATTGAAATAAAGGTAAAATTTTCATTTTTTTATGAATTAGTATTATAATTTAAAATAAGAATAAAATATTATTCATATTAGTAATACACACAAATTGTAATTCATAAAATTTTCAAAGCTATAACATTTTTTTTTGCAAGAGTTGGTGGTAATCTTAAAAAAAAATGAGTTGTGGCCAGGCACAGAACCGACCGACGATTTTAAATAAATTAATTTTCAAACAATATTATATATATATATATATACTAGCTTCTCAGAGCTCCTTCGTCGCTCTTCACACCTAGACGTGGGCTCCGCCCCCTGTACCCCCCCGAGTGTCCCTATTCTGAGCTATAACCATCTAACTCCTACCCTGTCCCATCTCTCTCACGTTCCTTCCTATATTGTCCACCCTGTTCCCAATTGGTCTTCCACACAGACGTTTTCCAATCGAACTCCCCACCAATATATTTTTCCTCCCCCATTCTAGCCATGTGCCCTGCCGATCCCAGTCTTCTCTATTTTATGACCTATATCTAGAGATGCATAGAGGTCATGCAATTCCTTGTTATGCAGTCTCCGCCATTCCCCGGTGTCCTCATCTTTCTTTGGTCCATAAATGCTGGGAAGAATCCTATTCTCAAATACTCTGAATCTATTCTCATCTCCCAGGGTTATAGACCATGCCTCCCACCCATATAATACAATTAATAATTTAATAATTTTGATCCCCTTTGATAATAATTTCCAGATTGCAACCTCGATTTAAATTCTTTGCAAATATTATTCTCTCTGATACTAATTATTTTGTCTTATCACTATTAATTTCAAACCCCATCAATTTTCCTGCCTCGATTAATTTTTTTATGCTACTTTAAATGTTATTAATTTATTTAAAAAAAACAAAGTAAACAAAATAAAAATAAAATATAAAGAGATTATCATAACACTAAACTACTATAAAAATAATATTATATTATATATTAAAATCTTACGTGAAAATCCAATTATGAGATCAAATTTTCTTAATTAAAATAATTTACTCACATAATCTTAAAAATTAATAGTATTAAATTATAGCCGTAATGTGAATGTTTTCAAAGTTTAAAAGGCCAATAAGATCAATTGAGATATTGTAAATATCAATAGATATATAAAAAGATTTTTATCTGCACATTGCTCAGAATTTAAATTACCGCCAAATTATCGCCACCAGCGCCTCTATGATCTAGTATGGTAACTAAACTATTTTTCATTAATTATTCTTTATAATTTTTTTAAAATTTTTCTAATTCAAAAATCGAAAATCGGGCTTCGAGGTCTGGTGGCCAGCCCCTTTGTGCTTCCGTGTAAAAAATTCCAGGTCCCTGCGTGCGATAGATTTGGCTGGAAAGCTCGGTCAGACAGACAGACAGACTTACAGACACATTACACTTGCTTTTATTATAATAGATAAAGTATAAAAAAATATTTTTAAAATTTGAATTAAAATGACTAAATTATATTATCTTGGTTTTTATTTTTAGTTTAATTTCTCAATTATTAATTACTACTAAATTTTAAGTGAAAAATTTCCGACAATGAATATAAAATTAATATTTTGTAAACTACCACTTTCGGTTTCTGGATATACACCAAAAGTTGATGAATTCATGCTTCTGATGCATTAAGTAAATTTACCAAATTTGATCAAAAAATAATACCTTCCCTTCCTATCATCGGTCAGTAAAAAACTGAACAGCGTATGGGATTTTACTGGGAAGCAATGAAACCAACCTCCCTTTGTACTGTATGCATTGCGACCTTCTTATATATATATATATATATATAAATTTATTAACACAATAAATTTTATAAAACTTCATCATTGGTTATTGTTCAGGTATTTATTATGTAGATATGATTGGCCTTCATATGATAAATTAGTACTCTCGCAGGTAATTTGTCGTACTGTTCCTCACCTTCAGAATTCATAATTTGTATAGATGAATGAACAATGTTGATGGGTTTATTATTGTCACAGTCGATTGACGGAACTAATTTTAATTTATTTAGAAAAATGGAAAGAAATTAGTTTAGTGACGTTATTAAACACTTGTTTTAAAAGTTTAACACTGAAAGGGATCAAAACCAAATTGGATAAAGTTCATAATGTATTATGAACTCGTGATCCTGTTTATAATTGGGTAATTGAGTTAAAATAGTTGAGATCACACAAGCATATCACAAGGTACAATACATTTTCCATCGAAAATTGAATTCTAAACAAGATGGGTGCCGTATTTGCTCATTGTGGAGAATAAATGCAATCGTGTAAAGGTGATTTAGCGCTTTGTCGTCACAATGTTGTGAAGGATACACTATTATACTACAGAAACAAAGGAACAGTTTAATTGGTGGGTTTTTAACAAACATATGTCTATTTTGAGGAACTTCCAAAATCCTTGAAAAATGAATCGAGCTAGAAGGAGATTATACAGAAAAATTAAAACAAAATATATGCAATGATTTGTTTGGTTTATTATCTTTTTCTAAGGACTTATTAAATGACCTACGTATTTTTGTTTCTTAATTCAAGGTAACGTCTTATCTCAGTGTCAATGACAATTGGTTTTTTAGCCAGTCTCATACTAATTCGGATCTGTCTTTTGTCATATTTAAGCATTTTATAATCAATGATCAATGTAGATTCGATTTTTCTGCCGAAAAAAATGTTTCTGACTGGGTGTGGCTTCTAATTAAGGTTTTCTTTGTCTAAAGTTATAATTTTCAAAATGTTATGTGATGATTAAATGTAAATTGTTTGTTCATTAGACAATTTAACATATGCAATAAAGCAAAAAATTAAGGTTAAAATAATGATTGAATCTGTCATTGTTTTATCTAGAAATCAAGGATACACTGTGAAATCGTTTAGAAATCTATTCAGTTGAAAGTGGATATGTAAAAAAAATTCGCATCCATTTTTATTAACTTGGAGCGATTTATGTAAGAAATAAGTAATGTGTAACCCTATTTGGTTCTGTGATAAAGAAAGATAATAATATTCGAGATGAGTTTAAAGCGAGGTTAAAATCGGGAAACGCCTGTTATCATGCAATAAAGGGGCTTATCGCCTCAAAATTATTATCAAAGGGGATAAAAGTTAAAATATATAAACCAATTATTTTGCCTGTTGTATTATATGGGTGGGACGCATGGTCTATGACCCTGGGAGATGAGAGTAGATTCAGAGTTTATTGGCCAAAGAAAGATGAATGGCGGAGACTGCATAACGAAGAATGGCATGGCCTCTATGCATTTACATAAATAGTTAGGGTTATAAAAGCGAAAAAGCTGCGATAGGCAGGGGACATGGCTAGAATGGGAGAGGAAAAAGATATTGGATTGGAAAACGTCAGCTTGGAAGACCAAGGACGCGTAGGAAGGGACGTAAGAGAGATGGAACAAGGGCTCAGGATAGGGACACTTGGGGAAATGTGGTTGCTGCGGCCAAGAACTTTCGAGTTCCTTAGAGTCACACAGATAGATAGATATAACATATACAATAATAATATATATATAATTAATTTAGTGATTAAATTAAAATATATTTTAAATAAGAACACAAAAAGAAATGAATGTTTTATGTAATATACTGATTGACTATCTTCTCCTAATTCTCTAAAGTTAATTTTATTGTCTCTCCATCAACTGCTCACTAATCTTTTAAATATTATCATTAAATAAAAATAAATAAAAGAAGAAAATAGTCCAATTTTATTAGTGAAATTTAAAAACGAACATTTTCTAGAAAAAAAAATGTTAAAACATCTAATTTCATGCAAAAAACGAATAATGCAATATCCTGCTTACGTTCTTATCAAAAATTTGAATTTTTAATTTAAGCTTTATTGAATATAAAATTAGCAATGCAAATAAGAAATCTGGTCTTATAATTACAAACTTGTACTATTCACGTGAAAATTTTTTTTTTTTTATAATTTCTTTTAAGTAATTTTATTTTTATACCCATTTGCGGATTTGCTATTTATTTATTGAACATATATTATTGAATAAATAATTAATCAACTATGTGATTTTTAAAATATTAATAATATCATTTAAAAATTTAATAACAAGTAAGTATTAAATCATTTAGAAAAATAAAAACAAAAAGCCTCTTATATTTGGATTTGATAACCTTTGAGTGTTATTTAATCTATTATCGAAATGTTCACTTTATAGTTTTTAATATTAGTTTAGAATTAGTTAGGACATTATTCTAATAAAATAATTTTATAACTTGATCTGTTCTTATACAAATTAGAAGAATGCTAGTCAATGATTATAAATGTGTATGTGTTGGTTTGTTTTTACTCGTAGGAATTATATTTCCTGTATCTTTAATGGAAACTCATTTAAAAAAACCAAGAAAAATAGTCAATATTAGACATGGAGAGCGATATGATGGTGTTTACAAGGATTGGTTTAATAAATCATTTAATTCTGAAGGTATGCTTTCAATTTATTATAATTATTAATTATTAATTTATATAAATTTATATAAATTTATATAAATAATGTAAATCAGAAGTCGGCAAGCATTTCTAACAGTGTGTCAAAATTAACCAAATTTATATTCATTAAAGATGTTTTGTGTTTTAAATTTCAAAATCTAGAAATATGTAGTCATTGTATGTTCTAAATATGTATAATTCTATTTTTTGATATCATAATAAAATACATTATCTCAATTTATTATACTTATTTGGGTATTGAATGGTCATCCAGTTATGAATTTGAATAAAACTTTACCAGTGGGTTCTTTTTTTAATTCCAAATAATCTTTTCTAATACAATTTTTGCGGTTCGCTTCTAGTTTACGAGATAAAAAGGATTAAAGTTTGCATATAAATCCATTGATATTTCTAATTCGCTACCATGTTTTATTATTTGACTACCAGAGGTGACCAGAGGGCTGCACTAATTTTCAGGGTTTTTTTATAAGTTCGATTTTTGGATATATTAGAAGATTAGAAAATTAATTAATTAAATAATTTTTCTATATCCAAACCGAACCGAAAATAAAATGCATTAAAAATCTCTTTGATTACTGCATCTGAGTAAAAATTTCAATGTAGCTAAAGGTAGCTGGAAATTAATTTATTTCAGGTCGGTTCTGTGTCTGGCCACAGCTCATCTTATTATTTTTATTTTTAGTTTATTATTTTTTTTTATTTTTTTATTTTTAATTTATTTTTATTTTTAATTTATTTTATTTTTTTAATTTATTATTTTTTTATTTTTAATTTATTATTTTTTGTTTAATTATTCAAATATTAATTACTACTAATTTAAATGTATCTATTAATGCAATAAAAAACAGATATGGATATAATATAAATATTTTTAATTTTATTTTATTTATAATATAAAAGAGCTGGCTGTGACGTCATGAAGTACTGGATGACGTCATATAATTTTAAATCAAGAAAAAACTAATAAATATGATTTTCCCGAGGATAAAACCAATACAAAGTGGATGATTCGTGGTGATATATAAAAAAATCTCCTCATGTGAAATTTGGTGTGAAAATAACCCTTCTCTTCCTATCGTCGATCGCTAATACTACCACTTCCGGTACACATCTATACGGACGGACAGACGGACAGACGGACAGAGGGACAGACGGACAGACATGATGCTAAAAATACTTTTTTCTGTTAAGAAAATGCATGATTCGTGGAGATATGTAAAAATCTCCACATGTGAAATTTGGTGTGAAAACAATACCTCCCTTACTATCGTCGGTCGGTAAAAAACAAAAATTAGTGAATAAGTGAATAATTGGTGAATTAGTCAATAAAATATTATTTAATGACATCATATTTCAAGGTTCATAATAAGAAGCTAATCTGGCAAATTTTAATTCTTTTTATCTCGTAAACTAGAAGCGACCCGCAAATATTGTATAAGAAAATATTATTTGGAATTAAAAAAGTTTTATTCAAATCCATGACTGGATAACCATTCAATATAATTACCCTTATTTTTATTTGTCAACAAATTCTTAATTGATGGTTAACTCAGAGGTTCCCAATCTTTTCTGGTATAAATAATCGAATTTTTTCCGATGCTCGCTTAATACATCCGATTTTTATTTAAATTTTTTACTTTCTTGAAAAATTGGAAAACTTTTCTTTCCTCCATCGGAAATGTTTCAGAGCATCACAAAATCATCTGAAACCATATTGAAAAAAAATTGAAAAATAATCGAAAATGTTCAAAAGTTTGCAAAATCATCTTACCTTTTTTTTAGAACCAAAAATTTCAAGTATTAGAAAATTTAATTTAATATTTCGCGGCTCCCTAATGACGGCATCGCGGCTTCTCAGGAAGCTGCGGCTCACACTTCGGTAATCACTGGGTTAACTGCATATGACATGCAATGCTGCACTACAACCCATTCAGTAGTGTGAAGATTCTTTTCAGAAAACATTTTCATTTTTAAATTTTCACGTTTATATTTTATTTCTTATTTATATTAAAAATTTCGTTTTCAATCCTTTAGTCAATCACTTCAAATTATAAAATAAATTAAGTTACATGGTGATCCGCGGGTCATAGCCGACCTCTGATTGAAATGTCTAAAATATAATCTTCAATTTATTTAATTTTTTAATATAATTTTGTTTTTTTAATTCTCAACCACTGTGCCGCAAGAT
This sequence comes from Labia minor, assembly GCA_963082975.1. NCBI lineage: Eukaryota > Metazoa > Arthropoda > Insecta > Dermaptera > Spongiphoridae > Labia > Labia minor. The sequence goes on from OY720344.1 coordinate 116,165,629, forward strand.
TTTCAAATGTGTGCCGCCAAATTATTAAAAACGAAAAAAAGGCTCTTAAACATTTCCGACTTTTTTTCTAAATTTTTTCAACATGGTTTTAAAAAAAAAAATAGGTAAACCGTTTTTGGGGTCACTTTTTTTTTAATATGGTAAACTTTCACACTTAACTTTTTCTTTGTTCTTTGTTTTTTTAAATCGTTAAAAGTGTGCCGCGGTAAAAAAAAGGTTGACAATCACTGTTTTATAATAATCTTTAAAATGAAAATCATTTATATTTTTAAATTAAAACAAACACCTGTATTAAGAATATTTTTGTTTCTAATACGATTTTATATTAAGTATTTATAGATTGATTAAAAGTTAATTCAATTTATACAAAAAATAACTATCATATTATATTTTATATATCTAAAATACAATATACCTATAAACTGTATGCCAGTACATTCTATGCATGTATTATATATATGTATTTATTTTTATATATTTATATATATATATATATATGTAATCCCCATACTAACCTTACCTAGAGACTGCTTATTGTTTCCATCTGATTATCATCTTTTCCCATTCCTTCTAGCCAAAATCTTAAATTCATTTTTGACATATTAAGTTCTTCTTTCTTTTAAGTGTATGTAGGAATTCAGATTATTTAATTCTATTATTATGGTTAGAAGAATGAAGGACAACCGTCAGTATTACGAAGTTATAAAAACCTGTTTTATTAAACAATTAATCAATTAAATATTATATACACAAATATAAATAATAATAATACAATATTAATCTTATCATAGTAGTTACCTGTAATCTGAATTCAGTTAATCCTTACTCTATAATCTATGACTTAAAATGTAAAGAGCAGTCGCTGGAAACAATAAGCAGTCTCTAGGTAAGGTTAGTATGGGGATTACATATATACGAGGTGTGTCTAAAAAGTTCGGTGAATGGTATGATAAAAACATTTGAGGGGAATGTTAATTGTAAATACCTTTATTAACCTTCAAAATACTCTCTACTAGCCACAACCCACTGCTGACTACGTTCGTATAACGCTTGAAAACTGTTGGAGAAATCTTGAAGTGGAAACGTTCTCAGAATAGTCGTCACAACGTTCAGGTCGGCAATCCACAAGCATGACATCAGAAAGCACCGAACGTGTACGAGAGATGCTAACAAAAGGTCGGCGATTGACTCTGCGACTAATAGCCGAAGAATTGGGTATTAGCAAAGACACAGTGAGTAGTGTTTTCTGGTGTCCTGTTTGTGGATTGCCGGCCTGAACGTTGTGACGGCTACTCTGAGAACGATTCCACATCAAGACTTCTCCAACAGTTTTCAAGCGTTATACGAACATTGTCAGAAGTGGGTTGTGGCTAGTGGAGAGTATTTTGATGGTTAATAAAGGTATTTACAATTAAAATTCACTTTTTAATGTTTTTATCATACCATTCACCGAACTTTTTAGACACACCTCGTATATATAAAAAGGATGAATTCAACCTTCAAACTTTTGAAAGCATTTTCATATAAATAAATTTAGCATCATTTAATGTGTGTTTTGCTATTTCAGGAATATACACTAGATTTGATTTAAATTTGGCTAAAACTCTTCCAAAACGCAAAAACTATCAAGATTATAAATTGGATTGTCCATTAACGGAAATTGGTCACCTTCAAGCGAAGCTTTATGGAGAAATTTTCTCTGAGTATGAGTTTGATTTTCAACATGTTTTCTCTTCACCAGCATTAAGGTCCATTCAAACATGTCAATCCATATTACAAGGATATAATAAACCTTCCATGCCATTTGCAATTGAATTTGGTTTGTTCGATGTTGGTTTCTTATACCCTTCGATGCCCAATTGGATGACTATAGAAGAATTAAATCAGACTGGAGTTACACTGGACTTGAATTATCATCCAATTCTTAGTAGAGAGAGAAGCGGTATTATTTTGGAGGAAATTAATGTTGAAATATTTTTTCAAAGATTAGATTCTATTTATAATCAACTATTAAAAAATTTAAAAAATAAAGGTAATGTTTCAGAATTATATATAAGTAATTATATTATTTAATATTTAATTTCATTTACCAAATTAATTAACAATTTTACTATTATTTTTATTTTTTAATATTATTGAATTGAATTTTAAAGTTTTATTAAGAATTAATTAAGACAATTCTCAATTAATTTCTCCCTCTCTTTCTCGTTTGATTAAAAATTATCATTTTAATTTTAATAATTATGTAAAAAATAATTTAATTAATTTAAATCTTACCACGTTTTAAGTATTTATTAATATACAAGGTCTTTTCAAAAGAAAAGGTGAATTTTGAATTTTCGCGGGCTATGTACATTCGATTATTGAAATTTTGTTTTGGTTATGTTGGTACACATATGTTTCTCATATGTTGACATTATCAGCCATTTTGGATTAGTAGTTTGGTTTTGAAAACTGAAAAAGTTAGTCACGTTTTGTGTGTTCTTCGATTTTTTACTTAAAAAACAAATAAGGAATACTACAAGGAAGTTCATGTTCGGAATTGTGAAAAAACAAATCATGGATCAACCACCGTATGCACCAGATACTTTTTCCTATTCCCAAAACTGAAGAAACCAATGAAAGGAAAGAGTTTTGCCACAATTGATGAGATAAAGTCGGAATCAAAGAACGAGCTGAAAGCACATTTCGATAATCGAATGTACACAACCCTTGAAAATTCAAAATTCACCTTTTCTTTTGAACAGACATCATCTATATTAATCCTTGATGTGATGAAATTGATAATGGATATTACGACCAATAACTAAATAATTAATTATAAATCAATAACCCAATTTGATAAAAATATCAATTTTTTTTTTAATTATAAAAAATATAAAAAAGTAATGTTTGTTGCTTTTCTC